>OX326969.1:37228244-39741324 GCA_946800305.1 Medicago arabica
TCTTTTATAACACCAACGCCACGACCACTTCCCTCTAGATTTTTTAGCAATGCGTAAATAAACCAATAACCGTGTTGCGTAAATAAAATTCCAAAAGATAACTGCCACGAGTTCATAGTAACTTGACACGTATTTTTCTTAGGTAGTTATCAACTTCTTAGAAGACATTGAAATTTTTATGTGAATTAATGTTCATTCAACGTGATTCATGAAGAACACTACACACGCCAAGTAATATAATATCACCACGCAAACTACAAGTACCTACCTTTATCAGAGTTTAATCAATATTGGGTAGTTATCAACTTTTTAGAAAATATTGATTTTTTTCATTCAATTGATTCAAGATTCACGAAGAACGACACACACGCTAAGTAGTATAATACCATAACGTAAATTACTGGTACCTTCCTTTATTGAGGTTCAACGTGATTCATGAAGAATACCACACACGCCAAGTAATATAATATCACCACGTAAATTACAAGTACCTACCTTTTGATGGGTCATGTAAATTTTAACCAATCAAAAAGAGTGTGTTAGAATGTGTAACGCTGACATTTCTCTTCTTTTTTATATGAATGTGTTTGATCATGGTTTGTTGAAAGAAGATAAATATTGTATTTTATTCTAATTTGGATTTTTTTCGTCTATATTGCATGTAAAGATTATTTGGATTGTCGTATATTTTCCGAACTAAAGCGTGTTGGATTGTTATTTTTTAGTTGATCATCCAAAAGAAAATGTTATCTATATAAAATAAACAAATTTTAGTTTTGATATGTGGAAACTTTTCTCTTTGGTTTTTAATCTGTATTCAAAATAAGAATTTTCTTAGGTACACAAATTTGACTTTATCTAACACGCACAAGTAAAATGTTCTTGCATCATTGACAAATGTCCCTTTTACTATGGATCAATAAGTCACATCTTATACCATTTGATTTATTAGTGAAATTTATTTATCTAATGGTAAAAACTATCTTATACATGATCAAAATGTGATGGTTGATAAAGACAAATTGGGCAATCTGTATCCGGTAATTCTCCATCTACAACAAGCAAATACCCCTAAAAAAACTTAAATCAAATACAACTAAGTAAGTTATGCAAGTACTTGACCCTGATATAGAAATATTAAGCCATTTTGTTTTACCAAGCCAAAACCGTATTCCTATCAATCAAATAAATTTCTTTCACGTATGGTTAGCGGTCAAAGAGAAATGAGAATTTGTGGTCTTCAATCCATCTAGTTATGGATAATTTCTTTGGCTTATATTGACTTAGATTGACTATAGTTGATCTCAGAAGTAACCAATTTCACCGTATACTTGGAGGCAATTTTGAAGGTTAAGAGGAGGTTAAGGTTGGCGACGTCCCACATTTGCATTGTCATGCAACTGCAACTTTAAAAAGTCAAGTACATTTAGGCATTCCAACAAATACATCTAACAATAGACTCAAAACAACCTAATGTCATGAAACAACAACTCTAAAAAGTAAGCACAATTGTGACTTTTCCAACGGGCACATTAATCATAAGCTTGAATTAACCTAAAGTTATGTTGTGATGTGTCAAATGTAAGTTAAAGTTTTACTTTAGATGGAAGAGTTGAGGTTGGGAAATGTAACGCCCGTCTCAATTATTTAATTAATTTGTCGAGTTAGAATATATTTATGTGATTTATGTGATATGTTGTGATTGTATTAGGTGGTCTATTTTATTATTTAATAGAATAAGGGTTGAAAATAAAACAAATATTAAGTTGTGGGGCTGTTTTCGAATTAAGTAGAATTATGAGGGATTTAGTGAAATAAGATAAAATAAAATAGAAGTGGTTTAAAAAGGAAAATTAGGGTTAGAATTGGACAGTACGTACAATTCAGTTTTTGGGAGAAAAAGGGAGAAAGCAGGAGAGAAGAACAAGAGAGGCTGCTGCTCAATTTTCTAAGGTAAGGGTGAGCCTAGCATTGCAATTCGTTAAGCTTATGATTTATGATTATAGTTAACATGTTTAGGAATTGTTCATGAGAATTTTAAGAACTAAGAATTAGGTTAAAAAGTGATGAATTGGTGATTAGATGATGAGAAACTGTACCGATGACGTAGAAAACTGTTTACAGACCTTAGAATAACCCTTGTACATCATTATAGTCGAAATTTGGAAGGTTTAGGATGAAATTTGGGGTTTTGGGTGAAAACCCTCGTAACCCCGTAACTGTTCTGTCGCAGCTCGCCACAGCGAGCAATCAACTCGCCACGGCGAGTGCTCTTCATGAGCTTGCGAGGCGAGCAACCCAACTCGCCATAGCGATTTACCCCTGATGGTTCGCGAGGCGAGGACTCCCACTCGCCATAGCGAGTAGTTATGTACCAGACTACCTTTAGAATAATGCGACTCTTGTCGCACAATTGATTATGAGACTAATCCTGTAATAGATTAAATACTGAGATATTAGGAAGAAATGTAGAGCTGTTAACTGATATTTGATTTGTTATTGTGACCTATGCATTGTATATGCTTTCTTTGAATTATAAGAGGTGATGTA
This sequence comes from Medicago arabica, assembly GCA_946800305.1. NCBI lineage: Eukaryota > Viridiplantae > Streptophyta > Magnoliopsida > Fabales > Fabaceae > Medicago > Medicago arabica. The sequence continues at coordinate 37,230,795 of OX326969.1, forward strand.
TGTGAATGCTTGTGATGATTCGTTGCTGCCATGTTGCTATGTTGTTAATAAATAAAAGCTGCATGTGTCGTCAAAGATTTATGATGTTATGGTCCAAACTATTGGAGTTCATTTGAGATGTCTAAGAGTTAAGAAGTTGAGTCCATGCATATGCATCCAGAGACGAGGGCTCATGCCCTAGGAGCTTTTGCTCAATAGCGACGAGAGCTTATGCCTTAGGAGTATTTTTATGCTCAATAGCGACGAGAGCTTATGCTCTAGGAGTATCTTTATGCTCAATGGCGATGAGGGCTTATGCCCTAGGAGTATATTTATACTCAATATGGTACCACATGCATGATTAAGATGTCTAAGTTGTATTGTCGAGTCGAGGTTGCATTGTTGCTTATGATTAAGATGTCTAAGTTGCATGGTTGAGTTTAAGTTGCATTGTCGAGTCAAGGTTGCCTTACCGAGTCGTACTAAGATTGTTGATTAAGATGTTGAACATGATGTTGATTATGATTATGATGTGGACTTATGACGTTGATTATGATTAAGATGTTACTTGACTGATGTTGTGATATTATGATAATGAAGTCATGTTGTTAAATATAATTGTTGAATTATATGTTTAATGTTTTGTTTTGTGAATCTCACCCCTTCTGTTGGAATTGCCGCCTCGTGGGCAAGTGCAGGTAACCAAGCGTAGGATTGACGATGTGAGAGGTTCTTGTGGAGTCTTAGGAGCTCTGATACGTAACGGGATGGGGATTATCATTTGTTTCTATTCCTTTATGTATCGGTTTTGAATTAATTATGACATTGGTGCAAAGAACTAAACTTTTTAAAGAGTTTGAATTATGATTCCGCTGCTATGTTTTGAATAAAGATGAGGAATAAACTATTATTCATTTTGTTTAAAGATTTTATGAAATGTGACATCCTGGATATTGCGATATACTATGATTATATAAATGAATTTTTAAGTTGGGATTTCGGGGTGTTACAGGAAACATATAAGTGAAAGATTCTATAAAGTATAAACCCAATGACTTAAGGATTTGGATGAAAAAGTGGTGTCAACTCATTTATATGGTTGCTCTTAATACAATGTGCTTATCTAACCTAGTGAAGCTCCCCCTCATGGCTCAACAGTAGTATCAAAGTTCGGTTCAATTTTGAAAAAAGCAGGAGAGATTCATGGTATTGCATCATGGATGCGGAGAGTCTCACATTTCAGAGAGATGTGTCAAAGGTGGGTTAAAGTCCCACATTGAATGAAAGAGTTGAGGTTAAACAACATATAAATGAGAAGACACATAAATCCAATACATTGAAATTTTGGTCGAAGGTGTGATGTCCAACTCACTTGTGTGGTTGCTCTTAATTCAATGTGATGGTCCAGTTCAATGAAACTTGAGAGTTGTTGTTCTAACAACAATAGTTTCCTAGAAACACATGAAATAGAAATGGTCCAGTTCAATGAAACTTGAGAAGACACATAAATCCAATACATTGAAATTTTGGTCGAAAGTGTGGTGTTCAACTCACTTGTGTGGTTGCTCTTAATTCAATGTGATGGTCCAATTCAATGAAACTTGAGAGTTGTTGTTCTAACAACAATAGTTTCCTAGAAACACATGAAATGGAAATGATCAAAAAACTCAGCGGTAGTTAACTACCTATTTATCGAAATTACAGACTAACACTACCGCTGGAGGGTTTTTTGTCATTTCCATGTGTTTATGGAAAACAACGGATGTGAAAACAAAAAAATTCATAAGACTATGCATTGCCCAAAAAGTTAATAAGACAACAAAAATAGTAGAACTTATCATACATTATAAGACCAACAAACACATGATAAACCACTTGATCTTGTCACCACTAAAGATTCTATTCAGAATATGTGGTGGCTTTGATGGAGGTTACTGCCTGAACGGGGGAACCCAAAGAGCATGAGGCATAAGCAGTGGATTAGGTGGTGACAAGTCATTGGATTGGTGGAGGACCTAAAGTTGAGAGAGTCACTGGGTTGGTGGCAACGACGCTAGTTTGGGGTCTGGGTTGGTGGCAATGACGCTAGTTTGGGGTCTGTGTTGGGCGACATGATAGTAAAATGATTGGCTATAATTACAAGTGTGAGATAAATAATAAAGATGGAGGAAAGAAAGATCATCTTCATTTATTAGTCTCTTCGTTTCTTTCATTTAGAGATAAAGAAACAAATAAATTTCAAAATAATTAATAGTAGTGAGACCTACTTAGGGTCCGTTTGGTTCGAGAATTAGGAGGGGAGGGATTTTAAGATTATTTTACCGTTTTACCCTTAAACTTAATTAAATAAAAGAAACTGTTTTTTTTTACGATTTCAGAAACCGACGAAAGAGAAGCGTATATCTTAGTGGTAGGACATAAAGTTGAGAGACAGGCATCGGGTTGGTGGCAACGGCACTAGTTTGGGGTCTGTGTTGACATAATAGTGAAATGATTGGCTATGATTACAAGTGTGAGGTAAATGGAAGAGATCCACAAGATGAGGGTGGAAAGCAACTTCTGCAAGGGAGGATAGAGACTCAAGTTGTGCTGAAAAAATCCATGTAAAATTGACTAACAAAATTGTGGGTTAAAGATGTTTTTGTCCCTTATCATGAGATTCATGGTTATAGCCCCTGTAATTTTTTATTTTTCTTTAGATTTTTTACTATGAGTTTCAATATATTAACCCTTTGTAATTTGAACATTTAATGATTTTTGTTATTTAAATTTAGATTTTAGTTAAAAGAAAAGCCAAGTGGAAACAAAAATTAATCCAAGAGAAATGAAAGTAACAACTCGACGTACCATGCCATCACTTAATGAACAAAAACGATTATATGATAATTTTAAAAATTATTGTCCTTGCTTAGGTCACTGAGAAGGCTTTTCAAAGATCTGCATAGAAAATCGTCTGTTATGGTTTGAAAAGAGGTGTATGGAGACATATTTATTCCCGCAAATTTTAGTGAATATAACCTTAACAACTTAACAAATAATACCCTATTGATTATTAGAGGTAAATCTAGCAAACATCCATTGACATTCACCACCCTATTGATTTTGGAGTATCCATCCGTACATCACATTTTGGGCTTTTTTTAATCTGAGAAGAAATTGCACACTTGAACAAACTTGAATTTAATTACATGTTGGTCAAAGCAAAGGTATCCAAAGTCAACAGAAACTACATCATGAATGAAAGATCCCCGTTTACAGGAGTCGATCACCAATATCTGTCAGCAAACTAGATTATGTCCAGACAAATAATTTACAAATAAAGAAAGGGTAAATAGCACACAAACAGGAATGAAAAATAATTATGGATAAATTGATATTTACACACATATACGAAGATGACCTTATTTGTCGGAGCCTCCACTATGTTTCTTTCTTCCAGTCAATTGCAACCCTCAGACATGGAGGCTAATGAATATCTTGCAAACATTTCCAGAAAATTTACCCCTACCAATATTTTCAGATGTATTCACAGCAGAGAGGAACTAAAGCATCATCACAGGATTATACAACTGCGATAAATATGTATGGCACTCCTAAGATGTTTTATGCACTCTTCTCAGCTGGAGAACATCGATGAAATCTTCAAGGGAAAAAATGTGGATTCATTTTGCTTGAGTGTTGTCATCAGCATAGATGCACACACATGCATCTGCAGCACCAGCAGCAAGTAGTAATTGGTATGGGTGGAAACTTAAGCAGCTCACGGAACCAATTTTCTGGGCCATTAGAGTAGGATAGTAACGAATGGTGCCCAGTTGATCACCCTCAAGGCTGAAAACCTTAATGAGTTGTTTGGCAGAACCACTGGCAATGATTGGAGCATGTCTATGTACTGCTAAAGCCGTGAGTGAGCCCCGGTGAGCTTCAATGGTGAGATAGGCGCTGCTATGATTTCTTATATCAAGGAATTGGATATCCCCAGCCTGAGAAGCACTAACCAACTGAAGGAAAACACATAAAATTATCATCCACGTCAAATAAAATTCATTAAGCACTGAATTTCTGCTATGGTCCACATATAAAAAAATTATGAATCTAGTGAGACACTTTCTTTACCTTTCCAGGGTCTAACCCAGGTTGAAAGCCAATTCCCATAACTTTTTCTACTCTCTGTGTGTGTGGCCGTAATCCACATACGAGCCTACGAAACATCATTGTCGATAGTCATTAGTCATTACAGTGACATGTTGAGAAGAATGGAAAATTTAAAACTGAATATTAAAAAGGTTTAGACTTTGGATAAAAATTAAGATACTAGATTCATCAATATGGTTCAAGTTTGAACTTAAACGTGCAGGAAACCATGTCAGATGCATAAGAACATGAACATGTCGGAGCTAATGAATAACAGTGGTGCTCAAATCAATCTCATTACTTAAGGAGAACCGGTAACCATGAGTTTTCATAATGATGGAAGAATTTCCACTGAGGTGCTTACATTTCAGGTGTTCTGGCATCATAGAGTCTTACAGAACCATCTACAAAACCAGCTGCGAACTGTCCCCCATGAACTTGAGAAGCAGCCTAAAATACAAAGACAATACATAAATCGAAGGGCTCGGGTCACCATTAAATTAAATGATACTGAAAGAAAATCCAATCAAATATGTTCTAGTGCTAGAGCACAACCGAGCAACCCAAAGTTTTGTGGGTATTCAACTAGAAAATGAACAGCCTGTGTCCTGAGTTTCTTCTTTGAAGAATATCATAAACATAACGCCAAATCCCCAATCTTAAAGACTTAATATAAGATGAATTGAGGGTCAGTTGGGTAACTTTCACTCGCAAGATCCAAAAACCGAAGGGCAAAGTATGACATCAGGGACAGTCAAAGAATTAAACCTTAGAGAAGGTAAACAGTAGATCAACAAAGCCGTAATCAACAGATGAACAAAGCCGTAATTTTTAAGGCTTCTAGTTCAAGTGCAAACACTAATTCCAAGAAACCGTAGTAAATGAGAGGGGGAGAGGGAGGTCTCCAACTGACAGTACATGTACATAATTTTGGTATTATTATCGTGAAACTTAACGGCTAACAAGAAACAATATATTTGCCCGTTAAGAGCTCTAAGAAAATATGTAGCTGAGCTGCTGAAATGTGATCAGAATACAGTTTCGTATTTGTTTGTTAAGAATAAACTTTGCTAAGCTACAATACGATAATAATTTGAGCATAGGGCAGGCTTACCAACGCAGAGACACTGCACTCTGATGATGAAGGTATAGTATTAACAAGCTGCTCTTTATCAAGATCCCACAGCATTATTGATGACGTCTCCCCCGACGCATACTGGTAAATGCATTGAGTAACATGAAACAACATCAAATATCATTAACATTAAAGCGTGAGGGAAGAATCAAAGTTCTATTTTAGAACATTGGTGGGAAAAAGGGAAACATTTCCTATTCCAAACATATTCAAAGAAGAGCCATATACCAAATAGCCGCATTGCTGCTGCCAATCAACAACTGCATTCGGACTCCTCACACCAGGTTTATGCCCATGAATTGAAGAGAATGCAGTGACAAGCTTCTGTTTCCCCCTCAAGGAATAGTCTTTCCAAACTCGAACGTTTCCATCAGCTGCATAAGATTCCCCAAAATTTAATATTCTGACAATTTTAACATGGAAGAATATAATAATAAAACAGTAGATGAGATTACATGAAGCAGCAAGAAGCAAGCTATCATCAAGCTCATTCACCAGGCAAAGCTTAGAAATTCCTTTGTCAGGAAAATCATGATTATCAAAACTATTAAGTAGTGTTGCCTCTTCGTGGTTCCATATCCTGTGCAAAACACCAAAGTACATAGTCAACAGCAGAATTAAATATGATGCAATACAAAGACTAACAGTAATAATTCATCAAAACCAGAAAAGTATTCTAACCTAGTCCAAACACATGATTTCTACTGCCTATAAAATTAAGAACGCCAGTTTAGTTTCCTAAGCCTCTATAAAATTAAGAATGCTAGCATTTTAGTTTTTCCTAAGCCTCTATATCTGAGAACCTTTCTGAGTTCTACTTACACTAAAATTGAACAAATATTGGAAATTTATATCCTTTAGCAATTTGTTACAGTTCACCTTTGGCCCTTCAAGTTTATCCTTTTAACATTTTAGAACGAACTTCCTTATGTTCCTTACTTAACAGTATCCACTAAAGTAATAGTATTGACAAACTTTGCATACCTGATACGTTCATTCTCGTCAGCAGCAACCACTATAGGAGAGAAAGGTTGTAGCAACAATGTTTGTGTACCCTTTATGTCCCATTTAGCAATTGGATTTGTTAACCTACTAACAGCTGACAGAATAAAATGATAAAATTTTCAGCTGGACAACTGTAAGGAATTTGTTTGCTCAATTGAGTTAAAAAAAAAAGGTGAAATACAAACCAGAGTGTTGGCATTTCACTATGTGCTCCAAAGCAAATTTTTCCCTCTCTTCTCTTCTAGCTAAAACTTCTTCGCTATCATCTGCAGCAGTTAAAAGTGATTTGGAGAAGTGCCCACAACTCCAATTATATATACTTGATTGAGGAAGTAAACTGCGATCGAAAGTCCCCGATCCTAAAAGCGGGTCAGCTAGTCCAGTGTCTGGAGAAGTCATCAGGTGAGGCCTAAACTCCAATGAACATACTCTCCGCATTCCAGCTATGTAACTTGGGCGAGGAGGACTGACTGGAGGAGTTCTGAAGGTTAGAGGCAAGTGTCCTACCAGAGCAGCATACAATATAAACATAAAGACAATAGCAGCAGGAATTCAAGCCATAAAATATTGATGCAGAGAGATAAACGTCACCAAACAGCATTGGAAAGGTTAAGAATTAAATCAAATCAAAGTGAGACTTACCACCATTCATATCAAACCAAGAAGACGAGCGAGCAAGACTAGCAGAAACGGGAGCTTCACTAGTCCGAACACCAGAAGGCTTCAATGGTTTTGCTACCACTTGTTCAATACCTATTATGGACAGTACCCGACGACCAAGGTTCCCAACTCGCGGAGATGGATCTTTTGCCAAAGTACACATAGCAAGTACACATTGTGAATACAATGCATTGTCCAAAGGCTTTGGCCCAAAGCTGTTAACCGCTCCATTGCTGAAACCATCATTCAGTATTCCTGAATCAGAATGATGAGAGGAATTGTCAGACAATGGAGACCCATGCATTATTCCAGAACTAGCGAGAGGACTGCTTGAAGAGACCCGCCCATCACGAATTACTTTAGAATTGTCACTCCCAACCCTTAGAGGACCAATTTGAGGTGAAACAATACTACCATGAGCCATATGTTGGCTCTGTTTAGAATATCCACCACCCGTATCTTTAATATTAGTCAATGATGGTAAGGAATTTATCAAAGAATTAGTCTGAGGTTTCCAATATGCAGCAGCAATAGATTTCAGGTGCTTGTTGTGGCCAAAAGCAAAGCGTGCTAGAGCTGACAGATGAAAGAAATCCATTTCAGTAAAATATCTTATAGATCCAGCCTACACTTAATACTATAAAGACATAATTGTTATCTAGAAAGATGTACATGCCAACCATCAAACAAAAAAACTGGCTCTTTTTTTGTTGAATCTATTAGTGTGCAATTTTTTTCAGAGAGAACAATAAAAAAACACACACATAAAACCTTTTTTCCTCGTTGAAATGGAATTTTTTGCTTATTCATTTACAAAAATTAATTTATTTGTAGTACAAGTTCTGATATAACTAGCAAAAATTAAGAATTTATCAGGACCGTTCTACTAAAATACACAACCAATAATCAAACAGTATCAGTATTTTCCATCTAATCATCGCATAAAACATTGAAAATAAATAAATAATAAATAAACACTCTGATGTTTCATCACCTACCAACTGCTACCTCCGCCCTCACCAATGGACTCCCATCTGAAGCAACACTCAACAGACTCCTAACTATACTAACTTCAGCCCTAAACTTGTCATCATCATCACATTCTTCATCTCCAACACTTCTACATGAATCAAATCCCACATCGACAAGGGTACCCAGTGCAAAAACAGCAGATGCTCTAACCTGAGAATAACAAATTACACGGCTCAGCTATTTATTTAATATAACGAAATATTAATCATCTAGAGAATATAAATATAGCCAATAGTAGGGTAGTAAACCTCTGGCTGGGGCTCAGATAGTAGAGGAGCAAGTATCGAAGTTGCATGTCCCTGTAAACCGATTAATTTCCCCTCTGGGAACTCTTCCCACAATTTCCCCAGACACAGACAAAGCCATTGAAGGAAAAGGGGCTCAGTCTGTGAATCATTAGGAGATGAACTCTCAAGGTGCTTTAAGCAGACATGGCTCAAACCAGCTTCAATACAAGCTTCTTGGCCTCTTCTATGACCATCCACAATCACAGCCAAAACAAAAGCAGCCATTGCACGTTGCTCTGGGTACGCTTCCGAGCTATCAAGAAACTTCATAAAATAGATATGACCTCCGTCCTTCACTAGATCAACCTGACATGACTGCAACCCAGCAATGGAAAATTATCAATGCAAGATACAGTAGACATGCCACATGGAGAATTTCTAAACCACATTAGAAAAAATAAAAAAGGAAATACATGTGTGCAGAAGCAATAATAATGACTACAGTACAAGAAGCATTATCAATCAAAGCAGAAATTTCAGCATGGCTTATGTATTAAGTAAAACTCATGTCTGCTGAAATGTCAGCTAAGCACTGAATCATGTGTGCATAGCAAGCACATGTTCTGCAACATATTAAGGAATTGAGAATTGACATTCTATTTAAGAAAAATTATCCTCCAAAAGTACCTTGTCAAGTGCAAGGATCTTTGTCCATATGAATACAAGAATCTGTCTTAGTTCTGGTGTGGTTGTTTGCAACAGTTTCAGAACATAAGGGAAGATTCCAACAGATAATGCCTACATATAAGAAACTCGTATCCAATTATCATATGATACAAGTCATGTTGAAAATAGATAAAAATTGCACCAAAATTTGACGAATTGTGATAGAAATTACCAGATCCACAGCCCATGGGCCCATATCGAGAAATCTTCCTAGGAGTACTAAGGCACGAAATCGATGGCATTGACTAAGTAAAACCTGAAATAGGAACAGAACTACTTCTGAATGTATACAAAGATATGCATAAAATGCCAAACAATTTTCTCATGGCTTCAAAATGTAAATATTGTGAAAAGGGAAAAACAAAGTTAGTATGATAAACCAAAAAGATTGAGAGTCAGGATAAAAAAAGATTTTACTTGAGAAAGAAAATTTGTAGAAAAAGCAACACAATCGGTAATCATACAAGTATGAGTATAACTACGGAAGCTAAAACAGAATAAAGAGAAAGCAAAATAATTCCTGGGTCAAAAAATGCAAAAAAAATCCAGTAATAAATAATTGAGACAAATGATTGCAAAACAATTTGAGAGGCAGCAACTTGGCCACAAAAATTTCCAATAACATCTCCATTGGCTGAATAAAGAACCCAAAAAGTACCCTTCAGCATTACTACTTCGGAATCTAGACATATGGCTAAGGGATGATGCTTGCAATAAATACACATTTTTATCAAATTTCTTTCAGAAGGATGATAATGATCATCAGCCAAATTGAAAAAATTTCACCAACAAGAGCATAATTCAAATAGCAAAAACTTAATAAAGGAACAGTAACCAACATAACAATGGTATTAGAAACCGACACGGTGGTTCCAAAGGTAACAAAGACCAAGACATGTGATGTACCTGAAGAACTATAGGCAACTGTTCGGGTGGTTTCTTATGCTCAGAACCATGATCAAGCCAAACTTCAAATGCTGTTAACTGCTCAGTAAAAAATGTACTAGGCTGAAAGAGAAATAGTCATATACTTCGTTAGGTAAGGTCAAAACTTATGAACAAATACTTATGCTACTGTTCCTAGGAAAAGCAGATATCAGAGCCAACTTTCTATATTTAATATTCAATTTCAGAAGGAAACTTTACATCAGGGGTATAAAAAAAACATCAAATTACCTGAAATTCTGCATTAGGATCCTCAACTAATGAAGGAAGTTGAGAAAGGCAGAGCTCGGCAGCCATATCCCATGCATCCCTGCAGCATGGATTGAAAACATATTCTGATGATAAAGTTTATCAGGGCATAGCAATATCATAACAATAATCACCAACAATACCACATATGATGCTGATGGGTTGGTGGTAACATAGGGTGAGAAACGGGAGTACAATTTGCCGATCGCATAATTCGCTCAGCAAGTAGAAAATTTCGAAACAAACTTGCAACAAGCAAATCCTGTCTGAACAGTCTCTGAAAAAGATCTGCAGGACAGTCATTATTAATATAAGCTAAAAGAACCAACTAAAATTGGTAAAAAATACCTGGGTTGAAAATAAAACATGGAAATTTAGGAAGTCAATAGGAAGAATGGGGAGGGTTGAGACCTACCATGAGGAAGAACATTCCATGCAATCGTATCAGTTACTGCTGTAAAGATCCAATTCAATTCACCAAGAAGAGTCTTTCGGTCATTTGGACGGCCAGGGATCTTGTCTATAAGTAAATAATCAAACGAGTCGCGAAGTAACGAACGAGTAGAAAACCTAGAGACAGAATACATAAAACTCATTGAACATTTACTAATGAAATAAACGCTTACACTATTCAAAAGTTCATGATTTAGAAAATGTCAATTATTAGTATTAGATAAGAGAGAAATTGTGACGTTATGTTGATGCATAACTTCCATACCAAGGTTAATAACGAAAAAAAGCAAATTCAAACATAAATCAACTACTTAATTAAAATTATCACTATCACAGTGGCATTTTCTATCATCACTAACATAAATCCAGCTAAAATAAGTTAACACAAAAAGTAATAGGTCAGGACAACAAAACTACCCTCAATGAACAAATTACATAATAAAATATACCCTAAACAATAATGATGTATACAATCCGTCATCATGAAATGCCACTAGATAAAAGCAGTCAGAAGTTAGTAAGGAATCACTATAGGCAAGAACAAAGACTGAAGTTTGGGTAAACTAATACCACTAACATTAGAAAAGCATGCCATATTTGAAATTCCATGCATGAAGCATCATTTTACACCCCAAAAAAGAAAGATAAACTAACCAAACCTTCCTGAAAAGTTTATGATATGAAACATTCTATAGGTGATACTAGGCAAGAATTAATGGGAGAATATTCACCATCGCAATGCCATCTTTATAGGTGTTGTAAGACAAGCTGTAAATACATCAGCAGGGAATTCTACACTCTGGGGTAAAGTCTCATGTGCTTCACATGCTGCAAGCATAATGCAATCCCTTGGTGACCCATCGGAGTTAGAAGCATTCCATTCATGAAGCTTATCAATAACAAGTCCAGCAACAAAATTTTGCAGTCCAAATAAGAGGGAAAAAATAAAAAAATCAGAACCGATATATTTGAAGTTTTCTTATATAGCATTCAATAAAAAAATATTTTGAATGAATACCTGAATGAAGGCATTCACAACTTTACCAGCCGCAGAGCAATCAAAAACATAAATTGATGGGGTCTTCAGCCAGGAATCAAGATCATTGAGTGGTAAGGGGATATACTGTGTATAGCTCTGAGCATAATATCAAGAAAATAGAGAATGAGAAATGATATTTTGACACAGATTTGACATTGAATTCCAACATCAAATTGGATGGTTAACGCCGTGCAAATGTGGTTAATTACGTTCAGCAGATGGTTAATGAACATTTTAAGGCGTCACACCTTATTAACCATCCGCTGCACAAAATTAACCCCAATTTTGAACGTCATTATAACCATGGTTTTTAAGTGTACAAATATAACATACATATATCCTATTAACCATCTAAATTATGTTAAAAAATACATTATTTTCAGGTGTTCAAACATACATGATATTCATTAACCACAATTTGTGTTCATATATAAACTGAAATTATGGTTAATGATGTCCAAAATCAGGATTAATTGTGTTCACTAGATGGTTAATGAGTTGAGACCAGTGTCGTTAAATAGCAGCGCTATTGTGTAGAGAAATCTGAAGACATTTCCACGATACGCTATTAAGTACAAAATGCTGCCAAATAGCGGCCATAGCGGCACTATATCACTACTGCGTAGCGGAATTTGAGAAAACCTTTATTTTCAGTTACTCATGATTGACAACACAGGTAGCAACACCTTGTTATATTCATTAATCATTTACTGACTGTAATTAACCAAATATTTGAACTACTTTAACCATCCAGATCAGTGTCAAAACTTGATATCAAACTAGAGTTTCAAAATAACTCAACTCAATAAGAATATGACAAAGTTCTTTTCATTATTATGATATCAATGGTTCAGTAGTTAGAGTTCCGGATTCTTCGATAAATAGATATTCAGATGAAGTTTAGATTTATTAAAATAGTTATAATTTCCAGTTATTTCCCAGTCCTCCTTTTCCTGATTATCTACATCTATTATGCTTGAAGAAAGAATATCTTAGAAAAATAAAAGCCATAACATGTACACCAATTAAAACACAGTACATTCATTTTTCATGGACAAAATTGCTTTCTCGCCCGTTTCCATTCCATACTTGTCACTCTAATTTTCTTCTTTCTAAAGATTGCACATCATTTTTCAATCCTCCCATTTTCATCTTTTATATCACTAATTTATTTTGGAGACAATAGGAACTCTGTCTATGTAATAAATAAGAAGCTCCAATATGAATACCTATGTCCACTGGTCAAACATTTTCACCAAGAACAGGGTGATATTTATTTGATAATTAATTGGTTTGGGATAAGAAGGAAGAAAATTGACCTTATTGAAGACCCAAAGTTCCCCATTATGAGTTGGCTTTGGCACACCATGCCCATTGTAATGGAACAAAACTCTTTCTGACTTTGCATACCTACGACACGTAGTACAAAGCTTTTTCACCTCATCCAATGTTGGATCAAGTTGACACTTATAGCGTGCCTGTAAACATAGCTACAAGGTCAGCTAAAAAACAATTTAAAAAGCTTATATTCAGATGAGGTTAGCAAGCTAAACATTCTGACCTTTGGTTGCCATCTTTCATACTGACTGGTCAAAGATTTCCCAATCAACTCTAAAGCCTTTTGTGGTGCCATAGAAAAAGGATCTGCAGCATTAGAAAAGCAAGGCATCAAATGTTGTTTGTGAATTGTGCTAATAACCGTAGTCCTAAACTTGCAGAATTTTAAAATAATACAAAGGTTTGACTTCATTTTATTTACATTTCTCAATTAAAAAACTGCACCTACTCAAAACAGTTATGTTTTGGAGTCAACAAGCAGAGATAAAATTGGATAAGACATGTTAAAGAGCTTAAATCAGAGTCTAACGATCAGAAATAAGTGTGAAACAGTGTGCAGTTATATGCCTTACTACCAGAAAATTCATTTACAATTGATTTGGATTTATCAGCATTTGGAACATGTAATTTCAAGTAGTAATTTATGCAAAAAAATATGAATACACTATTATTAGGAAATCAAAAGCTAATTCCAAAATCCAAACATTAACTGAACATGAAGAAATGCCAAAAATATGAACTTTTAGTACAAACCATGGAAAGCAAAAAAAGATTCAAAAACAAACGAGATCGGAAAGGTAACAAGAGACCTATCCAGCACTCCATTCTGGCACAAGGAGATATCTTTATTACATCTGGTGGATCGACATTAATATTTAAACATAATACTAGAGCTACACATCCTGTCTTCATCTGCACAACAAAATTAGGGGTTAACCAAAGAATGCGTCTAAAACATATATGATTCTATCAGAAACATTGATTATAACATTTTAGAAACAAAAAAAGAGACTTCAAATGAAAATTTATTCTTTATTAGGAAAAACTATAAAATGCTGGTATGTCTTCACGGAATAAAACCAGACTTCAAAAAATTCCCTCGCCACAGCAGAATATTAAATAAATTACAATAGAGAGAATTAATGTGATTTGAGCCCCCCCTGCCCCAAAAATAGGTAACCGGAAAATAAGCCGTTTATGCTAACTTTACCTATAGGACGGAAAAAAAGCATGCTAGACACTGTCACTATAAAAACCACTAGTGTTTTGGCACAGCACAGGTTTGTTATATTATCATGAATACAGCAAGAAATTGGCACATTTTATCCAAAATAATAGTTTCTCTTTCTTCACAAGTCTTCATAAGGATAATAAGGAATACATTACAGAAAACTGCAAATATCAGTGTGAGTGTGAATTTGCCAATGTACCAAATGTTGTCAAGATCGAGATCTTGCTTACAATCGAGAACGGGTAGCAAGATCGTAATACATAAGATTGAAACAGGGACCGTAGGATCCTACGAAAATAATTACCTAGGATTGAGTTGGGGTAGCAACATCGTAATACGTAAGAACATAACAAGGATTGCAGGATCTATACTTATTTAGTGTATACTGTTTTTTAGTCTTTAAAGTAGCTGCTATACCCGCTATAGCGGTTTTGGGGTCTGGTGATCCGCTGTCCGAGATTAACAACATAGCTACTAACCAGGTTTTCTACATACACAAAAGTCTGGGTCCTAATCTCTGCACACGTGTAATGTGTCTGAATCTCTCACCACTTGGACCAAGCACATGTTGGACTTGATCAGATATTTATGTTGAAGAAGCCTCAATTTATTTTTGCAAAAAACTAGAGTAAAATTGGTAAATAATGAAGAACAAAAAAGATAATAAACCAATCAGATTTGGTGGAAGGTGGCTTGCATATTTCAATTTTCTTAGTGTAGCTAAGATTGGAATCTTAAAGTAAAGCAACTTACAAAAAACACACAGACATTTTTCCCACAGTCATCTACTTTTCCCTCCCATTGTAAGCAACTTACCCCATTGCCAACGTAAGAAACTAGCACTCTCCCATTCATCTGACATACCACCTCCTAGTGGAATCTACTTACTGAGATTTATTATTCTAAAGAAGCAAATGTAAAGAACATTTCCCTGCTTCATTTCAGAAATCACTAAAAGCAATTCCAGCATAACTTACCCATTTCCAGCTCAATTTTTAGCCAATATGAATTATAAAGATACCAAACTTAAATAGAAGTGGTGCCAGGTAGTTAAAACCGAGATTTTATGCACAATTGGAAAGGGAAAGTAAAATCACAAATCATGCAATCGTAACACTAATCGTAAGATTATACAAAATTCGTATAACTCAAATATATGCATATAAATTCATAAATATGCATGTATAAGTAAGACAAAAAACCTTAAATAACACTTGAAATATTTATGAAAATTAAAATTCATTAAGATGAGAGTGTGAAGCTATTTGGAAACGAAAAAGATGGACGAGGGAGAATAAGATTTTTGCTGAAAAGGATCCAAGCATAATCGCTAAATCAAGTGAAGATTTACGTGTGTACTCTTAATCGCCGAATGAAATCATAATCGCAAAATCATAAGATTTTACGATTCAAATTGGGATTCCATCGAATTCCACAAAAATAGGATTATATGTGTACTCCTAATCGATTAGGGCAAGCATAATCACAAAATTGTAAGACATTCCGTTGCGCGTATCAACGTTTAGTGTTATAGTCATAATGTCATTAACATTATTATTTCTTGGACTGATAGAAATATCGTTCTTCAAAAATGTAAAGTGCCCTCTAGAGATCAGTAAAGTGAAAAGTTGATAACCATTCATAAAAGTCCTATTCTATCAAATAAAATTCATCCAGCAAAAGTTCAAAATCATGTGTGCCACAAAACTCACTCTCTTAATTTTCTTATTAATCACTACCACCCGGCACTTTATTCCTTTTCACATTAACGAATCCAAACCTATGTTGCACCAACACCTCTTATCAAAAGCTTGCCACGTGTCCAACACCGGCAGACACATATGATTACATTCAATTAAGTCAGATTTTCAAATAATTAGAGTGCCTACGTGTCGTATCCGTGTCAATATTTCATATATCCAAACCCTTATTTGATAGAAACTTCTAGCTTAACACTATTTCTATCCCTCAAAAGCAAACAATAACCCTAAAAATCCTTTTTTTCTACAAAATTCAAATTTCATAACACTAATATCTACTCACACAACAATCAAATCTTGAATCAAAAATTCACCACATAAAAAAAAAAACCTCATTGGCGCATTTTCACAAAAACCAAAAAAAAAAAAACGTGAAATCAAACTCGAAAGAAAAGCATACCCTATCTTTCGGCCTCCATTTCGAGACCAACCCACTATCCGATGGACCAGTAGGAAGCTCAAGCTCAAACGCATCATGACGAAGCTCATTGAAGAAACTCGTCTGCGGCAAATACACCATCGTAGTAGCAGCATTACCATAAACACCTACGCTACTACTACTCACAGCACCGAATTCCGAATCACGCCGGTTCGGAACAGAACTATTGAAATCGGAGCCGTCATCGTTTAAGGCGGCGGCAGAGGCTGAAGCGGATGCAGAGGCGGAAAAAGCGGTTGTGGAGGTGGAATCGTCACGGTGATGATTAGGAACTATAAGAACAGTTGATTGGGAAAATCGCGATGCCATCAAATCTCCCAATGCCATTCAAATCGGAAACCCTTAGGAATCAATCATGAGATTGGTGATGGTTTTTTGAAACCCTAGGTGGTGTTTTGAGGTGAATATCGGAATAGGATTGTGATAACGGTGATGGTGATTACCGTTACGGTGGCGATGGTGGTTGTGACGGTTATGGTTACGGTGGCGGCGCCAGAGAGTGTTTTTTTTTCTCACGAATGGGAAACGGAGAAGCAGTGACACGAAAATGCGATTTTGTAGAACAGAATAATTATTATAAAAAGGCAAATATAAATATAAATAACAATAAAGTTTATTAAAATTTTGATATCAAATGAGTATCTCTCACGCAATTGTAAACACTAATTTATCGATTAATAGAATTGGATGACGAATCTCTCTATCAAAAAATCTGATATTGTTCATGTTTATAATTGAACTCGAACTTAGACTAATGTTTATTGATCGATAGGATTGGATGACGAAACTCTCTATCAAAAAATATAACATTGTTCGTGTTATGAACTCGAACTTAAGCTAATTTTTATCGTTTTATACTATACTACAAAATAATAACAATGTAACTTTTTCTTTGAATGATAATATGTATTTTAGAGTCCTATAAAAAAATATGTATTGTGAAGAATTTTATAAAATATACATTCACTTCAATGATTTAGAAGAAAGTCTCGATTCTTGAATAAAGAAAAAAGAAAGTGTTGATTTGATTTTGATTTGATTAGAGGTATTTTGATTGATTTAAGCATGTGATTATTTCAAAAACAAAGAAACAAGTTTTATGTACTTTAACATTCTATTAGTTGTGAATTATTTGATTCAAATGTCATATCTAAAGAGTGATTTGATGGAATTAGATGTGTATGTCTTAAGTTAGAGAAGTTTTGAGTTCGAATGTTATATGTTTGTGTTAAAACTCTTAAAAGATTGTTTTATTGTGTAAAATCACTCTTAATTTTCTCTTAATTTCAAGACTCAATACCTTGGTTTTTGTAAAAAATAATAATATCCTAACATGTCAATTTCAAATCAAAGGCAAATCTCTAAGGTCCGGTTTGGATTGAGCTTATGAAAAGTAGTTTATGTAAATAAATAAGTTTTTATTTTAATTTATAAACTCTCACTAACGATATTTGTATCTTCATAAACCGTTTTTCCATAAACTATTTTAACAAACTTATAAATAATACATAAAAACTTATTCATTTACATAAGCTATTTTGTATAATCTCTAAAATAAGTTAATCCAAGCGGCCCTAAATATATTATACATTCAATTCAGATTCTAATTTTTATCAAATTTCTTTTTACCTTATCATCAAAAACTTTTTTAATTCCTAATATCAACATTTAGATTAAATCATTAATTTAAAATAATTATTCTCTAACGAGTAGACTATCAGAATGAGTCTTGAAATTGTAAAGTGTAAGCATCAGCAGCCAAATTGGGATCCTAAATTTAATAAATAATATTGAGGTTTGTCCACGTCGTTGATACAATATAGAGCACATTTTTCTTGCATGTTACAAATTTGAATAAGCATTTTACCTATAGTCTACAAATTTCAGAGACATTTTGCATTTAAGTAATTTAAATTATGGAATATTTTGGTTCCTTATTTATCTTATTTCCCAAATCCAAAAATCCCTAAATCCATAAATCTGAAAATCCTCAAATCTAAAAATTGCAAAACCCAAATCTGAAAAATCTGAAACATGCTGTCTGAACCTTTGAAAATTAATTTTGGACCATAATTTTATCATATGTTTCATCAATATGATATAATATGTTTCGTTAAAATCGTAACTTTAAATAAATTAATGGCAATACGAAAAATGGGAGATTTAAAAGAGAAGACAAGTACAAACAGGTATTAAATAAAATTATGACCATGAAGAAAGACCAGTCGAGGATCGTCGTCCATAATAATTGTTCCTGTTGAGATCTCTTCCGCAATACCGATCGAGCAAATAATAGTTTCTGCTTTGACCCGCATTGCTACTAGTGCTTCCTAAAGAACCTGTTATCTTGATTTTTTTACGCACGAGTAGAGTACGACGACGATTCATTTTACAGATTTACAGATTACGGATCGATTGATGAAAGAATGTATTTGAGTATCACAATTTTTAGATCTATGGATTTTTCGGATTTAGGGATTTGGAAAAGAAGATAAATAGAGAGATAAAATACCCCTTGATTTAAATTATTTAAAGCGCTTCTAGAAAATTTCTAACTTAAAGACAAAATGCTCCCTGAAATTTATAATATGTATGCAAAATTCGCTCTATATGACGTGTCATCAACATGTACAAGTTTACGCATAGCAATGAGGAAGGGTGGGGACGGATTTCACCTTCCACGTTCTCATCCCCGACTATGATATACTTACACGTAAACCTACACATTTCGGTCCTCGATGGGATTGGGTATCCCCACCATATCCTCATTCCCGTAGTTAATCAATTTTTTTAATAAAAAAATACTTTTTCTAGCCCCGAGGGCAATGTTCGTGGGAATTGAATAGATGTGTTGTCGATCATGTAGTTCTTATGATCGCTCTCTAAGTTGGACTACAAAGGTTATGCGCTTCAAGAGGTTCGATCCCTGATTATGACCATTCACAATGATCCATCGAAGGAAAAAAAAATTCAATTCTTTATCCATTGTGTTTAATATAATTTTTGGATGTGATTCCCTTCACTTTGTTCACAAGTAAGCGGATTAGTTGATTTTCTGATTCAACATATGTGTAAATGACATGGGAATCTTCTCCTCCACACCTTTAGTTAGGATGATATATGTGCATTTTCTAACAAGTTTCCATTGTATGCCTTATCTTCTCACAATGGATGCACACCTTTACATTGACTCTACCTCGTCTTTGCGGTTCTCCATATCTTATATTCATATACAAAAAGACTTTGATCCATCCATTGTGTTCGCTAGTGCACTAGTGTTATTCATTTAGAGTATGATCCATCCATAGAAAACATTGTTTATTTGAGGCACTGCTTCCATGAGTAGCACTTGTGACAATACTCCATGATAATCATCATTCAACTTTATCATATATTCTATAATTTTTTCTTCTAATTTGAAATACCTAATATTCCTTATAGCCACACGTGTGCATGGAATATGATTTCCACATTGAGCCATATGTCAATATTACTCCAATTCCTCTCAAAGAGCTTGTAATTTAATGAAATGATCAATAATCTTATGATTTCGTTGCTGCAAATTTATAGTTTCCTCATACAATTGTGCAAACTTAATCCTAATATAAAGAAAATCACAAGGTTATTAGGAAATTGTTTTAGGTTTAGGTAAATTTTCATAGAATAAAAAAGTGAAATGAACAATTGCATTAGGTTGTGGAAACCTAATTCCAAGATCAGATGAATACTATTCCAATTCCTCCCAAAGAGCTCACAATTAAGTTAAATGCTCAATAATCTTTTGATTTTATTGTTAGAAATTGTAAGAGGAAATCATAAGATTATTAGGAAATTGTATTTGGTTTAGACCTGAGTAAGTGTTTACTAGTGGGGCAGTCCTCATCTAACAAGCCGGTTTTGTAAGATATAAGATTCCACCACACCTTCGATTGCAAAAACGTGATCTCCATTGGGTGTGCAATTGATATTTGGAACGATCTTAGGAAATTATACAAACCTAATTCTGAACATCGATTGCATGCTCAATGAATATTACATTTTCTTCAATCGAAGGTGCAGTGGAATCTTAGATATTACATTGAGCTTAACTCAACCTTACAAAACTGACTTGTGAGGTGTGGATGAATACCCTTGTCTATAAACACTTGTTCATATCATCTCTCATTCATTGTGGGACTTTTAACACACCCCTTCACACTCAATACGAATGTGCTTGGTGCATGTATACAAATGGTGGGTGGTCTGATAACATAAGTCTGATAGCAAGTGGTCCAACAATTCTTAGAGAAGGCTATGATACCAATTAGGTTTTTATATTGGGCCTAACTCATCCTTAGAAAACTGACATGTGAGGTGAGAATTGCCCCTATTCATAACACTTATTCAAGGCATTTAGTTTGCAATATGAGACTCTTAACATGTAATTTATGATCTGCAAGTATAATGGATTGTTACACATCTCCCACGGTGCAGAATTAAAACCATCTTCTTTCGAAACATTGATAGATCAAACCACAAACTTGAACTTGTTCTTCGTTTCTAAGTCATATGCATCCTCAACATCTAACATGATAATTATATTTAGATAACAAATGTGAAACACAAAATATAGTTGGATTCTCATACCATCAAAGTATTTTCACTGAACATGATAAAGATCACAATTGAGGAAAATTATCATATGATTCGTTGAGTTAGAAACAATTACATCGAATCCCTATATGCAAAGAGAAATGTACTATACAATGTAACTGACCAACTAACCGCATGTCATCTCATCTAAGTATTGCTAATAAAAAAAACTAAATGAAAATTAACTATTTCCTTCACTTTCTTTAAAAAAAAAACTATTTCCTTCATTCAGATTAACAACTTCACTCTTAATGCTTGTTACTATTGTGGATTGTTGAACATAGCAGATGTAGAGATACATCAACTATTAAAGAATCAATATACAATGACTCACTTTCATTTCTAGGAGAATCACTCTTTTAAAATTAGGACGAGAGTGGAATAACTTAGTATTTTATAAAAGATAACATCCATAGAAACAAAAAAAATATGATGACAAAATAAAAAGATCGAGTGTATTTCTCATTTAGGTTTATCTTAAGAAAATATACTTAATTACAATCAACTCGGTTTTAGTGCAATGTTTTTTATGGATATGAATCAATGCAATACACGTGAGGATTCAAAACCCAAAATTTACATAATATGAATAGAATAAAAATGTGATGGTCAGGAATGACAATTAGACTAATAACCATTGGGTATCTGCAAAATATACACATGATGGTAGAGTGAAAAATCATTCAACATGTATGAGCACGAGCACGTGTAATTACCCATAAAATTAAATGGTATGAGTGTGGTATGGACACTCTAGTATCCACATTTATATTTTTTTTAGGAGAAAAAATATCCTTCAAACACACACACACACTTAAAAAATTTAAATATTAAATTAATCTAGACTTAGTCAAATTAATTATTACGTAAGGCAATATAAAACTCATTTACAATAACAACTTCTCATATATATATATATATATATATATATATATATATATATATATATATATATATACACACACATCATCTTAAAATAAAGCTTAAAAAATCTAGTTATCTATTTTCTATATGTCGTTTCTTTTCATATTGTGGTGAATTTTTTTCTTCTCTCTGTCGATGAAAATTAGGTACAAATCATGATGAAATTTACCAAAATTTGTCAACCAATAATATGTTGCTAGACAAAATTACACACACATCGTCTAATAATTGTTTGAGTCACTATAATATTTTGGTTTGTAAAAGACATATAAGGGTCTTTTAAACAAAATATAATATTTTGGTTTGTAAAAGACATATAAAGGTCTTTTAAACAAAAAATTGAGAAAGGAAAATATTGTTCGTGTTGTAAAAGATAAATGACATGGAAGAGAAAAAAGACAAATCATTAAATTGTTACAAAAATTGTTACAATACCCGGAGTGTGGGTATTGTAGCTGCTAACCACGCAAACATGTGTATGTGTACGTGTATTTTTTCAAATTGCCTGTATTGGGACACACACCATAGTACTTTACTCTATCCCACCAATTGGCATGCCCTTGCCTAAGGCATATAAGTTCAATTAGTTGGGGGTTGGGTAGCTCTGATTTGAGTTAAAGGTTTAATAGTTGGAGATACAATGCTAATATAACAATTAACATATTAATATTTACCATTAAAAAAATTCAATATAAATTGTATAACCTGAACATCAACTCAAACACAAGATTCTCTTAAGCTAAACTAAAACTCAAAATGATGATGTTATCAAAAAATATATATAACAAGCTTGTAACTATCAAGTTCATCCTCACTTGTACCATCTCCGATATTGGTGTAATTTGGAAGTGTGAGAATTTAAGTTTAAAAATTTATTGACATAAATATACTTTTGTTATAAAATCATGCATGTATATTTGTTCATATTTCATGTTTTTTTTTTGTTGCAAAAATATAGTAAAAAAATTAAATTGAATTTATGTGACCTTTACACATAGAAGTTTTTTGGCTCTTCTTCACTTGTCCAAATTAAAAGGTATCAAATAATAGACATTTATGGAAGAATAAATCCACTAAAGATAATGCAAAGTATTTCTAGTTCCATTCTTGACAGAAGCTATCATGCATGCTTTCTTTATCTTATGTTGAGGATTACAGCTAGCATCCTTTGCTATTTATGTCTGCATAGTTGAGCTTGGACCCCCAACAACATAGTTATGTTTAAGGAAATTAGTGACACTTTGGCAAGGACACACATGCATTGTAACACATGTTTAAATCATGTGTACAAGTATATATAGGAGGCCAAACAATTATCTAATTCAAACAAAACATTTACTATTTATTGAGGGAAACTTTGTTTGATAGAGAAAGTACATTATAATTGAAATAAAAATTGAATTGGAAATCATCATGGAGACAACCAATTTTTTTTAAAAAAAAAAATATTATAGAAGTTTCTACGTAGCTTTGCAAAGTGTCTTTTGAACAATGCCACATAATAGACAATTTTTTTTGTTAATATAAGGAAGTTTCTATGGAGTTTTCCAAAGTGTTATTTGCAAAGTTTCTATGAAATCCTATAAATATATGTTATGTGACGCACAAAAACACTAGGCATTTTCTTAGAAAGAAACTTTTTGTGGGGTGCATTCTAAAAAAATATTTTGTTCCAATAATTACAATATCCACAAATGGTTTACTAGTGACAAACCCCATTCTCCTATTCTTCCTAAAGTTCATTTCTTGCACTCTTAAAAAGCAATCCACTCACTAAGTTCAAATTTTGATATCATATTATTATTTTTACATTAGACCATGCCTTTCCAACACACTTTCTACAAGCAGCATTTGCAATTTAAACACTAAGGTTTTGTTTGTGGTAAAGGACTAAAAGCAATTGTTGACTTGAGCATGGTGATGAAAGCACTTTTGGTGGAATCTTACAAACCAATTATGCTTTATTGAATCTTTCCTTCCACTACTCTTAGCAATTAAAATGTTGTTGATAATCTTTTACATGTCCAAACATATTGTTTCACACATAGATTGATACATTTCATGGGACATGAATCATATCATATCATATCATATGATATTATATTGGGAAAAAACGGGTAGACTAGACTTTGGTAAATTAATGAGGGAGTTCTTCCAACTCATACTTATATTTCTTAACAAATATATACATCTCTTAATTGATATTTTTCTTAGAGGAAAAAAAACACTCATTTTATGCAAAGAAATGAAAATCGAAAATTATTCTCATGATTCAATTATTATAATATAATTTTGGGGTAAGTTAAAGTGGTGATAACTATTATCCATTCAATTCATTCTAAAAAAAATACAACTATGTACGTATTAGGCAAAATGGGTACCCTACTTGCTAAATTTAAAAGATTTTACAATCTATTTTTTTTTAGAATCAAGTTCGTAAACAAGACTATCATACTTTCAGAAAGGACACACATATAATAACAAGATTAGAACACTTTAATAAAAAAAAACTTAGCATAAACGTGTTTGAAAAGAAGTCCCAATTGGTTGGAATATGATTAATAAATTTGATTCTAGGGTGAAAGTGAAATGCTACATATCTAATCGTTGTTGTCCAAGTGTGATGAGAATTATTCTCGAATTTAAAGCACTAAATTAAAAGAAATAGCAGGCAAACCAATGAGAGAGCATGTATATGGCAATGACATATGCTTGATGATGAATGATGACTACACCACAACAAGGGTCTTAATCACTTTTCATATAGCAAAGACAAAAGTTGTTAATGATTAAGCATTTTATTTGCAAAAGCAATGTACAATGTTTTTCTTTGCCATGTTTAAACCGTTAACTAGGTAGTTTCTCCAAGCTACCGTGAATTGAAGATATTTAAAAAAAAAAACTGGGCAACCGTAGAAAGTAGAAACTAGAAGCCATTTTCGAGTTAGTTGAACCATAATGGAAGGAAATTTTTCTTAAGGGCTCGATTGATGCTCATTATATGATAGAATAAAAGACTGGATAAAGATAGAATATGATAGTACCAAGATAGACATTAATAGAATCAACGGGTCTAACAATAATTGAAGAAAAGAGAAGTAGTGGAATTGAAATATAATTGATATTGATTGGAAAAGTAATCGGAAAAAATAAATAAATAAAAAAAGAACAAAAACTAGAAGCAGTGGGGGTCGAAGGAGGTTTTTGAGGTATAGAATACACACACATTTGATAGTTATGCTATCAGGTTGTTAATCCATACAAAACTAAGGATAAAAATAACAAAGAGTAAATATGATAGGATTAGAAATGAGTTTAAGTTATCATTTTCTAATGGTGCACCAAACAACAGATTGAATCATGATATGATAGTTGTATCATATCATGTCTTCCTATCCTGTGCATTAAATAGGTTCTAAGAGTTTTAAAGTTGCTGCAGTTTTATTTACGAATTTAAACCAATGACATTATTAAGCTCATAAGCATACAAATCATCTCATCCAAACATATTTTTTGGATAATAAATTGTAGAGTTTCATACAATTGATAATATGTGGATTATTTAATTAATTGTGTCACAGAAATGATCTGTTTTAAGCGACAAAATTTCATTCTTCATGAGACTTTTTTTTTGAAGGATTCTTGATGAGACTTATCTTTTATTTTTTAAAAAGGTTACGCAGTATCAATACCATAAATCATAACAATTTCATAGTTTTTTTGGCTAAAACTTTCATATAAAATCAAGAATATTTATAATTTTGACTTGTGAAACTTTTCTTTCTTAATTTATCTTATGTTTTGGAATCCGTAATTTTCTACATAGAAAATTTTCGATCACCATAAAAAATTCATATTTAATTCAAGTCTTACGAAATTTTTTTTTATTATAACATTCTAAACATCTCTGAAAAATTGCATTAAAAAATATGAAGCCTATATAAGAGTTGACTTAAAAAGAGAGACAAAAAATGGTGGTGGAAATTTTTTTAAGACTAAAAATAAAAAAGATTTTTTACAAGGACTAAAACCAAAAGTTGATATAATTATAGCAACCAAAAACATATTAACCCTATGTATAACTTGATAAGTGAATGTATTTGATTTCTTTTGGAATCAACAAGCTTATCTGTAAAGTTCGATACCTTAGGTGACACAATTTCACCATCACAAATGTAATGGCATACATTGATCAAAATCATTAATCACTCAAGGTGACCATCAACATGGTACTACTTTGTTGCTTCATAGACAAGTTTCTCCCAACATGAAACAAGTCCACAATAATCATGGTATTAAATCAGTTATATGTAATGTCAGTAGACTTTTCATGTGGCTTTTGATACACCATAACCAGATAATCGAGTCATCTAACTAAAGTAAGTCAATAAATTTGTGGTAAATGACAGATTGAAATTAATAAGGTACTGCAGCAAGGAATGGTACGCTCGAAAAAACAAAGTACGCAGACTAGAACTCAACATAAGAGTCCAAAACATATTTAAACCAACTTCATATTCAGCTGATACTCATACCAATAAAAGGAACCACACCATCCAAAGTGATAACATAATCTCAAAAGACATAAATTTCAACCAACTCAAGCATACCATAAGAAAGATGATTATTTGCAACCAGAAAAGAAAATGTATGACCAAATTTCTCCAAATAGGGCAATGCATATCCAAAGATTGAAAAAGCCATGCTACAAATAGCTGCAACAATAATATGCCACTCGTAGCACTCCAAGATTAGGCAACAAAGTCCAGGCCACCCACAACATTATAGTATGTGTACTGTACCAAAAGAGGTACTATCGCAGCCAACATAGGAGAACCCTGGCGCACCTTGATTATGCATTTGATATCTGCATAAGTCGATACCACCCAAAAAAGACCAAACCATAGGAAGTAATATAAGAGGATTTGTTAGTTCTCCATAAATACTATGATGCAGATCTGTAACATGGGTTTGTAACAATAGATGCAGTTTGATCAAAACTTCTACCTCCTAGTTCACCATGATTTACAAGTAATAGACCCGTAAAGACACAGTCAAGATCGAGTGTTACTTCATTGAAACCAGAAGCCTTTAACGAGAACCTCTTCCAAAATAGTGACAGAAATAAGTAACGAGGGTCTCTACAAGACCTCATCCTTTCCAAGTACAATTGATCAATCTTGTGAACTTCTTGGTAACAATGAGAAACCAATGAGGAGTTCCTAAACATCCTCAAAAGCAAACCTACTTCGCATCAAAGAAATCTGTTAGAGACTAGCAGAAAAACAATTGAATTCCCATAAAAAGGGAAAGCCTTAAAAAAAGAACAAAAGGAATGAATATTAATTTGCCTGCGTTTTCATTCTCTTTCCACTCATTATAATGAGAATCAGTGATGGAGGAAATTGAATTGGCATTGAAGGAGAGTGATGAAAATAAGAGTCTGGGGCAGGATGGTTTCAATTATGCTTTCTTTAAGAAATTTTGGTACCTTGTGAAGAATGAGGTAGAAAATTTCTTTGATCAATTCCATGGTAATGAAACCTTTCCGAGGAGCCTTTTATCGTATTTTGTTACTTTGATTCCAAAGGTGAAGGATCCGGTGTGTTTGAAAGAATTTTGACCGATTTCCTTATTAGGGAGCTTGTATAAATGGATTTCGAAAGTTTTGGCTAAGAGAATCGCAAACGTGATGGGTTCGGTGATATCGTTAGCTCAATCGGCTTTCTTGAAAGGTAGAAATTTGGTGGATGGTGTGGTAACATTGAATGAGGTGGTGGATTTGGCGAAGAGAAAAAAACGGGAACTTCTTATTTTAAAGGTGGATTTTGAGAAAGCCTATGATTCCGTGGATTGGAGTTTTTTGGAGTATATGCTTAGAAGGGTGGGTTTTTGTGCAGAGTGGGTGACTTGGATGAAGGCTTGTGTCTTCCGGGGTAGTATGTCTATTTTGGTGAATGGAAGCTCTACGGAGGAAATTAATATTCAAAGGGGCTTAAAACAAGGTGATCCATTAGCCCCCTTTCTTTTTATCGGAGGGCTTTAGTGGCCTTATGAGAAACGCGGTGGATAGAGGTTTGTTTAGAGGATTTGAAGTAAAGAGGAGGGGGGGGGGACGATTATTTCACATCTTCAATATGCGGATGATACAATTTGTTTAGGTGAGGCATCAGTGGACAATCTTTGGACCTTGAAGGCACTTCTTCGGGGTTTTGAGATGGTGTCCGGGTTAAAGGTAAATTTCCATAAAAGTTGCCTCATGGGGGTGAATGTGGATATGGATTTTTTGAATATGGCGTCCGACTTTTTGAATTGCAAGAAAGGGGAGATTCTGTTTGTGTATTTGGGACTCCCGGTAGGTGCTAATCCAAGGAAGCTTTCGACGTGGGAACCCCTTTTAACCCAATTGAGGAAAAGGCTTTACGCTCGGGGGAACAAATATGTGAGCTTGGGAAGGCGAATTGTACTCCTAAACTCGGTTTTGAATGCGGTTCCGATTTTTTACTTATCCTACTTGAAAATGCCGGCTATGGTGGTGAGAAAGATAATTGGTCTCCAAAGAAATTTTCTTTGGGGAGGAGCGGTGGGAGGAAGGAAGATTTATTGGGTGAAGTGGAGTAGGGTGTGTTGTCCTAGAAAAGAAGGCGGCTTGGGGGTTCGAGATATCAAGTTGGTTAATTTAAGCCTCCTTGCTAAATGGAGATGGAGACTTCTTGGAGTTGACGATCAACTTTGGAAGCAAGTGCTTCGAGAGAAGTATGGTGAGTTGATTTGTGGGGTGGTGGAGGGTAGTGGTGTGGTGTGTCAATCGTGTGCATCCTTGTGGTGGAAAGATTTAATGACGTTGGATGTCTTAGGAGGGATTAATTGGTTTAATCCGGAAGTGGTTAGAAGAGTGAGAAATGGGTTGTCTACCAAGTTTTGGTTCGATCTGTGGGGCGGGAGTGTCCCTCTTCGAGTGGCTTTTCCGCGCCTTTACTCCCTTTCAACTAAAAAAGAGGTGCTTGTGAGTGAGGTTTGGTTGGTGACGGATAATGTTGGTGAATGGAGACTCTCTTGGAGACAGGATTTATTTGTGTGGGAATTAGGCCTTGTTAATGATTTGTTGGAGTGTATTGGTGGTTTTGAGGAGGTGGGGGAGTGTGATTCTTGGGAATGGAAGCGTGAGGATGAAGGTACCTTCTCGGTGAAGTCTTGTTACTCTTTACTAGAAATGATGGGGTTGGGGGATGTGTTGATTGGAAGGGAGGAAAAAAGGGTGTTTAATTATATTTGGAAGAGTCCGACTCCTTCAAAGGTTTTGGCGTTTTCGTGGAACCTTCTTCAAGACCGCATTCCAACTCGGGTCAATCTTTCCTTGCATAAGGTGTTGAGAGGTGAAGGGGAGGAGCCTGTTTGTGTCCTTTGTGGGAGGAGGGAAGAGACGACAATCCACCTTTTTCTTCATTGTGAGGTTGCGGCAAAAGTGTGGGAAATGGTGGCAAATTGGATAAATGTGTATCTTATTACTCCGTCTACTTTGACAACTCACCTTGATTGTTGGTTTAATGAGTTTAGTTCCAAAAAAGTTAGAAAAGAGCTATTGTTGATTTGGCATGCTACACTTTGGATTATTTGGTTCAAGCGAAATGATAGGATTTTCAAGGGAGTCAAGAAGGAGGTCGGCGATATTTTTGACGCGATTAAGGCGTTATCTTGGGGTTGATGTCTTAATAGATTAAAAATAGGCACTTTCATGTTCTATGAATGGTGTTGGAATCCTAGAGATTGTTTATCTAGGTAAGTGTGGTACTTTGGTGTTTTTTAGGAGTTGTGGTGTTTGAGAAGCTGATCGACTTTGCTGTAGTGTACAAACAGCCCAACTGTGCGGCAATTTTTTGCTCGCAGTTGGTTGGGTTTGTTGTTGGTTTTTAAGGCCTGTCGGTAGTGGTGTTTGGCTAGGCTTATTGGTGCTGTAACTGTCTTAGATGTGGCTAGGGAGTTTTTTATTTCTGTTATGGTTTTGTGCCTTGTACTGCTATACGCTGGGGCTGTTTTTGTACTTGTATGTTGGAGCTTTTTGCCCCTTCCTCTATTCTTAAGAGGCTGGGTGCATATTAATAATTTGGCAATTAAAAAAAAAAAATCAGTGATAATACTAGAGATAACAATATTCCTATAATGAAGGATCAATGGACACATGTCATCCTATTGATCATTAAGATTAAAATTAAAAAATAAACCAAGTTCTAGGACCTACTGTAGTTGACAAATAAGGATTACAGCTGTCTAAAGGCTGTGAGCATCAGTTGTTGAACCGTATGTGCCTCTTGGAGTTTCTCTTGGGCCTTGTAATCCCTTCAGCTGCTATGCTTGTATAATTACCGTGCTGCTCAAAACTTCCAGAGGGCTAGGTAGAGTTGTTCATGTTAGTTTTTAATCTTATAATAGCAATAAATGAGATTGAAAAGTTGATATTTTGTAATTGAATATGAATGAAAATCACTCGTGAAAAACATATGATAGATAATTGTTTAAATTTAAGATAATTTATTTGATTTTAAACATTCAATCATAATCCTA
This sequence comes from Medicago arabica, assembly GCA_946800305.1. Lineage (NCBI taxonomy): Eukaryota > Viridiplantae > Streptophyta > Magnoliopsida > Fabales > Fabaceae > Medicago > Medicago arabica. The sequence goes on from OX326969.1 coordinate 37,261,265, forward strand.
TCAAAATAGAATACATTACAAACTAGAATGCACAAGAACTTATGAACTTATGAGTTTAATTTTTATACCAAAAAGTGGATTTAATTCATTTGTGAAGGGAGTAATTAACTCAAAATCATAAGATTGTGTTAAAAGTAGCGCCTTGAGTATGAACTCTTAGCATTTTTTCGGTTCATATCATAAGTACTATCATAGTGAATGTAACAATAGTTCATCAACAAATGTGTTATATAGCTCGTCATTATTTAGAGATTCAGGGTACTGAACATTGTCACCACAATTTGTAAATGTTGGACAATCCACGTGAAGAAATGTGTTTTCCTTATTCACACAAATCATAAACTCATTTAGTCAACCAACATCATCATATAGCTTTACCATTTCGTGGTGTGTGTAAATCATTAGTTTATCCATGGTATGAAGCACAATTGTTATTGGTTGAAGTCATTCATCTCTAAAAAAATGTTATTAATAATGAGAATATTAACATTAAGAATCAATAAGAAATAGTCAATAACAAAAAAAAAAATTTTAAAAAAAGTTATTATCCCATGCAAAGATCAAGTCGGTCTTTTCTTCTTCCTTACTGAATTCTTACATTTTTGTTATTTATACACATAAACTGATAGATTGATTTAAATAAAAAATTATTTAAGTAACTAAAAAAAAAAAAACATAAATTAAGAAGAAAAAGTAATAATAAGAATGGAAGAAAGTGAGAAACTCATCAAATAAACTTGAACTAGAAAAGGTAGTGGAGAGAAGTTATTCTTTTTATCATGAGTTCTATTACACTCCAGCTGTGTTTGTTGTCACATCATGTTTATTTTGTTTTGCATTACTATTCTGTATTTGAATGATGTTAGTTTTCCATTACTATTCGGCATGTAGTTGTTGTGTATACTTGCAAGTCTACCGCATTACCTACATGAATGTGATGTTTTTTGTGGGGTTCTACCTAATACGAATAATGCAATATAATGTTTAACTCACACTTTTCAACACTCTTTTTGTCGGTTAAAATTCATGAGTTTCATTAAATTTAAATTTATGTGGGATTCATATGATTTAGTGGATGCTTCATGAGTTTTAAACCAATAAAAATATGTGTTGAAAAGTGTGTCTAAAAAAATGTTTTGCTATAAATTTTTTACGACTAGCCTATGAAAGAAAATATACAACACTATTATTTTTGACAATACTATGAGAAGGATGGTGAATTCTATTTCCTAAGTTACTTTTCATCACTTTATGATTAAGGAAACTATTCTTCACTCCAAGTAAGTGAACATCACATATAAGAAGATATTAATGATGAAAATAAAAGAGATAATAAAGAAGATAAATAAATAGTACTCCCTCCGTTTTAAAATGAGTGTCACTTTAGCAAAAAAAAATTGTTTCAAAATGAATGTCAGTTTACATTTTCAATACAACTTTAATTTTTTTCTTCCGACTTTATCCTTAATAAATACTTCAACTTTTCTCTCGCACAATTTTCAATGCAACTTTAAGTTTGTCTTTTTCTTATAAAGTAAGGGCAGTTTAGTAAAAATGTTATGTCTAATGATTATTTCATTCCATTTCTTAATTTGTGTGCCAAAACCTAAAATGACACTCATCGTAAAACGGAGGAAGTATTTATAATGCTTGACTATAAACATAAGGTGTAAGAGTCGTGTTCGATGACTTTATTTGAATGATTTTTCCACCACACCGAATATTTTTTTTACAATTGCAAATTAATAAGTAATCATAACAAAATCATAAGGAATGAAAAGTTCCAAGATAATTCAAAATATTGTTATTAGCATTATCTTGAAACTTCGGGAAACAACAATATACGTAGAATTGAGCAACAATAGTTAGAATGCACAAGAACTTATGATGGGTTCAAATTTTATACCAAAAAGCGAGTCAGTTCATATATGGAGGGAGTTATTAACTCAAAATCATAACACTGGAGCCATGAGTAGCGCCTTGAGTATGAACTCCTAACATTTTTAGGGTTATATCATCATATGATATGATATCATAAGTACTATAACAGTGAATGTAACAATAGTTCATGAAGAAGTATTTTGTAGCTTGTTATTATTTGGAGATTCAGGGTACCTAACTTGGTCACCACAATTTGAAAATGCTGTGCAATCCATGTGATGAAAGGTGTTTTCCCTATCAACACAAATCCTAACCTCCTTAGTCAACCATTGCACATGAGAAAATAATCTTTTCAAGTATGAAGCAATAAAAACTAATGACTTTTTCAATGATGAAACTTTTGGTTTTGTGGAGTGTTCAGATGAAAACATGGTAGATAAGGAAAGAAAGATAAGATTTGTGTCTGAATCAATAGTTTTTATTTGATACAAAGGTATTGCATTGTTTATGAACTCGAACAGAAAAGATTTACTACTGCATACAACACATGTTTCTGAATTCGTTTAGATTAAATTTATTTTATGAATTGTGTGTAGGTGAATTGGGGATCATAAATCTGGTTGTGATGGTTCCTGATTTTTTCTTCTATTGTGTTCATTTGATATGAAATTTCTCTATTCTTTCATCACCTTATGCATAATTCTAAATTTGTAAGTTCTTCCTCTTCGCTCTTCTTATTTGAAAAGTTCTAGGTTTTTAATGAAAAAGATGAAGCTTATGCTTGTTTTTGTATATTGCGTTTGGAAGTAATATTTACTTATGGCTTATATTGAGTGATCATCACTTCTCAGTTGCAATTTACTTATGGCTTATATTGAGTGATCATCACTTCTCAGTTGCAATTGAAATGAATATCTTTTTCATTTTGACTGAGACAATATAATATGTGCATATGGTATTCTTTCTCATTTTTGTTTAACTAAATGAATAACAATATAATATGTGCATCAACATTAAGATCCCACGGAAAATCTACTCACACTAAGGTAGCATGTTTATATTTTTTGGCTAAACTGCATTTTTCGCCCCTTAAGAATGTTGCAATTTTGGCCCCCGGTTAAAGAAAATGAAATTTGGGCCCTATCATTCCAAAATTACCGAGAAGACGCCACGTGTTACAAAAAAATGTCATAATCGCAACATTTTGTAAAGGTAAAGGGTCAAAAAGCATATTTCCCTTATATTATGTGTCAAAAGAGCATATTTCCCTAAACATAGGGAGTCACTATTAATATGTTTTTTAATATGGGATCAAAATCGCAATATTTTGAAATTTAGGGGGCGAAAAGTACAGTTTAGCCATTTTTTTTATTGCAAACTAGTTGATACTTTCGAAGGAAATGAAATGTCTGAACCTGAGACTACTTTATGCTTAAAACTTTTATCAGTTAATAAGTTATGAGGTACAATAGTATTACTAAACTTGGCTACTTTTAACATAAATTTGATTAGATTATTGTCTAGATATTGCGTTGTAATCTTTGCTGGTACAGATGCACATGTAATATGGCATGTTTCAAACGGTATGTACTTTATGTTTAAATTTAAATTTAAATTTCTTTATATATTTATTTTATGAATTGTTCCTCAATATTTACCGTTTATTGGGCTGAGTGACAACATTTCACTCTCATTCATGACATTTGATCTACCGGGTTTTCTCCAGAGTTATGACACAAGTTAAGTTTACTAGTATTGATTTAGAAGCATTATTGTTCCTCAATTTTTTTTAGTAATTATTGGATTGGTTCAATCATTTATACCTCAAGTTTACTTTTATCTTGTTTTTGCTCTCACATTTCTTCTAAATACCTGCAGCTAGAAGATTTTTGTTGCTTCAGTTGAAGCTATTAAAGACGGTGTTGCAAGCTTGTCAGACAATTGAAAGTACAACCAAGAATTTTTTTGTTGTATTAGCTTTGCTTATATCCCCTCATGGCTAGTGTTTTTTATTTGTTAAAAATTTTGGTGGAAAAATTGAACAGAGGGTTTAGTTAGGATATCTTATTTCATTGTCTTGTTTTCCAAAATTGTAGATCTAAATTTTGATCCAAATGTAGTATTGTGATTTGCTTGGATTATGTAAAAATACTTGTTATTTGATTTCTAGATTCAATGTGGTGGATTTACTACAAAAAGTTGAATTAGCAATAAATGTCGTAAGAATAGGAGAGTTTGAATTGTGACCATTTTTAAATTTGTCGTGAAACTTATAAAAAAGGTTTAAGTACTTAAAGAAAAATTCTTGATAACAGTTATTTAACAATAAAATAATGTAATATGGAAGGACTAAAATGTTCTATAGAATGTTCTTGGGAATGATTAAGTTTTTCTTTTAGATTGATAAAAATTAATTGATTATGGAGTTTAGACAATAATATTTCTGGCCAATGATTAATTTTGGATCAAAGTACTCAGGATAAATATTGAATAATTAAAATATGACTAGAACGTTCTGGATAATGTTCAAGGGGATGATTAGAAAATGTTTGTGATAGTGTGTGAGTAGCGTGAAACACAAATAGTAAAAGAGAAAGAGAGAGAAGGTAACACAAGATATCTATCTTGGTTCATCCAAAAAAACAAGGTTATTTCTAATCCCCTCACTTCGTGTGAGATTATCCACTATAGTATCCCGCTATTAGAAACTTCTGAATAGCACTATAAGTTTTTGATCACACTGTATCAGTCTTGTTGCAATCTGTAATATCAACCTTAGCAGACTTATACAATTCTTTGTTTTCGCACAAGAAAGGTTAGAACAATTTCTTTCTCAAACTATTTAAACCAAATAGACTTGAGAGCTAGATTATACTTTGTATGATGATGGTTTGTTTAGATCATGGCTACTCAACTCATGTTTGAGATTTTTACAAAAACAAACTCAAATGATTATGATCCAAACATAGTGAGAAAGTTGGAGCTTGTTTGCCGTTGAGACTCATTTTGAAATGAGGAAATGCGCTCTAAAGATACTTGGAGAGTGTCGCGGTGTTTTTTCGATACCAAGCTATTGGTTAGCGTTGACTCGTAAATTTAATTCACCACTGAGCTATCCAAGGAAAAGGGGAAAAGTTCGAACAAACCCTAAATTTTAAGAGAATAAAAGGTTCAAGGGTTGGTTACGTTAAGGGAAGGTTTTAGCACCCTAAACGTCTATTTGTTTTTATTTATTTTTGTGCTAAAATTAAATTACTTGCTTGCAAAAAAAAAAAAAGTTAAGTGTAAATAAAGAAAGTAAGAAAATGTTTTTGTATTTTATTGATTTGGAAAGACAAAGTTTTTTGCCTACTACCCGAATGGGATCAAAATCACATAGTTCGGGGTAAAAAGCCGGATGATTTGTATGATTGATTTTAATTTTGGAAAATGGTTTTAAGGATAAAAAGCCAAAGTGACAAAAAATAAAGTGGATTTGATTGATTTTAAGTTAAAGAAATAAAGTCTAAATATGATTAAAATTGATTGAAGTTTTTTAAGAAAAAGATGAGGAATCACTTGATTGAAAATCAAGGTTTGTTTAGAAAAGAATTTTTTTGTGATTTTTGACTATTTGAATTTTTTTTGTGATTTTTGACTATTTGAATGTTTTTGTGATTTTATATTTTTTCTACTTAAAGCCTAAAAAATAAAGTGTGATAAAATTCACGATTCCAATTTTTTTCATGAAACTTTGAGTTTGGAATTCACGATTTTGGGTGTTTTTTCTTGAGTTTTTTTTTTTTGGGTCTTTTGGAAGTGTTTTTAAGCTTTAGATTGAAGAATAGTGAAGTTTTGTGGTAGATTGAAGATTTTAGAATTTTTTCTACTCATAAATTCACCCCCTCCCCCCCCCGTAACTTGGTTACGAAGAGTGAAAAATTAGGTTAAGTGGGGAGTAAGAAAGGGTAGTTTAGAATTTTTGCAAAAAAATAAGTTTTGTGACTTTTTGGATGAATTTTGGTCATGAGTGGTGATGTGTGTTAAAATAATAAGGTGTTATATGTGAAGATGGTTCTAGATGCACAAAATATGGTCAAATAATCAAATGAGAGTGAAATGTGCATTTTGGGTGAATTTGTCAAAGTTAGTGTTTTTTTGAATTTTCGATTTGAATTTTGTGATATTGAAAATATAATTGGTGTAAAGTTGTGATTTTTGTGATTGAAAATGCAATAGAAATGAAATGAATTGAAGTTGGAGTTTTTTTGGTGTGATGAAATTGAGTTTTCTTGAGAACAAAGTAACAAAATAAAAATGTAAAATAAATAAATAAAAATATGCATAAAAATGAAAAATTTGAAATTAACTTGTAAAACAAGTAACTAAAGGAAAAAATACTTATGGAAATGCATTTGGTGTAAAAAAATATGTTTGTTGACCCATTCTTGAAGAGTTGACTTTGTTTTGTAAATTTTTTGAAAATCAAGAAGAAAGAATGAAAATGGGATCTTAGGTCAAAAATTGGGGTATGACATATGCCCCTATTTAAGTTTTTTTATGCGGAGACTTGAAGATGAAATCTTTGATTCGACGGGCCGAAGAGACTTAAATATAAAGTACACCATTTTTAACCCTAAAATGCCATGAATGCTCGTAATGCAATTATGAATGCTAGACGGCAAGGACGATTCGATTGGGGAAAACTCAACAAAAGGATACTCGAGTTCATTACAAAAAGGGATGCAACTTTGCTGGGGGTTAATGTAAGTTTCACTGGGGAAAGAGGGTCGTCTACAATCACATTGATAGTTGTATGAAGACAAACTGACAAGCATTACCTACTATCAATGTGAGATAGCTTAATAAAGCTACAATATGAAAGAAATGACTGTTTACTATTGATGTGAGAGAGCTTAATGAAGACAAAATATAAAAGAAAAGATGTTGTCTGCTATCGATGTAAGAGAGCGACAATAATATAAAAGAAATGACATTGGCGCTATCGATGTGAGATAGCGACAAGAATATAAAAGAAATGACACTGACGCTATCGATGTGAGAGAGAAAACAAAATATAAAAGAAATGACATTGTCTACCGTCGATATGAGAGAGAATGACAAAATATAAAAGAAAAGACATGAATTACTTGTTATCAATGTAAAGTAGTTAATAAAGGTAAACTGACTGAAATGACATGATGAATGACATATCGTGATACGACAAACCGGGAGATGATACTTTTGAAAAATAAAAGGTATTTGCAAGTTTTTTTTTTTTGTGGAGAGGCTAAAATGAAATATATTACAACATCCAAAAGGCCTTCCTAGCACAAGATGTGCTAAGGAAGAAACACAAAGTAGCAAACAATAACTATTCAAGATTTACAAGGCACGAAGCCAACCACCAAATCACGACAAAAGAAAAATTAGTCAATGCCTAGAACGGGGTATTTGCAAGTTGTTTGTATGGAGAACATGCCGCTTGAAATACTTTTGAGAAGAGTTAAAATGTATTTGCAAACTGTTCGATGGAGAACATGCCGCTTGAAATACTGATGAGAAAAGCTAAAATGTATTTGCAAACTGTTCGATAGAGAACATGCCGCTTGAAATACTGATGAGATCATATTCGTTATTAATTTATAGACATTCCTATAATTTTTACTCATATATTAATAGGTAAGGGGATCTATTTTATTTATTTATGGATGTGTCTATATTTTCAATATATCAACACGCGAACCTATTTCTTATTAATTTACACACGTTCTTATAATTTTACTTGTATATTAATAAGGGGCCCTATTTTTTTGGTAATTTAAATACATGTCTATATTTGTACTCATAAACTATTACGATTATGAAGACCTATTTTATTTTTTTTTATAATTTATACATATGTATATTTTTTATAATTTCTACACAGTTGCAACTTTCTTTCACATAAAAAAAAAAGCACAATGCGCTTACTTGCGTATACACAAGTATCTTGCTAGTATAAATAAATAAATAAAAACATAAACTAAATGAAGAAAAAAGGGTAAACAATAATAATAATGGAAGAAAGTGAGTAACTTAGAAAATGAATATGAAGTAGAGAAGGTGGTGGAGAGATGTTTTATAGGAAATATTTTTCTTTTTATCATGACTTCTAGCACACACCAATCGTGTTTCTTGTCACATAATATTTATTTTGTTTTGTGTTTCTATATTTGAATGATCGTAGTGTTTCTTATTTATTTTTTAACGCAGGAATTTGAATGCTGTTAGTGGTTATGTAGTTTTCATGCATACTTGCAAGTCTACTAAGGAGTTTCACTAATTTTTATTGGTTAAAATTCATGAGTTTTATTAAATTTAAATTTATATGGGATATATCCACATGATTTAGTGTGGATTCCGCATGAATTTTAACGAATAAATTTTTTTGTTGAAAAGTGTGTGTTAAAAACTTTGTTGCTAGCACTCTTCTCACCTAATACAATCAATAATTTTTTATGACTAGTCTATCAAAGGAAACATACGGCAACAATGTTGTTTTTGACAAATACTATGAGAAGGATGATAAATTCTATTTCCTAAGTTAAAATTTTACCAAACACATATATTTATGCCTTATTTTGTTTAACATGCTTTCATAGACAATACCTTAGCTTGCACGTTGTTTGGTTTATAAGTACTTTTCAAAATTTATGATTAAGAAAACTATTCTTCTAGTGAACATCACATATAAGAAAATATTAACTACGAAAGTAAAAGGGATAAACAAATAGTATTTATCATACTTGACTCTAAACATAAGATGTTGTTTGTTTTATATGAATGATTTTTCCACCACATTGAAAAAATTTATGTTACAACTGAAAATTGGAAAAGTAATCATAAAAAAAATCACAAAGAATTTAAAGTTTTAAGATAATGCTAATACAAAATTATGAATGCAGTCTTTAAAAGCATATATAACACCTGTTTTCTTAAACCTGAGAAATTAAAATAAACTATTACATGAGGAAATGTATATCCATGCTTATTGAAAGGACTTGTAAATGGTAAAATGACTCACTTTAGCATTGTTAACAGCAATTAATTGCAACATGGAACACCATAGCAAATTTGAAGTTGAAAGACTTGTTAAAGGTAAGGAATTATGATTTAGGATTTATATGACTAGTGCATAGGAGATTAAGATTTGTATCACTACGGCATTCTAGTTATCATTTGTTGCATTCCAACCGATGAAAATACCATGTTATAACTACGCCGATGACAATGTCAAAGAACCTATCAAGCAAGAAAGACACATTATTGGAGCTAATCTTCTTGCAACATGTGCAAGTATGTTACGGCTACGACGATTTGCTACACTGTTCCAAAGTGGCAGTATGGTGGCAATGCGGTGATGAGTTAAAGACATCCAGAAGTTTTCTTCGGCGTTGGAGTCTTCGTTGGAAGAATGAGTTGTGAGACTGGGAACACTAAGAGGCTTACGAATTGGTTGTTTACGAACATGTGTTTTACGAACTAGTTTAGTAGGAGGTTGTTCACATAGGTCAATGTTATTACGTTGAACACTTGTTACAACGAATGTTCGGAAAATCGGATAAGACATTGAACCAGTAGAGCACCACCAAATTTAATTTCAAAAATATTAGCACAAGTGTTTAAATATGCTTAAGAGCTTTCTTAGTACATATGGATAAAAGATTGAACACCACAAATGAAGAGTGAAACAATGAAATAACTGATTCTCAAATAGTGTTCTTAAGAATAAAGGAACTTGCAAAATTTTAATCTTCATTTTTTTCCTCTAAATATAATTAACCTTCATAGATTTCATATTGTTGTGAGACAAATTTAAATCCATTTTTAAATGAAATATATGTTCCACCAATACTCTTCTGATAGTAGAGATAGGATAAGATCACAAATGCTCTATTCATGAACTAAAACTGTCTTTTTGACGACACCATTTGATACATAGGTCAAGGTTTTTTTCTCTTCGAAACCTCGAAATGTTAGTCGCTTTTTTCCATATGCATTCCAATTATTGTGATGGCTAGAATGTTAGACTATAGTACCAAAAATGATGTATGTGTATCAACAACATTGTTATAAACAACAAATCGTTTTGATTACAAAAAAGGTACACATAAATTTTCCTATATCTAGTATTACCTCGCTCGTACTACTATTTCTATCCTTACTGAATAGATGATTATCCATGTTGTGTTGTAGAATGCTGCAAAAACTACCGAATTGATGTGACTTGATCATACAATTTTCACTACACTATGTAAATTAAACGACGCTTCTATACCTTATCATTTCATCAAATTAACTAACATTAACATGATGCCTATGAAGACTGGGATTTAAGTTTAGGAAGGTGGTGCCTCATTGTTTTCTTCAGCAGGCGGCGGGTTACTGCTAGATGATGCTACATCTTCTTGATTTGCAGGTGGTGGAGTACTGCTAGATGGGGCTACATTTTCAGGATTTGTCGCTTGTGGACTATATCTTGCATGCACCCTATCTTTGTTTAAGGTCCACCATTCTTCTGCTTGATGTTCACGAAACTTTCGTTTACTGCATTAAAAAAAGCATCATAAAAACATCAAATAAGAACCATAAAGACATGATCACAAAGCAAGCCAGCATAGATATTGAAACTATAAAATTTGTTGGATCAACAAGAAGTGACTGCAGTACCTGAATTTAACACTTTTGAAAAGTCTTTTACCATCAGGCCTCACTATTAGTGTAACATAAACGCCTGGTTCAAATTGGTCGACGATTTGTGAGTTTCCTTCTCTCACTGATCTTGAAGGGTTTAATGTTCTTAAATCATTTTCAGAGCTTTGTGATGCCGCTGTTGCTTCAGTATTAGATGAAGATGATCCATTGTTTTCTTGAAAGGCATTTCCTACATCCTGAGATGGATTAACTTCTGCAGCTTCATTATTATTTTCTTCTATTCTTTGTTCTTGAAGTTTACCATTGTTTGAAACAGGTTCGCTTTGTTGCTCAGATTCTAAGTTTGATGCTACCGAACATGTTTCAGATTTTGGATTTCCCTCTAGAAAATTCTCAGCCTGAATAACCATGTTTCTAAATTTTTCACTCTCTAAAACTTCTGGTGGCAATTGCTCAGCCATTTCCTTCAACTGCATAAAGTCATAACCTAGTTACTTAGTTAACGTAATGCACAAGAAATTCCTGAAAATATGAAGAAGAAAAAGGAAGATACCTGAGCTATCATGGACCCAAAATATTCTTTGGTTGCTCTATGTTTAGAAGATTCTTCTGCAGCCATTGAGGTGGCATTCTTAATGTTTTTGTTTAATTTCTGAATTTCCGTGGTACTTTTCTGCTTCAAACTTCGATTCTACATAAAAAGAATTTTCATTAACTTATCAATGGTGAGTTTTGTAAGTGAATTGCACACACAAAAAAGCAAAAGTGTAGTAAATGAATCTACTTGGTTCTGCAATTTTGAGACTTGTTGGTTCAAAAGTTCATTTGTCTTCTTCATACTATCAATAATACTTCTTGAAAACCCCGGACCGCTAGAACGTGGCGGGCTTGGTCTTCTTGAATATGGTGATACTGATCTCGCATTGAGAGGTGGAGTTGAAGGTGGAGTTGGAGCTAGAGGATACTTCAAACCATTTTGAATCGAGCTTGTTGAACTTGGAAATGATATGTCTTTCATTTGTGCAATTGATGGAATTTGAGAAGTTGGTAGCATGGAAGAATTCCCAAGCTTATTAGTCCTCATCTCAAGATATTTTAGTGGTTCTGAGAAAGGAGGAAAAAGAATTTTTGTGGACCTTACTATTTCTCCTTGGCCAAATCTATCCCTTCCATCAATAGAACTGCGAGGTTGTGTAATAGTAACTTTTCTGTTAAGATTCGAAGCTGCATTCGCCTCAACCGCTTTAAGCTTAGTGTAGCAAGAATCGCATACGCGATGAGGCTTTCCTGGTGTCGGAGCCAATGCTGCTTTCAAAACTTTTCTTGAACTACAACCATGACAATGTACTAATCCGCAATTATAACAATTATGCCTTTTTCTAGTAAAACCGAATGGTTGTCTGCAACCGGTGCAAGAGGATTGGTCGACACCAGATACCCACTTATGAATGCATATGCAAGAAGTGAAACTTGAGCCACAAGAAATGTTTTTGACATGCCTTTCTTTCAAGGCTTCCACCAATGTTGGTGATTTTCTATCATCTATATCTCCATGCCCCAATCTTCCATTTGCACCTTTACCCCAAGTATATAATTCACTCCTTGATGTCAAAGCAGCAACATGATGAGCTCCACATGATATTTCCTCAACAAATTCGCCCACCAACGTGTCTTGTACTAGTATAGGTATTTTTCCATCAGATAATGAATTTCCTAGTTGACCAAATTCAGTGCCTCCCATAGTAAATAGATGTCCAGAAGTAGTGAGAGCGATAGTCATAGTGTGTCCACATGCAATCTGGTGGAAGTTATATTCAATCAGTGTTGAGACACACGTAGGTTGAAGGTATGTTTCCTTGTTTCCATGTCCTAATCGATATTTGTCTCCGTCTCCCCATGTGAAGAGCTTTCGTGACGAAACATTTGAACCTGATTGAAAAGTAACCTCTACAATTGCTGCAGTATGCCATACTCCACATGCAACCGTTATAGTCTTCAATCCACTTAATAATTGTACCTCTTTTGGATATGCCACACTCTCTCTATTTCCATGACCTAATACACCAAATGTTCCATCACCAAAGGTGAAAAGTTTTCCATTAGAAGTTGCCAATGCTGAATGCCATGTACCACATGCAATCGATATAACTTGAAGTCCTTCCAGAGGACCATTAATCCTCTTCGGTATCCAATGGCTAACATCGGTGCCGTGTCCGAGAAGTCCAACGTTATATTTACCGTCACCCCATGAGAATAGTTCATCCGATATAGATACAGCACAAGTATGATTCTCTCCGCATGCAACACTCTCCACATTAGTAACTGCTAGAAACTCAACAAGTTGAGGTCGGCCGAAATCTTTATCGATTCCATGACCTAGTCTTCCACCAGATTCCTCTCCCCATGTGAAAACTTCTCCTTGCCTAGTAACTAAAGCCATATGACGCACGCCAGACGCAATCTGGTGAACATCTAGAACAACACTTGACTCTAAGGGCTTAGGAACCAATACATCTGTGGTGGAAGGGAACTGAGTGCTACTTCCATCGGGCGAAACTGCATCAGCCCAAACTTCTCCCCATATATAAACATCTCCTAATGACTCTATGTCATCAGGTCCTGATCCTATACTTGAAACGCTAGGTGTACTTGACACACTAATCCGAAAACCATCTCCAACACTAGTCCTTCCTTGCATATTTGTACGATCTAACCCCACATCTGGGTTCGCAAAACACAATGAAGACTCACGAGGCAATGAATCAGTAGAGACCCTACCACGAGCAATGCTTGTTGAAATCTCTAATGCTGCACTGAAAGGGCGACCATTGGGAATAAAATCAACACCCTCCTGAAACCAAAATTTATAGAAGAGTAAATAATAATCGCTATGTTCAATAACAAATTATGCTGTTCACTTTGCCTAGATTCATATAAATAGCATGATCTTAGAAAGCCTTAAATTCATAAGATTGACCTGTGCTAGTGCATATGTTAAATAAGCAAAATTAATTCTTGAAATTTTTTAATGAACAAGTAGAAAGTGGAAACTAAACAATGATAAAATGATCATTTGATGGATTCTTGTTAAAGCTCACATATGATAATTCACTTCCAGTAAGCCTACTATGCCTTCCAGTGGATATTAATGCCTTAAGCCCTGCAAACCATACCTCGGCTTCAGCTTTGTCTTTGCATATCTATAAATAAGAGAAAGAGAATCACCGTATTCAAAATGTACTCATTAAATTGAGAATTTTGAAATGCGCTATCAATATGTTTTCTAACCAGATCAAGTGTCCGCTCTCCGTTATTATAAAGAAGCGAAAATGAAAGATAATCCTTTTCAGGTTGCAAATATCTTCTAAATACAACCTTCAAATAAATGGTCACAAAAAACATGAGAAACCATCTAGAAATCGAAATACATGGCCATGAACATCAACTTAGTATTCAACTTACAGTTCTTTGTCCTGGAATAATCCGTGAAACTGAAGATAGTTTTAGAGTCCTTTCCTTTTTATGAGAAATCCAAATCAGTGTTGTTTCATCCTGTTAATGCCACTAAATATGAAATTAGTTAGAGATAGTAAATTCACCATACTAATGTTTAATGGAGGGACTCAATTTTTTGCCCTAGATTTAGAAATCGCATAGGATCTCGAGCAATCCGAGTCACTCTAAAACTGTGGAGATAAATTCAATTCATAACTCATAATAAGTAAAACCTTACCAAGGAGAGTCTGAAAGTGCGAACTTTTGGCTTGGCTTTTCGACAGTACTTTATTAACTGAGATCCTTTCTTTAAAACTATGAGTGCCTTCAAAATGAGTTGAAACATACATCAAATTCTAGTTGGTAAATTAAAGCACCTAACTAAGATAATATAATCCTTGATTTCTCTCAAATATAACATCAACATATTATGTGACATTTCTAAAAGTATTTTCACATCCTATCATTTTGTTTCCAACCTTCCTTATCATCAAATAAATTGCAATTGAGGAAAGCCTTATCTTTGGCCAAATTGATTTTAGGCAAAAAATTATATAAATCAAAAACCTACACATGATTAAGTGTCTATGCATATAATAAACATTTTGAATATATGATTAATGTATAAAGACAATGACCTTAAAATAATAGTGTGTCAAAAAAAAAATGAAAGAACATATAAACAATTTCTTAATTTACATGCAAGGTATAATTTGAGTAGCACAATTTAGAGGAAAGGTTAGGTGAAACCAACTTGTTCAATATCTCGCTCAAGACCTCCATTACTAGCAGGATCTGCCATTCCATCTGAAAAAATTGTAATGAAACCACCAACAACAAAGCTCAAGCAACCTCAACTGCATCAAAATCTCCATAGATAGATATTTTTTCGATTTCGGCCTCTCATCAAAATAACCAATATGAAAATTTGAAAATCCAAAGAAAATACATAAAAAATTAAATTAGGGCAATTTATTGCAAAGCTTGAAAGGTCTCAAATAAAAACTAGCACTAGCCCTTGTGTATCTAGTGGAAACAAATGTGACAAATTATTATATCAATGGAAAAAAATGTGCACATTAACATAAGATCAAATTTTGTCAAAAAGGGTTGTGAAATTAGCATAAAGTGTTACAATGTTCTGGAAAAAAATTTATTTTGACCAAAGAAAGCATGATAGGAATTGCTGATGAATGAAAGAGAGAGAAGGGGCGAAATGAGTGGGAAGTAAGTGGTCAAATTTTTAGGAAAAATGAAATTGAAGAAAGTGTGGTAACTTTGTGTCTTTGTCTATCAACTAACTAAACGACTTTTGCCACATGGCTTCATGTCTCTCCATAAAAATACATTAGATGTTACTATCATGTATTGAATGCAAACCATTGAATTATATTATCAACAAACATATTATGTATAAAAATTACAATGATTTAGATGTTTATTCTTTTGAATGCACATTGTATAGATGTTGATATGTGTATGTAATTTAATAAAATAAAATACATTTAGTTGCATATACTAACCATTAAAACAAAGTGATATGCTAAAATGATTTTTTTTTTTTTGACAAAAGTGATAAAGTGATCTTGAGTCGTATAAGAATTTTTGTTGACATTAATAGGTATCTAATTTAGTAGAATATATTCCCTTACTTTCTAATTTTTTTTTGAAGGATCCCTTACTTCCTAATTAAATAGTAATTTTTTTTTTTTACAAAGTAACTAAATAGTATCTTATAAGCAAAATTACATTAGTTGTCTTTAACTTAATTTCATATAACGGTTTAGTCGTTTATCTTTTCTTTAGCTCATCTTTATCATTTTGATCTGCTTGTATATGAACTTTGAAACATCAAATTTAAATTTATATGTAAATATGAATGAAAAAAAGTTAAGAGCCCATGTCAAAACAAATCCATAGATTTGAATATTGTAAATTAATATACAAATTGATCAAAATGACATAAAAAAGAAAAAGATAAAGAATTAATTCGTTATCTTAAATTAAGTTAAGATATTTTTATAATCTTTTTAGGGGATCATGAGAGTAATTTTATATGCTAATATACTATATTTCTGAGAACGTTTGATTCAGTAGTTACTTTTAATGGTGTGTCTAGATTTTTGACCCATAGTATTTAAAAATGGGTTGACCCTTTCTCTATATTTTGGAAGAGCTAATGATGGACAGGCATGAGGCAAATTTAGTCGTTAAGTCACACTGTAAAATTTATGATGCCTAAGTAGTATTTTTTTTCTAAAAGAAATATCACTTAGTAGGCTTTTTTGTAAAAAGAAGACTACAAAACTTATATATTTTTTTTACTTACATAACAACAAAATGGATCCCATAAAAAATAACAACAAAATGGCACCATTTTCCTAAATTCACTGTCCCCACTTTCCAATACTCCCATTCCCCCCTATAATAAGTCATGTTAAGCCAAACCAATTACATTACATGAAGAGCACCAAAAAATTTACATGAAAATCTTAATTTAACTATGGATCATGTCTTTTTTTTGAGAGAATGATGGATCATGTGTACAAATATGGCCATTTTAATTTTTTAATCTATGTAATATTTTAAATTTTGTAAACACCCCTAAAAAAATAATATTTTAAGCTAGATAAATTATTGTTTTTGTTTTTGTTTTTGCCGTTACTAAGAGTGCAACAATCAATTAAAGTTGGTTTCATGGGTAAGAAACCAAATCATATCCCGTAAGGATGTGGTTCAACTCCTACCTCTTGGGTCGGTTATATGACCTCTATCAACACTCTTTGAGTCTTAAGACACGTCCTGACTCCCGATCGTGGTGAGCTCTTAGGATCCAACTCACCAAGACTTTTGTACTTTAATCAAACTATTGAAAGCAAATGCCAGCAAGGGCATGAAACAAAAGAGAATCACTTCTTGGAGGGGATGATCAAGCATATGATCGCCTAAAAGTGTGGTGTACAAAGTAGAAGTCTACAAACCAGATAGCAATCCATTTTCCTTCATGGGGAAACGTGTAGTCCTAACATCTCTATTTCTAGTTTAATAAAGATGAAGAAACAAGAATTTATGCAGCGGCAAAGAGAAGACTAACAAGTTTGTATAACGTTTGCTTACCAGCTATAACAGAAAATAGAATACCCAATTCTTTTTATTTCTTTTAGAATCATCAACATTTATTCACGTCGAGAGTGTACCCAATTCTGATTTGAGGAGGTATTTCTGAAAAGTTTCAATTCTTAATAGGATCCATTATACTGGCCACCAAGGACACCTAAGCTTAAAACTCTGGTAACCAAAACCCCAATATTGTTGGAAACATCTAAGTTAAACTTAATATTGAAACTTACATGGAAATATTGGTAACAATAATTTGAAAAAATGAAAGTGATTGAATGTAAATTCATGATCGGTGTCATAAGAATGCCAAACACCAAGATATGCTGTAGCCTTTAATCTAAGTTGTCATTAATCTAAGTTGTCAGTGCTGTACAGGAAACTTCTGTTTAGTGGAAAGTTGCCGATATATTGAACTAACATACAGATGGTGTTCTAAGGCTCAGTAATACTCCTTCCTAATCATATAACTTTTGGTTCTTAAACCGGCATACTACAGATCTAATTCTTCCTCAAATAGAACAATTGGAAGTTACCGTCTTACCGACAACAATGATAAGAAATATAAACTAGCTTGAGATGCATTAACTCATACAAAACAGAGATAGCCTTTATGTATTTTCTTTCTAATAGATAACTGCTAGAAACCTAGAAACCCAGAATTCAGCTTCCAATAGCTCAATGAAAATATAGTTTAGAAATTAATCATGTAGAGTCGACAATAACTTAAAACCAGAGAAATAATATGACGAAAGGAAAGATTAAAAAGGAAGAAACATCAGGATTGACAGATGCATGAAAAATAAAGGAGCAAAAACCAAAAATGGGATGAGATAAGATAACCGAGAGACAACGAGTTGTTGGCTCATCGTTTTCCAAAATGGCAGTTGGCAACTACATAAAGGTCTAAAACCTGCATGTAAAATTTATAAATTTTACTTGCTAGAGTCAAAATGGCAGTCAACTTAACATCATAAAACATAATTGATAATTTACATTTGCATCTTATTTAAGGCATTAAGCTTCACTTCACATTCTAGATAATGTGTAGTCCATGGCATCCACTACGAAATCTGCAAACATCAAATAAACAAGCTGTTAGTAATAAAGACTAAAATTAGCACTATCTATTCATCTAATGTTAAGAAAAGAGAGAATTAGAGACTGACCTGCATCTTCTTTGCTGAAACATAAAGGGGGTGTAATTCTGAATACATTTCCATAGTAGCCACCTTTTCCAATAAGCACTCCTAATTCTGTTGTAACATTAGAAGAGGTGATTAGTGACATAGAAAACAGATGAATTTATTGCTGGAAACAGCTGATTTAGATCAGATTTTAATCTCCATAAATCAGGTTTAAAAATATTTAAATAATGCACTCCAAATCCGAGATGCTAAACTGTCAAGAATGCTACAGGAAATCGTGAGCAACTTAGCCTATAGAGATTGAGATATGAGACTTTACCTTTCATTTGGTCCATCACATGCAGTGTTTCAACTTTTGCTGGTGTTTTTAGTTCGCGGTCAGTGACAAGCTCAACTCCAAGCATCAATCCTTTTCCTCTCACATCACCAATTACTATAGAAGAGAACCAAGAAGTTTGATTAGAGACGTATATAAAGAAAAGTCATGTTCTGTTTCTATTATACCCATAATGATCTCAACTATAGTCGTTTGTTTCCATCATGTAACTCTCTCTAGAATAAATTCATGAATGCTTGCTTGTGCATTAATCTTAGATGGGAAAGGATAAGGGACGAAACCTTACATTCATATTTGTCTTTGAGCACATTAAGCCTCTCTTTCAAATGAGAGCCAACTACAAACGCATTTTCTTGAAGCTTCTCCTTCTCTATTACTTTTAAAACGGCCAATCCTGCAGCTGTACAAACAGGATTTCCGCCAAAGGTGTTAAAGTAACTGCTTTGAGTCAAGACCTTTGCAATCTCAGGTGTAGTTACAACAGCACCAAGAGGAATGCCATTTCCAATTCCCTGCCAAAAGCAAAAGCAAAATCAAGAAAACAAGCCAACAATAATGAGCATACATATTGTGCGTATATGCAAGGTTCTAAATTGCAGTCACTATCAAAATTGCATCATAATTCTTGATATTTTAGAGAATCATTATCAAATACAGCCACAATTGTGCTTGAATTTCTGTTGTGAAAACATCAAAATCATCAATACCGCGAAGCAAATTGTGGTCGCGTACTTGTTTTTAAAACCTTGGATAAAAGTATCAATTATGCATCACTTTCATGATCAGACAAGGCTAATTTTCTATATTCATTGGCGCAGACAATTAGGCAGTTCTGTTTGCTAAATTAAGTGAAGATGGATTCTTTCTACTCTGACAAGGAGAGAATAATTAGTTACCTTTGCCATTGTCACTATGTCAGGTTGAACACCATGGGATTCAAATCCCCAGAAATGGCTACCAGTGCGAGCAAATCCGGACTGAACCTCATCAGCAATACAAAGACCTCCAGCTTTTTTAACACTGTCATAGGCAGCAGGCAAGTAACCAGGCGCCAATTCAACAATGCCACCAACTCCCTACAATAAACAACAAGAGCATCATCAACAAATGTGTTTGCTTACTAAAAAGATTATCATATGAGCAATTCACTTTTGATAGGAAATTAAACCATACAGATTAACTTCATGAAACATCAGTTTACACCATAGTATTATTAGACAATTTCTTAAAGTAGAACACTGAGTTGATAAAGTTTAATTTAATATACAACACTAAAAAAGTGGTCCATCACTATCTAATGCATGGTTTAAAATTGCGGTTGGTCTGCAACTGCAATTGCGGCCAAAATATAAAGAATTTTGAGATCTCCGCAACAACATGAAAACCTCGATTTCAACTGCAATCTAAAAGTTTGAAGTTAACCTCAAGCACAATTTAAAACCATGATCTATCTAATGAATAAGAATGATCATGGTTTATATCTAAAACTTGTTTTTCATTCACAAAGACATATGGTGGAACTAGTCTATGTTTTTCACCTAGATACAAGGTACCTGTATAGCTTCAGATATGAATGCAGCCACATTTCCAGAAGTTCCAAAGTTAATGATCTCTTGGACATCTCTTGCATACTTCGCTCCATCAGAGCCAAAAAGACCTCTGTAAGGGTCTGGATTTACTGCATGATGAACCCCACTCTGGTACCACCCAAAAAAATAAACTGTTAAAATATATTTCACATGAAAAACCCTATTTCACTGCGAAGTAAAAACGTTATTTCACATTTTAAATTTTACAACTTAGTTAAAAGAATTGGGATTCAATGAAAAACAATAAATAATACTGCATTTACATGTGAATTCACATGGCAATTGGCAACAATTAAAATACATTGCTTCAAAAAAACAATTAAAATATATCTCCTTAACGAAAGAAAATAATAATTTTGGGCCAAGATTCATATATCCTATACTCTTGATTGAGAATGAATAAGACACCAGATAATTGTAGTATTATTTGCTTAAGAGGGGTCCACGGTATCATCATCATAAGAAATCATTTTCATAGTGTTTTAGTACTTATCCCAACCTTCTTATAATTTTGTTAACCGATAATAAGCTGGTCACTTTCGTAGTTGATAGAAAATAAATGTGCCCAACGATGCCAAACTCCGTTGGTGTTGCTATCACACACATACTTGTAAAGTTTAGTGAAAGTATGCGTCAGCTTCCTAGACGTGTTAGTCCATTCCACTAAAGTCCATTTCGTTCAAAGTCACGTAAAGCATAGAAAATAAGATTTAAATTGATTAAATAATTTCTTATAAAAATTAAATTAGTTGATATTTTCTTATGTCTTTTATTTAAAAATATCAGGGAAAAATTATTAATAACAACAGCAATAATCTCTTCCTAAAAAAACAGCAATAATCTAAATTTTACAAGAGCTTTGAAGATATAATGTCAAGCTTTGATATTAGCTTATGTTTATTTAAAAAATTAAGTATATATATTTATTAAAAGTATAGTGTGAGAACAAATTAAATGGCATTATCAGACAAAAAAGAAGGAGGAAATATGTACCTGCACAACATTAAATTTCCAGATACTTTGAGCTGTGGCCCCCATCGTCCCACCTGCATTCCCATGGTAAGAATTTCTAACAGAGATTATATCATGGCATCCAGTGTACAACCTTGCTATCATCATTGCCAATTCGTTTGCTTCTGTTCCTGAGTTTGTAAAAAACGCCACCTACATAATATATTCGACACGCACACAAAATTTCCACTTAAGATTCACAATAAATATAGACAAAAGTTTATACACACACGCAGATAGAAGACATAGATCAAATATCAAAGCAATATTTTGTAACTGAATAAGACTGGAATAATTTCACATGTAACTAATTACTAGAATAATAAACGTGTAAGTAATATATATTTGAACAACCTTTTGCTCTATTTTATCAACTCTTCTATCTCATACTCTCGGCCGCAAGCAACTCATTTTTTGGGCAATTCTTGAACTAAAATTCTTATTATCACAATAATAGTTCTACGGTATATCCTTGTCTCTTCCATTAATCAATTAGGATATTTAATAATTTGTGATTCACGATGTGTTTTTTTTGGGTGAGCTGCTTATTGCAAGTCCAGAAACTATCAAGATATTTAACACCGCTACATTTTACGAGAGCCGCAAGAAATTTTTAACTATTCCATTTTCATTCTTCTTTTAAAATAGAAATAATATAATAGAGAAAGTTGTTGAAAAAGTTGTTAATTTTAATTGTTTAAAATATCATTACTCCATTTGTTGATTGAAGATGTGTTTGGTTGGGTGTTTTTGGACGTAAAACTTAAACGTTTTTTTTTAAATAAAAGGTTTATTTCTCTAGTGAATTATTAGGTGACCAATTGCTTGACATGGACAAGAAACATTGTTTTTTGGCCACGAAACCAGTTAGCATCGATATCACCACACGCCAGCATAGCATCCATCCCATAGCCCCAATCTCATGATATTGACATATTAAGAATACTAGTAATTGTCTTAAAAAAAAAAAAAAGAATACTAGTAATTGGCATTGTATTCACATTTATTTATTTATTTATTATTATCGAACTTTAATTTGGTATTATAAGTTAATTCTATGGTGTAAAAGTGAAACAAGGGTTGCATCATGCAAGTTTGTTTCTACTATGGTATAACATCATCTTATAGAGTAATCTCTTTAAGAAAGATGGAGTAATCGGAAGTCAAAAACCTCTTTCAACAAGTTTTGTTTCGTATGCATCCATCCATTTAAGATTAAAGGCATGTGGTTGGGTAAAATTAAAATATACAATAAGAAACTTAGGTCTGAGCTAAAATAGCTCACTCCCAAATTATTTCCCAATCGAAGGGATCAGAGCCTGCCAAATTGAGACCCAATTATTCGGTATGTATAACCAATACATATCCGTCTGTTTTGTTGGCTAAAGAATAGAAAAATCATTAATTTTATGAAAATAAAAATTAATTATAGACTAAATTAAAACTAACTAAATTTTTTATGGTGGTTTTCGGAATTCGAGAGATTCAACTGAATTAAGTTCACGAGGACAACTAACTACCTCTTATTTTAAATGTTTTCATTTGAAATTATTTAGATTATTATAATTAAATGCTTAGTAAAAATTGGAATTAATTGCAAATTAAATAGAATAGATATCTATTTGACTTGGACCATTAAAGATCCATTTAATCAATCAAATATTCATCAGTCCTTAAAGCACGTGCTAATGATTCTACAAATAGTAAGTAATTATGGAAAAGAAAAATAATTTATTTAAAAAATTAACAAATTAATATAATTTTCAATACATAATTTTTGTATCCGAAATTTTTTTTATCCAAAATTTCAATATCAAATATTAATCATATTAAATATTAAATATTACTACATATTATAGAGGAGAAATCAACGAGCATATGATCATTTAAACACATCAGGTAATACACCAACTAAAATTACAAGAAAAGACTTATACCATATAAAATCAAATTCCATAAAATATATTACTATTAACTTAAACTAAACAGTAACAAAATTGAGATTACCGTAACGATAAACAAAACTTACCTTAAGATTACCGGGAAGTTTAGATGCCAAAGCTTCTGCAAAATCAGCAACAGCATGATTCAGATACAACACCGTTGAGTGCTGCAACTTCTTCGTTTGTTCAACGATCGCTGCAACCACATCAGGGTGACAGTGCCCGCAACACACCGTAGCAATCCCTCCAAACGCATCAACGTACCTTCTCCCATTTTCATCGAACAGATACTGCTTCTTTCCCTCAACGATGTTCAGCTGCACCATCCCACACACAATCACAATCCCGCAAAAACACAATTAATCGTAACTTAATTATCGTCATCATCATCATCATCATTTAGTTAATTAATTTTAGTTACTGTTGAATTTTAACATAATAATAACAGAATTAAATTACAGTTAATTATTGATGAAACTAGTTAGTTAATCATCCGGCGCGGCGGAGGATCCTCACCGGAGATTTGTAGAAATGCATGATTGATGGACTGAGATATTCCCTACGCTTGGCGAGGATGTCGTCTCCGGAAGGACCGGAATACGACGGCGGAACGTAATCGAACGGTGGAAGCACCGGTGGTTCAGCGGCGACGGTGTCTTTCGTTCTTTCCGCTGCCGACTGAGAAATGCCACGTTGAAAGATGAATTGGCTCTGCAGCGTTGGTGATCGGCGGAGGAGGAATCTTGCGAGGAGTGATCCTGTCATTTCTCTTGGTGGCGGATGATTCCGGTGATGGTTCGAGAAATGTAGGATCCGACCCGAATCCGAATGTGATGAGAGAAAGAAAGGAGAAAAGATGAAGAAATGAGAAAGAATCGGGATTTGGAGAGAATCTGGATTTGGAATTGGAGGGATGAGAGAAGAATGGGGGAGTTTATATAGGGAATGGGTGTGGGGTGATGATGATGTGGAGAGATGTGATTGCGGGAGAATTACTGCGATGGATTTACCGCGGTAAAAATAGGGGATGCATTTATCCGTGAAATGGTAAAAAAGGTTAAACGATCTTTGTCATGTTCCATACTCCCTGCAGACTCAAGTATAAAAGAAAGATAGAAAAAATTGAATGAAAACAAAAAAACATAAGTATATGCTCTAAAAGAGAATATTTTTTATGTGTAACATTTGTATTTTTCAAAGAAATTGTGCATAAATACATAGAATATTGTAAAAATCTCTTCAAAAAAAATTATTATTTTTTTAACAAAACATAAATTAAATGTGAATTTTTAACCCGCAAAAAAATATAAAAATCATATTTAATTCATCTTTTGTTAAAAAATTCTAGTTCTTTTTTGGAGAGATTCATATTTTATTATAAACTTTTATGCAGAATTTTATTAAAAAATATAAATTCTAAATGAGGGACCAAAAGATGAAGGTGAAAAACTTTTTGGGCTAAAGATTGAAGAATTTTTTTAGAGGAAGTAAAATAAAAAAATTTGTATATTTACGGAGACCAAGGACACATTCAACATAAAAAAAAACTATCATAGTACATTAATAAAAATTATAATTGCCATAACAAAAGAAATATAAACTTTTATTTAAAAAAAACAAAAATATAAATATAAACCTTTTTATTTAATAAAACGCGGATTCAAAGGATGTGTACACTAATTATAAAAGGAAAAATGAGTCAAAAGAGTATAATAGGATGTGTACATTAAAAAAACTTGAAGGGAGACATTTTTATTAATTAAAGTGAGTTATATTAACAAATATTGACCCAAAAAAAAAAGCTACTCCCTCCGTATCAAAATATAAGCAAAAATTATTTTTTAGGTTCATTCAATTAATGATGTATGTGGTCCATAATATGAACCACATACATCATTAATTGAATGAACCTAAAAAGTAAATTTTGCTTATATTTTGATACGGAGGGAGTATGTATTAACAAACGAAGTCAATGCGTCAAAGTTAAATTGACACCAAAGTACAATCATTAACTTTATGGGTCGTGTTAATTTGTGTCCTTAAGGCAGAAACTAAAAGTAGTGGAATTAAAATGTAACTTTTGTATTGAAAAGACAAAATTTCAAACTTTTAATATATTAAATGCACAATTTTCAAGAAAAAAATTCTATGTTTAGTTTCTAAACTTGTACCTTTGAGGCACAAGTTAACATTTCCCTAACTTTATTTAGTATAAAGGTTGACATTTATTGTATTATTGAGTCTATTAATCGTTTTAATCTTGATTATCGTACACTAAGTATAAAAGGAAAAATGAGTCAACACTCGGATGTGTGTACATCAATTTTTTTGAAGGGAGGCATTTTTTTTTGAAGGATGAAGGGAGACATTTTTATTAATTAAAGTTTTAACAAATGAAATCAATTTGTCAAAATTAAATTGACACCAAATCACAGTCATTAACGTTATTTAGTCTAGTGTCTGGGAAATTTGGAAAGAAAGAAACAACAAGTTGTTTTCAGATAAAATTCTTACGGTGTCTCAGGTGGTCTGTAACACCCCGTTCTCCCAAGTCAGTATTAATTAACAAATTAAATCAGAGTTTTTCACCAAAAACGGAATGCTACATTTTCATTCAAATAAAATCTCCAAATTAACGGATGAATAAATATTCTCCAATAAAATAGTCAATAATAATTAACTTCAACACTTCGCAGCGGAATTATTTTAAAGCAACTAAATAATCTTTGGCACGCAGGCCTCATCAAAAGTTTCATAAATCAAAATTAATACGTAAGGAAAGAGAAAACAAGCAACAAATTCCTGTCCCGTTACGTATCAGAGCCCTAAGACACTTGAGCCGACATCTCTACTAATCTTCATTACCTGCACTTGCCCACAAGGCGGCAATTCCAGCAGAAGGGGTGAGATTCACAAACAACAGTAGATAACATAATTCATCAATTAAATTCAACAACAACAGTATAATGAATAATCAATTATCATTTTTAATTTGAACAATTCAACAACATGGTCAACAACGACACCGACAACTCAACCAACAACAACAACGACGACAACAATGCAACTAATGCAAATGCATGTGGTAACATTTTACGCGCGTTGAATGCTAAGCATTCCGGGGCATGAGCCCCCAACGGTTGAATGGAATAACATTCCAGAGCATAAGCCCTCAACATTTGAGTGATAACACTCCAGGGCATAAGCCCTCAACGATTGAGTGTAAACACTCCAGGGCATAAGCCCTCAACAGTGGTATGAGTATGAAATGGACTCAATGGTGTATATCTACATACAACCCAACGACAGCAACAACAACTACTATATGCATAATCAGCTATGACATAAGACTCCAACTTAATTCGACAAGACACAACAAGGGTCACAACGAAGCATCACAACAAAAATTCAACAACTTAAGTAACCTACAGTATTACTCGCCGTGGCGAGCTACCTTACTCGCCGTGGCGAGTTCATAAAATTGGGCTACTCGCCGTGGCGAGTTTAGAAAATTGAGCTCCTCGCCGTGGCGAGTTGGGAGCGAGCTCAAGGCGAGCAAAAGTGGTTGCTCTCGGCATTTTTGACATTTTTCACCTAAAATCTTCATTTTTAAGTTCCCAAAACCCAAATTTAATTATGTAAAAAGGTGACATTCATCCCTAAACATATTAAGGCACTCAAATTGATATAAAAGTTCACCCAAAAACCTCATTAAGACAATTAACAACTTTTTAATTAAGCAACTCGCCGTGGCGAGTGCATCTGCTCGCTGTGGCGAGCTGCGGTGTTTCATTGCTCGCCTCACGAGTAGGATTGCTCGCTGTGGCGAGTTACACAGGTACTGCTCGCCTGGCGAGTGGGTTTACTCGCCGTGGCGAGCGGCGATTGACAGAACTACGAACTGTACGAACAGACTTCTACTTTTCAACCCTAAACCCCAATTTTAACATCTAAAGGTTCAATTTTGATGAATTTCATCATCCCTATGCATTCTAACATCAGAACAGCATTAAACAACATCAATTCATGAATTAACCAAGTTATTAACATCAATTCATCATTAACCTAATTCAATTCATCAACCCTAACAACCCTACATTCATCAACGAATTATAGAACCTAAAGTTGAGAGTTAGTCTCACCCTTACCTTAGATTATCTTCCTGAATTAAAAGCAGTGTTCTTCTCTCCTCTTGCTTCTTCTCTCTTCTTCTAGGTTTTTCCCCCTTTTCTTGTTTTTTCACTGTTTCTACGTAAAACTGGTTCTGACTCTTTCTTCCCTTATTAATACCTATTAATTTCTCCTTAATTCTAATTAACTCCTATTAAATTATTAAATAATTCATTTTAATCGCCAACCTTCTAATAATTATAATTCTCACCTATTTTAATTAAATAATTCAAAATAATCATATATAAAATATAACACACCAAAAAAAAAATCAACATAATTATTTAAAATCATAAAAAACTTATGAAAATCAACTGAAATAAAATAATCGACAACTAGGGCGTTACATGGTCGACAAGATTAAGTCTCTCACCTTTACGTGGTTGAAGGGAAAGTTTACTACTCTTTCTCTCAATTTTTATGCATGGTGGCTTAGTCCGTTCACCATGCTTGGGATAAACTAATAGATTTGACCATTTACAATGGTGTTGAATGGCTATGTTGAAAGCAACCTTCAACGTGTGGGAGTCCTTCAATGGTGTGTTGAATGATGATGTGGATGAAAGAGAGGTTGAATCAATTCAACATGTTGAATCTGACTTTAGAGGGACACTTGGCAAGCCGCCGTTGGCCAAAAATGGCGCGTGCACCACACGCGCAGACAACAGCGCGTGAAGCTGCAGGAGGCGGAGAGAGAAAGAGCTTTATGGATAACTGGGGACACGTGTTTGATTTTGATTGGCTGTTTGAATTTTTATCATGTTAATAATTTAAACTCAATTATTTCATTGTAAATTAATTTAAAATAATAATTCCCAAAATTCATGATTTTTTTTTTGTCTATAAATAGAGACTTGGTTCATTTGATTTGGACACAAAAAAAAAAATCAAATTTTTCACTATCTTAATCTTATTATTATCCTCCTATTAGCTTTCTTTTGTAGTTTTAAACTTCATTTTGGTGAATAATGAAGTTTTCGTGATTGAAGTTTTTGTGATTGAAGATGATTTGTTTCGTACTAAATAAATTATTTGTGTGTTATGTGCTTAGTTTATTGTTTTGCATTTTAAGTTATTTGTGTGTCGCGTGCTTAGTTTGTTGTATTGCATTTTAAGTTAAGAAAATAAAAATAAATTATTTAAATACAATTTGTTTTTACAAAAAAAAAATTAAGCGTTTTTTAATTTAATTATAATCAATAATTGTATTTTTATGTAATTATAAAAACAAAAATATAAAATTAAATAAGAATAAGAAATAAAAGGTGGTGGGGTAGAGTGTTGTATGAAAATCCATTGGAGTGGGTAAAATTGAATGAATGTTGAATTAAGAGAGAGAAAATGATGTGAAATGTTGGGAATTGAAAAAGTTGGTGTTGAATGGTGTTGAAAGAAAAAACCATTGTAGATGGTCTTATGTTTCTCTGGTGAACAGTAAATTTTGTAATTATTGTCTTGACTTTTGTTGTTTCTTCCTAAGTACTCCTTGTACTGGGAATGACACTTTTGGTTGGTAATTTAATTCATTTTAGTTTCTTCCTTCAAAAAAAACGTTATTTAGTCTAAAGGTTGACATTTATTGTATTAATGAGTCTCTTAATCGTTTTAATCATGATTATCTCCAATTAAGTAATCCCGATTTTTATAAATAAGGTAGCAATTTGTCAAAAAAAATAAAATAAGGTAGCAATACTAATGTTATTAATTAACAGAGACACCAGTTCCCCTCTTGCCATTATACAAAAAAGCGTAAAAGCTCTTTACAGTAGCGTATATAAATTTTACTCATTAGATTATAATGGGCGCAATTTGTTCTTTTATTTGGATAAGATGGTGAATTTTGCTATGATATGAACTAGATCACACCAATAACAATCCATATCGTGTACTGGAGAAGACTATTGCATCTAAGCCATCCAAATATTTTTTATTTTGGGTTGTGCATGATTTGATGTTGTGTCGAAGTAATTATTCTTCCTTAGTCGTAGACATCTCTCCATTTATTTGTTTGGATTTTTGTCCACTTTTGCTGTATGAATATATGTGAGTGAGGAAGTCTTGTTTGGTCTCAACTCAATCATTTTGCCCCATCATTTAGGTGTGCACTCACTCATAAGTTATCCATTGAATTTTTAAAAAAATAAAAAATGAAATAAGCTTAGAGAAGTCAGGTGGCCCTTCTCACACACATCCCACCCCCAAATTAGAATCCTTAATTTTGTAACCTAAATCACCTCATGCTCTTCTCCGCCAAAACGAAACCCTAATCATAAACGAGACACAAATACTATAAACTTTTCATCCTATTTTCTCTAAACGAACCCCTAATCCTTTGTTTTCATCACGTTTTTCTTTTGCCTTTCCTCTTTCGTTTTCGATGGCGAAGAACAAGTAGAAAACGGTTGAAAAACGAAGGCAGAAAACGAGCACATAAAAGAGGAAGAAGATGGAGATTAGGGAGAAGAAGAGCAAAGCAAAGGGGGAAAAGATGGAGATTAGGGATTCTCCCATGAATGTGTATTTATTCTTCCTTTCAACTTATTTCATTTTTTTTTAAATCAATTCACACACCTGAACACCATTTATTGAAGACACGACATCAAAATTAAACACATCAACATTGAAACACAAGAGAGGCCATCGAGTCAGAAAGGGGGCAAAAAAGAGGGTGCAAAATTGTTCATAATTTGCAAAATATAGGGGACAAAAGTGCAATTAAACCAAATATATAACATCATTTATTAATATAGTATTTTATATTAGTAAAATATATAAAATACTATACCTGCTATACAAGGGAGGACATTGTATGGCATTAAGAAAATATCTTAAGTGTAAAATAGCCTTCCGTGAATTATTCGCGTTGTTATCTCTCGCGATAACTAGCAATCTCCATAAACATAATGATAGAAGGACTATTTTGTCCTACTTTATTTTTGTAAGAGATTAAAATTTGTATTTTTGTTTCTCGAAATAAGCACAACTCAAAATATATTGTGTTTTTGTTAGGGATCCAAATTGGACATTAATTTCAATATTTTTGTTTTAACACGTTTTTAGTTTTTTTTTAAGGGAAACAGGTTTTTAGTTTTATTCGTGTATCAAAATGTTTTGACAGAGGATTGAGTGACCTCATGTTATTCTAGCTTATTCATTTGCATTTTACTTTTTAAAATTTTATTGAACAAATTTATGTGATTGAATTTTCTTTGAATTTCGGGAGAACTTAATGTACATATATGTTTTTTCTGCTGATTATTTCCTTCAAGCTTCTTCGGTCTTATGTTCTTGCTTCCGAACAAAACACAATAAAAAAAATTAAAAAAGTAATAATTTAATCACATCATTTGTGTGTTCAAAGAGGTTGATCAAGGGATAACTCATGAGACAAATCAACATGATACAACTGCCCTTTGTCACCGTATAATTATAATAAGACATCCCTCAATTAACTCAGTCTCTTAAGAATAGTGTGGTTTAATTTTGATTTCAAGGAAGTAAACTCCTGTGATATGTCACAAGTCCAAACTACGTAGACTCTTTTTTTCAGAAAGCATGAATAAGCACTTGCGAAAGTTTTTGGAAGAAATCTATGAAAGACCTTTTAGTGAGGAAAGTACAACACCACTTTGAGTCACACGCGTTCCTTTTATAAGTGAGATCAAGAACTCATTCTAAGTTGGCACCGTTAACGTCATGTGATGGATTTGTCTGAGGGTTGGTTGACAGTGAAGTTTGTTTTTAGTTTTCTTTGTTTGACCGAGGTTGATTGATCCTAATAGGAGGTTAGATGATTTTCTAATGTTGTTTCAATTTTCGCTCATGTTTTATTGTGAGAGGGCTCTTTTAACTTTGTTATATTGCTCGGCTCGAGTACTTCTATACTCGTGGTTTGGAAATGTTAATACATGAGTAAATATGCAATTACCCTCCGATATTGCAAGTTTCGTCAATTACCCCTGACATTAACAAAACTTCAATTACCCTTGAAATTGCACAATGTTAATCAATTTACACCCTCCGTCAAATTCGTCTGTTAGCCAACATGACGTTTTACAAATACCCTTATGAAGTTTTGCGCTTATGTGCAAAATGCCCCCCAAACTTGAAAATTTATATATATTTTTTTTTTGGTTTTTGGTTTCAATTTTCATATTGATTACTTAAGCAAGTAAGAACGAGAATAAAAAAACATATATAAAATTTTAAGTCTGGGAGGCATTTTGCACATAAGTGCAAAACTTCAGGAGATATTTGTAAAACGTCTTGTTGACTAACAGAAGAATTTGACAGAGGGAGTAAATTAATTAACGTTGTGCAATTTCAGCGGGGTAATTGAAGTTTTGTTAATGTCAGGAGGATAATTGACGAAATTTACAATTTCGGAAGGTAATTGCATGTTTACTTGTTAATACATTGTTGAAGATTTCTCCTTTTTATTTATTTATAATATATTTATTTGCCATTCGAAAAACCACTTTGAGTGATTAATCACATCGTATTCTAACATTGGTTGGTGATCATACCCGTGGAACTTGCGTGTATCTAATGAAGCCAGTTTATACAAATTCCTCATCAGGCTCATTGAGAGTGAGACGCAATTAGGGATGGGAATAGGTCAGGCCGGCCTACAGGGGCCTATGGCCTAGCCTATGACAAGTCAGGCCAGACTTTTTTCTTAAATAGGCAAGGCCTAGGCTTTTTTAGAAGCCTATTTAGGTTAAAAGGTCATGCCTCAGGCTATTAGAAAAGCTTTTTAGGCCTATTAGACTTACCTACTTATGTAAATATGAATAATATTATTGATTATTATATTATATACTCTATTTTGAATTAAATTATAAATTTGTCAACCTTTAAAGTAATTTAAACTTATTAGTTTACATCATTTTTTAGCATATTTAAATGTATTATTATAAATTAGAATTGAAATATGATATAATATATCGTAAAGTTCTCTAAAACTTCTGTTAAATATCGAAATAGAGTTTGATATCATTGATCTATTAGCTCATTATTCTATTCAACCTTGGATCACATAACTTATTTAAAGATGTTCATATTAAATAGGTTTTTAAACAGACTAGCAGACCTAATCAGGCTTTCATAAGGTCAGACTCAGGCCTAAAAAATAAGCCTATGACAGGCCACAGGCCAGGCTTAGGCCTTACAAAAATTTGACAGGTCAGACTCAGGCCTTGCAAAGCCTAGCTCGGCCTAACCTATTCTCATCCCTAGACGCAATCTAAGTATAACAATACCTAACTATATATCTTATGGAACTTTTGAGGCCTTGTTAAGCTTAAAGAAAAATATGATACTTAAAATTCTTAATCTTACTCCAAACAACTCCAA
Organism: Medicago arabica; assembly: GCA_946800305.1. NCBI lineage: Eukaryota > Viridiplantae > Streptophyta > Magnoliopsida > Fabales > Fabaceae > Medicago > Medicago arabica. Next base: position 37,293,987 of record OX326969.1, read on the forward strand.
ACGATTCTTGTCAGTTTGATATAAGATAGTGCGAGAGCTAACTTAAAATCATGTTATGGAGAAAATGTGTCACGTTTGTTGAAGATGTTCCCGAAGCAAGTCATTGGAAAAAACGTGTCACGATGGGATCGCAACGTGCCACGTTGGTGCGCTGGAGGCGAAAAACAGAAACGTATTTTTCAGTGCAGATTTGTTCCAAATTTTAAGAGATATTTTTACTATAAATATAGACCTTGTATCATAATAAACCTTGAGAGAGAGAGGGGGTTGAAAACAAGGGTTTAAAAGTCAACATGAAAACTAGGGTTTGTATAGGGTTTACTCTTGGCAACGAACACTAGGATTGTGGTTGATTCACCTTGGAAAACACTATAGGATTGAGTCTCTTGGTCACGGGAAGAGATTGAAACTTTGGATAGAATTAGGCGGGAAACTTATTCTTGTAACCCATTGATATCTCTTTTGTAAAGTTACTCATCATTATAGTGGAACGAAGGGTTCCTCTCTCCTCCAAACTAGGTCAGTTTTGAACCGAACTGGGTAAACAAATTCTTGTGTTCTCTCTTTCTTTCTCTCGTTGTTTTCTATTTTTGCTTGTGATTATAATTGTTCCCACGTTGATTTTGGTTGCTTGATTATTACTTGCTTCATACATTAAATATTTTATTGGTGTCATTTGCATCCAATTCATAACAGATAGTATAGGCTCTGTTATACTTCTTTAATGAGATGCATGTGGTTTTGCTTGTTAAAAAAAAGATGCATGTGGTTTTAATGCTCTCTTCCTTTTGAACCTTTTCATATTTGTCACGATGATAGTTACAAATGGATTGAAATCATACATCTTAAGTTTTTTTTTTAGTAGTGTTTATGTGCAATTCTTCCGTGAAATAAATATTCTTTCATTTCTTTGTACACTCATATATCGAGGATGTAGTAGTAAATCAAGACAAAGGATGGTCATATCAAATGTTTTTATAATCTCAATCTGTAGTTCATTTATCATCTTCATATTGTTTTTACTTTAGATAGGATAATCTCAATATGATAAGACAATAAAAATGTATGTTGACCATGGGTTTGACGTATAATACTAGCGCACAGTTAACACTCTTTAAACTATGTATTATTAGAATCCACACACAGAAATTTACAACCTCAGCATATAGAGTTTCTCAGGAAAACCTTTGGATCAATAATCAAGATATATACGAGCCCTAGGAGTCCTATTGTTTGTAGAATTTCATTTATTTATTTCCACTATCGTGTGAGTGAATTCAACCTTCATCCATTCCCTTGACATATGCTTTTGGATTAACATTTCTCTTATAAAGCCATTAATTCTAGTGCGTATTTTTTTTTTTTTGTCAAAGTATAATTATGAAGTAACTTTTTTTTGAAAGAAAATTATGAGCAGAAAAAAAAAGTTAGTTCATAATTAAACAATAATTCTCCAAAATCTTTCTAAAATCACCAAATCCAAAATTCCTTCAAATTCAAATCAAACAACACTCCAATAACAAGTAAGTTTTCATAATCAAACATCATTTTATGTTTATATGTTAGATTTTTTTCTCTTAAATTATAATTTTTTTTACATTTATGGTTTGTTTAAATTTTGGTTTTTTTGGCAAGAAATCTTTACATGAAAATGACTTGTGTTTAAATGTTTAGTTGTTTGCATGTTTATGTTGTAGGTTTTGAGTTTTAGAGAATTTTTTTAGATTTAGGGTTTGTTTAAATTTTGGTTTTGCTTGCAAGAAATGATACAATGTTACATGTAAATGACTTATGTTGCTTAATTATGGTTAGATGTTTGCATGTTGATGTTGTAGTTATGAGTTTTAGGGTTTATGTATAATTTGCACTCCAAGTGTTTGATGAAATATTTGAATGAGTTTTTCATTGATTATTTTTAATTTCTTATTGTGTAGATTTGAAACAATGGCCAGGTGGATCAACGTTCGTGGACAATTCAACGGCGGAGAACCTCAGAGGTTGAAGGTTCGGTGTCTTAGTATAACGTTAAGAGATCTCAAGGATCAGCTGGATGAATTCAACAAAGGAGTCAACCCCCGAGACACAAGGAAGGTGGAATACGTTCGATATAAACGTCCAACGCTCGACGATGGAAGAGTATCATTCACTTGAGTGGAATTGACGAACGACGAAAACGTGACGACCATGTTTTGGGAGCACATCATGTTTCAGTGGATCGATATGCGAGCAACGTTGATGAGATCAACTGAAGATATCATCAAAAGTCTGATTCCGCCAAAAGATTGTGATTAGATGGCGGTCGTGATTAGGTAGGGAATGCACCTTCCAACTACAATAATCATCTTACCCTGAAATGGAAATTCAAACTTGCTAAACGTCAGGACTCCGGCATTCGCCCGAAATTCCCATTGTTCCTTTCAAAAGATTAAATTTTTCTTATGCTTATTTAGATGAAGGTATTGAAGTGTCAAGGAATGGACCTCATTTTTTTGACATTTGGATACCGTCATTTAAACCAAACCTAAGAAGAATTTAATTTTTTGAATGGAACAATGAAATTGTCGGACGAATGTTGGAGTCCTGCTGCTTAGCAACTTTGAATTTGCATCATTCAGAGGTAACACAATTGTTGTAGTTGAAAGGTGCAATTCTGAATGTAATGTCATGTAATGATAGGCTATATTTAGGAACTTTATGTAATGTAATGTAACTTTTATTTGAACTTATTCAATACGCAACTTTATTCGAATTTATTTACTACAATTCTTTATTCGAATTTACGTTAAGTTTAATTAGTCTTTATTCGAATTCACGCTAAGTTTATTTAGTCTTTATGCACTTCGAATTATTAATTAAATAATTGATACATATAACAAAATTCATTAAATACAAAAGTAGAAAATAAAAGCAAATATAAAAATAAAAGTAAATATGTATAACAACATCTCATTTTATTAATCAATTTCATGCAATAATTGATACATTGTTACATCGATACATTTATTCAAATTCACTAAATAATATACTTATTTTCTTTCGGGTAAAAAGTAACCAGTCTTCATGGGGTAAAATAGTGAGCAGCTTTCTTGGGAGAAATACATCATCAACCCTTGAGATAAATCTAAATCTGGTTCTTTTATACCCGAAAAAAAATTACCCACGGTAAAAAGAAGCAAATTTAATTTTATCTCAAGGGTCGATCACTTCCTCAAGTCGGCTACTCACTATTTTATCTCTAGAAGACTGATCACTTTTGCCCCCAAAGAAACTATTGAAAGAAAAGAAAAGAAAAGAGAAATAGAGGGAGAGAGTGAGGAGGGAGAGAAAGTGAGATGGTGTGAATAAATAGGAAAGTATGGATGAGTATTTATAGGTGGAAATGGTAGTATAGGTTGTTAATACCATTAATGTGGTCAAAAACGTGTAAAACTTGGTAAAAAAATGTGTGGATTGAATGTTGAAAAACTGACCAAAGACCAAAAAAACGTTTGTTCTTCTGTTCTGACCACCGGCCAACGTGCGTGAGTTAACTCGCGCACATGCCAGTGGTGCGTGATTTAAGTCACGCAAAGCTTATAACGTGCGTGAGTTAAGATACGTTGCATGGGCATTTTCGTTAGTTCAGCTGGGTGCGGCGTTTTGTGCAGGGCGAAGAGCAGTATTCTTTTTTTTTTATGTACCCTTTTTGCTCTAGCCTGGTGGTAGAACTTAAGCCCATGAGGAGAGCCCAACCCAAAAGACTAGTTCAATAGGTGGGAGAACCTCGTGGTTTAAGTACCACATCAAACACTTTGATATACTCGATGTGGGACTCCTAACATTGCCACGCCCTTTAAGAGTCGGCGTCCACGAAGGCTTTCACTCTATCGGCACTGACCTGATGGTAGCCCTTTCCTTTTTTCCGGCTTCACTCACCTATCAGTATTCGGTGAAACACCTTAATCCAGCCTATAGGTAGTCCTTTCCGTGGTCCAACTTTCAATGAAAGCACCAATTAGGACTTAAGCCCATGAGGAGAGCCCAACCCAAAAGACTAGTCCAATAGGTAGGAGAATCTCATGGTTTAAGTACCACATTAAGCACTTTGACATACTCGATATGGGACTCCTAACATTGACACACCCTTTAAGAGCCGAAAGCACCAATTAGGACTTAAGCCCATGAGGAGAGCCCAACCCAAAAGACTAGTCCAATAGGTAGGAGAATCTCATGGTTTAAGTACCACATTAAGCACTTTGACATACTCGATATGGGACTCCTAACATTGACACACCCTTTAAGAGCCGACGTCCACAACGACTTTCACTCTATCGGCACTGATCCAATGGTAGCCCTTTCCTTTTTGGCGGCTTCACTCACCTATCAGTATTCAGTGAAACACCTTAATTCAGCCTATAGGTAGCCCTTTCCGTGGTCCAACTCTCAATGAAAGCATCAATTAGAACTTAAGCTCATGAGGAGAGCCCAACCCAAAAGACTAGTCCAATAGGTAGGAGAATCTCATGGTTTAAATACCACATCAAACACTTTGATATACTCGATGTGGGACCTCCTAATAGACTCCTAATATACTCGACGTGAGAGAATCTCATGGTTTAAGTACCTCATAGACTCCTATATTTAATGATAGAACATAGAAATTAATAGTAATAATTATCCCAATTCAAGAAGGGACGTATCTCCTAACAAAAAAAGGAAGACTAGAACTTTTATTTATTACTTTGCTTAACCATTCATTCACACTTTACAACTTTATATAAAACAAACAAATAAATAACTACCCTCCTAATTTAAAACACAAGTCACGGTTCCTAAACCCTTTTATTAACTTCCTAAAACTACTAAACTATCTATGAATATAATTAATAATTAGTAATATAATACCAACAACATAATACAAATATATACATAATTAATACTTTATATTACATATAAATAAATACATATTTAATATTTTTATTAGATACACGTATCACCTGGCTAGTGTCCTCCTTTGTGCTTTAGTTTTAGGTTTAGTTCGATTTTTAGTTATTTTGTTTGGATTGATTTGTTGTTAAGTATTTTGGCATTAATACTACGTTAACATTTTAAAACATCAGACCCATATGCATGGGGGTCGATACTTTCTTACCTTTTCCAACGCATGATTTCTCAATTTAATTATCACTTTTGGACTAAGCGTGGATCTTAAGTAAATGATTAGTTTGATTGATTTTGATAATAAAATGAAATTTTTCTAATATTTTTATTAATTATCATAAGAATAGTTGTGAAGTAATTCAATAAATAAGAGTATATGAGTATAAGAGTGATTTTTTTTTTTGTAAAAGTGACTATTATTAGGAGACGGAAGAAATGTTGGTGATACAAGGAGCTTAATGGAGCATAATTGATTTTTGGTCAAATATCATTTTTGGTCTTTTTAGTTTGATAGAATTTTTAAGTTAGTCCTTTAAGTTTCGAAAGTTTCAATTTAGTCATTTTAGTTTGACAGAATTCTCAAGTTAGTCCTTTAAGTTTCAAAAGTTTCAAATATGTCCTTTTAGTTTGCCAAAATTCCCAAGTTAATCCTTTAAAGAACTAACTTGGAACCCAAATAGGTCCTTTTAGTTTCAAACTTAAAGGATTGACTTAAGAATTTTGTCAAACTAAAAGGACTTATTTGAAACTTTTAAAACTTAAAGACTAACTTGAGAATTCTGTCAAACTAAAAGGACAAAGTTGAAACTTTTAAAACTTAAAGAACTAACTTGAAAATTCTATTAAACTAAAAGGACCAAAAGTAGTATTATAACCCTAATTATATCTAATCGCCGAACTCTTCTAACTTTCTTATATCTAAAAAAGGGCCCCGTTTCCGGTGGGAGACCTCAATAGGTCTCCTACCATAGGAGACATGTTATTGGATAAAGGTTAACAAGCCATTAGATCAAAATGCTTACTATATACCTTCAACATTCAATTGCTTTCTTTTATTTTAAATTAGTAATGTATTTTTCTTGTGTTGTTCGGATTAGACATATAATTAAGGACGATCGAAATTTTGTATGCAGCATATCCAAATATAAAATTTACCATGAACAAAAAATATATTATTTGAAGTACTCGAAAATTAATAGATACACATGCAGATGAAATTAACATGATTTAATAAAAAAATGAAAAACTGGATTTAATAAAATTATTAACACAAAGAATAAATTAAACATATTTTTAAGTTCCCAGACTCGCAAAAATTGATATTTGTTATTAAATTAGTAAAATTATATGATTGTCGTATTAGTTAAATAAAAAACTTCTCGTCACGAAATAAAAATCTTCTCGTTATTAACAAAAGATGATGATAATTTTGTAACAAAACTCATTTTCCTATCTAGCATAAACATCTCAACAATTCATATCTATTTTAATTTTATCGTCCAAATATTTTATATGTTTGTTTTTATTTCATATAAAATATAAAAATGTTTATTTTATGCTATATGTGTTAATTATTTTACTAAATCATGTTAATTTCATCTGCATGTGCATCTATTAATGTATGGATAATTGAAATATTATTATTTTTATTTGTGTATACCCATTAAGATATTTGTCATGTACCGGTTCGTAGTATATTTTTATATCCAAATATCTTGCATTCATAATTTTGGTCGTCCATAATTATATGTCTAACACAAACAAAGCCAGATAAATACACTATTAGTTTAGAATAAAAACAAGAAAGCAATTGAGTGTTAAGAGTGTATAATAAGCATTTTAATCAAAGGGTTGGTGAACCTTTATCCAATGATTCATATTCATTTTTGCAAAAAAAATAAAAAATAGCATGTCTCCTACAGTAGGAGATCTATTCATGTCTCCCACCGTAGACAGAGCCCTAAAAAAGGGTTGCATAATTTGACACTATTTGAAACAAAATTGAAGTGATGAATATGCACAGTCTACGGAACCTTTTTTTGTCATTACACCAAAACAGACAAACAATCATGCAATTATATAATACACCAATAAAGCAAACCCATAATGTACCTGGTCCGAAACTTGGATTTTTTTTATGAGATGATCAAAATGTATCTGACCGTGTTTCTGAACAACTCATTGTACTTATATAATTGGGTCACGTCCCTCGGTTATGATTTGAAGAGAAAATATTATAAATAGAGTCGCACAATAATTACAACGAGCTAAGAGCATTCTCACTCACAATGTTAGTGTGTAAACATAGTTTATTCATGGTTTTTTTTTATGAAAGTATTACTTATTAAAGATTTAATGACTATAGTGGTAATACACTAGTAGAGACTAATGGAAAATATTTAAATAAGTCTCAGTAACTTTGTATCATTATACAAAATGTAGTTTTAATAACAATATTATTTCTTTTGAAAGGTGAGATCAATTTGTACATATTTTATTATTTTATTTTTTTATTGTGGAACTCGTTGGTTACTGATGATACAGAGAATCCTTATATAATTGTTTGTTAACTAACATGCACCCAATTATATTCTCTCTAATGGGGTCCTTACAAGGTGAAGTCCTTGTTAAGTAAAGAATCACTCATTGGAGATACTCTAAGTCTAAAAAAGAAACTAAACTCTCGCAACATGCTCAATCAATATTCTTTCGATCAAGATATATATTCATCTTTAGTGTTAGACGCGTCTTAAATAGGAATACTTACATGATAGAGAGAGCCTATGAGAAAGAAAAATAATAATAACTTGTCATCTTGTAAGTAGACTAAGATGATGAAAGGTTGTTGAGTCGTTTGACAGGTTGAGACACGAATTAGAACACACAATATTTTTCTTTGTACTTACGTGTGAGTTTAGCCATTAAACTCTTTGAATATTTTCTCCGTCGCAAATTAGGTGTCCTTTAAGAGTTTTACACGGTTATTAAGAAAATGATTAGTAATATTAATTTTAACAATGAAATATGTTTAATTTCCTAAAACACCCTTATTAATTATATAGTTTGTGGAGTAATTAGATGATTGGAATGTAGTAAATAAGAATATATTAGTTGAAAAAAATAATAAATATTATATTGATATCATAAAATGAACAAATACTTTGAGAGAAAGAAAATTAGTAAAGAGGACACATATTATAAGATGGAGACAATAATTTTTCTAACAAAATTAATAAATAAATAAATAAAATAAGAGGTTGAATAGTTCAACTTGGTCCCGAATTTAAATCCAAATAAAGGACAAAAATATCAACCTAATAACTAATTACTAACACAATAAACAAAGTAACATGAGAGTTGTTTGTGGCTGTGGTTAAGAGTAAGCATAGTGAAGATCATTATTAAATTACTAATGTCTCGATTAAAATCATGATAGTTATAGGCCTGGATCAGAGTAAGGAAAAAGCAAAAGGAATTATAGGTTTAGAAAACAAAATGGCTTTCAGCATCATAGCTTTTTTAATTTAATTAACCACCTCTTTGTATGTATGTTTGCCGTGTAGGATTTCCAGCACTTAATTAATTCCAATGACGATGTGAATGTTTTGATGCATTATTTTTGTTACTTAGTCATGAAACCCATTACAAAGACAGCATTATTAGAAAGGCCCAAACAAGTCAGCATCTCTAATGTTAATTTCCGAAATAGCTTACATATGGAATCTTCGAGATAAAACAGATTCTTCAACCTCAGTTAATAAAATTAAGGCATTTGAAATTATTTTTAAAAGAGAAATGTGAATATTTGCCTTAAGGATAAGTAGAAATTATATATTAAAAATTGTGCCAATTTATTTGTAGAAAAGAAATGCGAACATGTGCCCTAGCTCTATCTTTATGAAATTGGATCTTGTTATGTTTGAATTTAATATGGTGGTGTTTTGTTGATGATCTCATTGATCACTAAAATTTATTGGGTAGCACTTATAAATTTTTAAGTTGTAAACTTTAAAATAGATTGGTTGCATTGTTTACTTGCTCCCGTGAGTGTTTTTTTTCCTTTTCTGATCATCATTACTTGGAGGATGGCATCATCACCTTACTTACGTCTCTTAATTAATACAAATTGCTCATTGATACAAATTTGTATTCCATTGAATGTTTAATGTTAATGTTTTTTTTTTTTTTGGGGAAATGAGGTAAACTATAAGTTTTATTAATCTCATGTAGAACTTACATGATAAAAAATTATAAAGATATTTGATATTTGGGATGCAAGGAAGAACTCACAATGAAAAAAAAAGTCTAAATTTCACATGAGACAATTATAAAAGAAGTCTTAATTTAATTGACAAATGTGATAACCGTTAAGTTGAATACTTGTGGTGTATTGGGTTCGAATTGGGTAGCACTTCAGTGTCTTTGTCTTTGGTATATTTGGATGTCTTTGTTCTTATCTCTCTCTTAACCATTCATTCTCTCATTTAAATAATTTATTTTAATTATTTATCTAACATTCTCTCTCATCTAAAATTAAATAAAGACACTCAAAGACACCAAATGTAAAGGCACTGAAGTGCTACCCATTCGAAGGTTCAATTTTCAAAGTATAGATCCACATTGATTTAAATCAATAAGAGAGTGAGTGTTCAAAAGAGAGTGTTGCTAACATTACTCTTGTTTGTATAAGAAAAATAAATTTGTCATTGGTGTCGCTTTTATTAATAATAGTTTTTTATTTTCCATTTGTTTTTCATAAAAAATGCATATATATATATATTTATATATATATGCTTAAGCGTACTAATAATTTCGTAGCTTTTTCCTTAAAAAAAATAAAATAAATACTTTCGTAACTTTTTCTTACCTTTTGATAAATTAATCGGAACTCAAGATATGAAATGAAAGTATGAAACACTTTTATGCTGAATTATTTCTTATCTTTTTCATAAAATTGAATTATTTATTGAAACTATTTTTTTACCGTAGGTACTAGCTGTAGGGTAGATAACTTATTTATATGCTGAATGATATTTTATGCTGAATGTAACTCTTGTAGATAACAATATCAGTTGGTAGTGAGTATATATCAAAAGATAAGATATGTGTCTGTTTAATAGATGAAGACCCATAGATGATGAGCAAGCTAGTAATATTAAATTCATTGCAAGAGCAAATGATCTTATCTTGCCAACCTCAATCAGATTCTTTGTTAGCTGACGAGGCTTGAATTTCTTAGCTTATCTAAGATTCATGTAATATAGTATATTAAAACTTGTAAATGACTATGCTAAATCCAAGGCATTTCATTATGATACAGCAGCTATACGATTCTTGAGAATCAGGAGATTAGTAGTTCAGAAACAGCATTAGGGATGGAAATGGTAGTATTTGGCTAGGTAGGGTATTAAAGTATATTGTCATTTGGATTTGTCTAGGGTTGGCCGACTATGTAGTTTGTGCTATTCTTCCTCTTATTCGATTGAGGTTAGTTGATTATGATAGGAGGCTAAATGATTCTCTAATGTTGTGTTAGTTTTCATTCTTGTTTTATCGTAAGAGAGTTATTTGTTATTGATTTGTTTGAGTACTTCTTTACACATGGATTAAATATGAATTTTTATATTTTTTGTAGTTAAAAATTCATATTTAATTCTTTTTTTTTGTTAAAAAAATTCTAATTGTTAAAGAATTTTTTTTATAATATTCTACACATTTATGTGCAATATGTTATTAAAAAATACAACGGCTACACATGAGTTGACTTAATAATGGAGACTAAAGTGGTGACTGAAAATTTTATATGGACTAAAAGTCGAAGTAAAATTTTAGAGGGATTAAAACAAAAATTTGATATATTTATAGGGATTAAAAACATATTTAACCATAATTTATATATAAGATTGTTGAAATTGTCTCAAAACTTCATGATGAAGTTTTCGAAAAACTTGCAGCATGATTGGTGACAATCGTGGCGCAATAGGAGAAGCAGTTAGGAGGTTTTGGTTCATCAAATTGTGGTGCGATTGTGGATCGGGAGCAATAGTACTATGTACGAGCAGGAAAATCATGGCTTAATTTTGCTTTGGTCTAAGTACTATAAAAACTTTCACTCAACATTTTTGGAAGAGGCTCCAAGAGAGAGAATCTTGTCAAACCACAGGACAAAACTTTTAGAAAACTTAAAGGTTAAGGGTTGGGTGATTTTGGGTGAGATTATTGCGTTGGAAAACACTTCACAAACACCTTGAGTAGTTATATCTCATTAGAGGGAGGATATAAAAAGCATTCTATAATGTTTTTTTCTTTGGATTCATTGTGGGTTTATGTGACTTAAAAAATGGGTAGAAATTTGGATTTGTTCTTTGCGAGGTTGAGATCTAATTTCTTGAAACCCCTTTGTATCACTCATTTTCATAATAGATTGGAGAGTTTCTCTCTCCCCCAAACGTATGATAAAGTTGTCTGAATTGAGTAACCAAATATTGATGTGTTGGTTTTCTATACTCTCTTATCATTGTTACTTTGGTTAAGCGTGGGGTGTTGCTTCACACTTAGATCTAGGTATATTGTTGTTGTTACTTAAAACTATTTTGATTTGGCTATTACTTAATTTTGCTCCACACATCTAAGCATATTGATGTGATTTTAAGATTAATTTCATAACAGTTGGTTCCCATCGTGGGGAAAAGGGGTAAATTGGTCAAGCGAGTATCATGGGTACAAAGTGGGACAACAAAAAGTTCATCGAAAGTAATGATTTTGGGTTATGGAAGGTTAAGATGCAAGTGGTTTTGACGCAACAAAAGTGAGTTGAAGTTTTTTTTTAAGAAGCCAATTACTAGCTCATCAAAATTGATGTCAAGAATAATCGAACCCGAGACCTTGATAGGAGCACACTTTAAGGTCTCAAACCAATACCGCCAGGCCAAGACAAGTGGGTCAAGTGTGCTAAAGCTTTAAAGAGTGAAGTTGTCATATCAACTAACTTCACACAAGCATAAAAGATATAGATGATAGACAAGGCAAGAAGTGTTATTGTGTTTTGTATTAGAGATGAGGTTTTAAAGGATGTCACATGGGAAGCTATTACAAAATTGATGTGGGCTAAGTTCGATTCATTATTTATGACAAAATCTTTGGATCATAGACAATTTCTGAAACAACAACTCTACTCATTTAGGATGATGATTTGACAAACATCGAAGTGAACATAGATGATAAGAAGAAGGTTTTGCTTTTGCTATGTTCTTTACTAAAGTCTTTTTAAGAATTTCAAGGATACCATCCTTTATGGAAAGGAAGGCCCTACTACTTTGGAGGAGGTCCAAACGAGTTAACCAAGTTCAAGGACTTAAATGCTGATGATATTGGCGAAGGCTTGAATCTTCAAGAGGAAGGAGTGAGAATAGAGGAAATGGCAAGGGGAGATTGAGGTTTAATTCAAAGTCGAAGGATTTTGATAAATTGAAGTTTTAATACTTCACTGTCATAAGCTCGATCACGTTAGAAAAAATTGTATTTATGGGGCAATGGTAGTTCTTTGATTTAAGTTGCAGTTGCCTCATATGAAGATAGTTATGAGAGTGTGAGTGCACTAGTGCTCACAAGTTGGGACTAGAAAAGAGTTAGGTCTTAGAATCGGGTTACTCTTATCACATGTGTCCAAAAAAAGGAGTAATTTGAGCCTTTGGAGTTGAAGGTAAGTAGAGTGGAGAAATTCGCCTCCAAAATAACAAGACTTGGAAAGTCCAAGGTATGAGTACCATGAATTCCTTTTGAGGAATGAGAGGTATGTTCGTGAACTTAAGTGAAAATTAATTTTCATAACCATGTTTGATAGTCTTGGTTATTACACACTAATTGAGCATGTAATGTGATAAGTTTCAAATGGTGTATTAATTATTGCAAAAGGGTCTGACATGCATGATTTATGGATTTTAGATTGTTCCACTATAATGGTCATGCATCTATAGATAGTGAAACATTACAAAATAAATCTAAGTTGTGGAATTTAAGGTTAGGGCATGTTAGTGAAAGAGGTTTAGTTAAACTAGCTAAACAAGGTTTGCTAGAAAAAAAATAAATGAGAAAATCTAGAATTTTGTGATCATTGCATTGTACGAAAACAACATAGGATTAATTTTGGAAGTGACATGCATCATTCAGGTAGACCTTTGAGTATGTGTATTCAGATCTTTGAGGTCCTTCCAAATCACTCATTGGGGAGATTCCTATTTTATTTCTATCATAGATAATTATTTTATGATGGTATGGATATTTGTATTGAAAATCAAAAGTGACACCTTTGAAAATTGGCAATGTCTTGGAATTTGTTTATGAGTATTTTAATGAGTTTTGTAGGTTAGAGTCAGTGAAGTGGCATAAAACCGTACCAAAAACACGTCAGAAAACCATACTAAAATTTGGACTGCTTTATAATTGGAAGGGCTAATTTCGATGGTGACTCATCATTATCCTACTCTCAATTTTCTTGAGTTTGGAAAATTGTTAAAAGACAAGGTTAAAAAAGTTCACTATGTTATATGGTCAATTTGGTTAGATGGTCAACTTACCGTGATAATATCACATCTCATGTTAAGTTCCTCAACTATTTATCTAGCAATCCTTCTAAAAAATTGTGTGGAAGTCCTAGGATATATATGAGATTCTCTACAATAGATCCACCTTCTTTTATGAAGGTTCATTCTAGTAACTTGCACATTTTACTTTTGACAAAAATGATGCCTTTTTTGTTTTTTGGAAAAGTCAAAACCTAAGGACAATATTGTAATTTACTCTTAAAAGTTATTTTTTATTTTAAATTAAAAATAAAAGGGGAAATTTTTTATTTTAAGGACAACATTTAAATATAAATTACAATATTATCCTTTAGTTTTGACTTTTCCAAAAAGCAAAAAAGGGGCAATTCTAAAGTAAAAGACGTAGTTGCTAAAATAGACACTAACAATATAAGGTGGGTCTAGGTAAGAATTTTGAAAGAATGCAGGGCATTATTTTTTTTTTAATTAGGTAACTGAACAGTGTCGTAAATTATTTTATTGCTAGGATTAATTTAGCACTACTCTCCAGCCCAAAGGAAAAACTTATATGGCTCTTCTACCCAAACCCTATGTTTTGCAAATCACACCATATATTTGCCAAAATAGCTAAAATAATACTGTCTAAAAAAAACATCTCTCACCCCACAATAGTTTTTCAACTTTTGGAAATTGATTTGCGGAGATGAAGATAAAGTAATTTAGTGGAAATGAGGATGTTGTGTTAGATGTTTGATAAGACTAGGTTGGGTATAATTAAGAATGACATCATTAAAGAGAGATAGCTGGGATAACATATATAGTAAAAAAGAAGTTAAGATTGTTTGTGTGCATGCATAGAGAAGACTTGTAGATGATATAATAAGAAGAGTACATCATATCGAGAATAATCAGATTAAAAGAGGTAGAGAAATTATTAGAAAAGATTTATAGAATAATGAGTTGAATCTAAATAGATTTATGATTAAACAAAATTTTATCCATATAGTCAACCCTAGTTAGTTGTATAAGGCTTGATTGTTATTGTTGAAATTGATTTGTGGAGCATTTTGTTTTATACTTCAACAATAATAATGTCAGAATAAAAAAAATATTTGTTTTAGAGTGAAAACATGAATATCAAGGATTTCAAAAAAAAAATTGAATATGAAATAAATTGAAACTCCCAGAATTTAAAATCGAAAAAAGCAACAAACTTTATCACTGATAAGTCTTGATTTAAGGTGTTTTTAGCATTTGAATTTAATAATATTTTGTGGAACTTTGGTCATATTTTAGAGTTATTTTACTACAAAACTTTAGTTTTCATTTTCATGATAAATTAACAAAGAAAAAGAAGAATTTTCAAGACCAGAAAAAGGAACAAGACAGTATGCCCAAGGCACACGACCGTGCACTCTGTTTGAAGAATTTTTAGGCCGAATTGTCGAAAGTTGAGTGATAGATTTTTATAAAGTGTACTAAAATGCATCGTAGTAATAAAATTTATAAGTTCGTATCCACATGGGTTGTTTCAATTTCTACTCGGCAAAGTCATTAAAATTAAGGATGTGTTAAAATGGGGAGTTGCACATGGCAAATAGTTGGTTTAACAATCATAAAATAAATATCGAAAATGTAAATAAGTGATAAAGAATTCAGGAGAAAAACGATCAGGTCTTTCGATTCATATGTTCATCACTGATTGGTAAATTGCACCTATTATAGTCTCTTAATCTCTTAAGTGAATTCGTTACCGTTGGAACTTTTCCTTGTCTGTTAATTCTTATATCATAACTCAACAATTACCTATCTCTAGTTTAATCCGTTAAGTTAATCAAATTTTCTAAGTCTGATTTAATAACTGTGGCTAGTAGTAAATTAAATTCCATTATCAATTCATATAATTAAGAAGTTGGAGCTACTAGTCATACATACTCATATAAAAAACATTAAACTCAAGTGAATAAAAATAGGATTCCAATTATAATAAATAGAGTTTATCCAATTCATATAGATCAAACAACTTAAAAAAGAAAATTCATCTTAGACCTAATCACAAGAAAGTTAGCTACACATGATCAAATGAATAAACAAAGTAATAAAGAAATTAAATGAATAGAGTTCCGTCGTATCGGCATTGCTCCTCAATTTCCTTTTGGTTGGTGTTGTTCTTGTTTTTCCTTTCACATGTAGGCATGGCAACAAAACTCATACTCGTGGTTACCCATCCAAACCAAACTCAATTTGACAGGTTTTCTCCGTTTTGACTGAGTTTGGTATGAGTTTGAATTTTCCCCGATTTCAGAACATGGGTATGGGACAGGTGACAGGTATATAGGTACCCACCCCGAACTCACACTCAAACCCGTCTCGAATCCAGAAATTTATTTTATGTTGATATGCAATGTTATTTTGTTTGATAATTGTCATGTTATAAAAACTATCATTGATATTTAAATGAGAAATTAAATCAACCGGTCTAACAAATGATAAAGTAAGCTTATTTCTGGATAATGCATTACAACATTTGTTTAGGGGTTGCGAAAAAACTTCTATTTTTTTTATTAAAAAAAGTTATTCAATGCGAAGACGGGGATGTGACAGGGATACCCGAACCCTCGGGGACGAAGATGAAGTTCAACTTATCATCCCCGTTGGATATGGATAGGATAACAGGTAAGTATATAAGAATCGGATATGAGGAAACATTCCCCATCCCATTGCCATGCCTATTCACATGGGCCGCTACTCCCTATCTCCAGAAACGTTATCCTTTCTTCTCCACCAAAACGTAAATGCCTCTAGTGTGTGCACTTTCGTGTTATATCATGTTCTCTTCCGTTTCTTTTCCATCCACAAATGTAAAGCTCCTCTTTTTTTCTTTCTTCATTTCGGGTCAACACACCCAATATTACTATCTATTAACCAATAAACCAAACACACTTGTGTCTACTTGTTTATACACCCTCCAAAAGTTTCTTCACGTGGCCAATTCATATAGACAAGTTTCTTTGATTTGTTTCATTTCACATGTTACTAAACTAATAATAATAATAATAATATTCTATTATTTGATTCAATAAATTAAAAACAATAATAAAATGACTCCAAATTAAAATATTAAACTAATAAAAATCGAATTAAAACTTAATTAAAAAGACTTTGAAAATCTGATATGATGGATTGTCATCATTGAGCACGGTATGTGCGCCTACCTAGCACGACCATGCGCCATTCCCAATTTGCAGAAGTTCAACAATTTAGAAGACAAGTACAACTGTGCGTCTTGTGCAGTCAGAAAATGCTTGTTAAAAACTTTTGTAATTCTCTAATTTATGATTTATAAATCGAATTCAATGTTTTGTCTACAATTTTAGACTATAAATAGGCCTCATATCAGACTTGAAAAACATTTAGGAACACTTGTCTTCTAACACTAAAGTTGAAAGCAAAGTTTTAAATTGTTCTAAGTTTACGATTGTTATTTTTTCTGCACTTTATATTTCTTGTTATTTACTTTTATGCTCTTTACATTTATGCACTTTATTTGTCTTCTCTTTACAATTCCTAGTCATTTATTTTCAAATATTTTACTTTCATGTCTTTACATTTTAATCCATTGTCTACTATGATCACGAGTTAGTAGAAGTTTCTAGTCTTGGGATTGTTGGAATGATCTAATGATTGAATCCTATTCAACCCAAGTTTAAAATCTGTTTTATGAAAACTCATTTTCTAATCTAATATCATTGTAGTTAAATTTTATAACAAATATCAAACAAAGAACAGAGATGTGAAGTTAGATATTATTATTTAATCATATCTCAAATATCAAACAAGAACCGAGAGGTGAAATTTGATATTGGATCAAATGAGATTAGACAAGGCAAGCAAATTACGAGAATAGTTTTGCGAGTCTTTGGTCAATAAGGTTGCACTTAAAGGGTCTCACTGATAAACAATCATGAAAATATGCTTGATTATTGTTGAGATACATTCATGTGCTAGGAGAGAAAACATGAAATACCAAATATTACTATCTATTAACCAATAAACCAAACACACTTGTGTCTACTTGTTTATACACCCTCCAAAAGTTTCTTCACGTGGCCAATTCATATAGACAAGTTTCTTTGATTTGTTTCATTTCACATGTTACTAAACTAATAATAATAATATTCTATTATTTGATTCAATAAATTAAAAACAATAATAAAATGACTCCAAATTAAAATACTAAACTAATAAAAGTCGAATTAAAATTTAATTAAAAAGACTCTGAAAATCTGATATGATGAATTGTCATCATTGAGCACGGTATGTGCGCCTACCTAGCACGACCATGCGCCCTTCCCAATTTGCAGAAGTTCAACGATTTAGAAGACAAGTACGACTGTGCGTCTTGTGCAGTCAGAAAATGCTTGTTAAAAACTTTTGCAATTCTCTAATTTAAGATTTATAAATCGAATTCAATGCCTTGTCTACAATTTTAGACTATATAGGCCTCATATTAGACTTGAAAAACATTTTGGAACTGTCTTCTAACACTAAAGTTGAAAGCAAAGTTTTACATTGTTCTAAGTTTACGGTTCTTATTTTTTCTGCACTTTATATTTCTTGTTATTTACTTTTATGCTCTTTACATTTATGCACTTTAGTTGTCTTCTCTTTACAATTCGTAGTCATTTATTTTCATGTCTTTACATTTTAATCCATTGTCTACTATGATCATGAGTGAGTAGAAGTTTCTAGTCTTGGGATTGTTGGAATGATCTAATGATTGAATCCTATTCAACCCAAGTTTAAAATCTGTTTTATAAAAACTCATTTTCTAATCTGATATCATTGTAGTTAAATTTTATAACAAATATCAAACAAAGAACCGAGATGTGAAGTTAGATATTATTATTTAATCGTATCTCAAATATCAAACAAGAACCGAGAGGTGAAATTATTGGATCAAGTGAGATTAGACAAGGCAAGCAAATTACGAGAATAGTTTTGCGAGTCTTGGGCCAATAAGGTTGCACTTAAAGGGTCTCACCGATAAACAACCATGAAAATATGTTTGATTATTGTTGAGATACATTCATGTGCTATGAGAGAAAACATGAAATACCAATGAACACCTTGTCCTTAAAGATGAATTCATTATAAAATAGAGAAATAGATAGGGAATGTTTATACTTTAACATTATGATGAAAACAACAACCCCTGACGATTTTTATCTAAATTTTAAACCAAAAAAACATTTTTCTTAAAAACTTATTCCTTTTTAGTCAATCAAAATTGAGAATTAGACTGGTAATCACAAAGAAATCACTGTGGATTGAAATTCTTTATACTCGATAGAATTGTGCACTTACAAATTCTTATAAAACACATACAATCGAATTAGGAGAGAAACTTTACCAAATGAAGACAATCTCAAATGAGAAAATTTGAAAAAAAATCTAAGATCTGAGGGAAAACATAACAGAGACATAGATAGGGTGAGAGGCAACTGAGGTCAAAAACTGGATCTTCTGGTGAGTAACATTTGTGGCATGATGCACATTGAAGCCAAACGATACCGATTTCGATGTCGAAAACTATGAATACGTACTTCGTCGGAGTTCCTACGCCAATGCGAGTGATGTACTCGTCGTACCTTGAGAGGCTTGAAACAAATGACCATAAGTTTGTCATATTGTTTTTGTTTATTTTTGTTGTTGTTATTGTTGTTTGGTAACAAATCTAGGTTCGTTGATAATACTCCTAACCTCCAAGCTTCACTAACTTACCCATTTCAGCTTCAAATTTCTCTTCAGAGTTAGGTTTGGGAAGAATAAGACATGAGAAACCATATCTAATTTTTTTAGAACACAACGACTGAGAGAGTGATGTTGTTTATGGGGTTAAGACGAATAATTATGGGGTTGTTTGTATCTTTTAAGTTTTGGGTTGAAAATTTGATGAGTTCTGAGTTTAGTTGTGTGCTAGTGGTGGTGGGGGAGAAAAGAGTAGATGACGAGAACATGAACATGAAAGGGCAAAATAGTCATTTCACAGTTGTATGGGAGCATTACAGTTGTGCCAAGTCATTGACATGTCACTAATCACATGAAATATTAGTAATTAAATGAGATTAAGACCAAAATTCAAATGATTAAATTTTACAGTGGCTTTTTAAAAAGATTAGTAAGTTCAAGGACGAAAACTCAAGAAACCCCTATTTGCAAGGGCTATTTACGCATTTAAGCCAATATATATATATATATATATATATATATATATATATATATATATATATGCACACAAAAAATACAAAAGAATATATAAAAACAAATGAGTGAGCAATAAATAATTATTGTTTTTGATGTTCTTGGTATAATTTTAAAGTGGCAAAGGATGTAATTTATAATATGTCCATAAAATAATAAAACGTTGCAAAACTTTTTGTGATTAGTTATAAAAAATCCAGCTATCTAATAAATAAAATATACATAATATGTAATCGAATAGAGGTTAAAATTTACAATCACTTTATATTTCAAACACATATAATATTTATTCTCACATGATATGCATGACTTCAAGAGTCATATTTAATACACAAAATAATCGAGATATGTATTCTTTGTAAAATATATATGTGGTTCATGTATGTAGTTAGTGATGTTGTCTGTAATTGAAAAGTCATATGCATTAAATAAAGATTGAGGAAGACATATATTATTTACTCCCTCCATTCCTTTATATGTGACGTTTTTTGCTTTTTCACTACAACCAAGGCAGTTGATAAATAGCTCTCTCTTTCATTGTCTACCCTTATTTAATCTAGTACTCCTTTTTCTAGATACCAACCATTTTGATTGAAAACAAGTATCCTTGGTATTAGCTGTTCATGTGATATAAATGCATCTAAATATTTCACGTTTTACAATTGCTATAGTGCTTGGGAAGCCTAAAAGACACAAGAAACTTTCATTACTAATCACGTTTTTTCTTTCAAATTTTTATTCTTTTGTTTCTGAAATTTTGGAAGGAGTAACAAATAAACTTTCCCTCCAACTTAATTTTTGATTTAAACTTCCCTCCAAATTTGTTAATCAAAATTTATCCTTCCCACCAAAACAAAATTAAAATCACCAATAGTTGAAGTATATATATATATATATATATATATATGGCAGTTTGCAGAATTTAAAACTCATCGAATATGACTTCAAACATTACTAAATTTTCATTGTGTGATATAGATTTAAATGTTGAATTTACACCTTTGCCAGATTTTAATATTGATACAGAAGAAATATCTTCTCATGAAGAGACTGAAGAGTTAAACAATGATAATATTGGTATTGTAGTTGTTCATTTATGTGCATTTAGCTTTGTCACCTTTGTAACACTACTAATTGTTGTTTTCTTATTCTTCTGGTATTGTTTTTTTCATATTGTTTTTTTTCCAACAATTAAATTGTGGCTGAAGAGTTCCACCACGTGCTTTGTCTTGTACTCCAACACATGAGCTAAATGTCTTCCACTATTTATTCTCCATACATATGTCATTACGTGAAACAATTGCATATGAATGAGGATATGCCTTCATCTAACAATCACCAACACATGTGCTTTAATATAGATTTTTGAAACGATTTATTTTATGTGTACAAAAAAAAAAATAGGCTTATTTCATTAAGAATTTTTTCTTAATATTGTGTGTTATATTGATTTATATTTTAACATCTCACCATTTTATTTTTCATGCAAGGAGCAATTCAAGAAAATATTGAAGTCACATACCATGATTTGGACAATGGCATAGATATGAATTTGGGAGACAACATAGACCATGAGTTGGACAATGGTAAGTAATTTTTCTTTAACTCATTCATTAATAATTTTTTCTTAATATTGTGTGTTGAACTAATTTATGTTTTAGCATCTCACCATTTTATTTTTAATTCAAGGATCAATTCAAGAAAATATTGAAGTCACGGACCATGATTTGGACAATGACATAGATATGAATTTGGGAGACAACATAGACCATGAGTTGGACAATGGTAAGTAATTTTTCTTTAACTCATTCATTAATAATTTTTTCTTAATATTGTGTGTTGAACTAATTTATATTTTAGCATCTCACCATTTTATTTTTAATTCAAGGATCAATTCAAGAAAATATTGAAGTCACGGACCATGATTTGGACAATGCCATAGATATGAATTTGGGAGACAACATAGACCATGAGTTGGACAATGGTAATTAATTTTTCTTTAACTCATTCATTAATAATTTTTTCTTAATATTGTGTGTTGACCTAATTTATATTTTAGCATTTCACCATTTTATTTTTAATTCAAGGATCAATTCAAGAAAATATTAAAGTCACGGACCATGATTTGGACAATGGCATAAATATGAATTTGGGAGACAACATAGACCATGAGTTGGACAATGGTAAGTAATTTTTCTTTAACTAATTCATTAATAATTTTTTCTTAATATTGTGTGTTGAACTAATTTATATTTTAGCATCTCACCATTTTATTTTTAATTCAAGGATTAATTCAAGAAAATATTGAAGTCACGGACCATGATTTGGACAATGGCATAGATATGAATTTGGGAGACAACATAGACCATGAGTTGGACAATGGTAAGTTATTTTTCTTTAACTCATTCATTAATAATTTTTTCTTAATATTGTGTGTTGAACTAATTTATATTTTAGCATCTCACCATTTTATTTTTAATTCAAGGATCAATTCAAGAAAATATTGAAGAAGCAGAACCAAATAGTGGAAGAAAGACACTGAGAGTTTTAAGCAATGAAGAGCGCACATCTGTTTATCATGAGTTACTACAAAAAAGTGTTGATGGAAAAATACCTAGAGGAGTTACAAAGGCAGTCGCTTCATCATTCTCGGTTTCTAAAAGAACTATCCAACGTATTTGGAAAAGAGCAAAAGAAAGTGAAACACATGATGTGTCTCATAGAAAGACAAAAAATTGTGGCCGTAAGAGAATTGAAATTGATCCCAATCAAATTCGTGAAGTTCCTTTGAGTAAAAGAAGAACCATCCGATCTTTAGCTTGGGCGTTGAATACAAATCCAACTTCTGTGTTTAGGCTTCTAAAGAAGGGGATTATACGACGTCATTCAAATTCCATAAAGCCATTTTTGAAAGAAGAAAACAAAAGATCTAGGTTGGAATTTTGCTTGTCAATGCTTGAAGGTATACCACATGATCCAATGTTTAATAGTATGCACAATATTATTCATATTGATGAAAAGTGGTTTTACCTGACTAAAAAGTCAGAGAACTATTATTTGCTACCAGATGAGGATGAGCCACATCGTACTTGTAAAAGCAAAAACTTTATTGGCAAAGTTATGTTTTTAGTAGCTCAAGCTCGACCAAGATTTGACACGCAAGGAAATGAAATTTTTGATGGTAAAATTGGCGTTTTTCCTTTTGTTACCGAGTTGCAGGAACAATGGAGACAAAAGCAATGAGTTCAGTAAACAGAGATGTCATAGGATCATTTTTTATTAAGAAAGTCCTGCCAGCTATAAAGGAAAAATGGCCAAGAGAGGATTTAGGGTCTACAATATTTATCCAACAAGATAACGCAAGAACTCATATTAGTCTTGATGATCCTGAGTTCCTTCGAGAAGCCACAAAAGATGGATTTGATATCCGTTTGATGTCTCAACCTCCAAATAAGAAGAGGCTAGAAAGAGAAGGGCAACTACCCACTCAAGTGAAGTGTAATCCAATGTTATTGCAAGATGTTTTAAGGAAGTTAGCCGAGTGATACTTATTGTGACTGGGTTGTAGTCACGTGAATTTCTACTCATTTGGACAATGTTAATACAAGAACTTTTGGTGGACACTAAGCTAGTATTAGTCCTTCACTTCAGTCGTTTCATTCTTTTATGTATCTATATTACTTCAGCCGTTTCATTCCATGCAACAAGTACCCAACTTATTTTTACATGCACAACAACGTTAATATAACAAGAACACATATAATTTCATGCAACAAGTAACACTTATAAAGTTGCATTCATAATGAAACAAAAGCACACAATATCAAATAAAAGAAATAAACGAGTCTCATTCATTCATTCATAGTAATTCAAAATAAAAAGGAGAATACATAAGCATCACTCATTCATAATTCAAAATCACCATGAGAAAAACTGAGTCTCATTCATTCGTACTACATAAATTTAAAGATTACTAAGTCTTCAATACAATTCAGGAAGAAGAATTTTCCGCATCTTCCTAATCACCAAATGAAATTCCTCTCTTTGGGAAGACTCTTCTCCATCTTCTTCTGGAAATTTATTCAGATCAAATTCATACTCAGGTTCTTCATTTAAGTCAAAATCTAATACTGGTGCTGGAAATCCTTCTCCTTCACTCTCATTGTCTTCCACTATTTCATCTTCAATGTTGTTCAAGGAGTCTTCTACTATTTCTTCTTCATTGTTGTCCAATGAATCTTCTACTATTTCTTCTTCATTGTTGTTCAATGAGT
The DNA here is from genome assembly GCA_946800305.1 of Medicago arabica. Taxonomy (NCBI): domain Eukaryota; kingdom Viridiplantae; phylum Streptophyta; class Magnoliopsida; order Fabales; family Fabaceae; genus Medicago; species Medicago arabica. The sequence goes on from OX326969.1 coordinate 37,317,988, forward strand.
CTTTCACTATTTCTTCTTCTATGTTGCCCAATGAATTTTCCACTCTTTTTTCTCCATTATTGTTCAATGATCCTTCCACTGTTTTTCTCTTGTTTCATGGATTCTTTGGTTTGTTCCATTACATCTATGGGTAGTTCCTTTTTCATGGTTAGTGTACATATTTAAAGAGCCAAAACTGTGGATTTCCAAATTCTTGGAACAAGCCGAGTGCTATGGGTAGTACTCCTTGCATTTATTAGTAGAAAGCCTCGGTAAAATAATCTAACAGATGAATTGGATTAGGCTATAGTCATTGACTATGCAATTAATGTATAAAATGTGGCAATTTAGAGGTTAAGGGTATAATAGACATATTACAACTTTAAACTCTAAAAGTGACACTTATATAGGAACAATTTTTTTTCCCAAAAGTGACACTTATAAAGGAACAGAGGGAGTACAAGATAAATTGGTGGTTCATGCATCTAGATTACCGTGTTATTTGTGATTGAAATACATTGAATCCAAAAGTAATGTTTAATTCATGAGAATGAGAAAAACTTAATTGTGTGTGATCTATCTATTATTTTCAAAACTTAGTTTAATTCAAAATTAAGAATTTTTTTTTAAAGATAAACTAGCTCATCTAAATTGATGTCACAGAGAATTGAACTTGAGACCTTGATGTGGAGCACAATCAAATATTCCAAACTAATAGCACCAACCAACTTAAGAGGGGTTTAAATTAAGCATATGTTAATTATATTTTTACTTTTTTTAACAAAGTTTTGTTACCTAAAATAATGGTCGAACATATCATTTTTCGAAAATTCAAGTTTTTTTCTAACAATTTGTTTTATAAAACAAACTCCGTCACCTATAAAATAGAATAGAAATTATATAAATAAAATTAGGGTTTGTCTAACATGTGCAAAACTGCACATGATAAAACAACCAAAAGTAGTAATGTTTTCTTGAAAAACACCAATTATTTATTAAAAAGTTATATATTTAATATAAAATATACAAGTTCCAAGATAATCTTATCATTTTGAATTTCTTAACACGTGCAAATTTGCACATGATAGAAAATCCCATAAAATTATAACATTCTATAAAAATTAAATTGCAAATTAGAACAACAATTCTAATCAAAAAATTGTTGGTTAAACTTTGGTGTGAACGACCCTATCATTCGGAAAGCAAAACTCATTCCCTCCCCTCAACGTTGTGAGTGTGTGGTTGAACTTGATACACACGTTCTAGTAATTTTATGTTCCCACACTTGTCAATGTTATTGTGATTTGTGAATTAACCTCAAAGCTAAAGAAGATGACACAAACTCTGCTACAAATATTGATATAATCATGAAAGTTTAGAAGCTGGAACCTTAGCATGTCAGCCAACCGTAAGAGCAATGTCAGCAACAACAGTGGTCCACATGTCATGTGACCTTCATGTCCACGTGTCAAATATGCAAGACAAGATCCACTTTTTCTCAAGCCCACCACTCAAAAAAAACCTTCAGAACACACTTAGCAATTTGCAATTGCATGACCACTAAGAATGGCACTCAATTGAACCAACAGAATTTGATGGAATGGGTCCCACATGAATATCTTGGTCACCCACGCTCAAAGTCAAATTCAGCCCTTAAACAATAAACATAATTCACTTTCAAAACTCAACCCTACATAAATGCTAACCTATCTGTATTTGAATGCTGTAATTTGTGAGTTTAACTTAATTAAATATTTCGTACACAACCTTTTTGTTTTTCACCATATCTTTTAAGATTACTTTAGTGGACAAATATTTCTAGGCACAATTCTAATTCTAGTACATCTTAATTAATTCCACTCATCTAGGATAAGACCATGCTATAAGATAAATTAAGACGATATGAGACCATGGTCAATTTTTTTTAATTCTTTTGCACCGGTTTTCGATCCATCAAAGACGGCGATTAATTTGGTTCATGTGTAGATGCATGTGTACTGGCCAAACGTTGTTCCCTCTAAAAATCGAACCTAATATTTCCCGAATACGTCATTGGAAGGTGCTCATTGTCACCGAAGCTCAAGCAACTTGGTTCAAATTTTCTTATAATCTGTTAAGTCATTATTAGTCACACCCATTTAATTTAATAATATAGTACATTTCTTATTCAGTTTAAAAAGTCTGGTGTTTTTTGTCAAGAAAATATGGTTGTTTTGAATATGAATCAACAACGATTACATGATTATTTGAAAAAAATTAAGGACAGGGATAATCAACCCTAAATTAATTAAAATTATTCAGTAATATTTTAACAATAATTTAAATTTGGTGAAGGGCTATTAAATACTAAATTCTTTTCAGGAAAAGATAGATAACATCAATGTAACAAAATTAGCAATTTCATTAATGCTATTCAATGTCATTTACTCACATAAAAAACTCTCACATGGGCACAATCTCAGTGGAACGTTACTTTATTTTCTAATTTCTACCTCCCTAATAAAGTTGATATGAATAACATTAATAGTCTAAAAAGAAAGAGAAAAAAAATTCAAATAAAATTTTCTTGTACAACCCCATCACATGATGAATTGATTCATTTGCAATTGTTTAAGGCAATTTTGAAACATCATGATTACCTTTTCCTTCACATTACAAACCCATCTCCAAAAATAATCTACTACTATTAGTTCCAAAGCTGAAAATAAAAATTGTTACTAATGAATATTAATTTTCTTTTCTTTGTTCTTTTGTTCAATTATGCATTTTCTGAATCTAGTGTTGGAATTGGATACAAACTAATGGTTGCAGTTCCTGCTGAGTACAAATTTGGTTACATAGGTGGAGGTTTTCTTTTGGAGACAAAGACAGTACCAAATTTTAGAGTTGCATTGAGCTTTGAAGGTGTAAATGGGAAATTCTCATGCTCATTGTTGGTTTTTATTGGAGATGTTAAGGTTTGGGATTCTGGTCATTACTCAAAGTTTTATGTCACTGGAAAATGTTCACTGGAGTTGAGTTTGGATGGTGATTTAAGGCTTAAAGGTCCTAATGAGATAGTTGGATGGAAAACTGGAACTTCAGGACAAGGTGTTAAGGTAAGGTGCTGTCTGGATTAGTTTACATGAATTTATCTACTGACATAAGCATGTATGTGTAAGACTTTTTGAGCGAGCTTGTGAAAACAACTTATGATATGTCCGTAAGCTGCTTTCGGTTGATTTCTATAAGCTCTTCATGATAGCTTGTGAAAACAACTTATTCATTATATGAATAGAGTTTGAGTTTACTTTATCATAAGCACTTATACGATAAATGCTTATGCTACAAACGAATAATTAAGTTTTTTATCATAGTCAATTGAGCTGCATTGCATTGAGCCAATGCATGAAAATTGTTGCATTGAGTTATGCATAGATTATAGATATACTCATACAACAATGGAAAATGGTAATTAGTAATTACACAAACTATCATTTCACATAAGCTTCATAGTAAATGACAAACCATGTAAGTGTATAATGTTTGTTTGAAATGGTTTATCTGAGCTTATCTACTACAATAAACACTTGTGAGATGGTTTGAGAGAGCTTTGGGAATAGCTTATAATATGTTCATAAGCTGTTTTCAGCTTATTTCCATAAGCCGTTTTGAGCTTATTTGCATATAAGCTCTTCCGAATAGCTTATGAAAATAGCTCATATGAATACACTTTGCCTTATTTTATCTTTTGTTATAAAAATAGCTTATACATAAGCACTTATATGATAATCTCTTATGGTATAAGCGCTTAATTAACTGGATTATAACAATCAATTAAGTGCATTGCATAGAGACTAATGCATGAGTTGTTGCATTGACTCAATTGAAGCAGAGATTGCAAATACTGAACACAGGAAACCTTGTGCTTGTGGATGAATTCAACAATATCAAATGGCAAAGTTTCAATTTTCCAACTGATGTAATGCTATGGGGCCAACAACTTGATGTAGCGACTCGATTGACATCTTCGCGAAGAAACTCAAGCTTGTTCTATTCATTCGAAATCGAGAACAATAAGATTGCTTTGTATGTGAATTCTGGTAAATTGAGGTATTCTTACTGGAACTTTCAGCCTTCAATGAATAGAAGTATTACATATATTAAGCTAAGTTCAAAAGGGTTGCTATTGTTTGATACAAAATATAAGAAAATTGCACAAATTCCATCTCAAAGTATTCAACCACTAAAATTTTTAGCATTGAAGAATGAAACAGGAAATTTTGGCCTTTATTACTATTCACAAGAGAAAGGAAAATTTGAGGCTTCTTTTCAAGCACTTAACAACACATGTGATCTTCCAAATTCTTGTAGACCTTATGGTATATGTACATTTTCCAATACCTGTTCATGTATTCAGATTTTGACAAATGACGAAAAGGGTAGTGCCGATTGTAGTGAAGGATTTTCTGGAGGTTTTTGTAATGGTAAAAAGGCGGAAATGTTGGAAATTGATAATGTAAGTAGTGTACTCAAAGGTGTTCCTGAAATTGTTAATATTAGCCGAGAAGCATGTTCGAATTTATGCTTACGGGATTGTAAATGTGCTGCGGCATTGTATTTTCGGAATTCACTTGTAGTAGAGGCTGCTGAATGTTATCTTTATAGATTAGTCCTTGGTCTCAAACAGGTAGATAAAGGATCAGGATTTAGTTATATGGTCAAGGTTCCAAAGGGAATTGGTAGAAAACATGAGAGGCATAATTTGAAAAGATGGATATTTATAGGAGTAGGAGTTTTTGATGGTCTTATAATTCTTACTCTTGTTGGTGGATTTTGCTACTGGTTGATCAAACGGAGAAGTCGTCGATTGGATTCCGAAAGCAGAAATTCATGATCAGTTGAAGAAAGTTAAGTTCAGTTTTATTCATTTGTCAAAAAGTAAAGAAAAAAAGATACAGAAATCATTTATTTTAACATGTATACACAGTTTTTTTTAATTCCAATATTCATAGATCATTCAAGTAATTGAAAATTCTTGATGGTGACAAAATGCTGCATATTTTCAGCTTATACAAAACTTATCAATGATGAAAAGGGTTTTGTGGACATTTTTTCAAATGAGTTGATTTTTAGATTGAGCCATTCAATTTATGCTGGACAGACACTTCCGATTAAAGATGTGTCTGAATGTCACATATCGGTGTCGTACAGTGACACATGTATTTACACATTCAAACTTTTTTCTTCTTCTTCAAATTATTAATGTACATGTTAGTGTTTGTGTCGTATCAGGTGTCCATATCTATGACGGTACTTCATAGAATTCATGTAGTTAGTTATCTTGTGGTAACTAATCTCCTTTAGTAAAGATAATACAAATATCATAGGGTAGGATTCTTGAGAGAAACTATGAGAGTGAGATAAAAACAAAAACATATAGCAAGAGAAAAGTGTTGTGTCCAGAACTTTCATATTTTCTCTCAAACTATCAAGACCCTTCTCCACCTTTCACACCAACTCTCTATATATTCACAACTCTCACACCAACTCTCTCTATAATACAAATATCATAGGGTAACTAATCACCTTTACTAAATATTATCTTGTCTCCTTAGCAACACACATTAACAAAATGTTTTGGCTCATGATATTCTTTAGAGTCATGCAAAGAGGAAAATTTGAGAAGGGGGGAGAGTTTGTTACATAACGTAGAGGATAGAAATGTAGGATATCTATTGAATAGTATGAGTTTATTATGGGCAGTTGACATCAAGATTCATGCCTATATAGGTACTTTGAGTTTGTCATACTAGAAGTAAGTACAAGATCTGACAAACCTTATCAACAGATTTGATGGAGTTCTTCAAAAGGTGGAAGAGATGATAGTCAAGTTTCAAGTCTTACTTGAAACACAAGCATAAATAAAAAAAGTTTAGGCACACTAAGACATCATATCGTTATATGATCCAGCAATTTTAAATTCTTGCAATTCGGAGGTATTCTCATAATACATATTTTCTAATTTGGTTGTTGCGTTTAAAAAAATTGTAGTTTATTAATTTGTCATCCCTTTAGATTCATAATGAGACCACTATAAGAATTGGGGGAATCAAACAAGTGCTAGGAAGGCCCCAAGGCTTTGTTTGCGAATTTGGAGGAAAACGGAGATGAGAGTTTTGGGAAAAAGGAAGAAATAGATGACGTTGAGGCAGTAGGGCTTTAAGAGGTTCACATTTTTCGTATCTGTTTAACATGGATATTTTATTTTTTATTTAGGGTAAGATGCGAATGTAAAAACAAATTTTTATCTCTCTAATTAACCAACTTAAGTCTTGTTCTATATAGTTATTTTTTGTCTTCACGCATCCATTGCTATTTTAGTGTGTGTAAATATTTTGTGTACTATTGTTGTATGCAGTCAAGATCAAAGATTTAAATATGTAACCACTGAGATCGACATCATGCTTAGTTCAAATCATATGCCTTGGGGGCGTGGGACTAAATATGATGATCCGAGTATATGAAGACGAGCTTATCAAAATAAGAGCAAACCAATGACGAAAGTTTCATTCAAGCTAGACCCAAAATTAATGAGGAATAATAACGATATGTTCATTTAAAATTATTCAATGTGCATAAGTTTTCAGGCTTAGATTTTTATCCACTGAAATCACATCAATTAAGTAATTCCACATATGGCCATAGTCAATTTCCGAGTTTTTCCTTTAATTTTTTTTGTTAACATCTAGCCTATGTTTATATAGATTAATATGCTTAAATTATTTGAAAGGTGGACAAGTATATGGTTTTTATTTTTGAAATAAGTATAAGGTTTTTTTTTTAACCATTATGTTAAGTATCTATCAACTTCGACGATGATTAAATGTCCGTTTGTATTGATTTATTTTTTAAGTTTATGCAAAATTACTTATGCTAATAAATAATGTTTTATGTATTATTCATAATCTTGTGAAGGTAGTTTATGAGTCAAATTCCATTATAATATTAAAATAAATAATACGTGGTTGTAGCTTTTGAGCAATGCAAGGGGTTTATAAAGCAATCACCGTAAAAAAGTTAGTGGGCCGAGGCTCAGTTGAGTAAACACAAAAAGCCCATGAGAAAAGCCTTTATAAACAACAGCACAGTCATTCACGTTTGCTTATATGTTACGCTTCAAACTTACAATGTTTGTAGGTTTCATTCTTTTTTCTTCAAGAAAAGAACGAAATTATACAAATGTCATCGAAATTTTACAAATGTTGGCTCCCTCGGTCATCTTTTTTGTTTGCTACGGTAATTTTTGAAATTTAATTCCAACATATTTGCGTTGATACATGTTGGGATATGCCCATATTCTGATTCTAGATTTTTCAACAAAATTCAATCTTCTGCTTTGAGAAAAGAACCGTGCTCAGTCCCACGGCTCTATTTTACGCTAATGTTTTGAAATATAAACCCTATAAGACTGTGAATCAGTGCGGGATGGCGACTTTTTTCATAATTTGATAAGGGTAGCATATATGACTCTAGTAACCCAAAATCGACGGTATGAAACGATGGATGACTTAAATGCATATTTGACATTTAGTTGGGTTGGCGAAATCACTTCGGCAAATTTTACAAACTCACCGTGATACCAAACATGCTTACTTTGTTTTATTCAATGACCACAAAGTAAAATGCATTATGAACTCTTCATTCATAATGTAAAGGTTTGATTGCGGCTTTCAATGCAAATTCAAGTATTTACCGATTTTACCATTAGTTACAAATATTTACAGATTGCACCCACAAGTTCAAATATTTTCTGATTTTTTATCTCTCAAATTTAAGATAGAGGTGTGAGCTAATTCTTGTAAATCATAATATCTAACATGAGAATGCGACTTTACTGCGTTTTAGTAATATTGTTCAATTTCCCCTTTGATTATTGGTGGACATGAGCATAGATTCATAGCTATATCATTGTGCATCTTTGGTTTTGTATATCAAAGTTTTGTTATGTCCCATACGTATGTACAGCTGATATATGCCTGCATAAATATGATCATGACAGTTGCTATATGACAAGAGGTTCTGTTATAACAAAAAAAATTATGGAAGCACATGATGTTTTTTACAGATTGTACCGGTACACAGATTATACAAGTATGGCAGGCATCAGACCAACATCACAAGCCTAGTATAGACTGCTTAATTCCATGCAATTTTGATAAGGCTTCTCTCATGGTACACCGATCTTTGGGATGATGGGCTATATATGACAAGCCAAGTCTCATTGCAGCAATGCACTCCTCAGTTTTGTGCATCCAATGTGTGATACTACCATCACTATAGCTGATGCTGCCAGACTCACCACTATAACTATCACTGCTATGCACTCCTCGATTGACATCTTGGCGAACCAACTCAAGCTTGTTCTATTCATTCGAAATCGAGAACAATAAGATTGCTTTGTATGTGAATTATGGTAAGTCGAGGTATTCTTACCGTAACTTTCAGTCCTCAATGAATAGAAGTATTACATATATTAAGCTGAGTTCAAAAGGGTTGTTATTGTTGATACAAAATATAAGAAAATTGCACAAATTCCATCTCAAAGTATTCAACCTCTAAAATTTTTAGCACTGAAGAATGAAACAGGAAATTTTGGCCTTATTACTATTCACGAGAGAAAGGAAAATTTGAGGCTTCTTTTCAAGCACTTAACAACACATGTGATCTTCCAAATTCTTGTAGACCTTATGGTATATGTACATTTTCCAATACCTGTTCATGTATTCAGATTTTGACAAATGAAGAAAAGGGTAGTGCTGATTGTAGTGAAGGATTTTCTGGAGGTTTTTGCAACGGTAAAAAGGCGGAAATGTTGGAAATTGATAATGTAAGTAGTGTGCTCAAAGGTGTTCCTGAAATTGTTAATATTAGCCGGGAAGAGTGTTTGAATTTATGCTTACAGGATTGTAAATGTGCTGTGGTGTTGTATTTTCGAAATTCACGTGTAGAAGTCGCTGAATGTTATCTATATAGATTAGTCCTTGGTCTCAAACAGGTAGATAAAGGATCATGATTTAGTTATATGGTCAAGGTTCCAAAGGGAATTGGTAGAAAACATGAGAGGCATAATTTGAAAAGATGGATATTTGTAGGAGTAGGAGTTTTTGATGGTCTTATAATTCTTACTCTTGTTGGTGGTTTATGCTACTGGTTGATCAAACGGAGAAGTCGTCGATTGGATTCCGGAGGCATAAATTCATGAGCAGTTGAAGAAAGTTAAGTTCAATTTATTCATCTGTCAAAAATTAAAGAAAAACAAAGATAAAGAAATCATTTATTTTAACATGTATACACAGTTTTGGTTGATTCCAAGATTCATAGATCATCCAAGTAATTGAAAATTCTTGATGGTGACAAAATGTTGCATATTTGCAGCTTATACAAAACTTACTTATCAATGATGAAAAGGTTTTTGTAGACATTTTTTAAAGTAGTTGATTTCTTATAGTTAACTATGCTAATTGATTCTCTAATTAAGCCATTCAACCTATGTCGTACAGACACTTCCGATTAAAGATGTGTTTGATGTCTAGTCTGAATGTCTGACACATTTCAGTGTCGTATAGTGACACATGTATTGACACATTCAAACTTTTTTTTCTTCTTCAAATTATTAATTATCATTGATATCTACATATTAGTGTTTGTGTCGTATCAGGTGTCTATCTATGACAGTACTTCATAGAATTCATGTACTTAATTATCCTGTAATAACTAATTTCCTTTACTAAAGATAATACAAGTATCATAGGGTATGATTCTATTAGGATGATCTATATATTCGAAGTTCTTCCATTTTTGTTTTGCATCTCAAATAGGGAGTTGAAAATTAGGCCTCATTATGTTCTTTCGTATATTGCAAAGGTTGAGAGGCTGAACCTTTTCTACAGAAAACAAAATTCTCTCATTTGAAATTGCTTCCTAAGAAAGTAAAGTATGTGTTGCACTCAATAATCTCTAAAAACAGAAAGTATTTTGCTTCCATTAGTCTTGTTCTTTTCTATCTATCATTAATTGGTATGTAATAATTGAAGTAAGCAATTTATATTTTGTATTTTCATTACCTGTTTGGTCAAAATAACCGATGATGGATTAGTTACCTGATAGTGGATGAACTTAAAACAGATAGTAGATAAGGTGGTTTTTAGCGGATAAGTTAGCTGATAGAAATTGAAGTGTTTAATTAAAGGTTTGATTAATTGATAAATATAAAATGAAAATGAGAGAAAAAATGTTTTAAGCTAGTTGGATGTTTAATTATTTTTTAAATACTATACAATGCTGCAATAACATAGCTTTTGCAAAACAAGTTAGATGTTTGGATACGCGTTTGCAAATCCAATGTTGCGTCCCGATGCACGGTCACCATGAAAATTCTAAAGCTAATATATCAAGGTTATACAGTGCCATGATGTTTACGACGATTTTGTCCAAATAAGACGTCATTTTAAACATACACTTAATATATGTTTGGAACAACAAACATATCTCTTCTGATGCACGGCCAAACAGCCTTGGAAGGCAAGAAACAAGATCTAAACGTGAATAGAAAAATGCTTAGCATGTGACACATTATTGCTTGGATTTGGAGCCCTGTGTTAATAGCAATTACTTTGTTTCTTGTGAGTTTATGAGTTTAGTACCATTTATAGTACTTATTACAACATGTACTTATCACAAATTTATTAATAAAATTATTCTGGATGTTAGAAAAAAAAAACTTTGTTTCTTAAAATTGTCTATATAGAATAATATTGAAAAGCATTCAATCATATTAAAGAATGAGGCTCCCAAAGGATATCTACGGTAGATAGAAATTGGAATAAGACGAATAGAGGGTTTGTACACATCTAGGGTGTTGAAATTAGTCTAATCCATACTCAATTATTTCTTAAGCAACCCCATATTCATCTAATCCCTCAATTGGATTGAAGTCTAATCAAGGCAATCCATATCCTAATCAATCTTTTATAAGGAAGATTAATAGCAAGACTTATTGCAGCTGTGACTCATATAATATGAATGTTACTTTTTTCATCCAATAAATTTCTTGTACGCTCTATTCGGATTTCTAAACCCCCAATCAAGATCCAACCACTGGTTAAAGATCGTCAAGGGCTAAATATAGATACGTATCACACTTCCTCAGGTAGACTCAATTTATTAAACACTACTATTATAATCAAAGATACACCTTGCTCATATATAATACCATTTTTCATGAAAAACAACATATGTAATATGTAGATTGATTGTTAAGCTAGCCTCATAAAGATTCAATTGATTAATTTTTTAAGAAATTCATAGACATAGAACCAAAATTCATAATTAATTTATCCCTTGTTTAAAAACTCTAAAAAAAATTGGTAGAGGTTCTTATGATGTTATAAACATGCGTGCGCAAATTAAAGAACGAAATTTGACCCAATGAGTATATGTTTACTCAAAACAAAATTGTGATTTTGCACGTTTTGGTTGAAAAAGTCTGTTGAAATTTGGCTCTAACTCATCTTTAAAAAACGACTTCTAAGATAAGGAGTGTCTCCTCGTTATTAACTCTTATCAAGAGTCATATATATCCCAATGTGGAATTTGAGTTTTTTCCAATAGACCCTCACACCCAACATTGTTGGGCTTGGTGTGTGGATATGTAGGTGGCCTGAATTGACGTGTGAGGTGAAAATTACCATACTTATAAACACTCAGTCTAAGTCATGTTATCATTCAACTGATGTGAGTGTCTTTAACAAAATCATTATAAATCGAGTCTTTTTCGTAATGCTTGGAAACTTTGCAGATCTTTTCTATTTATTTTTTAAAAGTCTCTGGAAAAAAACTAACTCAAAATTTGATTTCTAGATCGAAGCTTTCGTTGTTTTGGTGTCTAAGTTTTAAACTTTAAAAATTCATAATTAATCGGTACGTTGTTATTATGTTTAAGTTTGTGACGAAATGTACTTTATAAACGTGCTGTCAATGAAGTTTTAAAATTATAAATCAATGGCTAGTTTAACATTTGTTTATTCTAAATGCCACCTTGCATAATATGTATCCAAATTAAACATGATTCCAAGGGAGAACATCAATGCTATATGCATGTTCTGGAGTAAACGGTACAGTACAGTAGCATGATAGACACACTCATTGTTCACTTGAAATTTTGCTATCCACATCATTGAGCAACAAATATCAACACGAAATTAAAACAGCCAATAATCTTGATGAATTAATTTTCACCTCTTTCTAATTTCTAGTCACATGTGCAGTAGTAGCCTGTTCTTTTTGCCAAACCATACCTAACATAATTAGTTCATACAGATGTTCAACATTTTAATTAAACTAGGACCACAAATTTCAACAAGTCAATCCAAAATCAACATTGGTTAAAGATTCATTCTTCTCCAATTTTCATGGGGAAATGCATGCTTTTTTCAAAGTCATTACTCATATCCTTCTTGTTTTCTATCAAAAAAAGAAATAATAGACTAGTAATTAACTAATTATATTGCCAATTGTTTAGGAAAAGTGGCCAATCGCTGCAATCACTAACCAGCTACCATTGTTGTTCATCAACACATTAATAATAGTACTATATAGGACTACACGTGACTAATTTACTTATTTGTGAGAAAGTTACCAATAATTTTCCAAAGCCATTATAGAAATTTAAGGTGGATGGGTAGAGTACTTGGTTGAGCCAAGTGATTCAAGGTGGTAAGGAGCAAAGATTCATGGTTCAAGACAAATATTGATGGGAATAAGTCAGACAGTCCGTCAAAGACCTATGATCAAGTCTATTTAAAGTTCGGTTCGATCTAATTCGTTTAGTATAATGTCAAATATAGTTGAGTTTTAAAAAGGTCATATTATCACAAACTAGTAAGAAAAATTAAATTACTAAAAATACAATTAATCTTCAATCTCACATCTCAAACACTTAAAGAAAGAATTAAAGATTATTGTTTTGGTTGCTAATTTTTTTTTTATACTTCAACTATTTTATGAAAGGACATTTTTTTCCGTGTAAATTAGGTATATATCCTCTACGCATAAATATAGAGACTAATACCTCGAGTTTGGTAGAATTATAGTAGACGGCAAAACTCTCTTTCAAGAGTTTTAACACTACTACATTCTTAAAGGCACATTTAAATTAAAAATATTTAGTTAAATCGAAATAGACACAAAATAAGTTATCCAAACGCTCTTATCTTACCTAAATGATAAAATTACTTTTATGTATGTTGGTAGAAATGATCGTATCAATTAATTTGATGCAATTTGGTTGTTTCTATGAGTATTGCTGGCTATGTCCAACATGTGAGGAAAAGAGACAAAGCAGTTTTGTACACGATTGGATTAGATAATGTGGAATTTTCCAGCTATAACAAGTGTACAAGAACACATGTTCTGTAGTGTTACTAGTATCTTTCCCGTGAACCTGAATGTCACTTACAACTCTCACGTCATGTATAAGATACAACATATTATGGACTGGCGGAATTTACTTAATTTTTGGATTCTAACCGTCCTAGTCTTGGCCTCTCAATTACCAACCCCACATGAAGCAAAATTACATGAAATAGATCAAAACATTAATACATATATAGATATAGATGTTATAATATTTTGTTCCCTGTTCTTATTAATATTAAAGTTTGCAAAGTAGTTCTTGTTAATAAAAATGATAAATTAGTTTTTTTTTTCTTCCTTTCATCTAAATTTGTACCAAGAACCTTTAACACTTTTAATATTTAAGGGTTAAGGAGTTAGAGGTATAAGGTTCAAATCTTAGCAAAGAGAAAAAATTAACATAATAATTAACAAACAAACATTTACCATCATTTTTTTTTTTATAGCTCTGGTCAATTGACATATCTAACCACATTAGTAAAGTGGTTAATTAAATGGATTTCAATATAATACACAAGGGTATTAGTTAAAAAAAATGTAATTGATATTTTAAAATGATAAATATTAAGAGACAAATAAATATTCTTTACATGATCCATAATATGAGAGGAATGGAGTATATGTGTGTATATACCTCTCCATCTATCTCTCTCTGTATATAATAAAAAATTATTAGACATTAAAAGAGGGATAAGTATTTAATAATTTCTCGATAATGTTACTTGTGAATAAGATGTGTACGTGGATGATGTGTTAATTGTTGAACGTAAATGAATAATTGTTGTCGTTTCGTACTGGGTCATACTGAATCCAACAGTAGAGTATATAACTCCAAAGTTATTAGCCTAGAACTGCCTCATAAAAAATGCACACCTAGGAATGTCTAGTGATCAAATCAGGATTGCATGATGAAGAACGTATAATGATCTGTTTACACGCGTCATCCAAGACAACATTCAAATTAGGGTTTTGGGTCCTTGAAACCCTAATACCTTTCCTATAAAAGGTTAAATTATGATTCATGTCCAATGGCATTATCCCTAGACCCTAAAAATAGGTTTTGCATGAACACCACCTCTTTCTGGAGTAGTTGTCGTTCATAATCACTCACTCATATCTTAAGCCGCAAATCTAGGTCTGGCAAGAATCAATGGCGTCATATGTAGGAATCAAATCAAACAATTTCACCACTATTTTGTTCTAAGACACATGGCCAACACCAGACACGGACGAGAAGTGGTGAACACCATCACCAATAATCCACAACTCGATCAAGTTGATAAAGCAATTATGTTATCATCATCACCACCACCACCATCATCATCTCTAATAGCTGCCCTAAATCAAACACAAACCTAAAATGTTCCTCCATGCGCCTGAGGATTCAATAGATACCACATTTCATTGAAAGCGAGGAGAGGAACAACCTTCTTCATGACCTGTTTTCGATCATCCAGCAACAATACCAAGTTATTTTCAAATAAAGTGAGCGTTTAGCTCATGTCTAGAACAAACATTCTGAACTCGTGTTGGTCTTAGCAGATAACCCTACCTCACGTCAATGTGTGGCGAACCATCATGAAGAGACGGTGTTTTGTGTTCGCCGTAATTTAGCAGATATGGATCCTCAACGGCTTTGCCCACTATGAATTAATGTTTTCATAAAATTACACAGCATTTTGATATCGACTATCATTTTGTAAGGGAGAAAATCCAAGTTGACATGTTTCATCTTTTGCAAATACTTGTTTCATCTTATACATGTATCATCTTCAAGATTTCTTTACTAAGCCTCTTGAACCAACTCCTTTATGTAAAATTTGTTCCATTATTGTATTAAACATAAACTTTGGCCTATTCACATATTTTAGAACACAATGTTTGCATTATGTAGGCGAAAATATTAAAAATTGTGCCCTATGGACACATACAACATCTGCAAACTCTAGACCTAGAAAATTGTTGCCTAAATTTTAAAGTCACACATTTTCTATTTTTGACTATGGTTTTTTGTCGTTACCTAAAATATAGTGTCTCCAACTTGAGTTATGTGTCTCCATCTTCAAGAAGGCTATTAAGTATTAATTAACTACATTTTTGTTGGTTATTTTTCTGTTTGCCTTTTTTTAGCCAAGTAGTTTAATGTTTAGAAATTTATTTTTTTAAGATGAATAAGTGAGGTGTCTGAAGTTTGATCCTCATCTCCTACAAATATTATACAATGTCGCTATAACCTGAATTAAACTCGCAAGGACAATTATGGTTGTTATTCAACCCTTCTCGTATACTCCAAATACAATCATCATTGTAACTTTTATTCATATCCAATGATAAGCATTCATGTGTAATTCAGAATTACACTAATAATTTTTTACGAGACCACCAATAATTTAAATGACTGGAGAAATCGACCTTGACTTCTCGTGAAGTTTGGATTGGGCATCAGCCAAGTCCAAAAGCAATTAATAAATCAATCATAATTTTGCCTAACACTCTTCAAAACTCTGTCATTATATTTTGATCAAAGAAAAATAAAAAGACAAACATACGTTTCTGATATGTATGCTCCAAATACTATAGATCGTTGTTCTTGATCTTACAAAATATTAAAGAAAGATAGGAAGGAAATTTCCTCTTACCATCCTCAAGAGAATTGTAGTAGGCGTGGCTCATCTTTCGCAATTTGGACTTATTATATTTCTTTCATTAAAATATCCAAACATAGAATGATTTTGAGGAAATCCAAGTTAATTTAATTAATGGAGCTAATTGACAAGCTAATATGTTATGGCATTCTTGTCTAGAACAGTAAGTCATAGAAGAGATAATTAAGCCATGCATGCATAAGCTGTTTTTAGGACATCGCTATCGGTGGTGGAACTGGTATATTATTATATAATATGTAAAGAAAAAATAAATATACTTTAAAAATTAATATATTAAATTTAAGCAATAAACAAAAAATCATAATAATTTTTAGGTTTAATAGCAGCTTTAACTCACCTATATATCACGATGTTACGATCTTGACCCCTTAACAAAATAAATTACAACCCAACCCTCTAAGTATTGTTTTTTTTTTTTTTTTTTGCAGTTTTGGCCTTCCAGACCAATTTTGATCAAGTAAACGCACACGTGTGTAAATTTTAATTTAAAATAAATACAAACGCCACATGTGTAATGCTTTAATTAAAATAACAAAAAAAAATTATGGCGTTTTTATTTATAAATAAATAAAAAACAATTAAAAAAATTAAGTAGTTTTTTGTTTTTTTAATTAAAGCATTACACATGTGGTATTTTTATTTATTTATAAATTAAAAATTATACATGTGGCGTCCACTTGTGCGTTGACTTGATCAAAATTGGTATGGAGGCCAACACTGCTGGATTGTAATTTATTTTGTTAGGAGGGCAAAATCGCAAGATCATCTCTCTTTATTCAATAATCTTCTAGAGATTGTTTCTTATTCAACATCTAATTTCATCTATAAAATGGATCTTGGAAATTTACAGTACAAGAATGTCAAGAACTATAGGCAGACATTTCCGCTGGACTAAGGCCCCCTCAAATTTTTGGCGCCCTTTATTGCATTTGCGGTGGATTTGGCCCTCGCAAATGACTTGTGTTGAAAATTTAAATATTTTATGTGGATTATTGAATTTTACACTGGAGTCCTGAATGAGTAAAGTTGTTGTTTTAGAAATTGTCTATGTGTCAACGACTGCAATATATGACCACATCTTAGAACTTCATCTTTGAGGCAAAAGACAATGAAAATCTTGACCTTGTCCACCATCTCGGTCTTATCCTCTTGTGACATGGTGGCCGACAACGCAACCTCACCCATTAGTGCCACTGTGCACTTTTCTTGGCAGCTCATCCTGGATAGGGTCCCAACTAGAGCCAATTAGTTTTCATGTGGGATTATTAGCGATCCAACTGGTTGAGTTTGTGCTCTTTGCGGGGAATCCTTTTGAGTTGGTCAATAATCTTTGTCACGCGTGGGTTGCCTCAGTAGTGTGGTATCCGACTTTTAGGTGCCTAGGTTGGATGTTGGTATTGCCTAAGGATTAGTTTGTCTTTTAGAAGGTTTATTCGGGCTGGCTTTGAGAGGTAACTTTAGGTGTTGTTTTTTTGTTGATCTAAACATTTTGTTGTGTGGTCCATCTGGACATTTCGTAATGACCTTCTCTTTTCTAGTAAGACATTATATATGGACGAATTGGTTCAAAAGATCCAATTCACTTCGTTGTATTGGTTTTTTTGAGCGTCACCCTGGTTCTCCTTTTCTTACACTATGAGTGGATGATGTAGTCATTCCTCTGCTGGAGTCAATAAAATTATGTGTTATGGACCTGCTTAGGTTTCTTTGAGTGGGAGTTTTGGGTTTATCTTACGATATCATATGTCTTATCTCTCTGGTGGAGTTGACTTGGTTCATTCTTCCTTTCGCAAGGGAACTAGTTTTATAGGTGGCTTTCTTCTATGTTGTTTTTAGAGAGAGAGAGAGAGAGAGAGAGAGAGAGAGAGAGAGAGAGAGAGAGAGAGAGAGAGAGAGAGAGAGAGAGAGAGAGAGAGAGAAAGAGAGAGAGAGAGAGAGATGACTCACTAAAACTAACATATAATCCCAACCATCTAATTTAATCATTATTTCACCCTCTCATCTCACATTTCATACACACACACACACACACATATATATATATATATATATATATATATATATATATATATATATATTCAAAATCACGAGTTCTATCAATATTATCATCTCTAATAGTTATTGAAAGAGGACTCATTACTTTGTCTCAAACTGGAATAAGATTATTTCCAGGTTTAATCAAATTTACATGCATTTTATACCAAAGACAAAAGGATAACCATTTTTCAAGTTAATAATAGTCATGAAAATTGTAGGGTCACTTTTGTAAATCATAAGTGAAAAAGAATAACTTGTTGTGGGGAATAATTAGGTAGTAGTCAAGCAAACAAACAAAGATCACATATTAATAATATTTTGTAAGCTTATTATATATTAGCCATTGTCCTTTATATTATTATATAGAAAAGAAAAAACTGCAAAGCCACCACATGTGGAACCAAAGGGTGAGAAAACCAAAATCAACTAGACAGAAGCTATAAGAAGCATATATGGACTCAAAGGCTCGAAGAAGAGTGGCTCTCCAACAACTTCGAGATGTCACAAGCTCAACTACTGTAATTGGTTTATACATATCTATCTCTATCTCTTTGTGTTTTATGTCTGAGTTTTTTTATGACAAAGAATATGCAAAGAAAATGTTAAGGGATATTCCAACCCAATAAAGGAGGAGAAGCCAGCTTATAACCTAAACGAAGAGTTCAATATTTTTGTGTGTGTGATATCAAGTATATTCACTGTCTTAATTCAATTATATTCCAATGAAGACACAATGCTATTACTTATGTTTTTCTTACATGCAAATGTTAATGTTAGTAATTAATTTGTTAGAAGTGGGAGAATTTTTTTTTTTTAGGGATAGAAGTGGGAGAAATGTTAGTAGAAATATTGAACTATGGACCTCCCACATATAATTCTCTTTTAATGTCCCAACCCAAATCTACTCACTTTGGGCACAAAGCCTAAATTAACAAAGTTTCTGCTTGTGTTTCTTCAACTTTTTTTTTTTTTGTAATCATTTATGTATTTAATTAATTAATTTCAAATGGGTATATGGCAGATGAACAAAGCCTCAATTATTGTAGATGCCTCCAAATACATAGAAGAGTTGAAGCAAAAAGTGGAGGGAATGAACTCTGAGTTAGGAAACGTTGAGTCCTCAACTACTCAAATGGATGAGCAACCTATGGTAGTATTTATATTGGTGTATTATATATTGTCATGCCTAGTAATATCATTGTTTCTAGTTTTTGTCTCTCAAATTAAAGGAGGCTTGGAACAAATTGAAGGGGTTGACTCTAATTTGACATAGTGTCATATGGGAAATATGGGCTGTAAGAAATGGGATGATGTCCTCATCTCTGAGCCATAAAGTTTTAGATATATACACATTGAAGTGCAGTCTTGGAAATTAATGATTTCTAGCTGGGATAAAGGGATAACATATTTTTATTTTGGAAGTGAAATTTCTCTATTTCTCTTATATTGCTTGGAGTACATGTTGTACTCTATTATATATTAAAAAAATTCTGTTACTTAAAAAAAAAGATGATTACTGCATCTTTTGCATATTTATATAAATTTATTCATATCTAATTATACTTTTATTTTATTTTTTGTAGGTAAGTGTGAAAGCCCAAGAAAAGGGATTCCTGATTAATGTCCTTTTGGAAAAGAATAGCCCTGGTATGTTGGTGTCAATACTGGAAGCTTTTGAAGATCTGGGACTTGATGTGCTTGATGCTAGGGTTTCTTGCGAAGACACTTTCCAGCTAGAAGCTGTGGGAGGAGATGTAAGACAATAAATATGATTAATTTGTCTACCATTTCTCTTTACTCTATAATCTCTTTAGCTTTAATTTATTTATAAATGATTCTAAGTGACTATACTGGTTAGCTAGAAAATCTTAATGCTTTTGGAGCACAAAGGAGAATTTAATACTATTGGATATATCAATATTGAGGAAATCTTGCGTATTTTTTAAATATTTTAAAAATATACAATACTATACTCTCTTTTTTCTAACTTTTCTTAGTGTGTTCAAATAAAATGTTTAAATAAAGACCAACTAAGTATTTTTCATGAATACTTTAGCAATTTTCATATAATATATAATGTGCTCGTGTTAGATGTATGTTGTGCTCGTGCTGGATGAAACAAATTTATTCGTTTTGATCATATAAAAAAGAATATACATATGGAGTTCTAAAGGGTACTCATGGCTATTCAGGGTTTTCATCATATAACGATGCAAAAAAATATTATAAATGTTGTACCCTTTTCCCTTAGTAGCAAACCACCTTCAAGAAGTGACTTTGATAATAAAGCATACAATTATATTTTACAAGTTTTATTTCATTGACTCGTCTAAAAGTTAGTATTCAAAGTTAAAAGCATACTTACCAAGAGGAGTGCATATGACACTCTTGGTATAGCACTGGTTTTAATAGTTTATTTTTTATTGGTTGAAATTCACACAAGATCGGTTGTTTGATGTGAGACTAATTTTCAAAATAACGAGAGTGAAATTTGCATGAATTAGCTGAATAAGAGACTGGTGTTGTACAATGTGGCTCTTTTTTTTAATTTTATTGAGACTTAACTGTATGTTTGGTCTTTATGTTTATTTTAGGTTTTAAGTTGGTCTCTTATGTTTTAAAGGTTTTAAATTGGTCCCTTATGTTTTAACAGTTTTAAGTTGGTTCAAAATTTTACTCACATTAGAATAAGTCAGTCTCTTCCATCGCCTGACCGTTAAATATTCAGATTGACAATATGAGTGATGAAATTTAACTTATTTGGAAAATCAGTTTTAAAACATTTTTTTAATTTTTTTGTTTCATTAAACTCAATATCATATCGCTGAAGGGACTAACTTATTCAAACGTGAGTAACGTTTTGGAACAACTTGAAACTTTTAAAGCGTAAAAGACCAACTTAAAACTTTTAAAACATATATGATCAACTTAAAACCTAAAATAAACATAAGAGATCAAACATACAATTAAGTCTTTTATTTATTTGTGAAGAGCACCCTTGAGCACCAAAATCTCACGTGATTACTTGATTAATTCAATTTGAGTAAGATGGATATACTAACAAAAAAAAGTAGGGAGAAAAATTTATAAAGAAGAAAGCATAATAAGCATTTATAATTTGATTTTAATGTTATCAATTAATTTAGTGATTAGAGAGAAGATTTTGTTTTCTTTTTCTCTAATTTTGATCTTTTCCAAGGAGACAAAACTCTCGAAATACCTATTTTTCTTTCATTTGGAATATTTCAATCTGAATCCTTGTCTAATAAACTAGCCAACAAAAGAATGAGCTTGCATTAATTAATTATGATATCGTTGTCAAAAGGTGTTAAATATTAGTAAATAAAATATATATGATTATGCCAAATTCCCCTCATGTGATTCTTGTTGAATATTATTATGCAGAGTCATAAGGACGAGAGTATCAACGCGCAAGTGGTGAAACAAGCAGTGTTGCAAGCAATCAAGAACAAGGACTAATCAAAGATTCAAAATTATCGATGCATACTAATAAATCCAGTACACTTTTTTGTCTTGTTTTATAAGCTTCAAATTTGCACATATATATTTCCAAGTGAAACAATATCCGTGATTCCATCAAATTCTGCCAAAATCTGAGGTGCCTACCACTTCAATGGCCCTTACATAATATTGATATGGCTTGTCATCATCATCATCATCTTATTATGGATAGTTTGGAAAAGAAATGAATGGCACACATTTTACAAGTTTCAAGTTATGGTAGTAACATTTTGTATTTTAGTGGATGCGGAAGTGATGCGTTCGCAAGTGTATATGTATATTGTCGTAATAAAAAGAGTATTGTATTCGCAAAGACTTGTGAATCTCAATGTGGTTTTCTTTTCTAAGTGTTTAATTAGTTAGAATATGTTTTTGGTTGAGATTTGATGAGTGGTTTTAGTTTTGAAAATATGCAATTTATTAAAAACGCTTTGGAATTATGGAGATCATCATTATAATGAACACTTCTTAGTTCCTAACTTTTTATAATATCATGAAAAATCATTTCCTAAGAATGAGGTAGCTGTTGAAAATATTATTTGTCCTCGTGCAAGAACGAAGGGCGTGTCTTACCAACATAGCTTCATATTCCCATGGTTTCTATGTTGGTAAGATCCATTGCACCTTATTATTCATTACATCTCAAGAACTTTTAGGGTGTGTTTGGATTGAGAGTTTAGGAGGGGATGACTCACTTTTATTTTTTAAATTACTAACAATATAAAATGTATTTTTAAAATAAATTAAGAGTTTTTGAAATATTATATAATCATTTATCATGTTGTTAATTCAATTATCTAAAAATCATTTTATAATGTCCGTAATTTAAAACAGAAAAGTAAACTCCTCCCCTCTCTTCCCCTCATAAACCCTCCATCCAAACACACCCTTAGGTTATCCTCATATTTCAAAACCTTTCTCTAGTCTTATATTTCCAAAAACCTCTTTCTCTTTCAAGAAAGTGATTGCCTAAGATTTCAAATTACAATAATCATTCAACTCTTTAGATATCAACTTTCGTTACTTCATTAATGGTTTGAATGATTATAGTCATATGATTGTTTGATCTTGTTATGATTATATCAATTTCTTCATTAACCAAGCTCAAACAATCGTATGTATAATTTGTTTGAAAAGCGATAAGACTAAATTAGGGTTTTGACTTTTCTTAACCAAAAAAAAAGAGGATCATAAAAAGTTCATCATAACTCATAAGATTACCTGCCATAATCCAAGACAATGAAGAACTACTCACTCATCATAATGATGAGCTTCTTAAATATAAATAAAGACAAGAAAATAAACAAGGAAATAATTATTCATATAGTACAATCTTCATCCATTTAAGCTCACAAGTTTCTTGCACTGTGGCTCTAAATTTTGCCTCAACAGTTGATCGAGTAACCACTTTGCTTCTTACTCCTCCAAGCAATATGATCCCCGCACAAGAATGTGTAATATCATGAAGCATGTCTTTTATCAATCACAAACCATGCATAATCATCATCAATATAAGCTTTTATAGTTAGGTTTCCACTGTTTTGAACAAGCTAGAGTCCTCTTTATGATGTAACTTTGAGATATTATATAATACGTTCCAAATTCAGCAAGCTTCTCACCCTAATACATACATGAACTGGCTCACCACCTGCTTACGAACATAAATTAGAGGGAAATAAAGGAATTGATAATTGTTTGCACCTCCTAAATTACTTTGGATGTACACATTAAGAAATAACTCATTTTTTGTGGCATTTAAAAGTGAAAATAATTAAAGTAAACGTCTAAAATATATTTGATTTTTATAGAAATATGGGGTATTAAAAATTGTTCATAAAGAAAAACTGTGGTTAATGGCTTAAGCCCGATTACCACCTAATGCAAATGGTCCGAGTCGTTTTGGCTTGACTATGTTCTTTAATAATTCGAACTAAATACAAATATCCTTCGTTATCCTACAACTTTTATTTATTTATTTTTTGTGAATAAAACGGACTAAGCTCAAGCCCAATGGTTTTCTCCACTTGTTGAGGTAGATGAAGGTGAAGCGGGAGCAAATTGTCTCTCGTTGAATTTTTCTCCAGTTTCTCCTGTGAATGAGTCTCAGCTCTCCATTTTTTTTATTGACAGATCAATGGATATGAACAAAAACACATAAATATGATGTCGTTTTTATTCCTTTCTTCCTCACAAACCCATCTCAGTCCTATTACCGGTACAGGAGAAGACAACAAGTTGCAACTCCATAACTCAGTTTTTTGTCTTCCCATTCTCTATGTTTAACTTTTTGTCTTCAATTTTTTGATAGGAATGTTTGATTGCTTCCATTTTCTTATTAACATCGATTGATTCCTTGCTGATTATGATTTATTGATTATCAGTTTAATTTCAGATTTAGCATTGACACCAATTCATGTAAATTACTTTGAAACAAGTTGGATGGAAACAATGATAGTTGCTGCTTAGAAATAACTTAATAAGAACCAGCAAAAGAATAAGGTTAATTAGAATTAGAATAATAACAAATGGGGAAGCAATTTTAAGCAATAGAGAAAACACAGAGGATGGGAGTAGGAAGGAAGAAGGAAATAAAGAATGAAGGACACCATCGCCAGTCTGGTGCACCACCGCACTGCTTCACCGTGCCACCCACCACCGTCATGAAGTTTCGTGAGCGACCACGACCTAGGCAGGGGTTACCCCACAAGTTCAATCACAACTTCACCATGCCGTCGGGAACCACATTATCCAATCCGGCACCCCACCAAAACGAATTGGGTATGTGAATAAGGTGAGGAAAGTAGGAAAGCAAGCAAACAACCAAAATTCATTTTATTTAATTGTTTTTACCAGTAACCGTTGATTAGTCATTAAAAGAAAATGGAGGGATTAAATTAGTTGACAGGAGAAAACTGGAGAAAAAACTCACGGGAGAAGATCTACTCCCAGGTGAAGCTATTAGTTTCCCTTATGCATTAAGTGTGCATTAAGATGGGTCAAGGAACTACAACTAAGTGTGTGTTTGGTTGTGCGGTGACGAAAATTGATTTTGATAGAATTGATTTGATAAAATTGATTTTGGTTAAAAGTGAGTTGAATTTAAAGTGATATATGTTTGGATACCTTCTAAATAGAAGTGATTTTTATGAAAACTAATGTTCGGATATTTTGTATTAGAATTGCTTTTGGATGTGTGAAAGACCAAAATGGGTTTTAACATAAGTGTGAAGAGTTACTAGGAACGTGAAATTAAAGCAATTAAATTAAAGGGAAAAAAAGAGAAATTGATTGAAGCAGCAAAATGTATAATGACAGCAAAAAGGTGAAGAGAACCAAACACAATAAAATTAATTTTGAAAAAATAAACTCACGTTTTTCCTATCTCATCGGGAAACCAAACATTGACTAAATAATGTAATATTTGAAATTGATTCCAAGAAATGATGAATCGGATTTTGTCACTACCATTAAAGATTGTAGAAGAACTTTCTTTTCTTTTTCCCAAACTCATCTGTTGAATTTATTCGAAGACAATCAAATGTAAGAGCAGCTTCAGCAACACTTTTTGAGGATCATTCCGCCAACTTGTCATCCACCTTTTGCAAATGTTGAAATTTGGGGTCTAACTCAACATTACAAAACCGACTTGTGATGTGAGGAGTGCCTCATCTTTATAAACTTTCATCAAGAGTCTCATCTATCCGACGTGGGACCTGAGTTTTTCCCAACAGCACAAATCACCATTGGATTTGTACAATATTTTGACAACATGTAATACTCGTCTCTTCATGAAGTAACTTTCATCAAGCGTTATTTCTGACACATTGTACAAAATGATACTTCCATATTATTAAAATATTAATATATGAATTAAAATTATGGGACCATGCATTGGTATTTTAGAGTGGCATCATTGGAACAAAATATAAGTGGATTGTTTCAAGATGATGTGGCTCTATTCGGACCCACAAAATTTCTTTAAATGAGTTCACCATTAAAGTGTTAGAACAAAAGCATGTTCTATACGCAACTATAAGTGCTTATGTGAATAAGTTGTTTCGGGCAAGATGAATTATAACAGAATTAAGGAATTGAAAGGAGAGAAAAGTAATGAATATAATTGGAAAGAATGTGAATGTAATTCATTGTGTTAATATTCTCAATACAAAGCCTATAAAAAGGCACACAACTCACTTACTTGTGTAGCAAGTAACATAACTAACTCTTAGAATTTGAAAACAAACTTAACTAAATCAGTTACATATGTAGTTATTGATTAAAATCTAATACTCCCCCTTAATCATAACTGTTGCAAATCAAAAACACCTAGTTTCATTCTCAAAAACTCAAATCTATCAAGCTTCACTGCCTTTGTAAATCCATCTGCAAGTTGCAGTTCAGTAGGACAATAATGCAGCTCAATCATTCCATTAGTCACCTGCTCCCTAATGAAATGAAATCTAGTCTCAATGTGCTTGCTTCTTCCATGGGAGATTGGATTCTTAGCAAGACTTATAGCAGATTTGTTATCAATCTTCAGTGTCAGCGGCTTCTTCACTTCACACTTGAGCTCCTTCATAACTGAATCCAACCATAAATCTTGACAAGTAGAAAATGTTCCTGCAATGTGGTCAGCTTCACATGATGAGAGTGCAGTGACTGGTTGCTTCTTTGTACACCAAGATATTGCTACATCATGGAACTTAAACATATAGCCTGATGTGCTTCTTGTGTTAGTTAGGTCCCCACACCAATCACTATCTGAATAGCCTATGAGATCGTTCACTTCACTCTTAGCTCCATTAGGAAATAGCAAACCAAAATCCATAGTGCCCTTGATGTATCTAAGGATTCTCTTTGCAGCTGTCAGATGAGATTTCCTTGGATCATGCATAAACTTGTTAATCACACTAACTAAGTAGCATATGGCTGGCCTACTGTTGCATAGGTACCTTAGTGATCCAACAATTTTCCTAAACATATTTGAACCCACTTTATCTTCTTCATTGCATTCATCAAGCTTTGAGTTTGTTTCTGATGGATTTGAGACTGAATTGCAGTCTTTCATCTCAAATTTTTCAAGCAATTCATCAATATACTTTTGCTGATGCATTACCATCCCAACTCTCAGTTTCACAAATTCCATTCGTAAGAAGAATGAGAGCTCACCAAGATCAGTCATCTCAAATTTCTGCTTCAATTTGTCTTTTACTTTCTTAATCTCTGATGTTGAGCTACCAGTGATGAGTAAATCATCAACATACAGACATATTATGATAGCTTATTTCTCACTAAGCTTCTGCACATATACACCAAACTCAACTAAGCACTTCTTAAAGCCTATTTAAATCAGAACTTGATCAATTTTCTTGTTCCATGCTCTAGGAGCCTGCCTCAATCCATATAGTACTTTATGCAGTTTGTACACCATATTTTCCTTTCCATCAATCTCAAAACTTGGTGGCTGTGACACAAACACTAACTCTTCCAATAAACCATTTAGAAATGCTGACTTAACATCCAAATGATAGAGTGACCATTCATTCTTGCAAGCAATAACAATTATCAGTCTCACAGTTTCAATTCTAGCAACTGAAGCAAACACCTCATTGTAGTCAATGCCTTGCTTTTGTAGGAAACCTCTAGCAAGTAATCTTGCTTTGTGCTTAGAAATTTACCCATCAGCATTCAACTTCACTTTGAATACCCACTTGACATCAATCTTCTTTTTCTTGTATGGCAAGTTAACTAGCTCCCAAGTTTGATTATTTTCAATTGACTGCAGTTCTTCAATCATAGCACTCTTCCACACATCAATCTTCAATGCTTCTTTGTAGTTTATTGGTTTAGAATCTGCAAATAATGCAAAGTGAGTGAGGTCGCCTTCTTCATTCACTACATTATCAGGAACCACTTCACAGTCATTCAGTCTTGTTGGTATTTGCATGTTCCTTTGAGGTCTTGTTGGTGT
This sequence comes from Medicago arabica, assembly GCA_946800305.1. Classification (NCBI taxonomy): domain Eukaryota; kingdom Viridiplantae; phylum Streptophyta; class Magnoliopsida; order Fabales; family Fabaceae; genus Medicago; species Medicago arabica. The sequence continues at coordinate 37,345,618 of OX326969.1, forward strand.
TGTAACTTCCACTGCATCATTTTCAACAACAACTTGATCCTCTTCATCTTCTGATTCATCACTTGAATCAGGATATATGTATGTTTGCTTGACTTCACTATTGTACTCAGGCTCACTTACCCATTTCCATTTTTCAGCTTCATTCACTATCACATCTTTGCTGATATGAACTTTCTGGGTCACAGGGTTATAGAGTTTGTATGCACCAGTTGGATGATACCTTATGAGTATCATAATCTCACTTTTGTCTTCTAACTTGCTTCTTTTAGCATCTGGTACATGATTGTAGCACAAAGAGCCAAATACCTTGAAATGCGTAACACTTGGCTTTCTTCCACACCAAGCTTCTTCTGGTACCTTCAAATTCAACTTCTTAGTAGGACATTTGTTTAGAATGTATGCAGCAGTAGTGACTGCTTCACCCCAAAACTTGTGTGGCAAGTTCTTCTGCTTATTCATGCTTCTACTCATATTTAGCAGGGTCGTATTCCTTCTTTCTGCAAGTCCATTATGTTGAGGCGTATATGAAGTTGTTACTTCATGTGCAATTCCTTGACTTCTGCAGAAAGCTTCAAACTCTTTTGATGTATACTGACCTCCACCATCTTAATAGATTTGCCACTTTCCTTTTCTACTGAGATTTTGAATCTTTTGAAGATTTCTAAAGCTTCACTCTTAAGCTTAATAGTATACAACCAAATCATTCTTGTGAATTCATCAACAAAGGTAATGAAGTACTTACTACCACCAAGAGAAACTACTTCAAAAGGGCCACAAATATCAGAGTGAATCACATGCAGTGCTTCATTTGCTCTTTTAGGTGCCTCAGACACAAATGATGGCCTTCTTTGTTTGCTCTTTACACAAATTTCACATATAGATTTTCTGATATTTAACTTTGGTAAACCATACACCAAATCCTTAGAATTCAAATCACTAATACTTCTAAAATTCAAATGGTCATACCTCAGTTGCCACAAGGCTTCAATATCTTCACTGGTTGTTGCAGACATACACATCATTTTACCACTTGATATGTTGCATTTATAGGTTTTATTCTTTGACAATGCAGATTTTAACACCAAATTATTCTTTGCATCAAACAGTTTCAATTAATCACCTTCCATTGTTACTGAGAACCCCTTCTCCACTAATTGACATATTCTCATCAGATTGCACTTCATATCTGAAACATAGAACACATCTTCAATTATCACTTTACCACCAAGATTTCTCTTAATCACTATGTTTCTACTTCCTTCTGATGCAAGTTTCCTGCTATCTGCTAACTTGAGGTTGGTTTTCTTGCTAGCATCAAAGTTAGTTAACCACTCTCTATGAGTTGTCATGTGATTTGAACACCCTGAATCAAGATACCACTCTTCACCTACCATCTTGTCTTCACATGTAGCAGCAATCAATAAAACTGCATCAGGATCATTTCCATGAGCAATATTGGCTTCTTCAGTCTTTTGATCCTTCTTAAACCAACATTCATCATCAAAATTCCCATACTTCTCACAATTATAACATTGAACCTTACTCTTGTCAAAATCTTTCTTCTTGTTCTGATTCTTACCAAAACCTCCTCTTTTAGAAGATTCGGTTTTGGATTTCTCAAAGTTTGACTAGTTTGTTTTACCCTTTCCCTTCTTGAAATTCTTAAAATTCTTAAAATTTCCCTCTTTCTTGGTTGTTTGAACCTGAAAGGCTTGTTGAACTGATCTCTCTGAACTTTTATCAATCACCAATAGTTCATGTGCTTCAAGAGAACTCTACAGTTCTTCAATTTTCATAGTCTTCACATCCTTTGCATCTTGGATTGCTACAACTATGAAATCAAATTTTTGACTTAAAGATCGCAAGACTTTCTCAACTACCATATGATCTGAGATGTTTTCACCACAGTTCTTCATCAAGTTAACAATCTCCCTTATCTTGGAGAAGTAGTCACTCACCTTCTGATTTTCTTCCATTTGCATCATCTCATACTTCCTCCTTTATGACTGTAACTTGACTTGCTTCACCTTTTCTCCTCCATTGTGGTAATTCTCCAGTATGTCTCATGCTTCCTTGGATCTTGTAGCTTTTGAAATCTTCTCAAAGTGTTGATTATCAACATTTTGTTGAATGTAAAACAGTGTCTTGCAATCTTTCTTCTTGTGCTCTTTGAAAGTTGCTCTCTACACTTCTGTGGCATTTGTTGCAAGATCTTCATACACATTCTCAATCAATTCAAGAACATCTTGTGCGCCAAATAATGACTTCATCAAAGCACTTTATCGTTCCCAGTTCTTGCCATCAAGAACCAAGATGTTTGATACAAAACTATTTCTGTTCATCTTGCTTAATTCTCAAGAAATCAGAGAAATCAACACACACACCTCACTCTGTGTTTCCTAATGATGATTCCCCTCACACTTCACTCGTGTTTCCCTTGGATTTTAACCTAGGCTCTCTATACCAATTGTTAGAACAGAAGCTTGTTCTATGCGCATCTATAAGTGCTTATGTGAATAAGTTGTTTTGGACAAGATGATTATACCAGAATTAAGGAATTGAAAGGAGAGAAAAGTAATGAATATAACCGGAAAGAATGTGAATGTAATTCATTGTGTTAAGATTCTCAATACAAAGTCTATATAAAGGCACACAAGCCACTTACTTGGGTAGCAAGTAATGTAACTAACTCTTAGAATTTGAAAACAAACTTAACTAAATCAATTACAAATGCAGAATCTAATATGAAGATGTTATATCTGCTTGTAGTCTTTCTAAGGTGGCCACGTTTTTATCTAGTATCCAAATTCATATTGATATGATGTAGCCAAACTATTATCATTAATGAAATGGGATAATTTACTTTTGAAAAAGAAAAAAAAAGGCTATGCCCCAATCCTAAAACTTGTATTAAGACAAAGACATTATGAAAATAAATAACAAGACAAAGATGAAATCAGCAACGAAGAAAATAGAACGTATGAATGTGGAAGTGAGCTGGCTACTACTGAATGTATTATGCAGCATGCATGTATATGGATATACTAAATAATGCAATACGTAATTGACTTTGCCTCAAGTAAATAATACTTATATGATATTTTTTCTCGTGATGGCTGATCTTATATCTTGGTATGGACCCTTTATAAAAAAAAAAAATTAATTCAAACTAAAACAAGATAAGCATGTAAGCAACTTGCTTGATTAAATTAACACCACAAGCCAAAGAACATTGCTTCTTTGACCTCTCTCCCTAATATGTTCCAAAACATATATGCTAGCTTTGACTTGTTTCCGGTAAGAACTCTGCACATATTGCATGAAACAAATGTGGAATGTTTTAACTAATGAAAAACTTACTCTTAGTGACTAGAATAATTTAATTTTTATATATCGCTATTGTAAAGACTTTTATAATGTATGTCGATGTGTCACTCATACTTGTTGAATTATTAAAAAGGTTAAACTTTGATTATAATTACTTACAAAATTACACATATAATTAGTTGTAATTTATGGACAAAATAATTTTTTATAGTGGCAATTTATCATAATTAAACTCCTAAAATAATTATGCTATTATATGATCGATTAACTTTTTATTAGATGTCTTAATCATTGGGGTTCAAACCCCGACCACCATCAAAAAAAGATGTCTTAATCATTGTTACATATGCTAAACGGAATTTGATTTCCTTCTTATATTTATAGATCTATCTTGTGTGTAAGGTCTAATTTGACTGAAAATAACGAAATTTTTAAACTACTGTATAATTTTATTTTTTTTGTTATTCGGGTTCAAATCCAAAATCTCTCCTTTGTGTGAGTTTTTAGATTTCGTTCCATGTGCAAATAATAAAAATACTCATAACTTGACCATTGCACCCATTTAGTTTATAGAAAAAATACTCATAGCTTGTATATATCTATTATGCAATATAGTAAAGTAATTAAATTTTTGGCTTGCTGGTCTTCCTATAAGGAGGGAATATGGCATATCTATATCTAGTGATGATTATGGTGCTTTGCACGTTGTGATGCATGAATAATTGTACGAGTACTGAGGATCCAAACACAAATATATCTATAAGTGGTCATCCTAGAAAATCCCCTCAAAGTATTATCTGGATCAATGAATAATTCTACTTTAGTTAGGGATGAATTCTTCGATAATAGGTGGAATTCTTCTTTTTGCTATGTAGGGTTGATTTATGTCCCCCCACCAGACACACATACACTTTCTATTCAATTATATACTATTTTTTTTAATGTATGTGCTATAAATGATATAGATAGTCTCTTTAGAGACAACTAATCGAGATCATCACTATCTTTATAAGGCAACAACTTTCATGTTTAAAAAAAAATTAAACCCTAAATTTTATACACGTATTCAACATATTATTCTCTTTATATATCTCTATCTATCATATCATTAACATATTACATTACTCTATTTTATCTTTTTATCTTTCAAGATGTCAAATGGTTTTGGGTGTTTATCAATCTTTTTTCTATAAAGCAATGTCTTTGCATGCCCTCTTGGTTTAAAAAGAAAACAGTCCCAAAAGACTTTTAACAAGTAAGTATATTTGAAGAAAAAAAGTAGGAGATTGGATAGTTCAATTGGTTTGAGCTAAGTTATAAAAATCGATAAATTATGAGTTCAAACCAAGACATATGAGAAAAATTAATTTAACAACTAATTACTAACATTTAAAAAAAAAATTGAAAAAAATAAAGTTAATTAATATCATATTGACTATACCATTAAACTCAATGATTAAGCAGACGTGTAACTATAGTATGCCACTTCCTCCTTTCCTTAGTCAAACATAGGTTTTTTAATCCTTGTGGCAAAATATCGACAGGAGAATAAAACAAATTAGTCTCATATATAAATACGTGACACATTTCAAGGTCTTAACCACACACAAGCACTAATTATAAATCTCTCATTTCCCTTCATCTTCTTATATATATATATTTTTCCTTTAAGTGTAAATTGCAATTGCCACTATGATCCTTCCAATCACCAAAGTTCATTTTTTCGTACTCTTCTGCCTTATTGGCACAATTTCAGCTCAATTGTCCTCTAATTTTTACTTCAGAACGTGTCCTCTTGTGCTTTCAACCATTAAAAAAGAAGTCATTTCTGCTTTGATCAATGAGCGTCGCATGGGGGCATCAATACTTCGTCTTCATTTCCATGATTGTTTTGTTCAAGCAAGTCCTTTCACTTTTTATCTTATTTCTCTTTATGTGCCCTAAATAATTTAATTTTAAGACATGATCTTACACATTTTCATTATAAGCACTAAAACAAATTTTTAAACATGTATAATGATGTAAAGTAGTGCTCAAATATTTTGGAGGCATTTTGTGTGAAGTATGATGAAACTCAAATGTGGAATAGTTACAATTGATAGACAGTGTGAATTAAACAATGATTCAATTAGTATACTATAAAAGTATATATCAATAATTTTCTAAAATAAAAAATTAATATGATATAAAAATTTATCTAAGTAGTTTAAAACAAAACAATACACATACCCCTACACATTATTTTAACTAAAATATTTTGAACAAAAATTTAATTTTGGCACGAAATAATAATGGCTCAAAACTAAAAGTGGACTTTTCCAACAAAAAAAAAATTGTTTGAAAATTGTCAGCAATCTGTTAAATAAGACCAACTGGTTGATTTGTTTATTATTTGATTGAACAAAACTCGACAAACAATCATGTTTAGTTAACCTCTTTAGTAACAAGTGATGAAAACAACTTTTTTCCTTAAAAAAGAAGTGATGAAAATGACAAATAATTAAATAAAACGATTTCTTAGAAATTATTATCTCCATTAAATTTGTTCATGTATATTGTTTTTTATTTTCAGGGATGTGATGCATCAGTACTATTGGACGATACATCAAGTTTCAGAGGTGAAAAAACAGCAGGTCCAAACGCAAATTCACTAAGAGGCTTTGATGTAATAGACAAAATAAAGTCTGAAGTAGAGAAGTTATGCCCTAATACTGTCTCTTGTGCTGATATTCTTGCTGTGGCAGCAAGAGATTCCGTTGTTGCTGTAAGTATACATACTTCAAGTCAAACTTTTCTTTAAGGGTTTACTTCGAGCTAAAAAATTGAGAAGGTCTTATGGCACAAGATTTAGATTTAGGTACACGTATAAATAAAAGTAGAAAAAGATTAAAAAAAAACACAAAATATATATATTGTTCCGAAATAATTTGTATATTGAACACATTTCAGCTTGGTGGACTTAGTTGGACTGTTAAATTGGGAAGAAGAGATTCAACCACAGCAAGTTTTGGTTTAGCTAACTCAGATTTACCTGGTCCTGGTTCTGATCTAAGTGGTCTTATCAATGCTTTTAACAATAAAGGTTTCACACCCAAAGAAATTGTTGCTTTATCAGGTAACTATAGTTACTACCTCCTCTGATTTAAGTGGACCTTATTACTGCTTTCTCCAACAAAGATTTTACAATTAAAGAATTGGTTGCTTTTTCAAGTAGAAAGCTAAATATATAGATGCATATTAGTATAATTTTATGGGTTTTAAGAAATTCAAAATAGTGAATTCATATTGGAATTGAACTTGTGTATTTTATATTAAATATATAACTTGTTGATAAAAATTACTGTTTTTCAATTAAAATTTACTACTTTTAGTTCCTTTAACATGTACGAGAGTACCTAAACGCTAGTAATAATAAAATTAGGGTTTGTAATAAAATTAGGGTTTGTATAACATGTTATACAAACCCTAATTTTATTATTACTAGTGTTAGGTACTCTCGTATCCGTCTATTCAGTTTCCATACCATCCGATAAACATGTCTCATTATCAATTGTATAACTAACTTTATTGTATTATAGGATCACACACAATTGGTGAAGCAAGCTGTAGATTCTTCAGAACAAGGATTTACAACGAAAACAACATAGATTCATCTTTTGCAAATTCATTGCAATCAAATTGTCCCAGAACAGGTGGTGATTTAAATTTGTCACCACTTGACACCACCACTCCAGAGACATTTGACAATGCTTATTTCAAGAACTTGCAAAACCAAAAGGGTCTATTTCACTCTGATCAAGTGCTTTTTGATGAAGTATCCACAAAATCACAAGTTAATTCTTACGCAAGCAACCCTTTAAGTTTCAGAATTGATTTTGCCAATGCAATGGTCAAAATGGGGAACCTTAGCCCACTTACTGGGTCAAGTGGTCAAGTTAGAAAAAGTTGTAGGAGTGTCAACTAAATTTGTTGGCCTTCTATTGTACAAGTGCAATACAAAGGTTATAAGCTACTCTATGTATTGTAATCATAAATCGCATCAAACTTAATCTCAAATGTTCAAATTGTCCATTGGTATGAATAATAATGTTACCTATTTAAACGAAGATTATAAACCATGTATTTGTTATATACAAATTATTTGATTAATCAATTGATGCTACACGTTTAAGTTCAACTCATTTATTTAACGAGCTTAATTTTTAACTCAAATTCGACTCACTTGGTTTGTGGACCAAATTCAATAAATTAATTATCGAATCGAGTTTTCAACCATTTTCGAGTTGGTTCGGGTTTTTTTCAGCCTAGGTTTGAGTATTTGGTGATTTGTCAATGTGATAGCTTTTGAGGATCCTGATCCTGGCTTTTATATTAGCCAAGACCTAGGAGGCAGCAAATTAACCAAACCATCTTCTCCCACGTTTCCATGCCAGCTCACCCCTTTCTTTGCCCACCTCCTCTTAGTCCATAGTCATGTTCCTAAAGAAGGGGATCAATCGAGGTGTGTCATGGGGAACATTCTTTTCGGGTTGTGGGGAACATTCTTTTTGGGGTATATGGGCGTTAAATGAACCTTGAAACTATGGCATACACGTGGAGGGGTCACCCATCTTCTCAGGGAGATGTGTGAGCCCCTGGTTGGTATAAATCATATGGAGGTACACAACTCCCTAAGCATGAGGCCAAGAAGGGCGAAGTGTTTGAGTAGAGAGTCTTTGACATTCTTGTTTAGAACCTAACTCGAATATTAATCGTACACAGCATGAGGCTTGGACGGGCGAAGTGATGGAATAATGTATCTCCGACATCCAATTCCTAAGTTTAGCGTTACACAACTGATATGTCCGGTGAGAACGGATGAATGGAAACAGTGGCGAGTAATGCTCCGGTGTGACAGTAACTGCTTTCGGCGCAGCGGCGTTGAGTCTTTGTGGTGGAACGAAATTAGCAATCTGACGCTCAAGTCGGTAATGGAACTGAGAAATAGTGTGTAGAAAGTGTTATGTACCTTGATGGTGAAGCAAGTTCACCATTATATAGGCGCGTCTTGGTCATAATCATCTCTAGGTTACACGGTGTGTGATTAGGAACGGACGAGGACACATGTAGGGTGATCCTCGCGCTGAGGCACGCTTCTGTCTGGTGCGGTGCACTCAAGTTGCGTGCTCCTTCAAGTGTAGAGCCTTAAGGTGATGTAAGTTGTGCCACATGTTATCGTGTGGTTGGTCTTCTAACCGGTCCACACCTTAAGGAGGACACGAGGCTTGAAAAGGCAAAATGATTAATTGAAGTGTGTAGAGATTCCACAATTTACGCATAAATGAAGGTACAAAAATCTCAGATCATCTTAGTACTTTGAATAATATTGTTTCTGGGTTAGAATATATTAGGCTTAAATGCACTTTTCATCCCCTATGTTTTAAAAAGTTGCGATTTTGGCCCCCTTATAAAAAAAAATGGATATTTTGACCCCCTAAGATTGATGATGAAGATAGAGTGTCAATGCTCATTTTGTCTCTTCCACCTTCTTATGTTCATCTCAGACATGTTTTGATGTATGGGAAGGAAAGTTTGATTTTTGAAGAAGTTGCCACTAAAACTATTTTTGAAGAAAGGAGGATGAAAAGTGATGAAAGCACTTCATCAAGCTCAATGTTGCTAACTAGTAGTGGGGCTAATGGGAAGAAGATCCATGCAAAGAGAAAATTTTCAAGTGGAGCAGTATCTTAGAAAGACTCTGAGGAAAGTGCTAGCAACGTCTCCCTTGTTTTTGGATATGATGGTGATCTTATCTAGAAAATAAAGTGTGTCCTTATGGTATTTCCGCTATACCATGCAAAAGGACAAGTTATTACTGGCGGATTTAGAACAACACACAGACATTGGTTGGCATTGATGCAAGGTGTGTGGTGAGATGTGTCGATGACCGAAGAACTTCCTAAAAGTCAACATGCGAGTTGAACCATAATCTTTCAGCAAGGTTTCAACATGAAGAAATTCTTGGAATAGTTCGGTTTCAAGTGAAGTACACTCTTTATGGTGAAGTATGATTGCCGGTATAGGCAATGAAATCGGAAGATGAAACTCTTGCAATCAAAGTGGAGATTGTTGGGTATGATTGTCAAGTTTCTTAAATAAAGGAGGTTAAAAATATTAGCTATTGGAGAAATCTCACATCGCTTAGTATGAGAAGCAAGGGGAAGACCAAGATTATATATTGGACCTAGGTTTTTTTGGTTTTAGATGCACCTGTCAGTAGCACTTTAAACTTATATCTGACTTAATTTAAATATTTGGTTTGTGAGAACGTAGTTGTACTGGGGCACTAGGGTGAGAGTGAGAGAAGCCTATGTGATGTAAAAAAATTCACAAAGTAATAATTCTCTGATTGTGGATTTGGACAACAGTTGTAGTTTTTTCTCCAGTTTTGAAGTTTCTATGTTATATCCTTATGTTGTGATTGTGTTTATTTTTCTTCTAGCTAAATTTGGATTGTGATTGGTTTTTTAAGATCCTAGCTAAATTTGGATTCGATGACAACTTTTCCTTTTGGATTAAAATTAAGCCCAAATACAATCAAACATCAAATTAGCAACGAGATTGAATCTTTCGAAATGTGTTAGTCTCATAAAACATGACAAATGAAAAGTCTGCATTTTGATGAATAAAGATGGTCATATTTATAGTATGAGAGGATTGCTTGAAAATAAAATAAATAAAATCTGTCAAAAAATAAAATAAATAAATAAAAAGTGATTATTAATTCTTTTTCTATAAAAAAACATGTTTTAGTTTTTGCAGGTTTCTATAAAAAAAATGAATTGGTAAACTGATTTGGCCTTTCTAGTTGCAGCAAATCATACTCATTCAATGAGCTCACTTATTCTCTGTTCCTAATTCTTCTTTCACTCTCTACCTATTTAAAGAAGCCCTCTCATCCTTCTCTCTATTCCAACAACACCTTCATATATTAACTACTTTACATATTCATTCCCTACCGACCTTAAACTCCACTCTTCATTACACACATAGAAATTGCTTTCGTAGAAGTCTACGCAATTTATATGTTTGTAATGTAACGTGGACTTTAAGGTCGGTATAGTAGGAATTTTTGGTGCTTGGACTTCTATGATACTGCTATGGTAGGATAATACTTTTTGTTAATGTATTGATTTTTTTTTTCGAATTTTCTTTTTATGAGATGTGGGTACAATTTAAGCATGTTTAGAGTGTTTCCTCTTAACATTCATCACATCAAAATTCATTCAACATTCAAATGACATAAAACAAGTCAAACCAATCATAATAGGCTTATCTGGACTATACAAATTATCATTCTGATAAAAAAATGAGAAAAATAAATGAAGTTACTTGTTTTGTGCCAATTCAATTTAGAAGCCATAAGATAGGCCCAGCAAGCCAAATCTTAATCACCCTATTTTCCTACAACTAATACTTCTTCTTAAGTTCAATTATGATTGAGAAATGGGGCCTTAGATACACACTATGCAGCAATTTAATTTAGCTAAACGAGCACACTAAGTCCATCTTCCCCGTAAATCATTTGTTAATTAAGGCAGCCGTTCCATCGAAATTAGTCTATAAAACGGTTTGGATCATTCAAAGTTTCACTCAAGATAAATAAATAAATGTAATTCAAAGCATAGAGGTATTCTAACATCCAAATCTGCAGATAAGAGGTGTCAGTTATATAATATTGGTATTCCAATAATACACAAGTGGTGTCCGTGTTTGCCACAAAGGATTGACCACTCAAGCTTTTTGCTTGAAATGTTGCACTGGATCACAGGATTACACGTTCCTTTCTTAAAAAAATTACACAATCCTATTGGTGGTAATCAGAAAGATCTTGAGCTACTAAGAGTTAATCAAGAGTGTGACATTTTTCCATGGACAGCTAAATACAACATGTGATTTGCTAACTACAAAATTTATTAAAGGGCCTGCAAGCGGGATGATTAATGTTCTAACCTCTAGGTCAAGAACTCTATTTTTTTAAAGGTTCCTCCGGTATAAGGTTAGCAAAGGAATCAAAATATTTTAATTAGGTTCACAAGGTTTTACAATGAAGTGGATGGTTGAAATATGTAACATAAACAAGGATATATGTTAGTAAACAAATTATTAATGCATTTTTAAAATTTAAAAAGAATCTTATAAAAAGGATTAAAAAATAACTCAAAAGGATATCTTTTAACTAGCAATAGTTGACCCCCCTAACACATTGGGCTACATAGAATTTATTAATTCAAATTTTAATGTCAAATTGTAAAATAAAAGTAAATAGAATTATATTAAGAGATCACGTACCCAATAGGACAATATATAAAATTCAAATAACAATTTGTGATATATTGACCAAAGAAAAATCACAATGTAGACCTCCTATATAAATATGTAACAAATTCATAGATAGAACCACAAATACATAATCATAAGCCTCTCCTAAAATTATACAAATTCTCATTACCACAACCATGGCTAAAATTATTATTCCAATAATCTTATGCTTTGTTGGGATAGTTTCAGCTCAATTGTCCTCTGATTTTTACTCAACAACTTGTTCTGAAGTTCTTACAACTATTAAGAGAGAAATAGATTCTGCTGTGGGTAATGAGGCTCGCATGGGGGCATCAATACTTCGTCTTCATTTCCATGATTGTTTTGTTCAAGCAAGTCTACTTTCACTTCTTAATTCTTCTATCTTTTCAATTTTTTGTTCATCGAATCTTCACCTATTGTTGAAACAATAGTCAAAATTAGTTAAAAATATTATCTATCATTAAAAAGATTAATAAGTTGAGTCGTTATCGTTATATATGAATTGCATTAGTTGAAGATAAAAAAGTACATACTCAAGCATGCTTTTATCACTTCTTTTTTGGTCAAGCTTTTATCACATATTTTAGATTTATGTCAAAATTTATACATATAAATTATATGGTATAAACTTTCAATCCAACCATAAATTTTATTGAACGGTGTAACATTACTTAATTGTAACTCCGATGTAATTTGATCTTCTTCGTAAATGAGTATACAATTACACTCAAAACATTCGACTAATAGACTAATAGTTTCACTAATTCAATAACATCTTGTTGGATTAAACCCAACTATCAACATTTTTCTTTTCTTATTACAACTTAATTGAAAATTAAACAGCTGCAGGTGAGTCAATGTGGCAATAGAAAAACATTAAGAATACACCCCCTACACACGATTTTTTAATTGTTTTTTTTTTCTATTGCTCATTTAAAGTAGTAAAATTATATTTTCTTATGTCTCAGAATATAAGTTAAAGAAAAAAATCTCTAAATATTAGTTTATTTTTATATTATCAGATTTTTTAACAAAAAATGCTCCTAACTAGTTTACTGCCTTTTAGAATCATTTTTTAACTAAAATTTGTTTATATATAAAAAATATGTCCTGTCAAAAAGAAAATAATATATAATACTCTGTGTATATATATATGACTTACTACTCCTTTTTTTATAGAATATATATGACATGCCTACTCTAGTTAATTTATTAAATGAGATTGCTTATCTATCTTGTAAAGGCATGGCAATCATGCGTATATTTCTTTATTTATTTATTTTCATATAGAAGAACATTTCTTTCCTTATTTTTTTTGTAGGGGGAAGAACATTTCTTTCCTTAAATAAAGAAATAACATTTCCTAATTCATTATTATAATTTTATAAAGGCGTGGCAATTATATGTATTTTTTCTTAGAAGAACATTTCTTTCCTTGAATTAAAAAAAGAACATTTCTTGATTATTAACAAGCAACAAAATGTCAACTACTGATATTATATTTATTTTTTTCAACAAAATCATTTTGGTCATTAATCTTGTGTTTTGAATATAGGGATGTGATGCATCAGTACTGTTAGACGATACATCAAGTTTCACAGGTGAAAAAACAGCAGGTGCAAATGCTAATTCCTTAAGAGGTTTTGATGTAATTGACACCATCAAGACTGAATTGGAGAGTTTGTGCCCTAATGTTGTGTCATGCGCTGATATCCTTTCTGTGGCTGCAAGGGACTCCGTTGTTGCGGTAAGTAACATTTGCTATCATAGTGAGTTTGTCAGAATCACAGCATTCGTAGTGATATTTCATATGATACAAAATGTAACTTCACTGCGGCTCACCGTGACTATGACAATCTACTGTGATACAAATCGTACACAAAGTTTTTTTTCTTCATATATATATGCAATATAAAACTATAGATCATATAATAAAGCAATTAATTAATTTGGATTGGTACTAATTAATATTGAAAAAAATAATAATATTTTCAGCTAGGTGGACCTAGTTGGACAGTGCAATTGGGAAGAAGGGATTCAATCACAGCAAGTTTGAGTTTAGCTAACTCAGATTTACCTGGTCCTGGTTCAGATCTAGATGGTCTTATAAGTTCTTTTGATAAAAAAGGTTTCACACCCAAAGAAATGGTTGCTTTATCAGGTAACTATAGTTAGTACATTTTTAATCATCAAACATCATTTTATATACTATTATAAATTTATTATAAGCTTATCCTCCCAAAGTCAATTTTTGCGGACTAATCCGTACATAGTTTTGCTTTGACTTTAAACGAGTCTCCGCTAATGAACGATGAGATTGATTCTTTCGGATTAGTCAGTCCTAAGGCTCGATATCGAGTTTTTTTTAAAACTTATCACCTCAACTCAATTATTATTAAGTTATTACTACTTTTACCATGCACTTTTGACTCATACTATTACTTGCAAAACAATATTTTAGGATCTCACACAATTGGTCAAGCTAGCTGTAGATTCTTCAGAAACAGGATTTACAATGATGACAACATAGATTCCACATTTGCAACATCATTGCAAGCAAATTGTCCAACCACAGGTGGAGATGATAATTTGTCACCACTTGACACCACTACTCCAAACACATTTGACAATTCTTATTTCCAAAACTTGCAAAGCCAAAAGGGTCTATTTTCTTCTGATCAAGCACTTTTCAATGGAGGATCCACAGACGATGATGTTGATGAATATAGTAGTGACTCTTCAAGTTTTGCAACTGATTTTGCTAATGCAATGGTCAAAATGGGGAACCTTAATCCTATTACTGGGTCTAATAATGGTCAGATTAGGACCAACTGCAGGGTAATCAATTGAGTTTTTGGGTCTTATGGGTGATTATAAAGGGGTGCAATTGTGTATTATTATTATTGTGGCAAAGTCAAAGTTTCCATAAATGTAATGTGTTTGTATTCAGCAAGTTGAATTCTAAAGGTGTGCAATTGTGTATTATTTCAATGTTTGCAATTGTTTAATTTCAATCTTGTTAGTTATATGATATACTTCTCACTTCTTAGTGACTATTAATTAAAAAATGGTTAATCACGTTAAAAATATAGTTAAATCTATGGATGATTAATTTAACTAATGGTTAAACTATGGTTATTTTAACTAAATTAAACATATTCTCGCAACTGAATTAACCACATAATCGTATGTGATTAACTGAGTGTCTTAGGTGTAGAGAAAATTGAACGATCATCAAATATTTTTATTTATTTTATACTAAATTTATTTTCCTCTAATTAATTTCGAAGTATACAAAATTTTCACATGAAGATGATAAAGTAATATGTTTCACAATTCACACTAGCATCAACCAAAACTTTCTAATGTGTTTCTTCATCTTCTTATTAGCTATATTTGAGATTGCTCTTAACTGAAGGTAAATAGTACTGATAAAAATTACAGATAAATCAAATATTAAAATGTTGCTCAAACAAAATCTTAGTGTCATAGGATTAGAAATGAAACATGTATGGCTATTAATAATGTCTCGAAGAGATATAACATAAACCGACCTTAGCTCAGTTGGTAGAGCGGAGGACTGTAGTTGGTAACATGCCAAATAGCCATCCTTAGGTCACTGGTTCGAATCCGGTAGGTCGGATTTTTTATTTTAATTATTATTATGTGTAATAAAATTCCACTGTCTCTTTTGACAAAAATATTAAATAAATAACCCACACGTCTCTGGACCAATTCTATCTAATACTTTTTCTTCAAAATTTTGTCAAAAAACAAAAAAAGATTTTGGTTTAGATTATTAGTTACTTTTCTCAAAATAAAAATAAAATAAAGAAGCACATGTCTGTCGACTAATTTAATTGAGAACAGTTTAAAACTTTTTCTTGAACATTTTTTTGGGAGATTCTTCAACGCTTTTTTGTCCAATTTAGATCTGGTATTTTAATTTTGCGAAAAACAAAGTTTATATTTTAATTCCCTAAAAAAAAAAATTATATTTGAATACTTTGTAGTATGATACGAGTGTAGAAAATTCAACTAGCTAGACCAATTCAAAAATAATCAGTCTACATCATTTGGCTGGAACTTGCAAGGTTAGACTTAGAACCATTTATATAAAAGGCCCTTGTCAAACATAATATAAAAGTGTGTAGTAATAATTATGGAAATTGTTGTATGAGCAATCTGTTTAACTCGAAAGTTTGTTTGATGTTTATCGAATGTGCGGATTAGCTTGTTAAGTATGGTGCTTCTTCTTTGGATGCTCTAAAGTCTTGAATAATTTACCCTCCTTAAATGCATACTTCCCTTCTAGACGATGCTCTTGGGGTTACTCGTTTGAGATTGTTTTGTTTTGTTTTTATCATTTCCTCTTGATCAAATAAGTTTTACTCAAAAGTTTCTCAATTTCTTGATCAAATAAGTTTTACTGTACTCAAAAGTTTCTTAATTCATCAAAATGTATCTTCCCATGATACAAACCTATCAAAACGTATCAATCAATCAGCTTTTTTTTTTAATCAAAATCTATCAAAGCTATTTTTTGATCAATTTATTTTAGAGTTGAGTAATTTAAAAGGCCCACAGGGCAATTTTCAATTATTATAAGTCAACCTTTTATAGGCAATTTTACCAATAACTACCTATTAATGCTCCAACTCTTAAATGTAGTGAGGAAGAAACTTTCATTACCTTCCAACATGACATTAAATATACACGAATCAAATACAAATTTTGAGCTATGTAAAAATAAACTTTCAAACAAATTATCATTCAAAAATACACTTGTATGTGGTTTAATAGAACAAAAAAACGAGGGTGAAAATGATATCCACCAACATTGTGCTGCACAAGTGGTATACATATATCCTTGAGTTCATTAACCATTTGGTCTAAAGTTTGATCTATGACCAACACGTAAGAAGAAAACAAATTGTTGAAAGATGTCAACCCCTTAAGTATCCGACAAGATTAATCTTTACAGTTGGGCACATATATTTGGTTTACCAAAAAAAGAAAATTATGCCTGGTCCAAAACGTTACACTTGTCTTATAATATTGAATACATTTGTATATATACAATAATTGTTGTCATATTCATAAACCTAATACTAATAGAGCTCTAAAAGTTAGATATAAAACAATTTATTTTATACTGTGAAATACTTCGATTCATTGGCTTATAACTTCTAAATAAAGGTGAAAATGATTCATTGGCATATAACTTCTAAATAAAGGTGAAAATGACGGTACCTGACACTGATATCTCAATATGCATGACCAATTCAAGGTGAGAACTTTCAATGTGCCATTTAAAATACAAATTTTAGATGTGTATAAAAAAAAATCATTTAACTTATTTCAACACCTTTTCGGGTTTTTTTAGCAACATGAGGGTGACCAAAACTTTTTCTTAATTCAATAACGTTGTTAAGCAGGGCTGGGCCAAATCAGAGACCCACTTAGTCCACTTTGTAAACAGATAATAAATAAATAAGAAATGCAGAAATGTGAGAATATTTCTTTAATGAAAGCGGATCATGTTAGAATAAGCTTATTTCTCATTAAGATGTCATAATTGAAGATAGTGACAAGGGAGGGAATGTGAACTTCCATTCTCCAAAGAACAATTTCATATCAAAAAGGGGAACACCTCCCTTAACCTGCCTCAGAAAGCCATGCACCGACGTGCATGTAATCCTATCAATGCTAGACATTAAGTGAACATCAATCTTCCTTCATAAACAAGAGAGGAAGATGCAATGCATTTGGTATTCTAAACTCCCCCAACCCCCAAAAAAATGGAATTGGCCTTGAGAAAAGTTGAGTTTATAAAGTCCCTCTTACCCTGTCACTACCGTCTTTCTAATCAAATGACCATAATGAATGTACATCTGATGTTGGATATTGTGGACTTCCATTATGGAGCCTTGCAGCAGATGAATTCCCTATGCCTTCCACAGAACCATGTACATTCCATTCATTTCTGCAAAGTAACAAACAGATACATGAGATGTTAAACAAAGAGTGAGAACATGAGTTTAAACCGTTTTTATGAACACTAAAATATCAACCCACCCAAGACAATGTCCGTACAGACATTAAGTTAAAAGAATACAGTAGTTTTACACAAAAAAGCTAGAAGACCTTGCAAGTTGTAACACGTGTTGACTTCCATTTAAATTTTTTATGTTTATCTGGTTCAACCAGTCAGCAGTTTTATGACTATTTTGCTGATGGTGTTTACATACAAAGCTATACACCCTCCGGTCACTATTATAAGCAAAAAGTTACATTTTAGATTCATTCAATTAATGATGTATGTGGTCTTTTTTATAGATCATATACATCGTTTATTGAATGAATCTAAAATGTTGGTTTTTGTTTATAATAGTGACCGGAGGGTGTATTTAAGAAGGACAATAAAACTGGCTACAACTAGGATTTATTAATTATGTAGTTATATACCACATCATGACTCAATCAATGGCAAAACAGAAGATCAAAAATATTGTCCCACCCCAGATGTAGTATATACCCAATCACTTCATTTCACGTAGAGATGTGTACACACAACAATGCAATCATTTAATTCGCAATTAAATGCAATATTACTAAAGGTCGTTAGCAGCTGAATCCTAGAAAAAAAATTAGCTGTATTTTATGCATCCCGTCATATCCTACACAACATTACAAATTCACAATAGGTTTCTATTTCAATTAAACTGATTAAATTACCTTTCATATGTATCAACAAACGTGGGATTCATGGACAACAGAAATACATGGAAATCTCGCTATAAGCCATAATTCTGTAAGCCCACATAAGAAAGCATATGTTCAAACCTACTTTAACTCTAAACCATATTCAGTTTGCTACTCCCTATTCCTATCTCATAAAACTCGGGTTCTCAATGGAACACACAATGCTAGATCATGTTTTACTCAGATAATTAGTGCTCCTCCCCACAGTATGCAAGTAGGCAAAAGAGTAAACGATTACTAGTGCACATCAAAGGCTGATCATTCATATTTAAAACATGAAATGAACATAAATTTGTTTAGCACACTTCCTAATTGCCTAGATTCACTGTATCTTAATTTGCCTTTATAAGACTCCTTTATGTAAGGAAATATTCAAATGATTTAATCAGTCTGTTCAAAATTGCCCTAAAGCAATATGCACTGCTCTGGATAGTGAGAATTCAGCCTCCTAAAATTGCATTTTGACCGACTAAGTTTGATCAACAAGTTCAACATCTTAGCAACCCATAACTTGAGAAACAGCCTACAAACCACTACGACGCTAAAGTTTACAAAATAACATAGAAGATAAAAGTTTATAAGACTCCTTTATAAGACTCCTCACTGTATCTCAATTTGCCTTTATAAGACTCCTTTATGTAAGGAAATATTCAAATGATTTAATCAGTCCTTTTAAATATGCCCTACTCTGGATAGTGAGAATTCAGCCTACTAAAATTGCATTTTGACCGACTAAGTTTGATCGACAAGTTCAACATCTTAGCAACCCATAACTTGAGAAACAGCCTACAAACCACTACGACGCTAAAGTTTACAAAATAACATAGAAGATAAAAGTTTATAAGACTCCTCACTGTATCTCAATTTGCCTTTATAAGACTCCTTTATGTAAGGAAATATTCAAATGATTTAATCAGTCTGTTCAAAATTGCCCTAAAGCAATATGCACTGCTCTGGATAGTGAGAATTCAGCCTCCTAAAATTGCATTTTGACCGACTAAGTTTGATCTACAAGTTCAACATCTTAGCAACCCATAACTTGAGAAACAGCCTACAAACCACTACGACGCTAAAGTTTACACAATAACATAGAAGATAAAAGTTTATAAGACTCCTCACTGTATCTCAATTTGCCTTTATAAGACTCCTTTATGTAAGGAAATATTCAAATGATTTAACTAGTCCTTTTAAAAATGCCCTAAAGCAATATGCACTGCTCTGGATAGTGAGAATTCAGCCTCCTAAAATTGCATTTTGACCGACTAAGTTTGATCGACAAGTTCAACATCTTAGCAACCCATAACTTGAGAAACAGCCTACAAACCACTACGACGCTAAAGTTTACACAATAACATAGAAGATAAAAGTTTAAATATTCTAACAGCAAGGTAGATCCATAAACAACAGGCATATTAATTAAATAAGTCATACAATAACAGGCAAAATTAGGCCAAACAGTTATTTACTCACTTGGGCCAACCGTTAGCTGGTGAAGACTCCAGAACATTGCTGCTAGCAGATCCGCTTGGATACCCATACATCCTTTCATTCTGCGCAATCTCATGAGGTTTAAGGCCACCAGATAAAGGCGGAAAGAGACCGTTTTGTAACCAAGGATCATATCCTCTTGAAACTGCAACAGGGCTGAAGGTCCCGTCACTATTACCATTAGGAAGAAAAACATTCTGGGCAGAATAGCTATTGGGAACTATGTTATCGTCTTTGTTAAAAACATTAGTTGTAGTCTTCTGACATGCTGGGAAGATAAAGTCGTCATTGGTTGGCATGTTCCTTTGTGAGGACGAAAGCCAACTTCCTGGGCCACCAACAAAACCTAAGCCTTCCGGACCAAGAGGTGAACTACTCCACATCTGCCATGTTCCCTTCTCAATTGCAGCTGCATCATCTAAAGGAAAGGGATGTATATCTTGGGCGTGGGGATTACTAGTAAATCTATTAGAACCATTATTCTTTTCTCGGGTCAATGGAGACTCGATTGGAGATGGCTTATTGACATCAGTACCAGATGTGTTTCTTAAAGAGCGGGGCTTTATTACTTCGGCGTCTTTTATAAAGCCACTTCCCAAATCCAACGGAAAATTATCAAGTGACTCATAAACAGGACCAAGCAAGGATGATGGATGTGGGACATAACAGGGGTCTTCAAAAAGCTCTTGCTCTTCATGCCTAAAGTCATGTGATGTATTTACAACAGGAGGGAATACAGGTTCAATTGCAGGAGAGAAACCTAGACTACAACTAGTTGAACCATTAAGATGAGTAGAAATATTAAACGGTGATGGTAGACCAAACTGAATTGGATTGTTAAATGATTGTGTGACTGGTGCCTGGCCAGATAATTGAGGGCTTTTGGCTTCAACTTGAATTTTAGAATTCGGTCTACATATTACATTTGAATTTGAGGATTTAGGAACAGATGAGGAACGAGTAAATAATTGCTGCCATGACTTTTTAGGTGCAGTCCATGGCTTTGGTTCTGGCAGAATCTGCAGGGAACAATCACCAGGTCATGTATTTATAAAAAATTGACAGTTGCCTAAATTTATCGTAGGTAACTAGAAATTAATACTAAATAGAGCACCATTTAGTTTTCATAAATTTCAAAGATTGAGTGTTCAAAATGGTACACGCAAAATAAAGGGTAGTAATACACTGGTCTGTAAAATGCCTCTAGAGTATAAAAAATTCCTTTGAATAAAAAGTTAGTAATACTATATCAATCAACCTTCAGAAAAGCCAGAAAACAGAATTATAAAAGGCAAAGAAGAGGAGAGACGGTAAGCATGATAACTTACAGAATGACTGATATTCTTATCATCTCCATTCAAATTGGATTTAGCAGCTGAACGTTCAGAAGGAAGTATATCTCTCTTGCTGGCAGCAGCATGAGCATGATCTACAGATTTGTTAGACTTGCTTTCTTTCACCACAGTGGCAGGAATATTAGTACCTTTTCCAAAACCAAGTGCTTTTGAAGAAGACAAAATTGTACCACGCATGCGATCAAGGTACCTTGTCCCAGTACTTCCTCGGTTATAACTATTTGCAACCAAATTTTTACTATGTGCAGTATCTGTACTCTGTCCTTTGCCACTCTCAAATCCAGATTTCTGGTGCACTCTATGATCAGTTTCAGTCTTTTTGTCAAAGTCCCGCTTTCGTTCACTTTCTTTGATAGCTCTTTTATCCATTTCTTCTACATCAGAATTGCTCTTACTAGACCCTTTATCTTTCTCTTTTCTTCTTTCCTGGCGCTTCTTTTCAGCTTCCTTCCTTCGGTCTTTCTCCTTACTGGTATGTGATAATTTGCTGTTATCTTTTTCAGCTTCCATTGTCTCATCTCTCAGCCTCCTACGCTCCTCCACTAACTTTGCAACCTCTTCCCTCTGTTTTCTCTCTTCCTCCTCCAAAAGTTCTTTCTCTATCCTAGCCTGTCTTTTCTCTTCAGCTTTCCTGCGTGCTTTTTCTCCTCTACTTTCATTCAGGTTTTCCCCATTCTCACCCCTTTTCGCCAAGAGTGCCCTGCGTTCAGCATCAGACAAATATTCTTCCCTTGAACTAATTCTAAAAATCTTTCGCCAAAGCCATCTAATGGTCAAGAAAAAAGATGCCAAAAGCCTGCAAACAAACACCAAAATACCAGAATATGACCTAGTTGTCAAACAATGCTCATCTCCAAAAATACTTCCATTCCCATTCATCCTCCAGTTGATAGCATTACCTCGAACAGAACCACCAGCCCAATTGCCATTCTCTAACCAGTCCTGACTGCACATCCACCCATTTTTTCCAACCAAATCCTTAACAATACCAGAATTCGAAATCTGCAACTCTTGCGACCCAGGCAAGTCCAAAACCGGTCTCTTCGAAACATGCCCACAATACGAACACATAAATCGACTCCCACCAGGATTCTGATCCCTATACGGATTCAAGCAGTTACGACACCTTCTCGTAGCCGTCTTCCGCAGTTTCTGCATTTCAATAGCCTCAAACCTCTTCCTCTCCCTAAGCCTAGCATTCCTCCTCACACGCCAAGCCGACAGCTGAGGCATCAAAATCTCATACCAAAACAGAGTAACCAACAACACAAAAACACAAGCCAATCTCGGTGAAGTAATCTCAAACCGAAAAGCCGGTGGCAGAAGCTGAGAAAGTGCCCACAAACCAATCAAGGGAATAACCAACCAAGGCAGCATTGTAGCAACCCGGCGAGAACACTTCTGAATGACACACAGTATACACATTATCCTCTAACCCAAACCCCCAATCCAAACCCTAGCAACAATCCAATTTCCCAAATACCCTCAAGCTAAAAACCAATACTTTATAGAAAAACCCTAACCCAAAATTCTACTTCTTTCTCTTCCGAATCAAATTCAAAATCAAACAATACACTTCAAAACTTCAAAACCCTAAAATACCAAACGAAAAAAACGAAAAAAAATCAGAATCAATAAAACCCTAATTGTGGGAGCTAGAAAGCTTCAACTATGGCGATAAAACCATCAATAGAAAGAGAATTGAAAATGGAATCAAACACTTACAGATTCATCGCCCATTAACGGGTTCGGAGGTGAACTTGACTCGTTCAATTTCGGGTCGGTGATTTTTGCGGTGTGAAGAAAGAACGATTATGTGAAAATGAGATAAGAAGAGAAAGAAGAAGAACATGAAAAAGTGAAAGACAAAAACCCGAAGAACCAGTTACTGAACCGGGGGTTTTGGGTTGGACCGGTCATTGTGAACCGAACCGGGTCTTATTCTAGTCTTTACTCTCTTCGTGGTTAAGAAATTAAAGAATAAGTCCTCAAAGTGAAATTTGTTCCAAGCTTGTCTTGTTAAGCACGTAATTAAAAATTTGTCAATAAACAAAGTAATTAAAAATAATTCATTGTTAGTGATTTTGACCAAATTAAATGTAGATGATGAAAAAGATAAAGGTAAAGATTTTACTATTATTCTTTTAATAATTTGAGTTTGGCCCGTTTGATGGTCAGGATAGAGAGACAGGATATGATACATTAATCATATCCTGTTTAAATCTCATGTTTGATGCACTGCACCAATGTGATCGGATAAAATAAACCATTTTTCTATCATATCCTGACTTTCCTTTGTAATTTCTATCCTGAGTATAAGCTGGGTTAGAAATTATCCTGATGGATTAGAAGATCGTTCCTTATTTATTATCTTGATATTCTGCCGTTTTTAGAATATTGTCATTTTAAAAATAATGGTAGCATGTATTTTTCTATTATAATTAATAACATTTCATTTCTATAATATTTAATTAATTATGAGAGCAATTTTTTCATTTAATTATAATGATATCATGTTTGTTATCTTGTCCGCGTCAAACACATGATAGGATTAATGTTTATCATGTTCTTATCATATTCTATCTCTATCCAGCTTTATATCATATCATGTCTCTATCCTATCCTAATTTATATACATCGGATTAAATTGTATATGAAATGAATATTTGATTGTTTTGACTAGTTTAGTGAATATTCTATTATTACTAATTTTAAATTTCAAACCACATTAGGTAAGTAAACTTTTTTTTCTGAAAAAATGGGTAAGAAATACAATAAGATTGATTACTTTTCCACTCGGTTCATGTTTTCTTTTCGGTTTATACTTTTCCATTTAGTTCATGATTTAATTTTACTTTTTTTTTACAAGATTGATTTTACTTTTTTTTGACAAAAAGATTAATTTTACTTTTCTTGTGAAGTAAAAAAGATTTATTTTACTTGATACTCCTAATATATTATTTCTTTCTAATAAAAGTTTAGGGGAGGGGATGGTGACATGTTTTTATTGTTGGAATTAGAATAGTTTATTAAAATATAATCCATTTAACACTAACAAATATTTGAACAATTATGCAAACAAATATTGTCATTTTTTATTCTAAAACTTGATTATCATTCTTTATTTTAGAGATTTTAAATGATGGAAGAGTTAATGATTGGTTTTTTCAAGAAATTCATAATTACAAATGAAGAATGAAAATTCATAATTTATTTATTTCTCATTTAAAAAATTCTAAAGTTTTATGCTGCAGGTTCTTATGATATTATAAATGGACGAATTAATAATTGGTTTTTTCAAGAAATTCATAATTATGGAGAATAAAAATTCATAATTAATTTATTTCTCATTTAAAAAATTCTAAAGTTTTATGGTGCAGGTTCTTATGATATTATAAACATATGCCTACAAATTGAGGAAAAAATTTGACTCATCAATATATGTTTACTCGGAACAAAATTGCGATTTTGCACGTTTTGGTCGAAAAATCAAAATAAATTAATGTATCTTCAAAATGCTACAAAAATTTGCATATCTTTTGTATATATTTTTATAAAGGTCTCTCAAAAAAAAAAGTCAATATTTGATTTCTAGGTAAAAGTTTACGTTGTTTTGATTTTTGAGTTTTTTCATTTTAAAAGTTCATAATTAATATATCATTATTGGAAAATTATATTTTTATGTGGGAGAAGTTATTTTAACATTATAAACATGCTTGCAAAAGATCATAAAAAAGTTCAATCTCTAAGCCACGTTTATGAACTTTATGTCTAAAATGAAAAGATGGACAATATTTTCTCTATTTCAGCCCCTAAATTAATACTAGAAAAAAAAATTGAGGTAAAAAATTATTGTGTATAACTTTTTTGGTTAAGTTGTTTCAAAAAATAATTGGCAACAACATTATGGCAAGATTCTATGCAACATTAATGCTTCATGTGTGACTGTGCTACTGGAGGACAAAAATAGAAAAAATCTCAAATTACAAGGCTAAAATCTATATGTTTTCTATAGGAAACTTCACGTATATTGCAAGATCAATTTGAAATACTAACCCTATAAAATAATTCCATAAAGTTGTTGTCCTTCATATAACAATTTTGAAAAAAATCGGAAAGACATACATATTAGTGATATAAACTAACAAAATGATGTTATAAAATATGATATTACTACATGTTTCTTTTATACCTATGCTATGTTCGATAGAGTTTGAAAGGGGAGGAAGAAGCGAAAAAAGGAAGTAAAATCTTCTACCTTATTCGAGAGAAAGCTTACGTGAATAAAGAGAAAATGATTTTACTATTAATATATTTTTAAAACGAAGAATAATGAAATTTTCTCACTAAAATACTAAACAATATTGCAAAATATCATACTAATATTTTTTCTCACCCAAACTGAAATCCTCATAATCAATTTGTTATGTTTTATATGCAGAAAAATGATTATTTGTTATTTTCACCTCGATACCAGTTTAGATGTGTTAATTTAGCTTCTTAAAAAAATTTGCAATATTGATAGAATTTTTTTGATGGACCATTGTTTGAAGGACTAATTTTTTATTTTATTTTGGTATTTTTGATGGTGACATTCTAAAAATAACTCGATTAAATACAATCAATTTAATACCAAAAATTATGAACATAAACATTGTCATTCTTTATTCTACTTTGGGAAATAGACTCAATTTTTCTTGAAAAATCATAGATAAAAAGAATAAAATAATTGTTTTTGCCTAGTGAGCGCGGCTTCATTGGCCCACGGACATCGACATGTATAAGCTCGAGCGACTTCTTGGCTCTTGAGCTTGACTCCTTTAAAAAATGTGTTTGTAATCGTTTTCCAAGCAAACACCCTACAACCAATCGATTTGGATGGTTGATAGACGAAAGACCTCTCAACATATCTTGTTTTAGAATCAAACTCAAGCCTCCAAAATTTAAATGTCCAAATCGAAGATGCTAAATCCATGATGCATCGTTGTATCAAGTTTTGAGATATTTTGCCACATTGTTTTGGATATCCAACAAGAGCACCATGTTTCACGACTTTGGCACCTCGATGATGAGATTATTTCTCTCATCCTTGATGGAAAGACTTTAATCTTTCAAATGAATATTATAGTCATTTTCACAGTTGTCTCATACTCAAAATATTTTTCTTCATATTTAAAACACAGTAGACATTTGAAATAAATTGAAATCTTCCATCTTTTTAGCGAACTAAGGTATTGTCTTTTCCGTTCACTAGAATCTTGAAATCGTCGCTGAGTGAGATATTGCCACTTAGTTATTCATCAAGCTCCACAAACCATGCTCTTTTTTCCACACATACAATTAATTACTTGCACCAATGTAAAGGTACCATGAATTTTCTTGGCTGCCTTTGTTATTTCTACTCGCTAACAACATTATTTCAAACTTCTCATCCTTTTCTTCCACATAGCTGGTCTCCTCCTATATGTTATTCCTGAAAAATCTATATTTTGAAGCATAGTGGCCAAACTTTTAATAATTATAGCATTGAGTTTGAGATTTGTCATACATTATGTTTGAGTATCCTCTACCACATCCTCTTGTTGAGGTCTCCCTTTTCTCGTCATTGTTGACAGTGAAAATTGAAACTCGTCATATGTTGCTACATCCAAATTGTCCTCGAATGCAGCTTCGTCCTCGACCTCTATATTGAAGTCTCCAAAGATGGGTCTTTAATAATTGCTCAATTACTTGTGTTGCAGTGCAACTTACATTACATAGGTGGAGTTCATTTAGTTGAGATCATTGGAGAGTATCATTTGAATTTGTTTGATATGGTTACGCCGGCAGAGATGACAATGGGTACCATTTGGATAGGATACTATATTGCACATCTCTATACTTGTGTTTATAAAAAAATCCGTGTACCCGAGCCCGTACACTCGTAGGAAACAAGTTTTGCGTCCACACTCGCACCCATTATCTGCACTTTAATAACAAAAAGACAATAAATAACAACAAAAAAAATATCACAACGTAATTAAAATATGATCTAAAATATTTTAAATCAACTTATAATATATTACACCACATAATATTTTAGCCAAATAAAAAACATCAAAAGTGTAAAAAAAAAACAAATACATATTGTAATAAATGTCAAAGACTTATGATTAATTAACTAAATTTAGTATTATAAAAATATAATTATAGTATATATAATGTGCAGGGTGCGGAGCGGACTGGGCACTTGAGTCCCCTACCCGCATCCCATACCCGTTCAAATTTACGGGTATTTACATACGCCCAAAACCAGACTTAACAATGTGTGTATTTACATGTCCATTGTGAATATTTTTTGTGGGCGCCCATTAGACTTGGGTCTAATTACCATCCCTATTCGCTAGGAATATGCAGTCTTTAGTTTAGCTATAATCCTTTGGATTGATTCAATCATGTTTCAATATTTGTATGACTGTTTCTTTTCTCATCCTATGAGTTTTTCACGTGTCTTATGCAGTTCGGATTTTAGAACCCGAACTGCATAATAACTCCATAAAACCACCCAAAACACGTAGAAATATTTTAGATTTTAGAATTCGAATAGGACGCGCGAGAACCTCATAGGGTGGGAAAAGTAATGTCATATTTGCATCAGGTTTTAGATGTTGAAAGTGTTTAGGCCTTTGCTCTAACTTTGTTGTATCCGTTGTTGTATCAGCCTGTGACTTATGTTAGGCATATGTTATGCCTCTATGTTTAATATAGTATTTTTTCCTTGGCTTTGAAAAAAAAATAAAAAAATCTCTATACCACTCTACTACTTCTGTTTTTTTCTAAAATTTTCTTTGGACTACCTCAGTTAAACCAAAATGGGCCTAACACTTGATTAATCTTATGACCAAATCAAGTTTATAATCGAAGACCGTTTTCTCGGCTAACTTTCAAGTTCTACAACAAAATATAAGAATTCTTATTTAAACTGATATATAAACAAAACGTCCAACCAAAATATAATAATTTTTTTTTTTTTTTAAATATGCAGATAATTAACTTGGCTTGTTTTCTTTAACTTGTAGCAAGCAGCAATAGTTTGACCTTGGTTTCTAAGTCCAAATTCGCATGCTCTTCATTGTCTGTACTCTCATGAAATCTTCAGCTGAGAACAAGGTCAACAATATGTGCAACATTTCAGTTAATCCCTTTCTTTGTTCAACATTTTTCATTAGTCCCTGCAGGTTTGTCTCTCTATATATTGGTACAAAGGTTTGTATACTTTAATAATGTAAAATAATTGTACACAATTTACACTACTATTGATTCATACTAATTAAATTCTTGTTGAATCACTATTAGTATTTTATTGCTTCTATACACATATATATTATCATACATATATAGAGTGGCCCATATGCACGTGGGCAAGTTGGAAGAAGTTCAAAGTTTTTTCTGCCGACAAATTTATATAAGATCAACCAAGATCAAACAAGTGTTTGGTTGTTGGGTATCTTTTCAATTAATCTGTTATTTCTGGAATAGAGATCTCTTATTGTTCTTCTGCATTTGATTTGCATCATATTATAATGTAAGCAGAGAGACACACCAAAAATAATCAAAGTATTTGATCCATAATACAATGTATAAGGTGGTTATACCTTACCAGTTAAGGTGCAACATTAATTAGTGGCAAAGCTTGTCAGAAATCAAAGTCCACTGAGAAATCAACCAAACACTATTTGGAGGTACATTGTTGAGTACTATTTGATTTGATTAATGTTAAGAAGTGGTGGAAAAATAACATTGTTCCTAGTATTCTTTATGGTAGAAATATCCAGTCCTCTTAATTATGACTACTACTAGGTATATATTTAATTTTGTACCCCTGCATGAATCCGTGACACACGAGAAATGTAGAAATAAAAGGTAACATTCAAACGTGTGTAAGGGCACTTTACCCTACACTATACGACACAACAGCAAAATGGTGACTTTTGAAAATTAATAGTATGAGAGTTACTTTACAAATTTTTAGTCTTTGCAAAGAATAATGGTGTAGACAGTTGACAAAAAAAGAACACTAAAATTGGCCTTATTTAGGAAAAAATACAGTGATATGTCAAATATGATGAAGTAAGATGTTTCTTCTGTCGCCCCTTCAATTATGTAAAGGGACATAGCTAGTAGTGAACAAAATTTTCAACTGTTGAGTTGTTCTAGAATATGTGACAAATTCTATGAATGTGAGAAAAGAAAGAGAAATCTTAGCTTGATATATAGAAGTTACACTCACTCAAACTTGATTTTGGAAAAGTGTTTGGGTGTGAGGTGCCAAAATTGATTTTAGTCAAAAAAGAATCAAACTTAAAATTATTTATTTTTGAATACATTTATGTAAATGTGAGTTCAACAGTAAATTTAAATGTAAAAATCATGTTTAAAGTTAAAAACTATAAATCATAACTTCAATAAAAAGCAAATCTACTTGAGCGCGCATTCAAACCCATCAAAAGTAATTATACATATCTAGAATTAATTTTAACTCATGATTAGAAGTGAAATCAAACACACTTAGTAGATGTTTGGGATTGTGTTGCGATTGTTAAAATCACAATGAACCATCACAATTTTGACAAAAACTTCACTTACAAGTTACAACTTCCAACAAAATTGCGATGCATATGTGATTTTTGTGATTTTCTCAAACTTACCGCCAATTCAAGTCTTCAACAAAATTAAGTTTTTCCAAAAGATCATCTTTGGTTTCTAGTCTTTAAACTCATTTGAGATAAATTTGCTTTGGATTATAAACTTTATTGCAAACTTCAATTAAAGTTTTCAAATGTAAATCACTCTTCAAACTTAATTTTAACTAATTAAAATCATATGGAATCAAGGAATGTTCAAAACTTGTTTAGTATCGCAATTCAAATTGAAGGTATGTTCAGAATTTGATTGGGGTTGGTATTGAACATTGACACGACACCATTACATATAGTTATGCTCAATCACAATTTTTACATCTTAGTGTCATATCTATAGTGTTTGTCGTGATTGATTGTTCAAAAGTCAAAACCAAGTTTTGCAAATATTGATCAACCAAGCACAATAAGTGATAGAAAAAGAAAAGCTGAAAAATTCATTTACAATTATTAGCAAGCATTATCCTTTCTGTACTAATAATTTTTAAACCAACGTATTCTTAATCTCCACTACCATGATTCTATTGTCACAATAACAAAACTCATAAAATAAAATAAAACCAAAAGAAGATATAACAACAAGATCTTGCTTGAAATTAAGGTCCATGTATTCAATATACTCAAGTCACTTTAGCACAAAGTTCAAAGATCCAAAAACTACATATGATGGTTTAAACATCATAATATATTTAAGACATTAAAATACACCTTCGAATTAACCATACCAATTATTTAAGAAACAAACTCACTATCCTAGAAAATTTGGTTGCTCTTAAAACATGAAGAGCAAAGCAAAGAGATTAATTACACATAAACTCTATTTAAGTGCATGTTTAAATTGACAATAACATTGACGGAGTCACGTCGCGCTACAGTGATTTTGACAAAAACTATATTTTAGAGTTTCAACAAAATCGTATTGCTACTAATCTCATTGAACTGATGATCACCGTGATTCTAAACATGCACGAAACTAGTAAAACTCCCTTGGCCAGTTGGCCATGGTAGAATCCACTATTAATCTTACCTTTTGGAGAACCCTAGGAATCCACTATGAGCCTTATTAGTGCTAGTTGAACGAGAAAGACCAAAGCATAGTGTTGAAGTAGGTGAAGTAGCATCTTCATCTTCTTCTCTTGTGAAATCAATAGATGAACCATAGCTTAGAAAACGCCTCCTTCTTGGAACAACTTTGGAACATGATGATGATGAGTCTGAGGAAGAACATGAAGTAGAAGAATAATAAGGTGAAGAAGGTGAATTAGAGGGTGATGAAGATGATGGAGACATAATATTTTTCTTGAGATTTAGTTTTGGGAAAAGTGCAAGAAAAATATTGGATCTTGAGTTTTTCTTAATTGGTGTTTTTTTGCATGAATAATAAGAAGGTGGAGGAGTAAGAGGAGGAAGATTTTTCTCAGAGAAAGTATATTTTGG
Source organism: Medicago arabica (assembly GCA_946800305.1). Taxonomy (NCBI): domain Eukaryota; kingdom Viridiplantae; phylum Streptophyta; class Magnoliopsida; order Fabales; family Fabaceae; genus Medicago; species Medicago arabica. The sequence continues at coordinate 37,377,011 of OX326969.1, forward strand.
TGTGCCAGGTTGAGATTCCCAAACAAAAGGTACAGTAACAGCTACTCTAAAAGAAGGATTGGATATGGAACTTTCTTTTGTAAGAAGTCTGCAGAAGAACTTGTCATCTTGCTTGATTTGGAGGATAGTTTTTTGTGGTTGCTCAGATTTGGAACTAAACATCTTTGAATAAAGAATTTTGGTAACTGAGTTTCAATATGAATAATGTAAAATGGGTTTGAAGTACTTTGTGTTGAGAGAAAAGAAGTGATATAGAGATTTGGACTTTGTATTTGTTTATTTAAATAATAGTGTTAAATGTCACATTGAAATGAAGTCAGCATTTTTGCATATATATCTTTTAATTAATCTGAAACACATGCAACTCGATTATTGAAAGCTATTGGTATATAACACACTGTTTGAATAAAAAAGGTTCTTGTTTTTTATGCAAAGTAAATAATATAGTAATAGTGCATTTTGATTTGACCATTCCCACTTGCTTATTTTGCTGCATGTTGTGAGGAAAATTTGAGCCTACAAGTTTGTGCTTCTTGACCCTTGAATAGGATTTGCTTGCTCGATCGCCATCAACTTGTTGCATGATAATTCTTGCTATATGCTGTTGACATTTTACAAAGAATTTAAAGGCAATGTATATTAATATTGTGTCATTCTATTTAAAAGGATTTACTTTGCCATCTAAGAAGGGTTAGCGGCGCTGTTTATTGCAAATGTTTGTCTTCTATTCTTATATAAATTACATTTCTTTTACACCACAAAAAAATCTTCCTTGGTCACAACATTTAGACTCTTGATTTTAACACACAAAAAATAGAGAAAAGATAGATAGAAAAAAAATTAAATACTTCTCTCAAAAAAAAATTAAATACTAATGACTACTCTCATGTAAATAACTTTTCTAAATTTCTAAATTTGCATGGTATAAAAAGTCAAAAATAGAAAAAATTTCTCCGAACTTGTGCATTTTATATTAAATACACAATTTTATAATAAAATTATTATTTTCAATAAAAAAAATCATTTTTAGTTGTCTTAACCTATACAATATTGTATACATTAGACAAACTATTTTTAAATATTTAAATTAAATTAAATATTTTTTTATATGTATGTCTAAATAATATGCACAAATATGTGATCAAGCAAAACTTCCTCATTATTGTACATCTATTTGAACACGACTTTATGGTGCAACCTTCTGTACAGCCATTAGATTAAAAGAGAGATAATGTAACGTCTCTGCAAAATGTTTCACCATAAAATAGTTGTAGAGAATCTATTTTACACTTTGCTTAAATTTTTATGTCATAGTCATCTCTTTTCTATCTTTTTAAATTCTATTTATTTTTTAAATAAAACAACAAATCTAACTTCATATAAGTATCATTGTTTTGTGCAAGTGTGAGTTATATGTCCACATCGGATAGAAAAGTAAAGCTTGAACACCTTATAAGTAGTAAAAGGACTCATAAACTCATTGTCTTAAGGTTTGGGGTAAGACTGTGATGTCTCTCTTACTTGTACGTTGTTCTAACCTCGATGTGGATGATGAAAAATTATAATTATCAGATATAATAATAAAAATAAAAATATATTTGTTGAAATAGATATACTCTTATCAAGGCTGTCAATAGTATCCAAGTGTGTGAAAAAATGTGTACAAACAAAATTCATTTAAGCACACACTCAATAGAGACATGATGTTGGAGATCCTCTTATAAGTATTAGTAATGCTTCAAAAATGCAAGAAAAACAAAACATTTAAACTCAACTATCAATTGAATCCCATATGCTTTCTTAAAATAATTTGATATATGTAGACTTTTACAGTATCCCACATGAGTTGCTTGATCTAGCAGCATGATCATGTACCCAAAGAACATGCAAAATTTACGGTTACATAGTCAAACTTGAAAATAGCACTACCAAATAATCCCTTCGTAGACTAGCTAACATGGGTACCCCTGCCACATTAAGGGACACTCTTTAATTCCTATTGTATTATAAATGAATAAATTCAGAATTTTCTTGTGTTACGGGCCCTTCACATGCAACTTCCAGGAATTTACGCCATTGATGAAGACTGAACAAACTGAAATTAGCCATATGGGTTTACTAATTTAATAATATTGGAAAGACCTAGATATACACCTAGCTAGGCCATTGTTAATTAATTAGTAGGTTTATGAATGGAACTAAACTAAATGAATTGGAGGGAAGATCAACTAACTGTGGACATGTATGTGTGGCCCATCTCCATCATTTATGATATGAACTTAAATTGAGTGGATTCTAGTCTGTATCTGTGAGTGTAACTTAAGGTAAAGTGCGTGGCACTTAGTGTTTGGACATGGAACCTTTATTGCAAAAAATATCTATGTATATGTGAGATGTCGATGGATATCTAAATACGATATTGAATCCTCTTCATTTAATAGATTTTTTTATGTACAATAGAAAATGTTATTTCAAATACACTCCTCTAAGAAAAACCTATTCTATAAATTTATTAAATAAATGATGTATCTAATTTATAATAATAATGATAAAAGTAATCATTTGTTTTTTTTTAGCAAAGGCAAACTTAGGTCATTTCATTAATGATTAAATAGTACAAGTAATTTGGTACATCATATAAGATATTGGGGTTAGGGTGAGATAAGGAAGCTCTTCTTAATGAATGAGCAACCTTATTTGCTTGCTTCCTAACATGATTCACAACAAAACCAATGTGAGATGATAATAAATCCTTACACCTAGAGATAATGTCTCCAAGCTCATTTTGAGGCACTTGATGAGAGTTCACTATGTCAACAACAACTTTGCAATCAGACTCAAAAATGACAGAGGGCATGTCATTATCTAAGGCAAAATTCATGGCCTCAAATAAGCCCCAAGCTTCAGCTTCAGCAGGGAGTAAAGTTCGACATACCGGACACAAAATGACCAGTTGAATTGCGGAAGCAGAAGCCATAACCTGCTACTGAGTTGTTGTTGAACAATGCACAATCGACATTGCATTTCAAGTGCGAGGGTGGAGGCTTGGACCAAGAAGCCGTATGCTGCATAATCTGACCATGGTGCTTATGTTGTTGCATATACCGCCAATCGTTGAGGGAGTCTTTCGCTCTTTGAACAATGATTGAGGGGAGTGAGTCAGAATTCTCCCATAGCTTAGAGTTACGATTCTTCCACAAACTCCAAAGAACCATTGACGCTATAAACTGTTTTTCAGTATTCAACCTGTCAAAGAAATGAAATAAGAGTGTAGGAAACTCATTAGCGGTGGGAAGCATATTTCGGATAGTGTCATCAAGTTGTAGCAGCTCCCAACAAGCAACAACTTTAGCACACACAAAGAAGAGGTGTGTATGCGTTTCTGCCAAAATGTCACAATGCACACATGAATCAGAACAATGAATCCCTCTTTGAATTAAGCGAGTCTGAGTGGGGAGGCAATTGTGTGCTGCACGCCAAAGGAAAGATCGAACTTTAGGAGGGACTTTTTGCTTCCAGATAATGTCCTAGTTCTGATCCGTAATAGCAGCATCTGTCACATTTGCTGCCAGAGATACACAATGAGAATATGCCGATTTAACGGAGTAGGAACCGTCAATCGTAAATTGCCAAACATAAGAATCTACAAGATTTCTGTTTCGAAGGGGAATAGCAAGAATTGCTGCAGCATCATTGTAATTGAAGATAGCATGAACAAGGACATTGTTCCAAGATAGCCCGTCCGGATTGAGTAAATTTTGGACAAGGAGCTCGCCCATGTAAGGAGGGGGAGTAGTGGAGGGTCTGAGAGTGAGGAGAGAACGAATCCAAGGAGCGTTCCAAACGTTGATATGAGATCCATCGCCAATCCTCCATCTATAACCCGATTTAACAAGGTCTTTAGAACTCCATATGCTCCTCCAAGTATAGCTTGGGTTGTGACCAATATTGGCTTCCAAGAAATCCCGACGAGGGAAATATTTAGCTTTGAGAATGCGAGTGAGTAAGGAGCTGGGTTCTGTGAATAGTTTCCAACTTTGTTTACCGAGCATGGAAAGATTAAAGGCTTCCATATCACGAAATCCGAGACCACCGCGACTTTTATGTAAAGATAATTTATCCCATCTCATCTAATTTATTCCCCACTAAGGTTTGCAGCGAAGTATGAGGAAATAAATTCTGCCAGGGAACCGAGCAAAGAGCTCTGTCAATATGTGCTTCTTTGGCATGACTAGTACCGATACTCTTAAACCACGTGAATTGGTATCCGATGAGGGGAAGATCCGTAAGGCCACAATCAGTAACAGCTTCTTGAAATCCTTGAATTAACCAACGGGGTCGATCAGGTCCCCCTCTTTTATCAAAAGGGGATAAATGGTCATTGAAGTCTCCAATAATGCACCAAGGATCGTCAGACTGAGTGTGGAGAGATCGAAGAAGATCCCAAGAGTTACGTCGTCGACCATGTTCCGGATAGCCATAAAAAGCTGTAAGTCGCCAAGGACCTTTGATGGGGTCTTGGATAGACAAATTAATGAAATTTTGGGAATAACTAGTAATAGAACAGTGCACAGAACTACGCCATAGAACGGCCAGGCCGCCGCTACGACCAATGCAGTCAACAGAAAAATGATGATCAAAGCCAACCAAATACTTCAAACTGGAAATTATATTATTATTGCATAAAGTCTCAATGAGAATAACAATGTCCGGTTTATAGACACGGACAAGGTCTTTGATACAGGGAACTGTCTTGACATTGCCTAAGCCCCGACAGTTCCAGGCTATAACATTCATGACTCCCGGCAGGCCTGGGAACCAGGCGCTGCCGATAAAAAAGGTCCGATAGAAGAGGACGATTTTGTTTGAACAACCTTGTCGCGTCATTTTTCGGAGATCAAGACTATTTGATTAGCTTTTGACTCACTATTTATTTCACGACTGAACATTTTATTTTTTTAAAAGAAAGTGGAAAAAAGTTCAAATACCACTTTAAAAGATTTAGGGTTCGGGGGTTGGTTACATAAAGGGAAGGTATTAGCACCCTTTATGTTCGTAGTACTCTACGAGAACCTCTTGATTTTATTTAATTTTTGTGCTATAAACTTGCTTGCTTTTTTGAAAATGGATTTAAAGTGATTAAGAAAAAGAAGAAAGAGAAGCCTATTATCTACATTTTTTATTGATTTGGAAGGACGGGTGTCCTTTGCCTACGTACCCGTGAGGGATCAAAACCTCGTAGTTCGGGGTAGAAATTTCGGTTTGATTGGTTTTGTGTTTTTTATTAGTTTTGAAAAGGTTTTGAAAAAAGCCAAGTGGCAAAATAAATTTGTTTGTGTTTTTTATATTAAAGGAAAATGAGTAAAAATATGATTAAGATTGATTGCAATTTTGATTTATGAAAGGATAAAATAAAAGGATCACTTGATTTAAAAATCAAGGTTTATTATGAAAATATTTTTGTATTTTGTTATTTGCATGTTTTTGTTGTTTTTGAATAATTAGCTAAAATTAAACTAACGGAGCGAGGAAATAAAAGCGTAGACACTTTGTGGTGATATTGGATCGCCACGAAGGTCTTTAACCTAAACTAGAGCATAAAACATAAAAATAAAGCAACACCCACACACGCACACATGCATGATTTTTATTAAACCTATCGGTACATTCTAAAGTCTGCGAGAAAAATAAATGGAGAAGAGAAATAAATTATTTACATTAATGCCTAAATTACATTCTAAAGTCTTGCGGTAAAGTAAATGATGTTAAAAAAAAAATGAGCAGAATAATAATAAATCTAATCCTAAATATGCATCAGGTATGTGTGTTTAAAGAAAAAAAAAAAAGGAATTGGGCTAAGGAACAGGCTGGGTGTAACGCCCTATTTTATTATTTATTTATTTTATTGAGTTTAGATATCTTTTTATAATTTAATCGATTTATTTTGATAAGTGATATTTTGTTATGTTATATGTTGGTATTTATTAGTATAATATATATGTTATCTGGGTAGAAATATATATATGTTATTTGGTGTAAAAATATATTTGTTATTTGTTATAGAAATATATTTGTTATAGAAATATACATGTTATTTGGTGTAAAAAAATATACTTGTTATTTGCTATAGAAATATATTTGATATTTGTTATGGAAGTAATTTATATATATTTTTAAATAATTATTAAGTTGTGGGACTGTTTTTGAATTAGTTAGAATTATGAGGGAATAAGTGGAATAAGATAAAACAAATAGAAGAGGTATAAAAGGTAAAACTTAGGTTTAGGAACAGACAGTACGTACAATCAGTTTTGGGAGAAAAAGGGAGAAAACTAGAGGTGGAGAACCAAGAGGCTGCTGCTCCAATTTTATTAAAGTAAGGGTGGGATTTCCTTCAATAATCATAGTATATAATAATTCTGAAATTTGATGAATTGTTGTGTTCTTGAATTAGGGTTAGAAAGTTTATGTTAATTGATAAAATGAGATGAATTGTGTTGTTTGATGCATGTTCCTATGTTGTTTTGATTTCTATATTGCCTATTTGACCTGTAAACATCATTGTAAATCATTTTGGGTTTGGGTGATTAAGGGATCAAAAATTAGGTTTTTGGAGTGAAAATTGTTCTTTCCCGTAAGCGAATTCGGCCACCGATTTTCTGAAAGCCAAAACTGGAAAAACACTCATTTTTCACCCGTTTCTGTTTTGAATTAGCTTTCGGTGTAAACACAAAAGTTGTAGGTATGGATGTTAACTTTTTAATGCCGTTGGATTGACTTCTAAATGATTTATAAAACTTGAGATATGGTCAAATTACTGCACGTAGGTCACAGTGAATATTTATGAACTTCAGCACAACCATTCCCGAATTTGAAATGAAAACTGATATTGATAGGTACAAAATTGGTATTAGGTGTAAACACGAAAATTGTAGGTATGGATGTTAGCTTTTTAATGTCGTTGGTTTGAATTCTAAATGATTTATAAAATTTGAGATATGGTCAAATTACTGCATGTAGGTCACAGTGAATATTTATGAATTTCAACACAACCTTTCCCGAATTTGAAATGAAAACTAATATTGATAGGTACATAATTGGCCTTTGGTGTAAACGTGAAAGTTGTAGATAATTGTGTTAGCTTTCCATTGGCTTTGGTTTGACTTGAAAATGATTTTTGTTGTTTGAGTTATGATGAAAATACTCCAAGGAGGTTTTAGTGAATTATTATATGAATGTATATGTTGATGATAATATATGATGTTTTTCCTGATTGATGAATTAGTATATGAATGTATATGTCGATGAATATGATGTTATATGATGTGTTCATGATTGATGAATTATTATATGAATGTATAAGTTGATGAATATGATGTTACATGAAGTTGTTTATAATTGTATTGTCTTTCAGTGAGTCTGAATTAATATGAATATTGTTGTTGATTAAATTGAGATACATATATAATTGTATACGCCTTTTGAGAACTATAAGCGATGAACTATGTGATTGTTTATGATATTGTCATATCTTGAAATATTTGATGTGCTGTCATGTTGTTGTTTATTATTGACTAAAAGCCGCATGTGTCAATCTAAGATTAGGAGTTGTTGATCCAAATTGTTGGAATCCTAAGATGTCGATGTTGTGTAAGTTGTATGATGTTGAGTCCATGCATACCCATTTCAGTTGGGGGCTTGATGCCCTGTGAGTTTTTACTCTACACGTTGGGGGCTTGATGCCCTGGAGCTTTAGCTCATTTGCGATGAGGGCTTGACGCCCTGGAAGTATATTAATACTTATTACGTTGAGGACTTGACGCCCTGGATTGGTACCACATGCATGAATAAGATGTCTAAGTTGCATAGTCGATGTCGAAGTTGTCGAGTTGTCTAAGTTGTCGAGTTGATAATTATCAATGAATCGTTAATGAAGAGTTTTATGTTGTTGATTATGTTGTTTATGTGAAATATCGTTAAAGATGATTTGAAGTTGATTGTCGCTTATGTTGTTTATATTGTTTATATGAAGTATTATTAAAGATGAACTACGTGGTTATTTGTATTACTAATTGATGTTGTTATGATGATTACATAATGTAGCTTATGAGTTGTTAAAGAAGTACTATATGAAGAATTATTATGATTAATTGATGATGTTCATGTTGTTAAATGTATTTGATGAATTATATGTTTATTATTATTGTTTTGTGAAATCTCACCCCTTCTGCTTGAAAATGTTGCCTTCCCTATGGGTAACTTGCAGGTAACCAAGAATAGTTGCGGTCGTGTGAGGTATCTCTCGCGTGTGTCTTAGGTGCTCTGATACGTAACGGGATGGGAATTTTGTTGTCGTTTTCTATTCCTTACGTATTGTTTTATGAACATGTTGATGAACTAAATTTATGAGATTTTGTGTTGAGGCCCTTGTGCCAAAGATTGTTTTGAAAAGTTGAAATATTTCCGCTGCGATGTATTAAAGGAATTTTATTCTATTTATGATTTTATGAAAAGAAGTGTGACATTCCGTTTACGTTGAATTACTCTGATATTATGCAAAAAGAAAGAATTTTAAGTTGGGAAAACGGGGTGTTACACTGGGGACGTGGGCCTAAGGATTAAACCGGTTTAGGTCGGTTCAAAGGCTGAACCGGTTCAGAATACTAATATATATAGTCTGTGGACTGGTTTTTTTTTCTTATTTTTGTTTTCCATTTCTCTCTCTTCTCTCATTCTAGAGAGAGAGACTCTGTTCTCTCTCCTCTTCCGTTCTTCTTCTCCGACGAGAAGGTAGAGTGGCCGCGCCGAAGTAGCTATCTACTCTTTTTTTTTTTTTTTGGTATTCTATTCTACTTGTCCTTCTGTCCTCGTTTCTAGCCCTAAAAATTCCAATAACAGTCTTTAACACCTTAGATCTAAAAAAACTTAAACTTTATACCTTTCTTTCTCTTTCCGGATTTGTGTTGCAATTTACTGTTGGATCCGTGTGTATGGCTTCGGATTTCTGTTGGTGATGGCCTCTTCACGGTTTGAGCGGTGCCGTTTGCAGCTTCATGTTGTTTGTTCGCGTTGTTTGGGTTGACGAACGTGTTGCATGTTTGGTTATGGTTCGGTTATGATATTGTGTTGGTTGTCTTTATTTTTTTATTGCATGAGGGTTTTGATGTTGGAAATTAGAATCGTTGTGAATGTTTGTTGAAATTGTGCGTTACTGCAGGTTTAGGGTTTTTGAATTTCGGTCTCCTAATGTGTGTTTTGCAGGTTGTATTTATAGGGAAGTGATTAGGGATTAGGGTTTGTTAAAAGGAGTAGAAAAATCAGTGGTTTGAGGAGAAAGAAGTTGATATGTTCCTGAACTTGAGACTGGGATTGTGGCGCAGAACAACAGTTGTTTTTTGGACCTGGACATTTTTTGATATTTTTGGACTTATCTGATTTATTCGGACAAATTAAAATTAAAATAAAAGACTAAGACTAAAACAAAAAAAAAACAAAGTAAGAAATAAGAAATAAAGACCAAAACAAATTTCAAAATCAATTAAAAAAAACTTAAATAAAAGATGGAATTTAATCTAGAATAAAAAATGAAAATGAAGAGAGATGAGGGCCCGACTCGGAACCAAAAATGAGGTATTTTAAAATACCTCTCTGCCGAATTTTTTACTTGAAAAGTCAGAGACTGATCAAGGTCTGAGGACGCGTGTCGGTGTATGAATGTAGGATCTTAGTAATGCTTTTTTCATGTTGCAAAGCAGTAGCTGATGGTGTGGGGCGCACAAAGGATAAGTCAGCAGATAAAGAAGTTCCATTTAATTCAGCACGTGACCGTTTTGTATTACCCTGGATTGTTGAAGTATTTTCCTCCTCCAATAAAGTCTCTTCATGAGGCGATAAATGGGATTCTGTCTGTTTAATACAACTTGAGGGACGAATTAAATTTGGATTCTTCAGCAGGTCAGCTAGGCTGACCGTTTTGACAGGTGAAGATTCAGAAGTTAATGCTTGTCTGTTACTGTTTATCTAGTCAACCGTAACGTTTCTGGCCGCCCTTGGCATCAAAGTTGACGATGGTAACCACTCCTGACCTTCCTCCCGGAGCCAGCAAGAACCTCTGCCATCGTTCTTCAGTTTTTCGACACGTAACTCAGGCCCCTAGTATCTTACTCCATCATCTGAGTCTACCGAATACAGTTTGTCACAGTAATCCTCAATGTGGCCTAGCGCTCCACAGTAGTAACAAAAATTACCTAGGCGTTCGTACTTGAATTTGACAATTTGTGAGTCCCTTCCTGGACGTTTGATTTTCTTCTGTCTTTTGAGTGGTTTGGAAACATCAAGCAGCACTCTGATGCGCATATATGATCTGAGATGATTGGCACCGTTTTTGACATCATACTCCAAGAATTCTCCAATGAAATCCCCAAGGTCTTTCCCCACTCTTTCTGTCATAAAGCCAACCGGAACATCATGAATACGAACCCAAAAAGGCACTGATTGCAGTGGCACACTTTGCGCAGGCGCGTTATCTGGGAGAGTATTGAGAATCAGTAGGTTGTTGTCAAAGTACCATGGACCTTTTTTGAGAATGGTTTGCATAACACGAAAGTGAAAGAATTTGAAAGTGAAGAGGTTTGGCTCAATTTCCTTGATATTGACCCCTCTTCCTGGATGCCAAAATTCGGCAATTTTTGTTGTCATCATGTGCCCTCTAATTGGTTTATCAGTAAGGAATTTCCCCACGAGACTAGCACTGGTGTCAGCAGTATTGTTAGGAGTATCCTCAATTGGAATTTCGAGTTCCTCCTCTTCGTCACTTAGAGATAGATTTGGTATGGATGCCATTGAAACAGAAAAGATGAAAACTTCTCACAGGGAGAGAAAAAGGGAGCGTCTCACCAGAAGATGGGAGAGAATAACAATAATATAACCCTTAACCCTAGCAAAACCCCGTGGCCGTTTTGCTAAATTTCCAGAAACCCTAGCAGAGCCCCGTAACCACTCTGCTATATTGGCATTCGATTTAAGTAATCATTTGTTTAATAAATCTAAAAAGTTATTTTTCGTTTATAATAATAACTGAATGATGTATATAAATAGTATTATTCCGCGTAAACTACCGTGATGGATAAAAATGATATATATACGTACGTACATACATACACACACACACATATATATATATATATATATATATATATATATATATATATATTCTCTAAATCCGTGTGATTATTTGATAGACATATATTCAATATAATTTCTACCATTGAATAAAATTAGTATATTTGTATTAACTTATGGATTGATTTTGTCTAATATAAACAAGTAAATTTGTCATGTATCATGCATATACATGTTTATGCATATACATGTTTTCTATCAATTAATAAATAAGTCATATATATTATCTTGTCAAAACAAAAAGAGTCGTATATATTATATTTGATTCAATGATAAGATTTATCTCACTTGTTCAGCATAAAATTGGTCTAACTAATATAATATTTTAATAATTTTATTTAACTAAAAGTTAAATATGTTTTTGGATTTTGATCTTTATCAATATTTCAACTTTTTGTTTTAGTTTCTATAACATTTTTCTTCGACATTTATAGTCCCCTGTAAGTTTTTCATCACAATTTTAAATTAACTCTTATGTATCATTCAAAATTTTAAATTTTTCTCTCGCATTTATATTTAGCACATTATGACTTTCCTTTTTCAAAGTTTTGTTTTTTTTGTAACAAGTGATGAATTAAACATGGATTTTCACTCTCTCCGTTTCAAAATACATGTCGCAATTTTACGATGTGCATTATTCACATAATTTATTTTCATCGTATTTTTTAACTAATATATTATTACGAATGTAAATATTTTAGATGTAGTTTGATTTGTCTCAATGAATATTTTCATAATATCAATTTTTTATAATTTTTTATCTTAGATAATTAAATATATTAATGATCAAAATTGTGTATTGTCATGTGAGCCGTGGTTGATAGCAACGTATATTTCAAAATAAAAGGAATATGTTGCTTACGCTTAAAATTTCATATTTAATTTATATCCCTTCAGTCACATTTATAAATAATTTTAATTTTTTTAGATTTGTTAAATAACTGAAGTGAAATATATATATTTTTTGGGTACAAGAAATATATATTAACTTTAACTTTATAGCTTTGTTCCCTAAAAATACTTTATAGCTTTATGAGTTGTCACGTTCAAAGTTCTTCCTTCTCATTAATTACAAAAGGAAAATCATCCTTACCTTGCTTTTTTTTCTTTCTTTTCTTTATGACAAAAATCATTCTTTGCAACATATGGATGTAACGTGCTTTGAAAGGTGAATGTTACTTCAAAAAAATAGGTGTGATTTTTTTTCTTCATAATTGTGTTTGTTTTTGTGAGATTTTACGCAATAAAACTAAAGTAGGATGTATCTAGCAACGAGAAGGGTTACAGAAATGTAACAAATGAATCAGGTTGAAAGCTAGTAATGGGCCACTGGTCCAATTGGTTTGATCCGATGTACCATGACAATCTCTTTAGACATCCAGGAAAGTCAAACAGTAGTTAGAACACTTTTTAAATCACGTGAACCAATTTAAAAAATGCTCTAACCGATTTCAAAAGTGTTGAATACCATTCGGTGGGTGTTTGAGAGGACTTCAGATCCTCTTCATTTATTAATCTCTCCATTTTTACCATTTGGAGAGATAAAAACACATCAAGTTTGAAAATAATTAATAATAATTGGACTCACTTAATGGTATGACTCGCTGTATTTTTGTTTTTGTATTTATCTCTCACCAAACTACATTACCCATTTACCTATAGCAAATGGAGAGGATCTTAACTCGTTTGAGAGTGGTCATTGAGTGTCTAAAGAGTGATCCTCATTTACCGTTGCCCTTGCAGAGTCCATTTGTAGATATTGTGGTCTAAGTGATAAAATTGTGAGAATTTCTTTTTTCACCTACCAAGCCTCACACACCCTCCATGTTTTCAATTGAATCATTGTTATTAGGGTAAATACCTCTTTTCGTCCCTATAATATTAACGAATTCCAGTTTTAGTCCCTATAAAAAAAAAGATTTAGATTATGTCCTTGTAATTTCAGATTCCTCCATTTTTGGTCCCTTATTTCACCACGTCAGCAAAATCTGCATACATGACACGTAAAATGAGGGACCAAAAATGGAGGAATATGAAATTACAGGGACCAAAAGTAGGAGGAATCTGAAAATATAGGGATGTAATTTATGCAGATTCTGCTGACGTGATGAAAGGAGGGACCAAAAGTGGAAGAATCTGAAATTACAAGGACATGATCTAAATCTTTTTTTTACAGGGACTAAAACTGGAATTTGCTAATATTACAGGGACGAAAAAAAGTATTTACCCTTGTTATTATCATCTAATTTCTCATCTTCTTTTTCAAAAATTAAGGATCTCTAAAACACTTAAAATACTTCTTATGACTTTATGTTGCATGATTGAAAAGTGGAATTCATGTCCACAAAGGCATATATACTTGGGATACACTTCATGTGACTAACGTTTTAGCAACAAACTAGCTTATGGATTAGGGGTGTTCATGGTTCTAAACTGCATTGTAATTGAACCACATTAATGGTTACAGTTCAGTTTTTAAAACCACTTTAAGAAAAACTGGTTTATTTTTAAAAACAATTCAGTTCAAGTTTAAAACCGGTTCAGAACCAGTTTAATATATTTAAACCATATTGAATAAGCAGTACTCATACCCGCAAAACTGGTATAGAAAAACTAGTTTCATCAACCGGTTCACTAACGTTCGAATAAGCAGTTTTTGAAAAAGATATCCTAATAAGTTGTTTTCCATAAATAAACTGGTTTGAATAAGCTGTTTTTTTTAAAGAGATCCTAATAAACTGTTTTAATAAAAGTGCACTAAGAAAAATATGGTTCAAATATATTAACCCATACTCAAATTTGTCCCGTATGTAGAAAATTACTTTATTACTCATTGATATTTGCCATGTTATAAAATTTGCAATTGATATTTAAAGGAGCAACCAATCACTCGGTTTATAAAAAATGTTAAAATGAGCATATTGCTGGATAATGCATTACAACATTGCCCTTAAGAGCAAAAAAAAAAAATATTTTTCTCATCCGAAACCCGTTGAAAACAATGATGAAATTCAATTTCTCATCCTGTTAGGATAACATGTAAGTATATGAGAGTCGGAGATGAAGTGAAAAAAGGTAAAATTCGTCTTACTGCCCCATTGCCATACCTACTTATGCACCGATGAATAAAGAAAGATATAATTGTAGCAACATGGCCTCCAATTCTTCGTTTCATGATCGCACAAGACATAAAAAACTTGAATGCCACATTGTTTAAGAGAAGTTACAACAAATCTATTTCCCTCCTTTTTGTCTCTTATACTCTTAAATCATTTTTTCTTGTGTTGAATTCGGATTGGATGAACATAAAAACAATCAAATCCTTCCATCATCATATTTTTAGTTGACATATATTCATCAAATCCATCTTATAAAAGCATATTAATTAGTTTAATGCATAAATAATTTTTAAAATAATTATTTAATAATTTAGTTTAATATGTTTAGTGCAGTCTCAAAATAATTCAACTTTATTATTATGTTTTAGTTTAATAATTTTCATATTAAAAATTGAAGCAGATTAATGTTATAGAGCGGTGGAGGTCAAAGACGGAACATGGTGGCCTTCACCAGGCTGCACAAATCTTCGATAAATCCGACATAGTAAGTCAGTGGAGCTCCGACGAAGCATGGTGGAACTCTGAAATTGACCTCTGCTACCTCACCAACTCCTTTATTTTTTGACAATTTTTAATATATTATTATTATTTTTAAAATAAAATAAAAACTCAAATTTTTTGGTCAAAAAGTCAACTTTTAGTACTCCTCGCATCAAAGTATAACGGTCATTTTTGCAGTTTCAAAATAATTGTTGTTTGAAAATATCAATGTAACATTTGTTATTTCCTCGCTTATATACTCTTATTTATTGATTTTCATTTCGCTTAACTACTCTACCAAATACATTAGCAAAAATGATATACTTTTATCATTGAAATAAAAAATTTAATCATTTTCTTAAAAACCGTGTATAAATTAAATTAAAACTGAGCAAACACATTATTAAAAAGTCATTGACCACCACAATTTGATTGACACAATTTAAAAATATATAGTTTTATTTCTTCAATTTTAAAATTATTATTAACATTTTTCTCTTAAAAAAACATATCATTATCATTTTTCTTTTTCTCTAAAAAATTATTAACATTTAAATTATATATATATATATATATATATATATATATATATATATAGTTTTTTGATAAAATTAATTAATATTTTATCAAATTATTTACTTAAATACATTCATTTGAAACAATCTAACATGTCATATCAAACAATCAATATATCATATAAAAGTTGAAAAATTCTACAACTACACATAGTTTTTGGTTTGAGTCAATGAATTAAATTACAACTTTGCGAGATCTTGTGACATAAACCCATCCAAAGACCAAGAATAAAACAGTGGGAAAAATTACTGCACCAAAACTGTGGGAAATTACTTCTACATATTTTTTAGGAAGTAAAAGTATATTTAAGGATATTTTTTACATATATATGGTAATAATTGGGTGTTCGAAATTCAATGGGCATATTGGGAAATCCAATTTGAAACGTTCACTTTAAACCTCTCCCACCATATCATTTTCTCTTTTCACTTCACTCATTCTGACTCTCTGTTCAAAAACACGACACAACACCAACCTTATTCATTCTTGTCTTTTTCCTGTTCTATCTCTCTTTTTTCAAATTCACTCGAACCGGGTTCAACTTCAAACAACAGGAAAATGGAGAGTTTCAGAACAGAGATTGACACTTCAGCTCCATTTCAATCGGTGAAAGAAGCTGTTAACCGCTTCGGTGGTGTTGGTTACTGGAAACCCTTTCACTGTAATAATCATCTTTCATCTCACATTTCTCATTCTAAGGTTGGTTCTCTCTCTCTCTCTCTTGTTACATGTTCTACATTGCTTGTGTAATTAATTGTGATTTGTTGCTTTTTATTGACTCATTTGAAATTATTTATGTGATTAATAGGAGCCTTTGTTTCTTTTACTATTTTGTTTCTCCATGTTTAGCTAGTGCAACATAGGTGCGTTTGATTTGCAAAACAATAAGTACTGGACACATAGAAATGTACTGGAGAGAGAGAGATAGAGAAATGACTTTTTTATTTTTAGGGAAGAGAAATGAGTTTTGTTTGTGTTCTTTTGAATGTTAAGGTTTTTAGGATTTGATGAACTACAAAATTACACGCAGGCACACATAGAGAAATGGTTTTTGGACTATCAAAATTTTGAGGGTTAACAACCATTTTGATCCCTGAATATGTGAGGCGGTGTCATTATAGTTCCTAAATGTACCAAATTTGCAGATAAAAACCAAAGTGTCTTTTTATTTGTAATTTTGATGTCAAATATGGTGTGGTTTGATTTTTGTGTCTAATTTTAAAACGTGTGTAAATTGTGACATAAGGTGTCTCTATTTTGATGTTAAAATATCGCAATAGATTGTAAGTGAAGAATGTTGGTAAATTTGGGAAGTAGATAAATAATATTGTCCTCATTTATAGTTACTTGATAGAGCTACATTGTCTTGTCTGTGAAGGTTACTAGATATGTTAAGTTAACACATTTTATGAAGAAGAAAAAATAAATCATAGATGCTTGTTTTTTTTCTTCTTATCCATATATATATAAAATTAGATTTATTGCCTACTATGTATGTCACAAATGTATTAAGGAAGTAAATATGTCACAAACATATTTTTCGCAAAATGAAACAATGTCCAATGTACTCCAATTCTGCTCACAAATTTTTTTAACTAAAGTTTTCTAAGTTGCATCCCAAAGTATCAAGAGATATCCCAAACATATTAGTCAGTATTTAATTTTCAAAATTTTGGGGAATACTTCTTTGATATACATATCTGAAAGTATGGTACGTTTATTGGTATCGAATATGGATACGAGTACGACACCAATACTTTATCAACTTTGAAGTTTTTGAGCTTCATAGTACATTGTTCTTATAGAGGATTCAGACGAACGGGTGAAATTAGTGTCATTTCCCATCAGAGCTACATTTCCCTTCTACACCCCCACTCAAGACCAACTCCCATGAAAATCTGACATAGTAATATTTTTTGGATCTTGCTAACGAGTGCCCCTGGGGCACTCTTTAAGGATTCTCAATTAAGAAATTATTCCTTAAAAAAGTCAAATGTTTCAATATCCAATGCATTGAATACACAAATTTTCATAAAAGCTTACCATTTAAGGTCTTTAAAGAGTGCCCCCGGGCACTCGTTAGCATTTCTCATATTTTTAGGAATGGCAAAGAATCTTATTCTGTGTGTGAATTATCTTTTATGTAAATATTCTCAATAATCTTTCATCTGTGACTTCTCTTTCTAAGCCTAAGGTACTCTCTTTTTCTATTTTGTTTCCATGTTCAGTGTTTGTGTGGTTAATAGTGATTTGTTGCAGTTTATGAACCCATTAAAATGATTTATGTGAGTAATAGGAGGCTTTGTTTTCTTTCTCCATGTTTAGCTCATCACTATGTTATAAAATTTTGCTTATGTTCTTTTGAATGCTAGGGTTTCTTGGATCTTATGAATTGCAATTAAGTCATATGTTTAGATGTGTAGATGGAGAATGTTACAAAATATGGAAAGTAGATAAATAATACTGTCATTTATATTGAGTTTAGTTACATGATAATGTTTTCTAATGCAGAGCTATATTGTCCTTCTACACCCCCATTTTAGACCAACTCATTAAAATCTGGCATATTAACTTATTCTGTGTGTGAATTAACTTTTACAAAAATGTTCCCATTGAGCTATATAGTAAGTTCTCAACCTCTCTTTTGTTAGCAGCACCACGTAGAAGAGCTTGACAGGGAGAAACTAGAGGAGCAGGCAAGAGTGTTGGAGAAAGAACTGATCCTAAAAGAAAGGGAAACTCTTGATGTGTTGAAAGAATTAGAAAAGACCAAAAGGCTTGTTGAAGATTTGAAATCAAAGCTGCAGAAGAAAGAATCTGAAACAATATTGAATCTCGAGATGAGTGTGTGTGATCAAAGATCGATTGTAGATGAGAAAGAAGTAAAGGAGAACCAACCAAGTTCGTCTGAGGTTCTTCAACCCATGAAGGAATGTTCTATGCCTTCCCGTGTATCTTCTCCAAACTTGATACTAATGGAATTGAAGCAGGCCAAGTTGAACCTAACCAAAACTACTCATGATATTGCTGATGTACGAGCTACTGTTGAATCTCTTGATAAGAAATTAGAGAAAGAAAGGATCTCACTTGAGAAAACCCGTGAGAGGTTTACTCATAATTGTTCAAAAATGTCTTGTCTTGAAGAAGAGCTAAACCAAACCAGATTAAGATTGCAAGTGGCAAAAGGTGCTGCTTCTGGTGATCCTTTAGATGTTACAACAGAACTCCATCGATTGAGTTCAGAGGCCGAGCATTTCAGAAAAAAGAGAGAATCCGCAAAATCAGAAGTTTTAAAAGCACTTTCTGAAATTGAGCTGACAGAAGCTATGATAAAAACTGCTGAAATTAGGTTGGTTGCGGCAAGGAAAATGAAGGAAGCTTCTAGAGCTGCAGAAGCTGCTACCATTGCAGAAATTAACGCACTGTCTAGCCATGAGGGTACATCAGAAGAGTGTATGCAGAAGCGCGAGGAAATCACTCTCTCAGTTGAAGAGTATACTACTCTGACTCGTAAAGCTCGAGAAGCAGAGGAACAATCAAAGAAGAGAGTAGCAGATGTTATGCTTGAGGTTGATGAAGCAAATTCTTCGCAGATGGATATTTTTAAAAGGGTAGAGGAAGCAACAGAAGAAGTTCAAACCTGCAAGAAGGCCCTTGAAGAAGCTCTACAAAGGGTAGAGGCTGCAGATAGAGGGAAGTTAGAAGTTGAAGAGGCTTTAAGGAAGTGGCGATCTGATGGCCAAAAAAGGCGTTCTTCAACGAATAGCTGTTTGAAGTTTAAAAACTCTGGTCCATCTGATCATAGGAGAGATATTCGGTTACTTGATGTAAATGGATTGAATTTGGTAAACGATGAAGCCAAGCCTGTTTTAAAGCCGACTCTATCAATAGGACAAATACTGAGCAGGAAGCTGCTTATACCAGAAGAGTTTGAAGAACCGATGGTGCATGGAGAAATAGTCTCGGTGAAACAGAAGGTGTCATTAGGTCATATGCTTGGAAAATACAATGACAGTCCGTTGTCCGATGAGCAAACTGAGAAAGAAAATGGTCAAAAGAAGCAGTTTTCTGCTAAGAGAAAGAAATTTGGGTTTGCAAGATTCTCACATCTTTTGTCAAAACAGCACAAAAAGAAGAAGAAACCAATGCTGAATTTGAGGTGAATAGATTATTTGATCAATTTTCTATTCCATCTAGCAATGACAAGAGCTAGACTCAAAAATAGCATCTCCTATTAGGCCTCATCACATTCCCTAGGTACTGTTTTTTGTTTAACTCTTTTTAGAGAAACTGGAATACATGGCTTTTATATTTTGATGTACTAAATATAGCATATAATTTATATGCTCAGTTATGTCATTCCCTGCATTTTGCTATACATTTTGTATGGTATTTAGGTTGCAGTCCCTGCTTTTACATTAACTAAGTAGTTATGCTTGTGCAATTTCTTAACCTTAGTATTATAATGTTCATTCTCTTGATTTGTGTTTTATCTCATACAGTAAACACTTGTAAGTTTTTGTGAGAACATAGCTTATTTTAACAAACTTTTTGGGATAGATAGATAATTAATATGGAAATAGGTTAACTATATATCATTTTTAATTATAGAAATATCCGTTCACTTATCAGTTGTGTAAAGTTTAGTATCAGCTGATTACAATTGATTGCTATGCAAAACTTCATTTTCATAATAACATTAAGCAGGTCATTATTGAAAATGAAATGAACAGAAAGAATGCAAAAAGCAAAGTGCTGTTTGGGTGCTTAAAGAGTGTCACGTTAATATTTCATCTATAAAAAGAACTTTACTAATTAGATCCATTTGAGATATTTCTCAATGTATGATTAAATATCTTCACAATAATCACATAAATTAAAATACCATGTAACAACTGAGTATGGGAATCATCAATTCATATACATTCATACAAATAACACTCTTCAACCAAAGCAGCACAACCCCAGAAAATCCTCTTTTGGTGAACTCAACCAAAGTTACCAATTCAACCTGCAGGCAATAACATTCATGTATCAAAGGACTATTTGCCTACAAGTAGTTCACAATGTACATATGAGAAAGAAAAAAAGAATCAACTCATATATCCCTTAGAAATTCACATTCTACATCTCATGGAAATCATATTTTGAGTATAAGAATTGCATGAAATATGCCTTGAACATGATTTACATTAAACTAATAAGTATGAGAAAAGGGAACAAACATCCACAACAAACTAGTTTTATATTGACTTCCAATAAAAATTCAACATTTTATGGTTATTTTCAAATTGTCGTTACAATGTGAGTTTACATGACAATGTCGCGAGTTTTCATTATTTGTCGGTGTAAAACTATTTACATCGACAATGCATCTCCACCAAATTCAATAAGTATTATTAAACCTAACAATCAACAAATATAGTCAATTGTACAAGAAATAAAAACTTAATACACTTCGATCTCATTGTTTTGTTGAGTCATAGTTTCGATATACCATTTCTAAATTTGAAAAATATGGTCCTTCAATATTTAAATTCTCTGAAATTTTATCAACTTATTTTATTGATGTGTCTTGTCGAACAATGAGCTGACAAAATTCATTGGTACATGAAGTGACAATGCATGTGTATATCAATTTACACTTTTTATTTAGATTAGTAATTTGAATGTAAACAAGAGGGTATGACCCTTATTAGGACAGGGTTTACACTATCCAAATCATTTTCTTCCAAACTGCACGAATTAAGGAAATAACATATAATTGGTAGACAAAAAAAGCTTCAAATAAGCTCCAAAATGCACCAACGAAGCTTCCTACTCCCGTACTCAATAGTATTTTTGCCATACAAATTTACATACATTACATCAAGAAAATCTTAGCATTCTAATTTCTAAAAAAATCATTCCATTAATGGTATCATATAAACCAAGATCTTCCATAAAAAATTAAATAAAGAAAAATGGTTGATAAATATAGTTACTAACATTTCATCACATCAAGAAAATCTATTAGTGAATACTAGTAGTGGAGTACATATTTAGAATTAGCGAAAATATAAAATTGGAAATTGTAGCAGTGGTGTACCAAAAAGAAAAAGAAATACTAGTAGTGCTACATAAAAAAGAAACTTTTCCAAAAGTTAAACTTGTGATTATGAAAAATGTGCCTTCCTTAATCCCTATGGCTATGGCCACCTTTGTTGCTTAAGAATAAAGACTAATGAGTTGTCTATTCACTTTCCTCTTTTAAATTTTCTTTCAAATATACTTTTATCAATATGACAATATCTATGATAGATTCAAGAGTGAGGTACACAATACCCTTCATGTGCTACCACACATTGAATATATTCTCAATCTCCTTGAATATTGAAACAACATTGAATGGTAAGTGAAGTTAACAATCTAACCATCTTCCACTATCCCAACCTACACGCCACTCAAAGTCCTATAGGAAGGGAGGAATAATAATTAACCTTTTGAATTCTTTCACTTCCATTTCCTTTTGAATTCTTTATAATCTCAAAAAATAAAGGTAATCTTTCTTCTTCTTCTTCTCCTTGCCATGCAACTTTGATATTGCTTAAGGTACAGTTTTGCATTTTGATAAACAAAAGAAAAAAAACTAGTCTTAATATCACTTGCTACATTGTTTAATTTATCATCTGGAATTACATGCAAGGATGTTGTTGATGCATGCTATGATACTCTAATTTTCTTTACTTTATCTTAATTTATCCTTTAAATTGGCACATTAGTAAATAGACTAGACTGAGCTTTTCCACAGAAACATGCATTTTTTTTGTTATTTTATAAAAAATAAATAGTATTTAATTGATAATGTTTTTTTTAAGGAGTTGATAATGTTGTTGTATCAAAATGGCACATCATAATTTTGATATGCTATTTTTTTTTTCAAAAAATAATAATATATATTTTTATATGCTATTCAGTTTTTTTTTTTTAATTCATCCGAGGCAAATTTGGCATCTTTATGAAAGTTTTCCTTTATATTAGCCCTGATTTTTTTTTTTTTATACTATTAATGTCTAATTTTTTTTTCCTAGTAGAAGTTGACATTTTTCATCTTTAATGTTTTTTATAGGAACCATGGAAGGGAGAATTGGTCTCTTGTTTATTGTGGTACTAGGTGTTGCTCTGGCTTGTGATGCTAGAGGACTTGCAAACCCTTGGAGCATCATTGCTGCAAACTCCGCCTCTTCTGGTAACATTCTTTGCTGTTACTGATATCATTCTTGTTTGCAGTATTCTGAATCTTCTATTTATTAATGAATACTGGTGAAGGAGCAAAAGTTTAAGTAAATGCATTCTGTTATTCTCGAGCGCTTACCCGCTTATCAGTGAATATTAGTCGCAATCAACGAATAAGTAAGCTTAGATTTGATTAAAATTAAGGCATAAGAGTTTCTAAAATGAGATAAATGCCAAAAGAATGGGATGGAATATGGAATACTAACAAGTCTTGGTAACATGTTATCTGCTGATCCTATAATTCCTGCTAATGTGAGGTCCATGGAAGATTCAAATCCATTTTGAATATATTATAGGTAGTCTTACCTTGCATTTGCAAAAGGCTGATTTTGCGACTCAACCCTTAGACCTTTCTAGCCACATGATAGGCCCCTCCTTCAAATTCTCTCTGTAACAATAATGAAGAAAATAATTAGGAAACTGCTGATTTTATCCGTCAATCATACGGATAAGACAATGACTTGATCAGTGTTGATTCAACAACAATAAAAGAAACGATCATAAGATGAGTTTTGAGGCATTACTATGTATTTTTCTTAATTTTTTGTGGAACCAGCACTGATTGAGTCACTCATATTCTTGAGATGAGTAAGACTATGAGGGTATGAGCTTCTACATATGAGGAGTAGCACCAATTGTGTCACTGTCTCATTTTATAGGACGAATAATATTATGAGGAGCAACATCAATTGTTATTAGAGTTTCAAACCATTTTCAAACATCGGTTCCCCGTAAACTGTACAAGACACTTCCCCACCTTAGACATCACTTTAAATCGATAAGTGTGGGAAGTTTGTGGTTTTTACTTTGTAGTTTAGAGTCATAAAAACATGAAATTTTTGTAGGATACATTAATTAGTGGTATAAGTTACCAAACGTACAAAATTAATTGACATTGTTGTGGGTGTGCTGTAAGTGTAAGTTCTAGGCATGTCCTCAAATTAGCTATCTGTGACAGGCTGAACAGGGGTCATAAAGTCTTCAATTAGTTAACTGATAATATGACCTGTAAATCCACCTCCTTCATACCTAAAACTGCTTGATGCATTCTTTAAGGACTTATGGGAAGTAAGATATGGATATTTCTTGTACTCTGTCTATGATTTGATAGACATGATGATAGAGGAAATTTACGGGATGATTTTAAGTGACAGCAGATGGCCGTCGACAAACAAACCTGTGCAGTTTTACCACCCATCACTGTGCGATGATATGCAGATATATCATGAATACAAGGGAATAGACAGTACTTCCCCCTTAGTTTATTATATTGTTTATGTTGAATGATTTCGTACGAATAGTTGTTACATATTTATCTGAGAAACCTGGTCTTGGTATTATAATCTGAACTCAGGATCTGTCCACCATGTTATGACAGAAAGCTGTTTCCTAGAGTTCAAATTGTGGCGATAAGTGGTTCTTGTTGTTAAGTTGATTATGAATACTAGAATGTGTAAATGAGTATGAATGAGATTATTATAGTTGACTACTATTAGTCCTAAGTATTAATAAGTTAAACTTATTTAGGCTTGATCGCACGCGCGTGCGCGCGCGCACACACAAACACATAAATATAGACCATCTTCCCTTAGAAATTTACTGCAAAGTAAAGGTCTACATACCAATTATTAAGAAGTCTACTTTTACACTTCATACATATGCATAACAAAATTTGTGAAACCTTGCATGTTTAGTGTGATTTATTGATTGTAATCTACTAGGTATAGAAGGTACATTAATGATTAGTATATATTGAGGGTAAACTCCTATATCATTGATGTTGATCGGATGCTATGAATTTATAGTATTTGATACAACTCTGTTGTTGTTCTTGATATGGTTGCAATATTTACTGTTAAATTATCCTTTATCATTTTCAACAAATGTACATATAAGTATTTTCCATATCAAGAACAACATGATATGAATAAAACAGGAATGCTAGTTGATGATGATAACAACATGATGGGGACCAAACCTAGGAGGAAAATTTAGTATGGAATGAAACTTAGATAAGAAGTATTTTGCAGGGACCAAAACATATTTTAACCCTATAAATTGTAAGCACCCATTGTCATTGAACATTGCTGATTGAATTGCTTTGACCAATTTGCATAGTCTCTTTCATGGGTTGTAGGACTTTGTATGACATTATTAAGAAATTTTTGCTCTAAACTTTACTACGGAGCTACAATTTCATCTATAGCTTTTTTGCTATAAATTTTTCCGAATCAAATTCAATAGTATAGGTGATTGATTCATAAAAAGTACTCTCTTGTTAACTTTTTCTGTGTTTGGGTAACTAGTTTAATTAAGCGCTTACGCGTAAGCTGGTTTTGGGACCTTTACCATAAAAATATAAGTCGAAAACAACTTATTGACATATCATAAGTTATTTTTTACATGTGTATCCTAACACTAGTATAGCTTATATGTCATGAGATATACCAAACAAGCTATTATAAATGCTTCGTGTACTAAACATTCCAATTTGTCAATAAAATAAAACCGATATGAAAGGCTTTGTTTTGTTATGTCATGAGACCATCACATGAAAATCTTTGATACTTGCAAGAACATTTCTTTGTTAAATACAGTTTGAAATGCAAATGTGGCATGCATAAGTCATTTTGTTTACCTTTCTTCATACTGCAGAACTAGGCAGAATACCAGATGTGTGTGCACTATGTGAGGAATATACGACCAAGGCACTTGATTATATAAATGAAAACAAGACTCAGAGTGAGATCATTGATATTCTTCATAATACTTGTCACCAGCTTCACACTTTTGAGAAGAAGGTTGGTCACCTTTTCTATCTTGTGTTTTGGTTTCGGTACTGTTCTCAGTCGTTGTGATAACCTATGTAGCACTGACACTTCAAATTGAAGTCGCTTCCACTCTGGTATCCGACGCGTGCCAGTGTCGTGATGATTACATTCAATTGCTTCCGTTTTATCAAATTAACACTGGTGTCGGCATGTTCGTATCAGTGTCGTGTCTGATGTTGATGTTTGTGTCGGTGCTTCATAGCTGATAACCAACTTTAAGGGTGCATATTTTAGGATTTTAAAGAGTGCATAAGTGAATTAATCACAACTTATAGAACCTTTATAAATTCATGTGTGCTTTTCTGAATCGACAGTGCATCAACTTGGTGGACTATTATCTACCACTTTTCTTCTTAGAAATGACCTCAGTTCAGCCTGGAGATTTCTGCAATAAGGTCAATCTCTGCCAAAACATTGCTAATTTTTCCATAAAAATTCAAGAAAATACCTGTGAGTTTTGCGAAGAAACTGTTTCATCACTATTGGATAAGATAAAAGATCCTGACACAGAGGTTAGTTATCTCATCTTGATGCTATATAGTTTAAATTAGACTATATTTTATATAGTAAAGTTTATGTTTTGCTGCCAAATGAAAATAAATTTGATAATAATTAATATATAATATCAATGTATATGTACAATATTTTAGTAGGAATGAAAATATGTATCAAGCAGAAAATGAAAAATATATGTGATACATTGATTTTAATCCAACTTCCACCCCTGCTTGATCGAATTGAAATTACATTATGTGGAATGAAATGCTTACCTTTATTTTTTCCATTTTAAAATGTCAGCTGGAGATAATTGAGATACTACTGAAAGTGTGCAATTCAGTGGACAAGTTTGGTAGCAAGGTAAGAAAAATCTTAGAATTTTCCACAATTTTCTGATAATTCTATACTAATCGCACCTTCTAGAGAAACAAATTCCAGACCTTGAAAAATAGTTGTCAATTGTATAGACTCCTAAAGAAATTTCGTAAGTGCTATGCATGCATAAAAATGATATTTTCCTAATCAACCTTTTTTCTCATCTACTGATTTAGTTTTTTTTCGCTTCTCTCCGCAAAATGTTTGCAGTGCAAGAGGATTGTTCTAGAGTATGGTCCATTGGTATTTGAAAATGCAGAGAAATTCCTAGAGAAGACAGATATATGCACTGCATTACATGCTTGCAAGGAATCAACAGTAGTGCTTGAAAAGTCCTTTCTTTCTGACCTCTTAAGTATCTTTTATGGAAACAATATTTTTATCAGAATGGTGCAATTGCTGAAGATTGCTCTATTTTGAGACACTGCTAATGTAAAGTATTTTATAATATTGGCACATCATAAAAAATGTTTAGTTTCTAAGAAGTGCTTGTGAGATAGTCAACCTTGTTTAATGCATTATTGAAGGCAACCTAAGTTAAATTTTCAAAGATGTTATCCATATACGTATATGCTTATGATGTTTATTTTGAAATCACATGATATTGATACTTGTTTCAGAATGAATTTCCAATTACTGCTGTAAAAGTTCAAATATTTTTGCTCAGTCTTTTGTGTAATTTGCATGCTTTGCTCTTGTTATGTCCTGCAGCTTGCATAATAGTGTTTTGTTGCAATTCTTAGTCCCAAAGTAAAAGAAATAACTTCTAAAAGTGATTCAAACTAAATTACTCTTGCATCAATAGCCAATAACCTCTAGTGTTTGAAAAGAATAAGGCAGAATATTGTTAACTTTCAAGCAAAGAAAGAAATGAAAAGTGCTCCCTGAAATCAATCTTGCTCTAAATCCACACCAGTTTTAAACATCGAAAATGTCAAATCGGTTGCTAACATTGGCGATTAGTGATGGCGACTAGTGATTTAGCGACGTTTCCCAAATCAGTCTAGTGTTAGAGACCGATTATAAAATTTGGTCGCTAAATCAGGTTGCTATGGAGAGTGAAATAATTTTGTCAGCTAAATAGTAGGTTATGTTTTTATGTCCGGAGTCTTTTTTACTTTTCCATTTTATTTTTAATCCACTTAGAGTGTTGATTTTTTTGTTGTTGCTGAATAGTGAATTTTTAGTGTTATATAGCAGTAAAAAAGAAATATAGTAGTCATGCTTTCTCTCAAAAAAACTAAGCCATGATTTCTCTCAAAAAATTATTTTAGTAGTAAGACTCTGCATGGCCACTCTTACTTATTTCAGTAATTAAACTTAACATGTCACTGTAATAATGTCTTACTTTCTCCAATTTTTAAGATTTACTCTGTCATTTCCTTTGAACATCAAAAATATAAACATCATATGTGACATTGTATATTCAAATTGCTGGGTATTGGGGTCCCTACATTTGTGGAGAAAAACCCAAATAAGTTATATAAGTGGAGAGATGTCATATTATGGTTGAGAAGAGTGTTTTTGGTGAGAAGAGTAGCCATCAAAAGAGAGTGAAAGTCAATCCCATTTTACTCAAGTCTTTTTTGGTAAAACAGATATTGCAGGTTCGTTAACCGCCAGATCGGGCTGGTTTTTGGAGAGCAGGTTCGCAACACCCGGGTCTTCCTTTTCACCGTTCGGATTGTCGAAAAGAGGCTTGTGCTGAGAGATATTTGCCTCTCACTGAAACAGTATTTTTAGGGTATTTTTCATCTTTCTTGTTCTCATTTGTAGTTTTGGCTAGTTATCGGCACTGTTTGTGTATCGTCTTTTGAGAGTCTCTTGTGCCCATATTTGATTATATGGGAGCTTTTTCATTAGTCTGGATGACTCGTAGTTTTTACCCTACATCAAGAGGTTTTTCACTTTAAAATATTGGTGTTCACTTGTGTCTTTTATTTGCTTTCTCACTTGTGTCCTTTATTTGCTTTCACTGCTGCCATTATTTCCTCGTAGATTCTTGCAAGTTTGAGGAATTTTTACTTCCGTTGCGGATTGGTGTGTTACCATATTTATGTGTTAATTTCCCATCACAAAAACTTGTGTTTTTTGACATTCATGATTATTATCTTGAAGCGTTCTAATTAAAAATGTTTTTATAAACTTATTCACATGAGTAGAAATGTCAGGGTTTAAATTCTGATCATAACGTCTGATCTAATAATTTTAATATTTTCCCGGCTAAGTTAAATCTCATGAACTCCCTTTTACTTTTTATCTTCTACAAAACTTAAAAACATTAAAAATACACAAAAATCAAGTGAAACATCGTCGACATCAAAAAATTTAGGTCGACAAATCATTCTCAACAAATGTGTGGTACCACAAACTTCGGAATCAACTGCCATGATATAGATTTTAAGACGTAGCACTAATACAATATTTCCAAGTGTCAAACAATTAACTGGAAACAAACGAGCTAGATAGTGATAGCACACTACTTTGTTTTCCTCCTTTAATTTTCCTTCTTACAATACCACTAGTTTTTCCTTAACCTATAAATGGATAATGGATTGGACAACAACATTACGTATATGAATCCCCCTTCCTTAATTTCCAGGGACCACCAACATACATATGAAATGAAATTTTCATACATTATAGGTGTGCAAATTGTGCTAAAATTAATTTGAAGTTAAGAACAAAGAAAAATATCCAGTTAGGCATAACTTATATGTGGAGTTTGTGACATGTGCATGTCCTATCATGATGCAACAACATTATTTTCAAGAATGTGGTAGAGGGGACATTATTTAGTCTTGTTCGAAATTGTTTTCTTATGTTTTCTCAATTTTTTTTTCATGTTTTCTTATGTTTTTTGAAGTCCACCTTTAATTTTTTTCTAAAAGTTACTTTTTTTTTCCTCCTTAGCAATGAATGGTGGAGATTTCATTAGACTCTCGTTTCATATGAGATGATGCATTCCCTTCTAGACCATACTCATTAATGCATGCATGTATATCAAAGGGACAATTTGAATTGTGATGTTCACCGTATATATTATTACTCTCTCATTCTCATATTAGCCATTTGTCTTCTGATTATCAAATCATCAAATGACTTGTCAATTTGATTATTATTCACATCTAAGTCTCCCTCTCATTGACATCTAGAAAAATAAATTATTCCAACTCTTGCTTGTTGCTGCTTTTAGCAAATGAAAATCTCAAGGGAAGGTGAGTAATGATGAACGTGCATTTTATAAGGAAAGCTCATTTAATTCACTTTGATGTATGCGATCCATCATGAATTCCTATGGTTGGTGGATCAAAATTTTAGGTCTCATACTCATTTATCAAATAATCAAATCATTGAATTTAAGTGATTAAAAAGTTTTATCAAAAGACGTATCGTTTAAAAGAATTTGAGTTCGATTTTAAAATAATATTTTGTCAGACTTTAATTACTTGTGGACAAACTCTTGATTACTAAGGCATTCTTATTTTGAAAATAGGAGGCTTAAAATAAAAAATATTAAGTCTTTATAAAAAGAGAAATAATAATATGTACCTTTATATAAAAGAACACTGAGCTAAGGGATGGGGACTCGAAGGTATTGGATTCAAACTCAAACGAATAAAAAACTAATATATCAATTTTTTTTAAGAAGTTAAATTAGCCCACATAAATTGACATTAGAGAGAATCGAACCTGAGACCTCAAAGAGGAGCGCACTCCTAGGTCCCAAGCTAAATTTGTCCACCTAAACTAATATATCAATTAATTACTGCTCCCCGTTTCATAATGCTTGTCCATTTTAGAGAATAATTTTGTTTCACAATACTTGTCACTTTCAAGTTTCAATGCAACAATAATACTCTTACCTATTTATTGTAGAGAGTAAAAAAATATAATGAAATAATAAATGGTCAAGGGTATTATAGAAAACACACACATAATTTCATCAAAAATAAGAAAATTTATTTGATTTCTTGGTTACTGCAATTTCTCCAAAATAAACATGTATTTAAAACGTAGGGAGTAACATTTTTCGATGTCACAAGCCACCAGCTTAATTTCCACAAACGAATGCAACCATTAATAATGAAACCCAACTTTTGAAATTAGTTATAAATATAGTAAAAAATAATACTCCATCCGTCTCACAATAATAGTCTATTTATCATTTTTTTCTTTTTTTCTCAAAATAATTGTCACTTTAGAATATCAATGCAACATTTATTATTTTTTTCCTTTATTATACCCTTATTTATTGAATTTCATCTAACTTAACTTTTCCACTAGCTATAATTAATAGGGGTATTTGAGTAAATGATATTAATTTTACCATTAAAATCAATACAATCAATTATTTCCTTAATAATCGTGCACAAACCTTAAACGACTATAATTTAGATAATTTAGAGACGGAGAGAGTAATTTGTAAACACGAGCTTCAATACTTTAATTCAAAACATAAAATTCAAAGTGAAAAGTGATCAACCCTATCCTGATACATGACGCATACGGTAGCAACTATGCACTTTTTTAATTCATATCTTTCTTTTCAAACAAAAAAAAAGCACATTCAACCAAATTTTCTAGTTTTTTTTTTTTTTTAATATGCCAGTTTTTTTTTTAAAACAGCCAATGTTTACTCGTATTGTTAATTTGTTAGAATTAGGAGTGGTTTAATTGTTTTAATCCAAAAGTTTGACTGTAGAGACCAAACAAAATTGGTGTTGCTGGAAGAAATGAAATTTGAAAAGCTTAACAAAATGTTTATTTGCAACGTTAATGAGGACAACAAAATAAGTTCAAAAAATTAGGAAACATTGACTAAACGCAATGAAATCATATTTCATTGACTAATTAGGAGTAATATTATAAATTTATATTTATTAATCAACCCATGTTTCAATTGACGTGTCACGACTTAGTCTCTTTTTGGTGGTGACTGGGGTTTGAACCCTGGACGTTGTATATATTATACATTGCTCCTACCAACTAAACTAAGTTTATGATGACACACGGCTTAGCCTCTGACACAAGTAAAAAGATGATCCATTTTTAATGATTTTTAC
Organism: Medicago arabica; assembly: GCA_946800305.1. Lineage (NCBI taxonomy): Eukaryota > Viridiplantae > Streptophyta > Magnoliopsida > Fabales > Fabaceae > Medicago > Medicago arabica. The sequence goes on from OX326969.1 coordinate 37,408,412, forward strand.
AATTTTAAAGATGTGCAATATTTGCCAATTCACAAAAATGAGAATTTTTTACGGATGCTTACCATTTCTAATATAAATTTAACAATTTGGTATTTATTTCTTAGGTATGAGTATTGTTATGTAGCATACAGTAATCTTTTGAAGATGAACAACATTCTGAAAACAGTTTGGTCTTTATTGTTTTATTAAAAAGTGGTAGGTTTAATAGATAGAGTTGAGTTCGCTCTTGGTCTTGATTTTATGCAAAAAAAAGTAAAGGTTTCTAAAACTTAGTATTTATATTGATGTACTTATCCTTATTTTTTCTTCATGGTTTCCACAAATTCCATTTGTTAGAGATAACACTAAATATAAATGTCTCTTTCATTTTACATATGAATATTGTTGATTCATCATGTTGTGATAAATTTGTCATGCTAGACTAAACTACGGTTGGTGGAATGCTAATCTTTCTTTCTTTTTGGGTAAGAATGTGTGTTGATCCTTTGGTTGATTATCTTTTTGATTTGAAATATAAAAATCCTTTAAAGATAATTTGTAAATATCATTGTATTATTATGTGCAAACTTTATTTAAGATACGCTATTTGATATATGTTTCATTAGTTAATTTCGAAAAATCTTTGTTGATATTTTTAATTTAAATTGTAAAAATAGATCAAAATTTTATTTGAGTTAAACTTATAGTAAAACCTTCAATTGACCTGTCCCACTATATGGATAAAGATTATCCAAAGCCATCTGTAGAAATATTTCATGAAGTTAATCTTTTGTCTATTCGTTCGTTTATATAGCATGTGATTAACTTTCATTTATATAATTTATAAAAAACTTTTTAGAGATATAATATATTAAGATGAATGATCCTAATGATATCATGATGTGAAATATATGATTATTCTTCACGGAACGTGCCAAATTTCAGTTATGTTGTGATAAGATTGATGATATTCTCTTTTAAGAAACACATTTTTTGGGTACAAAATAAACAATCCTTGACGTGAAGGGATAAGCTCTGATAATAGTGTTTCTGATTTGCATTGTTGTCGTTATTCTTATTCTTAATAAACTTCATTTCAGACTCGGATTAGTTTTTATTTATTTATAATTATGTAAAAGATAAAAAGTATTGAATGATATTTAGTAGGATCTTGATTTGATGCTCGATGCTCTTTGTAGGTACGTGTATTCACGCAATCATATATTAGAAGTGGTTTAATCAAAATCAGACAATTTAAAATCCAACTCGGCATTTTTAATAGTAGAGTAAAAATTAAAATCTGTATTTTCTAAATTGTTAAATCTAGATCAGACTGTCATCAATGTTTTGACTGCATGAAAACATTAATAGCGGCGAATCTTATTTCATTTAGTAGTGACTAATAGCGGTGAATCTTATTTCATTTAGTAGTGACTATTATCTGCCATGGTTTATCGTACACACGTAACATATATGTCTTCTCAAACAAGTTTTCTTTAAACATAAAGATAAAACCCATAATTATTTTGAATCCCTTACCATTCGGATCAACCACATTTTTAATCATATCTTACACGAGACGGATATTTACTGCATATTAATGTTTTAATGTGTAGAAAATCACTTCATAGATTAATATTTTATTGGGTAATTGCAAATAAAAAAACTACATATTTCCACTTTTTCTACTATCTATTTAATATATATTTATAATATTTCTTTTTATGACACAAAGAGACATAAGAAAAATACAAATCAAACGTTAGTTTGAGATATAGTCTAGATATGATATGATTAATTTAAAAAATCATGTTTGTGGAATTGAGTTAAGCACAAATTGAAACAAAGGTACAAAACATCTCACTAGCAATGAACAATGTTTTTTTTTGACAAAAGCAATGAACAATGTTTTATTCGCAACATTCAAAATATGATCCCAACAACATGATTTGTTATCCATTTTGTTGGGTTTTTATGTTGGGAAATGCTAACAAGTGTCATCAAAACTTTTGTTAAGAAGTTTAAATAAAAAACTTTGTCTTGGAAATGATGTATTCAATGCATTGAAACTTTAAAAAGTAAATTTTTATATATAAAACTTATCAATTATTTATATTCTTGAATTTTTATCAAGTTCGGACACTTGTTAGCAAGACCTTTTTATGTTTGTCTTTTACATACCATCTCATAGGGGTGGATAACGAGTCAGGTTGGCAGGAGCTCCAGACGGCCCAATCCGCGAATGCAGTTATGAGACCCAAACTCGACCGTTTTTAGGCTTTGGAGGAAAATCATATGGGTCGCAGGCTACGATTTAGGTGGGTCATCAGTTTGATTTCACAAGTTAGCCCATTTTAAGAATAAGAAAGTTTTGAGAACCAAAATGAAAACCAATAAAAAAAAATAAAAATCAATAACGTCTTTTTCACACCCTTCTTTAGAAACAAAGATTAACAAATCCAAATCTTACATGTTCAGATCTCATGTCCAAATCCCATATTTCATAATGATAAAATAAAAATGCAAGCATGCTTAAAAGAATGGAACTCGAAGAAGAGAGTGGAGAGAAAACTATTTTGGACACACAAAATTGATGCGAGGATGGTTTTACGACTTCAACAGAAGGAAAAAAAATAAAGTAGGATTTAAGTTTTGGCAAGATAAAGAAAAAAATATATTGTTTTTTGGGATGGTCGGGGTTTAAACCTCGAACATTTGTAGTGTGCATAGCGTGAAGAAGGAAGATTGACAAAAAAAACATTACTTAAACTTGAAAATAATATTTAGTAGTACTATTTTCTATAAGTAAGCATAATTAGAAGTCATAAATCATGATCTCATTTTCAAATTATTTTGATGTTTGAATGTTGCACACAATTTTATTAAAACGAGTTAGGACCACCAAAATTCTCTTCTCTAGCGTAGAAAATGTAGTGTCTACGTCGGCCACAGAAAGAAAAAAAAAACCTATTAAACAAATATTTAGCTTTAATGTAAAAACCCCCCTACACAGAAATTTCTTTTACTATATTTAATTTCTTCTAAATACAAATAATTCATTTCAATAAAATCTATACGTGGTCTATATTAAAAAGAAAACAGAAATAATGTATGGTCACTCTATAATTCTATGGCAACAACAATAATCACTAACATCAAACATTTTTTTGAAAAGGCAAAAATGAAGTTTATATTAGCACCAGAAAACGACGATTCCTCCGCACAAGGCGTGCTAGAAGAAAACGACCAAGGTTACAAAGAATGTACAAAATCAGAATCCTATGGAAAATAAAACTAAGGGATGGTTACCCTATGCCTAAACAAAGAAGCGGACTAGATAACCATTCATGAACCCCTAACACATGGACCGCATTGGCTGCTTTCAACCACCAATAAAAATTGATTTTGACTTTTTCAAGCATCTGGTGAATATAAATATCTATGTTATTAAATTGCTTATAATTTCGAGCAGTCCATAACACCCACACACATAGTAACCAAAACATTTGCATAAAGGAGCGTCTAGATGTTGCCCCACCTGCCAAAAAAGTAAACGGAAGGAAGTGATCAGAAACATAAAGCGGATCAGTCCCACAAACACCAACACAAGCACGGACAAGGGACCAAAACTCCCCGAAGATGGGGCAGGAAACAAATAAATGATGGGCTGTTTCCACTTCCCCACAACCAGAGACACATAATTGAGCGTCTAAACCAATCATACCACGAGCTATCAAATTTGTCTTTGTTGGCAATCGATTATGAAGGAGCCGCCAAGATAGAATAGATACCTTCAAAAAAACATTTCGATGCCGAATCAACCATGAAGCCGCATCCACCGGAATGTTTTCATCTTTAGTCAGCAATTCATACACAGAACCAACAGAAAGTATCATCAAACATGAACACCTGCGTTCAGCTGCTACGAGGCTTCATATGCAATGTGTCAATCCATGATTTGTTCTTTTTCGTGAATCACAAGATTGTGAAGTTTCATTGTTTGTTTTTGTCCCACCAATCAAACAAGCCTATTTTGTTGATTCTTCATTATTTCCCCAGCTTAATTAAATAGTTAATTATATTATATTTACCCTTTTTTTGGATATTCATTGTTATCTTAATTCTTTATTATTAAAAAAAGGTACAACATGATGGCTAAATGGACGTTGAAGGGGCTCCAAATAAGTTGGCAAATTAGGTGAATAGTTTGTCCTTAATTATATTAAACTTTGCTTCAAAGAATACTATAAAACTTGCTATAAAAAAATAACCTAAATTTTTTATTTGACGGAATCATTGTTGTTGATATGCTTCCACTTTCAGCAATTTTATATAGTTTTGATGCTAAATATCTTTGAGCACTTGAATATTTTAAGTCAACAAGGCTACAGCTTCTATTTTTATATATATTTTAAGTTTAAAAAGAACCCATCCTCATCTTTTCAACCTCATCTTATTTTAACTTTTTCAAAATGTGCTAGTATTTGAGTTTAATTTAATGCATGTTTAGATCTTAGTTCTGTATAGTCTCATTTTCATGCAATCTTTAATTGCTATTATGGATAAACTTTACTGTAAACGTTATCTCTACTGGCTCCAACTTGATTTCCCGATTTCAGCCAAAAATAAAACTTTTTATTTTTATTTGAGAGGACACCAAAGATAATTTTTTTTTTGAATAAACCAAAAATAAAACCTGATCACCCGCATATAATATGTGTCATTTTTTTAAATCTGCTTAAAGCATATGTAGTGGCATACGTGTTTAATAGAAGTATGAACTTTTCTTAGGGAAGAAATTCATTGTTTTTTATTATCTATCAATAATTCAATACATGACAGTACATCATCGTAAACGTGGGAGCTAGCATGAGATATGGCTACCTATTGTGCTAATTCATGACCGACTCCATTGGCTTGATCCTATTAAACTTGACATGAGAGTTATGAAAACTATTAGCAAACAACTTTCTACAAGCATACATAATACAACCAAATTCACCATTATCCTCTATGTTTGACTTAAAGTGATCTACTATCTTAGAGTCTAAAGCAAACTCAACATTATCGTACTGAAGATATGCCATTCACTTCAATGTCGTATGAAGAACAACAACCCCTCCCACAACAACATCACAAAGGGGAGAGAAACATTTCGTCTTAGCGCAAACAAACTTGCTCATATCACCACAGAGACATATTCCGACACCCACCATGTTCAAGGAAGAGGAGAAAGAGGCATCAATATTATATTTATATCTACCATATGTCGGTTTCATCCATTCAACCACATTCGTACTACTAGGGCCGCTTTGGTGAGTAGAGGGACAGCCTCGCTACACGACCTCACACATTAAGTTGCTTGCCATTCATCTAGAAGGCGTTTAACAAGCTAAACAACCCACACACTTGTTTCATTTTGCTGCTGCCACAATTTCAGGTCCCAACGTTTCCACTAAACTCCACATGATCGTAACAAATAATTCTTTTTGAGCCATAGGCAGCTGGTCAAGAAGAGAAAATACGAGAGCATCCATAATATAATTTTGAGGGAGAGTTCTATCAATCACGTCCCATAACTGAACCTCACGCCAAGCTTGCATTGAATGTGGGCATTCCAATAACACATGGATACTATCTTCATAATTACTACCACAAAGAACACAATCTATCGGACAATGCACACCTTGGCTACTCAAGTGTGCGCGCATTGGAAAACAACCCCAACACACACGCCACACAAATTATTTTTATCTTAGGGAGGTACCTTCAATTTCTAAATCAGATTCCATCTACCTAGGTAAACAAAAAGTTATTTGACACCTCTCGCTTTAAGACGCATCTTGGTGGGTAAACAACCACGCATACTTGAGTCAATTTAGTTCTCGACAAAAAATAAACTCACATTATATTGGTCTTCACTCATACTTTAATTAAGATACCGTCTTATTAAAAAAAAATGTTAAGAAATTTATGCTTTTACTAAATAATTTTTAGAGTATTATATATTTCATTAAAATTTAATAAGAATCTATTCTAATTACCTTCAACAATATCTGCATTTTGTGAACTTGATTTGGAAAATGAGTCAGAGGGATTTGATCCATTGACTCTTGAAATGAGAAAATGGCGATTAAAGAAAGCAAAACAATTTCAATTAATAACGTAAGAAAATCAAAGAATATTAATATAGAAAATCATTTGCTTTTAATTTGGACCGATTTTGACGATACAAAAAATAATGTGAATAAATAATAATTAAAACTATACTTTATTTAAAAAGTTTTAAAAAAATCATCAATATCTGGCCCTGACAGAACTAAACGTCACTATCATGATTTGCCAAGAAGTGAGAGCCCAAGGGTTATAAGAACACGTCCCTTGTTTTCTCATATTTTTCTCAACCAACGTTAAAACCACTCAACTTTTTCTCTCTATTCTTGTTTTCTTTATTGCCACTTTTTTCTTCTTAGTTACATTCTTCAAAAATATTCAAACACTTTATCAGTTTTCTTCTTTGTTCTTCAGATCTCTTTACTCTATATGGTGTATACAAGGTAATTTTCACTATTTTGCTTTCTTACTTTTGTTCATTACTATGAAACACGGACACGAACATAGTAATTTGAGACCATTGTCGGACCACTTAGGTCACACGCTTTGTCTATGTCCAATCTTGCTTATTTTTATCTGGTAAATTATATATGTTTGAATTGAGGATGAATTTAACATAATGATAGTATGCAATATTGTGACAAAAAAAACATACATTTTTCAGCTTGAACAAATTCATGGTGTCACGTGATTGATTCTGTCAAATTCATTAGCATTTAGAACATGCACAATTGTGGTCTTGCATACAAATTTGTTGATAGTCATGTCAATCATAAAGTGTTTTTTTTTTTTTTTTAACTTGTTCATCATTAACCTTAATTAACACATGTTTTGGTAATTAACACATGTAAGAAAAACATGGGCATGTGGGAATTAATATGAAAGTAGGTAGGGAGAATGGAAGATTATGAGAGTTAGGTTATGAATATGTTTTGGTAAAGATTTGTTCAAAACACATGTACATAGACGTTTGTGGTGTCTATCTTCAACCCTGTTAGGTAATTAGGTTTTTCTTTCTTTCTCAGACTGCAAATGATGTCCCCAATTTTAAGAAAATCTGCATAGCTATGACGCATTGGTACTCTAAAGCTAAAGGGGATGCATTGATTGGTTACTAGTAGACATGTGTCATGTATGTATCATTTTTTTTATGAAAATAATTGTGTAGTCAATTTGGATACATATAGACACTGTTTGAATTGAACATGCATGCACCGATCTAGATCTGCAGAACAATAAACAAAAAATATTGTCAATTTGTAAAAGGTTTCATGGTTCTTTCTGATGTTTACTTGTTTATGTTGATATTTGTACAAAGATAGTCTAAATCAATCAAGCAAATCTGTACAGCTCTAGTCTCATTTTCAGTTAATTTGTTTCTATAAGATTATGGTTTCTCATACATATTTTTTAAATTTATATTAATGTATCCATACCTTAGATTTTTAAAAAGTCTTGTATCCGTATCGGTACAACTTTTTGGTCAGGCAGGGTGCTTATCTAATCAGCTGATTTTCTATTTGATTTAACCTGATTGCTTTGCCTTAGCATAGTAGCACCCTAGTCTTAAATTTTGACAGATTATACTCTGTAGTTGTTTGGAGTTGTTTTCTTATGCCTCTTTTCAATCATATGTTGCTAATGCTGTTTTTGTTTTGGGGTCTGATATGTGTCCCTTTTCTAAGATTATAGGTAAATTTTACCTATATCATTATAAATTTAATCACAGCCTTCAGTGTCTTATGCATCTTATATGTATAGAACGTTTTTTCTCTTATTCATTTAGCTTGATTGGATTGTTTAAGGTTTCCAACTAAATTTATCTCTTTGTTTCAGGTGTGCCTTTCATTACATGTTTTACTTTTGAGCAATTGAAAGTTAACTAGGTTCTGCTTTATTGCTTTCTAGTGTCATTACCAAAACCAGGGGATGCTGAAAGATGTGGTTGAAAGTGAAGAGTTCCTTCTCTGAGGTTAATGAGCTTGTAGCTCCATCTGAACTAACCTTTTTAATACTTGATGAGATTGGATATCTAGTTTGCCACCAATTTCTATTTTGTACTCATGTGCCTGAGGTAGCTGGAAATCTCGGTAATTGCATAGCGTCAAAACCCGATGTTTGTGAAGATGGTTGAGCTTTGAGTACTATATAATCTATAGTAGTAGTGGTGGTTGTTAGGAAAAAGTGTTGCCGAAATGGATCCGAAGGGAAGTGTGCTTATGCAAAGATATGAGATGGGAAGATTATTAGGCCAAGGAACGTTTGCGAAGGTCTACCATGCTAGGAACCTTATAACTGGCATGAGTGTGGCCATTAAGGTAATTGATAAAGAAAAGGTTTATAAAGTTGGTATGGTAGATCAGATTAAGCGTGAAATTTCAGTGATGAGATTAGTCAGACATCCTAATGTGGTTGAGCTTTACGAGGTAATGGCTAGTAAAACCAAAATTTTCATTGTGATGGAACATGCAAGAGGCGGCGAGCTTTTCCACAAGATAGCAAAAGGGAAGCTCAAGACGGATGTTGCTAGGAGATATTTCCAGCAGCTGGTTAGCGCAGTTGACTACTGCCACAGTAGGGGTGTGTATCATCGAGATTTGAAACCTGAAAATCTACTATTGGATGAAAATGAAAATTTGAAGGTTTCGGATTTTGGTTTGAGTACACTTTCTGAATCTAAGAGCCAAGATGGATTACTCCACACTACATGTGGTACGCCTGCGTATGTTGCTCCGGAAGTGATAAACCGAAAGGGTTATGATGGGAGCAAAGCTGATATATGGTCGTGCGGAGTAATCTTGTATGTTCTATTGGCCGGTTATCTTCCATTCCATGACCAAAATCTGATGGAGATGTACAGGAAAATCGGTAAAGGGGAATTCAAATTTCCTAAATGGTTTGCACCAGAGGTTCGCCGGTTGTTGTCCAAAATATTGGATCCAAGTTTAAAGACTCGGATATCAATGGCCAAGATCATGGAAAATTCTTGGTTTAAAAAAGGATTAGAGAAGCCTGTTGTTATTGAGACTGAAAACAATGAACTAGCTTCTCTGAATGCTGATGGAGTGTTTGAAGTATCCGAGAACGGTGGTGATTCTAACACAGAGACAAAACAACAACAGGCGAAGCCTTGCAACAACTTAAACGCCTTTGATATCATCTCCTTCTCATCTGGTTTTGATTTATCCGGTTTGTTCGAAGACACAACTCAAAAGAAAGAGATGCGGTTTACGTCTAACAAGCCTGCATCAACTATAATCTCTAAGCTGGAAGAGATTTGCAAGTGTCTTCAATTGAAAGTAAAGAAAAAAGACGGAGGTTTGTTAAAGTTAGAAGGATCAAAGGAAGGTAGAAAAGGGATTCTGAACATTGATGCCGAGATTTTCGAGATTACTCCTCACTTCCATCTTGTGGAACTTAAGAAATCTGATGGGGATACAGTGGAGTATGAGAAGCTTTTGCAACAGGAGATTAGACCAGCACTTAAGGACATTGTGTGGAACTGGCAAGGAGAACAACCTCAGCAACTCCAACAGGAAGTAGTGCAGGAGGAGCAACAAACATCTCTTACTGCTCAAATTTGAGGCTAATTTCAGAATCAATGTTGCATCACTAGGTTGTTGACTTGTTGTATCTTCTGTTTTTCTTTTGTATGATCTTGGTCTAGTGTTCAATTTAACAATACTCATAGAATAAGGTTCCTAGTTTAGTCTTTTTTATGTCTGTGGATGGATACTTAAAAATACTTGTATGGCTAAAGTGAAAAATTGGACCATTTGAGCCTTTTGTTCCTTCATGTTTATTCATTATACTTTCAAAACATATGATATAAAAGAAAAATAAATATGTAGAGACTCTTTAATTTTATAAATTTCATAATTTTTTTAACAAGGTGAAAGTGAATCAATCTAGTTAAAACCCTGCTTATAGGATTAACTGAAAAATGTGAGTGATTTTTTTTTCAACTAGCCTTATGTGATTGGGTTGGCTGACCTGTCACACTTCTTTGGAGCAACTATGTATTAGTATGTGGTAGCATAGCTAATTTAATCATTCATCACAATTCACAGCCTCTCCAAGTGAATCTGCTCTAAAATAAATACTTATATTTAATATTACTTTGCCTTAAAGTTTTTTTGAAACTGTTCTGGTTTATATTATGGTTTCCATTTTGTCTGAAAGGAGATTAGAGATGAAATTGGGCCAATTTTGTTTCTTTATGTTAACATGTGAAGTACACATAATCACTTGTATTGATGTTGCGGTTTCATTTAAGTAATTTTACTAATTCAAATTATGCGATTAACTTAGGATAAAAGTTAAGTTCTGTTTACTTAACTAAGAATCAAATTGGTTGATTCAACTTTTAGGTTGGTAATACCAGCAGTGATGCGATCCGAGGCCATGGTTTGATGATTAAATAATGAAACATTGGCACTCATGTTATAGTGGAATTTCAACCTTTATTTTCTTTGAGAAATGAAATGAATGTTCTGCAAGTTGTAGTACGTGTTTGGTTTCCCGGTGAGAAAGGTGTAACAAATCTAAATCTAACAGAACAAGGATGGCCAGATAGCAGATAAAAAGGATGGCCAGTCCAAGTGGCATTTGGGGCATTCCCCATCCATGAAAGGTTACCACAAAGTTTTGCAGCCTGTGCCAAGACATGAGCTGCTGAATTACAAATACGGTTCACAAATCTAACAGAACTACATTCTACTAAAGATAACAGGTTCTCACAGTCTAAAATAAAATGATCAATAGATGCTATACTACGCAAGCCATTCACACCGTCAACCACCAGCTTTGCATCAATTTCAAAAATTACCTTATTAAGAGCCAAGGCTTTTGCTTCTTGAATACACCATCTCAGTCCCAAAACTTCCGCTGTTACGGCATCCCCACTCAAAGTAGTCCTCTTCGTTGTTGCATACATCACTTCAGCTGCAGCGTTTCTGATCAGGAGTCCCCAAACAATGGTGCCATCTCGAGAGACACCGACATCAATGTTAGCCTTCAGCCACTCTAAAGGGGGAGGAACCCACTCGGCCCTGCTGTCAACAGCAACAGGCACGGCTGACCGCCTACCCATGATGTTTGTAAAGAGAAGAAGTTATGGTGTGATTTTAAAATGTAATTCTTTACTGGTCTAATGGTAAAATCAATATAGAATTCTTAACTTGTTTTTGGTGGGTATTATACCATGCCATGACTCATGTCATATCACTTATAACTAACTTTAACAACTTTTTACTTCAATGGTAACTTCTAATGAAACATACATGCACAGCAAAATTGTGAGAGAAGTCGTTGAGATATTTGCAATTGCAATTTCATATAAACGGACAAATATTTGTGATTTAGCTCACTTTTTACTTTCTTTCTAAGAAATCAAACAAATATATCGATGAAAACTACTCAAGGCTGAAGACTGTCAATGGTACATAAAACAAATACTAGAGGAATGAAGCATGACACTCAAACACATAATAGGATGTGGCTACTGTTGATGAAGGTCGGCATTAAATCTTTTTGAGATTCATTTTGAACCATCACCACGAAAACAATTTAATATATTTTAAATTACTCAAACCAAACAATTGAGGTCAAGTGGTTAATGGTCTTTACTAAGGATAAATTGTTCAAGAGAACCTAAGTTCGATTCATAATGAAATGATTTTTGACTAAACTTTACTTACCTTCCTCACAACCACGAGTATAATCTACTAAATTAATCCCGTAACACCTTGTCTCCTCCAAAAGATCATGCAAGACAATGAGTTCCTCCCATAACCAATCACTTTTTCCATTTTCTTAAAACCAATTAACTTGTTCATTCTGAAACCCATACCCTACTATTTAAAATATCTCTCCGCCACTCTAAATCTCTACTTGAACTCGTAATCACAACACCATTTAACAATTCATATTTTTGTTCTGTTAAAACTTTAAACCACAAATCATTCTTGTCTCTCTACATAACACAATGACCACATGAACTGTGGTCCTATAAGGGCCACGATTTCTCTGCTATAGAAAAATCCCACATTTTCACACAATTTTCAATTGCAACCCTTGGATCATTATTTGATTGTATATATTAAAACATAGAAAATCATCCAATGATTGAGATCAAAATATATCTACTATCTTTGTTGTAAAGTTTTCATGCAGTTTTATGTTGTAACCGTTGATTTAAGATTAGACGGTTCAAATTTTAAACTTAATTTTAAATCTCAATATTGATTTTTAGATTTTAAACTTAATTTAATAGAGTTAAACAATCTCAATATTGATTTTGATCTGATTGCGTCACACAAGTTACAACAAAGAATCGAAATCCGATCAAAACCTTGTTCTTTTTTACAGCACCAAAACCTTGAATTAAGATCATTGTTTTTTTTATTGGACGGACATGATCACTCGATTGAAAACATGACATCCCCCAAATAAATCGCATTTGACCAAACGACACACATCATTGCCGTTTAACCTTCACACATTAAAACCCTCCCCATTATACCCTTAAAAACAGTCCCCTTTTCTCACAACATAAGGGGCAAAACAGTCACAACAAAAAAGTAGGTGGCAAATCAACCCCAACCTCTTTTTACCTCAATTCTCTCTCCTTTATCTTCATAATCCAACAGATCCATCATTTCTTCTCTTCCAATCGCATTCACAATCTCTCTTACATATATAAACTCTCTCCCTTTTTATACCCCAACTTACAAATTCTCTCTTCAATCTCTTCCCGCTCTCACCAACACACACTCTTCTTCATTCAATTCCCTTCAATTCAACCCCAATTTCTCTCAGATCCGTCAAAAAAATCATACAAAAAACATCCTAAACAAACAAAAATTCTTAATTTTCACTTTTAAGGTCTGATTTCCGTAATACTTCTTTAAAATCACTAGATCTAAATACCCTTTTGAAATTTACATCTAATTGTGAGAAAAAATTGTTTTTTTTAAAGATTTTTATTCTTAAAGATGATGTTTTTTATAACCTAATTGGTTTTTATCTTTGTTTTTTTAATGATTATTGGATGATTAGAGATCTGGGTTTTTTTGATTTTGTGATTAAGTTAAGGTTTTGGTACTGATTAATGTGGAATATGGTGATTTTTTTGTTGATTTTGAAGAATAGCATATACACATTAAGAGTGAATAGGAGCTTATGGCTGACCAAGGATTGGAAGGGAGCCAACCTGTGGATCTATCAAAGCACCCTTCTGGAATTGTGCCTACTCTTCAGTGAGTTTCTTTCAATTAAGTGTTTCATTGTGATTGCAAGCATGAGAAGATGAGCGATTCTTTGTCTGCTGTGTGTTTTGGTTGATTCAAATGAGTGATATGAGAGTTTGTGTTATGGTTTTATATCAAGCACGGACACTTGACACAGACACTAACACCGACATGACGTCAACACCGGTCATAATTTGAGAAAATGAATTAATTAAAACGTAATCACATGTGTCCGTAATGTCTTCGGACACCAAATAAGTGGCCTTATTTAGCTATGCAAACAACCCTTGGTGATGTTCCATGTATGCTATTGAGAGTATTGCATGCAAATAATAATGGTAAAATTAACTCTTTTCTGATGGGGTTTACTGCTACCAAAATTTAGCTTGTCTCTTTAGCTTTTGGTTCCTATGAGTTTATTGATCATTGGGCTGAACAAACTATCTTGCATGTGATTTTCCTATACATGGTCAGTCCTGTCTTTCGTATTTGTCAATTGTTGGAGCATACAGTTTGATTGGTTTTACTGATACTGCTGTTTTTAAGGGGCTTAGCCCAATAAAATTTTATTCCAATGAAGCTTAGTGAATAGAGATTTGGTAAAATTAAAATGTTCATAATGGGGAGTATTTATATTCCAGATGGAATTACTTGTGGTGTATTCTTTTCCAGGTTTATGTTGTGTGTGTGTGTGTGTTTCTTCTATGATAAACTCAACATATGCTCAATATGCTTGACGTGGAAATATTGAGATAGTTTATTGATTGCATATGTGTGCATATTATAATATCAAAAAATTTGCTATTTATATTTGCCAGAAATATTGTGTCAACTGTCAATTTGGACTGTAAGTTGGAGCTGAAATCAATTGCGCTTCAAGCTCGTAATGCAGAGTACAATCCCAAGGCAAGTTTTGTTTTTCAATTGAGTTTCACCGACATACATCACATATTTTGTTGTTTTGCACCACAATTCCAATGAAGGTTGGCTTGGTTTTTGTTTAGTTGTGGAGTTTGGTCTCCTTGGCAGTCTTTCTATCTGGTCCTTAAGAGTCTTGGTTGATCTATAAGATATTCTACCAGTATTACTATTGATGCAAACCACTTATGCACTTCATTTTTATTATCTGAATCAATGATGAATAGTTAAACAACAAACTTCTGTGCTTAATATGTTGCCATGCTAGTTAGTCCTTTTTCTGCAGTGCTGATTTCTGTGATTTGAACCTTTGCAGCGTTTTGCTGCTGTGATTATGAGGATCCGGGAACCAAAAACAACAGCACTTATTTTTGCATCTGGCAAGATGGTACGTTCTTTTCGTTGCATGTAGTACTTTTGTCTAACTTTGTTGCAATAGCTTGATACAATTTCAAAACCAACTTGTACTTGGTTGTTTGTTTTGGTGGCCCAATCAAGGCCTGTATCACAAGAGTTGTCCTAGAATTTTGGAGTCATTTAACCACTGCGGGGTGACTAGCTGAGAAGGTGATGTGATGGCTGGGGTGGTTGGAATTTAATTTTGTTGAGAGGACTTTAATGATTGTGGTCAGAGATGAGTTCAGATGAGCTGCCATGTGCTGCTCGAATGGAGATTTAGTCGATACATGTGGTTGCGTTGCTCTAGTGAGGCGAGCCTCATAGTGCTAGACGGTCAATAAGGGTGGTGTGGTTGGTAGGAGGTGAAATGAATCTCGGATCTGTAGATATGTGATGGACAGATGCAAAGGGGAGAGAAACAGAATGGACGGAAGAAAAAGGTTTCTCTTGCCAGGCATGGATACTATGTTAAGAGGGTTTAATGGAAAACCCCCAATATATTTTGTGCCTAAAAATAAAAATGAGGAAGATTTTGTATTTATATTTGAACCACATTGTTTACTGCTTTTTCTTATTTAAGCATGTTGCTTGTTATGGGTTTCTATTAATGCTTTTTTAATTGCCATTGGTAGGTCTGTACTGGAGCTAAGAGTGAGGTGCAATCAAAATTGGCAGCAAGGAAGGTAAATTAATGTTCTTTTCTTCTCTAAGCTCATTCTTCCTTTGTACAATTGAAGTTTCTCAAGTCGAGGTTCAGTAGACTAGACAACCTCGCCATTAATCTTAGCTTGTTTATGAGTAGTTTTTTTTTTTAAAACTAAGCTTCTTATACTTATAGAGGAGGATAAATGGTTTTATTAATTTATTGTTCTCCTCATATTTGGCTAAACATGATAAACACATTTTTGAAAATTTATAGAGTATACAATATTTTCTAATTTTTGTTTTCTCCTTGTTCAGTATGCTAGAATTATCCAGAAACTGGGCTTCCCCGCTAAGTTTAAGGTACTACTTCTACTCTTTCTCATTATCTCTACAAAAGTTGCTTTATTCAAAACTGTTTATCATTTTCCCACCCAACACTACCTGAGTGGTGCTTGATAATTGATTTATTCCTTTTATATTGTGCTTTAGGATTTTAAGATTCAGAACATTGTCGGCTCATGTGATGTCAAGTTCCCCATACGGCTCGAGGGTCTTGCATATTCCCATGGTGCTTTCTCAAGTGTAAGTATACACAAAGCTATTGTTTTCTATTTCCCCTGGTGAATTTGAGGAAATAATGTATCACTAATTCACTATTATCATCTCACATGATTCTTACGCTGTTTCCTTGGATTGTAAACCTGAAGTTTAGTATTTTACAGAAGACTGCACCTTCATTAGAGACACTAGTATCTAAACACTATGGAAAACAAAACAGATGCAAAGCCAATCCTGATTTCCATGACAGCCAAACAATTACAAAACCAGATTTATTTTATATTTTATTAAGTAGAAGGTTCTTTGACCATAACAAAGCTAGAACAAAATGCGTCTTTATTTTTGTAGATACTTGTATCTTTTAAGGGTTGAGTTTTTAACATTAGAACGGGAGAACACACAGTGGGGAGTATTTTTTGTCACAATGCTTGTGTGTGTTACAAGTATAGAGCTGATGTAAAGGGCCATTTCAGTTGTGTCTGAGCATGTGCATTTGATTTCCATATTCTTTATATAGTGAAATTTGTTGAGTGATGAATATATGTTGAACTTGCTTGTTCCTGGTGATAGTATGAACCAGAGTTGTTTCCAGGACTAATCTATCGAATGAAGCAACCCAAGATAGTATTGCTTATATTCGTTTCTGGGAAAATTGTTCTGACAGGAGCCAAGGTATTGGTCTTGATATACTCCCATGTAGTTTTCTATTTTTACCATTTTTCTGCCTCATTGGACTAATGTTTTAATATCAAATTTGTTTAGGTGAGAGATGAGACTTACACAGCCTTTGAGAACATATATCCAGTGCTTACTGAGTTCAGGAAAAACCAACAATGGTATGCACATGGCTCTATATCCACTACATTTTCAATTGCCAATGGATATACATGTCCGAATAACTGGACTAGGGTTATAATCAAATATACCATTTTGTCTTTTGTTTTGCTTTCTTCCATCAACATCAACTGTCAGCTTATAATTGCATATCAGATAAATTTGTTAAGTTTTGCATAATCATTGGACTAGTGAGCATTTTCTTGGTTTTGTATTGTGGAGGCATCCTTGCAGCTCAGTCCAATCAAATGTTGGCTGTTGGATTAATGGTTATGAGAGAATAACACTCAGTCCTACATTAATCCAACAGCTGGCATTTGGCTAGACCGAGCTGTTGGGCCTCAAAGGATTCATTTTGGTTTTACAATGGGTGTTTCCCCAAGATATTTTTGCTAATGTCATGGGATATGTATTATTGGCAGATTATCGTCATGAGCAAGAGCAAGGTTTTCTGGCAGTGAGGGTGGATTGTTGGCTTGATTGAGCTGTAAATATTGAGACAGAAGATATTTGGAATGAGCAACTAAGCTGATTTTGTTCTGCTTGTGATGAATCTTGATTTAGTATAGTGAAAAAAATTGTGTATTGAGTTCGAAATTTTCAAAAAATATATTTTAGAGGCTGAAAAGAAAAAATGCTAAGAACTTAATGATAAATAGTTGAGTCCTTTTACTGTTGTTGGGTACCTTGATTTTAATTAGGGTTCTTAAATTTCATCTTTAGCATCAATAAATTTGCATGTTTCGCATGATCAACACCTTAAATCAAGTGGATGAGTTGGTAAATACAAAAAAAGTTTGAGAAAGAGGTTTAGAGTTCAAACAATTAGCTACTATTTGCTTATTAAAAATTACCATAAGATCTCAACATTTCTAAAATTTGGAGAATTGTGTTGCTCTATACCAACTTATTAGAATTGAAGTTAGTGATGGAAAACGTGTGATAAACCAATTAGTGTACTCAAGCAGTCTTCTTTAGTATGGTTTAACCTATGTTTGTTTTAGCAGTACAATTGCAGTAAACGCACGTTTGGATAAAAGCCACAATTTTTAGCTTCTCTTTTTTTAAGGTTGATTGGCTTTAGAACATTCTCAATAACATAGATTTGCTAAAACTACTTCATGCATACTATTTTTTTTCTTTCTTTTGAACAAGCCAAAATGGAATTTAGATTAATGAAATATGAATTTAGATTAATTCACAAGTGATTCATCTCGTATAAGGTCTCCAAAAGAAAATCACCCAAAATAAATACAAATCAAGTCACCGGTGCCTCAAAAGCGATCACCTTAATAAAAAATGGAATAACAAGAAGATTACAACACAACATCCATGCAAGACAAAAGGTGCAGCCGCCAGTCATGACAGCTGAAAACAAAAGTGAGTAAATTGACCTTTAACCATTGGAAAGATAAGAGTTTCACTCTGTCTGCTTTGATGCGAGTCTCCGAAGCCTTTTGATGAAAAACGCGATTATTCCTCTCCTTTCAAATGATCCAAACTCAAGCTATCCAAATTATCCGAAGGAACGAATGTGGAAAATGCGGTAACACGACCAATTGGTTGTCCCGACACCGAAGAGGAGCGATTCACGCATACTTGTTAGATTAGGAGGATAATTCTTGGTTATGAGTTTAATTTAGACGGAAATATTCTTGGACCTAAGCATCAAAGTTAAGCGGAAATTGCTCTTTAAACTTCAAAAATTGCTGTATACACCTAAAATTATATTAATATCTCCAACGCAGTTAAGTTAACTACTCGCTCGCTCATAAGCTACATTTTTTTGACATGTTATTTTGATTCAACATTAATCTAACAAAAATACAAGATTTGGGCTTACAAGCCTAAGGTTACAAAATTAAAATAAAAAAATAAAAACACTCTTTTTCTAGTATTAATAATCTTCAATGATTATTGTCAAAAATAATATTTAATTATAAAATAGAATTATAACCTAAATATAAAAATGACAAAAATAGAAAAAAAAAATACAAAAGACTTCTCACGAATTTCATAAAGACAAGAAAACAGAACCTAAAAAATAATAATTGCAAGGCTAAGGCATGCAACATATCATTCCTCTTGAGGTTCATTTCACTTCATCTTTAACATTTTACTTTTTACCTTTTTCTATTTTAAGCTTTCATAATATAGCTTTGGTCTACTAACCATAACTAACCTTGACACTCTAAAATATGAGAGAAAATCACAACAAAATGGACTAAGTTTTGGCTACTGAAATTGAGATATTACCTTGGTTCATTAGTATTATCATTGAACATCATAAGACAGAGAAAGGAGCTTTCATACACTTTGATCTAGGATAAGTGGCTTACGTTATTGTCAATTTTATTAGCATAGACAATCATTTCAAAATGAAGTGAGAATGACTGCACATTCTTTTTTATTCATTTATGTTTGTTATGCTTTTCATGTTTTTCTAAAGATATAATTTAGTATTCAATTTTCTAATATTCTTTTTGTTTTTAATATTTACAAATAAATTCAACTTATGTTTGCCCCCTATGATTTGTTGGCCTAATGTTCTTCATCTAGATAATTCTCCCTCTAATGTTCCACCTCCTATTGTCTTTCTTAACCTTTCTAGTCGGTAACATAGTGACTATATACACTTATCCCTTATCTTGATGTTTTGTTCTCTTCAATATGAGGTGGAATTATTGGCTACATAAATGGATGTTTTGATTGTTGTATGGAGACACATTTATGATGAATTACTATCTCATTAATATATCTAGGATTAGGGTGAAGGTGTATATTTCTCCCCGACCTTTGCATATTAATAACATAGCAAATTCATTACAAGTGAATGTATTTATATAACAATATAAATATCTTGTTATATTTGACCAATAATTTCTCTCTCCAAATTGTTTTAAATAGAACTCATATTTCAAAGCAATCGAGATAGAATATTTATACAATCACTGTTTTTTCAGTTAGAGTTAAAAAAAACAATTGCAAGGAATGGACCAAATCATTTCTTTTGAGGTTTATTAATGTTCTTTTTCTAAGCTTATTTTTCCTTTGTATTTTTTAAGTTTCTCAAATTGAGGTTCAGTAGACCGGAGAACCTTGCCATTGACCTTTAACTTGTTTTTAAGTGGATTATTTAAAATAAAATAAAAAACTAAGCTTCTTAAGCCTACGAACACATTTTTGAAATACGATGAACACGATAAACCTTGCCATTAATCTTAGCTTGTTCCTAAACACAATGAACACATTTTTGAAAATTTATATAGTATACAATATTTTCTAATTTTTGTTTTCTCCTTTTTAAGTATGCTAGAATTATTCGGAAATAATGTATCACTATTATCATCTCGCATGATTCTTACGATGTTTCCTTGAATTATATACCTGAAAGTCGAGTATTTTACATTAGAGACATTAGTATCTAAAGTGTGCACTATGGAAAACAAACGGATGCAAAACCAATCCTCATTTCCATGACAGCCAATCAATCACAAATCAAGATTTATTTTGTATTTATCAAGTAAAAGTTGCTTTGTCCTTAAAATCGCCACTACAAAATGCATTTTTTTTCTGTAGTTAAGTATATATCTTATAGTGAAAAAAATTGTGTATTGAGTTCGAATTTTTCAGAAAATATATTTTAAAGAGGCTGAAAAGGAAGAAAAAAATGTAGAAGAACTTAATGATAAATTGTTGAGTCCTTTTACTCTTATTGGCTACCTTAATTTTAAGTAGGGTTCTTAAATTTCATCTATAGCATCAATAAATTTATTGATATAACTGCTGAATATGATCAACAACTTAAATCAAGTAAGGTTTATAGTTCAAACAACTGGCTACTAATATTTGCTTATAAACATTAACCATAAGTTTCTAAAATTTGGAAAGTTGTGTTGCCCTATCCTAACTTATTAGACTTTTTAGATTAAAAGAATTATTCATAGTTTGCAATGAGTAACCATTAAAAGGTGTACAAACCCTTAGCTTTAGTCAGATGCAAAGCTAGGCCAATGCTTGCTCCATGTAAAATTGTTTTCACCATTAGATTTTAAAGTCCTACCATATGTAATAGTACACATACAATACCAAATTCACTCCCTCTTCTTCCCCTTCTCCCATCATCTCTCTCGATCACCCTTTCATTTATACATCTGTTTTCCCCTTCTTCCAACATGATAAATTTTTCTTTTTTGTTTGATTGAGTAAATCTCTTTGAAATTTCACCTAGAAAATTGTAAAATTGTAAAGGAGCAAATAATTTAAGAAATTAATTTGAATGGTAAAGAGGGTGACAAAATCTATCATGATCTCATATGAGGTTAGCTCTTAAGTTAAATTCCCTAAATAAATTACTTTTCTTTTTTGATAAAAAAGAGATATTTTTTAATAATACCGAAAATTGGACTAGGAGTTCATTATTGGACCACAATGTTTGATGTAAAAACACTTACGAATGTATTCACATCACTGCAAAATTAAATACATATTTTTCATATTTCTGTTACACCCTAATTTTACCCACTTTTTTATTTATTTTATAATATCTATTATTTTCTATATTTTTTGATAAATATTAATAATATTCATTAGACTCATTTTATTTTACTAAGATTCTTATTTTGATTCAACAAAGTCTAACAAAAATTCAGGATTTGGGTTACAAGCCTAATGTTACCAAATTAAAATCAATTTTTTTTTTCTTGTATTAATTTTTTTTTACTAAAACAAAACGATATTCATGGGTAAAAAGATAAAGAGAAAACACAAAAATGCCCTTAAACCACCACTAGTCGACGAGTGAAAGAGAAAGAAAACTTAGAGAGAAGTTGAAGTTTCTCTCACTAAAAAACTAGGGTCTATGAATTATGATATTAACACTTTTTCCTTGTATTAATAATCTTTAATAATACTTCTTCAAAACAATATCTGTAATAATAATATATGATTATAATCTAAAAATAAAAATGACAAAAATAGGAAAAACACAAAAGGCTTCTCACGAAATTCATAAAGAGAAGAAAACAGAACCCTAAAAAAATAAAACAAACAATGGCAATACATGCACGTATCATTTCTCTTGAGGCTCATTCTACTTCATCTTTATCATTTCCTTTTCTCCTTTTTCCATTTTAAGCTTTCATAGTCTTTGCTGCAAATCACCAACTCTCTTTACTTTTCCTCTTTCCTCTTGATTTCGATGATTCTTTTCTATTCTGACTATAAATAAACATGCACAACTTCTTCCTTACACTCATGCTCCCTCGTTTCGTTTCCTACTCAAAGTTTTCCCCCTCTCTTCTTTTCTCTCCCATTTTTCCTTCTACATTAGAAAAGATAAAATTTCTCTCAAAACTTTTAGGGTTTCTACGTTCTGCATCTTTTTTCCTCTTCTGCATATTCTTGTTTTCATATTCTGCAATTTTTTTTGACGTATGCAATTTTCTCTTTCTTTAGCCTTGAATTTATTGAGGGTGAGACCTTTGTTACTTTCTCTCTAATTACTTCAATCAATAATTTTTCTGTTGTTTTTCCCCTAAAATTTCATTTTTCAAAAATAAAGTGGGCTATATAATAACAACAATAATATATTCACCTTCTCTAATAAAAATAATTATATTCACCTAATAAAGTTGACAATATATATATATTTTTTTTTGTCAAATAGCTTTATGATTAGAAATTCACCTTTTAAAGATGAATAATTGGGAATATTTGAAATTCAAACCGCACTTCCTACTAACCGAGTTAAATTCACGAGGAATTCACAAGTAAATTCAAATAGAATCGTATAATTGAATTGAAACTGTAGTCCCTTTTAACTATACGTTCTTGTTTTCTATTCATAGTTTTTCATATTTATGTACTGTGTTCTTGATTTATCAAAAAAAAAAATTGTTATTAGATTTTGGCTGAATACGTTTAGGGAAAATTGCATATTATTGTTTATTTATTCTTAGAAAAAATATTATTATTTCTTGATGCATGTTGATTTTGTTTTCAATTTTTTTTCTTGTTGATTCTGGACAATTGTTTTCTTGTTCATTTCTGCTTGCTATGCTTTTTAGGCTTTTTTTTAAAGATGTAATTTCGTATTCAATTTATTGATAATTCTTTTTCATTTTAATATTTAGAAATGGATCCAACTAATGTGCATGTG
Source organism: Medicago arabica (assembly GCA_946800305.1). Taxonomy (NCBI): domain Eukaryota; kingdom Viridiplantae; phylum Streptophyta; class Magnoliopsida; order Fabales; family Fabaceae; genus Medicago; species Medicago arabica. Next base: position 37,431,269 of record OX326969.1, read on the forward strand.
TCTATGATTGGCCGGCTTAATGTACTTCACCAAATATCTCCGTCTAATTTTTCATTTTGTATTGTTCGATGTAATGTACCCTCTAAGATTATAATGACCATACATATACTTTAGGCAATTTCTACGGTACACCCAATAAATTTAGGTGTATCGGTACACTAAGTCATTAAATTAATAATAAATGAGTTGTTTTTTTAATAAAAATAATTATTTTCTATCATTAACAACTATAGTAGTTAAATTTTATTTACCAAGAGCTTCGACAAAATAAAATTTAATTTTTACGAATTTTTATTACTCATAACAATGAATATTGATTATTTTTTATGAAAAAATGTAAAATTTTTAATATGATCCATATAAACAATGAAATGATGTTTTTTCTTATAAAATGATGTTTTCTAAAATATAAATATTGACAAATAGTTTTTTATTTCATAAAAATGATCGTTAATTTATCAATTTTGTGAAACAAGTGTACCGGTACACTCAAATTTGTGAGTGTACCGTAGAAGTCCCCTATACTTTATCCCATAGTTTTGAAACTCGGCTCGGACCGGCCGGTCGGACCAGAACTCGGTGCCCAGACCGGTTCGAGCCAACATTTGGATCGGTCATGCAGTTAACTCGGCGAGAACCGGTCAAAATCGGTAAAACCCGGTGACTCGGCCGAGTTGATGGTCAGACCGGTTCTTCCTTTTTTCTTTTTTTCTTTTTGCTTTTTACTTAACTAAAATTTGCTTTTAATTAATTTTTTTCTTCAATTTCTGCCATAATAAGTTATTAAGCGCGGATTAATACTAATTAATACTCGGTTTAATACATTTAATACCGATTAATGCTTCAAGTTTGGACTTTTGTAGAAAAATCTGAAATATGAAAAAGTTAGCGACAAGAGGAATCGAACCGTGAACATTAAAATGAATGTTTGGAAGCTTAAGCACTACAACAACTTCTAATCGTTGTTACAAATTGAAATATATTATATATGTAAATATAATACATTTAAATTTTATAAGAGGAAAGAACACATCATTTTTGTTTTAGAAAATCTACATATTATATTAATTTAATATATTTCCTATCAACAAAATATAGTTGTACAAAGATTAAAATACATATTACATGTCAGTTTTTTTAGTTTTTAAGTGAACAAGTCATCGATTAAATCCGATTTAATCCGGTTAAATAGTTATATAAATTTAATCTCAAGACCGAGTTATCTAACCGAGTCATCCGAGTTGATCCGGTTCAGTCATGTGGTTCGACCAATGACTCAGTGGTTCGACCATTGACCCAGTGACCCAATACCCCTGCCGAGTCGATGACCGAGCCGAGTTTTAAAACTATGCTTTATCCTAATACTTTTAGGACTCTGATTTCTATAAAAACAACAATCAACACGGTTAGTGGCCAATTGAATCAAATATGTTTGAAAAGATGTTTTGATACACTAACTATAGTGAATTAACATGTGATTACTATAAGTATGGTCAACTTGTAGGTAGGCGCGTGCATTTCACCCTGACCTTTTGTATATTAATGACATAGCAATTAATTATAGTTCAGTCTTCATACACCATTTCACACATTTTAGTTTCAATAGGTGACTAACTCTGCTTGGACATTATTCTTATAGTACCCGAGAGTCCTAAAAGCATCAAGATAAGGTATTTGCACTATCTCTAGATTACGTGTGAGCAACAATAGGTTGATCAGTAGGAGGAGTAAAATTAGGGGGAGGAATATTGGTTGAAACACACTAGATGGACGACCTATAGGCGAACAAAAATTTATTCATTTTTAGTTATTTAAAAATGGATAATGCTTGGTGGTGCGAAAAAACACCAAACAAATTTCGACGAACAACAAACCACTCTTTTATTCAGCTGAATGAAAATGTTTTTTAACTCCAACAACACTTTCGTTGATTTTAAAAATTATTAAACTCCAACAATATTTAACTCCAACAATCTGTGTATTCCGGCAAATGGAAGTTATATTACTGCCTTACTAATAAAACAATGTGTTAAATCCCGTGAGCTTAGCTCAGTCGGTAGGGATATTGCATATTATATGTAGGAGTCAGGGTTCGAACCTCAGACATTTCACTTCTCTACAATTAAATTGTGTGGACTCTAGCCACTAGGTTTCTTTACCAAAAAAAAAACAATGCTAGTTAATTGCCTCAATTCCCCTTTCGTCGATTTTGGCTCGCACCAAATAGCAATACTCTTAAAAAGTATATATATAAATTTGCTAGGTTTTATATTTGTGTCCTTATTTATCTTTGCTAGATCAGAAAAAATAAATGATATTTCAAATATTTGTTGTGACAATAAATCATTTAACAAGTTGAATCTAAATTTTTAGAAAGAAATATATTTTCATTTGAGGTACTATTTACTAGGTTTCTTATTTGTGTTTTGGTTCATCCAAGACATGATTCAAGTTATATAGTTTTTCCTTACACAATTGGCATCAAGAAATTTCCTTTGGCTGAAATCGACTCTCCCTAGTGAATCACAATCGACGCAAGCCTGATTCAATCTTAAAGAATGTACCAATACCCACTAGACTTTTTAGTCTTTGGCACTTGGATGTAGAGGCACAAGAATAATTTATATCTCCAACATTTATGTTTGTTTGTTCATATGGTTTTTTGCTTTTGCCAACATCTTACGTATTGAATGATTACTTTAAAGGGAACCTACTCCTTTGTTAATGAATATTGACATGCATTTGGATCTTTCTTATGGTTCTTCTTGTAGATAGCTTTTGAATTGTATGGTATATATTCTAGTATTGTTTGTCCAATGATGCTGGTTTCTTTTGTTTTCCAGTCGACCAAAGTTTTGATTATTATGTCTCATTTTCTCTAACTATTTTAATTGTGCAAACTTTGTTTTCCTCGGTATCTGCTTGTGGGGATTCCATGGATTTTATATATTTGTAAATCATTAGCACATTTTTTTTTCTTTCCTTGTATGTATGCTCGAGAGCATGGTAAGACGATACTTCACCATGTAGATATAGTGGAAAATGTGGTTCACTTCTATTATTAGCTCCTCTAAAGAGATACCCAAATTGAACTTTGCTTCTTAATGTTAAGAGTTAGTTCAGATTTAGTGTTTATCATTAGTTTGTGTGTTAGTTTGTAATTTGGTTGAAGTTATGAGTTGTTAGAGAAGTTAGTTAGATGTATAGTTACTAGTGTGCAGTTTCTGCTATATATAGATGTGTAGTGTGTATGATAGAAGTCAAATCATTTTAGAAAATATAACTTCACCATTTTCAATAATTCTCTATATTTGTTTATTCACTTATTCTTTGAGTGTGTGCATTCTGGTCGTTAAGGAACAGAAACAAAACCAAAAAAAATTGGAGGATGAAATTTGTTAGGGACAAAAAGGGTATTTAACCTTATAACGTAATTATTTAAACAAGTTTTAATTACTAACCATCATCCGATTATCTTATAAAAATAACATACCATCCATTACATTCTTCAAAGTTGGTTGTTCAATAGGTCCCTCAATTGCAGAACTGAACGGTGGTAACTCTCGATCAATTTCTTTTGGTGTAAATTTCAATCGAGACGTAGCTCCCAGTCAGCTTTTTCCAGAGACGTGAGCAATTTTAAGGGACCTATTAAGCAATCATCTTCAAATATACTCTTTCCTATTGATTAGAATTCATATGAATCTCAAAAATCCAATTATTTAGTTGAGATCATTTAGTAGGATCCATTGTAATTCCAAACAATATCAGAGAGAATGGTGAGAAAAATGTGCTAGAGGATGAGTTACTACTACTAGCATTTCTCCTAAAGAAATATCTACATTGTGTGCTATAATTGGATAACTTGTAAAACACTTTAAACTGTTGGTGCATGTCATTAAATTCTTATCAAAATGGAAGAAATTTTTCACTACGGCTGAGTTTTAAAACAGAGTAGAGGATCACATCCAACTTTGTGCACAATGTGATCAAAGAAGCAGCTCGATTTTTAAAATTACGAGACATACAGAAACATGACAATTTTCATAGGTAACTGAGGTCATGTTAGTTAGTTTTCCATACAAAGGCTTCAATTGCTGCATATTTGAAGATCATATCATGACAAGAGGGAATGTGAAGGCACCATTCTCTGAAGGACAATAAATTTACGTCAAAATGGGGGTACCTCTCTTTGTTGACATGCATCCAACATGTATTCCTATCATCAATGCTAATATCATGTAAACATCAATCTTCCTTCATAAAAGAAGGAAGGAAGATACAAATTGTAAACTCTTCCCCCAAAAGAAGCTATACTATAGCCTCAACAACATTTGTGTTTATCAAGTCCCTCTTACTCTGTCACTATCATCTACTTAATCAAAAGACCAAAATGACTGTACATCTGAGGTTGGTTGTGAACCCCCGTTATGTGGACGTGAAACCGATGACTTACCTATGCTTTCCGCTGAGCCATGTATAGAAGGCCATTCCTTTCTGCAAAGTAAACAAAAAACACAGCCTGTTAAAACATACCAGTTAAAATAAGCTAGCTTTTTTAAAAAGAACAAACACATTCTAAGCAAAAGAACAAGGTCAAAAGGGGAGGAGGACCACATGCCGTAGAATTCAGAAGAACAAACCCAAGACTATATCAGTAAAAACATCAAAAGGGTCACATAAAATGCCTAGCAAATTACAGAATCAGGAAAAAGAGCATATCCAAGACAAAGTCAGCACAAGAAGTTAAAATGGTCACTCTGTGCCGAAAATACTTTACAAGACATGTAGACTGTGCCAAGATTTCAGATGTAATCAGAGATTCCTTTTTTCACTTTTATATCATTTCAGCTGCAAGTCTATCTAGAAAGGTCTATCAAATTGATAAGGACAACGGCTTATCAATGAACATGCTTGTATAGTAAACAGCAGCACAGACAAAATATATATATATATATATATATATATGCAGTCCAACACCACCAACTAAACCATTTTTTTGTCCCATGCCAATACAAAACCTATAGTTTTGTGAGTAAAAAGCCTGCAGATATCGTTTGACTTGTGACTAATTCCAACTAAACCATTTTTTTGTCCCATGACAAAATAAAACCTATAATTTCGTGAGTAAAAAGCCTGCAGATATCGTTTGACTTGTGACTAATTTCATATTCACTTAACGAAATAGCATAAATCCAACGATGCATTTGGTTATATATGCATCCAAAGGAATCCACAAGATTGCTTTTCAATCATATAGTTAGCTTTCATATGCATAAATATGTGGCCAATGGACAACAGAAAAAGTCAAAATTAGGGAAAATGGAATGCTTGCAACATCCTTTTGACACACTCGTCAGCACATTGTGGCTGAATCATTTTAAAAAAAAATAAAAAATCAATGTATTATTTTAAAGAGGGGTAACCTTGGTGCAACTGGTAAAGCTGTTGTCATGTGACTGAAAGGTCACGGGTTCAAGTGCTGGAAACAGCCTCTTGTGTAAAAATAGGGTAAGGCTGCGTACAATACACCAAATGGTGGGACCCCTTTCCGGACTCTGCGTATGCGGGAGCTTTGAGTGCACCGGGTTGCCCTTTTTATTATTTTAAAAAATTATCCATTTACAATGTGTTGACATTTTTTAAAATGAGTGTTAAAAAGAGTGGCCAAATAACATTATGTTAGTAATAGGACTCCTAAGGGAAGAAGTTATATAATATTAGTAAATTGTTTATATAATATACTATAAATTAGTAACTGCTATCTGCAGTAACTGTTATCTGCAGAACTTCTATAAAACTGTTATTGGGAGCTAGTTTTATAAATAGAGAACAGAGGAAAAGAGGGGCAGTCGGTTATTTGGATAAAGAAATGTTAGGGAGAGATCAAGCTCTCGAATTCTTGAAGAGGATAGAACCAAGACTCCAATTTATTGGAATTCTATTGTAATATTACTATTAAGTAATATTTTGATATCAGTTTCTATCACATTAATTATTAGGAAACACTGCCTACATTCCTTTTTAATTTCCGTTTTAAGGTCATTCACACATACTAATAGAATCAACAACTTTTGTTACTTTTGATGAAACTATGTCTTTTTCTATAATAACCTTAATTATTTATTATCCAATTTCATCTATTGCTCTCTTAGCAATAAATAGTTAAGTCTACTATTTTCAAATCAATAATTAATGTCGCATTGAACTTTGAAAAACGACTAGCAACAACAACATCAACTAAGTCCTATCCCACTAAGTGGGGTCGGCAACATGGATCTAATTGCGCCAAAATGTTCTACACGCCCAACCCACCTAAGCTTAGTTTTCACCATCTTTTCTAGGTCTTCCTCTACCTCTAGTGATCTGACTATCCCCCATCGGATCTACTCTCCTCACTATAGAATCGTCATTTCTTCTCTCTACACGCCCAAACCACCTAAGCCTAGTTTTCACCAACTTTTCTACTATAGGTGCTACCCCAACTCTCTCTCTAATGTTGTCATTTTTAATCCTATCCCGTTTAGTCTTATCACACATCCAACACAACATTCTCATCGCCGCTACGCTTATTATATTCTCGTGTTGGCTCTTCACCTCCCAACACTCTGTTCCATACAACATCACCAGTCTTACAGTTGTCCGATAAATTATTCCCATCAACTTGAAAACGACAAATAATAGGAAAAAAAATTCTTACAACATGTCAAAAGGAATGGAGGGAGTATTTAGAAAGCTACAATTCTATAAGACCACATTGAGGCCATCAATTCCAATATACTTTATCTCTTATCCCTATGAATTGACAATTCTTTATTCTTCTCTGAAGAAATAAAGGCTGGACATGACAACATAACAGTTTAGATGCATGTACTTTTGTTTTAGAGAGTACTGCTAGCCTAACAGTCAAGCTATTGCCAACAAGCATCAAGAGAAGGTTATTATCATTTAAGACATGAAGCTAATTCTAATTTAGAAGCCTGTTTTCTATTAGGAAGATTTGAAATTTGATGAAATCAATCTGTTCCAAAACACCCTAAGCAATATGGAGAGTTGATTGACTTGAAATAAACACAGGACATAAATACTTAAAGATATGCATTCACGTTGAAATATTTTTGGGTGTGTTATATACGGAGAAATAATGTAAGTCGTTGCATATAGATAGAAACGAAGTGCACTTGTATTATAGTTCTATCACTTGTCAACAAAGCATGATAAATCTCACTAGAAATAGAACGATTCAAAATATCTCCATCAATCAATCTTTAGAGCTCCAGAATTCATTTGGGAAAACAAAATAAGGGAATTATTTTTCTCATTTATTTGCCAAAACAAGTTTCATAGATTTAAAATGGTCAACAATACAGATTCATATACAGCAGGAATTCTACATTACGTAAATGATAAAAAGAAAAGGTCAAATAGTTATTACTCACTTGGACCAGCCATTAGCCGGAGAACCCTCAAGTACATGGCTACTAGCAGATCCATTGGGACTTCCATATATAACTTCATTCTGTGTCTGTGTAGCTCCCTCATGGCCATTAAAGCCACTTGAAAATGGTGGGAATAAAGTACTTTGTGACCATGGATCATAACTACTTGAACTTGTAACAGGACTGATGTTCCCGCCGCCACTCTGACCATTTGGAAGAAAAACATTTTGAGGGGAATGGGTATTGGAAATCATGTTATTGTCTTTGTTGAAAAGGGAAGCCATAGTCTTTTGAGCTGATGGAAGCATAAAATCATCCTTGTTTGGCACATTCCTTTGTGAAGATAAAAGCCAACTTCCTGGGCCACCTACCAAGCCTAAACTTTCCTGACCAAGCGGTGAAGTACTCCACATCTGCCATGTTCCCTTATCATTTGCAGCTGCATCATCTCCAGAAGAAGCATGCTTTTCCCGGGACAATGGGGACTCAATCGGAGATGGCTTATTGAAATCGGAACCAGCAGATATGTTTTTTAAAGAGTGGGGATTTGCAACATTCATGTCTGTCCCAAAGCCAGTTCCCAAGTCCAACTGAAAATTCTCAAGGGACTCTGAAACAGGCCCAAGCAAGGAAGCTGGAATCGGATCATAACATGGGTCTTCAAAAAGCTCTTGATCATCATGTCTAAAATCATGTGATGTATTTCTAACGGGAGAGAATAATTGTTCAATTGCAGGGGAAAAACCTATACTACTGGTTGATCCACCATTTGGATGGGTGGAAACATTAAATGGTGATGGAAGACCAAAGTGAATTGGATTGTTAAAAGATTGAGTAACTGGTGACTGGCCAGATGACTCAGGGCTTTTGGCTTCTGCTTGAGTTTTGGAATTTGGTCTACATATTACATTTGAATTTGAGGATTGCGGAACAGATGAAGATCGAGTAAATAATTGCTGCCATGACATTTTAGGCGCCGTCCATGGCTTTGGTTGTGGGAGTACCTGCAGAAAACAATCATGGCAATATTGTTTATCTTTCAGATTTTTTCTAAATACAACTATGATGATTATATATACAAGCAATTATTCTTAAATAAAGCATCGTATAATTTTGTTTATAAATAACGGAGACCGAAAGGTTTAGAATGTCGACAAATACATTGAAATTAAGTAAAAAGAGAGACATTTGAATACAGCGATAATTTGCAAAATCTGCATAACATTTAATAAAATAAGTTCTTAAGTTCCAACACCAATCGACCTTCAACAATAACAGTATTATGAAATAGCGAAGAAAATAAAACAGGTCGAAGGGCCACTTACAGAGTGATTGATATTCCTATCATCTCCATTCAAATTGGTTTTTGCAGTTGGACGTTCAGGAGGGAAAATATCTCTCTTGCTGGCAGCAGTATGAACATGATCTACAGAACTGTTAAACTTGGTTTCTTTCACCATAGTAGCAGAACTATTAGTTCCCCTTCCAAAACCTAATGCTTTTGAAGATGACAAAAATGTACCACGCATGCGATCAAGGTACCTGGTTCCGGTATTTCCTCGGTTATAATTGTTTGTAGTCACATTTTTACTATGTGCATTGTCTGTACTCTGTCCCTTGCCACTCTCTAACCCAGATTTCTGATTCTCTCTACGATCTGTTTCACTTTTTTTCTCAACGTCACGCTTCCGTTCACTTTCCTTTCCAGCTCTTCTTTCCAATTCTTCTACATCAGAGTTGCTCTTACTAGAGCCTTTATCTTTATCTTTTCTTTTTTCCTGACGCTTCTTTCCAGTTTCCTTCCTGCTATTTGTCTCCTTACTGGGATTTAATGATCTCGTGCGATCTTTTTCAGCTTCGGCTTTCTCATCCCTCAATCTCCTACGCTCCTCCACTAACCTAGCAACCTCCTCCCTCTGTTTTCTCTCTTCCTCCTCCAAGAGTTCTCTCTCTAGCCTTGCCTGCCTCTTTTCCTCGGCTTTCCTGCGTGCTTTTTCCCCTCTACTTTCATTAAGACTTTCTCCATTCTCACCCCGTTTTGCTAAGAGTGCCCTATGTTCAGCATCCGATGAACATTCTTCCCTTGAACTAACTCTAAAAATCTTTCTCCAGAGCCATCTAATGCTCAAGAAAAAATATGTCAAAATTTTACAAATAAAAAACAAAATACCGGAATACGAGCTCTCTGTTACACAATGCTCATCTCCTCCAAAAAGACCAGCATTCTCATTGCCCTTCCAGTTTCCGGGATTACCTGGAACAGGCCCACCTATCCAATTTCCATTCTCCAACCAGTCCTGACCGCACATCCATCCATTTTCAGACCAAACCTTGCCATTTAATATCTTTCCACTTTTACCAACCAACTCCTTGACAATGCCAGAATTCGAAATCCCCAATCCTGGCGGCAAGTCTAACGCCGGTCTCTTGGAAACATGCCCACAATACGAACACATAAACCGACCCCCACCAGGGTTTTGATCCCTATACGGATTATAACAATTCCGACACCTTCTCGTAGCTGTCTTCCTTAGTTTCTGCATCTCTAATGCCTCAAACCTCTTCCTCTCCCTAAGCCTAGCATTCCTCCTTACCCGCCAAGCCGACAGCTGAGGCATCAAAATCTCATACCAAAAGAGAGTAACCAACAACACAAAAACACAAGCCAGTCTCGGCGAAGTAATCTCAAACCGAAAAGCCGGCGGCAGAAGCTGAGAAAGTGCCCATAAACCAATCAATGGTATAACCAACCATGGTAGCACAGTAGCAACCCGGCGAGATAACTTCTGAATCACACACAGTATACACATTATCCTCTAACCCTAACCTTCTTCCTTTTTCTTAACTATATCCAATAAAAATCAATGCTTTCAAGAAAACCCTAATAACCCTCTTTACCTTTCTTCCACAAAATCAATACCAACAGAATTTTATCACCAAAAAACTTCAGAACCCTAAAATCCCAAACCTAAAAAAGCAACAAAAAAATAGAAATAAACAAAATTAGAATCTTTCACCAGAAATTCAAAAAATAGAAATGAAATTCACCTATTGTACAAGCTAATGCACATTTAAAAATCGAAATATACGAACTTTACAAATAAAAAATTAAGAACGATTTTGAGCTTCAACAATGGTGATTGTACCATGAATCGAAAGGAAAATGGAATGAGAATCGAATGCTTACAGATTCGGTGGTAATGGAGAGAACGAGAAGAAGAAAATGGGAGCGAAATGCGAATGAAGGAGAAGCAGATGAAGGTGTTCGGAGCTGATTCGGGTCGGAGGCTCCGTCGTGGTGTTTGGGTTCCGCAAAAGAAGAGAGAGAAAGAGAGAAAGAAACTATGCGTTATAGAAGAGAGAGAAAGAAGATAAGAAGAGAGAGAAATGGGAGAAAATAAATTAATGGATAAATATATTTTTCTTGCTAAAAAAGATTTTGATTTTGATGATCTCTATTAAAAAATATTCTTTAGTTTTTTACCATCTAAATTATAAAATAAAAAAAAAATTACATCTTTTGTTTATGTAAGTTATATTACCAATTTATTCCTCAAAAGGAAAAAGTTAGGCTAGATTTGGTTTTGATCTATATGAAATAATTTTTCTTTATTTATCTCTCAAAAATTATAAATAATTAAATAAAAAATATCTCTAAATTTGAAACCATTGTATTTGGTCTATAGTATTCATTATGGGATAAATAAACAAAATGTTCCTCTAAAAGAAATATTTTCCGATTTTAAATAAGAGAAACGTTTTGTTATATTCATTGAAGCTAAAAAAAATTCTCTTTTCTATTATTTAGGACTAAAGGGAGAGTATATTTGAAGGTTCAAAGAAAATTGTTTAAGTATATTCATTTTTTTAGGGATGTTCAAGTATATTTATGGTAGCTTATAATTATCATCAAAAAACAAATTTAATTTATAGATTGGTTTAAAGATCGTCTACTTAATCGAGTTTTAATGTGATTTTTATAAGCTTCAAATAGTTAAATTAGTGTGTCATATGTAATTTGAATAATTTTAGCAATTTTTTTACCATATTGGTGGCTAAAGGCAAATCGTCCTAGTTTTGTTTTCTCCTACCATTCATGGTGGTTGAATCTTTTACCTTGCTTGAGAATATTTTTGTAACAGGGCATCATTCCTTTTTTTAGCTTGTTTTGGCTACAAATGTTTGTTATTTCTTGTATTTGACTCTTTCAGCCGAGGTTTAGGCACTCCTTGTGCTGAAACCTCCAGGCCTTCAGTAATATAATTCATTTTAGTTTCTTCAAAAAAAATTACATATGAAACTATTCTCATCTTTATGGGAACTTTATTCCCACCCCTTTCTTTGGGAAAATTTTTCTATTCCAAGGAATATTTTATATCCGGGAATAAAATTGAATAAACCTGTAACAAACATAGGCATGTATATTTCTATCATTTTATTTCTAGGAATCTACAAATATAACTTGAAACAAAGCCCACCCTAATAAAATTAAGAATGAGAAAAGAAGAGGTAAATGGATAGTTAGAGATGTCATTAGAGCTATGAACAAATTTAATTTATCGGTATGTTAATTTTAGTCAAAAAGCAATAGTATTTTATTCTTTGATAGTAGTCGTATAGACATTTTAGTTCATTTTTCACAGGCGAAGGTAAATACTAAATGAATTGAATTTTGTTGTGACCCATAGTATATCCACCAATCATAGTGCAATTTATATTCACCAATCACCACCTTTATCCAAATTGTCATATCCTCGCTTTCATAGGTCATATGTTATGATTCGAACCAGCGAGATTTATGTTGTTTGTGCCATGCTCTGTAACACGAGTGTTTAAAAATAGGGAAATGATAAAGGTAATAAAACAAATATATAAATAATTTATTTAAATATGTGCATTATATTTAATCTTGAACATTTTAATGAATTTGAAATACAAAATTTTAGAAAGTACTTTTTTATATAGTTTCTTAACATGTGTCATAATGGTACAAGTTAACACTACCCTTAAAAATAAATTAAGTTTTTTAAAAAGTAAATAATAAAAAATAAATCGGGTAATTAGGTAGCTTGGGTTCGTTTGTTTCTAATTTATTTAGGAAAAAAATATAAAAACATTCTTATCCTTCAAAAAAGTGTTTATTTAGGTTTTTCTAAATTTATTTTATAAAACAATCATTTTTTAATCTAAAATGAAAAGTTATTAAGATTAATTTTTTCATTCTTTTTTTCAAAAACAAGGGGTTAACATATAAACAAGTTAAAACTCTAAGAAACAAGCATAAATAACTAACCTTTGGTAGAAACCTTGCAGATCACTCCTAACAATCACAACTCTCTTACTTCAATTGCGGACATGTATATTGTTAATTCAAATTGATCAGTGCCTAACTGTGTTTTACAATTATTTTCAAACCTGAATGCAATTCTGGGTAAAGTCATTATTTCATTGATTGAAAAAGAGGACAAGTTGGTGTGGAAACCTTCTCAGAATGGTGAGTTATCTTTTAAAGATGCTTATACTTTCCATTCTCCTTTATATCAAAATGTATCCTGGGCAAAATTCATTTGACATCAGAACATTCCTCCTTCCAAAACTCTAATGCTATGGAGATGCTTGTTAAACAAGTTACCTACAGATGATAATCTCATTGCTATGGGTTGTCAAATTCATTCCATGTGCAGCCTTTGTAATATATTAGAAGAAACTGATGAACATCTTTTCATTGATTGTTCTTTTGAAAGAAGAATTTGGAGTTGGCTTAGTTCAATCATCAATATCCCTTGCAACTTTTCCTCGGTAATGGAAATTGTTGAGCTTTGTAATAGATGTTGGTCTCCACTATGCAAATTGGTAACTCTTGCAGTTGTTACTTATTGTTTTAATCTCATTTGGTTCAGCAGAAATCAAAGAAGATTCTAAAACAAATCGGTTGATGCCAGAAATGCTACTAACTTAATCATCTCAGGAACATCAATGTCAGGTAATAATTCATCTATAAAAGCTCACTCGTCAATTTCAGAATTTGTTCTTTTAGGAGCATTTTCAGTTAAGAGAAATTTTGGAAGTGCACCAAAAGTTAAAGAAGTTCTTTGGCACCCTCCAATAATGAACTGGATAAAATTTAATATTGATGGAGCCTCTCTTGGAAATCTTGGTCATTCAACATGTGGGGGAGTGTTTAGGAATGCATCTGCATATGTTGTTGGTGCATTTGCCTACAATCTAGGAATATCAAATTCTTTATCTGTTGAGCTTCATGGAGCCATGATTGCCATTGAAGTAGCATCTCAAAAAGGGTGGAATCACTTATGGTTAGAAACAGACTCAATATTGGTTACTCTTGCCTTCAAATCTACCAAAATTGTTCTTTGGCAACTTAGGAACAAATGGGAAAATTGCTTGCATAAGATATCTCCAATGAATTTTTTTGTAACTCATATATATAGAGAAGGAAACCAATGTGTTGATACATTGGCTAATATAGTCTTTCTCTGCAAACTCATGCTCGGTGGGATCATGTTCCTACCCAAACTAGGCATGACTAATTTCATATTTTGTTGATGTATTGAGGGTTTTGGTTCATGTCTCCCACCTCTCTTTTTTGATTTTAATATATCTATGGAGCTTGCCTCTCTCTGGCAAGTTTCATTTTTCTTTATAAAAAAAAAAAAAATACTAACTTAAGTCCTTTAATTATTTATTTTTTCACAAAAAATAATAACTTCAGATTTATTTTAGAGAATTGATATTTTGACATTTGAGATTTGACAACTTACGAAACAAAACTCTTACTCTTTCTTCTCTTCTTCCTAAACTCTAATCGTCACCATATTTCTCCTTCTTGTTTATCGAAAAGGGATGCTTTAAGGTTAATTTTGATTCAAAATAACCCCTCCAAAAAAAATTTCCTTATTTTTTTTCTAATAAAATAAGTAATTTCCACCTATATTTAGTCTTCTTTCAGTTGTTTTTGTGATTTCGTCGTTTTTACACAACTATGCTTGTTTTGGTTTTCTGTCTTTGTGTGTTTTTGCTTTCACGACTTAATTAATGTGATGTTTATTTGATTCAAGTTGAAAGATCAGATTTGAGCAAGTGCAGATCCAACCAAGGACTTTGGCGTCGTCAACGTTGCATATTCAAATAGATGAGTATTCTAGAGAGGCATGAATACTCTGTTATTTTATGTTATTAACATCAATGTTGTGAATTTGTTCCTAAATTTTTTTTTTACCGGTTGTAAATTTGTATTATATAAATGTATTCTATCAATTTAAACGAATATCGTTTATTTTTATTGAATAAAAAGAAATTTGACTACTTACCGCAACTTGTAAACATACGGTACAAAACACTACATAAAAATATAAGTTTTTTTTTTGGTCAAGATAAAAATATAAGTATTAAAGTGTTTGAATGAGAGAGAAAATATCATATAAAAATTAAAACCTTATTGTTCATACGTATTGGACAACTTTCATGTTGTCAAAATATCTTTGCCCTTTCTTTTAAAATCTCTAGATTAAGTTTAACACAAAATCTATTTTTTTAAAGATGAACCAAACACACATTTTAATGATCCAATAATCAAATTGCTCCATTTTTAAAAGTTGCGTCGATTTTTTTAAAACTAAATTAAACCTAAAGTTTAAAGGGTAATGCACAACAATGTCATGACTGTTAGGTTCGTGAATGTTGTGTTTACAATTATTGATTTAGTTATCTAAAAAGGCCTGACACAACTTGTTAGATCTATCACATATGTGGAATTAATCTTTGATATTTATTATATATGGTATAATTAGACCCATTTAAGTAAAAAAAAAAAAAAAAACTAAGAAACTGGGTATAATTTTACGATTTGATCATGTTAACTAGTTTCATATTCAATTACAGTGGTGATGTTATTCTTCATATTTTCTTCTACCTCAACGACTTTAGTTTGAAATTTCTACATACATATGGCAAAATGATTCTTGAGTCACAACAACATACATGGATGAAGATTCTTGAGATTTTCTTTCTTCCTCTCCTCCCCGGATGAAGATTATGGATATATATCTGGATAACATATGTGAATTTTCGTTGTAGATTTATCGTGATGATTAATTGAGTGATCCAGATTACCGTATGTATACTTTTGGGTTTTGTGTCCTCCAACTCCTCTATGATAATCTTAATGTGATTTCCTTATCCCACAATTCAGTACACCATTCATACACCAAGATTATGGAGCTTGATATCCACTTTGTTCAGAATGATCTCAAGATTTAAATGAGTGTTCCAATCAACATCAAGAGACATTTTAAATTAACTATTGTTAATAGACTCTAGTTGTTGTGCAATGCATGTTTCAACTTTAATTTCTTAAAATTATATTAACTCCATTCTTAGAGGCAAACATGTCCCAAAATTTAAAGTCTAAGAATATTCAGTCGCTGCCAAGTTTATGTAGCAACTTTTTTGGTAATATTAGTTTTTAATAACGGGAAAATGATAAAAAAAAAAAACAATAAGAAATGTCATTTAACATGAAAGCTTTGAATCATGCGCTAAATTGACATGAAAATGCATGATTATGAAACAGTGTCGATAATAAGTTTAAAGGAGTATCCATACAAAAAAATAAGCTTAAAGGAGTAATTGTTTTATGGAACATGCAAAGATGCACGTCATTTTTGACTTTTTTTATTGTTGATGATGGATATTTTGTGGAAAGATGTTACTATATTTATCTGAAATTGACAAAAATTAAAATAAACAACCACTTACCTTAATAAGTGTGAAATAGTGGCTAGTTCTTATAAGTTTGTTAAGTAGGAAATATTTAATATATGTTCTATTTCTTTAGGTAAATTTCATCTAGTCTTGTCTATTCTAGGCAATAATAACAAGAAGTTCATTTAACAATTGATGCTCCAATAATGTGTTTGATTAAGCATGGCAATGGGGCGGGGTGGTGACGGATTTTACCTTCCCCGTCTCCATGTTCGATTCTTATATATTTACATGTTATCCAACCCATACCCAATAAGGATGAGAAATTGAATCTCATCCCTGTCCCTGCATTTATTTTTATTTTTTTATAAAAAATAGAAGTTTTTTTTTGCAACCCTAAGAGTATTGTTGTAATAAATTATCTAACAATATGTTCACTTCAACATTTGTTAGACCGAATGATTTAGTTGTTCCTTTAAATATCAATCATAGTTTTTATGACATGACAATTATCAAACAAAATAACATGACATATACACAAAGTAATTTTCTACATTTGGGACGAGTTTGAGTATGGGTTCGGGGTGGTACGTATATACCCGTTACCCGTCCCATACCTATGTTTTGAAATAGGGGAAAACCCAAACTCATACCCAAACTTAGTCAAAACGGGAAAAACCTGTCAAATTAGGTTTGGTTCGGGCGGATAACTGCGGGTATGAGTTTTGTGGTCATGCTTATGTTGGATGAAACCATATATATTAAATGTGCATGATACAAATTATAACTAGACCAGACAAGATAAAGTTAATAAATATTTTTATCAATCTAGTGGAGCATAACAAGAAGTAAAAGACAAAGTACAATTAGGTCTTTTGTTTGGATATGAAACTAAAATTTGACATGGAGGCATGATTAAGATGAAGATTGAGGATAACTTAATGAAGAACAAGAACAAATAACACAAGATGTTGATGAAAATCAACGAACAAATCAATGAAAAACGATGAGAAATAAGAAAATATTGATGAAGATCAATAACAAATCAACAAAAAAACTAATGAAGATTGCAGAATATCAACAAAAAATGATGAATAATGATGAGTGCAATGGAAGCATAACTGAAAATGCATAGGATGTAACTAAACTTTCCAACACTCTATGAGAGAGGGAAACAGATACTATATTATAATTGTCACATAGGATATCATAAGCGGAAACTGATATTATCCCTATAAGACATTATTGAATGTAGTTGTACTTTACATATTTATAGAGAGGAAGTCCCACATAATAACTTATGGTGGTGTAGCATCCATCGAATACAAGAATCTAGCTAACTAATGTGATGACTTGCTACACAAGTAATCGACTGAAATTAGCTAAGTAGTAGAATCTTTGTCTTTCTCCTCATGGTGCAATAACGTTTCTTTTAATTTATCATATTGAGCAATGTTAGACTTATTCTGAGATGTTTCAATCAACCTGGACAATTTTTATATTGACTGAAATTGGTCTTCCACATTGTCTCCGCTTGGGAAGTCCACTCCGCCATCACATTTATAGACTCTAGTACTACTATCGTCGCTTGAGATCTGCTCAAAATCCACTTGAATCATATACAAATCTCAAAATATGTCAAATATGGATAACACACAAATCATATCAAACACAGTGATGAGTGATAAAATTATTTCTTAGGAGATGAAAACATTGTCTTATTGTGTAGAAAATACAACAATTTCTCGGCCATATGATTCCTATCTAAGTTACATTTCTTTGGTTTATCTTGCTTTTTTTCATTATATTTGTACTTAACATTCATACATGCATGGTCCAACCCAGAGTACCCACCTAGGGGCGGACCTGGCTTCACAAATATGGCGAGGCACAATTTTTTGCAGGTCTGCATCAATGACGAAACTATGAGTAATTTTTTGAGGGGACAATTTCTTTAGTATATATTATTTCTCACAATATTATTCATAAAACAATTGTAGGTATAGTGGTACATACTATTGAATTTTACTTAAGTAACTTCGGTTCAACACTTGCATTAATAAAGCGCCCATTTGCCACTAGAGCACACAATACATATGAGATTAATTTACAAATATTGATTTATATGACATAACATTTAGCTAAAAAAATAGTAATTGAGCCAGGACTGGTGTGGCACTTGCCACACTGGGCCTAGTCTAGGTCCGCCCCTGTACCCACCCCACCTCCTCTTCCCCCTCCCAACTCAAAGAGTTTAATGGTAGCAATTAAAAATAGAATACTTCTCTCCCCCTGCACAAGATGCTTCCACCCTGCAGCCATGCCTATTTTACCCCTGCGCTAGTTAACTAACGCATGTATAAAACTATGTGTTAGTTAACTCATGCAACGTGCTGTCTTAAACAAGGCAGAACACTCATTTCCTCATTTCTTATCTAAAATCTCAAAAAAATCTCCAAAATCTCTCTCAAATCACCAAATCCAAAATTCCTTCAAGTTCAAATCAAACAACACTCCAATAACAAGTAAGTTTTCATAATCAAACACCATTAACCTTTTATGTTTATATGTTAGATTTTTCTCTTAAATTAGATTTTTTTTTTTGATTTAGAGTTTGTTTAAATTTTTGTTTTTTTGTCAAGAAATCATACAATGTTTACATGAAAATGACATGTGTTGCTTAAATGTTTAGATGTTTGCATGTTTATGTTGTAGGTTTTGAGTTTTAGAGAATTTTTTTAGATTTAGGATTTGTTTAAATTTTGATTTTGCTTGCAAGAAATTATACAATGTTACATGTAAATGACTTATGTTCCTTAATTATGGTTAGATGTTTGCATGTTAATGTTGTAGTTATGAGTTTTAGAGTTTATGTATAATTTGCACTCCAAGTGTTTAATGAAATGTTTGAATGACTTTTTCATTGATTGTTTTTAATTTCTTATTGTGTAGATTTGAAACAATGGCCGGGTGGATCAACGTTCATGCAAAATTCAACGACGGAGAACCTCAGAGGTTGAAGGTTCGATGCCTTGGTGTAATGTTAAGAGGTCTCAAGGATCAACTTAATGAATTCAACCAAGGAGTCAACCCCCGAGACACAAGGAAGGTGGAATACGTTCGGTATAAACGTCAAATGCTCGACGATGTGAGAGTATCATTCACTTGGGTGGAATTGACGAACTATGAAAACGTGACGACCATGTTTTGGGAGCACAACATGTTCCAGTGGATCGATATGCAAGCAACGTTGGTGAGATCAACTGAAGATATCATCAAAAGTCTGATTCCACCAGGAAGATCGTGATTAGGTGCCGGTCGTAATTAGGTAGGGAATTCACCTTTCAACTACAACAATTGTCGTACTCTAAATGGGGCAATTCAAACCTTTTAAACGGTAGGACTCCAGCATTCGCTCGGAAGTGCTTTAGTTCCATTCAAAAGGTTAAATTCTTGTTGGCTTCGTTTAAATGATGGTATTGAAATGTCAAGGTTTGGACCTCATTCCGTTGGCACTTGGATACTATCATTTAAAACCAAGACCAACAAGAATCTAACCTTTCGAATGGAACAAAAGCACTTATGGACGAATGTTGGAGTCCTGCTGCTTAGCAAGTTTGAATTTGCCCCATTCAGAGATAACACAATTGTTGTAGTTGAAAGGTGCAATTCCGAATGTAATGTCATGTAACGATATGCCATATTTAGGAACTTTATGTAATGTAATCTAAATGTAACTTTTATTCGAATTTATTCAATACGCAACTTTATTTGATTCCACGCTGAGTTTAATTAGACTTTTTACTTGGATTTATTCAATACACAACTTTATTCGATTCCACGCTGAGTTTAATTAGACTTTTTATTCGAATTTATTCAATACACGATGTTATTCGAATTTATTCACACCATGTTTTGTTCACTTTATTCTAATTTATTTGTTCACTTTATTCATTAAATAAATACAAATATAAATAAAAAGAAATGAACTAAATTAATATTTATTCAAATTTATTCATTAAATACAAAATTAGAAAATAAAAGCAAATATAAATAAAAAGAAATGAACAAAATAAATACATACAACAACTTCTCATTTTATTAATAGAATTGGTACAATAATTGATACATTTATTTGAATTCACTAAATAATCTACTCATTTTCTTTTTACCTTCTTGAGGTAAAAAGTTCTTTTTACCCACTTGGGGTAAATAGTGATCAATCTTGGGGAAGATAGTGAGCAGCCTTCTTGGGGGAAATACATCATCAACCCTTGAGCTAAATCTAAATCTGGTTCTTTTTATACCCCAAGAAGATTCTTTTTACCCAGGTAAAAAGATTTTAGGGTAAAAAGAAGTAAATTTAATTTTATCTCAAGGGTCGATCACTTCCCCAAGTCGGCTACTCACAATTTTCCTCAAAATTGATCACCATTTACCTCAAGTGACTAGAGACTATTGAAAAAAAATAATAGAGGGAGAGAGTGGGGAGGGAGAGAAAGAGATGTGGTGTGAGGAAATAGGGAGAGAAAGAGATGTGGTAGTATAAGTTATAAAAACACATAAATGTGGTCAAAAAAACGTGTAGATTGAAGGTTGAAAACTGACCACCGTCCACAAAAACGTGTGTTCTTGAGTTTTGACCACCGACCAATGTGCGTGAGTTAACTCGCGCACATGCCAGTGGTGCGTGACTTAAGTCACGCAAAGATCATAAGATGCGTTAGTTAAGTAACGCAGCGTGACTTAACTCACGCAGGGGTATTTTTGAAAATCATGCAGAGTGGAAGTGTTTTGTGCAAGAGGAAGAGCAGCATTTTAAAAATATCTTACATGATACCGTCCTTCTGTAATTTGGTCAAGCAACAGACCAACAATAGACATTCTAAATGTCAAAGTGCTTTCTTCTACTACTCACACCATAACATTAGCAATATGTCATTTTCATTTCTATATTCATTCTCATGTTTTACTTATCTTAAAATACATGTCTGTATTTTAAGATACTTTGACATTTTCAGGAAAAACTAGCAGAGTACTGAGACCTAAAATACATCTTGAAATATATGTCTATATTTCATTTTCATTAGATATTTTGTCAACATACTTTGACATTTTTATTTTTTTATTGAAATTAATTGTAGATATATTATTTCATCAATAAAGACTTCAGTGGTCCCACCCTTTAATCCGCTCTTAAGTTAACACTAGGTTAGTCTGTTTTTCTTCTCTAAATTAATAATAACTAGATTGTTGATCCGTGCAACGCACATGTTTTTGTTAAGGGATTGACATACGAATAATAAATTCAATATATAATTGGTAACGGTGAAAAAAAGAATAGGTGATAATCAAAATAGGGACACCTAATAGCCTTCCCAAACCGGTCATTTACAACCATTTCGAACCGACCTGAAGCAACAAATACCAAAGTCAACCATGCACCTAATCCTAGCCCATAAAAATCACTGATTGCCTTTCATCCTTTGGTGAGAAAAAAAAAACCAACAATCCTATCAACCAAATCACAGTTTAGGGTTTGCTATATATAGCCGAGTTTGCATGAAAATTAGGATAACCGAGTTTGCATGGAAATTAGGGTATTCTGTTTGTAAACGTATTAAATAAGTACAAAATATTGTAAAAAAAAAATGCAACTTGATAGGAATGAAATTGGTTTGATGTCTTTTTTTAGTATTAAATAAGTGTACAAAATATTGTCAAATAAAGAAAAGGCAACAAGATAGGAATGAAATTGGTGCGATGCATTTTTTTAGTATTAAATAAGTGTACAAAATATTGTCAAAAAAAGGCAACATGATAGGAATGAAATTGGTGCGATGCATTTTTTTAGTATAAAATAAGTGTAGAAAATATTGTCAAAAAAAAAAAAGGCAACAAAATAGGAATGAAATTGGTGGGATGCATTTTTTTAGATGAAATTTGTTAGGTTAAATTACTGCTAATCTAATACGGCAAATTAGAAGGAAATCATTAGGTTAAAATGCTGCAGAATTAACAAAATTAATAAATAAAGATAATAATAATAATAATAATAATAATAATAATAATAAAATAACACCCCTAAAAAAATAATAACAAAATAACAATTATTTATTGTTCAGCTCAACTTTTTTCAACATTGTCGAGACAGTGTAAATCCCACCAAAAAGTTGCTTGTCGTATTTAGAGCAACCGAAAACCTACCAAACAAAGCATAATAGATTGAGCTTTGACAAATATTGCTCGGAACTTTTACTTCAAGTCAAAGTTCATGAATTAGTCTTCATTAACTTAACTCAATTGGTAAAAACAATGTATAATATATGTAAGGTTTGACGTTCAAACTTCGATCACCATAGAAAAAAGTTCATAAATCAAGCAACTTTCATTGGTATAGCTGTGATAATGGAACTAATACTACTTAATTTTCTTGGTCGGTTTAAAACTTCAACTAGATAGTGTGTGTGTGTCTATATATATATATATATACACACACACACGTTGTGGATCATCAAATTAATTGGCAAACAAATCTTAGTTAAGTTGGATTCACCTGCAATCCACTAACAATGTTGAAAGGAACAATTAACACCCAATTAAACGCCACCTTTCAAGCAATCCAAAGTTAATTGGACATGGAAAATGAAAAGGAAAATTAAACCTACATGCACTATAAACTCCAAGGATTTTGTCTAGTGGTAAAAAGATAGATTTAGATCCAAAGGTTCGAGATTGAGTATCAGTCTCTGAGTAAATGTGTGTCTCTAAATTAATGCTCTTTGAATCTAAAGATTTTCCATACCTTAAACTGGAACATCACCCATTCAATTTAAATTTATTTGTCTCTAAAAATTATTGCGATTTTGTCTTTTTCGAATATAAAATCAAATATACACTAAATTAAATATCACAAACTCAAGTCATATAAAAATAGATAAGCGATAAAACAACATATAAATTCTTAAAATGAGAAAAGGAAAGAGAAAGAGGGAGGAGGGTAGTGGTGACTTAAATAACATTTCTTCCTCGTTGTTATCATAGAACCTTGAAAGCAACATATGAACAACTCCATAACTTGTTTAGAAGCTAGCCCTATTGACAGTGATATCAACAGAGTTGAGAGACAAATGGTCCCTATATTTCATAAAGACCTTTATTTCATCTTCATGTTCTCAAATCAATTCTTATTCCTAGATAACATGGTTTGAAAAATTTATGTGGTTATCAATGTTGAGGAAGGTACTCTAGCTGATTACTGGAATCTACATTGGTTTTTTTTGTTTTGTTTTGGTCAAACATTGCTTGTGTTTATGCATATATATTATGTAGATGATTTTTTTACACAAATTCCGATCATCTGATGTCAAACACCGTATAAACTTATCAACACTATGATATATTTAGAGAAACGAAATATATCTATTTTGCAACAACTATTTTGAACATAGAGGCATTTTTGCAAAAGCATTTGTTTTGAAACTTTTCTTTCTTTTGCTTTTATGAAAATACCCTTATATACATTTTTTTTAAGAAATACCCTTGCGTACAAAAAATTGCTAAAATAATTGTTGTAAAATATATGTTCATATATCATTTTTCTTTTTAAAATGCGATTCTAAAAGAGACAAAGAGAAAACAATCGTTAAATATTAAATTTCCAATGTTGTAAGGAAGATTCATTAACTTTTAAAGGGACCCATATGTTGGCTTAGCAAGGTCCTATGGGATCAACAAAAGGAATATAAATAAGAAGCTCCACAATAGCATGAAATTAATCCCCATACGTAACACCAATCTCCCATCTCCAATCCTTCAACATTCATTGATTCTCAATGGACTCTAATTCCTTTTATCACCCATAAAACCACCCATTCTCTATTCTCTTTCACTCATCACCATTTCATATCATACGTACCATACACATAACAATTAAACTACCTCACTAATTACTATCTTACATACAACAAGGTAATATAAAAAAATTCTTGCACATTATTCTCACCGAGTCCTTCGTCGCATTATGACACCAGATCCATTATGTATCATGCACTCTCACCATCTTATCTTATATGGCAATTTTGTACTCCTTCTCAAATAGTTGACCAATGCTACGGAGATTAGTCTTCATACATAGAATGGACAACACTCTTGAGATTAGTGAAGTCCTCCATCTTTAGATGTATTACTGGTCTTCACAAACCAATCTCTTCTTCTAGTCATGTGAGTTGAACATCCAGTGTCTAAATACCATTGATAATCATAATCCATTTCTTTAGTAGTTGTGACCATTAACAGGACTTTATCATCATCATCTTATCTTACTAATATGCTTCATCTTTTTTTGATGTAATTTCTTTTCTAAAGTTCTGATGACCACCCCTTCCTCTATTCTCATTCCACTTGCCTTTCCCTTTCTTTTCTTTGTTTGATTGTGCTTGCTATGGAACTTCTGCTTTGGACTTGTCTGCACTTCTTACATTCATTGTTTATTCATGAGCTTTCTAAGATCCTTGCATATCTTCTTTTGTCATTGATGCAAGATCTTTAGATTCTTCCATAACTATTACAACACTATCGAATCTAGGACACAAAGACCTCAATATATTTTCAACCAAAGAATTCATGGATACTCTCTTTCTCTTCCATTTGCAACACTCCATGCTGTCATTTGAGAGTTTGCATTTGTTTGTCGGAGCTGTTATTTGGATACAAAAAACTAATGTCGTATAAAATACACCCGAGTTAGTTAGTGCATTTTTCTAATCATCATCCTATCCGATAAGAGACAAAATATCGATAAAACAAATGAAAATCATATGTTTTTATGGTGTCTAACATCAAAATTTGTGCCCAAAAATCAGTTTGACATTGTTCTTTTTCTTCAAAAGGGTGGTATGCTTTTTTTAATTGGTTCCATACAGTGATCCTCAAATTTGTTGGACATCCTTTTGGTGGGTGAAGATCCTCTCCATTTCCTAAATAAATGGAAAATATCAATTACTATAGTTTTGATGTATAAATGTATAATTAATGCCTTCAATTCTTAAAATACGTGCATTTATATCATATATTTACACTAAAACTATAATACTTGACATTTTCCATTTATTTAAGAAATGGAGAGGATCTTCACCCCTTTTGGTGCTCACTACTCAGGTTGATTTCTGATAGAGTAAAAGCAAGTCATTTGTCTTTGTTGGTTTGATTGATATGAGATCCAAACTGCCTATGTTTGATGCTATTATCTTTTTTGGTGGTATGGGAGGAGAGTGTTTCTGATGAGGCTGCAGTGAATTATGCCAATGCTTTCTGCTATATTATAAGACATTACAATGTATCTATAACGTGAGGTTAATCATCAAGTCAGTTTTTATAAGAAGTTGAATTAGACCCAATACAAATTTTAAGAATGGAGCATTAACACTTGTAAGGGCTTGAGTTATGCAAACCAAAATTCTAAAAACATAGCACCAACAATTAATATTGTAAGAGTGTTTGGTGTTCATCATATGTCGATATCCGACACTTAGAGATGTGCAAAAATGTGGTTAACTGATCTGAATCCATAAACTGAACTAAACTGGACCACAAAAAAACTGCACCATATTAAATGGTTTATGAACTGAACCATAAATTTAAACCAATTCAGTTCAAGTTTAAAACCGATTCGGAACCAGGTTAATATATTTGAACCATATTTTTGTTAGTGCACTTTTTTTAAAACTGCTTATTAGGATCTCTTTTAAATAAACAGCTTATTCTAAACAGCTTATTTATGAAAAACAACTTATTAGGACCTCTTTTTTCAAAAACTGCTTATTCGAAACAACTTATTTATGCAAAAAAGCTTTTAGGATATCTTTTTTTTTTATTTATAAAAAACAGCTTATTCGAAACAACTTATTTATGAAAAACAACTTATTATGATCTCTTTTTCAAAAACAACTTATTTATGCAAAACAACTTATTAGAATCTCTTTTCATAAAAAAACAGTTTATTCGAAACAACTTATTTATGGAAAACAGCTTATTATGATCTCTTTTTTCAAAAACATCTTTTTCAAAAAAGCTTATTTAAGCAAAACAGCTTATTAGAATCTCTTTTAAAAAAACAGCTTATTCAAAACAGCTTATTTATGGAAAAAAAAACAACTTATCAGGATCTCTTTTTCAAAACCAGCTTATTTAAAATAGCTTATTTATAGAAAACAACTTATTAGGATCTCTTTTTTCAAAACCAGCTTATTCAAAATAGCTTATTTATAGAAAACAGCTTATTAGGATCTCTTTTTCAAAAACAGCTTTTTCGAAACAACTTATTTATGCAAAACAGCTTATTAGGATCACTTTTAAAAAAACAGCTTATTCAAAATAGCTTATTTATGGAAAACAACTTATTAGGATCTCTTTTTCGAAAACTGCTGATTCGAAACAACTTATTAGGATCTCTTTTTATAAAAAAATAGCTTAGTCAAAACAACTTATTTATGAAAAACAACTTATTAGGATCTCTTTTTCAAATACAGCTTATTCGAAACAACTTATTTATGGAGAACAGCTTATTAGGATCTTTTTTTAAATAACAGCTTATTCGAAACAACTTATTTATGGAAAATAGCTTATTAGGATCTCTTTTTCAAAAACAACATAATACAATCTCTTTTTAAAAAAACAACTTATTTATGCAAAATAACTTATTATGATCTCCAATAAGCTGTTTTGCTTATGATATGCTGTTTCCAATAAGTTGTTATTTTTAAAAAAGAGATATGAATAAGTTGTTTTACAAAAATAAGGTGTTTCGTATAAACTTTTTAAAAAAGAGATCACAATAAGTTGTTTTGCATAAACAAGTTGTTTCGAATAAGCTGTTTTGGAAAAAAGAGATCCTAATAAGATGTTTTCCATAAATAAACTGTTTTGCATAAGCTGATTTTGAAAAAGAGATCCTAAGTAATTTTTTTTTTATAAATAAGCTGTTTCGAATAAGCCGTTTTTTATATATAAAAAAAAAAAATCCTAATAAGCTGTTTTGCATAAATAAGTTGTTTCGAATAATCTGTTTTTGAAAAAGAGATCCAAATAAGCTGTTTTCCATAAATAAGCTGTTTCAAATAAGTTGTTTTTGAAAAAAGAGATCCTAATATGTTGTTTTCCATAAATAAGTTGTTTCGAATAAGCTGTTTATTATGAAAAGAGATCCCAATAAGTTGTTTTGCATAAATAAGCTGTTTCGAATAAGATGATTTTGAAAAGAAGATTCTAATAAGTTGTTTGTCATAGATAAGTCGTTTCGAATAAGCTATTTTTTTATAAAAAGAGATCCTAATAAGCTGTTTTGCATAAATAAGCTGTTTTGAATAAGTTGTTTTTGAAAAAGAGATCCTAATAAGCTCTTTGTCATAAATAAGTTGTTTTGAATAAGTTGTTTTCTAAAAAGAGATCCTAATAATCCGTTTTGCATAAATAAGATGTTTTGAATAAGTTGTTTTTGAAAAAGAGATCCTCATAAGTTGTTTGTCATAAATAAGTTGTTTCGAATAAGCTGTTTTTTAAAAAGATATCCTAATAAGTTGTTTTGCAAAAATAAGCTGTTTTGAATAAATTGTTTTTTAAAAAGAGATAGTAATAAGCTGTTTTATAATTATTATATTATTCATTTAAATTATTTAATTAAAAATTAATATAAATATCTGAAGAAAAAAAAGTGCATTAAAAAAAATGGTTCAAATATATTAAATTGGTTCTGAACCGATTTTAAACTTGGATTGAATTGTTTTTAAAAATAAACCAGTTTTTTTTAAAATGGTTTTAAAAATTGAACTGAAACCATTAATGTGATTCAGTTCCAATGCAGTTTAAAATCATGAACACCCTTATCGACACCAACACACATAAGTTACATACTTACATTAGATCACTTGCTTCTATTTTTTCAAATTATCAAGGATGTTAGTACGTGGTGTCTATATTTTTTATAGTACTTCATCTTATCCTTGTACAATTATTTCCACAAACATTTTGCATATGGATTTGACAATGTATATAAATATTCTCTTTTTTACTTTCTCTATTTAAGTGTATATAGTTTTTTGAGAGGATTTATGTGTGTGTAGTTACCTAATGAACATTTAGTAGTTATTTGTCTTTTATAGTTCGTTTAAATTTTTACCCAAATTCAAATGTTATGAAGGTGCTTCACATTGACACAACATTAATGGTTGGGATGGTTATTATGAATTCATGAAAGTCATCACATTGCTTGGAACACGAGAAATAACAAAATTATGATCCCACCTATATACGGTACCGTTTGTTATATTATTTCAACCTTACTTGTCTCTGTTCGTCTTAAAAGAGACTTGATTTTTAATAAATTTTGTTGTTAAAAAAACAATTGACACCTTGCACACAATTCCTCAACTCTAAAAACAAAGAAAATCCTTCGAAACTTCCAGGTGGAACAAAGAGCATCTGTAAATTCCAATTATAATGCCAGGTTAATAGATATTATCAGTTTATCACTGGTCTAGCTCAAGCTGTGGACCCGACAAAACGTGCATTGAGAAGGACTTAATTGCTTGAGAACCTCGTCCATGTATAGGTAGGTAGACCCAAAATCAGTGTGATCCATATTTTGAAAGGTGATAAGACGAACAGATCTTTTCGTTTGAGCAAATAAAAATCACAAGTAGGAGAAAAACAGTGTATATGATGTCAAATCCTTGCATTTAATGTAATTCACAATTTAATGACTATTTTAATTGATTGAGTTTGATACAATAATAGCTAAAGCTCACACAATTTAATTGTGAAGAAGTGGAGTATTTGTGGTTCGAACTCTGACCCTGCATATAATATATGCAATATCCATTTGTTTACGTTAATGAATTATTAAATTTGAAGGTATAACTATAATTTATGAATTTATTAATTCTGGAGGTACCATCTCAATGAATTATGGTGCGACTCTTGTAAATTATGAGATGGTTTTCTTTGTTAGAACTATTTGTTTTTTTTTTTTTTACAGTAAAACATAGCTTCATTATTTCATAAAACACATAACATTACAAAGGGCTAATGTTAATATTGAAGGGGCCTTCCCCAACAAGTTGAAAGAGTAAATTCTAGAGAGGTAGTCTACTAAATCAAGATGTAAATTACACATAAACTTTGCAGAGAAATGTGAGGACTTAAACCAACTACCATATCCAAATAACCAATGCATCAACATTGTCCATC
This sequence comes from Medicago arabica, assembly GCA_946800305.1. Taxonomy (NCBI): domain Eukaryota; kingdom Viridiplantae; phylum Streptophyta; class Magnoliopsida; order Fabales; family Fabaceae; genus Medicago; species Medicago arabica. Next base: position 37,460,674 of record OX326969.1, read on the forward strand.
CACTGATATTGATAAAGGAAATGTGAGAATCCACAGTCTTTTTTTCTATCCAGTTACGGATCATTTTTTTGGCTTCATCACGCGCATTTCGACTATAATTGGTCTCGATCTTGTTCACTATGTCGCATTGGATAAGAAACAGTTGATAAAAGGCAAACAAAATGAAGTCAGGAACAGCCTCATAAGGCACTGCACACCTTATGTGCTTCCAAACATCAAAACTCAGCTGACATACACACTTAATACAAACTAAACTTGAATACAAGATCCAAAATACAAAACAAAACACGTAAAACACAAAGTCAACAACAATCACACAAACACTAAAGCATAAATAGAACAACACAAAGTAGATTAAACAACAAATCAACCATGGAGGCTTTGGTGGTGGGCGACTCAGATTTAGATCTGGTGACACAATAAATCTAATATCTTTATGATGAAAAAAAAAATGAACCAAATGAACAATGATCAAAGGTTTAAAATTAGATTTTTGCTAACGAGTGTCAATAACTTATTCACAATAATGAATACTATGAAATAGTTACTTTTCTAACTAGAGTAATGATTAGTCACTTAGTCACACTATGTGTGCTATAATGTAGATATTGATATGTATGCCTAGTTACAAGAATTTTAAAACAAGTCAAAATCAAGTTGCAACAATAAACTTTTTCAAGAAAAAAGTGCAAATCCTCGTGCAATTTTTTACACAGATAGAATGCATTTGCAATTGATAATGAATAGTTACCATTTTCTTTTCTCTATATTGTTTTCTAGTGAAGATTTAACTATCAATCTTTTGAATTGTTGCCTTGTTCAAATCATGTGACGGATTTTTGCAATGAAACAACAATAGTTGGGATGGTGATTATGAAAATTATTAGACATAAAAGTTTGTTAGAGGTAAAAGTCAGTACACTAATTAGTTTTTTTTTGGTTGAGAAAAGTACACTAATTAGTTATTCTCATTGATTATATAAATTACTCCTATAATCCACAATAATATAACAAAATTCTAATCCATTTCGCACACATTCTTCCAAACTTTTTTTTTTGACAAGACATTCTTCCAACTTGTTTGTGGTACAAATGGCATTTATAGATTGATTAGATTCCAATTATGAAGACCAAAATAAATGTTTGATTTGAATGTCAGTCCCATTAATTTTCACTCCCTGGAACTCTACCAAAAATGAAAAAGAATACTCCATCCGTTTCAAAATATAAGCAAAATTTTCTTTTTAGATTTATTCATTCAATGATGTATGTGGTCCATAATATGAACTACATACGTCATTAAATGAATGAACTTAAAAAGTAAATTTTGCTTATATTTTGAAACGGAACGAGTATTCATTATTACTGGACAAGCTGTGGACCCAATAACACATGGATTTTTTATTTTTTTGTTTAAAATATACATCATGTACACTTCTAAGAAATGCAATACTTGATTGCCTATAATTATTCTTATATTTATGATTTTTTTTTGGTCACTTTATAAGTAGGGAGTATATACTACCGTTTAAAACCGACTAATATCATTCGAAGAACCTATTAAAACACACAATGGTGATTCTCCTTTATGAATTAAACTGTTTTTTATATAAGAGTCTTGATTTAACTCACCACCTACTTAAAAGATTCAAATTTCTTACTACTATGATTACATACAACCATTAAAGTTAAACTGGAAAATATTAGATGAACACAAATCTCAAAATACATGCCCTAAAACCTTTTTTTCTTGCCTATTTCGGCTTTTAAAAAAAAATATGTATGTACAAACTTTTTTTTTTAAAAACGTACTCATTTAAACCTTTACAAGAGAATACTCTATCAGTTGTCAATTATAAGCTAAAACGTACTCATTTAAAACTTTTTTTTCTATATCGGCTTTGAAAAAAAAAGTATTTGTATAAACATTTTTTTTAAAACGTACTCAGTTAAACCTTTTCTTTCATGTCCAAATTTGCACGTGTTAAGAAATTTAAAGTGGTAAGTTTGTCTTGGAACTTGTATATTCTAATATTAAATAAATAACTTTTTAATAAATAATTGATGTTTTCAATGAAAAGTCATTATCTTTTAGTTTCCCTAACATGTGCAATTGTACATGTTAGACGAACCCTTAACCTTTTAGATTCTTTCAATTAATAATGTAGGTTGTTCATAATATGAACCAAATACATTATTACTTGAATGAACTTAAAAAATCAAATTTGCTTATATTCCCTCCGTCGTCAATTATAATCAAATTTGACTTTTTATGTTCGTTCATTAATGATGTATTTGGTTGATATTATGGATCACATTATTAATTGAATGAAGTTAAAAAGTTAAATTTACTTATAATTGGCAATAGATAGAGTAATTGACAACGGAGGGAGTACAAAGTTTTGATTAATGTTATGCAATTTCGATGGGGTAATTAAAGTTTTGTTAATGTGAGAGAGTATTTAACGAAACTTATAATTTCGGGAGGCAATTGTCTATTTACTCGGTAGTTTTTTTTTTAAATTGTACCATTCATTTTAAACTTGTATAAAAACTCAAGGGAAGATATTGGAAAGGTACTCTTAACCGGTTGATCCAAGCCTGTTGTACGTTCAATATGTTGTCGATGATAAGTGGTTGGATATGGAAATGGTGGGTCTGGCTTCCTTTTCTCTTCAATTATATTATTTGTTTCAGTTTAGCATCTGGGTCTCATTTCAAATATATGATGGACAAGTGTCGAATCGATTGTACTCTTTTCATTTTTGCATGCATTATTGTGTATGTGATAATGAGTTTTCAACTAACAATAACCACAATATATAATTCAAATAATTCATTATTACTGATAAATTAGAACACCGTTAACACGTCATGCAGTAGTGCATTATTGTGTGAGAGTGAGGTTGAATGATAACAATTCTTATAACATACACAATACCCGGACTAGGTTGAATGCAATATAGTATATATGCATGATAACAACATAAACAAAGAGTGTGTTGTTCAAATCCGGACTAGTTAGGTCAAATAGTTTGGGTTAAGTGATAAAGATCGGAAGGTTTTGAGTTTAAATCCAGATAAAGTGAGTAAATATTAAATTAACAATTAACTATTAGTATTTGCGGTTAAAAAAACATTTTTTTTAGGAAAAAAGAACATGTACTTTGTTATTTTTTATTTATAAGAATCATATTAAAAAATTTACATTTTTCATAAAAAATAATCAATATCCTTTGTTGTGAGTAATAAAAATTCAAAAAAGTTATATTTTATTTCATTGACGCTATTGATAAATAAGATTTACTTTTTTAACTAGTGTGCTCCGGGCACCAGTTAACATGACCCTTATTATAATTGTCAATGATAGAATTATTTTTTATTTTTTTTAAAAACAACTTATTTAATTATTAATTTAACGAATTGGTGTATTGGTATACTCAAATTTTTTGATGTACTAGAATTTACACAAACACATATATATAATTTTTTATGAAAGATAAAAAACCACAAATGAATTAGAAAAATTCACAAACTCAAATCAAGAAATTGGTTCATGCAGGTTTCAGTTTTCATAAGTAATTGGGTTCTGAATTACTGCTTTGTTTGAAAAGATGGATGATGAAATGATTTTGAGTATACTTAGAGAAAAGGGGCTTTGCTTATTTTATCTTTAATATTCTATGATGTTCTATTTTGTGTTTGTTTTGGGTAGATATTTCATGTTTTGGATGTTTGAGGTTGAAGATGGTGGGAGGGTCGAAAGTTGCGAGGTACAAAGGAAGTTGTTTTATATGGTAGTTTTGTGAAGTTTTGTCCAAAAAGAATGTTGAATTTTATGGTGATTTAAAGGAGATGATATTGTATTTAGTAGAGCCATGATGAATGGTTTCATCACAAATGGTTTAATTTTAGGTTTACTTGATCTTTAGAGTGCATTTATTTTATTTTATCTTTTACTTGGTCTTGAGTGCATTTATTTTATTTTAACAAACCTATAATATATTTAATGATTGAAAGTGATGACACAAGAACCACCTATAGAATGCTTTTATTTTAAAAGTCAATAATGAATTTTAGAAGTAGTTTTTTATGTTGATGTAAACTATATACTATCTATATAGTTTTTTTTTAAGGAGTCTATATAGTATTATTGACTAATTAAAACATAATGTAATTGGTCTCCTCCATAGAAAATACTACTATAATTTGTCACTCAGTATATGATGTGAGCATCACATGCACTTGTCAAATTCACGAGCCATCATCATATATAACAATATAGACACATTAATAAAGATTTGTTTAACTTTGTATAATAATATTTTTGGTCCCAAATCGTCACTAAATGAAATAAAAGATGCCTATACATTATTCTTTGACGAATGCGTTGTGTTGTCTTAATATCGCAGTATGCTTGTCCATTGACCATGCATGCTTATGCCAAGGCCAAAACAAAAAATGTTTCCATGAATTAATTCGAGTTTGGCCCAGCAGTGGGGTAGATTGGGTATCCTCCGTACGTAATCGCGAAGATTAATTTCTTGAGTATTGTAGGATTTAAATGGACGGCAAACTCTTTCTAAAAAATTTATATTACACATTCAATGTTGGATTCAAACTCAAGACCTTTGTTAAAGTAGAAATTATCTATATCATTTCATCTAAGCGTTATTGAATATATATGAACTTATATGGTTTGTTTTCTCTACTTTAAACAACAGTTGTATGAAAAAACAAAAGGGAGTAACGAGTTGAAACTATAATCCAGAGTTTATTACTAGCGTTATTTTTTTCTTCTCTAACCCTCTATTTAAATAAGATTCAATGGATTGGGATATTTAACGTTCCACGTGCATCAATTGCTTATAATAGAGAATAGATAAATGATACTACTAGTTTATAATGAAACTATAAATCCACTTTTCACGTGCATCAAAACTATAAATGATACTAATAGTCTTAGGTATCATATATGATTTATACATCCACTTTTCATGTGTTTGAGCATGTTTAGGCTTATTCAATCACCGACTCCTTTAACTTAATTGAATCTTTTAATTTGGTCTTTTAACTATAATTTGTACCTATTTGGTCTCCTATGTTTTGCTCCATTACTAGTTTTAGTCTTTTCTGTTAGTTTCTCTCAAAAAGACGTTAACAGAAAGGACTAAAATTAGTAATAGAGCAAAACATAGAGGACCAAATTGGTATATAAATTAACGTTTTTTTTAAGAGAAACTAACAGGAATAACTAAAACTAGTAACGAAGCAAAACATATGGGACCAAATTGGTACAAATTATAGTTAGGGGACCAAATTGAGACAATCAATTAAGTTAAAAGACCGACAGATTGAATAAGCCTTATGTTTATAATCGCCAACCGAACAAGAATATAAAAAGCTTTTTGTACATGGACCACCTTAGGTGACATACATCCTTTGACACCTACACAATTGTGACACGTGGCAAAACATTGAAAGAAAAGATGAGATGGATCATGATGTAATGTGAAATTACTAAAATACCCCTGACTTATGGGGGTGTACATGAGAGGTGTATAAAAAAGTGTGTCTACCTATCTTTTTCTGATATAAAATTCCTCAACTCCTCAAGTGATTTTGGTGAACGTACAAAGGAAGTTGGTGTATAGTTTGTCATTTTTGGTGTCAATTAGTTGCAGTATAATACTTTTATGGCAAATTTTATGGTACATTCAAAAATTTAAGTGTATTGGTACACTAAATCAATAAATTAATAGTTAAATGTGTTATTTTTTTAAGAGAACAATTATTTTCTATCACCTATAATTAAATCTTATTTACCAAAAATGTCAACGAAATAAAGTTTAATTTTTCTGAATTTTTAGTACTCATAATAGAGAATTTTGATTATTTTTTACAATAAAATGTAAAAAAAAATTAGTATGATTTTTATAAACAATGAAATGATGTTTTTTCTTATGAAATGACATTTTCTAATATATAAATATCAACAAATAGTTCTTTATTCCATCAAAATAATAGTTAATTTAAAGAATTTTAAAGTAGAAGTATGGTAGACCTTAGTTTACGGATGTATCGTAGAAGTTCCCTACTTTTATTACTATACTAGGAAAGTAGAAACAATAATTTTGAAAATTAACCTCTTTACCCTTTTTTTTTGTTTTGTTTCATTTGGAGGATAAGTACTTTACGGTTTTTGTAAGTATTTAGAAAAGGATGCGCATTGACAAATTGCATTTGGATGATATTAATCTTTGGTGATATTGATGATATTATTCATACATTTCTTTTAATAAATCACTATCTCTTATTTAAATAATTTATTTCATTCATTCATCTATTATTCTCTCTCATCAAAAATACATTAATATTATCAAAATCTATGTCATCCAAGTGAATTTTGTTGTTTATCCGTGTTTTTGGTAAACAATAAGACTAGTTTTATTTATTACAAGAAAGATTAAACTAGAAATTCTAAAACATGATGTGCAATCTTTTTCTAGAAAATGGTTGAATGTTCATCATATTCATAGTTTGCTTTATGAACAAGATGGATAAACCTGTTTTTTGTATGAAGATAACTGTCTTTCGACAGAAATCAATGAAGAAAAATACAGAAAGTAAAGACACTTAAAGAAAAGTAAATTGCATTGCATTAAAATAAAGGTAGTTCAACAAATCTTTACATGCATTCTGACTCTTTTCTCTATGTAGGTACTTTGAGTGTTTGAATTATATAAATGAGATTTTGACATGTTTTTCCTATGAAAAACTACTATATATACATATAGAAAATAACTGTAAAACTAAACTACTAAGAACTACATATCTTCAACAAGCAACTGCATGTCTTCCATGAGTTTGGACACTTGTTTCTCCACAATCTAATTGCCTGTTGAATTACAGCTTTTTGTCGAAAGCTCTCAATACCTTTCGAACCCAGCAACTTCCAACATGGACTTAAGAGAATTTTGCAGGTTTGAACCTTCTTTTACCTGTTTAATATGAACAAGGGAAAATACTACAACTACAGTTAATTTCTATCAACATATTCAACTAGGGAATTGCAAGTTTGTCGAGGAACCTGACTTGAAAGACAAACACGCACTAATATGGAAATCCCAGGTACTAATCCCTAGCTCAAGCACACATGCATTCTTAAGCCTTTTTCCTTAATCTAGGGTAGATAACGATAAACGTAAGGAAATTTACCCTAGTTATCATAAGTACATCCCTAGGGTATTTGTCGAAGGACCTTATGTGATGGACTCTAAAGTCTTTAGATCATCCCCTCATGTCGAGCATGAAACTTATATTAGCTGGCTCAACAAAGTTGATCAATAAATTTGAAACGAAAAAAAAAGATTTGGAAAACTCAAGGTATATTCGATTTGATCCAATTATTGAGGTATCGACCCAAATACCAAAACAATATGCTCATAGAAGCATTCCACTTTTGGGAACTTTCAACCAATAACATGCACCTTAAATGTGGGATGCTCACACTTACCCTTTTGGATGTAGCTGCAATTACTAGGCTTAAATCAACAAGAGAAACTTTCGACCCAAGTACCACTTCAACAAACTTTAGTTTCAAGTTTAAAAAGGCCATTTGTTTGGGTATATCAGCGAGCAACATGTTACTGATATTGAAGAAGTCTCTGACATAGAGCATATTGCTTTCCTGACCCTCTGGCTCTCAAATTTTATCTTCTGCTAAAAATCACTGCAAGTGGCAAATATGTATGTCAACATAGTCATTCAACTACATAAATGTTGAAACATCTGCCTTAGGAAACTGATTTTAGGCTCTATGTATGAAGCTTTAGGAACATGATTCTTCGACTTGAGGATAATACAACCTCAAGGAAATTTATTGGTCTCATCAACAATTTGGTTGTTTCAATTGTGGCTCTTTACCACTTTTGAGTCGAGATTCCAACTTTTCATCCCTGATGACTACAAGGATATTGCTGAATAAAGGAAGATTGAAGGGACCAGGCTTGATGTTCTTAGAGTTAGAGAAATTGAACTAAGCAATTAAGTCATTTTCTCGACAACTTTCAACACTTTCCTTTATTGTGATAGTTCCACTCCTTCGATGGCACCCTTTGCCATCAGAACTCAAGGGCCATAATGGTTTACTAGGATATTCCCATCCTCTATAGTCGGAGATGGAGAAGAAACCAATGAAATTTGGAAAGCTTATCTGACTCCTACCTTTCTATCGGTGAGAATTGCCACTAGGAAAGCTAAAGACTTGAATAGATTGTCTGGCTATCAACCAAACTTAGTTGCCAGACAATTTGGTTTATGTCAACTTCGACCAAGTTCCCTTCTACAATCCAAAAAACAAATGAGACACCCTCAGAATGAAAGAGATTGGAATGAACGCTTCAATCAAGACTCTTGACCCTTTCACCGGTAAATGCTTAAGGGCAAAATCATATCTAACAAATATTTTCCACTCCCTTACCTTGCCACTCGATAAGGGAACTATAACATTAGAAATAAAAGTTATCAGGATTATTTCTAAAGATTTGAGATAAAACAGTTTGTTAAAATTAAGCACGGTGATATAACTTTATATATCGCAAGTAAATTAATAAGTCATAATTTCACCATGTTTAAACCACTTGAAGGGGTTTAGCTCATGGTGAGTTGAACCATGAAAATGGAAATGAAGATGGAAATAAATGAAAACATAGAAAACTAAATTAATAGAATAGATAGAGTTGTCACAAGATTAAAATCCTTGAAGGAATAAGGTGAGCCAAAACAACACCAAGTAATCTACTCTAAAAACTCTAGAATCTAGCTATCATGCTAATCTATAGTGGAAGATGAGATGAAATGAGATCTCTAAAGCTAATAACCCTTGCCGTAACCTAGACCTTCAATTCTCTCACAATTTTTGGACCCTTGGCACTAACACATGGGTGTTCTTTTATAGTACAAGGTCACGCACTACAAGTTGTACCCTTTAGTCATTTTACATGGGTTGTCCTTATCCATATGTCCTTATCCAATTGTACCTACTCACTAGCATATTCTTTTATTATTCTTAGGATTCCAATCATTTGGGACAACTCATATTCTTCCTCATTAAGCAATGGACAAACTGGACCGCCGCGTTCGTAATATGTACGACCCGGCTAGAGTCCCAGAACGCTGCAACTTTCCAAATCATTTGTGATGTATCTCCAATCAATGGTGCAGCTTCCCACATCTTTAGAGTAATTCCTTAACCTACATCATCAAACATCATAAACAAGCATTACTAGTTCCAAAGTAGTAAAACCACTTAAGACTATAAAATCCTATAATAAGTACTGATTAGATGTTTAAGGTATTGCAATCACTCAATTACTTGTTCATTATGAGAGCTATGTACACCGTGATAACCAACTTATTTGCCGGTTATCAACCAACACAATGGTACTTGAGGGAGTTAATGAGTTGTTGCATGGATGGTCTTGTACACAATCACACATGCAACTGCAAGATCATAGAAGAGACACCACATACAATGCGAGTTGGAGAAAACCTCTCTTAAATAAATACAAGTATAATGTTGATGCTTCCTTCTGTTGAGCCATTCACTTCACAATATTTTAATTGGAATTCTTGTACTTTAGAGTACAAATTAAGAGTTAATTAGAAATTATTAAATTAGAATTGTTAAATAAAAATAGAAAATATTACTATTAATAAATAGTTCAATAAAATAAAATCATGGCAGTAGAAGACATAGAATATGGTGTATTATGAGTCACAATCCACTATAATGATTGATGTCTAAAATCCTAATCATAATTGTCTTGACCCACTTGTGTGAATGGAAAAGCTAGACCAAGTTCTAAATTTTGTTTTACGGTCCATTCTGGTTTGCGCAGTCCCTTATACCTGTGTTCTAAATTTGTCCGTGTCGAAACAGATTCAAATATTTGAATTTTACAAGTTGATACATTTTTTTTGTTAACCTATGGTTTTCGGTAGTGGTGGAGCCAGAAATTTTATAAAGCTTAGGTAAAAATTATAGAGTCAAGAATTCTTGTGCTTGCGTGTGTGAAAATATTGAGTTTGTTCAATTTTTTATGTTTTAAGTGGGTTAATGGTGGCTCCGCCCCTGGTTCCTAGAAAAAGAGATATGAAAATTTAGAATTCAATTTTATGTAAGGTTTGAATAAAGATAATTTCAGATAAAATTTGGACTTAGCTAGAGTGTTAGACGGTGTTGATCAATCCACCCAAATTAGCACTTTAACATTATCCATCGATTTATCAGACAATTTTGAATATAATATTAAGTGTAATTTTTTTTGTTGAAGAATAAGTAAATAAAATTCTCCTCACTTAAAAGAGAGGTTTGAATCTCTCTCTTATATTAAAATATACATACTCCTTTTATGCAAAACATGACATGTGCCAATGTCGTCGTGATTTTTTGTGGCTACCCGCATCAGAGTTGTAAGCTTACGATGCTCAGGTTCCTTGTTTTTCTTGTCATGATCAATTTTCGTAACATCCTTCTTAGCTTGTAGCCACCTACAATTAGTGACATTATGACCTATAATCCCACAATAAGAACAAATATCTCTCATACATTCATATTAAAATTTGGAACTATTGATAATTTGAACGTATGTGACATTAAAAGCATGTCCACAAATTTGAACTTCCATATCTCTTTTTCTCTCTCCACCATAATCTCATTAAAAATGCGACGTGAAAGATCCATATCCACCAAAATGCATGCAAAGTGACCAAACACCCTATTTTGTGTAGATACACCAAGTAAGAGTGGAGTGCCAACTGCGCTAGCAATTTCAAGCAAAGTCTGCCACACCAATATTTCTATGAAAGTTCCATAAAACAGATCCAAATTTGTGCATGAGTTTGTTGTTCAATGTACATATTAAAATCTTTTGTCCATTGAGATAGTCAAAATTTAATTGTCGGAGAGGGCAATGGACTGAATTGTCGCACGTCGCTTGAATTATCTAGAAGAATATCACAACACTATTGTTAACAACCTGTGCAAAAGACGAAGGAGGTTTGACGTTATTTGTAGTTCTTGCACTATTATTTAAACAACAGTTGTATTAAAACAGGAATAACAAGTCATCTCTATGCACTTAACCTTGTAAGGACATTGCATAATATGTACAATAGTAAAAGTTTTAACTCTGAATATCGTAGTTCTTGCACTATTATTTAAACAACAATTGTATTAAAACAAGAATAACAAGTCGTCTCTATGAACTTAACCTAATTTATAAGAACATTACATAATATGTACAATAGTAGAAGTTTAAACTATGAATATCCAACTTATTCATCTTAAAAGATGAATTTTTAACTCTTAACATGCTTAATAAAAAAGGAGTAACAAGTTGAAACTTGAAACTATAAGTTAGAGTTTATTACTTGTTTGATTTGTTTTTCTTCTCTAAGCCGTCCATTTAAACAAGATTCAATGGATTGGGATATACTCTGCAGCGTGCATTAATTGCTTATAATGGACTACATAAAAGATACTGATAAGCTGGATAGCTGTCTTAGCGTTTTATATGATACATACATCCACTTTTCATGTGTTTGAACACATAGTATGAGTTGCCATTATTGATATTATTGATATGCTTATAATCGCCAGCCATATTAGAATAAAAAATTCTCAACTCCTCAAGTTATCATGGTAACTAACAAAAGAAGTTGGTGTATACTTTTTAATGTTTGGTGTCAAGTTGGAGTGTGTTTTTATTACTACACTAGGAAGTAGGGCAGTGAGTTTGAAAATTGACAGAACAACTGTACAGATTTTGTGAGTATTAAGAAATGGCAAATGCAACGAATATTTTAATTTTAATTAAACAACTTGATATACAATTACAGCTTAACCAAACACTTTTGAAAGCCAAAAGCATAAGCACATGTTCTAATTGTTGGAAATTAAGAAGTTTAACGTAAGTGGGAATAAGAAAAACTAAAAAATTTATAAATGTTGGAGTTTTTATTTTGGTAGTGCAATTGAGAAGATTAATCTCGCCATTAATGAGTTGGTTTTAATCCTTTGATTTTCAGGGATACATATTTTGATAATCCGAAATTCGGTCGAAAAAAATAGGTAAAATCTAATCAATAACTGTTTCATTTCAAAATCGAATTCAGATAGTCTGATTAAGAATTGATTTATTTAAGAATCCAACTCATATTCTAATTCATTAACCATCTGAGTTCAAATTATTTGATTTTTAATGGCAAGTGATTAAACGAAGGTACAAATTGAATGATGTTTTTTAATTTTAAAGACCGATTAAGTTGTCATTTTATAAATTTAAAGAAAAATCCAAATTGTCTGAATTCGACAATTTCATAATCAAAATAGTGATTCATTTAACGTTATTTTATTGGAGTTCTTATATTTTATAGTACAAATTAAGAGGTAATTAAATGAAATAAAAGTATAAATTATTAATAATAAATATTTTAATAAAACTTTTTGAATTCTAGCAAATTATTATTAGCATCTTATTGTTTTACTTTTCAATGGACAGCTAGTCCATTTGATAATAATTTGCATAAAGAAAATAAAATCAACGCAATAAAACATAGAATAAGGTGCATTATGAGCCACAAACGTTGTTTGCCACTTCAATGATTGATGTCTAAAATCTCAATCATCTACATTTTATTTTGTCTTTACCCTCTTGTGGGAATGGAAAAGCTCGTCCAAGTTCTAAATTTTGTTTTACTGTCTACTTTTGTTAACGCAGGGGAAACTTTCTGTGGGTATATTCCATGGTATCAGTTTCATTTCATGTACTTGCCCTTCAAAATTGTCGGTGTCAAATTCTACTACTAAGTAGTTGATATTTATTTTTCTTAACCTATGGTATGTAAAAAGAGTTACTGTAAGAGTTCATTTAGATGGAGTTTGGATTTAGCACTTTGGATTGATTTATCTTTAGTTAATTTTATTAACCACCTGATCTCCGATTACAAACTTAGTAAATTTAGTCAAAAAAATCTGATAGCAAAATAAATTTAGTAAAAGAGTTATGTTATTTTTTTTATTATGATTCATAATATTTATAGAAAATTTAGTCAAAAAAGAAATTAAATTAAAATATAACTTTTTATAAATATAATTCATAATATTATGTTTTTTAGTAAATAATATTATTTGAAGTAAATATTGAAATATATTTTAAATTTTGTTCAAAAAAGTTTGCACTTAAGGTGCACTAAGCCTCTGTTTGGTTTGGCTTTTGCAAAGCCAGAATCAATTCTGGAGCATTTCAAAAGCAATTCTGCAATATTTAACATGTTTGGTTTGGCTTTTCAAAATAGCTTTTATCCTCCAAAAGCAATTCTAGTTGAAGCTACAATTCCTAGCTTCTTACTTTCCTAGAATCAATTCTACACCCTCAATTCTATTAATTCCATCCCTGCCCTCATTAATTTTTCTAACCCTCATTCAACCGAATTTTTTCTTTCTGCAGTCTTATTAAAATAAATATTGGTGAAGAGAATAACATTTATTTTCTGCAGTCTTAACTCTCAATTCTATTAATTCCATTCCCCCTTCACAGTCCACTTTTCTCAACCATAATTCAACCACCCTTCCCAAATTTAATCCCAAAATTTATTACCATCAGCTTATATAACAACATCATCTCCTACAAGGAAAAATTGTGGTGAAGAGAACAACAAGAAGAAAAAATTCTGCTCAAAAAATAACAACAAAAACAGGCAAAATAATTAGTATTGTACTTTAAATTATTATATCAATATTTTAGTACTATAATACACATTATGTTAGTTTTGTAATAATATTTTAATACTCTATTGCACTTTAAATTCTATTATCTATTTGTAATTTTTATTTTCATGATGTTAGTATTGTAATACCTTATATTTTAGGACTATATTGCACTTAATTATCTTAATTTAGTAATTTCTATTTATTTGTATTTAACTATGTCTATTTTGGTAATTATACATTCAAAAGTAATTTTGATCAAAACTATCCAAACAACAATCATTCTGTTTAATCAATTCTGCATTATTGCATCCAAACATAAATCAATTCTGTCAGAATCAATTCTGTCAAAATCAATTCTTTCAGAATCAATTCTGTCAGAATCAATTCTACACACCTCAGAACCAAACACACACTAAGTATATACTTTTCCTACAAAAATATCTCATTCAAGTTCAGTCCTATTAAAGTTATCTTGTGAGTTTGGTTTCGAGCATATTCCTCTTCAGAATTGGTCCTTCTTTTATCCAAAAAAAACAAAAGAAAAGATTGGTCCCTTCTGCTTGTTTTTTTAAAGTAAAACACCCAAAATGGTCCTTTTTTTTTATAAAATACTTCCTAAATTATAAGCCAAAAAAAACTCATTTTCTTTATCCTAAATTATAAAAAAAAAAATTAACTTTTATTTTTTCCAAAGGAAAATTAAATACAAAGTGCATTTAATTTGCTTTCTCTTTCATTTTCTCAATATCCAACAACCAATGAAAATTATTTTTACATCTTCCTATAAAACTTATTTCAAAGATAACACAAAAAATTATATGTTACAAACTACTATGTTTTAGTTTTCTTAATAAGTGTGATTTTTTTTTCCTTATAATATGGGACCGAGGGAGTATTATTAGGGAGTATTATTATAGTAGAAATTAAATTAAATTGAATTCATATGGAAACTTGGGAAGTTAAGATTTATGAAGTTATTATTGAAATTTAAAATAAATCAACCCCTTAAAAAATACCAAAATATAATCAACAAAACAATGAATTGTTTTCATCAATGGATTATTATTTTATTTTTTCACGGAAGTTATCAATGCAGATGTTGGTACTTGGTACCATATACAAAAACAATATGATTCTGAATAATAATCCAAATCATCTAAAAAAAGAAGAAACAAAGAAGAAGTTACCGAGAAACCGGTACTTCCTCTTTTTCAGCCAACTCAACAAGCAAAGGTCGCAATTTATTTTTCCACAATTGCGCGTTATATTCATCCCCTTTTCCACGCTTCTTCATTTCAACAACAACCAATTCATCCGTTAACCGGTAAATCACAACAAGAGCAATCAAATTACCTTCTTGCCCTTCCAACTTTACTCCACCACCATTCTTCAATCTTTTCACCACCACCTTAGTTCCTTCCACCACCTCCTCCATTCTCTCCACAATCCTCTCCGGGGAGTCCCGTGAAATGACCCGTTCAACTAAACTCAACCCTACATTTTCCTCGAACATACCCGACATATCTAACCCAGTTGAAAATGATATCAAGTCAAACGCGTTTAATGATTTAAATCCGGTCCGACTCTCCTCCATTTCACTCTTAACTAAAACTCGGTCCAACTTATATCCACCTGAACTAAACCACGGGTTTTCAAGAATCTCATCAACACTTATCCTTGTCTTGGGATTTGTATCCAACATACGTGATAAGAGATTCTTCAGATCACATGACATCCATTTCGGAAACCGAAATTGACCACGGTAAATTTTCCTATAAAGCACGGTAACATTATAATCATTAAACGGTAAATACCCTGCAGTAACGGTAAACAAAACAACGCCGCACGACCAAACATCAGCTTTCGCTCCATCATAACCTTTCTTCGCAAGAATCTCCGGTGCCACGTAGGACGGTGTCCCACAAACGGTGTGAAGCAACCCGTCGGGTCGGATCTGATTTTTAACCGCGCTTAACCCGAAATCCGTTACTTTGAGATTATCATTCTCATCAAGTAAAAGATTATCCAATTTAAGATCACGGTGGAAAACACCGCGAGAGTGACAGTGTTTCACGGCGGAGATAAGTTGCCGGAAGTATCTTCTTGCATGATCTTCTGTAAGCTTTTCTTTCTTCGCTACTTCTTCGAAGAGTTCGCCAGCTTCAGCAAACTCCACGATGAAGTAGATTTTATTCTTCGAAGCCAGGACTTCGAAGAGGTCGATGATATTCGGGTGATGAAGACGGCGGAGAATTGAGATCTCACGTTCAATGTTAGCAGCAAATTCTCCATTGATGAGTTTCTTCTTGCTAATAACTTTCACCGCCACGCTTTTCCCTGTTTCAATGTTGGTCGCATGATACACCTTCGCTGATGCACCAACACCTAATAATCTTCCAATTTCGTATTTCCCGAATAAAACGACGGCGTTTTTTGACTCTTCATTCGCCATAACGGTGTCGTTCTGAACCTGATATCTAATTGAGTGAAAATGGTTAAGGACTTGTTTGGGTCCCTTAAAGGTGCCGTGGTTGTTGATTTTGTGAAGTGCTTTTGAAGATTAATGAATGATTTTAATAATGGTTGTTTGAGAGAAGGAAAAAGAAGAAGAGTGTAAGCGATGTGGTGGAGTGAAGAGTGGTATATACGGATGCTATTTAAAGATAATCGATTCTACTACTTTGAATGTTTGGCTTTACATATACGACAATATATGGTTTACTTTAATTTTTTGGTATTTTTTTAGTGGAAACATACAGGTGTAATGGTGTGACGCAGATACAGTAATAATAATCATAATCACTTTCATATACAGTAACACAGTGTGTTAAATCAGTGTTTTGTACTTTGTACTACTATGTAGGAATATGTGGTTAGAGATAAAGGAACCGCGTTGGTAATTTATGAGAAAGAAAACATAGTTGAAAGTAAATTTTCACTGTGTTTGTTTAACTGTTAAGATTCGTTAAATAGTTAATGTATTTAGTTGATGATATAGACTAAATACATTAGTTATTTGATGAATCTAAATAAAAAGAAATTCTTATAGTTGGAAAATGCATTTAAAGCTTAGGGATAATGGTTGTAGTAACCAAACGATGATCTTTTTGATGATGTAAAGGGGGTTCGTGCGACAGAGTTGTTGTGACCACATCCACATGATCAATGTGAATGCACATGTATGTACGACTGTACTGTTGCTGTTTGTGTATAAATGAACAGTAACTGCCTCTCAAGTACCAACGTCAGGGTATCCCTAATTTCCCATGCCTTTTCATTCAGCACTTATCAGTTAAACTTATCAAGCTTGTATTTATCTCTTCTATAAAAAATAAAAATAAAAACTGTTTGTATTTATCCCTTCAGTAAAATTATAAGATTTTTAAAGTAATTTTTGTCTCTATTTTGTGTTATAGAAAATTGTATCAAATGAGATACTAATAGTTCAATGCGCTCAAAATAAAAATAGGAAAATGACATGTTGTGATTTGGTGTATATACAACATCATAATAACATATATTATATCTCTCTTATCACTATTATAACCAAAAATCAATTTTTTAAGTTCATTTAATAAATAATGTATTTTGTCTATAAATGATGTATTTGACCAATAATATAGACAAAATACATTGTTTGTTAAATAAACCTAAAAAAGTTATTTCTGCTTATAATAGTGATCGGATGGAGTAATTTTGATATTTAATAACATTTCTCTCTTCTCAAGTTGTTGATTATTTTAAGAAAAAAACATCATTTAGACGTTATTAGGGGTGTTCGCGAATTGAATTTTTCGATTTTGGGAGGAAAAACCATCTAGTCCAATCTTTTGGGTTTTGTATTTGTTTATCCAATTGGTTTGGTTTTAAAATCAAATCAGATCCAATCCGATCTAGATTTTTTCGGTTTAGATTGAATTAGTTTTTGGTTTTCATTGATGTATATTTTTTCATTTTCTTTCAAGAAAATATATTATTTTATGACATTTCATAAAATGGTAAAGTTGCGAAAAAAGATGAATAAGTAAAAAAACTAAAAGTAACATAAAGCAAAAAAAAATAGTAGGGTAGAGAAAATAGTTAGAGAATCATAAATTAATAATATTTTGTAAAAAAATAAAAAAAA
Source organism: Medicago arabica (assembly GCA_946800305.1). Classification (NCBI taxonomy): domain Eukaryota; kingdom Viridiplantae; phylum Streptophyta; class Magnoliopsida; order Fabales; family Fabaceae; genus Medicago; species Medicago arabica. The sequence continues at coordinate 37,478,577 of OX326969.1, forward strand.
TTCAACATTCTTACGGAGCAAGTCTAGAAAATAGTTACATAAATGTAAATTAAAGAAACATTTATAAAAATTCATATAATAACATATATATACACACACACACACACACACACAAGTATATATATTTCGGTTTGGATTAGATTGGATCGGTTATAAGTGAACCGAAAACCAATCCAATCCATTTAATTACGGTTTTTCTTTTGTTTTTGGTTTGGTTTGGTTTTTTCGTTTTTTGATTCGGTTACTGCAATTTGCTTTGGATTGGATTGGACATAGAACACCCTTAGATGTTATCATGAGCTAAACTCAATTGCTATGGATGTTGTATTATAAATGTAGGGGGTTAGAATTCGAACAACCAATTCTTCATTTATTCACTTTAACGATGAAATTTCAATCACAATATTATTTGACAAAAAAAAATCAAGGCAAAGTGTATCATAAGGTGTCTGACATACATTGTCATTTTTTATTTCAAAATATTAACTTTATGTATAAACCGATATTTGAACACATCAAATTTCTCTACAATCGTTTAATATTTTTCTTTTTCTCTCCGTCTCTCTTCCAATTACATCATCAATTTATTGAATTATTTCTCTATCTCTATTTCTCTCAAAGTGTATACACTATTGAGATGTCTAACAAACATTTTTTGTAAATATATCAATAACAATTTTCTCATATAAAAGAAACTTGGAGTGATCAATACATTTTACACGTTGTTTTCAAACGACAAGACATCTTCAATAGAGAGTCTTTTATTAGTAATTAGTTTTACCAAGCAGTGTATTATATTAAAACTCCTTTGTAAACTTGGCCTATACAAGGCACTCATTAGTAAATGAATACAGTAGCACATCATTTTACCTTACAAAGAGTATCATAAGCCCAACACGGGACCCATAGAGAAAAAAATTACAATTACCTTTCAGTTCTCTTCTTCCTCCTCAAGATGCCCTTTTCCAAGATTTTTATTCAACATTTTCTCCACCAATTTATTGCGTCTCTTTTCCACACCCTTTCATAGCGGAATCGAGCAATCATATGCAACCCTCGATGATGACCTTTATGATCATTAGGCCATTTTAATGGAAAATCTCCTTCGTTCCAAAGAGCATTGGAGCATCGTAGAGAATGGGATCATCATTAATACGCCCAATGCAACGGCAGAACAACATAAACTTGCTGATGAAAGCAAACTTAGTGATTTCAAGGCGAAAAACTATCTCTTTCAGTCGATTTATCGTACAATTATGGAGACTATTCTTGTTCGCGATACAACCAAAGATATTTTGGATTCCATGTCCAAAAAATATCAAGGTTCCACAAATATTAAACGGGCTCAATTGCAAGCTTTAAGGCGTGAATTTAAAGTTCTTGCTATGAAGGAATGTGAATCCGTTGATGAGTACTTTGCATGTACATTCTAAATTATGAATCGTATGAAGGCTCAAGTAGAAAAGATAGATCAAATCTTGATAGTTGAAAAGATTCTTAGATCGATGACGGCAAAATTTAACTACAACTTATGCTCGATTGAGGAATCCAATGATGTAACCACTATCAATTGATGAAATACAGAGTAGTTTGCTTGTTCATGAACAACATATGAAGAATTATATAGGTGAAGAACAAGCACTGAAGTTGACAAATAATGGGCATGGTTATGGTTGAAGCAGAGGTTGCATTGTGCGAGGTTGAGAAAGAGGTAGACATGGCAAATAATACATTGAATGTTTCAGATCTCATAAAATAGGTCATTACCAGCATGGATGTCCAAGCTGAGAGAAGAATGTGAATTATGTTGAATTTGACGAAGATGAAGAGATGCTCTTGATGACTCAAGAAGGTTTGAACACTAATGCCAAAGAAGGTATGGTTTCTTGACTCTGGTTGTAGCAATCGCATGACAGGGATTAAGTGAATTTTACAAATATTGACTCTGGTTTCTTGGCAAATATTGACCGATGTTGGTATATATAGAATTTTACAAATATTATGGGATTAAGCGAATTTCCCTAAAAAATAAAAATAGGATTAAGTGAATCATTAAGATCAAAAAATTGCTATCGATATATTATTTTAATTGCGCTAAAGTTTTTTTTATAATTGTTCTATAGAGTTATAGCTCAACTTATGTGTGTTTTTTTTATTGTTATGTTCTGATCTCTAGTAAGAGAAAATTAAATTACAGCCGTTGCTTTGATTTAAAGGTTCTGAACTTAAAAAAAAAAATGATAAAAACACGAGTGTTGTAAGATTTTAAAGATAAACAAAATTAAATTAATTTTAAATCTCTCCACTTCCCTTATGAACTAAATAAAATTTTAATTAAAATTTCTACATCCCCTCACCTCTCTCGTTTTTCTTCCGGTCCCTTCCATCAAAATCTTTTCCCCTCTCATCTTTTGAACCAAACGTAACACTAAAGGTCAATGTTGATGGTTGCACCAAGAATAATCTAGGGTTTTCTTTGTATATTGTAGTATGTATTAATTGCTCCAACACAAATAATGGAAACCCTCATTATCCACTATTTTTCACTTGCTTTCTTTCTTCTTAATTATTTTATTCTAAACCAGACATAATGTATGGTGCATCTCAAACGAAATTCATATCATGGTTGACATGGTAGAAAAGTACGGATACCTATTCGATATAAGCAGAGAAGTACGGATAATTCAGCAAGAAGAAATAAAATATGGCTATTTATTTTTATACCAAAGAGTTACCATTTTTTCTTTATCAAATTCAAATGCCGTTTTTATACCAAAAACAAACATTCATATGTCATATTCAATTGAACATATATATAGCCAAAAAGTTTACGCGTTATAAAAGACTACAATTTCATTTTCGCAACCTTTTTCTTTGATTAATCAAAGTTCGGTTGAAATAAAAAGCAAAAAGGAAAAATAGAAGAAAAATACGAATACTGATATGATAATGATCTTCAACATACAAACAAGATAAAAGATTTCCTAGATCCAACTGGGCTCGTATAATTTTTCAGTTTGAAAAAAAAGGGCTCGTTTAATTCATAAGCAATTAGATTATTTCTTTTATTTATTTAAAACTTTGGGAATTCAAATTAATTTTGTGGTCCTTGGAACACACATGTAAGGTAGTGGTTTTGTATCACTCATAGGTCATCGCAGTTTCGAAGAAGATAGAATTGAGAAAATGACAAATGAAGTGTTCATAGTACATACAAATGACAAGCCATTATCAATTCATATATATCCAAATAAAGGACATAAAGTTCAGAAAAACATTTTGCATGTGAACCACAAATTAATTATATCGATTTAAATGTTTTATTACACTCAAAAATAAATATCAAAGACGATAACCAAGCAAAAAGAAAAAGAATTAGAATCTTGAAATAATATCCCTTTTCCCTTATGCTAATAATATTACTTTGTATTTTTACCAATTAAAGTAAAAGAGAAATGTTATTTTTCTTAGATTTTTTTTAAAAGGCTAAAATGAAATATAATACCAAACCAATGTGTTCTTCTTAACTCAAGATGTATCAAAATAGAACAAAAGAGTAGCATAGAAACCAGACATACTACGAGATATATATATATATATATATATATATATATATATATATATATATATATGACACACACTTTTTCCCCATTCAAAATTCATAAATAAAAAAAGAAAGTAGGAAACAGACATACTACGATATATATATATATATATGTGTGTGTGTGTCTATATATATATGACACACACTTTTTCCCATTCAAAATTAATAAATAAAAAAAGAAAGATCCTACTTTTCAATTTTTTTTTTGAAGCTAAAAAAAATATACAAATCAACTGACAACTCCTCAAGCACGAGGAGTGCTTAAGAGAGCTGCAAAGTAACAATTACAAAAGAGTTAAGTCACAAATAGCCAGACAGACAACAGAGAAACTACCTATTACACAATTGTTTTGAGACAAATAAGATGATTCTGCCTCTAAACATAGTAGTCAAAATCAAACATTACATATTGAACTTTAACCTTCTCTACAAGAGTTTCAATTTGATCCTACTTTTCAATTAAAAATATATATACTGAGATTTATAAGCGGAAGGTATACACTGAAAATATACTAATATTTGTCTTTGTGAGCTTAGCTCAGATGGTAGAGACAATGTATAATATATGCAAGGTCCGCGGTTCAAATCTCGGTCACCACAGACAAAAAATACATTGATATTTGCGGAAGGTGTACTTTGAAAATGTGCATGATGACTTAGTGAATTTAGATTATTTAGGGTATATCATAGATTTTAATGACTTGTAGCATTATTAAATGAAGAATCTTAATAGAAGTGATTAATATTAGTAATGTTCTTTTTTAATAGACAAAATAATAATAATCATTAAAATCTCATACACAATTAGATGAGTTAAAGTTTGAACCTGATAACAACGTCTAATTATTTCAATACTTTTATCGATTGAAGACATATGAACGGTCTCCTCCAATTTCTAGAGACCATACTATGGTAAATGAAATGTCTTGAAAGAAATTTTAAAATATTTAAATATTTTTAATTAAAAAGAGATATATGAGGATAAACTCCACTCCCTTCCATAGTTTTAAAAACCGGGTTGGACCGGTCGAACTGCAAGATGGTATGATGGGTTCAGTTTGTTTATTGGATTGGTCATGCAGTTGAATCGATCAGAACTGGTGTGACTTGCTAAAAAACAGTGACTCGACCGGTTTGGAAAACCGGACCGAGTCAGTAACAAAAAATCAGAAAAAATAAGAAAAATTATAATAGAACAGGGTGACCCGACGATGGAATAGAAGAAGACGTGAGAAGGATTAAAACTAATCTAACTCGCGATTTAGATGTAAAGAGATGAAGACAATTTTAGATCTAATATGTAACTTTTATTTGAGATCTACTTGTTTAGATGAACATAGATTGTGGTTCAGAAAGAATAAAAGATGAGAAAAAAGTTGTAAGGGAAGAGGCGACAACAGCACTGCAAAACCAAGAGTAGGTGTATGTTATGTTTTCAGGATTTTAGTTTCATTTAGGATTTAAGGGGCCCACTTTTAGGGGTGTTCATGTCCAATGCAATCTGCAATAACCGAACCGAAAATCCAAAAACCGAACAAAACCGAAAACCAAGAAAAAACCGCAATTTTAAATGGATTAGTTTGGTTTTTGGTTCCCTTAGTATAAACCGAACCAATCCAATCCAAACCGAAATATTTATATTTGCATATATATTATTATATAAATTTTTTATAAATGTTTTCTTAATTTACAATTTTGTAATTATTTTTTAGACTTATTGTTGACTTTTTTTTCATTCTCTTAAGAAATATTATTAATTTACGATTATGTAACTATTTTATTCAACCTACTATTTTATTTGCTTTGTGTTGCTTTTATTTTCTACCTATTTTTTTTTCTTTTCGTAACCTTACCTTTTTCATGAAATGTCATAAAATAATATCTTTTAAAAGAAAATGAAATTATATACAATAATGAAAATCGAAAACCAATCCAATCCAAACCGAAAATTTTCAGATCGGATTGGATTGAATTTGATTTTAAAACCAAACCAATTGGATGAACAAATAACAAAACTGAAGTAATTGGATCATATGGTTTTTCCTTCTAAAACCGAACCAATCCAATCCGCGAACACCCCTACCTGCTTTTATGACCTAGTAAAATTCTGCCTTTTTTTTAATCATAAAAGGGAAAATTCTGCCTTTTTATAATTTTTTTATGATTGAGTAATCCAATTTAATCTAGTTTAATATACATTAAATTTTTCATAAAGACCTATTTATACAACTAAGTCATTCGGTTTAATCCAATTCAATCATGCGGCTCAACCAGTGATCCAGTGGTTCAACAAATGACTCAGTGACTCAATGACCTCGCCGAGTCAATGACCAGTCTGAGTTTTAAAACTATGCTCCTTTCCGTTTTCAATTAGAAAGTATAGAAATACACACGATAAAAAATCAAATGTGAGAAAATCTTACTTCATAAGGTGTTTCAATTTATTAACTTTTTTTTAAGAAACTTATTTACTTTTTAATTTCTTTTAAGAAAGAAATTCGTTGCATTTCATTAGCTAAAATGTACTAAATACATGATGGTACATCATCTAAAACATGAGAGCTAGGATTAAATGAAGCTGCATGAGCTAACTCGTGAGTGACAAGTGGCGGATCTCCTTGGAGACCCGCAAGTGCCACTGCACCCCCAGATTTTATATAACTATCATATTAGGCATGATGTTTCATCTAATACGTTGTGTTGCATCGATTATGTGTTCTCTCAATCCATTAAATGTGTCGAGTAAGATCCCCTTGGTTGGCACCCTCATTTTTATTCAAAAAAATGGTCCTAGTGGAATTTGAACCAGCATCCTCCATGTTACAATCAAGGAATTGTACCACCGCACTGGTTTACTATATTGTATATTTTGTTGAAACTGTTTAATATATATTTCACAAATATTTAGCACCCCCGGAAAAAAAAAATTCAAGATCCGCCATTGTGAGCGACCCAATTAACTTGCCTCATATTTAACTCGACCTGAGAGTTCTGAAAACTATTATGTAACAACTGTCTACAAACAACTATAATTCAACTAAAATGTTGTTGTAATCTAAATCTGAATTAACTTGATCAACAACTCTTTTAAAATCAAGGGCAAAATCTACACTGTCGAATTGAAGATCTCACACCCATTCTAAAGTTATATGTAGATCAATAGCCTCCCCCACATCAACATCACACAGAGGAGTAAACCAATCCTTTTTAGCAAGAACAAACTCACCAACGTCATTGCTAATACACATTCCCAAGCCTACCCTACCGAGTGATGAAGAAAAGGATCCGTTAATATTACATTTATACCTACTAGTGTTCGGCTTTTTCCATTTCTGCTTATCTTAACTTATGGAGACATGTTGCACCGTGTTTGTCCTTCTCAGATTACGGGATCTGATACATTCAGCCACTCTCCAATCATCTAATAAGTGAGTTGCACGTTGAACAACTTAGGAGCTTAATTTATACTGTTGTTGCCAAAATTTAAGATTATGACTTTTCCATAATCTTTACATTGTCTTATCAAGCAATTTACTTTGGGCGGAAGAAATTGTCGTAAAGGAGTAAAAATAAGTGCATTGGCGTTATAGTCTTGACGTAGAACCATGTTTATGGTATCCCAAAGAATCACATTATGCCATGCATTAACAACTTTAGGACATTCTACAAGAACATGGATGTGGTCCCCGTAATTGCTATCACAAGAAACACAATCAATTAGGCATGGCGCTCCTAAACTACTAACACGAGCACGTGTTGGAAAGCATACTCGACACACCAAATTAAGTTTCATCGGTCAGGTACATGAAGATGATAATTGCCAACAATTTCAGTCACACAGATTTGATAAGCACTACAAACCAAAAAAATTCCGCTCTTCTCCTCTTTCCAAATCAATTTATCATTTGTTACCAAAGGTTAAAGTGGATTACATGAATCAAGTGGGAAATATTGGCATCAAAGAGATTATAAATGAGTGGTGCTTTCCAAGACTTCGTAGATTTTACTGTCTATTGACAAGGACTTTCCATTTTTGAGCCACGATGCACCTAGAAGAGGTATAATAGCTCCTGAACGTATTCGCCATCTCGCACCCTGTTTCACCACAATTTTAGCACTAAATATACTATTCCACACACAACTTGGATTATACCCAATTCTTGACCCAATGAATTCACTATTAGGGAAATAACGTGCCTTAAACAGTTGAGTAACAAGACTAGATGGATTAGTTTGGAACCTCCAATCTTGTTTGCCTAACATCGCTACATTAAAAGAAGTTAGGTCCTTGAACCCACACCGCCGAAGTTTTTATGAACAAACATTTTTTTCCGTGACATCCGGTGCATCCCATGCCTCATGTTACCTCCATGACCCCACCAAAATGTATTAATAATTTTTTTCTTTAATATCAATAAGCTTGGAAGGAAGCAGAAATATGCTCATAATATAAGATGGGATAGATTGGAGCACCGATTTAATGATTACCTATAGCTTTAGATAAACATTTGTTGCTCGAACTATTGATTTTGTGCCAAATTTGATCCTTGATCAAACCAAAAGTCGCTTCTTTGCTCCGACCCACTATAGATGAGAGTCCAAGATACTTATCGTCCCCCATAACTACTTTGACTCCAAGAATATTGGTGATGACATCCTTCATATGAGTGGGAACTGTTGTTCTAAAGAAGACTTCAGATTTAGGAGGAGTAATAGCTTGTCCAGATGCTAGGTCATAAGTTTGAAGAATATTCTTCATTACTTGTGCTTCCCGTTCTTCTGTCCTGAAAATTAAAAAAAATGATCATATGCAATAAAAAAAGGTGAGAAATAACAGGAGCATTAGTGCAAATGGTAGTGGCTTGTAGGTCTCCTCGCCGTTCAACTTTTCGAATGAGAGCAGAAAGACCTTTTTCTACAAATAATAAATAAGTATGGTGACAATGGATCACCCTGTCGCAACCCCCATCCAGGAATAATAGGCCCCACCACATCATTATTAACAATGAGAAAATTATTGACGGTCTCCACACATATCATAATCCACTAGATCCATTGACTAGCAAATCCCATCTTAAACATAACTTCCTTAAGATATAGCCAGCCTATTCTGTCGTAAGTCTTGCTAATATCTAGTTTTAGATCAACATTCTTATCTCTGCTTTTCTTACTAACTTTAAGATGGTGAACCACTTCAATAGCAATTATGACACTATCAAGAATGGAACGCCCAAAGACAAACGTTGATTGGTTCTCATAAATGTATTTATGTAAAATAGTTTTGAGCTTGTTAGCAAGTACCTTCGCCAAAAACTTCTATAGAACATTGCATAAGGCTATGGGTCTCAAATGTCATGGAATTTAATGATGACGGAAACTGATTATTATTTAACCATTGGCAATATTCCTGAAAAATGTTGAAAAAATCCTTGATTAAAATCATCCGGGCTAGGGTATTTATTTGGATGCATTGAGAACATGGTTTCCTCAAACTCCACACCGACAAAAAATGTTGAAAAAATCCTTGATTAAAATCATCCGGGCTAGGGTATTTATTTGGATGCATTGAGAACATGGTTTCCTCAAACTCATGGACCTCAAAAGGATTGGTTATAAATTTTTTATCTTCATCCTAAACAACCCTATCTATATTTTCCACAACCGGAGCGCGATAACTATTTTTCTTCAAAAATAAATCCTCAAAGTAACTTCTCACGACTTGACACATAAGTTCATCGGAAATCCTATCACCCACATCATTTTCTATAAAAGTAATACAATTTACCTTCTTTCTAGACGAGACAAGAGGCATGGAAAAATTTAGTAACTTATTTACTTTTAATTATAATGTCAGGTGTAACAGCTAGGACCTAATGTGTTTGAAAACTTTGTTATATGACGTTTTTTTTTGCTGACAGTCATTTTTATATAACATTTGCATTTAAATATTTTAACTACTTTGCTTTTAGTAGTGTACGACTTTAACTTGACTTTAGTTTTTATGTATTTATTATTATTCTGATTGTTACATACTTCTATATATATCAATAAATTATGTATGTGGAGATCATCATTAAAAATTATATTTACTATCAGTTTTCTTATAAGATATTTGTAAATTCGTCCCTACGTACTTTTATAGTTGCCAAAAATTTGTCCAACTTAATTATTTTAGGATATAACATAGATATTTATAAGTTCACCCTTAATTAATTCAAGGCCTACACATCCGATGCTTTCAACGTTTGATTTCCACCGTCAATAAATTGATAGAATAATAATACTAATTAAAATGTCTTAAGATAACAATTATTCTCAATATTATAACTTATAAGTTTGGTGACAATTACTTTACTCATCAATAAAAAGTGGGTCAAGTTATCGATTCTGAGTTAACTAACATTAATCAAAACCATCCATTTCTTCTTGAGGGGATCAAAATTATCTATTTATTTTTTACTATTTATATCATAAATATAATATAAATTGTAAAAGACAAATGAATAATTTTGATTGGTGTCAACTCAGAATGAAAATGGATAGCTCTACACACATTTCGTTGATTGATAAATAAAAATTTGTCTTGAGTCCTTTGTTCCCCTCATAAACCCCTTAGAAATTACGCGTTTTTTATGGCTTTGTTGCATTTCCAAAGTGTACCTATTCCCTACATTAAACTTTTATGCAATTCCACTATTTGTACTATCATTAACCTAAACATCTTTAACTATTTTGTCTTTTACTAAAATTTTCACTATCAGTAACCTAACATATTTCTCATTAAATGTAGAACTTGCGGTTGATATCATAACTTGATACCAGTCGCAGGAATCATAATCCGAACACAAGATAAGAGAAATTCAAAGAATATAAACTAAATAAAGAAATGATATTTATATATAATTATTTTGGAACAACTTTCTCATACTTTTATTGTGTTTGTATTCTCTCTACTCTATTTTTATCCCAAAACAAGAGGGAAGAAGAAGATTGTAGCAAAAGATGTCCCAAAATAATTATACAAATATCATTTCTAACTAAATATTATTGAAAACAACAAACGAGAGACATAAGAACTATGGTGAGAGACAGTGTAGTGTAACTAGATTTATTAGTCGTAGAATGGTGTATCGTAATAGCAAGAAATATATTTGATTTATAAAATTTTAACTTAAATTGGATGGGCAAACAACAAATGTAAAAAAGGTGTTTAAATTACTTGTTAGAATAACTCCAATAGAGTGTTTGTGAACTTAATTCAATTGATAGAGATATTGCATAATATATGTAAGGGTCAGAGTTCGAACCTTATAGCTCCCTCTTTTCCACCACATTTAAAATGTGTGAACTTCAACCACCAGACTAATTGACAAAAATAGAAAGAATAACCCTAATAAAAAATATGTGTTAAAAATAAATAGGTTGAAAGACTAACCAATGTAAAATGTAATCTTATTAGAATTTTCAGTTAGCTAATATTTTTCCACATTATACAATAATTACACTTATACTTTTGTCCTGACCAACTGAGTTAAGCTCCGAGAATATTTAGACAACTGATTGGAAATGTTGTAATGATTTTTAAAAATATCTTTGTATTTTTTTTAAATCGGTTGAGATTTTCAATCAATTAAAAATCTGCTATAAAAAATCAATTTATTATGCAATAGTACAAAAATTCTAGTCATATTTATTTATACAATATTTCATGATAACTTATAAGCCACAACTCCAAAAATCATATAAGATGCATGATGAATAAGACACGGATTACTTAAGCAACATAGTCTTATTTTCAGATATTTTGTTTATATATTGATTTTCATTTGTGAGGCATGCATGCATTAGCATTACCTTGTTGTTCCTAGTCTAATAAAATGATAAGAAATATTGTCGTAAAATATAGAAAATTAAAACAACGTATGTATTGTTGTGTCATTGCCCTTATTAATTATTATTGTCGCCATTAAACTTTTTAAATAATTTTAATGAATGTTTGAAGTTCGATTACTTTCCTGATTGAGTACTCAATCTTTATATATTAGCATATAACAGTTGGGATACAATTTTTTTCTGTTTCATTTGTGATGTCATTACCCTTATTATTGACTTCATGAGCGCATGGCATGCAGAATGATCTAAAATGAAGAAGAAGAAGAAGAAAGAAACATCGAAATTGACTAATAATATATACAAAATGATCATATTTTATTAAAAGAATGAAGTGACCATACTTAGTAAAATGTCCCAATCCTCAGCTGAAGAGCCTCTTCTAAAAGGGTCGTAATTTGTTTAGAGCATTCATACAGTCGCATGTTGGATTTTAAAATTCTAGTCATTAACAAGTTTTACCAAATGAAATATCATCGATATATTAAAAATATAGTCAGATACAAACACCACAAAACAAAAATACAAAAGCAGACTATTACTAGTACAAGTAACATTCCTTCAAAAATAATATCATGACACAACTAAATGATGAGATTTAATTTGTCATTACGGGAAAACTATTTTATGTTTTTTTGGTACATAAAAATGAAACTATATTAATATATGTGGGTGTGTCCGGGGGTGGTGGTGGCTCATGCTTGCCTCTCCTAGATTCGTCCCTCGGAGCAACGGGTCTGGATTCACCATTAGATGTTTTTACTGTTCAATAAATTCTTTTAAGGGTCCAAATGTTTCTAATGACTAACACTAAGTAATTCTTTTGAGAGGCCTAATTTTAATATAAATCGAAAGACTCACATTTTAATATTAGAATAGGGTCTCTAAAGTGTTTAAGATAATCATGTCTTAATCCCATTTAACATAATATTGAAAACTCTTCCACGAGGCTCCCGTTTACAAAGACTGACATCAATGAGGACTCCAAGGTGGATCGCATCCACTTTCACCAAACTCACAAAAACTCAACCTTCCTAACATATAATCCAAATAATTTTAACTTACCGAATCATACACCTTGTTGAAATCTATCTTTAAAAGCTAGCAATTATCAAGGTCGTAAGTTGACCCGCCCCTTTAATCCGTTGAAAAATGTAGGCGGGGGCAGGGCCGTCCGATCCACATGCTAGTTTGAATAAAAAAACTATCTTTTTTTTAATGTTTTTAATTAGTAATCATGTGGATTTTAACCCCAAATCATTATTATGCTGCTATTAATCGTATCATTGGAGTATTTTTTTGGTACTACAACAACAAATCATGTAAATAACTATATATTTTAATTTCTAGCATTAAGAACAAGAAAATTATGAATTTTTATGATTCATGTAAATACAAAATAAATAAAAAAGTTTGACGGGCCAACCCGCCAAACCGTTTGTTCACCAAAGAGCAAGATTGGTACGAGAATTTAAACTCGATCGTCTAAATCGTTCAACCTCATCCTGTTTTTAACGGGTTAAAAGTGGAGTGGGCTAACTCACTTTGCTATCCCTAACAATTATTTATTCTTGTTAGAAAGATCAGACAATACCATTTTCTGATTTTGATAGTGTAATTAATATTTACCACATGCAATTCAAATTTTTTGCCTATGTAAAAACCTTGATGATGAATGACATATACGTATTGTTTGAGGTTTTCTATAAACCACTCCAAGACCAGTGAACTAAATTGTATTTTTGAGGTTTTCTCCAAACCTCTCCAAAGACCAGAGTCATCTAAATTGTATTCTATGAAAAAATCAACCATAATCATGCCCTAACTTTAAGAAAATTACAAATAATATTAAAACTTTATAACAGTAAATATTTCCTTAAATGACAAATACTGATTTGATAGGTCAGGAAAAATGGTTAAATCTTCATGCAAACGAAAGCTACAATGATCATACATGCAATAATTTAAAGGATTGAAACTTTGCTGCTTTCAAAGAATGGCCTACAAAAATGAAAACGATAGGTTTATACGACTTTTTTTCCTTTCTCCAAATGTCTCTTGTCCGCACAATTTCTTAAATTTTCCTCTATTTTAGAATGTCTTCTCTTTTGTTTGCTAACCTTATTTGCACGTAACTAGGTTGCCGTCAATCGCAGACATCTGGCTTTCATTTCAACCTTGTATTAATATTTGAAGGACTTATTCAATTTCTCTATATTCAAGGTGAAAGTATAAACTAAAAAATACAATAAAATAAGTGGTACAAAAGAAATATATCAAATCAAGCAATAAATAAGTGCTTAATTCAATCATATAAATTACACATGGTTATCTTTTTATTTTGAGATTATGTGGTCATATTTTTTTCTAAGTTGTCTAGTGACTATAAATTCACCTCGTAAGTAGAATAAGTGGGAATAAGGATGAGAATAGGCTAGGTTGAGCTAGGCTTTGCAAGGCCTAAGTCTGACCTGCGGCCTGTCATAGACTTACTTTTTAGGCCTGAGTCTGGCCTTATGAAAACCTGATTAAACCTGCTAGCTTGTTCAAAAATCTATTTCATATGAACATCTTTAAATAAGTAATGTGATTCAAGGTTAAATAGACTAGCGAGCTAATAGATCAATGATATTAAACTCTTTTTCGATATTTAACATGAAGTTTTAGAGAACTTTACTATATATTATATCATATTTCAATTCTAATTTATAATAATACATTGAAATATGTGAAAAAATAATGTAAACTGATAAGCTTAAATTACTTTAAAGGTTGACAAATTTATAATTTAATTCAAAGTAAAGTATATAATATAATAATTAATAATATTATTCATATTTACATAAGTAGACCTGCCTAATAAGCTTATAACACTTTTTTAATAGCATGTGGCCTGACCTTTTAAGCTAAATATGCTTTTAAAAAGCCGAGGCCTTCCCTATTTAAGAAAAAAGCTTGGCTTGACCTGGTCTGTCGTAGGCCCCTATAGGCCGGTCTGGCCTATTCCCATCCCTAAGCGGGAAGTCCGGGTTCGAGTCCTAATCCTTGCATGTATTATGTAATGTCTATATCAATTAAGATAAATTTGAGACAACCTAATTATCTAAGAGGATTATTTTTCGGTTATCAATGATCTTAATGACCCAATGTGAAATTGATGACAGATCGATATTGTGTGGACGATGTTTATAGAGTAGTATGTGTTAAGAAAAGAAGAAAATGATGTAAAAAATGTTATGACAAACAATAAAGATTAATAAACAAGACAAATGAAGAAAAGCTATATAGAAAGAAACATGCTAAGGCGTAGGGACTACTTTTCAAACTACCCACAAAAACGTAGCGATGTTAATGGTATCTATGTTTATGGGTAATACATGATACTCGTGTCCGTTCTGTTGTATAAACATGATGCATGGGTTTGTTTCGTACTCGTTCAGGTATCCATTATACGGGTGATTTGTGGATATGTATTTACGGATATCCATTTTTTATTTTTTCAAACAAAATATAACACCAAAAAGCTAACGAATGGCAACAACACTGAATGTAAATCCTATTGAAAATATTTTAGTGAGTGTGTGTTGAAGTTTACATTTCCTTTTGTTTACAGAAGAGATGATTATTACAACATACATTAAAGATTGCTTTTAGTATAAAGAATGAAAACACGCACTATACATAACCTTGTTTACGTACATTTTTTATTTTGTTCACATACATGACATTATTCTCGTTTGATTTCACGTATACACAATATTGTCACCCAAATACTAGAAAAGCAACCACAACACATACAATATAAAGAAATAACTGAACAGAGAAGTGATAGATTTTATCAAGAAATGATTCTAGACCCACATAGAAGAGAAATTATAAACAGATTAAAATATTGATGTATTCATCTAAAATTTGAAAGCCTTAAAATCTAAAATCAGAAATAAATAATCATGCTAAGGAGAAGAAGAAAGAAAAATGGGAAGGGGGACGAGAAGAGGAAGAGAAATTTTTGAGAGAACCGACAAGAGAAGAGCCGACATATATGAGTAAACAGTAATCTATGATTTTTTGAGACCTCAAGCTCTTATATGTGTGTGTGTGTTGATAAAAGGCTCATAATTCTCATTAAAAGTCTCCATAAATTTCCAACTTTCTTGATGCAAAGAATCACGCTCTTTATTTTGATTTTTGGTAAATGAATCCCTCTCTGTATCAATTAGTGCCTGAAAGACCAACAATGTAATCAGCCATCACTTATTCAAGAATCGTTTCTGTTGACTGGTCTTAAATTATCTACTATACAACAACCGATTATTCACAACTAGTAGAGTAATTGGCTGCTCCTTAATCCTTTGCATCTTCATTCATTCACCCATGGCTAATTGCTCACATGAATCACAACCTATGTAAATTTACTAAATCGATTGAAATCTATTTGTATATTTTTATGTTTTTCTTTGATTGTTGGGATATTAGGCGTGGAAAATATACAAAAATGAAAAAGCAATTGCAGATCTAGATGCATAATAGATAAAATCAAAAGTTACGGTTTTGGTTTAATGAAAAAACCCTTCAAACTAAATAGAACTGGCGGCCAATTATTGGTGTACATAAAATCACAAGTTGCTATCTTTGATTGGTATGAATTAGGACTTACATGCTTCCATAGTTGTTCGTTTAATTAGTGTGTGATTACGTGAATCAATTTGAATGGGTTAATTTAGTTTGTTCAAAATAAGTCCGTAGGGAAGGCTCACGTGAGTTAATTTAAGAAATAATTACAGCCTTTGGATTAAAATATTTGGTGTAAACGAATCATTTGTCATCTAGTGCCAACGGATTATATATATATATATTTTGACTCCAAGAGTAAGTGTGTTAACTTACTCCAAATTATTGCTTTTAATTCTAATATTGGTTTAGATTATTGATTCATAATAATTAACATGGTAGGCTTTAATTTCCATCTATATTTGAGTTAACTCTCATCACTAACAACAATTAATGTGTTTTAATTGATTGATTTTTTTATTCTTCCCCTTTACTTTTATTTTCTTAAGTTTGAAAAAATTGTAAAAGGTTATCAACAGTACTTGAAAACCATTTCCTTAAAAAAAGTACTTGAAAACAATATGATGCCAACAATTGTAAATCTCCATGCCTTTCTTTTCTCCTACAAACACGTTAATCTTATTTTATTTTGTATAGTATGTTTCACAATTTTTTTTGTTTGTTCAATATCTTTATTTTATTTTTTCGACAAATTTGTACAAATAGGTTCTTTGCTTTTCAATTATTATATGATAATAGAGAAAATTAAATGTGCAAAAATTTTAATTTGACCATTTTTTTTAGCGTAAGAAAAAAAAGCAATGGGAGAAGAATAAAAAAAAATATCAATGAATTGAAAGATATTAATTGTTTTGTGGTGAGGAGTTTGACTCCAATAGAGATGAAAATTAAAACATACCATATTATTATTATGAATCAATATAAGCCATTAATCAATATTAGAATTAAAGGTTATGATTTGGAATAAGTTAATACACTTACTTATATATATATATTAAACACTAAGGGGTAAATTAGCAAGCTACATCCACTTAAAACATTAAGGTGCAAGTTAGCAACCTATACCCACTTGATTATATAAACTTGTTTTTTCTCAAAAAAAATAATTTATTTTTATAAATTTTATCAAATTGTTTACACCCACTTTCATCATTCCAAATATTGTTTCCTTAAAAGTTTGTCTTGTTACATGTTTTGTACCTTAATCATGTCATTGTCTTTTTTGTTTCTTTTTTTTAAGGATATTCCTTAAGATAATTACAAAACTGCCCTTCTATTTAAATTTAATTAGAATAGAAACAAAATGGTGTTTTGGTAAAATATAAGTGGGTGTAGCTTGCTAATTTACACCTTAGTATTTTTATGTGGGTGTAAATTAGCTTGCTAATCCATACCCTCTGCATCTCGATGGACTTCAAGAAATGGGACCTAGCCCTAGCATCCCCCTCATCAAAATCAGTGGAGATCTCACGCTCTCTCTCAACAGCCCTAGCTCGAGTCACCTCAAAGTAATGGGTCATCGCCTCCCTCGACCCATCAAACCTATCAAATGACCTCTCCATCTTCCCTATATTAATTCGGGCCGCTTCACCAAACTCTTGACCAAACATAGGGCAGTTCCAATACTCCTGACCGAAAATCTCATCAATCTAGTTAGAATGTGCAAACATGTAATCAAGCATCATCATATGAATGAGTGCATAAGGCCCCTGCTAGCTACCCTCTCCCTATAACATGTGAGACTATGGTGGGGGTTGGCTCTGATGTGGATGTGGTTGTGCTCCACCTTCCTTGTCTTGCCAAATCTTCTTTATGTACTCCACATAATCCTTCCTAAAGCCCTCCATAATTTTATCAATGATAGGCTTCATCATCGGTGCATCCAAATCATTAGAGTACAAGTCTACATCTGCATTCTCGCACAACCAGCAAATAAGGCTACTATGAGCCACTGCCTTCAAACTCTTCAAGGAAATGTCATAGATGTTGTCGGAAATCAACTCACCAACATTTATAGGAACACCATCCATAATAGTTGCGATCGTGTGGACTCGCCTCAGTGGGATCTCAGCTGAACAAGATGTGCCTTCTAAACGAAGCAAGTTTCAAGCTATCTACCCATTGGTGTAGTAGTTGATCTAAATATCGAAAGATGTGGCTATTTCTATCCTTCCAAAAAGTTTAAATAATCGCTAACCAAATCACATGAAGAGTTACACAAACTTTTTTAAAGTCACCCGCTATATAAGTAAATTGTTGAAAATGATCCGAAATCGGTAACATGCCAACCGCTTGTATACCAAGCCACATGCAAAGATATATCCAGATGCTACCATATAAAGCACACTCCAAAAACATATGATTTGCACTTTCAGAGTGATCACGAACCCACTTATCTATTGTTTGCGCAACGATTCCACGATATATTAGATTATCTCTCGTAGGAAGTCGATTTAATAATAATCTACAAGACAATAAGGAAACCTTTAAAGATGCATCTTTCATCCACACAATTTCATAGTATTCTGATATCTCATGTTGCATCAAGTAAGAAAGTGAATGATAAACCACTCGACCTGAATACCCTTTTCTAGGATCAAGACTCCAGTCCCATTTGTCTTCCACACGCCCAAGGAAGAAAATATTAGACAATAACAAGCTACAGTCCCCCATATGTTCCACCTCCCATGCTAACAACCGACTCTTCCTCTTCCAACCATTTTTCTAGAAGCTAAACTATTCCACCTAAATTGGCACTAAGGAGAATTGAACCTGAAACCTTGAGGAAGAGCATACTCCAAGGTCTCAAGCCTACACCATCATTCTCACCCTCTCCCAAACCCTAAAGCAGGGCCAGCCCTAGGTATAGGCAGATGGTGCGACGGCCTAGGGGCCACACCGTTAGGGGGCCCTAATTTTTTTATTGAGGTGGGTGTATATAAAAATATTTGGTTTTTTGTGGGTTTATATAGCAAAGTTTACTCAAAGGCCCGAAATATTGACATGATGAAGGGCTGGGCTCAAGTCTGTTAATATATTAGGCCCTTTTAGCGAGATTTGCTATATATACCCCTATAAAAAAATTGATTTTTTTTAATAATGTGCCAAAAAATTATTATCGAAGAAATAAATGATATTTTTACGGGTCCTTTGTTCCTAATAATGTGCCCCGCTAATATTAAAAATATTGGTGATATTTATTATTCGAGAAATCGAGTTAATTTTCATAACAAAAAAAATTATATTTTAGTTAAAAATGATTGTACGAAATTAATCTTAATCTTGTCTTTCTAAGGTTAAAAAAAATAAATTATATCAATATTGTAGTTTCAAATTTCTTGAATTGATTGAAAGAATTGCAAAATTGAATTTAATATTGCAAGATCATGCGAGATGCATTCACGATCATGAAACCGATGTGAGACATATTCATGATCATTTCGCATGTGCTATTGTTCTCGTCTACAATATTTTAGTTTGTTTTAGTGTCTATAAAGTATTTGATTTATTTTCAAATGTTGCCTAAAATAATTATTTGGTAGTGAAAAGCGGGGGGAAAAAATCAAATTGAAGAGCTGATAAAATCACAACAATGAGTTAAAAAAATGTACGACGTATTATATAAGGAGCCTTTTTCTCACATTTTGCTAAGGCTCGTTAAACTCTAAGAACGTCCCTGCACTAAAGAACACATCTTCTCCCCCGTCACCACTTTCTTTTATGATAAATCATTTAACCTTTTAAACCTATCCCAAAGCACACCATCCTCTAGCCCCTGATTTACCCAAAATAGGTTCTTTGTCCCATCACCACTACACTCACCAAACTATCATTGAATAACTCCCTACACCTAAACCAATACCTCTCCAAACTGCAACGATGTCTTTCCACCACCTATACCTTTCACGACCACCCTCCTTCACCCTCCCTTCCTCTTTACCATATTTAACTACTAGTACCCTGTAACAAAAACTCGACTGCTCCACCGATATCCTCCAACACCACTTTTCTAATAGTGGTAAATTAAATTTCCTAATCCTTCTAACCCCAAACCCCCTTTCTCATTTTCCAAACACATCAAATCTCATTTAATTCTATTTACTAGGGGTTGCCAAAAACTGAGACGCTTATTGTCACCACCAATCGGTAGACCAAGATACACAAACTGAAGAAGACTAATTCTACAATTTGAAACCACTGACGCCTCTGCCAACCACGAGTCAGAAACATTCACCCTAATCGACAAACTTTTAGTAAAATTAACCTTCAATGCTTAGATATTAACCCAACCTTTTCACCAATAAATATAGTGTCATCGTCAGCAAATTGAAGATGCAAAATATTAACAAGATCAACATTACTCAATCTATAACTAGCGAATAACCATGCCTATATCGAAGCATTCATTAAAATATTCAATCGCTATGCTGCCAACAAAAAGAGAAAAGGAGAAAGTGGTTCACCTTGCCTTAACCTTCTTTCTAGTAAAAAAAACATTTGTTGGACTACCATTAACCAAAAGAGACGTTGGTTTAGAAAACACACTCCTTGATTCATTCCGTCCACATATTTCCTTTTAATGTTATTGGTTAAAGTTGTGCCCTCCTCTTCCCTTTTCTTTTTTATGCACTCTTGATGATGGTAAGAATACTAATTAATTTTTATGAGAAAGTGAAACTTGTTCTTTTCCTTATACTATCTATGTTTTATAGTTAGAATTAGTTTTGTAATCACTAATTCAAAAGAGTGTGATACTCTTTATTTTAAATTTCAAAATAAAACCCGCATTATCTTTGATTATCATTAGACCAAACAACCATCACATTATATCATCCTTTATTTAAAGTCAATTTAATAGTTACATTGACCACACTTGTAGATTATCAAATAATCTAACCAAATGAGGTACAAAAAATGTAGTGTAACAAACAATATGAAGACTGATTAAAAAACGATAGAGCTATACAAAACATGAATATAAAATACACGAACTAATTTCTGGATCGGCTTGTCACTTTGATTTTGATCGGTTAGAATATAAATACTCTTAATTTCCTTAATTTTTTTGAAATCCATTTTTTAACCACTAACTAAATGGTGAAAAGTTTCAAACATCTATCACTTGTACTGCACCAAATGTTGATTTAGTTTCCTTCTCTTTAGGTGTTCTTTCCAATAGGGCAACGCTCACCAAATCCATAGCACTCCTTTCTTATTATTGAGAAATAACAATTTATAATGCTTAAACTATTTTTGATTTTACAAAAAAATGTTATGAAGAAAAATAATGATCATAGTTTTGCTTAGTTTCATTTTTGTCTTAATCATTTTTATGGTGTGAAAGTTTTGGGTATTTTGATCATTTTAAGGTGTGGGAAAGCATAAGATCTCCTACACCTTAAATACAATTACCGAAGTGTAAAGAGCAATTTTCAAAAAGAAATATGAAATTTTAAAAAGCCCATAAGGCCTGCAATTTTATTAGGCCCGTAATTGATCTCGGCCCGTTTTTATTTTTGATTAAATACAAAAAGAAAAAGAAACAAGAATTTAGGAAAGAAGAATTTAAAATAAAACGAGAATGATACGAATGAACGTTTCCATGTCTTTTGTAAAATAATATTTTGTTTGTTGACATTTAAAATAACCAGAAATGTGTATGTATTTTGGTGATCCTCTATTACATAAACATTTCAAATCATTCTAAATAATTGCAAACAAAATGACACAATATTACCAAGAATCAGTAGTGTTGTTCCAGACTTTATTGTAGAAGAAAACACAATTTGAGAGAAACCACACAAACCCCAAATGTTTTGGCTACTGGGACAATTGAAAAACACATATCAATATCTTCATTACTGTTGGTACAAAGAAGACAATAAGATGAACAATTTACTCCTTTATCGCGAAGTTGAACATGAGTTGGAAGACACCGTCTACACACCCGCCATAGCAAATTCTTAACCTTTGGAGGTTCTTTTATTTTCCAAATCAAATTCCAAGATCCATTCAATATAAATTTTGAAGTATCAACTAGTTCTTGAAGACAAAGGTGGTAAACACTCTTAAAGGAGTTCATAATTTTTTCAATTTGTTCAATTTTTTCATGTAATGCACAATTGCAATAGCCACCATTTCATTGTCTAACATGACACAAAAGTTGACTAAGTATCTGAGATACCTTTGTCTAAGATGGTTTTGAACCTATTAACTAAGACTTTCTTTCAAAAATCATATCATATATTATCATCAACATTAATAGTGGATTCAATAATAATATTAACAACTAGATCAATAAAACTATTTTGCATCTGGAAGATATCAACGAAATAGTCTCACATAAAATAATAATATTAGTCATAACGACGTTAGAAATACCCACCAAAGAAGTAATCTGGTAAATTATGCGCCTGGAAGTTGCAGCAACATGAAAACGAGTAATCTAGTAAATTAGAAGCACATAAGTTCAGATTATTAGAAATATGTTGTTCCTCATAAGAAAGCCAGTGATCTCAGAAAAAATCATCAAACTCAAGATCACCGAGCCATGCATTTTTTTCACTTGAATCGTGAATGAAATATTCTACTTTGTAAATCTAGTTCTCGAACTAACATGATAGGATAGTGGTCAGACACACGTAAATTTTCCAAGACAACATTTGGAAACATATGAGTCCAAGAATCATTAGCTAAAGCTCGATCCAATCTTTCCTCCGGCGCCTATGTTGATTCAAAAAATTTGAACCAAGTGAAAGGATATCCCTTTATATGATCATCTACTAAACCCAAGTTTGAAATTGTTGATTGAAAGTCATTCGTTAACCATTGGTGAAGTAAATGTTATTTTATTGTTAAATTTCATTTTAAGGTTTGTTTCATGAGTAACTAATTCCTCTGTGATTAGGTTTTAGATGATTTAGTTCTAGCTTTTGACCATGAGCACCGTAAACTCAACTCAATTATAATTGCAAATCTAGTTTATTGATTGAGTATAATTTGTGCTTAATGCTTTTATGTTTTGTTCAAATATGAATGGAACTCAAAGATTATATGACTGCTGACACTGGCTTATGAATGTAATATACTGAGAAGAATCAAAGCTGAGACATTGAGGAGGAGCACACTCCCAAATCCAAGTCAACACCACCGGACCAACTTAAGTGGATTAATATATTGTTATACGTAACAAACAATTTAGGGATAGAAAGTTGTTAAGTTGTCATTTCTAAATTTAACATACTTTCAAACCTTTGATGATTACGAGTTCACCTAAGGGATTAAGAAATTGTAATTAAAAAAGAGGGCTCCGAGTCAAGGGATTGTCATGAGCTAATTTTGTTAATTATCATAAACTAGATGAACAATTATATGGTTAATGTTCGAATTACAAGTAGTGATAATCAGATGATCCGAATGACATGGTCATTTCTCTTAAAATTTCATACATCAAACCTTTATCTTTCAATTGTTTATTCTGAATTGCAATCAAATCAGATTACCTAAGGCACCCCCCATTTAATCATATTCTAAATATTGATGTAATTGCTAAGTAGAGATTAGAATAGTCCCTGAGGATACAAATTAATTATTACTTCAATTTAATTTAGTAGATTTGCTAAAATCGTATAAGTGATCACTTTGTTAACCATACAATATGTTTAGCTTTCTTTGGCGTCCTTTTGTATTGACTTTTTTTTGGAGGTGGACGTATATAGGTCGTCTCAAGCAAAACAAACTATTGAAATTGTTCTTTCATATGCATCTTCATGTTGTAATTAACATCTTTGAACCAGGTCTAGATTGTATACGGAACTGTTAGTTCGAATGAAGTAGAAAACCAAGAAAAATGCATCATGTTCTAGTTCTGAGACGTTTTTAATTTTATAAGTCAAAACCTATATATTACTCTCAACTTATACAATCAAAAATCCCCCAAACGCTCTGCCTCCATGTAGACGAAGTACATCAACATGGGGTATAAAAACTTACTATTCGGATTATAGAAGTCGAAACATATATATAAATATATATATATATATATATATATATATTCTCTGGCTTATACAATCTGAAATATCCCAGAATCAGAACAAAATGCATAAAACATAAATTCAACCAAACACAATTAAAAAAAGAGGACATAGCAAATCCAATTCCGGTAGAAGAGAGATGTTTTTCTTTCTATCCTTATGATCACCTTCATACTCGAATTGCAACCTCTTCGAATAAGTGTGAATTTCATCCGAATAAATGGGGAGGGGGGTTGTTATTTATCTTCTTTCCAATCGTACACACACACAACAATTCATATGTGATGAAAATTAAGCATCCATGTTTAGAGTTATCCATACGACAACCAACTTCTCGATCAGCCACATTTGTGTGATAATGTAAATCGTTCCTTGATGTGTTTCTAATAAACTTAGACCTCAACAATATAGAACTTCAATGTACTCGGTAAAAGTTACACCAACAAACTTAAGCAACAGAAGACAATATTTATTGTTCTTATAAGTGTGCCTAACACAAGCATCATTGAGAACGTGTTAAACATCTTAATACCTTTTGGATGCTCCCATAAAATATCTCTGACATCATCGAAATCTGGATACTTCCTACATTGATACTCATACTTCTTCTCAATCAATGATTTCATGAGATGTTGCATTTCTGTTCTTGGACCCTTAATAGAATGCCTATACATATGACATGCATTATAAATTAACTTCATAGTAGTTCAAGTTCTACCATTTCTATTCCTTAAATTGGTAAGAAAATATGCCTCAGAGGAACCTTTGAATTTGTCAACTCATGAATGTATATACTTTCATTTAGGTTTAGATGTCCACTGATTTTATGACCTTTCAACTATTAGGCATCTCATGGTTGTGTTTTCCGTTACCAACTTAAGGACTCCAATCACGAACAACCAAGATGTAACCTCTCACAAAAAACAACGATGTTTTCGTCCAAAATAGGCATGGAAACAAACCCCTTACCCGTGGTTACCCACCCGAACCAAACCCAATTTGACGGGTTTTCCCCGTTTTGACTGGGTTTGGGTATGAGTATGGGTTTTCCCCGATTTCAATACACGTGTATGGGACAGGTAACATGTATATATGTACCCACCCATACATAAACCCGTCCCAAATGTAAAAAATTACTTTATGTTGATATGCCATGTTATTTTGTTTGATAATTGTCATGTTAATAAAAACTACCATTGATATTTAAAGGAGAAACTAAATCATTATGTCTAACAAATGTTAAAGTGAACATATTGTTTGATAATGTATTACAACATTGCTCTTGGGATGCAAAAAAACTTCAATTTTATATAAAAAAAAATTATTCAATGCGGGGATGGGGATGAGGCGGGGATACCCGAACCTGTCGGGGATGGGGATGTGATTCAATTTCTCATCCCGTTGGGTATGAGTAAAGTAACGGGTAAGTATAGGAGAATCGAGTATGGGGACGGGGAAGGTAAAAACCGTCGCCACCCCGCTCCATTGTCATGCCTAGTCCAAAATCACATTTTCACTCAAAATGGTGTGTTTTTTGAGGTGTATGGAGTGTTTGGTGATAAATGTGGTGAACTTCTGTCAGATTCTGGGCAAACCATATATATAGGGAGGTTTCAAATTCTATAATCCAAATTGTTTCCCGCTTTTTACAAGGTAGGTTTCCAGTGCGGAAACATGGGCCCAAAAATACTAATTCAGATTCTATACTCTGAAATATGTTAAAATATTTTGAGTAATATATTTCGAATGATATCTTCAAAAGTTCTAGCCAATCATCAGCATGGTTCCATGCTTGGCTTAAGTTTTTACACAATTCAGATTCTATAAGCCGAAATAGGGTTTGAATTTCAAAATCTAAATTAAGGGTGATTTCGTGAAGAAAATAAAACATGCGAGAGACTAATGGGCGAAAAAAAGTAATAGTAAAACAAATTGGGTCTAACCACATTTCAATAAGAAGCTACCGCTCTTCTCCCAAACACTTTTGCTCGTTCCCACCGCAAACTGCTTAAAATAACTCCAACGTTAGTTAACTCATGTTCGGTAAATACAACGTGAGTTAACTTGTGTTGGTTTTAGGTAAGCTAACAAACCATCCATTCTTCATAAAGATGCTTTTTTTTAAGCCCTTAAACCTAAAATATGTTATGTTTTTTTAAAAAGCATGTCTTAGTTTTAATTCATGATCATTTCATTCATGATCCAGAATAAATCATAACTAAACATACACAAGTACGCAAAATCAATTTCAAAATAATAAAATACAACAAATTTATTTAGTTTCAATTTCATCTCCGTTCAAATCGGACCATAAACGAAGCGTTACGTTATATTACATTCTCCCTAAATAAGTGGTATCTCGTCCCCGATCCCTTAACTTTATTGATTGTCTCAATTTAGTCCCTTAACTATAATTTGTACCAATTTGGTCCCCTATGTTTTGCTCTGTTACTAGTTTTAGTCTTTTCTTTTAGTTTCTCTCAAAAAACATTAACTTATGTACCAATTTGGTCCCCTATGTTTTGCTATGTTACTAGTTTTAGTCCTTTCTGTTAACGTTTTTTTGAGAGAAACTAACAAAAATGACTAAAACTAGTAACATAATAAAACATAGAAGACCAAATTGGTACAAATTATAGTTAAATGATCAAATTGAGACAATCAATTAAGTTAAGAGATCAGGTGATTGAATAAGTCTAAATTAAATTTATTGAAAGTTTGCCGAAAATGTTGACATTGAAGTTTCTTATACTTAGTGTTAAAATTTGCTAGTCTATTTAAAAACTCAAAAGAATGAAGAGAACACATCATATGTATTCTACCAAATCAACTATACATGTTCTCACATCGAATCCATTCATATAAGATGGATCATGACAAAAAGAAATGTATTCCAATATATTCTTTTGAACTTAATCTTATTGCCCGGCCAGTTGAGGAGTTTCAATTGTCAGAGGAGCATGATCAAGCTCAAAACAACATCTTTGGAATGCATCCTTGTTCGTCACACTCATCTTATATGAAGGAATTCGATGTGAGAACCTATATAGTTGATTCAGTATAATACAATACGTGCCCTTTTCATTCTTTTGAGTTTCCAAATGGACTCGCAAACCTTTACACTAAGTATAAGACACTTCAATGCCAACATCTTCAGCAAACTAACAAGAATTAAGCTAAAATCCAACAAAATAAGGACATAACATAATAATACTACCTAAACATCTTCATTTGGCTGAATCATACTCTTGAGAATATATTCAGGTTATCTCAACAATGAAGCATGCATCTCGATCGTCGAAAACATGTTGTGTTGACCAAATATCAAGAACATGATCCTCACATTATCGTCGTTCGTAAGCATCATCCAGCTGAATGTCAATATCCTGACCGAGTCGATCGATGGACGTTGATACCCAACGTCTTCCACCCTCATCGTGTCTCTGTGGTTCTATCGTTGGTTGATTTGATCTTTCAGATCTTTTAACGTGACATCAACCTGAACCCTGAACAACTTGTTGGGTTTTTCACCATTGAAGCAGACTTAAGGTAACATTGTGTTCAGTTGTCCATTGATTTAGATTTACACCATAAGAAATGAATAACAATCAATGAAAAACTCATTTTAACATTTCATCAAACACTTGGAGTGCAAATTATGCATAAACCCTAAAACTGAAAATTACAAATTAAACATGCAAACATCTAAACATTTTATCAAACACCTAGAGTTTAAAATAAAAGCTAACAATTTCTAACTCTATCCTACCACAATTGAGTCAAACTTACTTCAATTAACATATAAGCAACAATTTCTAACTTATTTCATCATTAACAATCAATAAATCAAACATGCAATCAACTCTAAAACCTAAAATTTCACAATTTCATCCAAAAAATTTAACCTTTAAACCAAAAAAAGTCAATGCAAAAGGTTAGAGAACACTTACTTGTGATTGAAGTAGAAGTTGATGTTGATTTAGTTGAGTTTGATCAAATTCAAACCTTTTGATTTGGACACAATGATTTTGTGTTATGGTTTGTGTTATTTCTATACCAGAAATGCAGCGTGTCTTAATCATGGTTGTATGTACCGAATGTGAGTTAAGTCACGTTGAACTAATGTGAGTTAACTCACGTTAGTGCTAGTGAACATAACTTAAGTCAGGTAGATGTTATTTTTAGGACCGACCCAACATGTCAAGATGACTAAATCGAATTTTATGATGAGGCTTTTTGAAATTAAAAAAATAATAACGAAATGCTTATTAAAAACATAATAAATCAAATTTTGGTAGAATCCAAGATTTGAACTTAGACCAAAAGGATTTAAGGCCTTAAAATTGACCAACTAAGTTAAACAAATATTGATTATTAATATGTCATATTATATAGTTATAGTTAAATTGATTTATTTTGAAGCTTTTTTTTAGTCCAAAATCTTAAGATCTAAAGTTTTTGCTTAGGTGGCTTGACCCTTAAGCCAACCCTTATTATATTAGGAAGACTCCGGGAAAAAATGAGCAAAACTCATTGGAAAAAAAGCAATTTTCCTCTTCTCCATTTTCACCTAAAAGTCCATACTTTACATGTGCAACACTTTACCCATATTATCTATCAAAATTTAATAACATCACATTCCCATCAATCAAAATACCCACACGTATGAAAATATGAATCTTGAATAGTCTTAACATTGGATTAGATTTAGGGTCAAGCTTTCTTTTCATGATACTAAAAACAGATAGCAAACAATGTGGATGATATTTCACAAGGTACATGCTGTCCTTCCTAAAAATGAAATCAAACTTAATATTTTTTCACCAATGGTTAGAAACACTCTTTGGTCCCCCCTCAAACCCCTCTTTCTCAATTTGATTTAATCCAGTTTAGACACCACACACCACTCAGACCGTTAGGATTGCTTATGGTCTTGTACCTTTCTACGGACTTATAGGTAGGGACCAATTTGACCATATCTCAACCATATTTACCCTCAAAACATTAGGCAAAGTGGCAAAAGGCTCGTCTTCTCACCATATGGTTTTGGGAGGGAAAAAATAGAAAGAAACAATTTTGATGCAACTATATGGTATGCACCTGAATAATATAATAATGGTTTCAATTATATGTTCCCAATGCATATTTACAAGATTAGTAATCAACATTAAATTTCCTGTATGATTGTTGTACAATGGTACCAATATCATTCATGACTCAAGGCTCTATGGATATTAATTTGTCAATTTCAAATTCTAGACTTGCTCATTAGCTCAGCTAGGCCTAGCAGTCTAGTAGTATGTCTTCAGTAGTATGAATTTTGGTTTGCAATCTCTAAAGAATAGATTTTTTTTTTTGTTATTTTGCTTTAGTTAGTACTCCTTTCTAAACCGTGAACTAAATAGTTTTTGCAGTAATTAAGATATTTTTGACTTTTCTCTTCTCCTTCCTAAATCTTGATCTTTAACTTTTCTCTTCTCCTTCCTAAACTTTGATCGTCATTTTTTTTTCAATAGGGGTGATTTAAGATCAATTTTGATTCAAAATCATCCCTTCAAATTGTCTTTCTTTCACTTTTAGTTAAATAAAAAACTATAAGAATAGAACTTTGATTTGAAATGCACGTTAAATCAATGACTTTGATGTCGTCAACGTTGCAGATCTCAAAACATGAATATTCCATAAACTTGAATATTATCAAAATTGTAGATGTATGTACCGTGTTGTTTTATGCTATTTATATATGAAAAATTCTATAGTGAAGTCATGAGAATGACTTTTCTGATGAAGTTAACACTATAACATCAAAAGTTTATTGAATAACACCACACTGTTTGTACAGTGGCATCAAAAGTTCAATCCCCATAATATCATTAGTTCATCGATTAACAAGATTACACTTAATCTAATTTTATTCTACCTTGTTTTAGGTGTAATACTCCACAAAGTGTAACACTTAAGACCATCACATAATATCATTAACTCCGTTTGCATGTTAAAGACGCCAACAATAAAATAGTACTCGTAAGTCCAAGATGTTGCAAGCATTACTAGATGAATTACTATTGATCATTATTCAGTAATAAACAATTTAAAAATGAATCAAACATTAAGATCAAAATTAACTTTTTCGAAAAAGTCAGTTTCCTGACTGCACCGTAGAAGCTTCCTTTATATATATGCTGTGTCTTTGTTCGCAAATTCATCATTTTTGTTTTTAACAACTTTGAATTTATATTATCGATGTACACTATCAACTTAAATGAATAAATATATTTAATTTCTTTTGTCAAAAAAGAATGGTATCTTTAACATAACTTAATGAGACTAATCATTGAAATGATTGAAATTCGTATAAACGGGTTAACATCTTCCAACATATATTTATTTTATACATTAGTCAAAGATTAAGTTCCGACTAAATGGTTATGTATGTCACACCATCTGGGGTAAGGCTAGTCGGTGTAAAATAATTTACTAATTTAGATTTTTATGTGATTTAGGACTTAATATGTGTTCGTTTACTAACTCAAATTTTTTATCTTCTCTCTTATTCACTATACTCATTAAAATCATATTGTTCATAAAAAAATGAATTAAAGCAACTTTTCATTTTAATTACAAAAATGATTTCTTAAGTTATTGATTATTTTAGAAATCTAAGCAAACACAATAAAATCTTGAAAATGGGTTTTTCTTGGGGTAAAGAGGTTATATATATCAACTAATTTGTAACAAATGCACTAATATATGCATACTAAAAACATGTTCAAACAATTTTTATCAATTGTCTTGCAATAGAGAGAATCTTCTTACCCAATTACCTAAAGAGACATGATGAGTCAAGAAATTTCCTAGAAAATGATGGATATATATTAGAGTGATAGAGCCAAACTAAGACACATAACTATATAACAAGTAACAACAAACCCATGTTCTAATTTCCATAAGCATGAAAAGGAAACAATCATAAGAAAGGAATATAACAAAAATAAGTAGAGTAATCCAAATTTACACAATCTTTCTATTAGATGGGCCACTGAAAATTTTCCCAAAATTGAATACATGTAAGTAATCCTGACCCACGCAACAAACTTCCAATCCTGAAAGCTTCTCT
Organism: Medicago arabica; assembly: GCA_946800305.1. NCBI lineage: Eukaryota > Viridiplantae > Streptophyta > Magnoliopsida > Fabales > Fabaceae > Medicago > Medicago arabica. The sequence continues at coordinate 37,509,793 of OX326969.1, forward strand.
GTGTGCTCCTTTTCTCTTTCTCTTCAGAACAAATTTTTTACCAAAATAACATAGCTAGCTGAATACAATAATCCAATAAACTTTCAACAAAATAGCATCTTTACCACTAATAAAAGTATACTGCTTTTTACTTTGCATCTGAGCACATAACCAATTGGTCTATCTGAGTCAGTTTTTCTTTGTTAGTGTTAGTTTCTGTGTTCATGTCATCAGCACTAGCAAGAAAACCACTCCAAATACTGCAAAGGACACAAACAATTTTGGGCTAATTGTTGCTCTACTTTTAGGTTACATTTATATAATAAACCCATAAGGACTAAAGCTTATGCAAATGAATCAAATATACTATGAAGGGGTATTTCAACTTTAAACCACTTTTGTGATACTTTTTTAGCATAATTGAACCTAAATTTTTCATGACCATGTTACATTTAAAATGTGAACCTAAATTTTTCATGACCATGTTACATTTAAAATGTATCTGCCGTTTTTTTAACAATGATCAATCTCAGTTGAAAACTAGTCAGACACAATTGGTGAGTTCTCTCATCTTAAACGAGTTTTCTCCTTACGCAAAAATTATTAATCGAACCATAAATAATTTACTTAGAGCGTGTTTGGTTCAGTGATAAGAAGGCTAATACCACGTCCCTATACACTTTTACTGTAGTTTCTGAGAAGCTAACAGTTGAAGAGTTTGGTCAAACGTACGTTTTCTACTTTCTCACCGCTTGAGCAAACACGCTATTAAAGTACCAAGGTCTCTTATCACTAAGACCAACTTAATTTTAAAATTTTGGAGATTAGGTAATTAATATTGACATTGCTAATAAAGTCATTAACCACCACAACCTCACTTATTTTTTTTTTTTTTTCTCTAACCTTTTTCTTCTCTTGTGGGCCCCATTAATAGTCACCCATGTTTCTCTTTTATATTTATCTCACAAAAGCAAAGAGTGCCAATCAAAGACACTAATGGAGTTACCATGATCACATCTTTCACTCATCACATAGAGAATTAGAAATCACACAAGAGAGAGTGAGAGACAACACAAACACTAGTGAGTGAGAGATAATGGGAAATTACAGGTTCAAATTATCAGACATGATGCCTAATGCTTGGTTTTACAAGCTTAGAGACATGGGAAGAACAAGAAACCAAACATCAACACAACAAAGGAAGAAAAAGCAATCTTCAAGTTCAACAACCTCAAACACATCAAAATCAAAGCAACCCCACCAAAGCAATCCAAGAAAATCTTACTACTTTACAAGAGAACTTAACCAAACAAGCAATAGAATCTACAACACTTCACCACCAAACAACACAAATTTCCCACATGAACCACCAAGAAAATCATCATCAAAACAACAAAGACCAAAAAGAAGAACACCAAAGACTTCATCATCATCTCCATTTGATTCTCCACTTGATAGCTCTGCAGAATCAGAAGAACTCCCTGAACCAGAAATCAGAACAGACCGTGTTCTTCTTCCCGCGAACGACATCATAATCGATGTTGACAACAATTCTATCATAGAAACAAGAAAAGATGATAAGCTAAATGAGTATGATTCATTATCAGAACTCATGAAACTTCCACCAATTGTGACCAAACCAGAAAAGTTCAACTACTTGTTAAACTATGCAAAGAAGAAAGAAACAAAACCCAGAAGCAAAAATTCATCAAATGATGAACACAACGTTAAAGGGTCACTAAAAGTCAAGATTTTGAAGGAAGAACAGAGGAACATCAACACAAACACACCAAGTAGAAGATTCTCTGTTAGTTCACCAGGTGTGAAACTTAGGATCAATTCACCAAGAATTTCAAGCAGGAAAATTCAAACACATGGCAGGAAAAGTGTGTCGTCCGGTTCCGGTAACCGGAGAAGTCTTTCGGATAGTTTTGCAATTGTGAAGTCATCATTGAATCCACAAGGAGATTTCAGAGCATCAATGGTGGAGATGATTGTTCAGAACAACATTAGAACATCAAAGGATTTGGAAGATCTTCTTGCTTGTTACCTTTCTTTGAATTCAGATGAGTATCATGAACTTATTATCAAAGTGTTCAAGCAAATATGGTTTGATTTAACCGATAATCAGTAGAACAATATTTTTTTTTAAACTCAATAACTGGTTCAATGATCGATTTATCGGAGGTGTTTAATCCAACCGTCCACTTGCAGGGTCACGTTTAATAGTAGAACAAGTTTATATTAAGTTTCTGTTTCACACAAAAATATTCATGTTCATATGTTAGTGTGAGTAATATATCTTGGTTAAGTTCAATAGCTAGATTTTAGTACTTTAATGTTTTCAATGCTTTACTTAAAATGGAAAAGGGAAATTGAAGGCTCAAAACTAAGAGCAACAATTTAATGTACAATGTCAAAGGTGTTTGTCATGGAATTGGACTGTATGTAATGAAAAAATTAGATCCTAATTTAGATTAAGTTATAGTTGATACATATGGGTTTACATTGCAATTGTAAATTTGTGATTATTACATTGTATCTTTTTTATTTTACAAAATTCGTAGACTAATATAGCTAACGCGTCAAAATAAAATTGATTTTAATATGTTTGTGTGACGTTGATTAAAAATAATTGTCTTTGAAAGTTATTCTAACTCATCAGTGACTTTTACTCTTTTTACTCGTACGATTTATACATTCCCATGTATTATTCTTCTTCAATCCACTTTTACCTAAATATATTCAAGTATAAATCATTTAACATTTTCTTAATTAAATTCAAGTTTACAACAATAATATTTGAAATAAATATTTGTGACGGCATTACCCAATAGATATATAATAGCAGGTCATGGTTGTTGACTTTTTTTTTATTTTTGTTAAGTACATGTTTGCTATTGCGTTTTGCAAACCACGTTTTTCTTAAAACCAATGCAACTCGCCACGTTAACGTAAAAGTTTCAAATGCTAGTTTATAGAAGTCACATAAATTTTGCTTTCAAAATCTCACATATGTGCGTTTCTAGTTGCAAACTCCAAATCATCGTACACTAAAAAGAACTTCTAAACTGGGATTTTAAAGTTATACTTTATTAAAAAGGAGGTTATATTTTGAACATAAGTTATACTTAAATGTGGATACACCAATGGGGTTTGAGTCTAGCAAAATAAGATAGACTCTTATGATGTGGCAATTTAAGCTTCTGATTTTAGTTAAGATATATTCATATTTAAGGTTTGACACGTATTAAATAAGATTATCTTCGGTCAAAATAACATATGAAAAACAAAACTAAACCATATATGTTGTCACATTAGGGGTCAGAACTTTTACGGTAAGACATATAGTCATAAACGTTGCGTCAAATAAAGTGGTCAAACATGAGATGGTGTATACTGACGATCAACATGCTTTTATATCATTTCCTTTTGACACTTTTGTCTTCTTAGCACTAGAGAATATTGACCTTCTACATAGAGTTCGAAAGGTCATACACAACAATGTCGCGTCTCCTAGGTCCATAAATATTGTGTTTACGATAATTTATTTTGTTATCTAAACAAGCTTAACGACGAGTTTGTTGTCTGTTTGCATTCTGTTTATGTGGAATTAATTGTTGACATATATCACTACTAGAAAAAGAAAAATTAGAGAGGGAAATTAGTGACGGAAAAATTAAAATTCCTCACAAATTTCTTGGTCGCAAAATTTAGTGACCGAATTAGAGAGGGATTTCACATTTTCCCTCTCTAAAATTCCCTCACTAATTTTTGTTTTTTTAGTAGTGTATATATATATATATATATATAACTTATGATTCAAAATACATGTTTCGATAAGGTAAAATCAATTTAAAATTAAATTCATTTTCAAAAAATTATATAAGAAAAAATGACTTCGTATCATAATTGGATGATGGCTATTATTATGTATAACAAAACTCTAAGATACAAAAGAATTGTCATCCAAAAAATCACATGTTGATTTAAAGATCATTTATATTTGATTCTTTAGTGCTTGTTGACAAAATCGATCAAAATTGGCTCTTAATTACTACTACTATGGCTTTGATCCATTGGAAAATAAAATGTTACAATTAGGGAAACATCATTCAATTAATTCAAGAGGTGCAGAGTGCAGATTGCATGTCACTGACATATAAACGTGTAAAAATGGATTGTACACAATTTAGCTTCATTTGGACCATTTCATGTGTGTTTAGAAAGTCTAAAAAAAGATTGCCACTATTGGCCATTGTTTTCTTTCTATTGTCATCTTCCACAACAATACTTGGAGCACATAACTTGCTTCTGATTTTCAGTACCCTTTTTCAGTCCCTCATGGACCCAAAGAGTTGCAGAATAAGACATAACTGGCACAAAATTGTATAAATTGTTAATTTTTTAAGGGACAGAATCGCTTGCAATAAGCCAATAACTGACAATTTCTTCAATTTAAAGTTATATTGATTATTATTATTATTATTATTATTATTATTATTATTATTATTATTATTATTATTATTATTATTATTATTATTATTATTAGGTAAAATACATATTTTTTATGAGTAAATAGTCACTTTGATCTTTGACTTTGCACCTCGTTGTCATAAAGGTCATTGACTCAGAAGTAAATACAAAGTAGTTTTTGAATGTGTACTTCCGTTATCACTTTAGTCTCTGACGTTAAATAATTATGTTAACCGATGACGTAACAAATGTTTTATTCTAACAAGGAGTATGATGTGTCACATGGATTAAAGTGAAAGTAGAAAATGATCACTGAATCGAAAATCAATATCCCTGAACCGAAAGTCAATATTCTCAAACACATCCCAACGAAGTACTGCTCTTCGTCAAAAATTGGGTTGTGGTTGCAGGAAACTTGATGTTCGATCTATGGTTGGGTATACTTACATGCACACGACATTTGTCATGCTCCCATGCAATGACTGCTATATTTAAGTTTGACAACTTAAATGCAGTTCGAACTAATGTCAATGCATATCAAATGTCTTTTTATTTTTTGGTTACTAGAGTTTGAACCTAAACCTTGTATACATTATACATTGTTCATACCCAATGTCTTTCTAATCTAACAATTTGCATTTATAAGCTAGACAACTATTGTTATTGTTAAAATTGAAATTACTATTTGTTTTATACAACTAAAAGATATATCCCTTTTAAGTTTGAAGTACACAAGCCTTTGATTTTGCGTCTTTCATTCAAAAATTTAAAAGGATTCTTTCCTTGTCAGAGCATGCAGCTTTTAAGTTCTTGTATATTCACTAATCACTTCTTTGACAAATAACACAGGAAAAAGCTATATATTCACTAGAAAAATTATTATTATATGTACTTTTTGTCTTTTGGCATATCTTGTACGCAATTTTTTAAGAGGAAAATTAAATGTAAATCCTCTTGTTTGTGAAAAAAAAAAAAGACTATGAAACTATAGATTACCCCAACACTACTAGAAAAAACAAAATTAGAGAGGGAAATTAATGACGGAAAAATTAAAATTCCTCACAAATTCCTTGGTCGCAAAATTTAGTAACCGAATTAGTGAGGGATTTCACGTTTTCCCTCTCTAAAATTCCCTCACTAATTTTTGCTTTTTTAGTAGTGCAACCTCGCCCTATAAGAACCTTCAAATTCAAATCGATACACATCTCTTTTCATTTCAAAAATTTTACGTTAGACCCTATGAAACTGTGGATGAGAAAAATATGAAAATTTGTCTAAAAGTTGTGTTTGATTTTCAAAAGCTAAAGGGTAAAGCTACTTCGTTTATTACAAAAGTTGGTTCCAAACTTTAACCAGAGACACAGGCTTGCTTATTTTCACCTTGTCTTTTGCGATAGGCTTACATGGACCTCCCAAGAGTGGGTTAAATAGTTCAAGCAGCGTGCTATAAAATATAATATATATACAAAAAAAATAAAATTGATGAAGGTGTATGCCACAAGATATATGACAAGAAATTCAACTTTAGTATTTGTTTACTATATAGTGTAATCAATGTAATATGTCTTTTGCGTGATATTGACATAAATAAAAATAAAAGTGTCGAATATTATTTTTACAGAAATGTTGAGTATCTTTAAACTTTAGTATCCTAAAAAACAATCATTTAATCCTTTTTAAAAAATATATGTATATTTTTAAGAAAAAAATCTATGAACTATATGCTAAAGGCCAAGTAAATTCCTTCAAAAGGTGATGAATAGAAATAAATAAGTAAGAAATCAAAATTTGGACACCAACCTGAGAAATATAGTTGACCTAGCAAAGGAATGAACAACTATATTTTTTTCTCACCAAATAAATTTAACAACAAAGGTTGGAGAAAGAGAAAAGAAATTATTAATCTCAAAAACTATGAGGCCAAGTTAAAATAGGATTTGGAAGGATGCTTCTAGACAGGTAATCAATCTTGCTAAACCTAAAGTCTTGATTAGCAGGAATTTTTTTTTTTAAGGATGATTAGCAGGAATATTATAGTTATGCAAGGCAAGCATATGTAGCAAACTTTATTGGAGTCAAACATACTTTAGACACACAAGTATTTTGGTATACCTTCCATGGTTGACAAATTTAAGAAGGCTACATTTGTTTTTGTTAAAGTTAAAGACAGGATTTAGAAGATGACCAATTCTTAATCGAAGTAGTTGTATCTCGCGGTTGTAAAAGGAATACTAAAATTTGTTATTAAGACTATACTTTCATGTGAAATGTTATTTGAACAATCGAAATTTGACAATGTATTTTGACAATCGTATAAAAATATATAATTTATTGATTTGTTACTATTGATTTGACTTGAGTAGTATATAAATATGTTGTTGACTATTAAATTGTTTTCATATATCCTCATTTAAAAAGATAAACTTATATCCTTCAAATCAGTCAAAGTAAAAACATAATGCTTAAAATGGGCACCTTAATTAAAATTTGAAAGAATGAAATACTCATGCCCCAAATAGCATTCCTATAATTTATTTTAATTTAGAAATAATTTCATTATGTAGATAATTGGAATGATATTTTTGGAAATCATGTGATAACTTTATACCGGTAAAATAAAGATTAATATTACCCCAAAAAAATAACATTCAACCACATGCATGTGTAAAACTCTTTATTAATTAAACTATTTTATGATATAACAGTCCAAAAGATGTACAGTCATTATTTTTTCATTTTCCTTTTGTTAAATAGTTTCAAAGTTCTCATATCCCTATATCAAAAGTGAAATTAAATTTTGGACATAAAGATGTAATTCTTTATTTTTAATTTAGCAGATAAAGGTGTAATTTGACACTTGAAAAGAAAGCCCCAATTGATACTGTTGTCTCTTTCGAGGACAAAGAAGAGGTTCTAGCTTGACAACCCGACCAAAAGAAGATCAAAAGATCAAATTACAGAATTATTATTTAATATTTACTATACTTGTTTTTTCCTGAAAATTCACGGCAGATCCAATTAATCAAAAGATCCAATTACATATTTTATTTTATTTAGAATTTAATTTATTCGTCCTCGACACGGTAGATATTTTGTTCATTGCCAATGAATAATTGTTTGATTACAGAGGAAAATGCTAGATATCAAGAATGATTTTATCAAGAGGAAAATCTAAAGGTGATTATTCTGCCATGTCATTTTTGAATCTTTTTTGATAAAATCTTTCTTGATATATAGCATTGCTCTTACACGAAATATTTGATTTTAACTATTAAAAAAACTATGTTTATTCTTTACCTCTAAAAAAAAGCTTATTCAATCGGCTGATCCTTTAACTTAATTGATTGTCTCCATTTGGTCCTCTAGCTATAATTTGTACCAATTTGGTCCCTTAAGTTTTGCTCTGTTACTAGTTTTAATCCTTCCTGTTAGTTTCTCTTAAAAAACGTTAACTTATGTATCAATTTGGTCTTCTATGTTTTGCTCCGTTATTAGTTTTAGTTCTTTCTTTTAACATTTTTTTGAGAGAAACTAACAAAAAAGACTAAAACTAGTAACAGAGCAAAATATAGGAGATTAAATTGATACAAATTATAGTTAAGAGACTAAATTAAGACAATCAATTAAGTTGAGGGACCGGGTGATTGAATAAGAAGAAAAAAAACTATATTTACTCTCATATATACGAAAAAGCGTGCAGGTTATTATCAGGGAGATAGGGGACCCTCATATATACAAAAACACTCCCATAAAGTTTTAAGTCCATGAATACACAGTACGTGCCCTAGCCATTAAATAAAAAACTAGTTCCCTCCCCTTTATTGATTATCATAACTCATTAGTACTTTGATACAGGTATAGTATTTTTTTGGTGATAGGTTTTTTGGATTGGGAAACTTTTGTAAATATTTTGGATGAGTGAAATCATTGAGTGTTTTGTTTTTGGTGAAATTTAGGTTTGTTATATGTGAGCTTGTTGAAACTAATTTCTTGTAACCTTTTTGTATCTCTTTGTAAAGAACTCGTTGATACTGAAATGGATAGATCTTTCTCTACAGAGTAGGTCATTGTTGGACCGTACATACTGGGTAAACATTTATTTGTGTGTTTGTTTATCTTCTCCATTTGCTTGTAGTTTTGTGATTTACACTTGGTTCCTAAATTAGAACTAGGTATGTTATTATTGTTGTTTGAGGTTACTTTGATATTGGTTACTATTTTTCTTTTGCTCCACACACATCTAAGTTTATTGTTGTGATTCTGAGTCCAAATTCACAACAAATATTTTATGTTAGATTTTGTGTTGGAGGACTACTGCATAACTTGAATAAGAAGATGGTTAAAAACATGATGGAGGTTGGACAAATAATTTCAAAGCGTGTGTGGGCACATTAAGCTCTATGCTCAATTCTCCTTTGTAAGTTTATCTAAATGAGATGACCGTCAAATCTCTTTTAAGATATTTTAAAATTTTTGGCAAGAATTACACATTTACATCAAACATATCGATCAATGATAGTTTATATCATAAAAGTATTGAGTATAACTCGTATTTGGACATAAAAGTGTTGAGTATGACTCATATTCATCAAAGAAATACATGAAACTATAGCCGTTCTATAGTTGCATAGATATGCACCATTGACTCAATTGCATGAATAAAGACCGAATCTTATTATCTTGCAAAAAGTCATTTCAATTGCTCTCATATATTGAAGAAAATAAAAAGTGATTTAAAAATATTTGGTTCACAAAGAGAGGGAAGAAATTTTAAAATTAATGGAGTCAATTTTAGCCAGCAAATTCAACCTCTCATGAGTTGGAGGGAAATTCATTGCGGACCCATATAAGATACTAGTACTAGGGTTATAGATTGGAGACCAGTTGAATTAAATTGTTGAATTTTATCAACCACAATTTTGATGTATTTTGGTATATGTCCCAATACAATCACCATAAAGGAACACATTAAGCTAGCACATAAGACAAATAAACATAACGTACTTTCGTTTTTGTACCCCCTGGTGGTCCAGTTTTACTCATGATCTCTTTCATTTCTAATAATTAATTACGATATTTTTTGTTGCAAACTTATTTTCCATTAACACAATTAAAAATTTTTTACATTAGCTAATCAAAGCATAATATTTTAATTTTAAAAAAGTTGAATATACAATTTTTATATACATGTGTTAAGAAGTATAAAAGAACACAATATATGCTAAGAAGTATAAAAGAACACACTTGAAGGGGTTATAGTTCAATAATAGCAAGAGTTTAACCCTAAAAAAAATGTAAGAATATTTTTTGCTTTAATTAATAATATTTTTTTTAGGGGTTATATATGTGTGTGTGTCATGGTTAATGCATGTATATTACACTGGAAAGAAAAGGAACTGACGAATGTAGCTACTGTAGCTAGATTTTAGATTCTTCCAAGCTATAAAATATTTATGTTTTTCAATTATTGTTAAAGATATCCCACTGCCAACTCTTGCATGTGTGAAACCCACTATCTTCACATGCATTCATGCCTTCATGGCTGGGGTTAGGCCACACCACTCAAGACAAAATTACGATTCACTTTGTATGTTTTTTCATTTTGTAATTTCATCGTTCATTTTATGAGTCGTGACAAGGATCTCTGTTAGGAAAAAAATAAATAATATAAATCTATGTATTCAGAAAGATATGTTTTAATTTTTTACAAAACTGAATATGAAATTATCAATAAAATATGTTTATATTTGCATTGTTTACCTCATTTTATTTGGCCTAAACACATCTACAATTAAATTTAGTTAGCTTTTCGTATAATTTGCAAGTGGATATACATCGACCTAACCAAATTTCATCCTATGATTCTAATTTTGGAAGATCAAAAGTGATTACAGATCAAGTATGTGTTTGTTTCCACAGTAGGATACCCACCCAATATACGTGTCTTAAACTCTCCAAATTAAAGTTATACAACGGCCACCTTTAAAATACAACATTCACTTTTCATGTCTAGAACATTTTGGGATGCGAAAACGCAATGTAAATGTAAATCCAAACATGCTACAAGTTGTATAGTTGATTTTATCATATTTGGGTGATTTAAGAAGAAGAAAAAATTGCTCGTAAAATTAATAATATTTAAAGGTATAATTGATAGTTTTTGACTTCTAAAATTGATTTGTGTCTTAAATTTACCTAAATATATTCAATACAATTTATTTTCTACTCACTTTTATGCATATTCTACAAAATTAATTCAACACTGATATTTGCGGTGTGAAACCAGACTTCACGAACGCATAGCGAAACCGTAATCCACCAATGAAAAACCAGGTTAAACGGAATTCACGGGACACAGTTATTATTGAAAGATGGAAGTCAACAAAAATACCTTAGTGGAATACACATTTTGGGATGGTCATGAAATTAAAATTTGCTTTGGAATATCATTTTTTGAATTTACTTAAAATAAAAGTAAATGCTAACTTGTGCTTTTAATAACACGTGTTAAAAAAACTCATTATAGAAATATACATCTTAAAGTCGTATATTCAACTTTTTTTTTTTAAAAGTATATTTTTTAATGCAAAATGGATTTTTCTTTATTCCTTAACATGTATCCTTAAAGCACAAGTTAACAATACCTTAAGATAAATTATTGTCACTCCATAACTAAACATAGATTTATTTAAAAAAGAAAAATGCTAACCATTGCCCTAAGGATACAACTTCACGAACGCATAGCGAAACCGTAATCCACCAATGAAAAACCAGGTTAAACGGAATTCACGGGACACAGTTATTATTGAAAGATGGAAGTCAACAAAAATACCTTAGTGGAATACACATTTTGGGATGGTCATGAAATTAAAATTTGCTTTGGAATATCATTTTTTGAATTTACTTAAAATAAAAGTAAATGCTAACTTGTGCTTTTAATAACACGTGTTAAAAAAACTCATTATAGAAATATACATCTTAAAGTCGTATATTCAACTTTTTTTTTTTAAAAGTATATTTTTTAATGCAAAATGGATTTTTCTTTATTCCTTAACATGTATCCTTAAAGCACAAGTTAACAATACCTTAAGATAAATTATTGTCACTCCATAACTAAACATAGATTTATTTAAAAAAGAAAAATGCTAACCATTGCCCTAAGGATACAACTTCACGAACGCATAGCGAAACCGTAATCCACCGATGAAAAACCAGGCTTAGCGGAATTCACGGGACAGTTATTGTTATTATTGAAAGATGGAAGTCAACAAAAATGCCTGAGTGGAATACACATGTTGGGATGGTCATGAAATTAAAATTTGCTATGGAATATCATTTTTTGAATTTACTTAAAATAAAAGTAAATGCTAACTTGTGCTTTTAATAACACGTGTTAAAAAAACTCATTATAGAAATATACATCTTAAAGTCGTATATTCAACTTTTTTTTTTAAAAGTATATTTTTTAATGCAAAATGGATTTTTCTTTATTCCTTAACATGTATCCTTAAAGCACAAGTTAACAATACCTTAAGATAAATTATTGTCACTCCATAACTAAACATAGATTTATTTAAAAAAGGAAAATGTTAATCATTGCCCTAAGGATACAACTTCACGAACGCATAGCGAAACCGTAATCCACCGATGAAAAACCAGGCTTAGCGGAATTCACGGGAAAGTTATTGTTATTATTGAAAGATGGAAGTCAACAAAAATGCCTTAGTGGAATACACATGTTGGGATGGTCATGAAATTAAAATTTGCTATGGAATATCATTTTTTGAATTTACTTAAAATAAAAGTAAATGCTAACTTGTGCTTTTAATAACACATGTTAAAAAAACTCATTATAAAAATATACATCTTAAAGTTGTATATTCAACTTTTCAAAAAAAAAAGTATATTTTTTAATGCAAAATGGATTTTTCTTTATTCCTTAACATGTATCCTTAAAGCACAAGTCAACAATGCCTTAAAATAAATTATTGTCACTCCATAACTAAACATAGATTTATTTAAAAAAGGAAAAGGTTAACCATTGTCCCAAGGGCACTTGATAAGAAACTTAAAGTAGTAACTTTATCTTGAAAATTGTGCATTCAATTTATTGAAATAGAAAATAGCAACTTTTTCTACATGAAATTTCACAATTATTTCCTTTAAAAAAAGATGCTCTTTTATTCATTTATCGAGTAAATATCGATATTAACAAGATAATGAAAGCAAAAAGAATTGAAAGGCAAATTGCACGTGCAGGAGACAAAAATCTTGCAAAATAATGGGAGTGGTTGTATTATTTTTCCACTTATACACGATCAAATCCAAAAGGGTGAGTTGACAATTCGTACTACCTTGTATATCTATGCTTGTACTTATGTAGACAATTGTTCACTAATGAACCTATAAAGTCTTCTTTTTTGTGATAGAAGAAATAGCAAAAATACTTTGATTCTTTATCTCTCACTCAACATTCTTTATCTTATACAAATTTATCGTTTCATTAAATGTAAACTGAGGTCAATTGTCAACAACAAGATAATCAAGAAAGATGCACCATGGCAATGACCAAGATAACCTTAATGTTCTAAGAAAACTGAGATGGAAAATGAATGAAAAATAAGAAAATAATGGATTTGCACATGATCATCTCTTCAATGTGGAACATGGACTATGTATCATGTTGAGAAGTATGATAAAGCTCAATAAAAAGTAAAATAAATTAAGAAATATTATTTTAGAAGAGTTTTGTTAACGAGTGTTTCGGTTCACTCTTTAAACATTTTAAAATAAGTAATTATTCTTTAAAAATATCAAATTTTTTAATTTTCAAACAATTTATTACACAAATTTTCATGAAAATTATTTTTTAGAGTACTCAACATTTCTCAGAGACACCGATTAACATTTCTCATATAATAAATCAACTAATCAATAATCATTACTAACTACGACTTCTTCCCCTAAGAAAAAATCACTAACTACTACTTTAAATAGTTTAAAACATACTCCTCTGAAATAAATATAAACAAAAATGGTAGTTTTTTTTTTTACAAAAAAAAATGATAGATGAAAAGTTAATATGTGGTTATAAATTTAGTTTGCAATACCTTTTCAACTACCTATTTTTTGTTTATATTTCATCCTAGAGAAAGTATAACTTATTTCCTCCAATTTACTTATGCTATCTTAATTGAAAAAAATTAAATATTAATTAAACATATATTTTACTAATTAAACATCCTAGAGCAAGTTCGTTCTTGGATTGGCGTTTCTGGTATAGACCATCAGAGTATTTCGGATCATTTTGTCCATTTTACTAATTACTTTGGTGATCTGAGGGAGCGTCTCTCTTTTATGCAGTTAATTTGGCTCCTTTGTATCTGCCTAGTTTGAAATGAGCGTAATAAAAGGTTATTTAATAATTTCCATAGTTCCTCTTTAGAACTCATGGAGAAGGTTAAATTTCATTCTTACTGGTGGTTGAAGACTAGTAATGTCTCTTCCGTATTTGGTTGTAAGCAGTGGTGGTCGAACCCATTGACTTGTCTGGGTATCGGCTAACTTCTATTTTTTATTCTGGCAGATATTGTGTAACTTTGTGAACCCTTTTTGGTACACCTTGTGTCAAGAAGGAGTCTTTGTTTATGTGAATATAAATCCCATTTTTGTTTCTTCAAAAAAAATTAAACATATATTTTTTATGTTATTTTATATTTATAAATCAGTTCAACTATTGATTTTGATAAATATTATAAATTCAATAGCCTAATTTATTTGTTATTATTTATTAATTATTGAGTTGCCTGTTATTTTACTAACTTTGGTTTCATAACTTGGTTCTATCTTTAGTTTCATAACTTGTGCTTTAAGGGAGGCACAAGTTAACATATGCCAATAGATTTAAACTGTCATATATTTTGGTACGTATCAGTAACATAATGTGTATGACAGAGAGCTGATTCGTGGCTGAAATATTGAATGGAGTATTGTCGATGTCAACGTGGGACATGATCAAATTGAATACACTAATATTGCCAAAATTTTCCATCCTAATGATCAATATATCTACCTCAGTAAAAATGAAATTAAGGTATCAGTAAAAGGTTGTGCATGTTGGATTCTGCCTCTCTCTGCATGCTTTATTGCAGATAACGGTTCTTTTTTACTTTATCATCATCACATCACATGCATGCATGTTGTAACATTTTTTTTTTGGTACTGGTACGCTACTCTTTTTTTATTTTATTTATTTACTTGTATTTTGTTCATTCACACTTTGTTGAAATCAGTAACCAAATCCACTGCCAAAAAAATCTTTGCCTTGTGTCAATGTCAAATCCAGCTCACTAGATACCTAGCTTCAGCCTTTCCCTACTCTATAATATTGCTTGTCATGATCAACTATATAGAGTAGTGAATATGAATGGTCCAAGTTTCTGCGTATATAAACTCATTCTTTCACGCCATCAAAAAATTAAAGAAACAAAATTATACATCAATTGTCATTAACTACCTAATAATAAATCATTTTAACAAAATCCAAAGGCATTAGAACATAATATACAAAAACTATTTAGCCAGCTAATTTTGTAATGTTCTTTCAAAGAATATGACTTTGCAATTCTTGGCATTAATCAATTAATCTCAATCCCTATAAGGTTAAAATTTCACTATAAATTAATCAATCGATTTCACAATTGCGGTGAACCCAATTGCTGGACAAGATGCATTCTACGTGTGTAATTTGTCTACCTTATGAATATAGTAACATAAAATTTCATGTAAGTAAAAGGCTCATAACAAGACTACCATATAAGTAAAAGGCTCAATAAGGCGTTTGAACCAACTAGATATGGACTACCAAGACTACCATGGAGCCGCATAACAGAGAAAAGGAACATGTGGCTAACCATCCGATCTCGGCCGATGTTCAGAAATATAACTCGTCCAAGATAAGATGCAACCGGCCTAATCGTATACGCATGTGGCAGTACGAACCACCTATTTAAGAGGCTTTTTCGAAGAAGAGAGTACACAATTCATTATCTAAAAAAAATCTTTTGATTATATTCTTAAAACCTCGTTGACTTGAGTGTTGAAGTTACACCACCTCATATTGATGAATGGCTATCACAATCTACCGCAACACTCCTATTTCACCGGCCACCCTTAAATCCTAGTTCAGATAAGTTATATACAAATAAGTAAACTATTTTGAAGTCGTTAATGTAAGATTGTACAAAGATTGAAATTAGCTTGTTGTTAATTCTTAAATTAGGTTTATTTATTCAATTAAAGTAACATACGTCACTAGATTTATTTTGTTTGGTTAATTGGTGTCCAAACTCATTGATTAAGGAATTCATAAATATAAATTTTATTTTAAAATTAAAGTTCTGTAAAGGAAATATTAAAAATAAAGTAATTATTTTTCATCCAAGTTTTGTAAAGCTTATTTGCCTTGAACATTTTGTTTTTTTGAAAAAATTTCATGAAAAACATCACATATTATTGTTTTGAGAAAAAGAGCTCAACTTTTTGACATTCCATATTTATGACCCCTTTATTTTTTGTCTGATGTGATGTTTTGCTGAGCTATCATTGATTAGGCAATAATCAAGATGTTCCTATCATAATCTTACAGAAAGATTATGTTGGGATTTTCTACATGACGGCCCATAATACAAGACAACACATTTTGGAAGAACAAGGAAACTTCAGTTACCTTCATGTTAGAATTAGATTCTCACGGGATCTTCCTCTTATTACAACATCGTAACCTCCATAGAAACCATTTTTTTATTTGCACGATTAACGAAACTTCATCTTCCCCAGTAACAGACTCAGATTACGTTACGTAACGAACATTTTTAGTGCCATTTAATCACGCCACACAAAAAAAAATTAGTACTCGAGTGAGCACTAGACCGGATCATGGAGTAAATCACTGTCATAAGCCAATAGCAATCAAGTTAGCACTAGAACTAATAGTTTATACTAGTATTAAATTTGTTGAAGCTAGTAATAATTAACAAAGTTTATTGAAGCTAGTATTAAATTTGTCGATACTTCCTTAAAGAAAATGTTAATACTACTAATTAATAGTATATTTTTTTTACATGACTTCCCTAAGCAAATTTCATGCACCCTATTTTAAAATAAATGTCGTTTTAACACGAAAAAAAAATTGTTTCAAAATCAATGTTACTTTCATTTTCCAAAGTAATAATAATTTTTTCCCTTCGATTAATATTATATACACCGCTTTCAAAGTATTATTTTTCTTAAATGAAAAACAAACCAATAGTTGATAAGGATAATTTGGTAAAATAACATACTCCCTCCGTTTTAAAATATAAGCAAAAACTATATTTTAGGTTCATTCATTTAATGATGTATGTGATTCATAATATGGACCACATACATCATTAAATGAATGAATCTAAAAAGCAAATTTTGCTTATATTTTAAAACGGAGGGAGTACCTCTTTCTTTTAATTAATGCATTTTTTAATATGGGTAAAAACTTTAATCGACATTCATTTTGAAACGGAATGAATACCTTTTAGGGTTGTAATAATAATAATAATAATAATAATAATAATAATAATAATAATAATAATAATAATAATAATAATAATAATAACAACAACAACAACAATAATAAAATTTATAATAATCTCAACTTATAAAACTTAAAGAATAATGCCACCAACATAATCTAATAGATACTTTTCATCATATTTTTTTCATTGGTTAAAATTCATATGAATCTCTACCAAAACAAATAAATAAATAAATAAATAAATAAATCACATGAATTTTATAAAATTAATATAGGATTCACATAATGTGAACACAACCTCTCTCTTTCTCTCTTCTCTCCTTCTCAGACCATAACTCTCACCCCTTTTTTCTTCTTGTCTACAAAAGAGGGATGATTTAGGGTCAATTTAGACTCAAAATCATCCATCCGGGTTGTTTTTTCTTTTATCTTAATTGAATAAGTGATTTAACATATTTTTAGGTTTTTTCGTTTGTTTTTGTGATTTCGTCGTCTCTACACGACTCTGTTTGTTTTGAGTTCCCGTCTTTGTGCGGTGTGTTTTTTATTTCCCATCTTAATGTGATGTTTATTTGATTCAGATTGAAATATTAGCTTTGAGCAAGTGCAGATATGATCAATGACTTTTGCGTCGTCAACGTTGCAAATATGGGGACATGAGTATTCTGGAGACTTGAATATAGTCTTATTTGTAGGCATATTTACTTTGCCATTTTATGCTATTAACATGGAAGCTGTCAGTTTGTTCACAAATCCATCTTTTTTGTTTTTAGCGAATTTGGATTTGTATTGTATCGATATACTCTATCAATTTGAATGAATGAATATCGTTTATTTTTGTCAAGAAGGATTCACATAATATGGTGGAACCCATAAAAAATTTACCTTAAGAAAAAGAATGTGTTCAAAAGTGTATGCTAAAGAGGCCCGCTCAGAACCGTTTTTTAAATTGGGTTGAATGGACCTACTTTTTTAAGCCCAGACAGCCAAAAAATGGACTAATGGGTTGGCATGTTAGACCGGTCCATTTTTTACTGCTCTACTAAAAAGTGTCTTCGCAACATTCTCAAAATAAAATAAAATAAATCATTTTTGTTCGATTTAGATTTGAACTAGGGTTAAAGTAGTTTTTTCTTTAAAGAAGTGTTAAAAGAGATATGAAGTCCTCATTTTGATTAAATATGTTAGGCAGACATCTTTAACTAATACTCTCACGTCCTATAATGAATGACTCATTTATAAAAAAAAATGTTTAAATTGAGTGATCCATTAATCGTATCAGCTACAATTCTCAATCATAGTATAAGGAGAAAAAAAACACTTTTTAGATTCATTCTCAACACAGTATCTTTCTTTTTACGATTTATTCTCACTTCAATATACTCCATTTTATATTTATTTTACTAGTGAATCGACTATATTTAATAAGGGTACTTTAGTAAAAACATTTTTCTCTCAATTATGTGGGTGTGTGTATTAGTTTATGTGAAATATATAAATGGATCACTCATTGTGATGGTGGGAGTATATCATTTTATATAATTAATGGATTTTTTTTGTCCATTTTTTGCCTAAAATTTTAAAACTCTAACTTTGGCTGCTTGGCCCTTGAACCGATGTCTCTATTTTTCAACATTATCTTTGATATAAAATTGGTTTATCTATTCTATCATGCGCTTTTTTGCTCATTGAATATTTATTGCTATTTGTAAAACTCATAGTATATTTTTTGTTAGTAAAAAAACATGTAAAATCGAAAAATATATCCCATAATCCCCCATCATTCAATCCAATCTGATTCATCCATCAAAGGTTTATAGATTTGATTTCATCCAAAAAAAATTAACTGCATTAATTATTTCTTAACAAACACACTCTTAATTATCTAACTCATTTTTATGCGATCAATAATAAATACTATGTTGAAGACATAAGAGCATCCACAATGGAGATCCTCAATTTTGAGTCAATTTTGAGGTCTTAAACGGGTCCTACATGGACACATCACTTTTTTATAATTTTTTAATAATAGGTACTCAATCACTCCAATAGAGACCCTCTAACAAAATGTCAATATGGGTTCCACCAATAACCATTTATTTAAGACACTTAAGCATAGTGAAAAGCAACAGTACAATGACAATGATTATTTAAAAAAAAGTAATGCGGGATCCACTTAAGCATTAGGGTCTTAAGTGAGACCATGTGTCCTAGAAGACCCTAAAAAAAATTCCACATTGGGGGTACCTACAATGCACCAGGTCTTAAATGGTGAAGACCTCACCAATGTGGATGCTCTTAGTTTACTCATCTATGAAATGGTAAACACGTAAAAACAGAAGTGGACGAAATAATTTCAAGAAATAGAGGGTTTGAATTGCGATCCATTTAAAATTTAATCTTGTACTTAAATATATTTCTCAAATTTGGAGTTGGATGAACAATCAAGTTGTTAGAGAGCCGTCTCTTGTAAAGAATGTTCTAAAATACACTTAGTAATATAAATGTTATTTATGGTGTATTGTGATTTGTGTATACTAAAAGTAAAGAGTAAAGTTAAAAAGATCACACAAAAGAAGTATATTGGTTCATCCAATATGGGATAATCTATTCTTGTCCTCACAACTATAAGATTTTCACAATAGTATTGTGAGCCAAAATATCCTCTATGGTCCAAAACGTTACGTTTTTTTAGCTTTTCTCTGGATCACTCCTTCATCAAGTACATCTTTCACTCTTCAATGTATAAAGGATTTTTTAGATTCACCTTTCAACCTAAAAAGGATTTTTATAAAATGCCTCTCAATCTAACATAAAAGATAGACTTGAGAAAATCACAATGAGTATGATTGTGTTTGAGGGTGTGATGGTATGAACACATTCATAAAATGTAATCCACAAATCTGTTATGAACTGAAATGTGTTAAAAATGAAGAGATTATCATGTTTGCATTTAAAAGTGGATTATGGTTGAAGATTAATCTCTTTAGCTTCAAAGGCTTCTCAACTTGTGTTTGAGATGACTCAAGGTAAACTCACAGTGTATATGATTCTAAACAATATTGAACAGCTTGGAGTTTTCTTGATTGAAAAGTTTATGACTTGAGCTTTTTAGAATAAGTTGAATATTCAATGTAGATTGAACTTTTGTCTTAATCTTTCAAACTTTTTGTATGTAATGTTAATGAGAAGCTTGGGTATCATGTTCTTATAGTTGTTGGACACACTTTATAAGGTGTCAATGACTTTTTGCAACTATCTCTTAAAGTATAGTACAACTTTGTCCAAAACTTTCTTCTTGTCCAGAACATTCTGGATGTTGTTGATATATGTTTGTTTAAACAATAACATGGAATAAGAGTTCATAATTGTCACATCATAAAGTTTTTTTATAATTGTTGGACGTGTTTTCCAATATGTTAACAACCTTATTCAAATATCTCTTGAATTGTTATGCAGTTATGTCATTGATGTTCTTTTCTGATACATATCATTCTGAAGTATCATATAGTTACTTCAAGGAGGTGATAATGGTTGCAAGCTATCAAAGTTATTCGTTGGAGGTGTGATTATTGATGTCATCCCACTTGAGTTTAATGATGTTAGATCATTTTCTCTGTGGTGTGGCAAGATTGATCTACATTAATTTTTTTGAGATAGTTCATTTTACATATTACTTTAAGGATCCAATTTGATAAGACCTTTTTGCCAAATTTTTCCTTTTTAATACAAAGGCCCATAATGGATATTTGACAGTTTGCTTACATGAAAAATTAGGATATAGTTCATTGTTCATAACATCTGAACATTGTGTTTGTCTGCAAAATATCCTAATCTGGTTTACTTTATCTTTGTACCTTTTGTCCTTTAATGGGGAACATTATGGACCATCAGAGCATTCTCTTCTCTTGTGAACATTCTAATCTTTTAACATAACTGACCATAATTGTTTGTTTGAAACATGAGAAACCTCTCTTAATGTCAAAATTGCTTTGTTTGATATCATTTGGCCCAAATCATATCATTATTAGTGATTGAAGATTCTTAGATCATCTTAAGTCTTTTATGATATAATTTTCACGGATATAATCATGGGCGGAGCTAAATGTGTCTCAGAGTGTTCGGTTGAATCCCCCGGACCTTTTAAAAATCATACCTAAAATCCTTGAAAACAGCCCTATGAACCCTCTTCCTATTTGATGTTGCACCATCATCCAACCAAACAAAAACTGTCAGCGTTGATTTGTGTTTTTAACTCTTACTGCAAGTGGACTTCTACATCCTATGTTTTTACCTTCCTTCTCCTTTTCCATTTCCTTAATAAGTTATTTATATTCACTTTATGTACTTGTTGTCATTTACTTTAATTTTAAATATTTCATGTAACATTTCTTCGGATGAGTATGATATGATTTTTTTTTTGTTTAAATTAAATAATATTAATATTAATCCCAAAAATAAAGCCATTGGGAATCGAACACAAATTAAGTCACAAATTCTAAAATCTTGACAACCAAGGCAAAGTTATGGTCAAGTTACTTGCACAATTAATATTTATATTGCATAACAATACAAACAACTTACATATAGACTATTTTTTAGTACTAGATTGTGTAATCAAATATAAAATGAATGGATAGACGGTTATCCGTCACTTATATTAAAAGAGATATATTCGATGACATTAATAATAAATTTATTATTCAACAATTTCAAAACATAAAACTGCATAAAAGACATTTGTATTGACTGTATATAATTTTTTTAGTAAGACGTGATTTTTTTAATATTATATATATATAGGGTTAATACATGTTTACCTCCTGTAATATTAGCAATTTCCGATTAACCCCTAGTAAAAAAATTGTTTAGATTTCAACCTTGTAATTTGAAGATTCCTTGGTTTTAGACCTTCATGGCATCAAATTACAAAATTTAAGGTACTTTCGTCCCCTGTAATTTGAGAGAATTTCAGTTTACCCCATGTCATATCATCGATTTTTTACCATCAAAAGTCATGAAGGTCCAAAATCAAAAAATCTTCAAATTACAGGGTTGGAATCTAAACAATTTTTTTTACAGGAGGTAATTCGGAAGTCACTAATATTATAAAGGGTTAAACATGTATTAACTATATAAATAAATATATATATATATATATATATATATATATATATATGTGTGTGTGTGTGTGTGTGTGTGTGTGTGTGTGTGTGTATGTGTGTATATACATTAAATTTCAAAAGCTTGAACCCCCTGATCTAGGGTCCTGACAACGCTATTGCATATGATCATGAATGTTCTTCTTTGATAATTCTCTAATCATTATCATTATTCTTTAATGAGTGACCTAATGAATAATTCATTATTGAATTGTTATATATTCATTGGGAGAGATTGTTATAATAGTTTACACATTTTTAGAAAAGTTTATTCAAAATATGTATGAAGGTTACACGTGAGTTGACTTAAAAGTAGAGATTAAAAATGATGACAGAAAACTTGTAGAGGACTAAATACGAAGAAATTTTTCAAATTGACTAAAACAAAAAGTTGATATATTTACAGGGACGAATTTTTTGTGTGTGTGAATGACCAAAAACATATTTAATCCTTCTTTTGGTAATTATTAACTTAATTGATTTCAAAAAATCATTGACAAGAAAAATGATTTCAAGAAAATATTCAAACTATCTCACTGATATTAGAAGAATAAAATTTGAGACTTTAAGATAGAGACAATAGTATTAGAATGAGAGTTGAATTCATGTTTTTCATCCATTAAAATTGTGTATAATAAACAAACATTAGTTGTGTTAGTATGATATCTTAGTAACAAAGATTTAAATTTTAAACCTCCATCTCAAACTCTTTTAGATATCTCATCCATTAAGATTATATTCATGAATAAATACAACAATTAACAAAATAATAATGATGATGATGATGATAATAATAATAAAAACAATTCAAATCATGGTCCACGGATTAAAATTACCTATATGCAAATCTCAGTTTTATGTGTTTATGTGAAGTTCAATATGCATACATTATTTTACTAATTTCAACTCAGAAAGTTACGTCAATAACTCATAATCAGTATTTTTTAAACTAATAGACACAACATTTTCACTCAAACTGTACATCAAAATGGCCTTCGTAAATAAATTGGAGAAAAAATATGTATCTGGCCAGAGCAACATCATTGACCACACACAAAAGGCACCCAAAGAAAAGAAAAGGGTGCAACCGTGTTCTAAGGATCATGAAAAAATGTAATATATAAATTTGTATAATAATACAAGACAAAGTACAATAAGAATTTGATCGTTTAAGGATATTATCTTGTCATAATTTTTTAATATGTGATTTCGATTTGGAGAGACCAAACATGTAAGCTCTATGGAGAAAGAGGTGTTATTGCTACTTTGGAAACTTGGCATGAAGATCATTTCACCAGGAACACATTTGAATACGCCGTGGCTCCAATCCTACATTCATAAAGTGAAATTATTTGTTAGTTTATGGTCTGTCATATATCATATTTGATATTATAGGCTCAGTAAAGATCAAATAAAAGACTCTGATTATTCACCTAAACAAAAGTCATTCTACTATTTAGTATTTGAATCTTTAAGTTTGTATCTACTACATCATACATCATTGATATATTCTGAAAACACATATTTGGTTACCTTCGCGAGTTCCTCCCCTCTCAGTGAATGAAGCACCCCTAAGAAATTGTTTTGATACATAAGATTTATTAAGTTTAAATCAACTATATCATCTTTCAAAATAATATCATTCCTTAATAACTACAAAGTCCAAACCACCACCAATCATGTGTTGTATCTGTTGCACTAGCTAGTCATAAACATTTCGCTGTGTATATAAAGTGAACAAGTCTTTTTATAATTAAGTATATGGCTATATAGATTTAATATTCAAGTGTTGGTTAATGCAAAACTTACACTACCAACTTGGTCTAAGCATTTTTTATGTGTCACACTTGCTATCTCAAAATCTCTCCATTTTTTACATAGTGTTAACACATATTTATATAGGATAGCTCGTTTTAGGACATTTTGGCATGGAAATGGAATTATGCAGGAAAGTATGCTTTAGCTGGTTATATTTTTTTGTCTCGACCAAGGATGTTTGCGAAGCAGCTGGGCCTTTTGATAGTAAAGTGTCATGGGAAGGGAATCAAAGCATGTTTATAATTAATATTTGACTCGAGAGCTATCTGTCATAGGGATTTTGCTTTGTAATTCTTCACTTTGCATTGGTGGTTATTGATTCAAAACTCCCATAACATTAGTTTCTATTAGCCTACTTGCATCATAACTTATGCTTCTTAGGGGTGCGTTAAATTTGCTTCTTAAAATAAAAATATATAGGATAGCTAGTTTACAAATTTAACTTGGATGCACCATTTGTACATGTATTATGACCGTTGTATAGTAGTATATTGATATACATTTCTCAACAATCTACAACTACAATACTCTTTTTTCCTTTTAAATTCATCTCATTTCCTATTAGACCCACATGAATCTTATCTAATCATACAATACTTGCTTCATGTATAAAAATACTCAATAACATACTACATTTGCAAGCAAAAGATGAGAATAATTACCTCTAATTGCTTGCCAACAGTGACAACTATATGCTCTGGACCTGCATCAAATGATAGAGGACCTCTTTCAGTTTGAACGTAAAATATGCAATGCTCCATGGGAAGGTAGAAGCGCAAAGCATGTTCAGATAACATGCCCTTCGTTAAACCAGAGACACGTTCATTTCGTTTGGGGGTATTGTCATGGGGATATTTGCAAAGGCAAATTACAGACTCTGTCTCTTGAAACCGTTCTTTAAAATCTTGAGATGTGTCATGTTGTAGAGCGAGGGTCACTTTCTCCACTATATTATCCAATCTACTTGCTACATTTCCCATATGAACCCTGCTTGTGTTATATAAAAATAACTTAGTACCTTGTTTTTTATTCATTGGAGATGAATGACAATGTACTACATTTCCATTATCAACTATATACATGTTAAAAAGTAAAATATAAATCATGAAATAATAAAACAACCCAGTATGTGAATGTTTGGTTTGAGTGCGAGTTTTGGCAGAGCCACAAGTTACAATCTGATTTTGACGAAAACAATCATTTAAGTGAGTGTTTAGAAAAATGATGAGTCATGTTCATAATTTTTGTTGTCCTAACCCTCCAATCACCAGCTTCTAAATAAACCAAAATGTATTTAGGGACGCAATATTGTCACTCTTGCCAAATCAATCACAATATAAAGTTTCAACAAACGCACGGTGCAACCATAATTTTGTCGAACACTGTCATTCCAAACATATACTATGTAGGGTCAATAATCTTTTACATCGCCAAACAATGTAAGTTGGCTTTATTTAAATGTATGAGGTTTTATGTGTAAGATATTGGTAATATATTACACTGTTATTTAATTATTTGTTGCTATATATTATATAAAGTTAAATATTCTTCGATGATTTATTATAAACCTTTTTTCGTTATTCGTCCAAGTTGTAATAACTAGATGTATTACAATAACTTGTTCTTGTGTTTCGGTGTACGAATGAGGTAGATGAGAAATATGCATGTGTGAACTTAACCAATATTTCCCCACTTGTGGGCTTGAGGAGCAAGGTTTCCACTATCAGATAGGCAGCCCTCAAAGCCACTTCAAGCAAAGTGGATACATATGATAAGTGTGTTGTCACAATCAGCATGCTCTTAGACTATTTGCATTTGACACTTTTGATTTCTTAGCAGTAGAAGTTGTGAATCTTCTACAAAGTGTCGAAAAGTTCATGGATAACAATGCCTCATAGGCCTATCAGTTTAGTTTTTAAAATGATTGGGTTTGCCAACAAAAAAGGATTAGTAGCTCTGCTTGTTGTTCAACTGTTTTTCATTGTTGTATAGTTGTCTTTCATTCCTGTACAATATTCTACAGAATTTTGTTGATAATCATGTATCTACTCTATTTAAACGACAGGACAACATATATATTCAAATTATACAAAAACAAAAAGCGGTGCCTAGACTAACTTCATTATTTCGTCAAGAGGTAAGTAAAACATATCGTATTCACAGGTTGTTCCATATAGTTTTTTATTTGAATTTATTTTGATGAAATATAAATTCTTTATATGTAGCTTTATTATTGAGTTTTACACTAAACGTACATGTGCATCAAGTAATGGTGTCAATCAAGTAAACGAAATGTTTTATTGTGATTTGTGTAACATTAATACTTACTCCTAAAACTTATAAGAACATATGAAACCTAACCTATGATAAATGATTAATCAAGAAATCATTATATATATATATATATAAACTATAAAATACCATTTCTTAAGCATATAAGTTTCAATCTAAAAAAAAAAAAAGTAGTTTGCATGCAAATATTGACGGAGGATATATACCAAAATTTTCGATGCTTTTGATTGCGAGTTGTGAATTCAAGTGCTCCATTTCTAGATCGAACACACGGAATCATCCCTCCACAACGTTCATTCCTCTCAACGTAAACCTTTTTCGCGTCTTTGAAAACGCACTCTGATTCCTCCGCTATAGTTTCAAGTTCATTACCAGAGATTCCATGGCTCCGTATCCGGAATGCACCGAACTCCTTAACGGAACGAAGAAGCATACTGGCGGAGGCATGTGGCAGAAACCAGAGATCGATTTCCGCAGGCGCAAGCGGAATGTGAGATTCCGGTAATGTAAGTTCCGGTAGTTGGAGTTTCTCCTCCAGAAACTGGCTAAAGATGTCATTAGCGGCGGAACGTGATCCTCTGCCAGTAGGTATCGGTGATGGAAGCGGTGCAAGAATTTCGCTGACGCTTTTGCATCGTACCATCGGCATTGTGACGAAAAAGACGTCGTTGTATTATAACGTCTTTGTTTTTCTTGCAAAAGTTACCGTAACAGAATCGACGACGTCATTTTGATTTGTTTCTGGAGTTATTAAAATAAAATGTTGTTGATGAATGTGGATTAGAGGAATACGATGTCGTTTGAGAAAAGAGAGGAGAATGGTGATGATGAAAAGTGTGAGGAATGAATTGGTGGTGATGATGAAGGTGGTTGGTGTTAGAAAAGATTTTTTTTTTGGAAAAGATGAAAAATTGGAATGTGAGGGATCCGACCATTTCGTTGGTGGGTGCATGCATACTACACTTTATTTCGCGTGGGACACACAACTTTTGAGTTATGTGATTCCCTATATGTATGGAGAACTAGTATTATGCAATGTGCATCCATGTACATGCTCTATAAACTACATGCGTCTTTTGGATTAAAAATGTGATAAAATAAATTTCATGTCCATTTTCTTATTATTTTTGTGTTTTTTTCTCTATGCGAGAGATATGATTTACTAATGCACACTCGTTAACATTTTCCTTTTTTTTCTTTTTTCAAATAATTTATTTGCTAGAAACTCACCTTTTCAAAAAAGGACTATTTTGACATTTTAAAATAACTCTCAATTATGACATATTTTGTGATGAAGATAATTATGACATTTTAAAATAAAATTGAGGATAATTTTGTAAATATAATAAAATTTTAATGAGAACATCTTGCCTCCCTCCTATTCAAAAAAGTCTCCTTTAAGACAAGCAAAAAGTGGATCACCTCCCATTCCTCTTATTCTAAAAATTAAACCAAATAAATAAATTTGAAAATATCCAATCACTTCTCTCCAAAAAAACCACAATCCAACCGGCCTTAAAACTTAAAGGAGAATGCTAACCAATACCCTTGGAGCATTTGATAAGGGGATAAAAATAAAAATATAATATTGAAAAATGGTGAAAAATGATAAATTTAACTTTTTAAAAGTTAAAATGTTGTTGAAACCAATGCAGACATGATACTTTTAGCTTCCTTAACCATTGTCCTGAACGCAATAGTTAGCAAGACCCAAACTTAAAAACCTTTGAAAACTATTTCACCATGAAATCAAACAAAAACTAATTTCTTTATCTCTCTTTATTGCTGGTAGTTCAACTACAATGAATCTATGATCTAAACGTTACATATTCACCCATTTGAAGCCAAAACTAAATCCACAATCAAACAACATCATCAACAACAATAAAGTCTAGAAATCAAATGTCTTCTTCAACATCATGGGCTTGAAACCTTGATTTTAGTGATCCGAAAAGCACATAAGGAAATTACCTAAGTTTATCCTAAAATTATATTTTAACAAATAAATAAAGGGGTGGAGTTTACACTTGCTTGTTACTTTAAGTCTCTTTCAGCTTTCTTAACGATGGTTGGTTAAAACCACGTTTTGAAAATACAACAATATTAAAACACTTGTTTAATAATTTTGTCAACTTTTATGAGTCTATGCAACTAAAAGATTGGTATGTGCATGTAAGATATTTGATTTATCAACAAAAAGGTTGTTTGTTATATTTTTTTTCTATACATTTTATTTTACGGGGTAAAGGGCCTATCTTGTATAATTGCTCTTTAAACACCTACAAAACATCAAAAGGTAATTAACTACCATTTTGTATACATTCTGCAAAAGTGTTTTATTCGATCTAAAAAATATCGAACGACACTTAATTATTATTTAGTAAAGTTTCATCAAGCAATCATCAAGTGTATAACGAGCAATTATCCCTACCTTGCAACGCCAATGCCAATTCCGTTGGACTTGGGCTACCCAAAGCAAAAATGTCTAATGTAAGAAAGCAACCAAGTTATGTGAAAAAAGAAAAGAAAAAGAAAACAAATAAAGCATTGGTGTTTTTTTTTTCTTTTGGGTTTACATAAGAAAAGAAGTACAGCTCATAAGCTTTTTAAAGAACAAATATGTTTTTTGGGGGAACAAATACGTTGAACTTAATGACTCTTATAAAGTGTTTGCATTTTCGTTCATTGAGCTTAAAATATAAATAAACTAAGTGATTGAATTGAATTTAAATACTTAATGAGATTTCATTAGAACGAATCGTTCGTAAGAACTCGAGTTTGATTTCTGGTGGAAACAATTTTTGACCAGACTTTACTTACATCTCGATCGAACTCCGGATTACTAGATCCCATTTTCTTAGATGCCGAAGGAACTCCGGATTACTAAGGTCTCTTTCTAAAAAAAAACATTGAGGATTAACACACACAAAATAGAGAAAAATAAAATTTAAGAAAGCAACTGGCTAGTGTATAATTTTTGACGTAATACATACTTCATATTATTAGAATATGCTAATTCAGTCCATAAGTCTTAGCTCAACCGTAAAAATATCGAAATTACTAGGCGAACGTCATGGCTGACATTCGAATCCCAAAACATTGACTTGCGTGTGAGTTCTCAATGACTTTGTCATTTTATCTATCTATAAAAGAAAAAAGAATACAGTAAGAAAAAAAAGGAATATGCTAATTAATAAGTTAGTTAAGTTTGTTTGAAAGTTAATTAGCTATAAGTTAGTTACTTGCTGCACAAGCAGCTGAGTTAGTTAGTGAAATACTACCAATTTGTGGTGTGTATATATAGATAGATTTGTTGATATGATGTAATCATTTAGTTAGTCACTCAATAAAGTTTTTGATTTCTCATCACTCTTAAATCTCTCAATTCTTTTAAGAACCCTAATTCCCAAATTCTGTTAATCTCATTAAGTTGTTCTATCAAATTAGCATCAAGAGCTTGGTTTCAAATCACCATTGTTGTTGAAGAATGCGAGAACGATGGTAACTTCAAACAATGGAAACTTCTCTGCGCATTTACCAATTTTTTATGGAAAAAATTATGTTCAATGGATCGTGAAGATGAAGGTGATATTCATATATCAAGATGAAGGTGTGTCAATACTTGCAAGAACTTCAATTGATACATAAACAACAACCTACAAAGATGCAAAAAAGAAGATGGGAAAACACCGTTCTTGATTCAATAGTGCGCGTTAGTGGTACATCTTTGAAAAGACTGTGCATTGTGAAAATTGCAAATGAGACATCTTTGAAAACAAGATTGAAGAAGGGCGAGGCTTCAAACACTATCGAGGCAGTATGAACTTTTATCGATGGCTAATAATGAATATGTGAGTCGGTATTTTGCTAGGTTGGTCAACCTAATAAACCAGGTTGAAAAAGTGCTCGGAGCTTTGACACCAAATTTTTGATCACATAGTATTAGCATTGGAGGAATCCAAGAATCTGGATGAGATAAAGATTGAAGACTTACAAACTTATACACTAAGATTAACAGAAAGAAGTAATTAGAAAGGGAAATCAAATGAGGTTGCATCTGATTAAGTTTTGCAGGCTCAGTCTGCAAAGAAAGGCAAGTCTATGAAAGGATAACAAACACAAGTTTATTACACAAATATACTTTAATTAAAAATACTTTCACACATCAAACATTATAGAGCAAAGAAATTCAAGACAACACAACAAACACATAAAACCATAGAAAAAGAAAAGGTTGTATAAATCCTTAGCGAGTACGACTTCCTCCTCTCTTTGGATATTGAAATCCAATGCCTTCCATAGTGGCAATTGTGTTGAACATTGGTCTCTTATACACCTCTTCCAATGGTTGCGGTCGATGAAGCTGCAAGCTCCTATGCTGCTCCATGTTTGAATGAATTTTTGGCATCCTCGACCATCCGTGATGGCTCGTCCCATGGCCACCACATCTACAACCATTACAAGAGTCCGTTTTCGGGTGCAAAAAATATTTGGCGAAATTACTTGTTTCTCCATCTTCTATATGACTTGATCTAATGCATTTTAGATTGTTATGTTTGGCTCTAGCTTCTTCTACTATTGTTGGACAATGCTCATCTTCATGATATTGGATATTTGAACATTTGTAGGAGTTCATTGAGCTTGGAGAGCTTCCATCATCATTTATAAATAAATCTACAAAATACATATATGGTTCATAAATGAGGAACGTATCATTTAAATTTATAAAAGAATGTGTAAAAAGTGTGCTAAAGATTTTGCTAGTATTATTCAAATTTGAAACATATCATTTACCAAAGTGTTTTACAAGTAAAATTACCTTGATTCCATTCTTGAGGAAACATGCTATGCTTTGCACAAAAGTGGGTCTTGGAGTGAGATTTGGTGAGAGAATCATGAGGGGAAGAAGGATAAGATGATGATAAGACAAAAGGATTATGGTTATTAACATCGTCATCTTCTACATAGCTAAAGCTATGTTGTAATTGATGCTCACACTTAGTTAGAAATAAAGTTGATATCTCATTATCTATCATTGCAGCAATCTCTAATGGTTCCAAGTGTCTTATTTCAAGTTCTTCTACCATCTCCATTGCCACTTTAATAGCAGTGTCGTTTTTTGTATCAAATGGAAAGAATATATGCCTTGTTTGTCCTGTATTCAAAAATTACTTCTAATGAGACATTTTAATTTGTTGTAAGATATAATTTTCTGGATTTAACTCTATCAGATCAGAATCAGTCACACAAAACACTGTCTATTAGAGAAAAAAAATAAGACATTACAATCAAAGGTATAAAGGTTATACAACGACGATCTAGGCCATGAAATCAATTTATTTGTGCAATTATCATTGAGGTTGTATTAGCGAATATTGTTAAATAGGAACTGTGGTGGTGCAATAGCGCCAAAGCGCAGCAGAGTTTGAAAAAGTGTTATTGTACAATGATGCGCTATTTGGTGCAAAATATTGTCAAATAGTGTTATAGCGTAGCAAAATTTTATCGAACCGCTATTTTCCACAATCTGTAAATGACAACACTGGTATCAATCATATTTTAACAAATCATTCTATATATAAATTTCTTATCATAGATTGAAATATCTTATTTATTTCCCTAGAGTTAGAACTGCAAATTAATCTCAAGTGTTGGGAAAGAATTGTGCATACCTATTTCATCACATATCCTCACTTTAAGGAAAATTGTATTATCCTCTTCACTTATGGATCCGGTGATTGTCATATTTGTACTTGTTGGATCACCTATAGAAAAATGCCTCAATGTTTGATTTCTAGATAATGTTGTGTTTGGCATTGACAATTCAAGTTGTTCCGTGGCTAAAAATGGGTCCAACAATAGTTCCTTTGCTGATGGTCTCCTTGAGACATGTCCCAAACATCTTCCCACAAACCTTTGTGCTTCTGAATCTTTGATTCTGAAAAAAGCATTTGGTAGCTTCCCCTATAGTACATCAAATTAGACAGTTTGTGAATGAACTTGGATTAAATTAGTGATTCAAAAATATAGTTAAACAAAGTGCTTAGTTGCCAATTAAGCTTACCGCGGTTACTTTCTTGTATATTTGAGCTGGGTTGGAGCACTCATTGTATGGAAACTCAAGAGTAAGCATCTCTATCATACACATCCCATAGGAATATATATCTACTAGTGCATCGTATTTCTCTTCATACAACTCTGGTGCCATAAATTCCGGAGTACCTGATTATTAGTTACATCAAGCGCGATTTTTAATTTATAGAAACATAATGTAGATTCAAAGTTTAAGTTTTTCGTAGTAAAAAATATCTTACAATCACTGCAATTGGTACATCTTGACCGTAAGCTAAGGTTTAGGTATTTTGACCATATGTATCGAAATCTATAGATTGAATCACCCATTACTATGTAACTCCCAAAAACAAAAAGAGCAGGAGGCATTACCTATGACACTTTGAGCAAGTTGAGATCTACAAAGAATAGCTGCAAGACCTAAGTCACCAATCTTGACCTCCCCTTTATGGCCATTGACAAAGATATTATCACATTTGAGGTCTCTATGTATCACAGGAGGATTATGGTTGTGTAAATATTCCAAACCACTTAGAATCTGCCGTGCCCAATTCTTTAGTGCTTGGTTATCCACTTTCTTATACTTCTGCCTATACCTATATATGTATAAATGTTATCACTAAATATACCAAACATGTCCTAAGTTAAATTGATTAACAAACATTAAAGAGTGGTTGATTAATTGATTACTCTCTAAGTGTGCCTGAGGTGAACAATTCGGTGATGAAGTTGAAGGTTTTGCCATTGATATCAATCCAAGAACCATAGAAGATCATCATGGATTTATGGTCGAGGTGCTTAAGGAGATGAACCTCTGAATAAAGTCGTTGAAGTTGATCTGGTGAATGACAAACATCACCAAGTTTAACTTGGTTCCAAGCCACTTCAATCCCAAGGAATTCATCAAATGCTCCATATACAGTTTTCATAGCTCCTCTTCCAAGAACGTCCTTGAACTAGAAGCAATCATAATAAATCACACAAACTCGATTTAACTGCTCAAATTAACAGTGTTCTAGTAAAACTCAAGGTTTTAGAATGCAGTAGCAGTCAAATGCTGCTAATTAAGGCGACTTCAATTGCGACCGCGTTTAGACCGATGAAATACATCAAAAGCCTTAATGCAGTTGTCCAAATTATGTTCACATAAGCTTTTCGAATACTCTCTTAAAAGCGTAGTAGAAAGAGACCTAAACTCGAAATAACTTCCAGTGTATATAAACCTAAAGGCATGAAAGTTATTATTTATGTCTCTTTCTACATTTCCCCCATCCAACAATGTTGTTCCTTTCTCATTTATTTTAATCTATTTCTAGCTCATGGAAAGAAAAAAAAATAACTTCCACATATATACCACTTTTCTATAAACTATCATTATACTGTTGCTTAATTTAAACAACTAACTAAGTAAAATTTTCCAACTCATTTAGAAGCCATGCTGGTTCTAATTGAACACATTAACTGAAGCAGAAACAACCACCAATTCAGTGACTTTTTGGCATAGCACATCAAAGAGTAAAATATAATTTATTTTTTAAAAAAACTCGGTATCCAATCTAAAACCGACTAATAAGCATATGATGAGAGAACTTACACGTCCATATCGACCTGATGGATCGGTTTCAACATATCCAAGAGGAGCCTTAATCCCACCAGAAGTGCAAAATCTCCCCTTGTACATGATTTTTATTTATAGCAGAACACAATTAATCCATCCAAGATATAATGCCTATTAATATAGAATTGTAGATAATAGAAACTTAGAGTTTTTAGCAACAAAAGAATGTAGTTATATATACTCTCAAAGGAGAAGGCACCAAGTTGTAATAGCCTTGAGTAGACAAGACTAACAATAACACTAAGTTTCATCATTGTCATTTCAATAACTCCACGTGAAAATTTGTAGACGTGGTTTGTAACTATTGGTTCAACAGTGTTAAGAGGAAGAAAATACAAGAAAAGAGAGACAGAGAGAGATAACACACTAAGTTTTGTATAAATCAGACATGTGAGAAATTAAAGTATAAAACAATAATGTTTTGTGAGTTATTATGATATGGAATGAGACCGTACCACATAATGTGATTAATGACTTAAGGGGTTTGATTAATTTGTATATAGCTGGTGCTTGGTGTAATATAGATAATTGTAGACAAAGTGTGTTTGAAGAGAGTGAGAAGTCTCTTCAGAAAATGAAAAGACTACATAAAGTCATAGGAAAGAAACTTGGCTTATAAATTTGAAGAAAAAATGGCCTTGCTTTGATGAAAATATTTGTGGATATCATAGCAAGGTTTTATGATTGAAGGACAAAAAGAGAGAGACTTCCAAGGTAGAAGGATTTCATGTATGCTTTTAATGGAGGTAGGGAAAAAAGAAAGTAAATTGTGTAAGAAAGTTGGTGGGTGACTTGCTAATGAAAGATACTATACCCTCCGGTCCGGTCATTATAAGCAAAAGAAATATCTTTTTTAGATTTATTGGATAATTGATTTATCTGATCTATAATATAAATCATATATAGTTATTCAATAAACCTACAAAATAGTTTGTTGTCTTTCATTTTGTAGCTATGCACATATGAATGCAATTATATGTTCTCTTTCATGAGAGGGACTCGGAGAAATATCTTTTTAAACGAATTGTGTCTACGGAAAATCGGAAATTGATATCTAACCAAACTTCAAGATACTTAAGAATTTTACTGAAAAGTACTTATTTTGTTTTTATTTACCAAAAATTTATTTGATCATTGTATATGTTAATATTGATATTTTTTTTTTGTCAAGTACCTTGCATATAAAATACAATATCCCTACCAACTGAGCTAAATTCCCGAAGATATCTCTTTCTATATACAACTAAACAACTTGGATAGAAAAACAAATTTTTTAACGGGGATATTGCATGTGCAAGAAAAAAGCAAGGGCCAACTGGGATTAAACCGGAGGCAAACTCCACGGGAGAGAATCTCCTCTCATATTTTTTTGCATGCATAAAATTAAGGAGAATGTTAAATACTAATACCCAAAGGATCGACATTGATTAAGCAACCAAAACCAAAAGTTTTATTTAAAATAGTAGTGTAATTACCACTTGACAAAAAAATAACAGCATATCTTTTTAAGATAATTTTTACAGCGATGCTATATATCCCGAGAAGAAGCCAATTAAATTTGTCCATTTTCGAAAATAACGGGAGGTGTTGTTTTAATTATTATTTTTTAAGAAGAGGTCTCCAAAAGATATCATGTTGCCACATTATTCGGGAAACCGTCGCGATGCAACATCTGACTATAATATTCATTTCCAAAAAAAATTATTTATAGATATCTTAACCAATGTTATTTGGGCACTTGTTAGCAGTATTAGTATATGCAAAGTATCAATGGATACCTCTCGAATTTTAGGGTATCCAGACACTACAGAGTACTATATATGATTGTCATACTCAATGGATTGTATGACTTCTGCCTACACCTCTAATTTGGCTTCCAAGTGGTGTAATGTTTTATGCTTTGCTCACTTTTTGCCAATAATGAAGTTAATGATGAGGCCTTTATCGACATATTGCAACGACAACAATAAATGGCCAATTGATCATGCATAACCTTTGGACTGTACTGTTGTCATTATAATCAACACCAACATTGAATTGCTCTTGGCTATTGCTTCTAAAAGCGAAGACAACGGTTGTTGTTATGTGGTGGAGGGATCATGCAAAGACTACTCACTTTAGAAGAAAAAAACACAAATTGAAAGCAGCAAAAAATCTTTAACCAATCATTCTAAATTTGAATTTCACATTTTATACTTTGAGATGAAAATGGGGAGAAATATTATAGAATAAAAATAACAGAAAAAAAAATAAGAATAAAAGATTTTGAGTTGTTTGAATTGAAAAGAAAATTAACTTCATTCTCCACGGGTTTAAATTTATCAAAAATTAAATTGAAATGAAAGAAAAAAAGACTATTCCTTCAATCAATACATATGTTTTTTCTTCTACTCAGTTATGTTTATATCTCCAGATTTTTATTTTTATTTTTTAATAAATGAATTTCTATTTTCAACATAAAATAATTAATAGATAAAGTTAAATACATTTTTGCTTTTTACTGGTTCACTTATTTATTTATGTCTCTTTTCATAAATGTATGTGTAAAATAATTGATAAGATAATTATATATACTCCCTCTGATTCTTTTTATAAAAAAATTGGTTAGTAAAATCATTTTAAAAAATAAATATATGGGTCAATAAAAGTTGATTCGATTCATATTTACATCAATATTTGTTGATCCACATATCTCTTATACAAATGACGTCCGAAGAGTATATAAAGACCGTAAATTTGTTGCAGTTATCAAATAACTTTGAAAAATTGATTTTGGGTGTGCTGCTTGTTTTAGGTGAGACATTTGTGATGATTTCAAAATTGATTCTTTACAAGGGTTTTGAATTATTATCTTCAAGAATTTCCATCTTCCTTTGGTTGAGTTTTGCAATAAAGTTCTACAAAGAAATGGCTTCTACAAGAGATAATAATTGGTTTAGACTTTAGATGATTTTTAGTGAATTCTTGACCACATAATTCAAACTTGAGAAATGACATTAATACAACTATTTTATGATAATTTTTTTAAAATTTTATCTCTCATACTAACATTATATTCTTATTTTCTATCTTCCTTTTCTCTCTCTATTGTTTTCGACCAATAAGATGAGAGAAAATGAAAGTTGTCACCGATGGTTGTACATATATCACTACTCTTCAAATTTAATTCTTCTAGATGATTTGACTTTTGGGGAGTAACCAAATGACAAAAACTATTTGTCAAATCAGACAAATTGGCCATGAGATGAAGTATCAGCTTCTTTGGTCTAAGGGAAATGTTTCCTTCATGCGAACTGATGCTTGACTTTTTTTTTTCTGTGTAGTCGAACTTTTTTAAATTTAGTGTATTGAAGGTGACAAATAGAGGTTTGATACTCCGTTGTCAAAGCAGAAATACGGCGTGACGCAGTCACCCCAAAAATTGGAGGGAGCGTAGCGGGCCTATTTTGTGGTGCGAACACTAACATATTTAATATTAAAATAGCATATTGTTCAAAAAGAAATACTAAAATACCTTAAACATTGCTTACAATTCATGAAGTATTCGTACTTTAAAATGAAAACCACTAGTCTTAAGCAAAACATAAGAACATATTTGCAAACAAGACCAATAAAATTCAGGAAACAAACACTTTAAGGCTCTAAAGCTAAATGTAAGAAAAGTACTAAACAACAAAACTCAAGTAAAAAGTTCAAGAATCATGAAAATCTCCATCATCACTTCTCCACCACTAGATTTGTGCATGTGCTCCTTTTCATCATCTTCCTCTTCACTCTCTTCCTCTTCATCCTTCTTTTCTTCTTCCTCCTAATTAACAAATTCTGGAAGGAAGAAGGGAAAAGGAGATGTGTTGAAGACTTGAAGTTGAATTACAAGAGAAGAGAAAGAAGAGAGAGTCTACTGATTTAGAAAGTTAACATTTCATAAATTACAAAACTACCCTTAAAACAGTTTAAAATAATGTGCAAAACCATCTTTCTGTGTGGTGTGTGTGTGTAGCGGCCGCTTTGGCCGCATTGACTCTGCCCTGCACTGATGAATAGCGGGCCGCTTTGACTACTACTCACATATGACACGTTCTGTCGTAGCCAAGAGTAGTGAATTGATTTTTCTGCTCCATTATAGCGGGCGACGCGATCGCTATTGACAACAGAGGTTTGATATATGTTGATTTAAATTTTTTTTATTTTCTTTTGGTAAAAACACGTTAAAAAAACAATTTAAAAAATAAGGGGGATAAAAGATAGAGAGATAGATACAAAAAGTTTATATGGGTTCACCTTAAATCTCAAGAGCAACGTCTAGAATTTCCACACTTGAAGGATTTTCCACTGTAATATAAATAAATAACCTGATTACGGTGTGTAATCTTTTCTACTTCACATTGCCTTAGATTTTTCAACCATATTCAAGGTCATATTTTCCATATCATCATTTATGTATAAAAGTTGAAAACCATTCATGTCATGAATTTCAAAGTTAAAATTTTTATGCAATCATTTCGTCAAACACATGACAAGAAATTTGCTTAAAACAAAAACATAAATTTAACAGAAAAATGATATTTATACAACTACTTTTTATAACTTTTGTGACAATTTTTTTTCATATTTACATTATGTTTTTTTTCTCTCTTTCTATTGTTTTGGTTTTAGTGTCAATACTTAATTTTCTTTGTAAAATTTTTGTTGTCCTAAAAGTTGTAGTTAAAATAGTTGTTCAAATAACACAAACTAACAGTTAAGTGCGCAGCTCTTCGCTGACGTTGATGGTTCATTCTGCACTTGTGCGTCTTGTTCAGCCTTAGACTCTTGAACTAGGCCTTCGGACTACATCATTGGGTCATAATCTAGTTCGGAATAACTTTTAAAACAAAAAAGAATAAGATTTATATTTTACTATGGGAAATGAACCGTAAGAAAATGACATACTTCAAGACTCTACCATATCCTGTTACAATTAAATTGGAGAAATTTTTATCAAATTATAATATTTTAAGGACCAAAACACTTAAATAATTTGTCTTATGTCAAAGGAATTGAACACCTTTTTTCCCTTTCTTGTGAGGTTAGTCACTAAAGTTAACAGTCAAAATGATTGGCACAATGGTCATACTCTCCAAGGGGTTCGTCCTACTCGTTGTACTTCATTTCCTTTAGTTTCTGCTGTTCTTGTTTTCCCCCCACTACAATGGACTTAAATCAAAACAAAGCCACCACAATAAGCGGATATAGAGGCTAACAACACATTTTTGGTAGATCTATTGAGCAAATAAGTCATCACATGTCGCAATCGAACGCAATATACACGTGCTTTTAGGATTAAAATATTAAAAAATTTATAAAATAAAAATGATTTAAACAAAAAGTGGTAGAAATAACACCTTAAAAATAAA
Organism: Medicago arabica; assembly: GCA_946800305.1. Lineage (NCBI taxonomy): Eukaryota > Viridiplantae > Streptophyta > Magnoliopsida > Fabales > Fabaceae > Medicago > Medicago arabica. The sequence goes on from OX326969.1 coordinate 37,549,174, forward strand.
AAATAGTTATAGGAGTAGTTGAGAGAACATAGTGTTTGTTAAGAAATAAACTAAGAATACAGGATTAAAGATGAAGAGGAAGAAGAAGATGAAAACACTTTGTATTATTTTCTTCAAAAGTGTCTTTACAATATAATATGAGTCCTATTTATAGGACACAAGATGAGTAACTGAGTGATCAAGGTAATTAAAGTTCACTGACTAATGGGGGTTATAGGAAGGTGGAAGACTTAAGGATGGACATCCATTAAGTCATTATTTCATAACACTCCCCCTTGGATGTCCATCAAGATATGCCTCATTAAAACCTTACTAGAGAAAAATCCAATGGAAAAAAGAAATTAGTGAAGGAAAAAGAGTACAACATCCTTTTGTGTCATAATCTGCCTCATTAAAAACCTTACCAGAAAAACCTAATGGGATAAAACCATGGTTAAAGAAAAAAGAGTGCATAACACATTTTTGTCTCCCCTCATAAAGACAACGAAGAAATTTCAATAATCTTTTATACTGGTTAATCAAAATCTTTACTTGGCGGTGACTCTGTGGAAAGATATGATCTATCTCCACACTCTTCTCCAAATTAGCGGCTCATGAGATATCTTCATATTGAGTTGTTGAAAGAACTTCCTTTTAAAATTTGAAAACCACAAGTTTCTTTTATGTATAAAATCATAATCTTTAATAAAGAGCATTCTTCACTTCCTTGATGTGATGCTAGCATTTTCAAACGATTGAATGCCATTGTTCTTTCTTTATGGTACAAATTGTATGCTTGACTTTACTGCAATATCTGTATTGACAAAACTAAAATATCACGATACACACACACACATATATAATAAACAAAATACATTAGTGTCCTCACTTGACCAATTCAAGTTGTTCATAATTTTCTTGAGGACATGATCTTTACTCACATCAAGTGACATCACAATCATTCAAGTACATAATCAATTAGTTTTATCCATATCAACATTTATATAATAACAAATTTTAGAATCAGATTTATATCATTATCATAAAATCGATTACTTATCATGATCCTCATTATTACTTATCACATATATCGCTACATTATATCCAAAAACACGTCAATGTTGACTTCATTTCGGTTCCATCTCATTCCATTTCATTCATGACATAATTTATTTTCCATATCTAAACTTTGATCTACTTTTTATATCTGCCTGGTGGCCATCAATCTAATTTACTTCCCTAATATTTTCCATCATCCTTTGTAGACAATCATGTGTTAACTTCGTAATCAAGTTTAATATTAGGATTATAATGCAAAGTAGGGTTAAGGTATTACCTTGTAGCATGCAAATGAGAGAAGTGCCTTGTACGTTTAAACTATATCATCATCACTTTGAAATATAATAAAGTTCGTCCTTTTGCGTCTTCATCGCTCTTTTGTTGTAACAAATGCAAATGTTTTGCTCATGTGCGTTTGTTACTGATCATATAAAATCTTCATAATTCAATCAAGTAAAAAGAAAAAAAAATTCAGAAATAACATTATCACAAATTAAATTAGTTGAAAGAAAATGAGAAAAAGAAAATCTATCTCCAAGCTAATAATTAAGCCATCATTCCAGTAGAGCTTCGTGCTGATAACGTGTTAAGAAATAAACTAAAAGTACAAGATCAAAGAAGAAAAGGAAGAATAAGATGAAAACACTTTGTATTATTCTCTTCACAAGTGTGTCTTTACAATACAATATGAGCCCTATTTATAGAACACAAGGTGAGTAAGTGAGTGATCAAGATAATTAAGGTTTACTAACTACTCACTCACTAATGAGAGTTATAGGAAGGTGGAAGACTTAAAGATGGACATCCACTAAATCATTATTTCATAATAGTGTTCATATTATAACACCATAAGTTAGATAGTTACACATTATGTTGTGTGTTGATACAGACAAAAGTAAGCAAATATAAATACACTAAGAATCGATTAAGATAAAAAGGGAACAATAAAAAAGAAAAAAATCAACTTGAATTGGTCTGATGGTATTCACTTTGGATGTACTTCTCTTAGGATCTCAAATTTAATACTTTTGATATTAATTTGGGTGGACAAATTTAACTTCTTAAAAAAATTGAGAAAAAAGTGAAATTTAAAGTAATACTTGAGAGCTATTGTAACATAAATGAGATATAATTTCTAAAAAAATTGTGCAATGGAAAACACTTGTTATATAAAGGGAGAAACGGATGTACAAAGAGAAAAATAACACTAAATATGATAAAAAAAAGTCCTAACAAAAACTAAAAAAGAACATTAACAACCAAAATAGCCCTCCACACATAAACCTACTACTAGCTCGAGCAGAGGAATGGCTCCACCACCCATTCATATTAAGAATAAAGTCAACATGGGTTGCTCCTAAAAATTCAATACCACGAAGAGAGCTGGATCTTATGAACTACTCCCTCCACATCTAGAATCGTACCATAAAATTCAAGATTGTTACGGGCTATCCAGATGCTCCACACTATCATATGACAAACCAACAAAAAAATCATGCATAGTCTTATCTCTTCCAGCTAGCTCTAGAAACCCCTCAAAAAGACAAACTAAGTCCCTATGTAAAAATGAAATCCAACCTAACCATTTCAAAATCATATACCACACCTTAGAGGCCACCCCATAAGTAAAAAAAAAATGATCCACTAACTCGATAAAACCCCCCACATAGTCACAAACAACAACCAACATATCACTAATACTTCTACGCCTAAGTAGATTAGCTCTAGTTGTGATCCTATATAGGAGGAGCTACCAATAAAACCCACAAGTTGGATCACTAATAATGGTTGTTATGTTTGTGTGCATTGCTTGCCCATCGATGCTTCACAACGTAAACTCTCCGTATCAATATGAAGCTCTAACATGTTAGATGCCTCTTCTTTTCATAAAATATCTACAACATATCGTCTTCCTTTACTCTTCGAACTTTCATTTTATTCTTCATCATTGCATCTTTATTTTGTTCATTGATTACCTTCAAATAGAAGCTAAATCCTAGAAATTCGAAATTGTTTCTTTATTATATACAGTGTGAAAGTTAAGTTAGTTCTTATAGTTTTTTCAAATTGTATAAAGTTGATCCCCATTCTTTTCAAATTTTTCAAATTGACCCATAATTTTTTTGGCAAATTGCACTATCAATTTTATAAAATTGCAACTTGGCCCGTTTAAAACATCAAAATTTGAAAATTTCCATATTTTCAAATATTTTACTTGACCTACAACTTTTAAAATTTATAAAGGCTTAAATGCACTTTTCATCCCCTATGTTTCAAAAAGTTGCGATTTTGGCCCCCTTTAAAAAAATGGATATTTTGACCCCTTAACTTTTGGCCCTCTTTTGATTAGCTGATTTTATGTCAATTTCTCAGTCTCTGATGGTGTAAACTGGCATGGGGATAGAAGGATGCTGATAAGTGGAGTCCAAACTTGCATGGTGTCCAAACTGGCATGATAAGTGGAGTCCAAACTGATAAGTGGATCCTTCTTTAGGGGGCCAAAAGTTACACCATTCCAGTTTGGACTCCATTTATCAGCATCCTTCTATCCCCCATGCCATTTTACACCATCAGAGACTGTGAAAATTGTCATAATCTCCATCAAAATCAGCTAATCAAAAGAGGGCCAAAAGTTAAGGGGTCAAAATATCCAATTTTTTTAAAAGGGGGCCAAAATCGCAACTTTTTGAAACATAGAGGGTGAAAAGTGCATTTAAGCCATTTATAAAAGTAGTCCAAAATCTTAACAATAATTTATTTTTGTAAGAGTGCAAGCAATTACTTGATAGTGTTATTTTGCAGACTAATACTCTTGACAGATGGCAGTGGGATCCAGATATTCATGACAGTTATACTGTCTGAGGTGCTTATCAAATTTTGACAACACATGACTCTCTCACAGTTGATGTAACAAGAGATCTTGTCTGGCATAAACAAGTTCCTCTCAAGGTATCTATAGTAGCTTGTCGTCTGCTGAAAGACAGGTTACCGACAAGAATGAACCTTCTTCGACACGGTATTCTTCAGACCGAGGGGGGTAGGTGTGTCGCGGGGTGTAGTGTAACGCCCTACTTTTATTATTTATTATTTTATTGAGATTAGATGTTTTTTTTATAATTTAGTCGATTTATTTTGATGAAGTGATATTTTGTTATGTTATATGTTGGTATTTATTTGTATAATATATATGTTATCTGGTGTAGAAATATATTTGTTATTTTGTGTGAAATATATATGTTATCTAGTATAGAAATATATTTGTTATTTTGTGTAGAGATATATTTGTTATTTTGTGTATTATTATTAAGTGGGGGAGAGATATATTTAATTTAGAAATAAATAAGATTATGAGGAAAAGAGTAGTTTTGGGGTGTAAGAGAAATTATTGTTATTATAAAAAGGAGAGTTAGAGTTAGAAAATGATATTACGTGCAAACTGTTTTGGAGAAAAAGGAGAAACCTAGATAAGAGAAGAGTCAGAGAAGAGAAGTCTGTAGAATCCTTGCAATCAATCAATCTAAGGTAAGGGTGGGACTATCGTTCAATAATCTTGAGTTTATTATTCTGAAAATTTCATTTAACATGTTGTAGGTTTAGTTTTTGAGAATTGGAGAATTAGGGTTAAGAGTGATAATTGATGATTTATGTTATGTTGTTGTCGATTTGTGGTTGGATTCATGAATATGAGTTGTGGTTGTTGATGATTATTGTTGCTAATGTCATATTATGAATTGAGTATGAATTATGTTGAGTTGTTGTTGATGATTGTGATGATTTTGAATGAATGTGAAGTTTGAATAATATAAGTTGCTTTTTCTGATTTTTTTTATCTCTGTCCTGAAATTTGAAACGAAAACTGATATTGATCGGTACAGAATTTGTCTTAGGTGTAAACACGAAAGTTGTAGCTATAGATGTTAGTTTTCTAATGCCGTTGGTCTGACGTCAAAATAATTTATAGAACTTGAGTTATGGTCAAATTTCTGCACGTAGGTCACAATGAATTTTTATGGACTTTCTGCACAACTTTTTCGAAATTGAAATGAAAACTGGTATTGATCGGTACAAAATTGGCCTTGGGTGTAAACATGAAAGTTTTATATAATTTTTTTATCTTTCTAGTGGCTTTGGTGTGACAAGAAAATGACTTTTACGTTTTGAGTTATGATGAAAATACTCCAAGGAGGTCTTAGCGAAATTGTACGGTGACAACATTCTCTGTTTCATGTTTTTGCGTCTGTTTCACACGTTTCTGTTTTGAATTGGTCTTTGTTATAAAAATGAAAGTTGTTGATAATTGTGATATCTTTCCAGTAGCCTTGGTTTGTTATGTAAATTTGTTGTGTATAATTTATTATGTTTTTACAAAGATGTTATATGATGAATTGTTTATGTTTGAATACGAAGTTATATGATGAATTGTTGATGTTTGAATACGATGTTATATGATGAATTGTTGATGTTTAAATAGGATGTTATATGACGTTGTTTACGATTGATGAATATGAAATTATCATGTGAAGTCGCTGTTGTTTTCGTTACCACAGTTGTCGTCAATGTCCTCAAAGTTGTAAGTAGTTTGTCAATGTCGTTTAAGTTGTAAGTTGTAAAAATATTGTATTTTTTTAATAAAATAAAAATAACATTGGAATTTTTTCCTCTTTTGTAAAAATATTGTATTTTTTAGGGGCCTATTTTTACTAAGAGAGCCGGGCCTCCAATTTTACAGGAACGGCCCTGAGCACATGTATGAATAATAAATTCTTTTTACATATTAAATAAAGTTGGGGTGGTAAGGTGTTACAAAACCCACTAGCTGGATCACCAATAATGGTTGTCACAGTTGTGTGCATTGCTTGCACTTCGATGCTTTACAACGTAAACTCTCCGTAACAATGTGAATCCCTAACATATCACATGTCACTTCTTTTTAGAAAATATAAACAACACATCGTCTTCCTTTACTCTTCAAGCTTTTATTTTATTCTTCGTCATTGCATCTTTGTTTTGTTCATTACTTAACTTTAAATAGAAGCTAAAGCTGCATCTTTGTTTTGTTTATTACTTACCTTTAAATAGAAGCTAAAGCTTAGTAATTCAAAATTGTTTCCTTACTATATACAATGTGAATATCAAGTTAGTTTTTATAGTTTTTTCAAATTGTACAAGTTGATTCCCATTCTTTTCAAAAAAAATTCTAATTGACCCCTCCAAATTGACCTATATTTTTTGTCTTTCACAAATTGCAAACTAGACTATACATTTTCTAAAATTCCAACTTAGCCCATTAAATCATCAAAATTTGCAAATTGGTCCCTATTTTACAAATTTCTCACTTGACCCAAAACTTTAAAAATTTGTAAAAGTAGTCCAAAATCTTAACAATTATTTTTTTTCCACTCCATTCAAACAAAAATATTTAGAAATAAAGAGAACTTTTAATCATTTGGATTAATTATAATTCTAAATTCTCTAAAATTTACGATTAGTACTTTCAAACACAAGGTCATTGATCAATAAACATTTCAAAATCGCTCATTTGACTAAAACACCAATAAAAAATTACGACCCAATCAAATTTTACACATTAAAACAACCGATCAGAATTATGATACCATCTATCCGGAGCGAAATTGAGATTTCTCTTACAAACCGAATATTCATGGGCCATACCTCAGTCCAATTCCAAAACGAACAATAGGAGTCAACTTCGGAACTTACCTCAATCTACTGAGTTCATAGTTCATTTCGTAGCTAATTACCAGCCATGGCTACAACCACCGTGAAACCACTTCTCTCGCCACCGTCGCTTCTTCTTCTACTATTCTCGTCGCTAATTTCAATCTCTCTCGCTTACAAACCCGGCGACATCGTCCCCATGAGTCGCATGGGTCAATACCACTCCGTTCGTCTCTTCAATCGCGTATTTCTCTTTTCTCCATTTCTCTTTCAAACATCACCGTTTCATCTATTTTTTCTTTCAATTTGCAGTCGAGAACCGTGTGGCAGGATCTCATTGGTCGCCATTGTCCTATCTTCGCAGTGAATCGTGAGGTACGCGAGCGCCTCTTCTAGTTTTTTCAAATTTGGGGTTTTTTTAACCTAATTTTATATTTTTGTGATGTATAATTATTGTGATTTGTAATTGATTTTTTTATGTGGATTGGATTTTGCAGGTTTTGATTCCGATACCCAAGCCTACGGGTTACACTGGAGCTGATCCTTATAAAATGTGAGAAATTTGTTTCAATACAATGTTTGAATTTGCTTGATTTATGATGATTTAGCTTTTAATTAAACAGAAAACTGTTTTAGTTTAAAATGCACTAGCTATGAAGCACAAACACTGATAGGTTGACACCGGTGATAATTTGAGAAAACGACATAATTAAATTATAATCACATGTGTCGGTGTTGGATACTAAACACGCCTGAAATCAGAAGCTTCAGTGCTACATAATGCATTAGGCAAGTAGTAGTTTGAAAAAAAGGTATTTGATCCAGGTGCATGATGCAAAAGTTGATTCTTTCGGTTTTCGTTCCAACTATAATTAGAATGGAATAATGGATTAGATCGAAATATGGAGAAAATGTGTCAATTCAGAATGGTTGTAGTAGGAAATGTGTGTCAAATCAGAATGGTTGTAGAGTTTTAGCTTGATTAGTTGAGTTATTTGCTAGTAAGAAATGGTGATTTTTTTGTAGTGTGCATTGGTGAGAGACGTGTCGGTAAAAGTGGAATGGTTGTAGTAGTTTTAGCTTGATTAGTTGAGTTATTTGCTAGTAAGAAATGGTGATTTTTTTGTAGTGTGCATTGGTGAGAGACATGTCGGTAAAAGTGGAATGGTTGTAGTAGGAAATTAAAGGAATAACGAAACAATGAAATGAAATTTCCTGCAGTTGTACTATTAATACAATATGGGGGAAAGTATTGTTGTTTTCTGATTTTTAGGGACTTCCTCGTCCCCTCTCTTAAACTAGAGAAGAAATTTTTGTTATGAATTTATTTTATAATTTATATGCAGATCATTTCAAGTTGGAAGGGAGAAGTTTTATATCCCGTGGCTTCTAGTGGTAAATCGGAAAAGTACGGAGGTTCCAATGATTGATATAGAACTGGTAATTTAGAATGGATTAATTTAGCCAATTATTGTATTATATTATATGAGTTCATAGATGCGAAACAATGAAACAGAGACATTAGGAAATGGATTAATTGGAATCTTAATGTCGTGCAGAAATATTCAGGAAGTGATTTGCTTGGTGTTACTGCAAAAGTTTTGGATATGCCACATCACTGTACGTTGTTCTTCTCTAATACAATTTATAAAAATATAATTAAGTTCTTTATATACTACTTACTGGTTAAAGTTTTCTGACATGTGGCAAGAGTATTATTCTCAGTGTTTTCTTGTGTATACTAATAGAAATATTATTCATTCCTAGAAGTAGAAAGTATAGATTATTATATTATTTATTGATTGAATTGAATGAATGACTATGCACCATTTAAAAGTGGGCTAGTGGAAGCAAAGCTATGGAACTTAGGTATCAATATTTTCTTGAAATGAAATAGTGTGACTTATTTCGTTCTTAAAAAAAAAAAAGGCTGCTGACCTATGTTTATAGAAGGAGAGGAATAAAACAAAATGATGGACCTAGGAGTAGAGAAGGCCTGTTTGGGTATTAGTGGGAGGATATAGGGTATGGGCTAAGAGGGAAAAGGGACATTGGAGGATCAGAGGAAGAATACAAGGCCTTTGGCTAGGAAAGGGGTTCGGAGAGTGTTTGTGGTGTCAAGCCTTGTTTTCTTCTGTTCCTTTGTTTTGGTTGTATACAGGCTTTGAAGTCTCTTTTCTGGGGTTAATATCCATTTTGTTAATCTCGAATAGCGACTTCACTGTTGGCACGCAGAAGAAAGAGAAACAGCGCTTTGCTGAAGAAGAATAGTAGCAGAACAGGTTCGCGCTTGTGAAGAAAAATTAAATAGGTCATTTGAAACAATACTAATTGACCAATACACCCTTAAAAATTAAATATAACGATTTAAAAAGGATATTTGAGAGATTTTGCATGTGAACCCTAAAGGCAGACGCGAACCTGCGATTTTGACACAATTCACGGCCATGACCTGCACGTTTTGAGCGCAGTTCTCCTGCCGGATACGTTGCAGTGGACCTCACCGTCACGCTGCAACCCCACAATCACGGGTGAATGCGGTACATTTGACAACATAGGTTATTATTTAGTTGAACATTTCTGGTGTGTGAGCTACATTATCTTCGTGTAAATTTCTGTTGAAATTTAGATTCTTTAATAAGTGAACTACTGCCAATGTTATGTGCTGGAAATGTCAAAATAGGTGCTTGTATACTGTTTGTGGATCTAAAAGCTTTCTTACTTAATGTTCCTAAGGTTTATATGAAATTTATCTACATTTTATTTTTAATGTTTAGTTTCCTCTAAATTTGTTTTCATTTAATGAATTACAAATAAGTCGATACCTTACACACTGATAAATACCAATATACCATTAGTCATATACATTTAAGAGAAATATTAAGCAGTATTGACTTAAGCTATGCTATCATAACAGATGTTTAGGCTTTTATTGTTCTTTAATATTTGTGTTGGATTTACAGATGTTGAAATTCATCCTGAGATCGGTAAACACTTCTGGGATGCTCAGCATTGGCCAAAGCATATCCTTGCCAGATACACATGGTTGGTGTTATTTGATTTACAGCTCCTTCTCTCTTTCTCTTTGTCTATGAAGCATCTGCCATTTGGTGGGTTTATAGTGCTAGGACTTTTAATTATTTTTGCAATCTTGTTTTCCCAGTAGTCTTATTCAACTGAGTTTTTATTTGAGTTGTGTTACACTAGTACATGACCGGAGTGTTGTGATGGATATGTGAATATGCAAGGCAAGATAGGATTAGGAATTTAGGAGTGAAAGTATTAGGGTGTTAGAGTCTCCTTAGATAGTTTGGACATACGTGAAAAAGACTTATCATTAAGGAAGGTATAATTGATAAGAGATGTTTCAATAGTTAAATATAAAGAGAGACCCAAAAAAACCTAAAAGGAAAAGTCATTAAAAATGATATAATTCGTTTATCATTAGACATGATTTATGATAGAACAAGAACACTGTCGTAGTTTGAGTAGATGGAACTTAAAACCTTTTTTTTAATGAATGAATTAGCAAACATATTGGAAATTAAGGGTAGTTCTTGTGGCAGTGGCACAGTTGCTCTCACTACACAGTCATCTTTTTTGCTCTTTAGTTTTGGTTTGCAGTGTAGAAAACTTGGTGATACTGTCAATTGTTGTCCATTGATTTACATGTAGACCCTAATAGCATTCTTCATTCCTAAAATTGGAGTGATTTTTAAGCATTAGAGTGATCACACACTCAAATGTTTTGGGTCAGTGGAAGATGGATGTATAAACTTTATGTATTTTTACCATTTGAACTTTGAATTATATGCTATAGAAATTTAGTATTCTCATTTAAACTTTGTATATTATAACTTGTAGAAAAAGTTGCTGAGTTTGCATTTTGATGTATTTCAGGAAGGAACATTCCGAGATAGATGTAACTTCAGGATTTTTTGTTCTGTTTGGTTCAGGTAAATAAATATCATTTTTGCTTTCATTGATATATTTATAAAGATGGGGTATCTTGTTAGCTTTCTTTTGTTCTTGCAATATTAACTTCCATTCCGTCTTACCAGTCCATGGACAAGTGACATGTGAGTATTTCACTCATATTGGTAACTCATATTTGTTTTGTACTCCCTCCGGTCTCAATTATAAACAATTTTTCACTTTTTATATTCATTAATATAGACCACATACATAATTTATTCAATGAATCTAAATAGTGAAAAGTTGCTTATAATCGAGACCGGTGGGAGTATTTTTTAAGGTGGACTTCTAAAGAAGACCAATAAAATATCACTCACCATAATTAGATAAATACTTTTAAATAAAAAGTTCAAATTTTGATATATTCCACGTCTGCCCCAGACACACCAATTTGGTGTTGACAGATATACCTGCAGCACAACTTTGTTTTTACTATTGATTTGACTGATACGATTTAAGGTTGTTTTAGCCATTGAATGAAATTACTTGAAACATTCTATTTCAAAGCAAGGCGGCTTGATCAATGAGCAAGTTGCATTTTACCTAGAGAATACATTTTTGTTGCTGCTATTTATCTCTAATATTGTCCAATGGATATGCTCAGGGCTCTTGCTGTCTTTCATCCTCTCAATCTACACATTGCAATCTTCACGTGACAAATTGGAAAGGTATTTTATTCTTTCTTCAAGGCTATTGAAAACAATATTTTGTTGTCCATTTACAACCATAATTTTTTTTTCCCAAAAAACAAACCCATAATTTCTTCGTCTTGAATTGCCAGATTTGTAAGGGAAACGGTTGCTGAAAGCAGCATCCCTGTTGGAGAGATAGCAAAAGTTGAATGATGCATCCCCGATCTCGGAATGAAATTGATAAGATCAGTCAGTGTTGGGGAGTTCTTGCATACACAGCTATGAACCAGTCATTGCTTTTCTTGATGGAGGTGAGCGCGAGGACAAGAGCTGTGAAGTGAGTAGCACAAAATGTTGATATTGAATATATTACAATTCATATGGAAGGCTGGATCTGTAACATCATAGTTAAAAATGCTTACAAGCCTATACAAAAACAAATCAAAACTTGGCATATTAGTCAAAGTTTTAATCTCTTATCGTTGAACTTAATTTCATTTTTGAATTTTACTCGTCTTGAGATGATTATCTTCTCTCATGTGGTTACTATCTGGTCGGCCTAAGTCATTCACTGCAAATCAATATTAATATTTATTATTAGTTTTAGTGCATGTGATTGACAATTAGTGGAGTGGAGAACACGTTTTATTGAATAATAATCGGAAGAAATAGCATAAGTGAAACTATACCGCCTATGTTTTTCAGTGGAGGAAAAACTAAAAAGAAAAGAATTGGGTGCTCATGTTTATTTTGGTAAACCTTTTTAAGAGAAATGTTATCTTGAAAACTTTTTTGGTTGTCCAACAACATATATTTATAGTGTATATACTATTTTATTTTTTAATTACTTATTTAAATCTCTCATAGTCATATCGTTATTTGTAAATTGTGTATTTTATACTAATTGTCAAATAGTTGATTTTTGGATGTTCAATTACATTGTTCATCTATAAAACACCAAATAAGTAGTAAAATGGAAGTATGTTTTACTTGTGTCGTGTGTGTATAGTATATACACACACGCACGAATTGTGGTATATTAATTTATCTATTTTAAGAAAAATGACACTCATTTCTTACTTTTTTAACCAAACATTAATTTCTTACTAAGTTATGTTTACTTGGCACATACTCTACTTTTACTTTTTTTATTTTTTTCCTAAATCAGTCACTACTCTTGTTACACACGATTTGCATAATTGAGGAAAGTCCATGTCTTTTAAAATTTGAAAAGGATGTATGTATTATTTAAGCAAGTAGTGTCAAATAAGCATACTGCAATATTCCCTTTACTTTAAAATAAAGGGTCTCTATGTTTTTAATATATAGTTGCAAAATTTTATTAACGTGAAATGCACTTGCATGCAGTTTTTTTTTTTAATTTAAGAAATTGACACTCCATTCAATCAAATAGTGACATTACATAATGTGTAGATCGATTATCCACTATCGGATTGTATTAAAAAAACAAAACTATCCACTATCGGGGCAAAACATATTAACACAAAAAAAGAAAAACAGATCACGAAGTCACAACAATTGCACGAATTTACATGGTTTACATGGTCTTTTTTAAGACCGCAAGTAATTTACATGGTTTACATGCTAGAACTTTCATGTTTTTATTCCTATATTTCTTTTAATCAATCATTATCTCTTGTCTAAGTAATTTATCTCATCATTCATTTATAATTATCTCTTATTTAAAATATACATCAATAATACTAATGACATTAAAAATCAACGACATGCAAACGAAATTATAAATGACATTTTGAGGATAAGAATCGGTCACTCGTTAGGTGCAACTGTGCAGGGTAACCGACATGTGCAAAAGTTACGGTAACAATTTTGTTGCATTTTTATTTCGTGTCTTAGCTATTATTCTATTTATCTTTTATAAAAAGGCACTGTCCTATCTTGTGCTTTTATTTACGTGTATCAATCGAGGGGTTTTTGGTCTGAAATGTTGGCAGCACAATTTCTTGTTTTTGTATGATGGTGTAGACATTGGTTCAAACCGATTGGGAGTACCAAACTATATCAGTTGATTATTTTATCAATAGATAAATAACTAACAAATAAAATTGATTATACCGGTTTAATATATAATGATTTTGTATCTAAAACGCAACCAAAATTTAATGAAAATAAATAAAGGAGTTTTACTTTTGTACTATGACGAGCTTCAAAAAGGTTTCGTCTTAAAACTTGTCTCAAACGTCCATGTGTGTAGGACATGCATGGCAATGGGGCGGGGGATTGAAACATGTTTTACCTTCTCTGTCTTCATACCATACTCTCGTATATTTACTCGTTATCCTATCCATACATAGTGAAGGTAAAAAATTGAATCTCATCACCGTCTTCGATGGGTTCGGGTATCCCCGACCCATCATCATCTCCGCATTGGATAATTTCTTTTTCTAATAAAAATAAAAGTATTTTTTCGGTCCCGAGCACAATGTTGTAATGCATTATCTAGTAAAGAGATGATGACGATCGATGACTATGGTGATTGAGAAGAGAGAGACTAAGAGTGTGAGATATGGAAGAAGGAAAGAGAAAACTATGATAAATGAGTGTCATCTGAAAGACTGATACTCTTATTGTGTGAGTGAAATAATTTATGTTTTGAGTTTCTATTTATATAAAAGAGATAGTAAATTAATTTTCTAGTTTCTACATTTGAGACAGCGTTGGATATGGGTTCAGGGTGACTATCTATATCCTTGTTATCTGTCCCGTACCTGTGTTTTGAAATTGGGGAAAACCTAAACCCAGTCAAAACGAGAAAATCCCGTCAAATAGGGTTTGGTTCAGACGGGTACCCGCATGTTGGATTTTGTTGCCATGCCTAGTGTTAAACCAACCGTAAATGGGATCATATGAAATCTATCTAATGAAGTTTTTCTCATTGTAATTTAATGAAACTCAGTGGAATTCAATTGCAATAGGACCTTATGAAAAGACAAGAAAAACCTGAATTTGTGTCCTCTATGAGAGATAATTTTATGCTTTAGTTCAAAATTATACTCATTCAATTCACACTGAGCTAGTTAACTGAAGTGCCTCATCAGTTTTATGCTCCCATTGCCTATAAAATCAATATTGACGACTCTTTTCATTCTTGCTAATAAATAACTTTTATTGGAGATATATACAAGAATGAAGTTGGTAATACGGATAATACTTTTAGAAGAATGCTAACTAATGCACTAAAGAAATTGGTTAAGCAATTTTGAATTGATCACTCTAATTTATGGCTATCATCTTGCGAACAATTTTTTTCACATCGATGTTAACTTTGAGGTTGACTCTTTAGTGGTTGCCACTTTTATCCAAAGGAAGATTCTCCCCTCCCCAACCTTGTAATGCATTCTTGACAAAGCTACAAACCTTCTTAGACAATCTAACTAACACACTATTCATCTTATCACCAAAGATTCCAACAAGTTTGTTGATTTTATTGTTTCACTCGACCATTTCACCTTTTTCAAAGTATTTTTACAGTCTGTTTAATGTTCAACTTTTCGGTGATTGTAGTACCTCAACTAATCCTCTTATTCAACATTAACATTAGCTAAACTCAATTTCCACCAAACAATAAATAATCTATTTTAAAAATAAATTTGTTATTATACATGATTATAACATACCACTAAATATAATATAATAATATAAACATATTTGTCACGAGGCCAAATAGAGAAGGTTATACATGTCCGTACATAGTGCCCCATTCATACATATCCGAATCCAAAAACATCCTCAACTCAACCAAACATCAAACCATCCCTGTTCTTTTTCCAATGTTCTCCACGTGTCATCTTTCCATTCGCTCCCACTTTCCTTTTGTTCTTTTCCTTTTTTCACCTCACGCACATTGCCATTATTAGTCCACACGCACGCACCCATAAACAAAGAACAATATACTCCAAATATCTTCTTCATCAAAATTCTCTTTCATGTGTCTTACAAATTCATCTACTTCAACCAACATGTGTAACTAACTCTATGGTATGTTTTTTCAATTTTTTTGTACCTATACCAATTTTATAGGAAAAATATTTATTTATTTTTATTGGGGTGTGTTTTTTCTTTATTAATATTATTTTTATGTTTCTTTAGATGAACTGCACCGAAAGGTCTTGTGCTTGTAACTGAAGAGTTTGAAACAAAGAAGCATATGCTAGCTACTTTTAAGGGTAGGGGAAAGAAGAAATTTATCATGGATTATTTTAATGTTCATCTATGATGTAATAATAATAATAAAGTTTGTATTTTTATAATTTTAATATTGTTTTTGGTTGGTAAAGTTTGAATTTTGAACAAGTTATGCTTTTGGGGTTTCATTTGTGGAAAAGAAGTTTAAGGGCAAGTTTGGTTTTTGTTTTGTTGTAGTTGAAAATTTTGTGGTGATTGAAATGAGGAATTGGGGTGTAGTTTAAGGTTGTTGCAGAATGAGTTTCAGAGAGAGGAATATAGAAGTTGTTGAAGAGAGGGAATGTGAAAAGTCAGTGAGGTCAAATGGGTCATTAACAAATACTACACAGTTTACAATTGATGAGAATCTTCTGGTTGATCCTAAATTGCTCTTTATTGGCTCTAAAATTGGTGAAGGTGCTCATGGAAAAGTTTATCAAGGAAGGTTAGTTGCAAAGGCTTGTGTGTATAATCTATTTTCTCTATTTTAGCTGTTGTTTTTGCTGTGGATGAATGCTATATAAGAAGTCATTGTTTGATATGGCGAATTATTCAGCTAAAAATTGATTTTGCTTTCTTGTTGAGTAATGATTTAGAGTGGTTGTTAGTTTAGTTCAAGAAGTTAATTACTTGATGTCAGAAATTTCATTAGGTTTTCGTTTTCTATCGAAGAACTGGTTGAATTGACTTATTTGAGCTTATTTACTAATATAAGCATTTGTGGGATTGTTTAGGAGAGCTTATGAAAATAGCTTACGCCATATCTATAAGCTATAAGCTGTTTTGAAATTATTTCCATAAGCTCTCCAGTATAGCTTATATGAAAACAATTTAACTTTATTTTATCATTCATTATAGAAATATCTTATGCATAAGCACTTATATGATAAGCGCTTATTAAGTTGTGTATCCAAACAGTGTCTTATTTGACATGTCTTAGTTCTTCAATAATAAGATGATTTATACGGTGTTGACTGTTGGTTGATTTTACTTATGAACAACTGACTTAATAATTTTCCAGATATGTAGATCAAATTGTTGCTATCAAAGTTCTGCAGCGTGGGACTACGTCAGAAGAAAGAGCTTCGCTTGAAAATCGTTTTGCACGGGAAGTTAATATGATGTCTCGTGTCCATCATGACAATCTTGTAAAGGTAAATGCCATTGCAGTGATTATCTTTCATGTATTTATGTAATTATGTTTTACCGAATACTGTATCTATGTTATATGTATGTGATTGTCAGTTTCATCTGATAGAAGATAATGATCTCACTAATTTGATCTATGTTTTCTTACGATTATTCTTTTTTGCAGTTTATCGGAGCATGTAAGGATCCTCTGATGGTGATAGTTACAGAGCTATTACCTGGAATGTCTCTGCGAAAATATTTAACGAGTATCCGTCCTAAACCATTAGACATTCACGTGGCTATAAACTTTGCCCTTGATATTGCTCGAGCCATGGATTGGCTGCATGATAACGGGATCATACACAGAGACCTGAAACCTGGTATTATTATGTATTAGATATTATGTACACCTGATAAATTGTATTTAGACGTTTTGTTATGGATTTCAAGGTTAAAGTTAGAACATTGCTATATCTATAATAGCAATTGGTAGTTGTTTTTGGCATTAATAACAGAAGTTAAATTGAGGTATATACCGATGAGTTCTAAACTTAATAAGTGTTATGTTTTTGAAATTGTGACAATGCAGACAATCTGTTGCTTACAGCAAATCAGAAGTCTGTTAAACTTGCAGATTTCGGTCTTGCAAGAGAAGAATCGGTGACCGAAATGATGACCGCAGAAACAGGAACTTACCGATGGATGGCACCAGAGGTATGATGTCTTTTATGGAACGTGGTTTTATTGTTACAACAACAACTATCCAAAAATCTGCACCAGAGGGTTCAATCAGGATGACAATTTTTCGTGCTTATAATGTATCATTTAACCAATTCTCGTATAATCTTTGCAATGAAGATGTTTTCTGGATTTCATGACAATAGTTTGTATCCACATACTTTCTTTTATGGCAAGCTCATGTTTTCTTGCAGTTGTACAGTACTGTAACATTGCGTCAAGGAGAGAAAAAGCACTATAACAACAAGGTTGATGTGTATAGCTTTGGGATTGTTTTGTGGGAGCTACTAACAAATCGCATGCCTTTTGAAGGGATGTCCAATTTACAGGCTGCTTATGCTGCTGCCTTCAAGGTATTAAGTTCGAAATAACCGAGTGTTTATTCATCAATCAGCTGGTTATATTTTTGTCTCAAGTTAGGAATGTTTTGGGCATGGCTCATAGTTACTGATAAGTGAATTGGGTTATGGCTCATGTTTATTGATAAGTAGGTAGGGGTAAATGTTTTAATCTGGACCGTACTAGTTAAATACAAGTTGGATACAGTAAACTTTAAGTTTGGACTAATACATAGGAACTGTGGTCTGCAGCCGCTCTGCAGTTGGAAGACCACCACCAACGGCCGAACTTCGTGATAAACTTTTTGTGTTTATTGTTTGCATTTTTTCCGTATCTTTATTCTTTTTGAACCAGGGTTGCTGTCCTAACAAAATGTTTCTGCAAATTTTTCTACTATGATTTGAGGATAGTTGCACTAGACCTTATTCATGTTATGCATGTCGATGAAGGATTGAAGTTAATATATTAGTTTGCACATTTTCAAAGCAAATTTTTGCAAGTTATTGGGATTGTTGCTATTTGTTAATCATGAAATGTTTGAATTTGAGATTGCAGCAAGAGAGGCCAAAAATTCCTGATGATATATCACCTGATCTTGCTTTCGTCATACAATCATGTTGGGTTGAAGATCCTAACTTGAGACCGAGCTTTAGTCAGATAATCCGGATGCTCAATGAGTTTCTCTTCACACTCTCACCACTATCTCCTCCCTTACCAGAACCTGACAATGAACCTAAGGCGGCAACAACAAGTAATGATGGTGCCATTACTGAGTTTTCTGCCCGGAACAAAGGAAAGTTTGCTTTTCTTCGCCAGTTATTTTCTTCAAAAAGGATAAAAAACTAACAGTAAGTGCTAAACCTTTTACCATTACGTTTTGCTACAGTATATAAATTTTAGTACATTCATTGAGTAACCTCTAAGGTGACAACTAGAAAAGTTGTAACAGTTTCCACAAAAGAATAGAATGTTGTTTATAGACATTTTGAAAGAGCAAGGAAAAAACAAAAAGGATTGTTTACTATATCTAATTGATCTTGTTGTAAAGGAACACATTGGTTTAGACATTTCCTGTGTTAAGAATTAAACTTTATTCTTAGTTTTGAGTAATTCATTGTAAAGTTGGTGTATGCAAAGGGTGTTGAAAGGTTAGCTTATGCATGATTGGTTTTCAATGGTAAAAAAAATGACGGCGATGCATAGTATGCTAATGCTGTGCAGCGTTGATTCGGCGTTTTCAGACAACACATGCAAAACAATACAATATAGTAACATAGTTACGAACAATATTTTGATGTGTTACTCCATCTGTTCCAAAATAAGTTTGTCTTCGGTGTTTTTCACATGGATTAAGAAACTAAAGAATGTTGTAAGTTTACAAAAATATGCTTGATATGAGTCCAATTGACCTGCTGGTTGTTCTCCATTGGCATATTGATGTAGTTTATTCAAATTGATGGATTTCTGACTTTTGAATGGTATGGTCCTTAGAGAAGAAGATATTGATTGATGCATTATTGAGCAAGAGATATTTATGACCTTAGTTTTGTATTTATTTATCTTAGCATTTGGCTTAAGTGCATTTTTGGTCTATGTAGTTTTAAGAAAGGATGGTTTTTTATCCTTTTATTGTATGGTTTTAATTGCTTGTTCCCATTCTTTTGCTTTTGGTTTAAGGGTATTCCCAGAATAATAATTTGAAAAAATAGTACTTCATTTGTGTGCAATTGAAAGAAGAAAAAAGATCACATCCAAAACCAACTTTCTTTTGAAAAGTCAACCAAAAGAAATTCAATACATCTTTTGTGGCTACTAATTATCCACGTTATCTTTTACAAAAACATCAAGACAAAATATGCATCTTTTGGACAATAGTGCGATCTTAATAAAGCTATGATTTGTTTTGATATACTTGCATTTATTTATTATTATTTTTTATTTTATTTTTATAAAAAAATACCTGTTTGATTAACTGACCACCAGTATAAGATGGACTTTGTACATGCCTAAATACCTAAGGTCAGATGCCACCTTTTTTGTTGTTGCAAATAGTGCTACTCCTAATTTATATCCACTGTTTTTTCATTTCTAATCTTATATCTTGTCCTTTTGTGGCTAGCATTATAACATTTTCATCAAGCACTAGTGGCAACTTTCTATTTTAAATTACATATTTACACAGAAAGCCATTCTCCATTTTCATCCACCTTACTTTAATTACATGTTTTACATCTTCCACTATTTTTCAAATAATTTGTTTTTTTTTTTTGGAAAAAGCCAAAATGATATAACAAAAATTGGCATAAGATAGAAAATTGCTCTTCTCCCATAAAAAAATTGCCCTCTCCCACACAAACTGACGAAAATACTCTAGCGTAACTTAAGTTACGTCCGCTACATTGGTACATCCCATGTGAATTAACTCACGTAGGTTATAGCTTTAGCGTGAGTTAACTCATGTAGGTTATAACCTAATTTGAGTTAAGTCACGTTGGGTTTAACACCTGCGTGACTTAAGTCATGTGAGAGGTAATTTCGTCAGTTTATATGGAAGTGGACAATTTTTAATGGAAGAAGAGCAATTTCCCATAAGATATGCCAAAGTACCATACATCTTTACAAAGATATGATTGACATTGCCATAACAGGCCTCAAATCAATACAAAAATGTTTTCATACTATTTTTAGGGGGAGGTGTTTTCAGACCTAAACAAAGGCAAAGATTAAGAATAGTAATTATATTTGTACATCGGGTTTTTGTGACAACTTTTGAGATAATTTTTTTCTTCTCTATTCTTATTGGTAAATAACACTAGAAAGAGAAAGAGGAAATAGAGAGTGAGAACACAATGAGTATGAGAGAGAGTTGTCCAAAAATTATTGCAAAATAGTTGTACAAATATCATTTCTCAATTAAGAAATGACAACACTAGATTTATATCTTGAGTAGTAAAGTTGCTGCAAGAGGACTTGTACAATGAAAGAGAAGATGGTGATGAAGAATACACTTCGAGAATTCTTAAGCGTTTGCTTTCATATTAACATTTAGATTCGATTCGTCTCCACCAATCTATGTATATTAGATGCAAGAGTGTACTAATAAATCACCTTCATGATACTTTAATTTTTTTAATGTTGCACACGATTCTTTGATTAGTTTGGAATGTGATGAATGATAAAACAAAATTCCGACTAAACTTTGAATGTCATGGAGGTGGTGGACAACATTAAAAAGTTATGTTAGAGTTGATTTTTGGTTAGAAATTTCAGTCCTCCTTGTCTTTATTAATAATGATATTCATTACCAATTTTGTGTAAGTTTAGGTGATTCTTTTAGTTGTTCTCCTCGCCTATAGTTTTGATCTCTTAGATGGGTTGAGTGCTGGTTGTACTTCATTTCTCGGGTGAGATACAGTACTACTTGTGTTTATTTCTATCGTTCTTCAATAAAATTTTCAATTTGCTGTTAAACTTGTCTTTTAGTAGTAGTTTATAGAAAAATATTACCTATTCTTGCTCTCATGCATCAAAATGATGATTTTGAGTTTGGAAATAATGATGATTTTTCATGATTTTTTTCCGTGTCATTAGTGAAGATAAACAACTCAAATATACATCGGTTAAACCAAACAAATATTTGTTCTTCACTATTTGTTCTATATATTCAAAACATTGACACAGTTGCTGTCTTGGCTCAATGGTTGGTGTAACATTCCCTAAATATTTGTTCGGTTTAACCAATGCATAATGTTGTTTATCTTCACTAATGATAATATGTTGTTGAACACATAACACAAGATTCGAGCTTAAGACATACCACTTACAATTTCTCTTCCATTGCTTTTCCCGACATTGAATCTCTCATTCTCTCTTTTTTCTCCATCTTTCTCCCAATTCTATTTCTCTCCTGATTATTTTATTACTTTATAACATATATAGAGAGAGTGAGAGACAGAAGAGAGATACTGAGGTCTTGATTTCAGCTTTTGAAATTATCCAAACAATTGCAACCAAATAAGCAAAATCTTTGTTTAAAGTTTGTGCGCTAGAAATTAAATTCTGGAACTATGTAAAGTGTGGAGAACTCTCACTATATAAAGTTGTACTTCCTTTGGTCTCAATTATAAACAACATTTTATTTTTCCGATTCATTGAATGACAAATGTATTTGGTTTATATTACAAATTAGATATGTTCGTTATTCAAAGAATATAAAAAATATTATTTTTTGCTCATAATTGAGACCGAAAGAAATAATAATTCCCACCCGCCAAGTTTTTCAATAAAAGAACATCATAAACAACATTTTACTTTTTCGATTCATTTGATCTATATTACAATTCAAATACGTTAGTTATTTAAAGAAGGTAAAAAAATGTTTTTTTTTCTTATAATTGAAATCGAAAGAAGTAATAATCTCCATCCACCAATTTTTTCAATAAATAGAACATTCAAAGAACAAATGAGATGTTTGTTTCCTCTTGATCACACCCACCAACATAATTGTTGGAGTTAAGGAATATACCAATAGTTTTTTTCTTGGGTTGGGATGCTAGTAGTCCTATTTTAGTATATCTTTTGTCACACTTCCAAAAATAGAGAAAAGAAAGTCATATCGACCACTAACATCTACGGTTTAGCGATTTTCACGAACCAAAACAGGTAAACACAACATCAACAATCAACATCGAGTTTGCTTTAAAACCCCTTCAACAGACAACATCAATTTTCAAGAGCAGGTTTCATTTGATTTCACTAGCCATCATCATCAATATAATTGATAATATTAATTAATCTATTACATGATGGCTAGCACAAATGTAGTCAAATTCAATTGCATTGCACTCATAATATGCATGTCATTGTGTGCACCAATACTATCTATGGCTACAGATACAATTCCTTGTTGTGACGTGAAACCTGCTCTTGATGCATGCCAACACTATGCCATACATGGTGGAGCTTGTGTTCCACAAGATTGTTGTTATGAAGCTTTGAACCTTAAAAACAACATCATTGATAGTCATCATCATACTATTGCTGCTTGCCATTGCATTCAAGATGCAGCTAAAAAACTCCCTCATATCAATGCTACTGCATTTTCATCAATTCCCGAAGGTTGTGGAATTCTCTTGCCCTTCAATTTCAGGCTCGATATGAACTGCGAAAGGTACAATATCTAATATGATTAATTATAGAATAGCGTTGATCATATGCATCGAATAATCATGTTAACTTGTTTTTTTACTATATAAGCAACATTAACATAATTTATACACGAGTTTTGATATGATAAAAATTAGGTGACAACAAATAAATTAGCTGATAGTGAATAAACTTAGTTTTGATAATAAATAAATCAGTTGACGGTATCTGAAGTTTTTAATAAACTTGCATAAAAGAAAAGATATCGATAAATTAGGTGATAAATATAAAATAACATAAAAGAAGCCGTTGAAATTGCAATGTCGAGCCTTCTTTGTGGTGGCTCAGGATGGCAACGAACAACAAGACGCAGCTGGAAGCAGCGAGGCAGAGAAAAGTGGGAGGATTAGACGTCGGGGAGGACTTTAAGAGAGGAAGAATGCTAAAGAGTAGATCTAACAAATACAATTGTCGTTATTAATATCAATAGCAATTCCACAAACAATTCCACAACAGCAGAGAGTTCAAGCAGTAGAATGGATGGTTCTTCCTTCTTAATGGTTCATACATTTCTTGTAGCAATTGTGGAGGATCTAATCATAGCTTTTCACAATGCTTAAATATCTTGAAGTCACCCTATAAGCTAGTAAAAATACACAAAAAATTAGTGAGCCAAGTTTTTAATTAATAAATGAAACCCTAGTTTGTAAAAATTCATTGTAAGCTAGCAAAATTTCCTATTCAAATAAGCTATAAGTTATTAGATAAGACTTTTCCAATCTAAATATATGTATTCACTTATATTTATGCGGAGATGCATATATACATGTCTAAATATAAATGAGTCATCAAAGATTATTAATCTCAAATTCACTTGTTGATTTTTACTTATGTTGCAGCTTGTAATTAAATACTTGATCGGTCCAAGTTGCATGATGCTCCGGTGTCTTCAAACAAACTTGTTGTTGGGAGAACGTCTTGTACTTGGAGGATTTTGTATTTGGTTTATTTCTGATTTCTGGAGCTTTTTATGTATGCTATGTTTTGGCAATCAATAAAAAAAAAGTTATCATTTTAAATAAGTTGAAAAGGGTTATGATATATGTTTCTCATGTGAGCACTTTAGTCTGATTTAAGTTTGCAACACAAATTTTCTGAATAAGTTTTTATAAAAAGGTTTTAGTGACGTGAATCAAAGTAAATCGAAACATAAGAGATAAAGTTTGTGCAATGATTGATTTTCAATTACTATTTGTCGGATGTTTCCTCTTAATCGATTATATCATTTTTATTCTTCACAACTCCACCTATCCCTTAGCGTACGTTTCTGGCTAAGGTTAACGACGCAAGGTACATAAAAACAATTGACTTCTGATGCATCTGTGGCAGAATAGTCGGTTGCTTTATGGAATAAGCTCGAAAAGTTATACATGAATATAGACCTACACAAGATCTCTTGGGCTATAACACCTATATATAATTTAAACCATATCTTTTAGATAACAAGACTTACTATGCTCTTACTAAATCAAAAGATCAATTGCGGAACACTACATCGTCGATAAAACATTAAGAA
This sequence comes from Medicago arabica, assembly GCA_946800305.1. NCBI lineage: Eukaryota > Viridiplantae > Streptophyta > Magnoliopsida > Fabales > Fabaceae > Medicago > Medicago arabica. The sequence goes on from OX326969.1 coordinate 37,573,633, forward strand.
CATATTTAAACTAAAATTATTGAATGTATAAATCACATACAAACTCATGTGCGTCTCTATACAAACTTTTTTATGGTTGGGATTTGGCGTAAGAATCAACTTTCAACCATATTAACAGAATTGACAAGAACGTATGCGTATTTGAGTAGTTAATGTGATCAATTGTTTGTTTTTGATGAATGAAGTATATAATAATAAGATAAAAATTAACGTGATTCACTGCCTCTTTGCATTTATGGAGATTTTTATTCAATAGTAGTGCTTGAAACTTTAATTGTAAATAGCAAAACAAAAACCGTGCAAGATTCAATTTTAGAATTCTATAGCATCCTTGTAATGGTGCAACGTCTGCTTCCACATCAACCGTCTTCATTCCTTACTATAGAAAGTTTCTTTCCACCATTAATTCTTATAGTTCATAAAACTGTAAATAATAATTTAAAAATTATTTACTATAAAAAACTTACAAATCATAAATAGAGTTGTGTTGACGTGAATATCGCTTATATTCATAAACTGCTCCAGAAAGATATTACATCTATTTTTCATATATTTTTATAAGTTTTTAGTGTGACTACACCAATATCTGAAGACAACTGATTTCCCCCTTTTTGATGAAACATCAATTCGCTAGGCGAACTTGACTTCCCCTAGCGGACTTAGGATTTCAAAATCTCTAAAAATAGAGGTTTAGGTAGATATAGCAACTAAAACCGCCCCCGCGAGCCCCGGTCGCCCCGCCCCGAATTTAACGGGGAAAAGCCGATTTAACTGGGTGCGGATGCGGGTGTGGGGGAAATCTGAGTTTTTAGTACGGGGGCGGGGCCGGGGGATGCTTACCCCCGCCCCGCACCCACCCCTGCCCCGCACCCGCTCTTTGAAATTTACTTTATTAAATTTTTTAATTTTATTTCCATAAACACCAAACTATTTTAATATATTATTACTATTTAGAAACATAATTATTATATTTATTTTAATTTTTTAAATAAAGTTTATTGGATATTTAATTATTAATATAATTATTGTATTTTATTGCTGTGAAAAAATGAAAAAATATGCATTTTTAAAATATTTTATAAAAAATGGAGTTTTCGTGGGTGGGGGTGGGGCCGGGAGACCCGTCCCCATTGAGGGCGGGGTTGGGTGTTTAATTTTTACATCCGATATGTTTGGGGACGGGGGCGGGGGCGGGGATGCTTAAACCCGCCCCACCCCGCCCCGTTGCCATGTCTAGGTTTAGGTCATTTATGTAAAAACTAACCATTGTAAAATTAAACCAAATATAAAAATGCAAGAGAGCAGGAGTCATCATGATACCCTCAATAGAAATGCTTTAAGGAATAATTTTCCACCAAATGCTCTAAAATACTCCATCGGTCATAAATTATATGTCGTTTTAGCTATTTCACACGTATTAAAAATATAATTAATTTTGTGTAGAAAATAAATATTATGAGTTGTTTTACAAAATTGTCCTTAATAAATGGTATGAAAAAAATAAATAAAAATTTTTAGAAAAGGAAGAATAATAAATAGTTAACGGTATAATACAAAAAATAACATTAATTTTTCATTGGTATTGTAAAGTGACTTATAATTTGAGACAATTTTTCTTCTTTCCATAGCAACTAATAATTTGGGACTGAGGGAGTAATCCTTTGACTCTTAGCAATTTATAATTTGCCACACGGTGTACACGGGTCTAGATATGTTATACCTTTAAGATGAGAAATCTCTCTCTCTCTCTCTCTCTCTCTCTCTCTCTCTCTCTCTCTCACATAAAATACTTTCAAACCGCGATGAGTTTCTCACCATCAAAGTCGTTGAATCTAGATCCGACTATAAACAGTTGAAAAATTACAACAATAGAGATTATCATAGTAGGTGCCTTAGTAGATCACGTATGTAAACATAACTCATTTTACAATTATTTAACAATATTACTTAATAAACACACAATCTCTCTGATCTCCCCCTCAAAAAAAGATCTGCCAACCTAACAGCTAAAAATAGTTACTAAATGGGTCACTAAAATAAATAAATATCATTATATATTTAACTTTTATATGATAAAGAGAACCGGAATCCAAATAATGTTAAAAGCCATCCGAGAGTCCTTGGAATAACCACTGAGGCTTCCAAAATGAGTAGAATGAGCAAGAATATTCCCATGTAAAACTGTAGAAATTCCCAACCAACCCGATATCAGAAGCCATAACCTCCCATAGAAATCACACCTGAAGAACAAATGGTCCCTGTCATCTAACCCTCAACACAATGCCGAACAAGAAATTTGGGAAACATCAAGAACATGTCTCCTACACAAATTGTCCTTTGTGGCTAATCTATTCAAAAACAGGTGACAAACAAAAATATTTACCTTTAACGGAACCGCCTTGAGCCACCACAAATAATTATAACCATCATTGTGAACAATGTAAGCTGCATTTAAGTCATTGTAAGCTGACTTAACTGTATAACTGTGTGAAGAATGAAGCTTCCACACCCACCTATCATCTACACTGACCTGCAAAACAATAGAAGACAAACGACCTAAACACTCTCCAACCGACCCTTCCTCCCACACATACAACCTCCTCGTCCACTTGCACACCTCTCCATCAACCTCCCACCCCATCAAAAACATTTCCTCAACTGTGGCTTGCTTATTCTTCTCTAACTCAAATAGCCTACGAAAATACCTAGCTAAAGGAATGTCATCAAGCCATGGATCCTCCCAAAACAAAGTGGACTTTCCATCCCTAACCTTCCTAATAATATTATCCTCCAACCACCTGACATCCTTCACCACCAAAACACAAACTTCCCCCCGACCTCCCCATACCGCGCCCCAAGCACCTTATACAACAGACTCTCCCTTTCCTCCAACACCCTCCAGACCCATTTCCTAAGTAAAGAAACATTAAACTCCTTCAACCTCAAACCTCCATCCTCCCTTTGTAAACAAATGGTATTCCATTTAATCATCAAAATAAATTAAATTAGTATTTTTTCAAAATATATTTCAAAATATTTTGGTCCCTATTTAGAAACTTAAATATTTGATCAATTATTTATTTTTTAACGAATTAATTAGACTCTCCAAGTAGTTAATGAGTTATAGTTTTTTTTTTTTTGAGGAATTAATGAGTTATAGTTAAAAACAAGGTTTTTTCTAAATTACCTTTGAAAAATAAATCGTTGGAATTTGCAAAATATCCGAATTTAAATCTTAACTGGAATAATATTTTAGTTAGTTGGTGCATAATACAAAGTGTCGTAAATCCTAAAGTATCGAGATTGTGATTCCTACTGATAAAAAATAAATATATGAGTTTTGTTGGATATTTACTCTTGAGATTTTGATGGTGGTAAAGCTCTCCTCGCACAATAATATGAAACATTGAAGAGAGAGACACCATAACATAATCATTCATCTCCAAAAGAAAAACACACTCACTAACACACTTGAATTGCATTTCTTCTATCAAAATTTCCAAACCATGGCTACCTCAATGCTTGTTAAGATTACTTGTTTGTATGTGATATGCTTGGTTTTGGCCATTCCATTAGCCAATGCTGCCATTGCTTGTAAGACCTGCTAGAAACTTCATATCCATACGTTGAGTTTATTACGAGCCCAGGGAATTAATTACTGTTTTTATTGTTAATATTATTTACTGTTTTTATGAACTACGGGAATTAATGGTGGAAAGAAACTTTCCATTGAAAGAAATGAAGACGTTGCTCCATTTGACATTTCTACTTACAAGGATTCTGAAATTGAACATTGGACGGTACAACAATTAAAGTTTCAAGTATTATGAACCAAAAAAAAAAAAGTTTCAAGTACTACTATTGAATTGAATAAAAATTTCCATTTATGTAAAAAGACAATCAATCACGTTAAGTTTTATCTTATTATTTAATTCATCAAAAACAAAAGCAAAAAATTGATTACTTTAAGTACTCAAATATGCACATGATGGTCAATTGATTCCTTTTATGTTAGCCACATGAACTGGCCATTCCCTTTCTCCAATTTTTTTTAAGTGTTTATCAAAACAGTTCAGAGTTTGATCAGGAATAGAGTTATTTTTAGGTCTGAAAGACTGAAACAGAGCATACAACAAAATCTAATTAAATGCAAAGAGAGAAATAAAGAAAAAGAGACGACACAAACAAATTATCATGGTTCCTCTCACAAATCGAGAGTAGTATAGTCCCCTTGCACTTTCAAGAGATTTTTTTTCACTATAATCACACAAAATTACAATTTGCTCAAACACACGGCAAAAGACTTCCTTTGTTCAAACACAAAAGTAAGATACTTCTACAATCTGAGTTTAACAAATAAATGAGATTGTGTTTACACTTGATATACAATCAGGCGTGTAAAAAAATTAAAGTGCACGTGACTTCTGAATACTTAAGAAATATTAAGATTGAAACTTTCTAAGAATTTCTTAGTGTTTGTGCGCTATTAAATTTGACAGAGCAAGGGCACTTGTAAAATGATACAAGTCTTGTTATTTTTCTTCAACTGCTTAGGTCTTTAAGTATGAGACAATGAGAGAGTCGTTGTTGAACAAGTGCCAGCACATCAAACAAGTCTTTGAGATGCTTGATCAGAGACGTTGAAGCTTTTTCTCATACATATAATGTTGTCGAGTAGTCATTCAAAAATCTTTTGCTTCTAATATAATGACCCGTTTCCTTGATTTTCTTGTTTGTTTCTGCTTGTAGTCAGAAGAAGACATACTATACTACTCAGAGTCTAAAAGCGACCTTCCTTAGAAGACGATAAAGTGAGTTAGAGCCTTTAGTTGCTAACGTCATCTTCAGATGCTTGTATTCTTTAGAGTCTTCATTCTATCCTAAGTTTCTGATAGACAAGCCTCTTATGATCAGAGCATGAAATTTGTGGATAACCTTCCTTCAAATTTTGTTCCAAGTCATACAAGCTTCTCTTTTGTTTTAGATGAATTTTTAGGGTTTAGGGTTGAATTTTTATGCATTCAGAGTCCTGATATTTCATGACCAAAATTTGACTTTGAGAGTTAGAATTTAATTCTATAATCATGCATACTTGAACACACATTATTATATCCACTTGTTCTTTCATACTTTATTATCATCAAAACTTTCAAATGCATTGTTAAAACCCATTTTAGCTTAACTGAAAATGCTCTAATATGAATCAAACATAAATGTTAAAAAGACAACTTCTTCAAATGTTAACGTGAGAACATCTCTTTCGTAAGCCACGATCTAAATTTTCACAATTTTTTACAAACGCAAACTAGTTTTGTGATAAACAAAATGAGTAATTATACATTTTGTGATAAACACAATATGGGATGAAATTGTGTGTGTTGTTTCATTAAAAAAAAAAACTCAAATATAACTCGAAAATATCTAACTTATCATTTTCATTTATACGATTTTTTTTTTTTTTTTAAGATTTGAATATTTTAGTAAACTTTCACATTAGTCCTTGATAAAAAAAATAGGAAACCTCTTGGTCTTTGGAAAAAAATTGTTTTTTTTTTTTTTTTTAGTGTTTCTTAGAATCAAAGAAATGAATGAGATTTGTCTTTTTTGAGTGTAATTTTTAAAAATAATTTGGTCCCTATTCAGAAACTTAAATATTTGATTAATTAATGATTTTTTTATCAATTAAATGAACTCAAGGAGGTAATAATTTTAATTAAAAACCTATTGGTAGGAAAAATCCGAATTCAAATCTTAACTAAAATAATAGTTTGCTTGGTTGGTGTATAGTGCACACTTGGTTGGTGCATAGTTTACTTGTTCTGAAAAATCCAAACCCTAACTGAAATATTAGCTTTTCTTTTGTTGGATATTATTTACTCTTGAGATTTTGATGGTGGTAAATCTCTCCTCACACAATAAATGTTAAACAATTGGACCAAATTTGAATTACCCATATATTCTCTATAAATAGTCCTTGATGGGCAGCATAACATAACATAACATAATCAATCATTCATCTCCACACACTTGAATAGCATTTCCTCTATCAAAATTTCCAAACCATGGCTACCTCAATGCTTGTTAAGATTACTTGCTTCTCTATGATATGCTTGGTTTTGGGCATTCCATTAGCAAATGCTGCCATGACATGCAATGACGTGACAGATACTTTATATCCATGTGCTGGGTATGCTACAACACCAGGTGATAGCCCTCCCCCTGCAGGATGTTGCAGTGGGCTTAAGGCTATTAAGGACGAAGCCACAACTACCCCTGAACGTCAAAGTGTTTGTGAGTGCCTCAAAACCAATGTGTTACGCATACCTGGAGTCAATCCTGCTACCGTTGCTTCCCTTCCTAAGCTGTGTGAAGTTCCATTCTCCTACCCGATTACACCTGATGTTGACTGTAGCAAGTACATCTCTCACTATCTCCCCTCTTTTTTCAATTTCATATATACGAACATACATACATACTTCATACCTTTCTCGGTCTTTTCGCTAAGATCATGTGTAGTATTTGTTTTTATCAGTTTAATATCTGACATGTAGTCCAATTGGTTAAACGATATTAACTTACTTTTTTGAGGGGAAGAAACCACCTCACTAGCTTGCTCCTGGACTTCTCATGTGTCGCTCATGTGTCGAACTATTGTATGAGCCTGACGCACCCCACAAAAAAATAAAAATAAAAATATTGCATACATACATTTATATTTTGTTAAGTAAATACCCTAAGATATGTAAAGAAAACTAATGTCATATTCATTTGCTCATTGCAGGATAAACTAGTATTCAGCAGCTTGCAGGGTTTGTGCTTAATGAATGAATAAGTAGTACTTGGTATGTGGTAATAACCAAAACAGATTAAAAGAGATGACTTAATTTCTCTGATTGTAACCAAATCTCTTTACCATGTATTTGAATAATAATAAAAATAAACTTTGAAATGTTTCAGCTCAAAATGTTTCATTATCTTGATTATTACTTTGAATTAGTTATATTTTACATTAATTATCACTATAGAGTGTACCTATATGCGATGAACGATTTTAATTACGTTGAGATTAATATTTTATTTATAATAATAGGTATATTGTAATTAAAACACAAAATATTTTTAGGCAAATTCTTTGAAAATAGTGATAAATAAAAGATTATCACTTTAATAATTTTATTAACGTTGGAGTAAAAAATAAAGAAAAACAATGGCTATAATAATCTAATTTGGGTGTGTCTAATATCAACCTCTAAAAAAAATAGTCCAAATGTAAAAAAAAAACAATTTTTTTTTTTATAATTATAAAAAATAGAGAACATCATGAAATAGAGCTAGGATGTTCTCCCACCAATCTTTCTGATAATTTACCCTACGTACCTAAAGATGTTAGAAACTCAAAAGTTCATTTGAGAGCAGAAAATGAACACAATTATACAAACGATGTCTAAGCTTCCAAGCAATAATATGACAATTTTTGAAAGCATCAACCACTAGCTTGGAGTTACATTCAAGTCAAAAATTATGTGAATTTTTCGCATGGCAGTTTCGATAGCATGCATAGTTGTCACTAGTGTCACGAAAAACATCTCTGGCTGAGGCTATACCCAATAGACCACTAGCTGCGCCATCCGTGTTAGCTTTTATCCAACCAGGGACTAGGATGACTAACAATATTGAATTCTTTTAAAGATTGAAATTTTGCGATTGAGTCAAACTGAGGCACAAGAGGCAGTGCAAGTTTTGTTGAAAAGTGAACTTGAGCATTTTGAAACCGGACATGATTGTGAGCAAACCAGCTTATAGAAAAAATTATGGAGGCTAAGGAGATGTTTCTGAGTTGGCTACTGAAAGAAGAATGAACAATTTGAAGTAGGGCAAGAATTGACAGCTTGGACCATAATATAGTAGCAAAAGACAAATGAAGAAACAAATGAGGAGAACTCTCTACTGCAACCCCTAGTCTGTAAATTCTCATCCATTGGAAGCCTATTATGAAGCAACAAGGCCGTTTCTGAGATTCTAATGGCCTACGGGAGAACCTACAATTTGGGCCCTAACTAATAAGTATATATAAAAAAAATTGAATTCATAAGTGTGAAAGTAATTTTCTTTAAAATGATCGTTTTTATTACGTTAGAAAATGTGATATTCAATTCCCAAATATGTCCCTTTTAAGTTAAAATGTATATGGTTTTGGCATTCCCTAATGTTTATTTTACTTAACGGGCCCTTAATTTTGTATCTTAGAGCTCAAATTTTAAACTTATTTTTTGGGACCTAGGACGGCTGCCCTCCTCGTTAGATACGGTCATGTGAAGCAATATTCTCCCACATGCAAGAAAGACTTGGAAGAGAAAATGAATGATTTTCAAATTAATTTACACCAAGAAGTTGTACGAGTAGTATAGTTGAAGTAGGAAAAAACATCCCTAAACTTAGACCTAGTCGGTGAGTTGTTTGCACCACCATTGTTTACATATATTGAGAGCTTGTAGTGTGTTTACTCTGTTGATTTTTATTTAATATCAAGATTTTTTTTCCTTCCTATTTTGAGAGTCAGCGCTTTGCCAGACATGCTTATTGAGCCAAAAATGATAATTTTGTTATTTTTTAAAAGTATGTATAACCCTAATCCAAAAATAAAAACAATAAATCGTTCCCATGTGTATAGGATCTGAGAGCATTCATTCTTATGATAGAATTCTATCTATGTTTCTGGAAGGAAGCTTGTATATATGAAGTAAAAACTCAAGTGGATTGAAATAGCTATGATTGTCCCAAATTATTCTACAAATGATAAAGCTTGCAAAAGTCAAAGTAGTTTTAACATGTGCATTTAGGGCAAATGTTTACGGATGTTCTTTTTCTTATGAACAATTCTGACTTGATAACAATTAACTAGGCGAGCTAACAAACAACTTAGCGTTCCTTAAAAAAAAAACCTAGCGTGAAAAGTTTGAGAGTTTTGATGGGAAATAAAAAAAAAAACAAAAATTGCGAAGAGTGGGTTAGCGATTTTCTTAAAAAAAAGTGGGTTAATAATTTTGTCTTGAAAATCATGTCAAATTATTTATCAAAATTTTAAAATTAGCAATAAATGTATTCTTTTTTAGAATCTTTAACATATGATTTGAATACACATTTAGTCACTATAAAATAAAAATACACATGTTAGCATGTCCCCTAAAATTTCATAACTAATGCGACAATCCTACTGTTTGTGTGAGTATTAACTAACTGTTTTTGTGCTCTGTCAAACATTGTTTCTTTTTGACTATTGTTTCTAGTACACCTTGTGCTAGGAAGATAGTTTCTCTAATTTTAATATATTTCATTTTGATTTTAAGAAAGAAATCATTAGATCCGATATATATATAAAGAAAATTGAATTCATAAATGGATTTGTGATTCGACCTTTACTTTCTGGTAGAATAGAGATTAGTCCAAAGATCCTTTCTGATGATACTTTGGATGAAAACAAACAAAAAAAAGTTTAGAAGTTAAAGAATTTACCCATTTTATAAGTGAAGGTTAGGAAATAAAAATATGATTTTTCGTCCATTATAGAATTGTTTATATTAAAATTAATACTGAATTCTTTTATTTTCGATAGGAAGACTGAAACTCTTTATTAAACATGTAAAGATTTAAAATATTCAATTTTTTTTTTGAAAAATTGTCCCCAATGCAAATAATATTTCTGTTTCATAATATTTTCAATATGAATCCGCATTGTTTTTATAAATCAATGAGGTTGATATTCTTGAGAAATAACAGGGCAGAAGAAGAAAAATAAGCACACTCGCAAAACAATAATATAATGCGGAAACTCCAAAACTGAAGAAAAAACCACAATTGTTGTCTAAATCCACTATTAGAAAATCCACTATTAGAAAATTAGAATTTAGCAACGACAAAGAATTTACCCAGTTCAGTCCAAATTGACCTAATCTGGGGGAGAGAGCAGCTCTCCGTTCTACTATAATGATGAGTAACTTTACAAAAGAGATATCAATGGGTTGCAAGAATAAGTCTCCCGCCTAATTCTACCCAAAGTCTCAATCTCTTCTCGTAACCAAGAGATTCAATCCTAATAATGTTTTCCAAGGTGAATCAACCCTCAAACCCTAGTTTTTGTTCTCAAGAGACAAACTCTATACAAACCCTAGTTTTGTTGTTGTCTTTCTAAACCCTTGTTTCAGCCCCCTCTATCTCAAGGTTTGCTCTGATACAAAGCCTATATTTATAGTAAAAGTAACCCCCATAAAATTGTAACAAATCTAGCCTAAAAATACGTTTCTGAAAAATATTGTTAGCAAAATCGGGACCTGATTTTCACCATTCAGACGCCGATTTTTTACGAACAAAACACCTCCAAAAGGCAGCCAAAATCGGGCCTCGGACTCCACAAATTGGGCGCCGATTTTGGTCTTCCAGCAAACATCAATGTGAATGTTTGGCACTTTAATTTTATCTAGTTTGATTTTGGGTTTTAGATATGTAGTGTGAGTGAATTATGCTTTTTTTTTGGGAAAGAATTATTAAATAAAATTACATGTTTCCTTTTTCTTTTTTGTTGCTATCTTGTATACGTGACTTTGGTTGCAAGTATGTTGTGTGGATGTATTAGAGAAAATTGATGTTCGGGAAATAAGACCGATAAAAGAGGCCTAGAAAATGAGGCTTGTAACAAGTGAAAAACTATAACATAGAAACCTCCTAGTACCTGATCATAGAGTAGCCTTAACAAAAGTGAAATTGTACAAATGCTTGAACCAATCTTAATATATGAAAATAGTCGTTTCCTCTTTCTTGCTCGATCGGAATGTTCTCTTATAAAGATGATATTTTGGTGTGTTTGCTCCTAATCTCTTATTTTTTCTTTGCCTCCAATATGTCTTTATACTTGAGTTGTACATACTGGCATAATAAAGACAATTAAGTTGGGAATGAGATAGACCATACATATAATAGTAATACCTATAAACTATAATAAGGGTCATTAGATTCTTGATCTTTCAAAATATGACGTGGAACATTATTTCTGGGACGAATTTCAGCAATGAAAAACAATTCATTGTGTCTGGTTGTTGTGATTATAGTTCTTCCAGCCAAAAGGGCAAATAAAATGAAAATTTTGGCCTCATAATTTAATATTCTTACATCCAGAAAGCTGTTTGTTATATATATTTGGCCAAATTTTGATCCATACTAGACACACACCAGTCTAGGCCTAGATCCTTAATAGATGTAAGAATAAAACTAACAATAGAATCATTTGAAGAATATATCAGAATCTGGTAAGTACATTTAATTCATCAGATCCAAAAATCCTCAGAAGTACCGTTCGACTAATAGATTTAACTAGTCTCTACATGTACCAATAACCTTTTTTTGTCAAAACATGGTGGCAGAATTTTGGTTGGTTGGCCACATACTATTCAAGGCAAGTTCTTAGTCAATGAAAGGTATGAATGTTGTTCTCACATACCCTTTCACTGAATATCTAGATTTGTCATGCATATTTTCTCTCTCATAAAAGTACCAGTTAGAAGAAAATTAAATTTTTTAAAAGTAAGGTTTTATCAACATGAATTTTTCTCAAGTATAGAGTTCAAATCACTTTATACACAAAAACAAATCAAAAACCTACTATTTTCCTTATAAGCATTTCCAATCTAAATAAATTTCAGATACATGAAGGTCCAAAAATGAATAATTTTAAATGTACTCCATCATGATAGACTTTACACTTTAGCTTACCTCGAAATCATTAACTGAAGCATCACATTTCCACTGCGACTAAAAAATGGGTTTGTACCATAAAAAATATATATAAAATTTCCTACCCAGTAAACACAACTAAATGCTTATCTTCACTTAGAAAAGTAAAGACAATTAAAAAGGCAGTTAAACATAAAATTATATCAGAGTCCTATCACAATTCAACACGGGACTTGGTTTTTTCTCAATTCAACAATTCAACAAAAAAGCTATGATATCATACTATGATAAAATTTGGGATCTAACTCATCCTTGTAAACCTGATTTGTAAGGTGATGAGTGTGTTCTCTTTATAAACTCTTATCAAGAGTCTTATGTATTGGATGTGAGACTTAAATTTTTTCCAATATCATTTTTTGTTTTGATAAAGCTAGAAAATTGCAATAAAAGAATAAAGGGAAAAGTACAATATTGGGGGGACTAAGCCAATACCCAATTAGACAACAAAGACAAAAAAACAAAGTCACTTCCTAAGTAGCCTTAGACATAAAATTTCATAACTAGTGCGACAATCCTACTGTTTGTGTGGGTATTAACTAACTGTTTTTGTGCTCTGTCAAACATTGTTTCTTTTTGACTATTATTTCTAGTACACCTTGTGCTAGGAAGATAGTTTCTCTAGTTTTAATATATTTCATTTTGATTTTAAGAAAAAAATCATTAGATCTGATGTATGTAAAGAAAATTGAATTCATAAATGGATTTGTGATTCGACCTTACTTTCCGGTAGAATAGAGATTAGTCCAAAGATCCTTTCTGATGATACTTTGGATGAAAACAAACAAAAAAAAGTTTAGAAGTTAAAGAATTTACCCATTTTATAAGTGAAGGTTAGGCAATAAAAATATGATTTTTCGTCCATTATAGAATTGTTTATATTAAAATTAATACTGAATTCTTTTATTTTCGATAGGAAGACTGAAACTCTTTATTAAACATGTAAAGATTTAAAATATTCAAATTTTTTTTTGAAAAATTGTCCCCAATGCAAATAATATTTCTGTTTCATAATATTTTCAATATAAATCCGCATTGTTTTTATAAATCAATGAGGTTGATATTCTTGAGAAATAACAGGGCTGAAGAAGAAAAATAAGCACACTCGCAAAACAATAATATAATGCGGAAACTCCAAAACTGAAGAAAAAACCACAATTGTTGTCTAAATCCACTATTAGAAAATTAGAATTTAGCAACGGCAGAATTGCGTCGGATATTAGGCTGAATTTTGTCGCAAACGTGTTTCTGACGGATATTGCAAAGCAGAAATTCCGTCGTAATATGTGGGTCGGAAAAATTTAGCGAGGGGATATCTTATCCATCACTTTTTCGGTGGTTTCAACTCGTTCTCAAAGAGCAAAAATCCGACGCTAATCATCTCATAAGATGGATATTGGAAGCCAATTTATTCGTCACAAATTGCCGACGCAATAAATTACCGTCCCAAATTGTTTAGGGAAAAACCGTTGCAAATTTCTGAGGGAATACTTCCGTCGCCAACTTTCTGGGAATTTGATTAGCGTCACTTATGAGATCAACGCTACATTGCAGGACAATAATTTTGTGACATTTAGATTTTCCGTCGTAAATATATTTTTTTTTGCTTCAAAATTAGTTTAGGAATTTTCTCAATTCTTTCTCAAAACAATTTTGGAATATAAGACAAGATGAACCATAAATATCAAAACTTTTAAGAAAACAAAATACGATAAAAATCACATTAGTATTTGATGAAAAACCTTTTTTGTTGCGTTCACAAGAATCACACTACTTATCTTTTGCATAAAAATATATTGTAATAATTAATAATTGATATGCTTTGATAAAGAATACCCTATATTAAAAGTCACATTAATTAAATATTTAATTAATTGATATGCACTCAATGAATGAATAGATGTTGTATATATTGTGAGGTTTAACTTGAGTAATAACATATCAAATATCTCAACATTCTTTTATCATCCGAGTTGCATCAAATATATAAAATCTTAAATATATAACATTTTATTTAGTTAAAAAATTATTGAACTATACAAAAATTTACACAATATTCATATCAACATAATTCTAAATTTCTGATTTGTAAGTTTTTTTTTATAGCAGATAACTTTTAAAATATTATTTACTTTTTTTTATGAACCATGGGAATGGTGGAAAAAACTTTCTATAGAAAGGAAGGAAGACGGGGAGCGAAGGAAAACCCGTTTCTCCTTTTGACATTTCTACTTACAAGGTTGCTGTAGAATTCTGAAATTGAACATTGCACGGTTTTGCTTTGCTATTTACAATTAAAGTTTAAGTACGAGTACTATTGAATAAAAATCTCCATAAATGTAAAAAAACAATCGATCACGTTAAGTTTTATCTTCTTATTATTTAATTCACCAAAAACAAAAAAAATTGATTACGTTAAGTACTCAAATATGCACATGCAATTCTTTTCTGTTAATTAATTCCTTTTCTGTTAACATGGTTGAAAGTTACTTTGCTCAAAAAAATGGTTGAAAGTTACTAATCCATTCCACATGCAATTCTCAACAAATCTCCTCAATTAAGCATTTAATGTGCAACTTTCATCCGTATAAGTAAGAATATATTTTCCCTAAAAAAAAGTAAGAATAAATTATTTTGTCAAAAAAAAAGTGAAAATATATTATTAGAACTTTTTTTGACAAAAATATATTATTAGAACTTAGAACTACAAGAGGAATTCAATAGCCCAATATTATATTAATGACTTAATACACACATTAAAAAAAAGGGGAAAGAAACACCAACATTTAAATACTTGTGAGAAATGAGGGAGATGAATGACTGAATCATGATTTAGTTACTTCTCTGATCTCAAATATAAACAATAACATAAAAACATATTTAACGGTCTCAAAGGTAAGCAAATGTTAACTAACTCAACTAATTCAATATTAAAAAGAGTTAATTAAGTAAATGGTCCCTAAAAATATTCATAATTTCATTTTTAGTCCCTACAATATAAAATCGAACTTTTTAGTCCCTGTAAAATTTTCCATCGAAACATTTTTACTCCTAGTAAAAATTTTAATTCAGCATTTTCGTTCCCTAAAATGTTAAAGGAAAATGTCAAAGAGACTAAAATGTGTGATTTTATTTTGTAGGGACTAAAAACAAAATTCTGAATATTTATAGAGATCATTTACTTCATTAACCCTGCTAAAAATACCAAAATCACCTACGACAGAGCTCCTATTTTTGGGTGCTTAAGCCTTAAGTTATTAAATGAGTCTCAACAATTATGTATTTTAGCAAATCTCACTTATTATAATGAAATCTATTACAATGCAATTTTTTCCCTCCATAATCAGAATGTTTGTTTAACATGATGCTAAATAAGTCAACCCCACACTCCACTGTAAATTAAGGTGCGAAAAAACAAAAGAATGAGGTTAAATTGTGTTTGCTTTTTCAAAAAACTTTCTAATTATTTATCAAAAACAATTCATAATTTGATCAGAAGTAGAGTTCATTTTAGAGTCTTAATAATGTATGCAGCGAAATCAAAATAAAGACAAAGAGAGAAAGAAAGAGAAAGAGACGACACAAGAAAATTATTATGATTCCTCTCACAAACCGTGAGTAGTCATGTCCCCTTGCACTTCCAAGATATTTTTCACTATAATCACACAATAATACAATTTGCTCAAACACACGTTAAGAGACTTCTTTAAATCAAACAAGTAAGCAAGAGACTTTTACAATCAAAGTTTATCAAATAAATGAGATTTGTTTACACCTGATATACAATCAGATGTGTAAGAAACTTAAAGTGCAAGTGGCTTCTGAATACTTAAAAAATTCTAAGATTAAAAGTTTATAAGAATTTTTAAGCGTTTATGCGCTATTAAATTTGACAGAGTAAGAGAAATTGTAAAACGATAAAAGTCTTGTTATTTTTATTCAACTGCTCTGGTCCTTGAATATGAGAAAATAAGAGAGTCGTTGTTGAAGAAGTGCCAACACATCAAATAAGTTTTTGAGAAGCTTGATCAGAGACGTCAAAGTTTTTTCTCAAATGGATAATATCGTTGAGTAGTCATTCGAAAACACTTTGTTTCTAATAGAATGACCCGTTACATTCTCTTTGTCATTGAATTTTCTTATTTGTTTCTGTACCCGTTAGAAGAAGATAAACTATACTACTCAGAGTTAGAAAGCAACCTTCCTTCAAAAGACGACAAACTGAATCAGAGTCTTATGTTGTTGACGTCATCTTCAGATCCTTGTATCTTTCATAGTATTCATTCCATCATAAGCTTTTGAGAGACAAGTTAAGTCTCTTTTGATCAGAGCGTTGAATTTGTTATTGACTTTTCTTCATATCTTGTTCCAAATCGTACAAACTTTTCTTTTATTTCAGATGCATTCCTATGGGTTCAAAGTCTTGATGTTTTAGAACCAAAACATGTCTTTGAATGTTAAAATTTAATTATATGGTCCTGCATACCCGAACACACGTTAACATATCCTACTGTTTTTTCATACTTTTTTATTATCAAAACTTCAGAGAAATCGCTCAAAATCCATTTTGATTCAACAATAAATGATCTAATATCAATCAAACATAAATGTATAAAAGACAACTTCTTCAAATGTTAACTTGAGAACATCTCTTTCGTAAGCTACCGTATAAATTTTCATAAATGTTTACAAACTAGTTTTTTTTTTTTTACAAACACGAACTAGTCTTGTGATAAAAAAAATGAGTAATCATACATTTTGTGATAAACAAAATTTGGGATTAAATCGTTTGGTTTGTTTCATTTTCAAAATTACTCAAATATAACTTACCATTTTTATTTGTACTAACTTTTTTTATTTTTAGATTTGACTATTTTAGTAAACTTTCATATTAGTCTTTGATAGGGGTGTAATTGGTTCGGACAAGACCAACGAAACCGAAAGTCTAAACTGAACCAAACCGAAAAAATATCCGATCTTGTTTGGTTCGATTTGAAATGATCCAAACCAATCGAAACCAATCTAGTTTTATTTGGTTCATATTTTTTCATTTCGAGATCCGTTGAACCGATGAACCAATCCGATGATAACCACACTCCTTATTTTACTACTATTATCATACCTCACACAAACTTATGGTTAGAGCCAACATTAAAGTCCAACATAAAATACTTTTTAATCTATTCACTTTCTCTCATTTTCATCTCATCTCATCAGTCAAACTCTTTCATTTCTACTATGTAAAAACAAAATATCAAATACAATTATACAAAGTTCTATGCAATATTTTGTGAGAATATGATTTTTTTTTCATTGTATTTTTAAACAAATCGATCAATCGAACCAATCCAATGTTTGAACATTTTTTTAACTAAAAACCAATCCAAACCGAACCGTTACACCCGTAGTCTTTGATAAAAAAAATAAGGAAACCTCTTTAGTCTTCGTAAAAAAAAAGGTTTCTTAGAATCAAAGAAATAAATTAGATTTGTCTTTTCTTTAAAGTAGTTTTTAAAAATAATTTGGTCCCTATTTAGAAACTTAAATATATGATTAATTAATGATTTTTTATCAATAAAATAAACTCAAGGAGGTAATAAATTTTAATTAAAAACAAATTGGTAGGAAAAATCCAAAGTCAAATTTTATCGCAGAAAAATATGTAACATAAATACAAATTATAGTGATAAAGAAAGAATTTATGTACAAAGAAAAAACCTTTTCCCAAAAGGTTTTATAATTAAAGACGTAGATGGTGTATAGGATGAGCTGCATTTGACACACGAAGTTTTGGACGTCAACGTAACTGAGATCTCAATAACAAACCTAGTTGAAAGAGAGGGGAGACTCCAGGTGTAGTGAATATGACACACTCGTTTAATATTCCTTCACCGATCAATTGAATTTGAAAACATAAATTAAATGGCAATAGTAACATATCAAATTCACCATGTATGGATATACACAACCAATTTCATGGTTTTGATGAACTTTTTTTTTCAAGGATGGTTTTGATGAACTTGAAAACCTTTTTTAAATTGAAAACCATTTAAATTAATTGAATTTGTATGGTCAATTCTCGGAGTGCAAAAATTGAGATCGGTGAAGAGGATCCATGCATGCTTCCATTCTATTCTTTGGATGGAACAGATCATGGTTTAGGACCAAAATGTTGTTACAAATTATTCTTAAAAAACGACTAATTTAATTCATTTTGGTGATTCTTAGAAACCAAATTTGATTTTTATTTCACTTTCGAAGACTAAACAGGTTTCCTAATCCCATGGTTACCGGTTAAATTGAATGAATCTCCAAGTAGTTAATGAGTTTGACCTTAAAAACAAACTAGATTGTTGACTCGTGCGTCGCATGAGTTTATTGATAAGGGATTGACATACGAATAATAAAATGTAATATATAATTGGTAATGGTGAAAAAAAGAATAGGTGATAATCCATAGTAGACAAAATAAAACAATTCATAAAATATATAAAATCTGAAAATATTATAAAAGAAAATTCGGTAATCTTATCAATAATTCGGTAATATATTTTGATATGAGAGGAAGGTTGTAAGGTCACGTCCTTCCATTTGAAAAAAAAAGTCTAGAGAAACAATAAATATATACAAACGATAGGAATGAAAAACAGGAGAAATATTAGAGATGACTGATTTTAGAGGAAATTTGTTAGGTTAAATTGGTGCGCTGCATTTTAGATGAAATTTGTTAGCTTAAATTGCTGCTAACTTAATACAACATTTTAGAGGCAGACATAATAAAATTAATAAATAAGGATTAGTTGAAAAGATCTACATCCAAATCTTAACAGGATTAATAATGGGTCTATCTAACGATTACCCTTAAGTGACCATTGAAAAAATCTAATGCTTCAATTTATGATGTATTAAATGCACAAATTTTTATATAAAATCTTAGTATATAGTTTTTTTTTTAAAAAAAAATACTATATAAAGTTTCTTAAAAAGTGCTCTTAAAGCACTTATTAGTATTTCCCTTACTTAATAGATGGATAATGCATAGTGTTGTAAATTCTAATGTATGCACCACCAAATGTAATTCCCATCGATAAAAAATAAATGAGTTTTTATATTGTTGGATATTTACTCTTGAGATTTTGATGGGGGACCAAAATTGAATTAGTGGTATTTTCTCATCACATCTCATCCTATAAATACTTGAATTGCATTCACCTCCATAATCACACTTGAATTGCATTTCCTCTATCAAAATTTCCAAATCATGGCTAGCTCAATGCTTCTTAAGGTTACTTGTTTGTTTGTGATATGCTTGGTTTTGGCCATTCCATTAGCAAATGCTGACCTTGACCCTAACTGTAGGGACGTGGCAGAAAGTATAATACCATGTGTTGAGTACATTATGACCCCTGATGTATCCGACCCCCCTGCAACATGTTGCAATGGGGTGACCAGTTTAGCTAGCCAAGGCCAAGATCTCCCTGAACGTCAAGAAGCTTGCAGGTGCCTCAAAGAGGGCTTATTCGAATTACCGGACCTCAATCTCGCTTCCCTTGCTGCCCTCCCTAACAAATGCGGTGTCGACTTACACTACCAGATTACCCCTGATATGGACTGTGACAAGTATATCTCTCATTATCATCCCTCTTTTTTAAATTTCATATATATATTCAAAAATATTACACGGATTGTTTATGAAACATAAATTCATAAAAAGTATTCCAAGAGGGACTAAAAACATTTGAAAACCTTGTTATCTTTTTTTTTTTTGGTTGAAATCGTAAACTTTTTTATGCCTAACCTAATAAGTAATAGATATGTAAAGTAAACTAATGTTATATTTACTTTGCTGATTGCAGTGTAAACTAGTGTTGAGCAGCTTCCAAGGTTTGTGGTAATAAGCAAAACAGAATAAAGGAGATGGCTTAAATTCTCCGATTGTAACTGAATCCCCCCACTAGGGTCTCTATACTATGTATTTCGATAATAATTAAAATAAAATTTGAAATGTTTCAGCTCGAATTTTTTGTGATTTACCGTGACACTTGGATTCACAATCATCTCTCTTATTTTTTATTTTTTTATGAAGAAATCTCTCTTATTTTTTGTTAATAAACAATAATCTCATGATTCTAACTTTAAACATTTTATAGTAATTTCTTCAACAAGTCAAAATGGATTACTAAAAGAGGTCTATCGAGCACAAGCCGTGCTAAATCAAAGTTAATATATAGTCAACAGAACCAAAACGACAACATACTAGAAAGCTAAAAAGAGAGATGTACACAAATACATCCATACGATAAAAAGGGTAACGCCACCGGTCATGATAGCCAAAAGAAAAAGTAAATAAGTTTGCCTTCAACCACACAAAACAATGCAACTTTACTTTGTCTAACATCTCATACACCTCCACGCTCGTATTGTTAACAACCCGGTAATCCAGATAATCCAAACACACGCAAGTCAAATCAGCTTCAGGAAAGAATGAGATGATCGAGGTAATCCAGCACACTGACAAAACTAAAGAAAGTGGTCACGTAAGACGATAGTATCCACCGTGGAAATGCATAACCACTTCCAAACAAGAGACCATAAAGCACTGAAGAATCGCAACCCAAAAAAATATATCCACCGTCTTGAACGGGCTACAAGCATCGTCTCATGAAAAATTCAATTTTCTCACTTTCAATTTCTTTCTTATTCCAATTTTCTCATCTTCAATTCCTTTGTTCTTGATCGTTTTCGTTTCTGTTATCGATCTTTATTCTGATTTCAACTGTGATTCACTTGTCCTCTTTTCGATTTGAGATTGCGTTTTGATCGCGGACTTTTGTTCTCACCTTTTCTCCCTAATTTCTAGGGTTCCGTGATTTGTTACTTTCTGATTAGTTTTTGGTTCATTTTCACGTGCAATCCGTATGTCTTGTTCGAATTCTTCATCAATTGCAATTTACGGTTTCTGAATCTCGCGATTTCGTGATTTGATTTCTTATGTTCTTGCGATCGCGATTCTGTTTCATCGCATTTCTTTACTGTTCGATTTACTTCTGTTTTGTTGTTCCACTTTGTTTTGCGTCTTTCCCCAATCCTTAGGGTTTCATATTCGTTTTATCTGTACCTTGAGATTTTGGCGTTTTGGTCCTTATCACTTATGCATATTGCTTCCAAGGTGTTTGTTGAAAGTCCTCATTGGAAGAATGATGGGTACTGTGTTCGGTTTGACCGTGCAGGTTGTTTGTTTTGAGAGATTTATGGAGAATTCTTGATCCTGGAAGTTTTAGATGGAGATTCCGTTTTGATTATTTTTGAAGATTTGGAGTTATCATTTTGTTTGTGACTTACAAGTGCAATCTACTTCTGTTTGAGGTTGTGATTTGATTGGCTTTTGTATATTACTGTCATCAATGTGAAGATTGGAGTTAATCTCTATGTGGCTGATCTTGTTGCTTGTGGCTTTGAAGTTCTTTGCGGTGTGGTATTTGGTAATCACTTCTTCTTTGTTTTATCTCCAGATATTGATTCTTGGTTATTGGCATTGATGAGTATTTGGTAGTTGTTTGAATTGAAGTCTTAAAGCCTTTGAAATTTTGATCTTTGTTGGTTATTGCTTATGGTGAACTTATGCAAAATACAGGGCCTTATGCAGAATTGTAGTTTTGGTTTATTGCTATTTCAACATATCTTGTTGGCAAGTTACATTCAGTTTTTATCCATTCATCATTGTGGACCTAAGACACTTTTTAAAGAGATTTTATCGAAGTTAGCATTAGTTATATAATAGCATATATAGTTGTAACCACCTCATTAGTGGGCTAATTCAATCATTTGTAACATTACTCTTTACTATCAATAATACACTTTCATAAGCTTTTCTCTCCTTCATGCATGGATGCCATGTTTCTTAACATATATATTATTAATTCCTCTTCTTTAACATTAACTGAGAAAGAATGAGAAATAATTGTATATCAGTTTGACATGGTGATGCTAATAACTACATCAAAAAATCAATAACCACAACATGTTGTGATGAATGTTACCGTACAAAATCAAGGCCTCCTCAATGTCATTGTGCAGATATTAATAAAACTTGTAACTCAGGTTGCACACTTTGTGCATGTCTACCATCACTACCCGTTCTTTGTCGTTGTGTTGATATCACCAACTTTTGCTATCCACCATGTAACTAGGATGTCAGATAAAGTCACTCAATCAGGCTCTGTGTTTCTATAGGGATAGTAATTAGAATAAAAGCTACTTCTATGTGTTTGTTTTCACCCTTGGATTTATGTTCTCTCCCTGCACAAAACACTCGCGCCCTGCAGCCAAGCCTAAAATACTCCTACGTTAGTTAACTAACGCAAATGCAAAATTAACATAACTTAAAATTTCGTTTGTTTTACATATACATGACTTAAGTCACACCGCATAAATGTGAGGGATAGTGGAAAGTTATAGTAAGTTGAGTTATATTTCCATGGAAATGTTAGATTCCCATCTTTTAAGCAAGGGAATAAGAATAGAAGAAACCATATGTAAATAACAATCCTGGGAACAAATTTTCAAAACTTGAAACAAACATGAGAATGTTGTATTTTCAATGTCACATTCCCGGAAATCATATTACAAACCTTGAAACAAACACACCCTAAAACCATTCGCTACTACTGCTTTAGCATCAAAATCAAAGATATTGTCATCCAAACTCATTTCGCAATCCATCTTATCGTTGGTAGCAAACCATAATCCTCACCTTCTTTGATGGATATCATTGGAGATGCATTACGATCAACATTGCATTTTAATCCCTACTTTATCACCTATAAAGTCAAAAGTCATTTCTTTCAATGAATCATCCTTGCATAGAGAATCGAACCTAAAGAAAGATTATTATATGAAGGTTACTTGGCTCCCTCAGAATATTTGTGATGGTATTGATCAAACAACCCACAATTTCATCTGGAAAGATATTAATAACAAAGGTATTCATCTGGTTGGTTGGAAAAAATTACTCATCCCAAGCATGATGGTGGCCTCGACATCAGAACGGCGAGAGATACCAATATTTGTTCATTGGGAAAGCTAGTTTGGAATATAATTCAATTTTCTAAGAAGTTATGGGTTGAGATTCTCTAAGATAGGTACATTGTTGGGCTGAATATCCTCCATTCTCCATCTCGATCCAGCGACTCTGTTTTTTGATCATCTATCCTTCAAGCTAGAGACGTCCTTAGAAAATGGTTATTCTTGGTGTGCCGGTTCATGCACTTCTTCTTTCTGGGCTTGTTCTGGAGTTCTTTTGGATTCTTAGGAACACTCATCTACCTCCATTTTCTTCAGACACCATCAACAATATGAATCTCAAATTCAATGCTTCACTTGAGGATGCTTTCATCTGGTCACATAACAAAAATGACATCTACACAGTCAAGAGCGGTTACTCTTGGATGCTCTCTCGCAAGGAACTAGTTATTACCTTTGACCCTCCTTCTTCTTGGTATTGGATTTGGAAGTTACAACTGTCGAAGAAGATCAAATTTCTCTTTTGGTTGGCATGCCACAATTCGACGCCTACTCTATCCTCACTCCACCATAGAAACATTGCTCACTCCCCGGTTTGCTCTCAGTGTGGTCTCTGTGGTGAAACTTTTCTCCATTGTGTGCGGGATTGTAATCACTCTAGACGTATTTGGCAGCATCTCAGTTTCCATTATCCTGATTTCTTCACAATTAATGTTACTCATGATTGAATTAAGAAGGGTTTGACGAGTCCTCTATCTTTTCTTTTGGCAGCAACTGTTTGGTATGCATGGAGCAATAGAAACTTGACGTGCTTGTGAAATGATAATTGGTCTGTTCACCAACTTTCCTTTAACATTCAAGGTATGGATGACACCATCAAAGCTTCTTATCCTTTGATCACAAATGACGCCATGGATGAAACATTGATTAAGTGGAACAACAACAACCATTCTCATGTCATTCTTAATTTTGATGGAAGTTGTCTTGGATCCCCCACTAGAGCTGGGTATGGTGGAGTCATAAGAAATGAAGCAGGCTTTAACTTGTCTAGTTTTTCTGGTTATATCCATCATACCTCAGATATTCTCTATGCTGATCTTTATGCCATTTACCAAGGCCTCTTGTTGGCCAAAGAAAAAGGTATTGCTGACCTTGTCTGCTATTCTAATTCCGTACTTTGTATCAACATCGTCACCGGCCCCCTGTTGAGATTCCATGCTTATGTTGTATTGATTCAAGACATAAAAGAGCTAATGGAGTTGAATATGAAATGATTAATCACACCCTTCATAAAGGAAATTAATGCGTGGATTTTATAGCTAACTTGACGCTTCGTCGAACACCGACCTCTTTTGCCACAACACTCCACCAGCGGATTTCCTCCTCCTTCTCCAAAATGATGCCGCTGAAACTTTTTATTTTAGAGCCTAGCTCTCTGTTTTGCTTCCTTGTTTTCTTGTTTTTGTTAGCCTTTGTAACAAAAATTAAAGACATGGTTGTCTGGCGTACAAGCTATATATCGTAAGATCGTACAATCTCATGTGTCATCATCCTTCAAACGTGTTATAACTATGCAAAGATCGTTGTATTCAGATGCGCAAAGGAAGAATGTGAGAGCATCACTATTCTCTCATGCTGATTGTGAAGATTTCATCCCATTCAATGACGGTGTCCAACCTGTTATGTTGAGACAGAGTGTGATGTTACATCGATCCTCGCAACTTGGTTCCTTAAAATGAATGGCATTAAAATACCCTAAAAGAAAATTAATTTTTATCGTAAATTTATCAATCGATATGTATCGGTACCATATGCGTCGGTAAAATAAAATTTAATTTTCTGAATCATTATTACTCATAATAGTAAATATTAAATGGTCTTTTTAAAAATACAAAAGTTTATTAATAACTCCATAATTCGTAAATATTATCGTTGATTTATAAGTTTAGAACACAAATGTACTGAAACATTTCAATTAGTGAATGTATCGTGGAAACTATGAGAGTAGAAAATTATGGAAATTTTTTGAAATACTCCAGACACCTCACTCTCCACATTTAATTGTGTGAGTTCTAGCCATTAGGCTACTAGACCAAAATAAATAAATTATCCATAACTATGATATTACTAACCGACAACCCTAAATTGTGCTTTTGTGTATGATGATGTTTGCATTTCTAAAAAAGGAAAAGGATTAACTAAGACATTGTCACTAGTTATAGGTCACAGTCAAATCTTGATATATATATATATATATATATATATATATATATTATGTTTTTCGTCCCTATAAATATACCAACATTTCGTTTTAGTCCCTCTGAAATTTTCCTTCAACTTTTAGTCCTGATAAAATTTTCAATCACTACTTTTGGTCCCTAAATTTAAGTTAATTTTTTTTATTTTTTAATAAAATTGTGCAAAAATGTGTAGAATATTGTAAAAAATATTCGCAAAAAAATTTATAATTTTAAAACAAAACACAAATTAAATATGAATTTTTAACCTTAAAAAAATATAAAAATTCATATTAAATTCATGTTTTGTTCAAAAAATCTATTTTATTTTAAGATAGATTCTTATAATATTATGAATTTTTCTGGAAAATTTTATTCAAAAATATGAATTCTACATAAGAGTTTAATTTAAAAGAGGGACCAAAAGTAAAGATGGAAAATTTTAGAGGGACTAAAAGTTGAAGTAAAATTTTAGAAGGATTAAAACGAAAAGTTGACATATTTATTGGGACCAAAAACATATTTATCCCTATATTATATCTACCTATAAATAGACCAGGCAATTATTTCCTCTATCAAAATTTCCTCTATAAATAGACATTGTCACTAATCAATCATTCATCTCCACACACTAGAATTGCATTTCCTCTGTCAAAATTTCCAAATCATGGCTAGCTCAATGCTTCTTAAGGTTACTTGTTTGACTGTGATGTGCTTGGTTATGGCCAACCCATTAGCAAATGCTGACATTGATTGTAAGGACGTGGCAGAAAGTATTCTACCATGCTTTGAGTACATTACGACCCATGATGCATCCACCCCTCCTGCACCATATTGCAATGCGATGAAGAGTTTAAATGGCGAACGTCAAGATGTTTGCAGGTGCTTCAAAGTGATCATATTCGTCTAACCGGACCTCAATCTCGCTGCCCTTGCTGCCCTCCCTAACAACTGCGGTGTCAAGTTACACTACCAGATTACCCCTGATATGAACTGTGACAAGTATATCTCTCACTATCATCCCTCTTTTTTCAATTTCATATATAGATATTTGAGTAAATACCCCTAAACTTATTTTCAACAAAGCACATGAAATTAATATGAATACCCTAACGTCATATAAGTAGTCCATCTAATAGTGATAATCTTAATAGTGATAATCTATCATGTTATACATTTACAATCTGTTACTTGCAAAAAGTTTTTACATATTAGTTTTATAGGTATTAGGAATTTGCAAAAATAGGATATGCATCATCATTTGAAACCTTTTTTTATCGTTTTTATGCCTAATAAGTAATAGATATGTAAAGAAATCTAATGTCATATTTACTTTGCTCATTGCAGGGTAAACTAGTATGGAGCAGCTCGTAGGGTTTAAATTCTCCGATTGTAATCTGAATCCCCACTAGGGATCTCTTTACTATGTATTTCGATAATATTTAAATAAAGTTTGAAATGTTTCGGCTCAAAATTTTCGTGATTTAACGTGACACCTGGATTCACAATCATGTCTTATTTTTTCAATAAATAAACAATCCTATCTCGATTCTAACTTTGAATTAGTTACATTTTACGGTAATTATCACTAGAAGTACCTATGAGATCCACGATGTTAATTACGTTGATACCGACCACTCTACCTCCAGAGCTACTCAAGAACGAATTTATCAAAACTACTCTACCTCTAATCGGAAGATACCGACCACTTCACAAAGAAAACCTCTTCTTCATTGATTCAGTTAATCAGAGTCCAAGTGTAATATCTTCTTGGGTAGGTTCCATAGGTATGTTTTTGGGCCGAATATCCTCAATTCTCCATCTCAATCCAACGACTCTGTTGTTTGGTAATTCATGCTAGAGACGTCCTCAAAGATGGTTATTCTTGGCGTGCTAGTTCAGACACTTCTTCTTTCTAGGACTGTCCATGGAGTTCTTTTGGATTCTTAGGAACACTTGTGCCTTACATTGACATTCATGATCTTTAGTTGATAGTTAAATATGTGATATCCTCCAGCAATCCACATACAAATGTCCTTTACACTCAGCTACCTTCATTTGCTTCTGACACCATCAATAGTATGAATCTCAAATTCAACGCTTCTCTTGAGGATGCTTTCATCTGGTCACATAACAAAAATGGCATCTACAGAACCAAGAGCTGTTACTCTTGGCTGCTCTCTCACAAGGAACCGGTTATTACCTTTGACCCTCCTTCTTCTTGGTCTTGGATTTGGAAGTTACAACTGCTGGAGAAGATCAAATTTCTCTTTTGGTTGGCATGCCACAATTCAGTGCCTACTCTATCCTTGCTTCACCATAGAAACATTGCTCACTCCCTGATTTGCTCTCGGTATGGTCTCTCTGATAAAACTTTTTTCCATTGTGTGCGGGATTGTAATAACTCTAGACTAATTTGGAAGAATCTCAGTTTCCATCAACCTGATTTCTTTACAAATAATGTTACTCATGATTGGATTAAGAAGGGATCGACGGGTCCTCTATCTTTTCTTATTGCAGCAACTGGGCATGGAGGAATAGAAACTTGATGTGCTTGGGTAATGATAATAGGTCTGTCCACCACTTTTACTTTAACATTCAAGGTATGGTTGAAACCCTCAAAGCTTCTTATCCTTTGATCACAAAGGACGCTATGGATGAAACTTTGATTAAGTGGAACAACAACAACCATTCTCTTGTCATTCTTAATGTTGATGGAAATTGATTTGGCTCCCCACTAGAGCTAGGTATAACGGAGTCCTAAGAAATGAGGCATGCTTTTACTTGTCTGTTTTTTCTGGTTATATCCATCATACCTCGAATATTCTCTATGTTGAACTTTATGCCATTTACCAAGGTCTCTTGTTGGCCAAAGAAAAAGGTATTGCTGACCTTGTCTGCTATTCTGATTCCTTACTTTGTATCAACATCGTCACCGGCCCTCTGTTGAGATTCCATGCTTATGTTGTATTGATTCAAGACATAAAAGAGCTAATGGATCATACTAATGCAACAATTAACCACATCCTTCGTAAAGGAAATTAATGCGCGGATTTTATGGCTAAGCTTGGCGCTTCGTCGAACACTGACCTCTTTCGCCACAACACTCCACCAGCGGATCTCCTCCTCCTTCTCCAAAGTGATGCTGCTGGAACTTTTTATTTTAGAGCCTAGATCTCTGTTTTGCTTCCTTGTTTTCTTGTTTTTGTTAGCCTTTGTAACAAAAAAAACATGGTTGTCAGGCGTACACGCTATATATCGTAAGATCGTAGAATCTCATGTGTCCATCCTTCAAACGTGCTATAACTATGCAAAGATCGTTGTATTCGGCAACGCAGAGGAAGAACATGAGAGAAGCACTATTCTCTCGTACCGTTTGTGAAGATTTCAACCCATTCAATGACGGTGTCCAACCTGTTATGTTGAGACAGAGTGTGATGTTACATCGATCCCCGCAGCTTGGTTTCTTAACACGAATGACATTAAAATACCCTAAAAGATAATCAATTTTTACCGTAAATTTATCAATCGATGTACCGATACATTAATTTGATCTTTATATTAATATATAAATGAGTTTTTTGTAAACAAAATAATATTCCCCATCATTTAAAATATAATAACAACTAAATGTAATTTACCATAAACGTCGGTAAATTAAAATTTAATTTTCTGAATCATTATTACTCATAATTGTAAATATTAAATATTTTTTATGATACAATGTAAAAAAAAATATATAGTATAATACTTAACAAAGAAATGGTCTTTCTTGAAATCCAAAAGTTGATAAATAACTCCTTAATTCATAAAAATGATAGTTGATTTATTAGTTTAGAATACAAATGTACTAAAACATTTCAATTAGTGAATGTATCGTGGAAACTATGAGAGTAGAAAATTATTGAAATTTCTTGAACTACCTCACTAGGACTAAGATTACCCATAACTATGATAGAAAATTCATCTACTCCTAGAGAGAGAGCATGTATTTTGTCTTCTCCCCTCATGGCATCCCCCAACCTCCTTAATCGACTAAAAAAACCCAGATAACCCCAAACCTTCGCCTCCTAAGTAGTCGCTCAGAGAAAAATTATTAGGATCTACCCAAGAGATCTCTAAACACCCCTCAGTGAAAAAAATATATGATAGAAAAGAAGCTTGTTTGTATCGAACACGAAAAATGGTAACCGCCTTCTCCCCAAAGTGTATATGGAGCCAAAAGTCTTCCAAGAATTATGTACACCATGGAAAGATGCTTTAGTAGTCAAACTTATGGGAAAAACATCGGGCTACAACATCATGAAGAATCGTCTCCAGATAGTGTGGAAGTTGTAGGGTGGCTTCAAAATCATGGATAACGATACTGGGCTCTGCATGGCGAAGCTTGGCCAATTAGCCGATAAAGAGAAAATCATCACTAGTGAACTTTGGATAATATTTGATCATTTTTTGGCGGTCTCCCACTGTTCGCCATAATTTGCCTCCTCTAATGAAAAGATAGATAACACAGTGCTTTGGGTATGTTTCCCTGATCTTAATCTTGTCTATGATGATGAAAGATTTCTTTTGGCCATGGCATCAGCTAGTGGTAGACCCATAAAGGTGGATACCAATACTCTGAAAGTAGAAAGAGGAAGATTTGCTAGAGTTTGTGTTGAAGTGGATCTCACGGTACCCGTCGTAGGAAATATTTGGGTCAACAGTCATTGGTACAAGGTCCAATATGAAGGTTTCCACCTAATATGCACAAATTGTGGTTGTTACAACCACCTTAGCCTGAACTTCCCCCTTGCCACTACTGAATCTGAAGTGGCGGAACCACACTTTCCATAGCAGCCCCCATAATAGCAACCAAGATTCAAACCCTAGTCAACACCCATAAAATTCCAATCCTAGCCAAAAAATTGGGAACCACGTGGGCACCGCTAAACAAAGAAAAGAAACCGAAATTATGAATTTCAATGCTAATCTAGAACTTCATGGTGATTGTATTCTTGTCACAAGAAAGAAACAGTCAGACAATAAACGCACCATAAATGCCTCAAAGACCGTTCACACAAAGACTTTTACTAAATTAAATTCTATGTCTCCTCTGACCCACAACAATAAAGCCGCAACGCCCACTACTAACCTACCACCTAGACCCAAAAGTAATGACATCAACAGGTCATACAAAGGAACTTTTGAACCAAAACGGCGCATACATGAAGATAGGGAGCCTATTATTAAGCTACCATTACCAGCCAGTACTAAAACCAAGAAAACCAATGATATTTCCACCTCTACAAAGGATACGACCTAACACAACACATTTTCCAATCCCATCATATCAAAAAATGTGAACAATATGCTAACGCCACCAACAATAACACATGTGGAAGAAATTAACCTTAGTTAGGAAAGAAATCACAACATTGCCACTTCCCAAGCCAATACACACACGCAAGAAGCTCACCACGGCAACATTACCTCCCTTCAATATAATGATGATAATAACACCTCCATGGCTACCTCATCCAATATATTTGACCATAGTGATAATCTTGGTGATTGTAACAGAATTCAAGAGACTTCTAATGATCGTGTAGTGGACATGGTTACTTAAACCTCCAACTTTAATCACCTCTTGCGTTATAGTTATTATTGAAGCCTTATTTGATACTTCAATCCTCTCTTGGAATGCAAGAGGGGCTAACAAAAATAGTGCCAAAAAACATATGAAATAGGTGATTATAGTACATAATCCTATCTTTCTTGCTATCCTTGAAACTCATGTCCCTTATGCTAGACTCTCCAATTTTTGGATGAATTACAATTACATTCATGTCCATACTGTTGAAGCTAATGGTCACTCTGGTGCTATATGGCTCCTAAAAAAAATCCATTGCTACCACTAGTGCAACTGTCATTGATTTGAACCAATACTCCATCACTTTTCCTTTAATCTTGCCTCCAAGACTTTGGCTTTCCAGATATTACAATCAAGCTAATTATGTCTATTCTGTCACCTCATCGACTCTTTATATCCTATGGAATGCGAACAAGATGCCTCTTTTCAAGCCTTCTCATGGCCTTCGGCAAGGAGACCCTCTATTTCCCTATTAATTTATCCTTTGTATGGAAAAGCTCTCCATTGCCATTAATAATGATGTTCACCAAGGTACCATCTGTTTCTCTACAAACGGCCCCCAAATTTCTCACCTTCTCTTTGCAGATAATGTCCTTCTCTTCACCATGGGAAAAATTTCTCAACTTTGGTTCATTACTGATATGTTTGATCGTTTCAGTCAGGCTTCAGGTTTGAAAATTAATCCTTCCAAGTCTAGGGCTTTCTACTCAACATGTACCCCTCAAGAAAATATCAACAGGCTTACTTCCATCTTTGGTATTAGAAGCACAACCTCTCTGGATAAATATTTGGGCTTTCCCATTATAAAAGGGAGAGTTAAGCGCAATAACTTCCATTTTATTATTGAAAAAATGCAATCCAGACTTGCCTCTTGGAAGCACAGGATGTTAAATAAACCAGGAAGAGTGACTCTTGCATCTTCTGTTCTTTCCTCCATTCCTTCTTATTATATGAAGGTTACTTGGCTCCCTCAGAATATTTGTGAAGGTATTGATCAAACAACCCACAATTTCATCTGGAAAGATAGTAATAACAAAGGTATTCATCTGGTTGGATGGAGAAAAATTACTCAGCCCAAGCATGATGGTGGCCTCGGCATCAGAACGGCAAGAAATGCCAATATTTGTATATTGATTCAAGACATAAAAGAGCTAATGGAGTAGACCAATGCAACGATTAACCACACCCTTCGTGAAGGAAATAATTGTGCGAATTTTATTGTTAAGCTTGAAGCTTCGTCGAACACCGACCTCTTTCGCCACAACACTCCACCAGCGGATCTCCTCGTCCTTCTCCAAAGTGATGTTGCGGGAACTTTTTATTTGAGAGCCTAGTTCTCTGTTTTGCTTCCTTGTTTTCTTGTTTTTGTTAGCCTTTGTAACCAAAAAAAAAATCATGGTTGTCAGGCGTACACGCTATATATCGTAAGATCGTACAATCTTATGTGTCATCATCCTTCAAACGTGCTATAACTATGCAAATATCGTTGTATTCGGCAGCTCTGAGGAAGAACGTGAGAGCAACACTATTCTCTTGTGCCGTTTATGAAGATTTCAACCCATTCAACGACGGTGTCCAACTTGTTATGTTGAGTCAGACTGTGATGTTACATCGATCCTCGCAACTTGGTTCCTTAAATTAAATGGCATTAAAATACCCTAAAAGATAATAAATTTTTACCGTAAATTTATCAATCGATATGTACCGGTACATTAATTTGATCTTGATATCAATAGATAAATTAGTTTTTTATAAAGAAAATAATATTCCCCATCATTTAAAAAATAATAACATCTAAATGTAATTTGCCATAAGCGTTGGTAAAATAAAATTTAATTTTCTTAATCATTATTACTCATAATAGTAAATATTAAATATTTTTTATGATACAATGTAAAACAAATAGTATAATACTTAACAAAGAAAATGGTCTTTTTTAAAATACAAAAGTTGATAAATAACTCCTTAATTCATAAAAATAATCGTTGATTTATATGTTTGGAACATAAATGTACTAAAACATTTCAATTAGTGAATGTATCGTGGAAACCGGAAACTATGAGAGTAAAAATTTATGGAAATTTCTTGAATTACCTCACTAGGACTAAGATTATCCATAACTATCTATGATACTACTCTAACCGACAACCCTAAATTGTGCTTTTCTGTATGATGATGTATATATTTCTAAAAAAGGAAATGGATTAACTAAGACATTGTCACTAGTTATAGGTCACATTAAATCTTGATTGATATATATTATATCTACCTATAAATAGACCAGGCAATTATTTCCTCTATCAAAATTTCCTCTATAAATAGACACTGTCACTAATCAATCATTCATCTCCACACACAAGAACTGCATTTCCTCTATCAAAATTTCCAAATCATGGCTAGCTCAATGCTTCTTAAGGTTACTTGTTTGTCTGTGATGTGCTTGGTTATGGCCATTCCATTAGCAAATGCTGACCCTGACTGTTTGGACGTGGCACAAAGTATAATACCATGCGTTGAGTACATTACGACCCCTGATGCATCCACCCCCCCTGCACCATGTTGCAATGGGATGAGGAGTTTAAATGGCGAAAGTCAATATGTTTGCAGGTGCCTCAAAGAGAACTTATTCCTCTTACCGGGACTCAATCTCGCTGCTCTCGCTGCCCTCCCTAACAACTGCGGTGTCAAGTTACCCTACCAGATTACCCCTGATATAATCTGTGACAAGTATATCTCTCACTATCATCCCTCTTTTTTAAATTTCATATACAGATATTTGAGTAAATACCTTTCATGAAATTAATATGAATTCCCTAACGTCTTATAAGTAGTCCATCTAATAATGATAATCTATCATCTATCATGTTGTACATTTACAATCTGTTACTTGCAAAAAGTTTTTACATATTAATTTTATAGGTTTTAGGAATTTTTTTAAAGCAAAAATAGGATATGCATCATCATTTGAAACCTTTTTATCGTTTTTATGTCTAATAAGTAATAGATATGTAAAGAAAACTAATGTCATATTTACTTTGCTCATTGCAGGGTAAACTAGTATGGAGCACCTTGTAGATTTTAAATTCTCCAATTGTAATCTGAATCCCCACTAGGGATCTCTTTACTATGTATTTTGATAATAATTAAATAAAGTTTGAAATGTTTTGCCTCAAAATTTTCGCGATTTACCGTGACAATTGGATTCACAATCATCTCTTATTTTTTTCAATAAATAAACAATCATCTATCGATTCTAACTTTGAATTAGTTACATTTTACGGTAATTATCACTAGAACGTGCACCTATGAGATTCATGATGTTAATTACGTTGATATTAATATTTTATTTATTATAATAGATATATTGATAAAAAATAAATATTTTTAGGCAAAATGAGTCATTTCTTGTAGAAACAAAGGGAGTAATTACATATTTTGTGCTAAACTAAATATGGGATGAAAATACTTCATGTTATTTCAATTTGAAGAACTTAAGTACAACCCGGAACTATTTGACTATGAAGAATTATATTATCTTGTCGCCTAACAAAGTTGACACCTAAGTTAAATTGTTATTTTTATCAGCAAAATATATTGAAATGTATTTCAATATTAGATGAGACACATATTTACCTCTCTTTAGTGAGCAAATCGAATTGAAATGAAAGAAGTTGTTAACTATATCATCACTCAATCCTATAATTGAAGATTAAATTCCAGATGTCTAGCAATTTTTCAATACAATTAGAACACAAGACACATCATTGTTGGTGCGCGTCACTAAAAGCCCCTCTTCTCTGTAATTCTACACGAGTTGGTAATCGGTTTTGCAATAATCTCCAAACTTCATCTTCTTAGACGTAGTTGGAGTTGACAAGAAGGGACGCATATATGGTTTGGGACCAAAGGCAGGAAAATACAAGTCTTCTTCATCCAGATCATCCGACGGCATCTCAACCATCAAAATATGAGGATATGAGGACTGAAATGTCTAAAATGTCAGCTGAAACATGAAACTCAAGGAGCGGATGAAGACTAATGACAAGTTGATCATTCATCACAGGAGGAGTCACGTTTGCTCCGAGCGTAGTTCCAGAAATTCATGGAGTCTTTTTCACAAGCCATTCACATCTACCTCCATATCGACCTCATTCTTTGAGTTAGGATCAACATTTGTGTCCAGTTACTTGATTATTTATCATATTATTGAGAATTTAATTATAACATTTAGTTTTTATAATACTATTTAGTAATTATTTCAATATATTTTGATGCAAAAGATAAGTATTGTGAACGCAATCAAAAAGTTTTTTCATCAAATATTGTGATTTTTATCGTATTTTATCATATTAATGTATTTTATTTTGTGATTTTTCGTCACGTTGTTTTATGTTCCAAATATTTTTTGAGAAAGAATTGAGAAATTTCCTAAACTAATTTTAAAGCAAAAAAAAAAAATTCTATTTGTGACGGAATATTTAAGTCAAACAATCTTTATCTTGAAAAATAGCGCCGGCCTTCATTGCAACGCTAATGAAATTCCCAGATATTTAGCGACGGGAGTATTCTCTCAGTAATTTGCAATGGTTTTTTCCCTCAAAAATTTGTGACGGATATATATTACGTTAATAATTTGTGACGGAAAACTGGGTTAAAAATATCCATATTACGAGAGGTTTTATGACGGATTTTTTATATTTGCGACCGAATGTAAACCGCCGCAATGAGTGGCGGAATTGATTCCCTCGCTAAATTTTTCCGACCCCCGTTATTACGACGGATTTATACAGCGTCGCAAATTCCGTCAAAAAGTCCTTTGCTACAGATTTTAGCCTATTTTGCGACAGAATCCGGCCTTCACTAAATCCGAGTTTTCTAGTAAAGAACCCCCAAATAACCCCCAACCCTCGCCTCCTAAGCTGTTGCTCAGAGAAATATTATTATGATCTACCTAAGAAACACTCGTCAGAGAAAAATAAGACATGATAGAAAAGAAGCTTGTTCGTATCGAACACGTAAACGGTAACCGCCTTCTCCCCAAAGTGTGTCTGGAGCCAAAAGTCTTCCAAGAATTATGTACACCATGGAAATATTCTTTAGTAGTCAAGCTTATGGGAAAATCATCGGGCTACAACACCATGAAGGATCGTCTCCAGAAAGTGTGGAAGTTGTAGGGTGGCTCCGAAATCATGGATAACGATAATGGGTTCTACATGGTGAAGCTTGACCAATTAGCCGATAAAGGAAAATCATCAATAGTGGACCTTGGATAATATTTCATAATTGATTGACGGTCTCCCACTAGTCGCCAGAATTCGCCTCCCCCAATGCAAAAATAGAACGCACATTGGTTTAGCTAGGTACATTTCCCTGGTCTGAATCTTGTCTATTATGATGAAAGTTTACTTTTGCCCATGACATCAGCTATTGGTAGACCCATAAGGGTGGATACCAACACTCTGAAAGTAGAAATAGGAAGATTTGCTAGAGTTTGTGTGGAAGTGGATATCACGCTACCCGTCGTAGGAAAAATTTGGGTCAATGGTCCTTGGTAAAAGGTTCAATATGAAGGTTTCCACCTAATATGCACAAAATTTGGATGTTACGACCACCTTAGTTGAAACTTCCCCCTAGCCACTACCGAATCCGAAGCGGCAGCACCACCTCTCCATTGTAGCCCCCAAAATAGCAACCAAGAGTCAAATCCTAGTCAACTCCAAAAAAATTCCAATCCTAGCCATAAAATTGTGAACCACGTGGGGACCGCTCCGCAAAGAAAAGAAACTAAAATTATGAATTTAAATGCTAATCAAGAACTTCATTGTGATTGGCTTCTTGTAACAAGAAAGAAAAAGTCGGCAAATAAACCCACCATAAATGCCTCAAAGACCGTTCCCACAAAGCCTTTTACTAAATTAAATTCTTTGTCTCCTCTGACCCATAACAATAAAGTTGTAGTGCCCACTACTAGCCTACCACCTAGACCTAAAAGTAATGACATCAACATGTCATAGAATAGCACTTTTGAACCAAAACGGCGCATACATGAAGATAAGGAGCCTATTATTAAGCTATCATTACCTACCAGTACTGAAACCAAGAAAACCAACGACATTTCCACCTCTACAAAGGATACAACCCAACACAACACAATTTCCAATCCCATCATATCTAAAAATGTGAACAGTATGCTAACCCCACCAACAATAACACATGTGGAAGAAATTACCCTTAGCAAGGAAAGAAATCACAACATTGCCACTACTCAAGCCAATACACACACACAAGAAGCTCACCACATGAACATTACCTCCATGCAATATAATGATGCTAATGACACCTCCATGGCTACCTCATCCAATAATTTTGATCATAGTGATAATATTGGTGATTGTAACAAAATTCAAGAGACTTCAAATGACTGTGAAGTGGACATGGTTACTTAACCCTCCAGATTTAATCACCTCCTGATTTATTGTTATTATGGAAGCCTTATTTGATACATCAATCCTCTCTTGGAATGTCAGAGGGGCAAACAACAATAAAGCCAGAAGACATATGAAAGAGGTGATTAGAGCACATAATCCTATCTTTCTTTATATCCTTGAAACTCATGTCCCCTATGCTAGACTCTCCAATTTTTGGATAAATAACAATTACATTCTTGTCCATATTGTTGAAGCTAATGGTCACTCTGGTGATATATGGCTTTTAAAAAATTCCACTGCTACCACTACTGCAACCGTCATTGATTCTAACCAATACTCCATCACTTTTTTCTGTTAACCTTAGTACAACCTCAACTACTTGCACATGTGTCTATTCTAGTCCTAATCCATCCTTGCACATAAATTTTTGGAACCACCTCACTCAGCTTAGCCAAAACCTTACTGGTCCCTAGATGCTCATCGATGATTTCAACGAAACTCTCCTCCCTGGTGACCAATGGGGAGGTATTTTTAACAACTCTAGAGCTTCAATCTTCGCCAACCTCATGAATAACAACAACAACCTCTTTGACCTTAAAACCAGCAGCGGCCGTTATACCTTGCACCATAACAACAACGGTTCTTTGTAGAATTCATTCTTACCAGAAGGCCCCGCCTTTTCCATTTTGAAGCTGCTTGGATAGAACATGAAGCCTATATTGATATCGTCACCTCAACTTGAAATTCCTCTAATCACAATCTGACAATTGGGTTAAAGAATGTCATGGAAAATTCTATCATTTTTAACAATGAAGTCTTTGGTAATATTTTCAAGCGGATAAACATGTCGAAAGAAGGTTGAAGGGCATCCAACTTTATTTAGAGAGGGTTGATTCCATTCATCATGTCCACCTAAAGAAAGAGCTACAAAGTGAATATAATCACATTCTCTTTCAAGAAGAAATGCATTGGTACCAAAAATCAAGAGAACGTTGGGTAAAATTTTGTGACAGAAATTGTGCTTTCTTTCATGCCTAAACCATTATTAGAAGAAAGAGAAATAGAATTCATAGGCTTCATCTCCCCAATGGTATATGGTCTAATGACAGATCTGTTCTTCATAATGAAGCTCAACAATATTTCAAGAAGCTTTTTGTTGCAACCAATATGGGCTTAACCACTCTTTCTATGAAGGTACACACCCAACTATAGACGAAAGTGGTAAAAACTATCTAACTTGCCCCATCACTAAGGCCGAAGTCTTTGCAGCCTTAAACACTATGAAGCCTTACAAAGCTCCAATGTCCATATGGTTTTCAATGCATTTTCTTCAAACAATATTGGCACATAGTTGGAGAACACATCTTCCACTTGGTCAAAAAAGTTGTCCTTACATGTTCTTTTGATCCCACCCTCTCTGATGCTCTAATTGCTCTTATTCCCAAAGTTGAACCCCCCACTACTTACAAAAACTTTAGACCGATCAACCTTTGCAATATTATCTATAAGATCATCACCAAAGTCTTCGTTCTCCTTCTTAGGCCAATGTCGTTGTTTTGCAGGAAATCATCCACTACATGCGTAGATCTAAGAAGAAAACGGGTCTGGTTCCTTTCAAACTTGATTTAGAGAAAGCTTTTGACAACATCAACTGGATTTTCCTTCAATCTTGCAACATTCAAGGTATGGTTGACACCCTCAAAGCTTCTTATCCTTTGATCACAAACGACGCTATGGATGAAACTTTGATTAAGTGGAACAACAACAACCATTCTCATGTTATTCTTAATGTTGATGGAAGTTGTCTTGGCTCCCCCACTAGAGCTGGGTATGACGGAGTCCTAAGAAATGAGGCAGGTGTTTACTTGTCTGTTTTTTCAGGTTATATCCATCATACCTCGAATATTCTCTATGTTGAGCTTTATGCCGTTTACCAAGGCCTCTTGATGGCCAAAGAAAAAGGTATTGCTGACCTTGTCTGTTATTCTGATTCCTTACTTTGTATCAACATCGTCACCGGCCCCCTGTTGAGATTCCATGCTTATGTTGTATTGATTCAAGACATAAAAGACAGCTAATGGAGCAGACTAATGCAACAATTAACCACACCCTTCGTGAAGGAAATTAATGCGCGGATTTTATGGCTAAGCTTGACGCTTCGTCGAACACCGACCTCTTTCGCCGCAACACTCCACCAGCGGATCTCCTCCTCCTTCTCCAAAGTGATGCTTCTGGAACTTTTTATTTTAGAGCCTAGATCTCTGTTTTGCTTGTTTTCTTGTTTTTGTTAGCCTTTGTAACCAAAATGATCGTACAATCTCATGTGTCATAATGCTTCAAACGTGTTATAACTATGCAAAAATCATTGTATTCCGAAGCGCAAAGGAAGAATGTGAGAGCAACGCTATACTCTCGTGCCGTTTGTGAAGATTTCAACCCATTCAATGACGATGTCCAACCTGTTATGTTGAGACAGAGTGTGATGTTACATCGATCCTCGCAACTTGGTTCCTTAAAATGAATGGCATTAAAATACCCTAAAAGATAATAAATTTTTACCGTAATCGATATGTACCGGTAGCATATGCGTCGGTAAAATAACATTTAATTTTCTAAATCATTATTACTCATAATAGTAAATATTAAATGATTTTTATGATACAATGTAAAAAAAAAATTGTATAATACTTAACAAAGAAATGGTCCTTTTAAAATGCAAAAGTTGATAAATATTTCAATTAGTGAATGTATCATGGAAACTGTGAGAGTAGAAAATTATGGAAATTTCTTGAAATACCCCGGGCACCCCACTTCTCCACATTTAATTGTGAGTTCTAGCCATTAGGCTACTAGACCCAAAAAAGAAAATATCCATAACTATGATACTACTAACCGACAACCCTAAATTGTGCTTTTGTGTATGATGATGTATACATTTCTAAAAAAGGAAAAGGATTAACTAAAACATTGTCACTAGTTATAGTTCACATTCAAATCTTGATTGATATATATTATAGGGTTAAATATGTTTTTCGTCCCTATAAATATACCCACATTTTGTTTTAGTCCCTCTAAAATTTTCCTTCAACTTTTAGTCCTATGAATTAGTGGTATCTTCTCACTCTATAAATACTTGAATTGCATTCATCTCTACACACTTGAATTGCATTTCCTCTATCAAAATTTCCAAATCATGGCTAGCTCAATGCTTCTCAAGGTTACTTGTTTGTCTGTGATGTGCTTGGTTATGGCCAATTCATTAGCAAATGCTGACATTGACTGTAAGGACGTGGCAGAAAGTATACTACCATGCTTTGAGTACATTACGACCCCTGATGCATCCACCCCCCCTGCACCATGTTGCAATGCGATGAAGAGTTTACATGGCGAACGTCAAGATGTTATGTTTGCAGGTGCCTCAAAGTGATCATATTCGTCTAACCGGACCTCAATCTCGCTGCCCTTGCTGCCCTCCCTAACAACTGCGGTGTCAACTTACCCTACCAGATTACCCCTGATATGAACTGTGACAAGTATATCTCTCACTATCATCCCTCTTTTTTCAATTTCATATATAGATATTTGAGTAAATACCCTTAAATTTATTTTCAACAAAGCACATGAAATTAATATGAATTCCCTAACGTCTTATAAGTAGTCCATCTAATAGTGATAATCTATCATCTATCATGTTGTACATTTACAATATAATCTGTTACTTGCAAAAAGTTTTTACATATTAATTTTATAGGTTTTAGGAATTTGCAAACATAGGATATGCATCATCATTTGAAACCTTTTTATCGTTTTTATGCCTAATAAGTAATAGATTTGTAAAGAAAACTAATGTCATATTTACTTTGCTCATTGCAGGGTAAACTAGTATGGAGCAGCTTGTAGGGTTTAAATTCTCCGATTGTAATCTGAATCCCCACTAGGGATCTCTTTACTATGTATTTCGATAATAATAATTAAAATAAAGTTTGAAATGTTTCGGCTCAAAATTTCCGTGATTTACCGTGATACTTGGATTCACAATCATCTCATATTTTTTCAATAAATAAACAATCATCTCTCGATTCTAACTTTGAATTAGTTACATTTTACGGTAATTATCACTAGAACGTGCACCTATGAGATCCATGATGTTAATTACGTTGATATTAATATTTTATTTATGATAATAGATATTTTGATAAAAAATAAATATTTTTAGGCAAAATGAGTCATTTCTTGTAGAACAAAGTGAGTAATTACACATTTTGTGCTAAACTAAATATAGGATGATAATACTTCATGTTATTTCAATTTGTTGTCGCAATATTGCACGCCTTGTTTGTCAACGGATTGTCCCTTCATTATTCTTCTTCTACTTCTTTCATCACAAATTTAATCTTTTTGCAGTACTGAATTTTCATTAGGCGCTCTTAGTTAATTTTGAGATATTTTATTTTTTGTGATGTCTATACCTACAGCCAATGCTTTTTCCGTTGCTACAGCTTTTCTATACCTACGGTTTTTTCAACCATCACTATAAACCTCGGTAGGAATATGTAATTTTTTTTTGTACTGT
Organism: Medicago arabica; assembly: GCA_946800305.1. NCBI lineage: Eukaryota > Viridiplantae > Streptophyta > Magnoliopsida > Fabales > Fabaceae > Medicago > Medicago arabica. Next base: position 37,615,306 of record OX326969.1, read on the forward strand.
GTCCAAACTTGTGAACTTTGGTGCATGTATAAGGTCCTTATGGTAGCCAAAGGGCTTTCTGGATTAATGCGAAAGGTGGTGGAGATTGGCTCTTTCAAAAGTTTTAAGGTAAATGATGCTCTGTTTTGATCAAACAAGACATGATAAACTTTTCATTCTTCTACTGAAAAATTTCAACATTTATGAAAACATTTTTCAAGTCCAAATTTTGAAAATCATTACCATGGATTGATGATTTTTTTTGGGTGAACCAAAACCTTTCAAGCCTTATTCGCACCGATAACACACTCCTTATAAGTTATAAAGCATCACAAAGTACCTCACACATCATTGTCTTGGCCTCATATTCACCATATGGTATTAATATTTCTTCTACACCTTATATATATTCATCAATAGTTAGAATAAGTTAGATGTAAGAGCTAATATATTCATTGTCAATTTACCTTCGTTTTTAAAGTTACAGACAAGCAAAATTATTTTTTATACCACTTTACTGATCATTCATGCAGTTAGTGCTTGCGATTACAACCGGTTCTGGTTTTTCTGGCATGTTTTTTCTGGTATGTTTTTCCAGATCCTAGATGTTGGAGTGGTATAGGTACTGCTAGTGTGGAACTGTTTAGCATATTTTCTTTGTGTTTTTCTCATTCTCGTTGGGGATATGGTCTTACTACTTTTGGGTTTTTAGGCTCCTTCTATGTTTAGTGCTACTAGCTAGTGCCCTATGGTTCTTTTGTCTTTTTTTTTGGTCCTACTACTTTTTTTTATGATACTCCTAGGATGTTATTTTTTGCAATTTTGTAATTTGACATACTTCTAAGACTTGACAAATTCAATAAGTAATAATTTTTTACATAATTTTTTAGAGAAAAAAAAGTTTATAAAATTTGGGTAGTTCGATTGATTTGAGATAAAAGATAATAATCTGAAGAAAAAAATTGTTTCAAATTATAAGCTATCAGTTATCACCTATAAATGAGTATAATTTTTTTTACATGAAAATAATAAAGTATAAGTTATTAGCTAACTTATTAGTTATCCGCTATTTTTATCAAACAAAACCTATATTATTGTAAGGGACTTGATTGTCTTTTTTTAGTTATTTCAGAATCTAATTGTCTACTTTTAGATGAAAGAGAGAAAATAGTAAAAACTGACTTTGCACATACACATTTAATGTGAAGGTGTTCTATTCGAAATACGATTTTGAACTCTTTCGGTTCAATATCTCGACTCCTTAAAAAAAGTCTTTCGCTTCAATATTTCTAATGTTACGTTAATCTCAAAATATTTCAACATTGAACATAAACAAAAAAATATTAATTACAATTGAGTATAACATTTTATTTGAATATATATTGATATGGACTTAAATTTAAAATCATAGGGTCTATAATCAATATAAAAAATTAAGAAATTCAAAGTCTTATAAATTTCAACAAAATAAACAAACCGCAGGAAACTCCACAGGAAAGGACATTTCAAAAATCGCAGGCAAACCGCAGGAATACCTGCGGAATTTCCTAGGAAAACGTAGAAATAATATTGGATAATAATTTCGCAGGAAACTCCTCAGCAAAATAAGAGTTACTTGCGGAAGTTTCTGCGGCGTATGAATCCGCAGGTATATTCGTCTGACAAAGGAAAATCTTCCTGCAGATTGTTTTCCCCAGGAAAAATGATTGTTTCTTATTGTGTGAAGTTTTATTTTATTGTTTTATAATGCATTTATTTCATTTATTGTTATAATTATTTAACTAAATTAATTTTGTAAAATAAAATTTAAATTAATTAAGTGATGTGTGTATATGAGTTGTCACTATGATGTAGATTGAAGGCAAACGGTAAAACAGTTGCAAGTTCCAATTAAGCTCTATACATACGGCCAAAATATTTTGCAAGTTCCTACACTCTCCTAGAAATTCCTTATCCCATGCCCACAACCGACAGCGTCGCTGCTAAGCCACCCCTCCATCCTCCCACCCTAAACCACACATATCCACTACGGTACTCAACTTATTCTCAGTCAAGTCAAATAGGCATCTAAACTTCACACACAAAGGAGCTCCTCCTAACCATATATTCGTCCAAAAAAAAATTAGCTACCTCATTACCAACCATTTCCCATAATACTCTCCTCAAACCACCCTCCTCCATCAACACCTACACCATTACAAATTTTTGCTACCTCCTACCACCATAAAGAACCACTTCGGCCCCCAACCATCAACCTCCCTGCCTCCTCACCATAATGAGCTAGCTACTAACACCCTATACCACAAACCTCCTTTGTCTACTAACAACCTCCAGCATCATTTGCCTAACAAAGCAGTGTTAAACTCCCTCATCTTCTAACCCCAACCCTCCATACTCCTTTCCCCGAAAAAAATATTAAATAAAGACTCAATATAAGATATTGTACCTGACGGAACTTTGAAGAAGAAAAGAGCATAGACAAACTTAGAAGTCAGGACAAACTTAAGAAGAATCAAGCGACCACCAAAAGAAATAAAGAGGTTCTTCCACCTTTGACAATCTATTTTTAATCTGGGTCAGAATTGGATCACAAAACAACAACCGCCGAAGATCACCATCAATGGGAAGGCCCAAATACAAAAAAATGCCCCTTGCCCACCGGACAACCCAAAACAGATGTCGCCTCAGTCAGCCAAGAATCAGCAATATTTACCCCAACCAACATACTCTTTTTAAAATTAACCTTCAACCTAGACACGCCTCAATGAGAATAAGAACTGCCAGCAAAACACATACATTTACCCAACTTTTAATACCTAAAAGTAACATATCATCGAAGAACTGAAGATGGGAAATAACTGTTGAATTCACAATACCAATGTTGTACCTAGTGAAAATGTTGGATTAGACCATGGCACTCATCATCACATTCAAACCTTTTGCTGTCAGCAAAAAAAGAAAAGGAGAAAGAGGGTCACCTTGTCTTAGCCCCTACTCCAAAGGAAACTCTTATGTGGGCCTGCCATTGACTAACACTGATGTTGTAGCCGTGCGCGCGCGCACACACACACTCTCTCTCTCTCTCTCTCTCACTCATCCACTTCCGCCGCGAAGATGGAAAAGAAATCATGCTCATGACTGCATCTAACTACCCTAAATCCACCGAGTCATATTCTTTTTCAAAATCAACTTTAAATAATAATAGCTTCTTCTTAAACTTACGAGCCTCTTCCACCACCTCATTCACTATTAGTATCCCATTAAGAATTTGTCTATCTTTAACAAACGTTGTCTGAGACTAAGAAATAAAACTGCCTACAACCAACCGTAATATGTTTTCTAATACTTCCGCTAGAATTTCGTAGAGACTCCCCACCAAAGAGATGGGCCGAAAATCATTTAATTTTTGCGGACCTTCAACCTTAGTAATAAGAGCTATAAAAGTATTATTTATACCTTTTGTCAATTTACCATTCTGATGAAACTCTGAAATAAACCTCATAATGTCATCTTTCATATCAAGCAAAAACTCTTTCAAAAAGCCAAAATTAATTCCATCTGAACCTAGACTCTTGTAACTGTCACAATCCCAGACAATTGCTTTAACTTCTTCCACAAAAAAAGGTTTTATCAAACTACCACCATAACACCATCCAATATTATCAAAGAGAGAGCATTCCTTCACCTTCTCTAAGCCAAAGAAGTCTAGACTTCTTCCAACAAATGCTAGTATTAACACGAGACAAAAAATGGATGTTGTTATACCATGCAATTCAACAACCTCATCTTCTGTCAGCATCTCGTCTTCCCCTTTACAATCTAAGACGGATAAATGAGCTTTGAGGGACTCTTTCTTACCGGGAAAATGCTTACAATAAAAACATGTCACTCCCTAAGAGTTTACGAGCTTCTTAATTTGCATAAGCGCTCGTAACCGTGTCCATTACCCATATTTTAACAATAAATAACAAAAAATATCACAATATAATTAAAATATGATCTAAAATCATTTAAATCAACTTATAAAATATTGCGCAACATAGTATTTAGCCAAATAAAGCATCAAAATAATAACAAAATAAATGTTGATTAAAATTAATATCAAAGACTTAAGATTAAATAACTAATTTTAGTATTGTAAAATTATAGTTATATATATAATGTGTGGGATGCGGTGTACCCGTGCTCATACCCATTCAAGATTGCAGGTAATCACTCAAGCTTAGGCCCAGACGTAACAATGTAGGAATTTACTCATCTATTGTTTGTTTTGTTTTTGTTTTTGCGGTGAGTTATTGAGGTTGGGTCCAATTACACATACCACCCGCTCCTTTTATATATATATATATATATATATATATATATATATATATATAATTTCTTTAGTATCTTTCTCTCTGATAAATTAAAATACTTTAAAATCACGACAACTTCTTTTTCACCAAAATCGTTGAATTTGGATCCAACTATACACAAAAACATATTTTTTTCTATTATACTATAAGGAAATAAAAATTATAAGATCATCCACAAAAGAGTTCCTCATTTTGGATGATAATATGGATTTTGTATGTCCTCGTCATTCATTTCACAGTTTATTTAAGAGTTAGGATCCATTGACACCAGATGTATGTCATCAAACTTATACTAAATATGTGTCGTTGGATCCATTCAATCATGCAGTTCATGATTAACATACATTGAAAAAAAACACTCGTCTAACTAAACCTCTCCTTGGTTATTCTCTCTCTCTCTCATATGTTTGCAATCTCGCCGCAGCTGTTGACGTGATCAAATTATTAGCACCATTGAAATCAGTAAGCTTATGCTCTTCGACTTTGAAGTTAAAACTCATTACACAACATTAAATTTATTGATTTTTACATTATGTACAAAAATATACTACCTCCATTTCTAAAAAAAATCATTTTGAGAAAAACACGGGAATTAAAAAAGTTGATTGTTGAATTAATTTTGTTCACAATTGCTATTGTTTTACATGTTTTCATTGAGTAGTTGTTATATATTGCAGAAAAATATGTAACTTAAATAGAGGTATAGTGATAAAAAAAATTAATTTACATTGAAATTTGATTTTTTTTATTTATAAAATGAGACAAAAAAGTCATATATAATTGAAGACAGAAGTAGTGTTGCATTTGACACATGATTGATTTGAATGGTAGCACAATTGAGATTTAAGAAAAAATTAATTGAAAGATAGGAAAGAGTCTAAGTGGGGTGAGTTTGATACGCTTGTTTAATATATATTTGTATAGATCAATTGAATTTAAAAACATAAATCAATGTCACAAGTGTACAAAAAAACAAAACAAAACATCTTTGTGACATTATGGTGAGTTAGTCAGACTAGGGTTCATCGGTTGTGACATTGGTCAACCACATTGTCACAAGTGTACAAAAAACAAAACATCTTTGTGAGAGAGAAAGAAAAAAGCCACTTGTGACATTATGGTTGGCCAATGTCACCAACCACAATGTCACCCAAGTGATATCCCAATAGTAACATATCAAATTCGCGATATATGGATAGGGCTGGACAAAAATTCGCAACCCGAAAAAATCCGCCAAACCGAACCCAAAAAGAGTGAAACGGGCGGTTCCATTCGGGTCTACGCGACCAGCAAAATAAACTGCAGCTTAAAAGGGGTTACCACGGGCGATTCCGGGTGGGAAGATTGGACCCCTCGGTGCCCAAACCCGCCTGAATTACTAGACATGCAATTAATTAATTTTATTTAATTAGATATTAAAGTGTGATGTGAGTGGACCAAGACTCTAGGCTATGAAAGCGGCACCTAGGATATGGTGAGTTAGTCAGACTAGGGTTCATCGGTCGGTTTCGGTCTAAAATCGGGACTAAAATCCAAAACCGACTTACCCAACAGTTGGAATATCTCAAGCCATTTCCACCCATATGAGCCAATTGGTTTTAACGGTTTCGATTAATCGGTTTTCACGGGTGAACGGGTGGATTGTATCGGTTTTGTGATAAAAAAAATTGATAAGAAAAAAACTTCACACATCCATAATTTCAGCACACAACCAGTATTTTAACACACAAATTCTCCAAAAACTTGAATACATAAATGTCCTTGTGATAAACAAGCATAAATCCAGAACTTTAACACACAAATTATCCAGAAACTAGAACACAAAAGTTCTCATGATAAACATGCACAAATCCATAAATACATAGCAAATAAAAAATATCAAAACTTGGGCAGATATATTGTTGAAGAAGAAGTGATAAGGATAGATCTGTGTGGAGAATAAGGAATGTGGAAGATGGAAGAATGTAGAGAAAACAAGGAGTGTGAAACGTGGATGTTGAAATTCAAAGAGGTTGAATTGTTGGAAGCGTATGGTGAGAGAGAGCAACCGGCGGCACAACAAGACTGGGAGATTGAGTATGCTACATCTATCGCTATGCTACATCTATCATTATTATTATTATTTATAGTAAAATAATTGAATATAATTGTTCCACTTACCAACAAACGCACATGACCTTATCTTTCTTTATTATTCCATCTCATTCATTTTGAATGTTTACATAAGGTGTGAGCTGCCATTGTTATACCCACTTGGAGGATATTTTTAAACTTCTACACAACATTTTTTGTTTGGTTCAGAACCGTGTTAACCGACTCGTAGACTCGCAACCTGCACGAACCCAACCCTTCAAACCAAATCGGAAAAGGCGAAGGTGGGTATCATTTCTTACCAAAATATTGTTAAAAATTATTCAGAAAAGACTAATTATGACTAAACATGATCCTTTCCAATTAAATGGAATCTGCAAGTTAGTTAATGAGTTTCGCATTAAAAACAAATTAGTCAGAAATATTTATATCCAAATCTTTTTTTTTAAGTAGTCTAATAACTAGAACGACACATTTAAATGTAGAGAAGTGTGATGTTCGGGGTTCGAACGCCAACCCCTGCATATAATATGCAATATCTCTTACGAGATATCTACATCTAAATCTTAACTGAATTAATAATACTTTATTTGATTGATGCATATTATCGAGTGTTATAAATTATAATAAATACATCGAATGTAATTTCCATCGATTAAAAATAAATACATTTTTGGTCACTATTATAAACAAGGGTCATATTAACTAGTGTTCCCGAAAACTAGTTAAGAAAATAAAAAATAGAAATTTTTACCGCACTTGGACTCTCCACTTTCTTTCAATTAGGTTTATTGCTACCTTCATCTTCAATTACTTTTGAGTTTTTTCTTTGTCCCTTTTTTTAAAATCACTTTCAAATTTCAATGTATATTAATTTAATTTATCGCTATACATGTAGTCCCTCCGTTTCTAAATATAAGCAAAATTGACTCTTTGGGTTCATTCATTTAATGATGTATGTGTTCTAATGAACCAACATTAAATTTTGAAACATTAACTAATCAATTCTATCCCGTGGCGCTAGAAATAATATTATATATGGCATTTCTTATTGCTTTTGCTGTCAAATCGTCGATTATACCCTTACATACATGGTTACCAGATACCCATGGAGAGGCACATTACAACACTTGTATGCTTTTAGCCGGAATCTTATTAAAAATGGGAGCATATGGGTTGGTTCAAATTAATATGGAATTATTTTCCCATGCTCATTCAATATTAGGTTCTATTCAAATAATCTATGCCGCTTCAACATCTTTTGGTCAACATAATTTTAAAAAAAGAATAGCTTATTCTTCGGTATATCATATGGGACATACATCATTAAATGAATGAATCTAAAGAGTCAATTTTGTTTATATTTAGAAACGGAGATTTTTGTGTAATATGTAATAACTACTCCCTCCGTCCCTATATACAAGCACCTATTAGACTAAAAAATTGACCCTAAATATAAACTTTTTTTCAAATTACTAGATGCATTTATTATTTTTTCCTAAACATACTCCTAATTAATACTATTAACTTGTCTTGAAATATGAAATGTTAAATTAAATACAAATACATACAAATGATAATTTGGTAATATTAAAACACAAAATGCACATTAATTGCATTAACAACTTTACTTAAGAAATGTGAAAAATAAAAAGGGGAGTTATATATAAGGACATCTCCGTCTCTAAATATAGGACCATTTTGAGAAAAAACAAAGGAATTAAGAAAGTTCATTGTTGAATTAACTTTGTTCACAATTACTATTGTTTTACATGTTTACTCTCTACGATCTCATTTATAAATAAATTTTGACTTTTTAGATTCATTGAATAAATGATGTATGTAGTCTATATTATAAACTACATACATCATTTTTCAGTGAATTTAAAAAGTGAAAATTTACTTATAAATGAGACCGATGGAAGTACCTGTTATGAGAGATAATTAGTTAATGTTTTCATAAAGTAGTTATTATATTTCAGAAAAATATGTAACATAAATAAAGGTATAGTGATAAAGAAATAATTAAAATACATTGCAATTTGATTTTTTTTAATAAAAATATAGATAAAGAAAAAACTCAAAAAGGTCTTATGAATAATTGAAGACAAACCTAATTGAAAGAGAGGGGAGAGCCCTCTGACACACTTGTTTAATATTCCTTCACCAATCAATTGAATTTGAAAACATAAATTCAATCACAAAAGTGACATATCAAATTCACGATATATGATATAAAAGGTTTTGATGAACTTGAAAACCCTTTTTATTGAAATTGAAAACCATTTAATTGATTGAATTTGTGTGGTCAATTCTCAGGATGCACAAATCGAGATCGGTGAAGAGGACTCATGCTTCCTCTACTCTTTAGTTGGAACAGATGCATGGTTTAGGAGCAAAATATTGTTAAAAATTAGACTAATATTCAATTCATTCTTTAACTTAATTTCAAGTATCGGTTTGGTCCTATAAGTAATAAAAGGTTCGCTTAGGTCCCTTAACTTTATTTAAAGTATCGGTTTGGTCCCTTCCGTTAATTTAATTCAAAAAAACGTTAAGTTTAGGGACCAAACTAATACTGATTAAATAAGTTAAGGGACCAAACTAATACTCATTAAATAAGTTAAATGACCAAAATTTAACGTTTTTTTGAATTAAATTAACAAAATGGACCAAACCTTTGTTTTAAATAAAGTTAAGGGACCTAAACAGACATTTTATTACTTATGAGACCAAACCGATACTTGAAATCAAGTTAAGGGGCTAATTAAGCATTGAAGCCTAAAAATTATTCTTAAAAAAAGACTAATTTAAGTCATTTTGGTTATTCTTATAAACCAAATTTGATTTTTATTTCACTTTCGAAGACTAAACAGGTTTCTTACCAATTAAATGGAATATGCAAGTTAGTTAATGAGTTTTGCGTTAAAAACAAATTAGTCGGAAGAGAAATGCTAGCAACACACCTTCTAGCACACACTTTTCAACACACTCTCTTTGATTGGTTAAAATTCAAATGAGACCCACCAAATTTATATGGAACCCACATGATTTGGTGGGATCCATGTGAATTTAAATCAATAAAAAAGAGTGTGTTGAAAAGTGTGTTGCTGGCCTTCCTCTTAGTCGGAAAGATCTACATCCAAATTTTAACTGAATTAATAATACTTTATTTAATTGATGTATAATGCAGAGTGTTGTAAATTATTTTTCTCAAAGAAACTAAATTAGCCCGCTTAAATTGATATCGGAGAGAATCAAACATAAGATTTTGAGGAGGAGCACATTCTCAGTACCAAGTTAATACCATCAGGCCAACTCAAGTGGCAATAGTGCAAATTAATAGAGTGGTGTAAATTCTTGAGTAAATTACACTCCCTTCCCATAAGAGAAGCTTGAATTACATTCCCTTTCCCTCTTATGTTAAAATCTACACTTTAATCCTTCAATATTTTTATTTTATTTCTAATAATCTAGAAAAAAATTAATAATCTAACATACTTTCGAAGAAAAAAAATTGCAGGCCTATTTTATTCTAATCAAAATTTAAATACATATTTTTCGCTATTTTTTATTGACAATTTCATTAACATATAGTTTTAAACCCTAATATAAATTATGACACAACCGAAAATGAAATTAAAATATGTGATAAATTATTAAAGACAATAAAGTATGGTTATTTAAAAGTTAATTTTATACTCTAAAATATAAAATTAATAGAAAAATATTTAAATTTAATCATCATTGATATTTAAATTATAAAAAAATTATTTTAATTTTTTAAATGGTGGTTCGAAATTAGTTTATATCATAAAAATATTTATATTTAAATTATAAAAAATTTAATTTATTTTTTTAAATGGTGGTTCGAAATTAGTTTATATCATAAAAATATTTATTTGTTAAATTAGATTAAAATGTAGTGCATATTTAATTATTAAGGATGGAGTCGTAATTCAAGCATCTTATATGGGAGGGGAGAATAAACAAAAATCAAGGGAGAAGAGTGTATATTTTAACATAAGAGGGGAGGGGTGTGCAATTCAAGCATCTTTGAGAGGAGGGGAGTGTAATTTACTCTAAATTTTAATGTATACATATTTATAAATAAATGATCTGTATGGTTTATTTAATAGATCATATGCATCATTTATTGGATGAAGGTAAAAAGTGAAATTTTTGTTTATAACAATAATCAGAAGACATATATGAGTTTTTATATTGTTGAATATTTACACTTGAGATTTTGATGGTAGTAAAGATCTCCTCACACAATAAAGGTAGAACATTGAGGACCAAAGTTGAATTAGCCGTATATTCTCTCTATAAATAGTCATTGAGGACCAAAGGTAGAACATATTCATTCATCTCCATAAAAACACACACTCACTAACACACTTGAATTGCACTTCCTCTATCAAAATTTCCAAATCATGGCTACCTCAATGCTTGTTAAGATTACTTTTTGGTCAGTGATATGCTTGGTTTTGGCCATTCCATTTGCCAATGCTGTCATTGCTTGTAATGACCTGCTAGAAACTTTATATCCATGCGTTGAGTTTATTACGAGCCCCGGTTTCTCTGATCCCTCTTCACCATGTTGCGATGGGATTAAGCGTATACAAGACAAAGCTACAACTACCCTTGATCGTCAAAATGTTTGCAAGTGCCTCAAACCCATTGTGCCCATCTTACCTGGACTCAATCCTAATAGCTTTGCTACCCTCCCCTTCAAGTGTGGTGTAAACTTACCCTTCTCGATTAGTCCTCATATGGACTGTAACAAGTACATCTCTCACTATCAACCCTCTTTTTTCAATTTCATATATATATATATATATATATATATATATATATATATATATATATCTTTTATATTTTGTTGAATAAATACCCTTTAGTTATCATTTTTTTTAAATAAAACCCATAAATTAATTTTCAAAAAGGCGCATGAAAATAAATTGCATTCTCTAACGTCTTATAGGTAGTCCATCAAATACTGCTAATCTATCATGTTTTTATACATTTACAATCTGTTAGGGACTAAACAAAAGATTTATCATTTGTTTTATGGGCTACTTACAAAAAGTTTTCAATATTATTTTGATATGTTAAGGAATATTTTTAAAAGCAAAAATAGAGTGCATCGGCATCGACGCATCGTTATATGACAGAAATGGCGTCAACTAAGTTGACATCTCTCTAATATAAACTTTTGCTTTTAATTTCTTAAATATGACTTTACAATTTGATAAGAACTAATTCAACATAAACCAAATACTTTGGGGACTAAAACTAAAATCAAACATTTTATTAGTTGTAATGTATTGACCACCTAAAGTTATCAAAATTAAATACATAATAAGTAATTGATATGCAATAGAACTAATGTCATATTCACTTTGCTCATTGCAGGATAAACTAGCAGGGCTTGCACTTGATGAATGAATAAATATCTGGTTTGTGATAATAACCAAAACAGAATAAAGAAGATGGCTTAATTTCTCCGATTGTAACCAAATCCCAACTGGGGATCTCTCTACTATGTATTTCGATCATAATAATTAAAATAAAGGACATTTGGATCCACTGTTATCTCACTTGATTCTTAGTATGAATTAGTTACATTTTACACTAACAAGCTCTATAACTACGGCTAAATCTGTAGGCAAAATTCTGTCACCGTAGGATATGGTGATGGACCAAATTTGAAGGTAGGCATTTAGTGTTATACCTGCGGTAAAATGACATTTACCTACGACTTTTGTTGTCACCAAATGTCAATTAAATGAAATATTTAACGGATAATATCAAATTAATATATGTATTTTTTTAATATATTTATGATGAATAGAAAATTAATTTTGATAAATTGGAAAAATTTCTAATAAAATGGGAGTAACATATTGCTAGAAACTCTCGATTTCCTGCAGAATGTCATGTGGATTTCGTTAAAATTCCGTAGGAAACCAACTACCTGCGGATTTTGCCAAAGCTTTTAGGTTTTCTGGTAATATCTTTGTGGTAATTGTTTGCTGAGGATTTTTGTAACCGCAGGAAATGTTCCTGCGGAAATTTTCTCAGAAAAAGTGAACAATATCCGCAGAAAATCTTTGGACAGAATTGGACGAATTTCCCGACCCATATATATCCGTAGCAAATGCCGCAGGTAATTCCGTAGCAAAGCTGAATCGGCACGTAAATGCTCAGATGCTTATAGCTTCCCGCAGGAAAATCATTTGATAAATTGGCAAATTTTTTTTAATTATTTTCTTTTAATGAATGCCAAATGGCATATTAAAAGTCCTTTTTTAATTATTTGTTTCAAAAAGAAGTTAATTAAAACCTATCTTGAGAGTTAAATTTGGGACAGAGCAAAAGCTATAAGTTTTTCTTCTTATAAGCTACAACTTTTATTGAAAGAGAATACCTATCAATAATATAAATCTTTTAAACTAGAAAAAATACAATGTCTCAATTTAATAACCATTATCATAAAAAAAAATTATAAACCATTTGATAAACATTTCAGAAGATCTTATTACAACTTTAATATATTTGAATAGAAGTATGCTCCCACCCATTATGGGAACTAAAACCTTGAGTTTTTCCTTCTGCCCTACAAAAAATTCTTCCACTCTTTCCAGTTTGCAAAATTTGCTTGGAGCTGCAATGTAAATTAAGAAAATAGGTCAGGTAACTATTGATGGAGAGGATGGAGAGGATAAGTGGTTGTTAATCTTACTTCCTTAAATTCACAATCTTCCCAATCTAAATCTCTTATTTCTAAATGTTAACCCGGACGTATTATTAACCCTAGATTTAACCTAATTCTATCACCTGATTTTACTATATTAACCCTAGATTTAATGTAATCAAAATCTATTATCTCTTATATTTCTAAATGTTAACCCCGAACGCAATATTAACCCTAGATTTAACCTTATTCTATCGCCTAATTTTACTATATTAACCCTAGATTTAATTTAATCAAATTGTTAATTGTTATTGAAATCTCCTATTGTTATGCAGAGCTCTCTTATTTCTAAATGTTAACCCGAACGCAGTATTAACCTAATTTTATCGCCTGACTTTACTATATTAACCCTAAATGTAATTTAATCAAAATCTATTATCTCTTATTTCTAAATGTTAACCCGAACGTAATATTAACCCTAGATTTAACATAATTTTATCGCCTGATTTTACTATATTGACCTTAGATTTAATTTAATCAAAATGTTAATTGTTATTGAAATCTCCTATTGTTATGCAAAGCAAAATAAATTGCTTAACAAAATATCCTACTTTTCCTAATATAGATCGTTAGTAAATTTTTCGTGCTTATCAAAATGTTAATTGTTATGGAAATCTCCTATTGTTATGCAAAGCAAAATAAACTCTTATTTCTAAATCTTAACCCCGAATGTAATATTAACCCTAGATTTAATATAATTATATCGCCTGATTTTACTATATTAACCCTATATTTAATTTAATCAATATCTCTTATTTATAAATGCTAACCCATCTCGTTATACTTAACCTAATTTTTCCCTCCACACTTTTGCATTTAATGTTTATCTAAAGTAAAATAATAAAATTATGTTCATAATTGTATGCTATTTTTTTTGGAAAGGAATAATCGTTAACCCATCTCGCTATTTCTGACTTATAAATGTTAACCCGTCTCGCTATACTTAACCTAATTTTAACCTAATTTTTCTCTCCACACTTTTGCATTTAATGTTTATCTCTTCTCTCTTCTCTAATTTATAAATGTTAACCCGTCTCGCTATACTTAACCTAATTTTAACCTAATTTTCCCCTCCACACTTTTTCATTTAATGTTTATCGAAAGTAAAATAAAATTATGTTCCTAATTATATGCTATTTTTTGGAAAGGAATAACCGTTATCCCGTCTCGTTATACTTAACTTGATCTCTTACTTATAAATGTTAAACCGTCTCACTATACTTAACCTATTATGTTACGTTACGGTACTAAGTACGATGTCATGGAAATATTATGTTATGGTACAGTACCAACGTCTATGCTTCTTAACATTATGAAATATTATATGACAATCATAACATTCATCTAAACCATTTTGTTACCTATTACCGTCAATATTACCTTTGATATGACCCGTGCGTTAGCACAGGTCGATGGTCTAATTATATATAAAAAAAAAAACAGACTTGTAATCAAACACATTCTGAACATAACACAAATGAAATTATTTAAATTTGAATTATCATTAAATAGTTATTTTTTTTAATAAAATAGGTTAAAATATTAATTAGAAAATTTTAAAATAAAATAAGTAGTTTGTTGAGATATTTGTGTTATATAAAATATTAAAAATTAAATCAGAACTTAATTTGATTTGAACCTTGTTCTTACATGACCTGATCAATTCGATCAAGCAATCACCATATCTATTTTGATTAATTAGTGGATAAAATCAAACTATTATATGAAGTTTGTTGGGATATTTATGTCAAATAAAACATTTTTTTTTTCAAAAAATATTAAAAATAATAAAAATATTGAGAATAAATATGGAAGTGACACGTGGTATGAAAATCTTATTTTATATACACACATTATTGATTATAAAAGGGCGGGCGCGTTTCTATGTGATGCATGATGTTAATGTTTTAAGTAATATTTTAATTATTATTATAACTGAAGCATCGCGTATATATACATGGTCGACCTTATAAAATTGGAGGTCTGACTCTCATAATAAAAATAGGTTCCAAATAAAAAAAATACATTTAAAAAAAACAACGTTTTATTTAAATTGAAAAATAACATCCGTAAATACAAAAAAATAAATAAAAAAGATCCATATTCTAATCAAAGATATAAAAATAAAACTTCAAGCGAATATTATCAACCTTCTGGCTACTAAAAACAAGATGACAAATTAGGGTTTAGGGTATATCACATAAGAATGATGTTTATATATGAGAATGGTAGGAATAAATTATAGCCATCAAATAAAAAGAAAAGGTTGAGATTAAAAGATTGATTAGTGAGTCATGTGCCATGTGTCTAAACCCTTAAACTAAATACTAACATCTAAACATTGAATCATTTCTTACCAAAAAAACAAAATTTAAATAAACCCTACGACTAAAACATTTATAATTTAAGAGGAAAAATGCAACTTATAAACATAAAATGTCAAAGGTAATTGATTATGAAACTTACTTGATATTGAAGTGATGACCGATTTTAAATTGAAGAAATTTAGGGTTGGATTATTTGAGAGTTTTTAGAGATTTGAGATGTGAAATTAAGAGATTACAGGTGATTTTTTAGAGATTTTCTTGTGGGGGAATTTTTAGAGATTTTACAGGTGCTTTTTTTGGGCGGCTTTTCTAGAAATCTTGGAGAGGGAACAATTTTTGAGGCGGAGCTCACATGTCTTATGCTTGCTATGGAATATGCAGCAAGCCATAACTGGTCTAGGTTATGGCTAGAGAATGATTCATCTTGTGCGTTTCATGCATTCAAAAACCATTCGGCCATTCCTATGCGTTTCAGAAACCGTTGGCATAATTGCATGCAGCTTGGTTTATTTGTTATCTGTTCTCATATTTATAGGGAAGGAACATTGTTGTGCAGACGCTATGGCTTCTTTGGGGCATGAGTTGCCTGACACTACTTGGTTCCACACTATGCCAGTTTCTTTGTCAATTGATTTCACTAGAGATAGAAATGGGATGCCCAACTATAAATTACCGTAGTTTTTTCTGTCTGTTTTTTGTTTTGTATTCTGCTTTGTTTTGAGGGTATTGGCCTAGTCCCCCCTCCTTTATACAATTTTTCCTTTTTTTTAATAATATTTCTACGTATTGAGAGGCGATACAGGATGAGAGTTGTTGTTGGATGTCAACCTAGTTGGGATGTTTCAGCTTCTCCTTGATGCCTAACCTCTCTATTTGCCTATCAAATAAAAAGATGTGAAATTAAGAAATGATCCACTGGCTAAGCTATAAAACAATGCAATGTGAGTTGTTTCACATTGGCGTACCGTGTAACATCCCGTGAGTTATATATATATATATATATATATATATATATATATAAGGTCTAAATTAGTAAGTATGTAACTTTTCATTTGGACAAAAATAATATCTTGTTGCTATTCAAACAAATTTAAAAAAGAATGTTATTTTTGTAAAATTTGTAAACAAAAGGGATACTTTCGTAATTTTTATTTTTCAATAAAACATTTCAAAAATTGTTTCCTAAATTTACCATATAAGTTATAGATGTTTTCTACTTTCATATTGTAGCAAACTATACTTATCTTTTTAAACGACACCAACAATATAGCAAATATAATATAAATTCTTATATTTTTAAATAATACCAACATTATAACATTCTTATAGATAAATTAGTATAAATAAATGAAAGTGAAAAAGTCACTCTAAAATCATGTATACACTTTATATATAGTATATATTATTAAAGGAAATTGGGTGCCTTTATGAATAAGGCTTAGGCGTTCACCCATCCCGACAGTGCTCAAGGACGCCGCTGACTACCCTTACGAATATTTATTTTATTTTTATAAAAACACAGCATAGTTTAAAATATAATTAAACATTGAACTACTCTTATCCCAAAACAAAAATATATGAATAAATTGAAATTCATAATATTGAATAAATACTTTTTTTTGCACCAACACTTGTAAATTATGAACAATATTTCTTTAAAATTAAGATTTAAATTAAAAACAATTAAACTTTGATTAAAACTATATATATATATATATATATGTTTGTGAAAAAATAATTAATCTAACCTAATTTTTCTTATTTTCCTTATATATTGTTTTTTTTAACAAGCTAAAATGAGATATATATTAACAACCCAAAGTTTTGCTTCTCAACACAAGGAGTGCAAAAAGGGGCAAAACAAAGTTACAACGATACAAGAATTCGACCAAAAACAAAATATTAGAAATGGACATAACACATCAGTCAATCCCTAAACAAACAAGGGGACGCTGCCACCATAAATGATAACCAAAAGGAAAGCACACATTTTTAACTTTCATCTAACGGAGAGAACACATCTTAACTTTTTCCAGTAGTTGCACCGTCGTATTGGCTTTATTAGCAAAAAGGCTTTGATTTCTTTCATTCCAAATAACCCAAATGCAACAAAGCCATATCAACTGTAAGAATGACCGACGCGGAGCATAACCACCTGAAGAATGAATAAACTGATTGAAGTGATCCGTAATTTGAGAGGGATCCACTGAATACAAACCAATCCAAGTCTTGATAAACTTCCAGAGTTCGCCAAAAATATTACAATGAATTATTAAATGATCTATTGTTTCTTGTTGACCACACCTTGAAACGCATAATTGATTGTCACTAGAAATTATGCCTCAACGCACCAAGTTGTCCTTTGTCGGCCATCTATTGCGGAAGAGACGTCAAGCACAAATAGAGACTTTGAAAGGGACCTTATTATGCCATGGTGCATCCGAAGCAACATCGTGATTCTGTATCTCCTGCCTCACGAGCATTTGATATGCTCCACGGACCGTGTAACCAACTGTAACATCTGGTCGCCAAAGCCAAGTATCTGTCTCTGAATCCTTCAAAGTAATGTTAGTCAACAAATTCCTAATAACCACCACTAACTCCTCCTCCCAAGCAAACAGACGCCGTCTCCACCTCCACGCATCCCCATTTTCACCCCAACCTAAGGCATGCATCGCACCTACCGTCAGGTTCTGATGAACAGAAAAATCAAATAACCTCCTAAATCTCTCCATCAACGACACCGTCCCCACCCAACAATCTGACCAAAAGTAAGTATTAAGACCATTACCAATACGTTTAGTAATATTCTCATCAAACCAGCTTCCACCTTCGACACCGACATATATCCCCTCTCTGATTTTAACAATTTCCCTCCACCACGCCGACCCAAACCTACCACCCTCTCTAGGCCGCCATCTCTCCTCACCATTACGGGACAACAAAACCTTAAACCACAACCCTTCCCTATCTACTAAACACCTCCAACACCATTTAGAAAGTAGAGCAATGTTAAACTATTTCAGTCTCCTTACCCTCAAACCACTAACCTCCTTACTCATGCAAATAGAGTTCCAGTCAACCCAAACAATTTATATATTGTTATAAATAATAGTATTCATGTTATAGTGAGATGATTCCTATTTCAATGGTATTTAACTATTTTATAATTGATGATTGAAGAAATCCCAACCACGATAAGATCCATTGACACCAAGACATCCCTTACACCAAATCCCGGCTATTAAACCCATCAATGAAATGGTTCACAAAATTAAGTTTGTCAAACTAAAAAAGTTTGTATAGAGATACTTTTGCGCCCTTTTCTTTTTTCTAAAGCATTTCTGGTCTTTTAATGTTTCTCTCAAATTCAAATATTAATATATTTTATTTAAGATAGTTCAACAATTTATATGCTATCCACTTTGTCACGTTAAGTTCTTCCAATGCTCTGGAAAATTTAGATATGAGTTCGTCAACTTATGAAATCTTGACTATAAATTACAAGACCATCCATAAAAGAGCTCCTTATTTTGGGTGCTTAAGTGGATTTTGTATGTCATCATCGTTCATTTCACAATTTATTGAAGAGTCAAGATTTATTAACATTAGATTATGTCAAAAAACTTATACCAAATATGTGTAGTTGGATCCATTCAATCATACGGTTCATCATTATTTATTAACATACTCCGAAAGAAAAAACACTCATGTAACTAAACCTCTCCCTCATTATTCTCTCTATATGTATCTATACACACACATATCTCCTCTCATTCGTTTGCAATCTCGCCGTGGCTGTCAACGTGATCAAATGATTAGCACCACGGAAATCGCTCAGCTTATGCTCCTTGACTTTAATGTTAAAAATATAAAATCTATTGATTTTTACATTATTTTGTATAAATAATTTTTTTCAAAGCGACATGCATCTAGTAATTTGAAAAAATGTTTATATTTAAGGATAAATTTTTAGTCAAATGAGTGCTTATATATAGAGACGGATGGAGCAGTTATTACATACTATTGCACAAAAATACTCTCTATATCCATATATTTAAGCACCCATTTGATTTTATTTTTGTCCTTAAATGTAAACCCCTTTTCAAATATGAAAAGTCAAATTTAATACACATACAAACAAATGACAATTTCGTAATAATTACACTAACAACTTTTCTTAAAAAAATGTGAAAAATGCAATGGGTACTTACATTAAAGGACGAAGGAAGTATTTAAAAAAATACAAATACAGTGAAAAAGTAATTAATGTACATTTTTGAAAATAATTTTATAAAAAGGGACAAAGAGAAAACTCAACAACTCTTTTAATTGAAGATGCAGGTAGTGATAAACCTAATTGAAAGAGAGTGGAGAGTCCATGTGTGGTGAATCTGACACACTCGTTTAATATTCCTTCACCATCAATTGAATTTGAAAACATAAATTCAATGACAATAGTAACATATCAAATTCAGGATATATGGATATACAAAACCAATTTCATGGTTTTGATGAACTTGAAAACCCTTTTTAATGAAACTGAAAACCATTCAAATTAATTGATCATATGTGGTCAATTCTCGGAGTGCATAAATTGAGATCGGTGAAGAGGATCCATGCTTCCATTTTATATTGTTGGATATTTACTCGAGATTTTGATGGTGGTAAAGATCTCCTCACTCACACAATAAATGTAGAACGTTGGGGACCAAATTTGAATTAACTGTATATTCTCTATAAATAGTCATGAAAGAGAGACGCGTATTTCATCTCCATAAACACACACTCACTAACACATTTGAATAGCATTTCCTCTATCAAAATTTCCAAATCATGGTCAGTTCAATGCTTGTCAAGGTTACTTGGTTGGCTATGATATGCTTGGTTTTTGGCATTCCACTAGCCAATGCTGCCCCTTCATGTCCTGCGGTGTCACTAACTTTAACACCGTGCCTTCCGTACGTATCAAACCCAGGTCCATCTCCCCCTAAACCATGTTGCAATAGGGTTAAGACTTTAAATAGCCAAGCCAAAACTCCGCAAGATCGTCGACATGTTTGCGGTTGCCTCAAATCCCTTATGGGCGGCATACCTGGACTCAATCTTCCCGCCTTTGCTTCCGTCCCTAAAGAATGTGGTGTTGCCATAGGCTATATTATTAGTCCTAACATGGACTGCAACAAGTACATCTCTCACAAAATGGAAAAATGGGCTACATACATACATATATATATATATATATATATATATATATATATATATATATATATATATATATTGTTGAATAAATACCCTTTAGTTATCATTTTTTTTTATAAATAAAACCCTTGTTTAAGCCAAAATCTTATCAAAATTTACTAAAATTAGTAAGGCCCGTCTTTGGAGTTGGCTTAGATGCAGCCGTCAATCGATGAAAGTTGCTCTTCTCCTATCTAAAATTGTTCACTCATACAAACTGACGAAAATACCCCATGTAATTTAATGAGTTAACTCATCACTCTGAAAGTACCGAGCGTGACTTAAGTCACGTATGAGTATTTTTAACTTTTCAGTTGGGAGTGAGCAAAACTCAATAGGAGAAGAGCAAAACTCTCGATCAATTGTAATCCTATGATCATAAAAAATATTTGTTTTTAATGATAACTACTTCTAAAATCAAATATTTTATTACTTGTAACGTATTGACCGCCTAAAGTTATCAAACTTAAATTCATAATAATTAATTGATATGCAAAGGAAACTAATGTCATATATTCACTTTGCTCATTGCAGGATAAACTAGCAGGGCTTGCACTTGATGAATGAATAAGTATTTAGTTTGTGGTAATAACCAAAACAGAATAAAGGAGATGATTTAATTTCTCCGACTGTAACCAAGTCCCAACTGGGGGATCTCTCTACTATGTATTTCGATAATAATAATTAAAAAAAAGGACATTTGGATTTGCTGTTATATCTCTTGATTCTTAGTATGAATTAGTTACATTTTACACTAATTACCTATGTGATGCATGATGTTTGGAAGAAAACATTGTATTACTATCCTATCGTTGGCTTACGTTGGAAAATTTTCAGAATGTAAGATTTGCACCGTGGATTAGATCAGACGGCTATGTTTTGTTTGAAAGTGCGACCGCTTCATTTCTTTAGCCGCAATGAATCTCAATCCCAAAATGCCACTCTAACTCTCTAAATCCTCGGTTCTCCAAAAAAACCCAAAATTTCTTAGAGATTGAACTAAACTTATCAAACACGAACCCAACGTATCGAAACTCCACAAACACGATCAATGGAAGAATCCCCAACTTACCAAAAATTCTCACAATCCCCTATTTGTCATCCTTACTAACCAATAAAAATACGATCCCCATTCTTCTCCACGCACGAATCGTAGAAGGTAAACGATTATCGGTAGGTGATTCTCGGTATTGTTATTGAACGTGTAGGACCCTCTGCATGTGGGTGTTGTTCAACCAAAGAAATATGCAGGAAGCAATTTCTTAGTCTACTTTCACTCGGTACATTAAACTTGATGATGATTTCTTAGTAAAGCTATGTTATAGTTCGATGCTGGTTTTGAATAAAAGAAATGTGATACATGGAGCTTTCACATTCAACTTGCAGCAACAATTGACAAATGAAAATTAAGTTCACATTGCCTTATTTCTCCTATAAATAGATGCATTTTAAGGAAGAAATTATCAGAAGCAAAAACACAACAATACAACTAGTGTATTACATCAACATGGAGTTAGACAAAAACTTAGGGATAATTTTAAGAGAAAATTCTTCAGTATAATTGGGTTGTGGGTAGTGAGAGATTGTGAGTGTTTGTAAACACATATATTTTCCTTTTTATTGAAGAGATCTGCAGCAGCCTAAAGAGTAGGCATGATTGGTCGAACTTCGTTATCAATTTTGTGTGTGCTATTATTCCGCATTTATTTCACTTACACTAATCTGACTATGGGGAAGCATAGTTTCCTAACTATTGGTATCTAAGCGTATGAGTTGGTATCTCTACTAATTTTTGGCAAAAGTACTATTCATATGAATAATGCAAAAATTGGTTAGTGTTACCATTTGTTCAAGGAGGTGTTGTAAAGAATAATGGTTCAAAAAAATTGGAAAAGAAGATCTAGAGGATGTTAGATTCAAGTGGGAGTCATGGAAGCAAACAAAGGAAGGGTAAAAATCTAAATATGCAGATAGAAGATTATATGTATTAGAAAAAACTACATCAACCTCTCACAGAAAAGAAAACAGATTTTATGAAGGATGATGAGTGGAACCTTCTCGATAGACAAGTATCTTGTGCAATTGTCGTTATCTCAAAATGTTTATTTTAACATAGCAAAAGAGGAAACCCTGAACGAAAAGCCTTGAGCCTTAAATAAAGATAATTTGATAAGGAGGAATCTTATGCTTTGAATTGCATAAGACACGTTAGTGGTGCAACATCGATGAACTTAATATTGTCACAACCTAATTAAGTTCAATTGTATCGAATTTGACGACGAGGAATGATGATTTATACTTTTGTCTTCCCCACCAGATAGTTGGAGCACTATTGTCGCAACTGTGAGTAACTCATTGAGAAGCAAAAAGTGTTGTAAATTTTGAGTATATTTCAAAAGTTTTAAATATTTTGTGTCCCATGTTTTTAATTGAGAAATATAAAAAAATATTTCAATAGAAAAATAAAATCATATTTTTAATTATAAGGTTTGACTTGGTCTTATTCCTATGTTGTGATTTCATTTTTTTCATAACTGTCAATTTTAATTGGCATTAGTACTGTTTTTATTAATGATAAAGGACGATTTTTGTTAGACATGAAGAACATAGAAAAGCCCCCCTCGTATCATTAGAAACTGAACCAAGATAAAACAATTTTTAACACCATTTTTCTTATATATGAAAATTTGTGCACTACCTATATAAAAATGCTCTCTTCTATGAGTTTATAACACAACCCTGGGATATCATCTTCATGAAAATATATTCTTGCCAGTTCTATATCCTTGATTTTATATTAAAAAGGGTCTGTTAAATCTTGGGGATTAGCGTATAATTACGCTGAAAATCCTTAAGGACAGTACGATCAGCACATTTCAGACTACCTCATTGCTTGTTCGTTCTACATATATTAATAGTTGATTCAGTAGCAGGTTTGATTCGGTTGTCAAAGATGTTGATAGAGTTGTGGTCGGTGATCTAGTTCAACAACAATCTCAAAAAAATAAGTTTATAGATCTCTCTTTTTGTTTATATTTAATTGATTCTTTTATTTATATATGGATTATTATTTATAGAGATAATTTTATGCTTAAATTTGCAACAAAAAGAAGAAATTTGACGATGTTCGTGATTTGGGTACTTCGTGAAGAGATCCAAAAAGGAAGTTGGGTAAATTGTCATCCTCTTCAGTTTTCATACATAATGAAGAGAGAGAAATTCAACCAGATAAAATAGTTGTGGTAAATCAAAGGTCTGACAATCCAAATCCAGAAATCACCGTAGTTATTACAACTCGAAAACTATCGAGTGTTGGAATTATTGAAAGATGGGACGATTCAAAAATCAATGAAGGATTCCACAAAGGAATCATGAGGCTAAAGATGATTCAAATGTTGCTTCCACCTCAGGAGGAGGTGATATGTTCTTTGAAGAGCAATGAAGAATCTTGGGTGTTAGACTTTGAAGCATCTTTTAATTTATTTCCCATAAAGAATTCTTCAAGAATTATGTCCTCGGTAACCTTGGTAAAGTGTGCCTTGGTAATGAAAAATCTTGTAATATTGTGGGCAATGGTGAGGTTAAGACTAATAAGGACAACCTTGTTGAGGAAAATAAAAAATTTATCTTATGTTGATGTTTGATGATAATAAACTTAATTGAACATAGTGATCAAATTGATTCTAGTGTGTGTTTTTCTCTCAAAGAAAAGCGACTCTCAACAACACAAAGTGTTAAGAATGACTTCAGAATTATCAAAAGGGCTTCATAATGAGCTCATAATCATCTCATGTGCACTATGGTATTGTGCTCGTGATTTTCGGGTATCAAAATCATTGATTAGATTCGAACCTTGAATCATTGAACTCTCAACTTTTATTCGCGGGAAGGGAAAAAGTGAGTAAAAACCCTTATGAGACCTTGGATTCGGGGGTTGGTTTCGATTGGGGAAGGTGTTAGGCACCCGAACCGACTATGGTATCCCATAGGAACCTTCTACCTATTCTCTAATCTTGCGTTAAATTGATTTTACTTATCAAAAAAAGTTAAGAGTTAAAGTGAAAGAAAGGAGAAAGATAAAACATGTTTTTGGTTATTTTTATTGATTTGGAAGGGTCAAAACCCTTTGCCTACTTACCCAAATAAATCGGGATCAAAATCAAGTAGTTCGGCTAAAGAACTTATTTGATGAGTTGAATTGATTTTAACATTTTTTGAAAAGATTTTAAGAAGAGATGAGAGGCCTCAAGGCATGAGAAGAAAATACGATGAAGTTGGTTAATTTTAAATGTACGAAATCCATGTCTAATGTGGATATTAAATTAATTAACATTTGATTAAGGAAAATAAAAGGAAAAAACACTTGGATTACATACCAAGGTTTACTTAAAATAAAATTGAATTTGACTTGATTGATTTTTTTTGAAGAAAATATTTTTTTCTAAACTAAACGATGAAATCGCGTAACGGCGGAATAAAAAATAAAAGAGCGTAAAGCGATAAATAAAGTGGTGTGTCGGTGCGCGTGTCAGTGCGTGTGCCGGTTACATATTACATACCCTAAATACATTCTATGGTCTCAAAAGAAAAAAAATGCGCGAAAAATAAATTACATCAATTCCCTAATTACATACTAAATATGATCAATAAATACATAACAACAAAAGAAAAAAATTAAAAGATGCATGAGATTATACTAGAGAGAAAGCAAAAATGACACATACCGAAACATTAAGCATAAAAAGAACATCACATACTAGAATTAAATACCAAATAAAATGCATGACATGAAACATATTAAAAAATATAAAATGCAAGTTTTCAAAAAAAAGAAAATATTAGTTAAAAAAATGGATGAGTTTAAGATTAAATCGATAGGCAAACTATACAATGCATGATATTTAAAATGCTAACTAGACACAATGCATGAGATATGACTTAAACTATTAAATAGACCAAAAGATAGTGATTGCATGGTAATTAAAACATTAGACAAAAAATAGAAAAAAATATGAAATGTTACTTCAAAGCCTAAAATCAACTAAAATATAAGAGATGAAAATTTAAATAAAACAAATAAAAAATGCATGATATGAAGATTATGACACTAATAAAAATGCATGAAAATGTAATATAACGCTTAAATGAATTAAATAAAAAGATAGTGCATGAAATTTAAAAAAAACACAAGAATTACTACACAAGGCAGGGGGTGCAGTAGCAAAATGGGGGGTGAAAATAGCAAAAAAGTAGAAACAATGGGAATGGGCTGGACAATGGAGCTGGGGCGGGTACTAGGTCAACCCATGGGTGACCCGCCCAGCTCCAGGGAGTATAAAAGGGGTTTTCTTCTATTTTTCCTCATTTCTTCACATCTCCCTCTCTCTAAAACATAGAAATTCTTCTCCTTCTCTCTCTAAACTCAAGGCCGGCGAAGGGGGGGGGGGTGGGGCGGCCGGAGAAGAAGGCCGGAAAAGACTCCGGCGCGGTGGTTGGCCGGAGGGCCACCGCGCCGGAGGTAAGAAACCTCTTTTTTTTTAAAATTTTTACACCAATCTTTTCCTTTCCTTCTCCTCTACCTAGATCTATGCCTAGATTTTCAAGAACACATCACACAAACCCTAGATCTACGAATATAGTACTCATAAAAAACATACAAAGTTCAAGGACATACCTCTATTCTTT
Source organism: Medicago arabica (assembly GCA_946800305.1). Taxonomy (NCBI): domain Eukaryota; kingdom Viridiplantae; phylum Streptophyta; class Magnoliopsida; order Fabales; family Fabaceae; genus Medicago; species Medicago arabica. The sequence continues at coordinate 37,641,744 of OX326969.1, forward strand.
CTCTTCCGTTCAGTTTTGTTCCTTTCTTCTTTTTTCTTTTGTTTCGTTTTTTGTTGATGTCTTGCCTAGCTTACGGTTTTGCGGCTTTTGTTCCTTCCTCTTTGCGTTTCGGATTTCTTGTTGTTCTATGGGTTGTGGTTCGGATTTGCTTATGGTTATGGGTTGTGGTTCGGATTTGCTTATGGTTATGATTTTCGGATTTGTGGTATGTTGAGGTTGTGTTGGCCGAAATTGTTGTTGGTTATGTTGGATTTGTGAGTTTGTGGGTTCGGATTTGTTTGATTTGGTCGGATTTGTTGATTAGGGTTTGGATTTGGTACTGGCCGAATTTGATTTGTGTTGGCTAGGGTTTGGATTTTTTTTCTCTTCTTTCTCACTGATTCTCTATGATCGGTGCTTGAGTTTGTCACCAAATGGTGATGAATTCGTACTTGAATTGCAGAGAAAATGGTTCAATGATGATGGTTCTGCAATGAATCACTGAGAATCATTTTGAAATTCAAATTTGTTCTTGGTGTGTTCTTGGTGAAAAGAGGTTTTTGATCTGTTTTCTTGTGATTTTTCTTTCTGAATCTGTTTGTGTGTATTGGAAAGTGTGTCTGCTTCATTAACTCTGCTACACCCTTAATCACCTGACGCATGGAAAGGACAAAACTACCCTTGCTATTTCTTGGAGGAAAAGTTGGATTAGGCCAATAACAAAGTGACATGTGGACAAGGACTTAAAAAATAAATAAAAAACTGATAAATAAATAACAATAAATAAGTAAACGGAAAAAAATAAATAACTAAATAAATGATTAAAAAAGAAAAACGAAAATTAAATAAATAAAAATAAAAATGTCCCGTCGGAACCAAAAAATGAGGTATTTTAAAATACCTCTCTGCCGAAATTTCGTCTGATACGACTGAGATTACGCGGCTTTTTACGCTAATTAAAACGATAAATCAACGACGTGAATAAAATGAACTTTACGAACGCAAACGTTACGCTACGCTAAAAAACGCACAAAACGCGAGTAAAAAAACGGAAACGATACGCGCGCGATATTAAAATATAAACGACGCACGAAAAATAAATGCGACCATAAATACGAACAAAAACAGACATTACGGGGATTCGCGCGCGAACGGCCGACTGGAAAACGAACAACGTACGAATAAAATAAAATAAATCGGTCAAAAATTAGGGTACGACAAGTATTTAAGAACAAAATTTACCAAGGAAATATGAGACCAGAAGTTGATCCATGTCAATCTCAAGAACAAAACTCTTTATTTAAAAGGAACTTCATAATAGACATCAAAATTACTTCTTATTGCATATCAGTAGATCATAATTTTAGACCAGAAGCATTTCAAATGACTAAACCAAGAAGTTCAGAATCGGTGCCTCAACATGGAACCTCGTCTAGATGTTAAGATTGAAGTTTTTGACTAAATTAACGAAAATCAATTGTACTTGTGGTTGCAAATCAGGTAGATCAGAATGGCAAGTCAATGCATACAAATGATTGAAATTCTCAAGATCAAATGTAAGATCAGAATGACACCAGAAGAAGATATATAGAAAAAAAATGAAATGATGGAAGAAAACTGCCTAAAGGTGCACAACAAGATCATCCGTTGGAAAGCAAAGCACCAAGAATAACAACTTATTTCAAGAGTTACTTTATCATTAAGATGGGTATTAAAGAACAAAAATAACTAGTTTTTGACTTGCTTAACAAGACAAAACTCTATAAAGGGTATCATCATTTAAATGAAAAGTACAGTTTATCTCATATTCAACCACTCTCATTCTACACCAGAATCGGATCCCAAAAAGATCAAAAGCAGAAAATCAAGATTACTTAAAAAGATCATAATCATTGCAAACTTGAGATTTATTCTAAACATTAGATAGCAATCACAAATACACTGAAGCCTCCACTCTATCTTTGGCACATATTTTACAATGTATTTGAAAAACTCAAATTCACTTTAGTGTGAATAGATTATACTTAGAGAGAGAGGTCATTTTGAGATCAATTTGATCATTATTAAAATCAATATCACAAAGGAATTGTGTATTCAGTTGCAAAGCTTCACTAATATTATTTACGCTATAAAGGTGGATTGTATGGCATCTAAAGTCTAAAGAGGTTATCAAAAACTTGTTTGGTCAGGTTGCCTAGGGAAAAAAGAGAGAGTGTACAATATCTGGGTGGGTATCTTAGGTAGCATATTCGAAAATCTCACAGTTTATGGGGCTGGACTAGCCTAGTTAAGGTGAACCAAAATAACTTGTTTGTGTCATCTTCTTTGTCCCTTAACTCCTTTATTTGATAGTTCAAAAGCAAACACAATCATTCAATCTCTTCTTGTATCAAATTAATTTTGATACATACTTTAGATTATTAGATATGAACAGCTTCTCAAGGTTGAGAATTAGTCAAAATTTCATAGGGTCAAAATTCAAACCTCGTATTTCTTATTATGATTATTTTTACTTAAATTGGTATCAAAGCTTTTACTCTAAGAATTTGAACATCTAACAAGTTTTAGAGGAAATATTTAGAAAGAAGTAAATAGATGATCAAAGAATTCCACTAGCAAACTTCATCACAGAAGGAGGTTCTCAATCAAGACCACCTTTCTTCAATGGGTTAAACAATAACTTTTAGAAATGAAATGTGCAACTATACATGAAATCTCAAGATACAAGGATATGGAGAATAGACACTTATGGTGATTATTTTCCAATGGTTATTAAGAGGATGGAAATCAAGTTGAGAAACCAGAAGACACATGAACAAAAGCAGAACAAGAAAAAGTTCTCTTGAATGGAAAAGCAATCTAATCTTATCACTTGGCTTGAGTATCCAAGAAATTGAATGAGTATAAGCATGTGCTACTACAAAGAAGTTGTGGGCCCACAACACCTCCTAACTATGAAAGACCAAAATCATATCCATCAAACGCATACATCTATCGTTTAGTTGCACACAACTAAATTTCCTCCCTAAATTGAAACGAAGATAAGTTAACATAATATATTCTTTCTTTTTCTTAATCAAGAGTAAAATTACACGATTAAAAGACTTCATAACTGAACGGTCACACCACTCTAATCGAATGTCACCTGCTTATATATATTATTAAAAAAAATAAAAAATACATAAAACTCGGGGACATAAAACTTGACTTAGTAGATCCAAGTGAATCAACCTTAATAGATAACAAGATTGTTGACCCGTGCGTCGTACGGATTTATTTATAATGGATTGACATACGAATAATAAAATGCAATATATAATTGGTAACAATGACAATATGTTATGCAAGCACTTGAGCAATAGGGTGTTCATAAGTTGCAAATCGAAAGAGTGGCGCCAAAGGATAATTAGCAAAATACAGTGGGATTTAAATTGTACAATTCAAAAACACTACTGATATATGCTTCAGTATGTTATATGCTTCAAAAAACACTACTAATAACAATTCAAAAACCATTACTTAAGTTATATGCTTCGAAAAACAAGTTTTTTAGGTGTCTATCTAATAAAACAACACCTAGAAACAAAAAACGCAAAAAGGATATTCCAATTCTCAAAAAAATATGCATATCAATAAAATGCATGTTAAATTAGAATACCAGTTAATTAAGAAGTAGTATGAGAGGAAGGTTGTAAGGTCACTTCCTTCCATTTGCAAAAATCAAAATATCAAAATATATGATTCTTCTGCTGTCTGTGTAATTTACCACGGTTTAGGGTTTTTTTTTGTTCAGAGAAACACGGTTTAGGGTTTGCTATATATAGCCGAGTTTGCATGGAAATCAGGGTAGCCAAGTTTGCATGGAAATTAGGGTATTCTGTTTGTAAACGTATTAAATAAGTGCACAACAACTTGTTAAAAAAAAGTATAGAGAAACAATAGATATATACAAACGATGACACAACAGGATAGGAATGAAAAGCTCATCAGTGAGGAGAAATATTAGGGATTGCTGCATTTTAAAGGGAATTTGTTAGGTTAAATTGGTGTACTGCATCCTTATTTATTAATTTTGTTACGTCTGCAACAATTTAACATAATTTTTTCCCACTCATTTGTTTTATTAGGTTTGCATTTATTTAACCTAACAAATTTCATCTAAAAAAGTGCATCGCACAAATTTCATTCCTATCATCTTGCCTTTTTTTTTTGTTGAAGGAAATATTTTCTACACTTATTTGATGTTGCACGTTTGTTCTAGAAACTATGAACATATCCTTATCCTTATTTATTAATTTTGTGTTAAGTCTGCAGCAATTTAACCTAATTTTTTCTCGCTCATTTGTTTTATTAGGTTTGCAATTATTTAACCTAACAAATTTCATCTAAAAAATGCATCGCACCAATTTCATTCCTATCATCTTGCCTTTTTTTTTTGAAGAAAATATTTTCTACACTTATTTGATGTTGCACGTTTGTTCTAGAAACTATGAGCATATCAATGATCACGTATGATGCATTCTATTTTATACTTTTTATTTTATTTTTGTTTTGACAATTTTTTGTACATTTTCTTATCTAAGGAAATATTTTGTACACTTATTTAATACTAAAAAAATGGATTGCACCAATTTCATTCATATCATCTTGCTTGTTTTCTTTATTTTTTTTCTATCCTTTTGCCTTTTTTTTGACAATATTTTGTACACAATACTAGAAAAATTCATCGCAATAATTTCATGCATTTTTTTGACAATATGTTGTACACTTTTTTTTTGAACCAATTTCATGCCTTTATTTCATTCCTATCATGTTGCCTCTTTTTTTTTACAATATTTTCTACACTTATTTAATACGTTTACAAACAGAATACCCTAATTTCCATGCAAACTCGGCTACCCTAATTTCCATGTAAATTTGGTTTTATATACCAAACCCTAAACGTGTTTCTCTAAAAAAAAAACCTTTAAACCGTGAAAAAATTTCACACACAACACAAAAATCATATATTTTGATATTTAGAGTTTTGCAAATGGAAAGACGTGACCTTACAACTTATTTTTTTCACCGTTACCAATTATATATTGCATTTTATTATTCGTATGTCAATCCATTTACAATAAACCCGAGCGGAGCACGGGTCAAAAATCTAGTTTTAGATGGAATTTGTTAGGTTAAATTGCTGCTAATCTAATGCAGCATTTTAGAGGGAAATTATTAGGTTAAGCTGCTGCAGACTTAATAAAATTAATAAATAAGGATACAACAATAAGAACAACATAGTGAATCAAACCCTAATTGCTAGCCAACTGGGTCTATATTTGGACGGATCAACTGACTGTAAACACAAGAACGGTTCACATACCATCCAACTCCCTGCAACAACATGAATTACATGCAATAACAAACCTTTCGAGACCCAAACAGTTAGTGGATCAAACCCTAATTGCTAGCCAACGGGATCTATATTTAGACGGATGAACCTACTGTCAACACAAGAACAAATCACATACCATCCAACTCCTGCAACAACATGAACTATCATTACAATAAAACTATGTTTTAGCATCAGCCAAAAACCCACTCTAACATGGTAAAAATCGACGCTAACCCTGATTTAGTCGGATTAGTGTCATGGTCGGGGGAAGGCAAAAATTAAAGAAAAACTATAAATTAATTTAGAGTGTGTTAGGCTGACTCTACGTGGACGCTGTTAGCGTCGGTGTCGGGGGGGCGACGCTAAATTCGGAGTCTAAAATCATGTTTTCTTGTAGTATACAGGCAATATCGAACCTTTCGAGCCCCAAACAGTCCATGTCAAACAGTAAAGAATAACGTTTATTAGAGGCAACCCTGAAACCTCAAAATCTACATATCTCAACAAGTTTGGACAATGATCAAATAATCTAGTATATTCTTCGACCACAATTCTCTAAAAAAAAACTCAAACTTCCCCTTTCTCTCCTCATTCGCCCTCACTAAATGCAAATCTCCTACACAACACCAAAGATCCTTCACCCATCCCTTTCTTCTTCATCGCCAAAATATCAACCCACATTGACATTTTTGCAGCCAAATCACAAGGGGCATAGAAATTTAAAATAACCATTTTTATCTTGTGCGCCTCTAATTCAAGACACACACCCTAGATAAGCCATTCCCATGGAAAGATCCTATGATATTACAATCCCATAAGATTAATAACCTCTTGTAATTGTTTTTGTTCATATCTAATCCTTGCATATACAAAAGATTAAACCATTATATTTATTTATTCCAACGTTTATAACTTATCTTTTTTTTTTAATTGAAAAAGAAAAAACTATATTTCTTCTTTTGTCGAAAAACGTTCGTTTTCCTTGAAGCTTTTAACTCAGCGGAAAGTGGCAACTGCTCTTTGGCCCCAATAACCATTTTGGGGAAAGCAGAAACCATACCAAGATTTTCCAAACCACATGGATCACATATGCAGAAATAGAGCATTAAATGAAGCCAATTGACATTTACCAATTTGTCAACTATGCCTACCGCAGATAACTATATTTCACGTCATTTCAAAGAAAAATACCAACTATGTTTCCCATAACTACACTTTATCAATTTAGTGTGATACACTTAGTAGATGTTTTAATCTCTTAACTATTTAATAATGGTTTTGATCCCTAACTAGTGCGTTAAAAAAATACATTTAGTTAACGATCATTAGAGAGCATTAAATGAAGCCAACTGATATTTACCAATTTATCACCTATTCCTCACATAACTATGTTTCACATAACTATACTTTTATCAATTTAGCGCCATAGAGGTAGTAGATGTTTTAATCCCGTAATTATATAATAATGGGTCGTTCGATCGTTAATCGGTGTGCTTGACAAAAAAAAATGTGTCAAGAGAGGTTTTTCTTTGTTTGGGTTACCGTCATGTTGAGAGGTATGGTAATACCAATCATTTTTAATATTAAGTGAGGACTAAAGTGGGGGATTTAGGTAGCTTGTTTGAGGTAAGAGATAAAATGTTTCTTTTATATCTCTCTCTTCCCGTGATAAATAACTAAGAGTAATATAAACAAAATAACATTTGATGTTGTATTGAACTTTGAAAGAAAATTTTCACAAAAGTGACAATTAGAAAGAAATGGAGGGAGTATATTAGAAAGTACATGGAAAATTGTGGATATTTATTCTTGAGATTTTATTTTTTTGGGAAAAATGTTCTTGAGATTTTGTTAGGCGCAAACTCTCCTCACACAATAAATGTTAAAACATTGGAAGCAAAGTTGATTCGGTATAACATTCCCTATAAATAGTCCTTAGCTATATGCACCATAACACAATCATCACCTCCACACTCATTCACACATTTGAATTACATTCCCTCTTCCAAAATTTCCAAAACAATCATGGCTAACTTAATGCTTGTCAAGGTTACTTGCTTGACTGTGATATGCTTGGTTCTGGGCATATCCATGACCAATGCTGCCCTTTCATGTCCTCAGGTGCAACTCACTGTAGTACCATGCCTTGGGTACCTAAGAAACCCTAGTCCATCTGTCCCTGCACCATGTTGCAATGGGCTTAGGGGTCTAAATAACCAAGCTAAAACCACTCCTGATCGTCAAAGTGTTTGTAGGTGTCTGAAGACGACTGCACAAAGCTTGTCTGGTTTAAATCCTTCTGCTCTTGCTGCTCTTCCTAGAAAGTGTGGTGTCAACTTGCCCTATAAAATTAGCACGGCCATTGACTGCAACACGTATGTACATCTCTCTCTAAATCAACCCTCTTTTTTGATTTCATATATATACACTCAATGTTTTTATTTTGTTGAGGAAATTCCCACACTATTTCCAAAATTCAATTTGAATTATGGGTGAAGAATGGTGGAATATGAAGAATCTAAAATACACTTCGTAAAAATATATAAGCGAAGAATCCAAAATCCACTTTGTAAAAAGTTAAAATATGAAGAATTTAAAATTACAACTGTGGATTAATTGTTTTTTTTACTTGAATATTTTCATACCTCACATAATAAATTGCATAAGCTATTTGAAATGAATTACGAGTTTTTCTATCATGTATAGATGTATGTTTAGAAGTTCAAAATAATAATTTTTGTCTTATTTAATTTTTGTGATAATTAAAACTAAAAACAATAAGAAAAAATTTGAACAACAAAGATAATCTATATTAACAAGTGTCCTCCGTACATCGTAAAAGAATCAAAAGAAGAAAGTTTTGTATAGAAAATGAACTTATTTTATTTTTTGGGTTGTTTAAACAATGTCTTTTTGACATTTATTAACATAACTCAAATAATATTTATATTTAACTGTTCACGAGGCATCATCTCAGTAATAAGTATTTAATTTTCCATATTCCATAACATTTATAAGCCGTCTACACAAAGTACTATATGAAAATATTTCTTAAAAAAATAAAGTATATAAAAATATGTGACAGTAGACCATCTTGGTAAACATTAAGACAGTAGAGGCAAATGAGACAAATATTAGCATAGAGAGACAAATATTAGCATAGAGAGACAAATATTTGTTTTACGGACCAAAATCAGTGAATGAAACCAATTGAGATCAGTGAATGAAAAGAAAACTAATATCAATTTTTTTTACTCATTGCAGGGTAAAGTACTGATCAACTTTGAAGGGATTGCACTTGATGAATAATAAGTAATACCTTGTTTGTGATAATAAAAAAGCAAGACAATAAAGAAGCTGGCTTAATTTCTTTTGATGTAACTGGATCCCCACTAGGGATCACTATTCTATGCATTACAATAATAATTATAACTAGAACGCCGACCCGTGCGCCGCACGGGTCATATGAGCTGGAATAATTTGATATATAATAAAATGAAATATATTTGAATGGAATTTAAAAAATTCAACTACAAAAACAAAATTTATTGTCAAACAAAAGCTACAATATCGAGAAATATTGTATCATCAACCAAACATGTTACACCAAAGAAATAAACGGTTTTTAAATCCAACATAGCATATATTATAGAATACTTATATATCTAGAAATACTTAGTACACGACGTTAGACGTCACATCAATATCTTCATCATCGTCATTAACCCGTGCATAGTCTGATGTAAACTCGCACACAACGTTAGGAAAATTCTCTCATTTTGTTTCAATTGCAATGAGAAATTGTAGTTACCATGAGAAACCAAATTAATACATAGATATACATAAATAGACATATTCAACAAAATATTGCTTCACTCAAGCTACCCTTTAATATTTGTGGGTACAATTGTTGAATCATCAAAATCATATTTATATTTAGCATGTGAGATATTAAATTAAATATTTACGCCTTTTTGACTCAATCCACGACAATATTCACATAATGGAATTTCATTATCACAGTAAATTTTAAAGTGACTGTGAAACGTGCACATTGGCTTTTAGGGGTAAATGGTTAAGAGCACAAATAACTTGGGATAGTCCTTTACTCTATATGACTTAATTTACACCTAAATTTTGTTTGAAAGTCAACACAAACACGGAGAATGATGTAGTTTGTTGGAGCCCACACTATTAAACCTCTTGTTTTCTTTGATATTTATCAGCCATTTTGTAAGCCTAATACGTAAGATATGAGCATGAAACTATATAAGCCTTAAAATGGACTATTTGAGAAAATTATATTATCAATAATTAATGATGACAAACTCTAGTAAGGTTTTCCAATATGTCCCAAAGACAATGTGCACATAAAAATTGCTAATAGAAAGAGACGTGCTAATTCTTTATCACGATCTTTGTAGGATCTATTAAATTTTGTAAACACTAATCATAGTGAACTTAAAAATTCAAAAATTATTACTTTTCATTAAAATGAAAGTTAGAACAAAATAATGTAAGCTAGAACTTCAAATCATGTATAATTGAGGAAGCAAAATAATTTGGTTCTAAACTTGGTGGTATTCAAACAGTGTTAGGTCTCAATCTCAACTACAATTTTTGCGATTCTACGTGTGACAAAAAATCAAGATTAGGAAAAGGAAACAATGGTTTATAAACAAAATGACACAAAAATCAAACTACAGTAGCCATAAATATGATAATAAAAAATATTGGTGAAAAGCAAAGAACACAGTATAACATTAAAATTGATTGCAATCAAACAACATAAAGTAGACTCACCTTTGATCAGATCTCTAATGAAAATATGGAAACATATAAAATCAAAAATTAAAACTCCATTTTTAAAATTCAGTGAGTAGTTCCATGGTACCTCATTTACTTTTATTTAGCTGTGTCATTTTACCCCAAGTCTCAAAATGTCAAAGTTACAACTAATATATTTCAAGCCATATCAAAGTACAATAGCAAAAAATATAGAGCATAACTTCTTCTAGTAAGAAACACATCATATATCATTCCTTATTAATGCCACAAATTGAAGAAAAAAAAACAATTAAAGGGTGCAAAGATATGTCAAAGATGTGAATAGGGAGGCAAAAAATGGCACATGGATAAGAATGGTGAGCTAAAACTACCTTGGCAGAGAGATATTTAAGGACGTGGCAAACTAAGCAGAAGCACCGGCACTGACGTGCTAAGCGTATTTGCAGGTCTTAAGAAACAGTTGTTGGTTCTTGAGTTGGCTTTTTTATAGAATAACATGTGAGGAGGAGGTAGATTTCGCTTCAAAGGAAATGGTGGAGATAAGACCTCCAAATCAACTGTAGCATCTACGATTCGTTGACAAAATGAAATGGTAGTATGATGATAAGATTAACTATTTAGTTACTTTTAATTTCACTGAGAATGATCTAACAATTACCTCATTGATTGGAGAAGAATAACCATGCGTGTTTATAGAGATGCTCTGCAAAACGTGTTTAGATGTGTAGAAATATTTTTGCAAAGAAGAAAAAATTATGAAGAAATGAAATTGAGAAGAAAAACATTGAGAAAGGAGAAAAAAAGAATAGATTAAGAATTAGATGTGAGAGAAACCGAAATTATTTTGAAAGAATGAGAGATGGAGGGTGAAAAGATACATATAAATGCATTGGAAATAGCCAAAGGGTGTGCTGAATGGTTTTAAACTGAATGGTTTGCATGGGTTATTCTAAAAGACGGAGATAAAAGCATTCCACATTTTGCTTTCCAATGCACGTTCCAACTAACAGTGCTATAACCAAGGCTCACTAAATGCACACGAATTAGGAGAAAAATAACCGATTGCAAGGAAAATTTGAAATTCAAATTCAAACATATAGAAGGAGGGAAATATTTTTAGGGTTAAGTTGATTAGCAATTAATGACATGTGATTAGAGGGAAAAAATTAGGTTAAGTGATTAGTCAGACCTAATAAGCTTTAAGAGTAAGTGATAAAATCTCAAATGTTTCTGTTCAAAATACTCCTTATCCACCGTGTCAACTATCATCTCTCGTGATTATTACACTTTACAATAATATATTTTTCGAAATTTGTTGTTATTAGATAAAAATTAATGATTTTGGTCTGTATAATACGTAGAATATTTGATTTAAGCCTCTTAAATAAGACCTAAAATGAATATTACATGGACCAAATTCAGTATGAACAAATTTTGCAAGTACTAAAACTAAACATAAAGGACCAAAAATAAAAAGTGTTATATTTTTTTGATTTGCAACTAACTTATTTTACGGAGGAACTATCTCTCTCTAAGAATGCATCTTTCTTTCTGCTTAGTAAAGAGCTCAGTAAAAACCGCTACCGCGGCCGTTTCCTACGTTAATCCAAACTCAACATCCGAGATGCATATATCAATGGTGGTGGTACAATGAGATCTTCCCTCCACACCACCGTCACACCCTTCTCTTTATAGCCATCATTCCCAAAGCATGTTTCAGTCATTCTTGTTCGCATTCGTTCAAAGGTTTGCAGAGGTCATGTTGTTGTGTTTGATCTAGTGTTTTCTGGTTGGCTGTTTATCTATTGCGTCTGCATGTTTCAGCTTCGCCTCCTTAATACCTTGTTTTATTGTTACATTTGAGGTCTCTCTTTTGTGGTAAAGAGATTTTAAACATTCAACATCCCAAAATACTCTGAGTAAGTATTGTTGAGAATAGAAGGTAGATTCATAAGGTTAGAAATGAGTCGAGTCGAATCGAACTTGTCTGAGCTCGACTCGAAGAATTGGTTCGGCTCAAAACTCGACTTACGGCTCAAAACTCGACCGACTCGTTTAAAATTCTCTCGTTAGGTTCAAATCATTAACAAATTACATCTTTATCCTTTTAATTTATTTTCTTAAAAGGCAAAGATTAAACTAAAATAAAACTCAACGAGTACCGAGTACCAAATCGATGAACTCTATCAAATTAGTACATGATAGGAACAAAAAATATACTCAAAGTTAAGTTAAATTACTAAGGGAAATCGGCGTTAGCACTTTATATTAAGTGTAGTGCTCACCACCACAAGCATATTACCGTTGTGTGATTTATTTCTCTTATGTAGACGCTTATATAGACGCTCATTCTCCATAATGTTTACAACTCCCCGATGTGGGACCATTTAGTTTAAAAGCTTGAATTAAATAGACTGCCATACTGCCAGCATTCAGTATTGCACTATATATATTACTAGACGCCGCACGGGTTTGTTTCGATTTTCATATATAAGCATCATGTTGACTATATTATTAGTTGTCGATATTTTAAATGTATTATGTATAACATTTCAATAAAGACTACAATAGCAAAATGCACCGAAGTTGGAACTCGTCATACAAAATTTAATCAATGAGTAAAATTTAAACAATGAACTAATTAAATAGTTCAAAATACACATCAAAGGAAAAAATTTACTGCATAAAGTTAGTATGAGAGACATATCAAGTGATTTAACCATGGAAGCCGATAAGGTCACCTACATTTTCATTTTTCAAGATATATGTCGTAGGAAAAAGGGGAAGAAATGGATGAAAAACGCAGACTTTTGGGTTTAGATTGTGAAGGAGAAAGGAGAAAAAAGAGTTCGAAACCGTTTGGAAAAAAATGAAAAAGAATTAATTGTTTTATAAAAAGGGAGTTTAATATTGGATATCAAATAGTGGAAGCCAAATGATATTATAAAAATAGCAAGTTGCTTGTTGGTTAAAATGCTTTGAAGTAACCAACATGACATGGGTTCAAATCCTTGGAGGGATTTTTTTCATAAATATTTTTCAAAACCCTAAAAAAAAGGGCAGGATTAGGGTTAATCAGGTTGCTTGCAATACTGTTTAACATTTAGATATATAAAGATTAGCTTTTATTTTCTTATATATATACATATATATATATATATATATACTATCGAGTTAACTCATAAACCAAACGAATCGAACTATATATAGTTCAAGTTCAACTCATTTAATTAACGAATTTAATTTTTACTTCAAGTTCGGTTCATTGCCAACCCTAAATTCATACCAACGTGGTAGATTTGTAGCATACTTAACGAGCTTATTGCGGGCTTAGTTTTCAACTCTTTCTCTTTTCTCTCTTCCTCTATTGAGCAGTGAAACATAGACACAAACACAATTCCTCTCTTCTTCTATAAAACAAAAACACAATCTCTTTTATCTTCCTTTGTTGCGCTGTCGTCGATTCCTCTGTTGCGTCGTCGTCAATTCTATCATTTTCCACTGTTTAGGTTGGTTTTTTTCCTTATTATGTTTTATTTTCCTCTGCCCTCTTTTTTTTTTTGTTCAGGTTTGTTTCTTTTCTTTGGTTTAATATGTTCCTCTATCTTTTCTTTTCTTTGTTCCTCTATCATTTGATTATTTTTATGTCCTTATTTTTGCTGTTAGGGTACAACGGAGCCATGGCAACATCAACAGTACAATCAAACTCTGTTTCTATCGACTCTTATGGTCAAAGACATAAACGAACTGGTCATAATCTTGACCTTTCTTGGAAGTTTAACCATTATAAGAACCTGAATGATAAAAAAAAATTGTGATTTTTGTGATAAATCCAGTATTGGAGGAATTAGTAGAACAAGAACACATAAATTAGGAATAATTGGTGAAGTAGCTCCATGTCGTAAAATAACACCAGATGTCAAGGCACTGTTGCAAGATGATTTTGATGAGAAACAAAGGAAAGCAAAAGGAATTGAAGAGGTACAAGCTACAAGGTTGTTAAAATCGGGACTTTATTTTAGGGCAAAAGGGAATAACAAAATTAGGATTCGTAAAATCGCAATCAAAATCGAAGGATTTTACTCAAGTATTTTTGTAGAATCGATATAGGATAGCAAAATCAAAATCGTAGATTCTGCCAAAACAAAAAATTATGTTAAATATATGTTATAAATTGCATATAGTCATAAATGACTTAAAGTTCAAAGTCCACAAAATACATATACATAAATGACTCAAAGAGATTAATGAAATTGAATATCGAATTAGTATTATTAAAATTCTATAAAATAAAAAAATCCAATTCAAAAAGAATCCATTTTTTTCTAATCTCTAGTAAAAGAATTTTAGAGGATGTTTTCCAATTGTTTTAGAGAACGAATCGGGAGACAATCAAATGGAAATAAGAGATACAAATAAGAGTCTGAGTATGCAAAGAAATCTATCTTGATTCTATTCTATATTTTTTATTTTTGACTTAATGAAATGGGGGGTAAAATAAAACATAGGTCTTTTTATTCGTACCTAATTAGTACGATACATTCCCTTACTACTCCCAAGGATATTTTTTATTTATGCTTCATTTAAGATTTTTCAATTCTACTAGAAATCAGGTAAGAACTTGTTAGATGTTCTAATTGGATGTTTCGTCAATGGTGTTATGAAGGAATCTTTTTTTGACTCTGCACTAGCGATTCCACAATTATTATAAGATATTATAAACTTTTCAGTGAAAAATAAAAACGAAAATAATACAAGAAAAATGAGTAAAATGGATTTTTTTCCTCAACAAGGTTGTCCTTATTAATCTTAACCTCACCATTGCCCACAATCTTACAAAAACTTTCATTACCAAGGTTACAAGGGACATATTCTTGAAGAATTCTTTCTACGAAGTAGCATTAAAATATGCTTCAAAGTCTAACACCTAAGATTCTTCCTTGCTCTCCAAGGAACATATTAATATGTCACCTCCTCCTGAGGTGGAAGCAACATTTTACTCATATTTTGCCTCATGATTCTTTTCTGGAATCCTACATTGATTTATGAGTTGTCTCGTCTTTCCATAATTCCAACACTCGATAATTTTCGAGTTGTAATAACTACGACAATTTTTGGATTTGGATCGCCTGACCTTTGATTTACCACAACTATTTTCTCTGGTTGAATTTCTTCCTCTTCATTCTGCATGCAAAACTGAAGAGGATGGTCATTCACCCAACTTCTTTCTTTGGATCTCTTCACTAAGACTCAGATCACGAACATCATCAAATTTCTTCTTTTTCCTTCCTGATGAGCTACTCACAATTGTGATAGTGTCACTCCAACTATCTGGTGGGAAAGACAAAAGTATCAATGCTCATACATTGTCATCAAATCTGATGCAACTGAACTTAATTAGGTTGTAACAAAAGTATCATTTTTAAGACTACTAAAGAATATCTGGCATCTAAGTTGATGTTTGATGATAACAAACTTAATTGAGCATAGTGATCAACTTGATTATGGTGTGTCTTTTTCTTTAAGAAGTTTCTTTAAGTGTTTTTAGAACCAAATATTACAAATGCAGATATATCCAGCGAAACATGATTCTCGTCAACATAAAGTGCTAAGAAGGACTTCAAAATGATCAAAAGAACTTCATAATGAGCTCGTAATCATCTCATGTGCACTACAATATTGAAGAACAAAATTTACCAAGGAAATATGAGACCAGAAGTTGATCCATGTCAATCTCAAAAACAAAACTCTTCAATTAAAATGAACTTCATAATAAACATCAAAATCACTTCGTAATGCATATCAAAAGATCATAATTTTAAACTAGAAGCACTTCAAAATGACTAATCCAAGAAGTTCAGAATTGGTGTCTCAACATTGAACCTCATCTAGATGTCAAGATAGAAGTTTTGGATGAAAGTAACGAAAATCAATTGTATTTGAGGTTGCAGATCAGGTAGATCAGAATTGCAAGTCAATGCATACAAATGATTGAAATTCTCAAGATCAAATGTAAGATCATAATGACACCAGAAGCAGAGATTCAGAAAACAAAAAAAATAAAATGATGGAAGAAACATGCCTAAAGGTGCACAACAAGATCAGAAGTTGGAATGCAAAGCACCAAGAATAACAACTTATTTCAAGAGTTACTTTATCATCAAGGTGGGCCATTAAAGGACAAAAACAACTAGTTTTTGACTTGCTTACAGAGACAAAGTTGTAAAATGGGTATCATCATTTAAATGAAAAGTACATTCTATCTCATATCCAACCTCTCACATTCTGCATCAGAATCGTTCCCAAAAAGATCAAAAGCAGAAAATCAAGATTGCTTAAAAATATCATAATCATCGTCAAACTTGAGATTCATTTTTAACATTAGATAGAAATCACAAATACACTGAATCCTCCACTCTATATTTGGCACATATTTTACAATGTATTTGAAAAGTTCAAATTCACTTTAGTGCAATAGATTATACTCTGAGAGAGAGAGAGAGAGAGAGAGAGAGAGAGAGAGAGAGAGAGAGAGAGAGAGAGAGAGAGAGAGAGAGAGAGAGAGAGAGAGAGAGAGAGAGAGAGAGAGAGAGAGAGAGAGAGAGAGAGAGAGAGAGAGAGAGAGAGAGAGAGAGAGAGAGAGAGAGAGAGAGAGAGAGAGAGAGAGAGAGAGAGAGAGAGAGAGAGAGGGGTCATTTTGAGATCAATTTGATCATTATTAAAATCAAGATCACAAAGGAATTGTGTATTCAGTTGCAAACTTCACTAATCTTATTTAAGCTATACATGTGGATTGTGTGGTATCTAAAGTCTAAAAAGGTTATCCAAAACTTGTACAGTCAGGTAGACTAGAAAAAAAAAAGTGTACCAAATCTGAGTGGGTATCTCATGTAGCATATATGAAAATCTCACAGTTTATGGGACTGGACTAGCCTAGTTAAGGTGAACCAGAATAACTTATTTTTGTCATCTTTCTCCCTTAACTCCTTTATTTTTTAGTTCAGAAGAAAACAAAATCATCCAATCTTTTCTTGTATCAAAATAATTTTGATACATACTTTAGATTATTAGATATGAACATCTTCTCAAGGTATCAAAGCTTTTACTCTAAGAATTTGAGCACCTAATAAGTGTTAGCGGAAATATTCAGAAAGAAGTAGATAGATGATTGGAGAATTCCACCAACAAACTTAATCATAGAAGGAGGTTCTCAATCAAGACTGTCTTTCTTCAATGGGTTAAACTATGACTTTTAGAAAGGAAATGTGTAACTCTACATCAAATCTCAAGATACCAGGATATGGAGAATAGTCACTGTTGGTGTATATGTTCAAATGGTTACTTAAGAGGACGGAAATCAAGTTGAAGAACCAGAAGACAGCTGAACAAGAGCAGAACAAAAAAAAGTTCTCTTGAATGGAAAAGCACATCTAATCTTATCATTTGGCTTGGGTATGCAAGAAAGTGAACTAGTAGAAGAATGTGCTACTACAAAGAATATGTGGGCCCACAACACCTCCTAGTTATGAGAGACCAAAATCATATCCACAAACTCATACATCTACTGTTTAGTTGCAGACAACTAAATTTCCTCCCTAAATTAAAACGAAGATCAATTAATCTAGTATTTCCTTTTTTTGTCTTAATGAATAGCAAAATGATACGATTAAAGGACGTCATAACTGAAATGTCACACCACTCTAATGCAATGTCAACTGCTTATATATTATTAAAAAAAAAAAGAAATAATACATAAAATTTGGGGTACAGAAAACCTAACCTATTAAATACAAGTGAATCAACCTTAACAGATAATACAACAATAAGAACAACATAGTGAATCAAACCCTAATTGTTAGCCAACTGGGTCTATATTTGGACGGATGAACTGACTGTAAACGCAAGAATGGATCACATACCATCCAACTCTCTGCAACAACATGACTTACAGGCAATAATAAACCTTTCGAGCCCCAAACAGTTAGTGGATCAAACCCTAATTGCTAGCCATCTGGGTCTATATTTGGACGGATGAACCTAATGCCAACACAAGAATAGATCAGATACCATCCAACTCCCTGCACCAACATGAATTATAGGCAGTAAGGAATGGCATGTATTAGTGGCGAAACTAAAACCTCAAAATTTACAGATCTCAAGAGGTCTGGACAATGATCAAACAATCTAGTATATTCGTTTACCACACTTCTCTAGAAAAACTCAAACTTCCTCTTTCTCTCCTCATTCGCCCTCACCAAATGAAAATCTGCAACACAACACCAAAGATCCTTCACCATCCCTTTCTTCTTCACCAAAATATCAACCCACATTGACTTTTTTGCAGCCAAATCAGATGGGGCATGAAAATTTAAAATAACCATTTTTATCTTGGGCACCTCCAATTCAAGACACACACCCTAGATAAGCCATTCCCATGGAAAGATCCAATGATATTACAATCCCATAAGATTAATATCCACTTGTAATTGTTTGGCTAAACTGCACTTTTCGCCCCTTAAGTCTTAAAATGTTGTGATTTTGGCCCCCTATTAAAAAAATGGAAATAGTGACCCCCATGTTTAGAGAAATATGCTCTTTTGACCCAATAACAAAAGGGAAATGTGCCTTTTGTCCCCTTATCTTTACAAAAAGTTGCGAATATGGCCCCTTTTTTGGGACACGCGGCGTCTTCTCAGCAATTTTGGAACCAAAGGGGCCAAATTTAATTTTTTTTAATAGTAGACTAAAATCGCAACATTTTAAAACTTAAGGGCCGAAAAGTGTAGTTTAGCCTAATTGTTTTTATTCATATCCAATCGTTGCAAATACGAAAGATATTATTTTTAACCCCTAATGTCATACGCAGTCTAATAAAATCACTCCATATGATCCAACAAGAGGACATTAAAGAATAAAAACAACTAATTTTAAATTTAACAAATAATAATTTTCGTCTCTGAATGTGTGATGAGTAGGAACAGTAGTCCTTCAATGCAACAAAATTGCAAAATAGTCCTCGATTGTACATTATGTTAGTCAAAATAGACCCTAATTATGCACTATATCAATCAAAATAACCTTTGACGTTAAAATGTTTCCTTTAACGTCATGGCCTTGGAGCTCTTGGAGGGTTAATGTGTGATGGGTTAGCATGCGAAGAGTTAAAACAGAGCGTAGACATGAAAGATGTAAGCATTTCTTAATCGAAAATAGAAATATTTATTCTCGTCAAATACTATTTTGACTAATATTGTGAATATTCAAAGATGAAAATAATTATTATGACTATTGCTACTTTGAGAAATTATTGTGATTAATCATTATATATTCATATATGAAAATGATTATTTATCCATTTTAAATTTGGAGAGACTAAATATAAAAAAAAATGTTGTTTTTAAGTTCAATATGAAGTATAAATATTATTTTCCAACGTTTATAACTTACCTATTTATTTATTTTTAAACTAAGAAAAAAAAACTTATCTTTCTTCTTTTCTTTAAAAACGTTCGTTTTCCTCAAAGCTTTTAACTCAGCGGAAAGTGGCAATTGCTCTTTGGTCCCCAATAACCATTTTGGGGAAAGCAGAAACCATACCAATATTTTCCAAATCACATGGATCACATATACAGAAATAGAGCATTAAATTAAGCCAATTGACATTTACCAATTTGTCAACTATGCCTACTGCAAATATCACATATTTTTTTTTGAAACAAGCACAATTGATATTTCACATCATTTCAAAGAAAAATACCAGCTATATTTCCCATAACTACACTTTATCAATTTAGTATGATACACGTAGTAGATGTTTTAATCTGTTAACCATATAACAATGGTTCAATGAAGCCAATTGATATTTACCAATTTATCAACTACACCTGCTTCACATAACTTTATTTCACATGAGTATAACTATACATTTATCAAATTAGTTTCATAGAGTAGTATACTCCCTCCTTTTCAAAATATAAGCAAAAGTTACTTTTTAGGTTCATTCATTTAATGATCATAAATATAGACTAGATACATCACTTACATAATAAACCTAAAATGTCAATTGTCTCTTATATAAAAGACCATAGGGAGTATTTAATAATGGTCCGAGGGTTAACCGGTGCATATCAAAAAAAATATATGTCAAGAGAGATTTTTCTTTGTTTGGGTTACCGCCACGTTGAGAGATAGGGTAAAACCAATAATTTTCAATTTTATGTGAGACCTAAAGCAGGGGAGTTAGGCAGCTGGTTTGAGGTAAAAGATAAGAAATTTGAAGTTTTAGGTTCAAATCAGAACGAATAAGTAAATATTAATTTCATAACTAAATAGTAATTAACATTCATTAAAAAAAGCGAGGTCTAAAACCCGTTTTAATATAATGACACATTTTTTTCTTTGTATATGAGGGTTTAATTTTTTCTTTTGATAGGCTTAAAGCAAGAGCTTTAGTAACCTTACTCTAAGTCGAGCCTCTTAAACGAGGTTATTCTCTTAAATAAATATAACTTATCTCGAGGGATTTGAAACCGCAATTGCACGTCGTAATATAGAAAAACCGGAAAATTGTAGATTGACACTTTAATTTCTGATAATTAAATAGGTATTCAAGCTTTTAACGTGTTTGATATTTATTCTTGAGATTTTTTTTAGGAAATATGTTCTTGAGATTTTGTTAGGTGGCAAACTTTCCTCACACAATAAATGTTAAAACATTGGAAGCAAAGTTGATTCGGTATAACATTCTCTATAAATAGTCCTTAGCTATATGCACCATACTCAATCACACATTTGAAGTACATTCCCTCTTCCAAAATTTCCAAAACAATCATGGCTACCTCAATGCTTGTCAAGGTTACTTGCTTGACTGTGATATGCTTGGTTTTGGGCATATCCATGACCAATGCTGCCCTTTCATGTCCTCAGGTGCAACTCACTGTAGTACCATGCCTTGGGTACCTTAGGAACCCTAGTCCATCTGTCCCTGCATCATGTTGCAATGGAATTAGGGCTCTAAATAACCAAGCTAAAACTACTCCTGATCGTCAAAGTGTTTGTAGGTGTCTGAAGTCCACTGCACTCAGCTTGTCTGGTCTCAATTTTGCTGCCGCTGCTGCTGTTCCTAGAAAGTGTGGTGTCAACTTGCCCTATAAAATTAGTCCCTCCATTGATTGCAACACGTACGTACATCTCTCTCTAAATCAACCCTCTTTTTTTATTTCAAATATTTACACTCACCCTTTATATTTTGTTGAGGAAATTCCCATGCTATTTTCAAAATTCGCTTTGAGTTATGGGCGAAGAATGGTGGAATATGAAGAATCCATTTGTAAATATATTTAGGCGAAAAATCCACAATTCACTTTGTAAAAATATTTAGGCGAAGAATCCAAAATTCACTTTGTAAAAAAAGTTAAAGAATTCAAAATTACAATGGTGGAATATTTGTTTTTTTTTACTTGAATATTTTCATACCTCACATAAATTGCATAAGCTATTTGAATTATGAGTTTTTCTTTCATGCGAAAATTTACACATGTCAAGAAGTTTAAAATAGTAAGTTTACAATGAAACTTGTTAATAAATAATTGTTGTTTTTTAATATAAAAAAATGTTATTTTTAGTTGTTTTAACATGTGCGATATTATTAACCTATTTAAATATAGTTTTAGTTTGAGTCGTTAAGTTTCCTTTTGGTTTAAATCTATTCTAAGAAAAATTGTGATGTTTAAAATAAAAAACAACAAAAATAAATAAATTTGAACAACAAAGATGAATGTATATTAACAAGTGTTCTCGGTACCAATGTTCTGCAAATCAAGTGTTAACACTCCGAGTTTATTAAGTTTACATTTTTAGGTACCAAAATCGTGTTAACTTGGAGGTAAACTCGGTTTTTAGTAAAATCGGATGGTTTGACTAGTTTGACTAAGTTAACACTCGGTAAACTCGTGTAAACTCAATCGAGTTTATCGAGTTTACATCTAAAAAAAACATTGGCCCTTTTTTTTCAAAACCCAATTCCTTTTCTACAATTCCAAAGACTGAAATATTTACGGAATAGTTATTTGCAGTAACACATTGTTCTTGAAATGAAACGTTTCTTTTTCTTTCTTCTGAGTTCTCAAACCATGAACGGAGGAGCACCCAGCTAGGGTTGCGGCGGTGGTGTTTGTTGACCTTTTGAAGAAATTGACTAGTTTATTTTTTAGATAGTTTTATTAACAACTTTAGAAACTTGTGAAACTTGCTATTTTGGATGGCTTAAACTTAAAGACTTATGAAACTTATGATTTTGTGCGTTAATTTTTACATTTTGATGTTAAGTTGAGCATAAAGTTTTATTATTGTAGTTTGGTATAATTTACCTTTGTAATTAAGTCATATTTTGCATCATTGACCTACTTACAATATTATATTAGTTTATATATGTCATGCATATAATAAATTTTATATAATTTTAATTTTAGGTAAACTCGTACGAGTTCTCGAGTCGAGTTTACGAGTCGAGTTTATATAGGCAAAACGAGTTGATGTAAACTCCCGAGTTGCGTAATTTTGCTAGGTACATTGTAAAAAGATTCAAAGGAAGAAAGTTTTGTATAGAAAATTAATGGTGAACTTATTACATGCTCAAGTGTATGATTTATAATTGCAAGACAATATTTTCCTTTTTGGGTTGTTTAAACAATGTCTTTTTGACATATATTAACATAACTCAAATCATATTTATCTTTAGGCATCATCTTAGTGATAAGTGTTTAATTTTCCCTATTCCGTAACATTTCCTAAAAAAAAAAAATTAAAATATGTGACAAAATATTAGCATATAGAGACAAAAATTTGTTTTACGGACTAAGGAGGAGATAATAATACTAATTGCTAAACTTTTATGGTAATGTAGAATTCATTTGTCCCCAACTTACCAATTGCTGGAGGGGAAGAACCGAATATCTTATAAAACCATACGAAACCAATTGAGATCAGTGAATGAAAAGAAAATAATGTCAAATTTACTTTACTCATTGCAGGGTAAAGTACTGATCGACTTGAAGGGATTGCACTTGATGAATAATAAGTAATACCTTGTTTGTGATAATAAAAGCAAGACAATAAAGAAGCTGGCTTAATTTCTATTGATGTAACTGGATCCCCACTAAGGATCACTATACTATGCATTTCAATAATAATTATAAGTATATTGATGACCCGTGCGCCGCACGGGTTTTAGGAGCTGGAATAGTGCAATAACTATTTAATTGTGTAATTTCAACTTATATAAATAATTGTTTGAACCAATATAATTAAGAACCAAAAATGATAAGTGTAAGAGAAAATCAAAGTTTATTGGAAGTTGAAAAGTTGGGATAAGAAACGGGGGACTATTTTAGAGGTTTGCTAATAAGGTGTAATTAAAAGTAATGTCGTGAATATATATTTTAAAAACTAAATTAATTCTACCAAAACTTGTGTCGCAAAAACAGTGGAAAATGATCAGGTTTAACTAAAATTACAGTTATGATAAATATGAAACAGTAAAATAATAATTGACATGAATAAAATTATAGTTATGAATTCAACTCAAAAACAAAACAAAAAGTAACTTGTAATGTGTATTGCTATCATCAAACCTTAAGATATTGATCAATATTATCTATTTCAATCATTTAATTCATTCGTTTGCATATTCATTTTTTTTTGCAAATTAATAAAAAAGTCAAATGATAAATATGAAATGATAACTTTATGAAAAGAATATTATTACCTTCATCAAATAATCCCTGATAGTCAAAGGAAACAAAGCAAATAAAGTTTTACAAACTACGCCTTCAATGACAATTTTACAAACTTAATTAAAAAAAAATTAAAAGTCATCTCTCAAGTTAATTAGCATTTTTTTACTAAAGAAAGTTACTTAACATCCCCGTAAAAATAATGTAACTTATATTTGTTGTTTTCTTCTCTTAATGCAAGTACATATTTTTTATGGCAAAACAAAAATTTATATGCAAGTACATAATTCTTTATGGAAAAACAAAATAATATTGACACACAAAGTTAGGCTAAGTCTCATACATAGAATCATGTTACATCTAAACCACGGTATATCAACCAACATTGTAATGTATCATTTATAAAACAAAACAACAGTCATTCCTTTGACTCGCTCCAGCGTTGCTTCTTCTCCTTATACAACACCCACCTACAAAGCAAAATATTACTAATATATTCTGCACAATGTAAAACTTAGTTCCACCATATGTTCTTCTATACATTTTCATGATACAATCAAAAAGCACGACACAGAGATGAACTGCTATAAAAATACATGAACTGCTATAAACAAAACAGAAGCCTAAATAATAATAATAATAATAATAAATGAACTGCTAAAAAAATATGAAAAGGAACCGCTAATGTTAGTAACTTTAAAACCATTATTTTAGCAAAAATGTGAGCAGCCTAGTGGTTAAAGTAGTGACTGCTATCATGTGTTCAATGCTAATAAGTTGATCACATAACCAATTTACATCATTACAACTCCAACTACATCACCTAAACTCAGATAACTAAATCAACAGATGTAACTTCTGCCACAAAGAAGCATGAGCTGCAGAATTATAAAACACCACTCAGTAAGTATAGCAGTCCAAATAAAAGTGGTGGAAGAAAAACAACTTAAAATATTATGCCGATACTAATAGATCTACTTCCGACTCAAGATACAACTGCCAAATTGAAATATTATGCATATATCAACTAAAATATTTACATATGACCTTGAAGCCAAATAGTATAAAAAAGTTAGTCTCCTTATTTACTCATTTTCCTGAAACTTAATCCAAAACTATAGTTCCTTTAGATATTAAGAAACAAACTTTTTTTTTCTTTTCGATTGTTGCCAAGATGAAATTTTGCAAACACAACATATACACAGAAGCAAGATGACATCGTTCTTGCTCTCTAATGCATTTTTATAATCCAAATATCATCAAAAGAAATAAGTTATTAATATAATTTGTATAAGTGACTTAATAATAAAGGCTAAAAATGTGAATGACTTAATATTGAACCATCATTTTCAATGTCAATGTGTTTTTATAAATTTAGTTGGGAATAAGACTTTTGGCTGCAACAAATCATAAATAGAATATGATTACTAAGATGCAAATAATATAACAAAACATGTGCCTTTCACTATCACTACCAAAAACTCGCTATTTAGCCACGGTCAAAACCGTAGCTAACGTGAAACATAGCCGTAGCAAAAACATTTACCCACGGTTACAAAACTGTGGTGAATGGGGGCGTTGCAAAACTTTAGCTACGGTCTAATTGTCATTTAGCTACGAGCTTCAAAATCGTGGTAACAAATGTTAGCCACGCTCAAACCGTGGCAACTCTGTTTCTACAGCTTTCCAAAATTAAATATTTGCCACGGTTAGCACGTGGTTAAAACGAGCGCCAAATTTTCCCGCAAATTCTTGCAACGGTCATAATATGATACTTAGCCACGGTTAAGCCTTAGCTAATTTAAATTTTAGGTTGATTTAAAAGGCTATGTTTGCCATGGGTGAACCGTGGCTAATTTTACTATTATTTTTTATAAAAAAAAAAATTGCAGGTTGATTTCATACACCCTACTTTGGTGTTTTAACCTCAATAATAAACACAATTAGAAACAAACAAAATATTCCATATATAATTGAAAATAACTAACAAAAGTTGACCCCAACAAAAAGATAAACTAATTAACAATTATAATACTCCAACTATTTAACTTCAAAAAACAAATTATATAGTACTTGTGAAAATCTAGAGTGCAACATTGATAAGTGAAAATTAAGATGGACGAACATTGTTGATGAACATAGACAACTCATCACCAAATTTATGTTGCATGAACTTTTCCATAATTGCCAAATGATGTTGCATTTGTTCAAGTTGACCGGTTGTTTGTGTAAGTTGCTCAGTTGTTTTTGTAAGCTTCTTTGTAGCCTGTGTAAGCTGTTCCTTAGTCTTTTCATATCCAATTAGTTTTTCTCCCAAACTTTCCACTTGCTTCTGTAAGTCTTCAACATTCTTTTCATTAGAGCTACCAGCTTGAATAAAATCTGTGAAATGCCTACGCTTTCCAAAAGCAAAAGTTGGACAAAACCCCAAACCCAAACCGCGTACTCGACTCGAGTGCTCAGCACCATATATTTTTCCAATAGCATCATCAGTATATGCATTAATCTTTGATGAAACACCAACTGCGGCGGTACCTTCTTTGTCTTCAGATAAGTTCTCTGAAATCTTCTCCTATTAGAAATAAATATTATTGTTTATATATGTATAATGAGAAAGATATCAAGTCACTAAACCATGACATAAAGTATGATGACATTGAGCAAACAAAAAAAGCATAATTTTGATGAAGCAGAATGAGCAGAATCTTTTCCTTTTATATATGTTGAACAAAATGAGCATAATGAGTTTAAAAAAACCATAACTGATTGTTAAACAAACTTCTACAAACAGCTCATTTATTTGCAATCAGTTTATAGAATGAGTTGTTAAACGATCAACTTACAATCAGAAATACATCAAGCAATCAGTTCTCATAATTTTGATTTTACAATCAGTTTTTAGAATTTTGTCAACAATGTGTAACACTTGTACTACATGCACAACATTTAATCAACCAACACACCCAAAAGTATACTTACAACTATATTTTTCAATCAGTTTGCAGAATCCTTTTCAATTAAATAATCAGCTTACATTCAGGTACACATTAAACAACCAGTTCATAGAATTTTGATTTTACAATCAGTTTCTAGAATTTTATTAACAATGTGCAACACTTATAGTACATGCATAACATTTAATCAACCAACACACCCAAAAGTATATTTACAACTATCTTTTTCCATAAGTTTGCAGAATCCTTTTCAATTAAACAACCAACTTACATTCAGGTACACATCAAACATCAGTTCGCAGAATTTTATCAACAGTGTGTAACTCTTATACTACATGCACAACATATAATCAGCCAACACGCCTTAAAGTATACTTACATCCATCTTTTTCAATCAATTTGCAGAATCTTTTTCAATTAAACAATCATCTTTTACAACCAGATAAACATTAAACAATCAATTTGCAGAATTTTGATTTTGTAATCAGTTTGCAAAATTTTTCAACAATGTGTAACTCTTATACTACATGCAGAACATTTAATCAACTTAACACACCTAAAAGTATACTTACAGCTATAGCTTTTCCTTCTTCGTTCACATAATTTCCATCATTCTTGATTAAAGTTGACAAAATAACCTCGCTTCGACATACAGGCCTTCCTAATTGTTGTTCCTAACATCATAAATAAAATGTAAATTAAGAACTCATCAATAAAAACTTTGTTGGGATACATAAATATCTTGAATCTACTTACCATTAGATGACCCCTTCTTGCGTTGCTCCTACTACCACCAGCATGTGGGACTTTAAGCTTCTTATGATTTTCGGTATTCTTCTCACTTTGTTGCTACAATTTTAAACTATGATAGTTAATACTTCTATGACAAAGTTTTTTAGAATATGAGATTGTGTAATTAAATATTCTCGGTGTCAAAGATATATTATAAGGTCATTTTAGTACCTTTATAGATTCTAAAAGAATGCTTGTAAAATAAATTTTTATATCTTCATTTTGTCACCTTTATAGTGATGCACAAAAGCAGTCCACTCAACAGGACCCACACCTGGAGGTGGTGGCTTAGCAAGTATTTCTTCTTTAGTTTTCTTGGGGTAGAAGTATGCATTCCTTAAGCTATATTTATAGGATCTCCATCTATCCCCTAGTGTACTCCTCACCCATTTGATTCCAGCAGCATAGTCAAACTCAAAATGTTTCTAGAAATGTATTTAAAGGTCAATATTTGATATAAAAGGCACATCAACAAAAAAAATTAACATAGTCAAAATAATAACCTCAATGCATTCCCATTGATCTATGCTACATTTTTCGGACATCTCATCCCATCTTTCAACTGATATAGGACAAAAGGCTGACTTTTTAGCGATTTGGCCTAAGAACCTCACAAGTAAGTTTGTACCATTATCGTCTCCTTGTCCCCTTTTGTTGAGTTCCACGATAATTTTTTTTGTCTTCTCCAAATGCCAAACCTCAGTTGCTACCATTTTTCGAGTTATAATTTCTTTGGTACATGTATCTACCAATAGAGAAAGATAAAGGTTAGTCAATATGTTGTAACAAGATAACCACCAAATAAATTAATATTTATAACATATAATAAATTTTTACCTTTAACTTTGACAAGTAGAGGCTCGTTTTGATTTTGTGGCTGAACTTCGTTTGAAGTTAAGGGAGGGTCAAACATGTCATCATCGTCAAATGTGTCATCATGGGATGGACTACTAGTCATACTGACATTTTGTTGTGGCTGAACAATGGGAATTAAGGAAGGACCAGACTGATTGTTGTATCTTTGTTGGTGTTGGGGCTGAACATTTGGAATTAAGGAAGGGCCGGATTGATTGTTGTTGCTTTGTTGGTGTTGTGCATTTGGAATTAAGGAAGGGCCAGACTGATTGTTGTTACTTTGTTGGTGTTGTGGATGAACTTCATTTTCCGTATTTACTTGAACTTCTAGCCCTCGTTGTAACCTTTCTAGCATATCTTTTCCTGAAGACTTGCGTTTTGACTTCATCTCAAATCAAATATCTGCACAATTTGCTAAAAAAAAAATATGCTAAAACATGAATGAAAATATATTATAAATATATCATATGATAAACAAGTCAATATATAAGAAAAATAGTACAAAGTTCATAAACCTTAATTGAGTTGAAAAGCACAATAAACTATTACTTATAGCTTATTAGAAAAGCACAAAATGTTCATATAATCAAACTACTCTAACATGAAATTATCATCTTCATCACTACAGTTATTATGATATTCATCAAGATTTGGCTCTGGCTCATCAGGTTCTTGTTCTTCTTCATTGACATTTGGCTCTTGTTCATTGTCATCTTGCACTAATTGCAAGTCTTCTATGTTCTCCACATTTTTCTCACAAAAAGGTATATCTGGCATTATCATCTCTTCCGAGTCCATTAAGTTAACATCCCCCATATCATATATGTCTCTAGGCTTCATATGACTTACACAAGACCAACCTTCTTCAAATGGATCATCAACATAATATACCATTCTAGCATCAGTTGCAAGGATGAATGGTTCATCTACTTCATTCACACCAGTGTGTATCAAGCGAGAAAAATTCACACTTGGTATTCCAAATTGATCAATCTTGATTCCCTTGTTAGGTCTAGTATCTACCCAAACACACTTGAAAAGCACAACCCTCAGCTTACCATAGTAATCAAGTTCTATGATGTCAACCAATTTCCCATAATACATCTCATCACTTGATTTTTCAATAGGTTCCCCTCTTGTTGAAAAGCTATTAGTAATAGCTGACATAACAACACCACTATTTTGAGTTCTCATACCTTGCTCCTTCCCTATGGTACGAAAACTAAATCCACGAATGTTATACCCATTGAATCTCCTTGCGATATTATTTGGTCCTCTTGCAAGCCAACCAATTTCAGTTGATATATCTGGTTCATCATTGCTTGCAACCTATTATATTTTGAAAGGTATTATGTCACTTGTATATATCATGAATATTTGAGATGAATATTTTTATTGAAACTTGTTGTATATACTTACATATTGTTCAAACCACTCGTAAAAGTGTTTGTGAACGTAATCTTCCACAATTTTAGACGAGTTTCTCTTGCCGCGATGCATCCTAGATACCTCAATTTTAAACTTCCTAAAAGATGAATGTTGCATTGATTGAGAATTGTATTGAAAGTGAGGCTAATATAAAAAATTACCATTAGTAAAAGCATATAGAACTTACTCACGAAATTTGTCAACTAATTCACAATTAGTTAACACATAGCGGTGAGATTGTATCCTATCCAAGGGTGAAAGTGAAAAAATCTTGACAGCTCCAATAGGCTTGCCCATTGCTGGAAATAGATTTGACAAAACAGTAGACTCGCTACTAGCATCAACTGCATTATCATCATCATTGCGTCTTGGTCGATTGAACCTTGTTTCAATCTCACCATCCTCAAAATATCTTGAAACATTTGTAAGGCATTCTTCCATGATGTATCCTTCAGCTATACAACCTTCTGGTGTAGCCTTGTTACGGACATATGATTTTAGATGGCCAAGGGTCCTGAAACAAAATGAGGTGAGTACAATTTAAAGTTAACCACTACAGTTCAATATCAATTTAATAAAAAATGTAATATACCTTTCAACAGGGTACATCCATCTATAATGCACTGGACCAGCAATCATTGCTTCCTCTCCCAGATGAATGACTAAATGAACCATAACAGTGAAAAAAGATGGGGGAAATATCATCTCCAAATGGCAAAGCGTCAGAGCAATCCGCTGTTGTAGTTTCTCTATATTCTTGACGTCAAGAACCTTGGATGATATTTCTCTAAAATAGTTACATAGCTCAATCAACACAGAAGCAACTTCTTTTGGAAGAGATTTTCTAAAAGCAATTGGTAGAAGATGCTCCATCAGAATATGTGAATCATGACTCTTTAGACCCGAGATTTTGCGTTTCTTGGTATCAACACACCTAGAAATATTTGATGCGTAACTGTCCGGAAAAACCACATCTTTAAGAATTTTTAGGAACATGTCTTTCTCTCTATTTTTCATTTTAAAGCATGATTGAGGAAACTTAGTAGAATTAGGAAAGGGATGAAGACTTGGTCGGATTCCCATAAACTGCAAGTCTTTACGAGCTTGCAGATTGTCCTTTGTTCGATTTTTCTCATCAAGCACCGTGAACAATACATTGTCACAAACATTATTTTCTATGTGCATCATATCAAGGCAATGGTGGATAAGATTATGCTCCCAATAAGGTAAATTCCAGAAGATACTATTTTTCTTCCATTGACGCGGGCCAACCATACTTGTGCCCTCATCACGCACCTTTTTTTGATAAGCCTCAATTTGTCTTAGTGTGTGTGAACCTGACTTTGGAGTAGGAGCCTCTCTAAACTCCACATATCCGTCAAAGGATTGTGTATTTTGCCTATACTTATGATCAATGGGTAAAAATTGGCGGTGTCCCATGAAACAATTTTTCTTACCAAATTTCAACCTTTGAGATTTTGTATCAAACTTACATGATGGACAAGCATTCAATGTGTGTGTATTCCAACCAGACAAGTTATCAAGACCAGGAAAGTCACTAATTGTACAAAACAAAGCAGCTCGCATTTGAAACATCTCCTTAGTTGATGAATCATAAGTATTCACACCTCTCCACAGCTTATTTAACTCGTCAACTAGGGGCTGCAAGTAAACATCAATACTATTTCCAGGCATCTTAGGTCCAGGAATTATCATTGACATTATAAGAGAAGTTGGCTTCATACAACACCATGGAGGATAGTTATAAACATACAACATCACAGGCCAAATGCTGTTATTAGAACTTAAAGTTCCAAATGGATTGAAACCATCAGTAGATAATGCAAGTCTGATATTACGAGAATCTAAAGCAAATTCTAGATAAAGTGAATCAAACTCCTTCCATGCTTTAGTATCTCTAGGATGCCTTAACAATCCATCCGGATTTTCCTTCAAAGCGTGCCATTTCAATATCTCTGCAGTTTTAGAAGACATGTACAACCTTTGCAACCTTTGTATGACATATCTTACATTCATCTCTCTTCTCATCCTCTGGTGATTCCCAATACAACATGCAGTGATTCGGACAAGCATGGATCTTATCATAACTCAAACCTAACCTTTTCACCATTTTTTTTGCTTCATAGAAAGACTTTGGTAGTTTAGCATGTGGAAATACATCATTTAAAAGCTCAATGATCATCATAAATGTTTTATCTGTTTCACCACATAAAACTTTTATATGGTAGAGACGAACTATGAATGATAGTTTGCTATATTTTGTGCATCCAGGATAGAGTTCTTGATTCCCATCTTCCATCAACGCCTTAATTTTTTTGAACTCCTCATTACCTATATTCGCTGTACTCGTTGGGTGCTCTCTATAAGGAAGATTTGATGTCCCTGACTCTTGAACTCCTTCTTGATCAACAAAGGCACCAAAGACATCATTTAACATATCTTGCATTGGAGGTTGCCTAGTTGGCGGTGTTTCTACTTGGCCTGCTATTTCGACATTGTGATGAACATTTTCTTCCCCGTGCAGGTTCCAAAATGTGTACTTGCTAGGAAAACCTTTTTGAAGGAGATGGTGAAACACCTCGACTCTACTACCCAAGTTACCAAATCCACAACTAATACAAGGACATAGTATTTGTCCATTGATTGCTGCATTCGAAAAGGCAAAGTCCAAAAATTGGACCACCCCACCTAGGTACTCTTTAGATTTTATTGGCTTGTCAATCCAACTCTTATCAATCATAATTAAATGAATCTGTTTTGAATTTTTAAGGAAATAATTCAAGAAATTAACATATAAAATAATATAAGATTTAAAACTTAAATTTTTCAACTAATTTTTGAACATAATAATTGTGGAATGAAAAGGGGAAAAAAAGGTCATGACAAAAATATTAGAGGCACTAAAATAGATAGTTTAGTGCTATATGATTTTTATTAAACCAATTTCAACATAATAATTGTGGAATGAAAAAGGGAAAAAAAAGGTATGACAAAAATATTAGAGGCACTAAAATAGAAAGTCTAATGCTATATGAATTTTATTAAAAAAAAAAAAACTAATAGTACTACATTTTATGTTATTATCACCTTTAATTGAAATGGTCAACATGATAACAACAATTAAAGTCTATAAAAAAGCTATGTCTAAAAAATACAGTAGAATATTTTTTTTTGTGGGCAAAAAGTAAATTGTACAAATGTCCAAATCTAGCTCTTAACAGATTGTATTCATCCAAAATCATAGACGTATCAGATATGACCAGAAAATAATATAAGATTTAACAAACAAATAAAACTATATGCATCAATTTCAAATAGCTACAGCAAAAGGAGAGAAATACTAACCCAAAATCCTTTTGAAGAAGCTTTTCTTGTTACGAGTGTAGTAAATCAAGTGCTTCAATTGTGCTTGTGTTCTGCAAATATACAACAAATCAAATAGTATCCTACATTGACATACTAGTTTAAATCATGTTTTTTTTAACAGCATTAATATTATAGCCAAACAACCTTTCAAGAAGAGAAAGAAGAGGCGCAAACAGAACCAAACAAACACAGGCCCTGCTCCTGTAACAAGTAGGGGAAAAAAAACAAAACAGAAGCTCACTAAACAAAGCTGACAGCAGCGCTAACATAGCTAGGAGCAAAACCACCAAAACACCATAACAAAACGCAGGTTTTGCCAAAGCACATAGGCTGAAGGCAACCACCCAAACAGAAAATCCCCTCTAAAACACCAAAAACACCGACATGCCCAATCATTGATCGTACTTTACTTATCCTCTTGTTGAATGTTGGATTACCAATATCCTCTTCTTTTCAAACTAGAGGGATTAAGATAGAAAATACAATCCACATATACTTTTAGATAATAACTAAAAAAAGGAAAAACAATAATATCAAATTAAAGAGTTTGTCGTGTGGTGGTGGAACTGCCCTTGCAAAGGTGGTACCAGAGGTTTTTTTTAACAGAAAAACTTATTAAACAACACCGACACAAGACGTGGCGAATGTGCGAAAAATTACAACAACAGGGAAAAAACTCACGCCCCCTAAAAAGGACACAATCCCCACAAAAGCCAGCACCATAACACTAAAAAGCCAGCTACCAAACAATAAGAGCCTACCCCCAAAAACAAAACACCAAATCTGCCATAAAACTGAAGGAGATAGCGCAATAGAGAGCCCAACCACAAGGCAGAGAAAAACCATAGCAGCTACTTATGTAGAAGCTAACATATCAGAAGCAAAAAACCAAAACCTCACAGACTCTACTTGGTAGCCACTCACCCAAAAACACTATCACACATCAAGGTCCATGACTTCACACCTCTTTAAAGCAAAGTAAAATTGATAGATAAATTGGTTGTAATCTCAAATGTCCAAAAAGCAATATGTACATGCATTGTCACAACCCACAATAGGCAAGCTGCAGGTATACATTAACATTTTGGTTAAATTTCACATAAAATGGTACGAGCTTAAAATTTGGGGACCCTACGACGCTTCACATTTGGTCATTTTATCTATTTATTCACTATTCAAGCCACATAATTTCTTCACCCTACCAAACTGTCATTATCATATATGAGACAAAGACAAGAAAAAATTCATATATAATTAGTCAAATTTCACACAGTCTAGCGTTTGATGCATTTAAATATAGTACAAGTGGAAAATATCACGTATGAATGTAACATTAGCACAAGGTCGTTGTCAAAAGTCATACGTAACTCACTAAACTCAGCGAACAAAGCGATACCAAATTATGTTAACATAATAACACCATATACAAAACTGAAATCTATTAACCTTAAAGGACAAAACCGGATCACGATAACTCGAGGTTGATAGGAGCAAGCAACAAATGATTAATTAAATCATGTGATTAACAGACAAACACGTTGTAGCAAGCACATAATGCTTAAATAAATCATGCGATTACACATAAAGTAGATGCAAACAAAGCAATTTGGCGACACAACCAATGAGCTGAAAAAGTTACAGCTTGAAGCCTGTAAAAACCCAAGATCAAGACCACACCAAAAGCGCAGAAAAGCAAACCAATTTTAGAATGACATAAAAAACTAGAATACTAATTGATAAGAACACCTACACCTGAAAACACTTCAACTCTAAGCTCTAATCAAAATGTTGCAACCGATTGAACAAACAAAAAACTCTCGACACCTTTCTTTTAATTGAAAGGTTGGTTTTTAAAATTCGTTAAAGACACGTACTACTTAAATAACCAATTATTTGTAGATTAATCCTGAGACAAATGATTGTCTGTACGAAAAACTAAAGTAACACGAATTGAGTTCTTATATTAGCTCATAACAACCTACACCATAGATTAAATCAAGAAATTAGATCTAGAACTATTTTGAGAAATACAAGTTAATTTTAGATATGAAATTATCTCAACACCATAAATTGGAAAGAAAAAAAACAACAACTGCAGAAACATGTTCCAAATTTTCCAAACAGGTTTAAGTTTAAACAAAAAAAAACATTTAATTTAAAAGATATGAAATTTTCTACAAATTTCTCAGCAACCAAATAACAAGAAAAGGCATAAAACACAAATTAGCATGATAAACAAATTAAAGGAGAAAGAGAAAGCTTACCAAAACCAGAAGGAGAAAGCTAGAAAGCTTTTAATCAAACCCCTAATATCAAAATCCAACCCATAAAGTTAATAATCATGGTTATTAAAAAAATTATAGAAAAATATAGAGAGAAGCTTACAATAAAACTTGTGTATGACAAATTGGAACTGATGCAGGGCAAAATCAAACTTACTGAGAAATTGTGTACGGCGAATTGGAACAAACGAGAAAGGATGGTAAGAAACTAAACTAATTTGGGGTTTGCTGATGAGAGGAACAAACCAATTTGGGGAAGAAAGATGGGTTTAAGTTTTCTGAAGAAAGACATGATTTTGGGGGAAGGAAGATGAAAGAACTGATTTTTGGGGTTTTTGATGGGATGAAAGATTGAAAGAAGAAGTGGGGTTTTGTGGCGCGTAACATGAAAGTGGAATGAAATTTTTGGGAAAAAAAGTGTGGGAATAAAAATGTGATACGCGCTCTCCATGTACAGTACATGTGAAAACAATGGTTATCCACGGTCAAAACAAACTGTAGAAAAATTAGTGTGGCAAGTAACCCTTTTAATTGATATTATTTGTTATTCACGGCTAAACTAAAAACGTGGCTATTTATGTGTGGCAATTGGCCGTTTTTTTGGTAGTGTATACACCATGCTTTTTAGAACAACCTTGTATAGAGAAAAATTATGAAGTGGCTTGAAATAATGAATTTGGAAGTAAATATCAATTTTTAAAATACAAATTTGGATCAACTTAGTGCCAAAAGGTTACAGAACAACACTTATTCAAAGACCTCCACCTAAACACCACATTTTTAACACCAAATTTCACAATTTCATGAAGAGTGGTCCAAAAGTCATAGTTTTAAGAAAGAAAGAAGCAAGAAAAACTATTACGAAACCTATTTCAACTACATTACACTCACACATGCCAAACTTTTATTCTGTTGGAGTTAAACTAAAAAAATGTAAACTCAATCAATTATTGTAAGTTGCCAATACACATACAAAAACAAAACTCTAGTCACATCAGACCAAACAGGAGCCGAAATATGTCCTGTTACACCAGAAAAATGAAAAAACATGAGATAGTTGCAGCCTTTTTAAATGAAAAAAGTGCAGCCTTTTTAAATGAAAAAAGTGCAGGTGCACACGACAGTAAAATGGAGCAGAGAGGATTCAGATTTGAATCATAATCTTGAGAGATAATGTTGAATTTGTATTGGGATGGAGAATGAAAAGATAGGAGAAAGATTCAAAGTTAATTTGTGAACCTATCAAAGCTAGTCAGCCGCCCGATTCATCATGAGAAAATACACAGAATTAATTTTTTGCTATGTGGGTTTACATGTGGTATAACAATTGACAAAATTAAATGCAAGAATTTTTATGGGAAAGGAAGTACATCTAACCAAAAGCCACCGAAATTTTTTTAGTCTGATACATTGACACAAATCTTGAAATTGAAATTGAAATAGCAAAGGATGAAATTTAATGCAGTTCAATGCAGCAACATTGACACAAATCTTGAAATTGAAATAGCAAATTGGAGGAAAAATAGGAGAAAATTTCTCTGATTCCTAACATCATTTTTTGAAATTCAATTATTGCAATTATTGAAATTCTTTTTGAAATTCAAATCTTGGTATCTAGAGGGAAATTTTTAAGACTACAATTACAACATTTAATGCAGCAGATTTGGAGCCAAATTTTTAGGGTTAATTGTTTGCAGACCTAATAACATTAAGGAGTAAGGGATACAATCTCAAATGTTTCTGTTCAAAATTCTCCTTATCCACCGTGTCATATGGATTTACTATTATCTCTCGTGATTATTACACTTTACAATAATATATTTTTAGAAATTTGTTGTTGTTAGAGAAAAATAATGATTTTGGTCAATGTTATTTTGTTTAATTATTTATATTGAAATTGATCTATGTAATATGTAGAATATTTGATTTTAATCTCTCATATAATAATATCTAAAATGAATATTACACGAACCAATTTCAGTAACGACTTTTGCAAGTACTAAATCAAAACATCAAGGACCAAAAGTAAAAGCTGATATATTTTATGGACCAGCAATTAACTTATTTTATGGAGGAACTATATCTCTCTAAGAAACCATCTCTTTCTGCTTAGTAAAAACCTAAAACTGTTACCGTGACCTTTCCTACTTTAATCCAAACTCAACATCCGAGATGCAGATATCAAGGGTGGTGGTGCGACGAGATCTTCCCTCCATACCACCGTCACTCCCTTCTCTTCTCGGCGATCCGTCTTCCATAATGTTTCGGTCATCCTCGTTGGCAATCGTTCAAAGGTTTGCAAAGGTCATGTTGTTGTGTTGGGTCCGGTGTTTTCTGGTTGGTTGTTTGTGACTCATCACTGGATCTATTTGTGTCTGCATGTTTCAGCTTCGCGTCCTCCGCGTAGGGTTAGGTTTGTTTATGTAGGAGAAGGCGTCGCCGCCTTCATACCTTGTTTTATTGTTACATTCGAGGTCACACCTTTGTTCGAGAGAGATTCTAAACATTGAACATCTCAAAAGACTCAGTTGAGTCAGTATAGTTGAGAAGAGACCGTAGATTCATACTAAGTTGGTAGATTTGTAGTATACTTAACGAGCTTACTGAACCCAAAATGTTTGAGTGAAAAGAACTTGTAAATCATATACATTGCGGCAAATCCAGTGTATGGCCGGTTATACTCTGATGATTTTAATTGGTATGATCATGTCTAAAGGTAGTAGTCGGTTAGCCTGTGAACTAGTATAAACATAATGTGTGTTTTTCCTTACCCTCTCTCATTTTATTTAGATGCACAAGGTTCATTGTGGTTTAACTCTTACTTTTTTATTTTTCAATTGAGTTAAGTGATTTAATAAAAAAACTTTGGGCCCATTTGTTATAACTTTTTATAAAATAGATTCTTGTAGTGTAACATATTTTTGTTAAAAAAAAATTAACAAAGAAATTTATAAGGAAAACTTCAAATAAAAAATCGGTTTGAATAGCTCATCTTAAAATGTCATTTTACATATTTCATCATTTTGTTATAATTTTGAAAAAATCTCTAAAAAAAATCTATTTCAAATAGCTTTTCATAAAAATCATTTTTGAAATATATCATTTTGAAAAAATATGTGAATGTAAAATCTCGAACAATGAATATTTAGGTAGTGAATGTCAGAATATCTTTTTTAACTAAAATCTATTTTTAAAAATACAAAGAAAATATTTTTTAGAATCTATAACAAACAGGCCCTATAGATTAGGAAAACCCATTAGGAACGATGCAGACAAAAGATAAAATATTGTCTTTCTTGAAACTAATTTTCCCTACTTGATCTATAGTTTTTGTTACACGATATGTTAGTGCTTGAAATTTTTTTACATACGACTAGACCACCATCCTTACAATCAATTCTCTTTAGACCTAGTCTTAGCTTCGACACTAAGAGCTCGTTTGTTATAGCTTTTTTAAGGGAAAAAAAATCATTTTTTAAGAAAATAATCACTTTTAAGAGTTTTGCATCTGTTTGTTATAGATTTTATAAAAAATCAGAATCTAAAAAAATCTAAAAACAGCTTCAAATGAGAAGCTGTTGAGAGCAACTTCTCAAAAAAATAGATTTTTTTTAGAGGAGAGAGAAAATACGATTTAAAAGATTTAACTAATTTTGTAATAAAAAATCTCTTTTATTTAGTTGTGTATCCAAACAAATTAAATTATTTGTTAAAAAAAGATGATTGCAAAATAGATTCCGATTTTTCACAAATTCTCTAAAATATAATATCTAAATTATTTTATGTCAAAATCACAAAATCACTTTTATTTTAATCCGTAACAAGAACATCCCTAAATATTTAGCATTATAATAACTTTGTGGCAAACCCGTAGTTATGGGTGTTGCATCAAAGATAATCTCGGTCATCAAATCTAAAGCTAACTACGGAACAATAAATTGAGACTCTGTAACTAAAATTCTAACACACGTTGTTAACTTGCAAACAAAAATTTATTTTTATTTTTCAAATGGTTGAAAAGTTTATGGGTTCCATCTAATTTGATATCATTCTGAACCTCGTGATATTCAACATCTAATGAGACATTAAATCCAAAAGCATCCACTATTAAATTAGAAAATTGATGTTGACACACTTCAAATAAAGCTAAGAATAAACACTAATAAATTACTTAAATGACCTCTCGGTAGTTAACTACCGATATGTATTTCGGCAATTAATTACCGTCGGTTCCATCGGCAGTTAACTACCGATACATTAACATATACAGAAACCAGAACAAAAACATCAATTACACAAATTGATATCACAAAACCTCTCCAATTCCTCAAATCCTCTCCAAATTCATTTTGACAAACATCAAGCAAATCATCTAAACAAAAATACAAGTAGTGTTGATCATTTCTAGTCATAATGTCAGTTTGTCTAGGTTTATTTTTGTTAATTTTGGTAGTTTGCATGTGGTTAGGGTTGATGTAAGAATTAACATTTTGATGATTGCATGTGTAGTTTAGATGAATGTAGTTGATGTGAATGTTGCTTAAATGATGTTTAAGTACAATGTTGTTTGAATGGTGTCAAATTAACACAATGATAATAAGTTTCATATTTTGCACTAAAAGTATTTGTTAAAATACCTAAATGAGAATGTTAATGTTAAAATGACTAAATGAGAATGTTGATGTTAAAATGCCTACATGAGGATGTTGATGAATGTATATTTTTGTTAATGTTTATGTCTATTTTAGAATGCTAATTTTGTTAATTTAATGATGATATTAGATTGTTTTTTTGATAGTTTATGATGTTCATTTTGTTAATGTTGTTTTCAATGATGTTACTTTTTGTGAATTATGTGTAGATGTGTCTGATTAGGAGCAGGAGCTTAACCCAAATATGACCATAGCTGCTAGGCTTTCCATGACTAGTGGTGTCAGGTGGGAAAGAGTAAACACTCATATCCCAAAGAGAGGAAGAGGCAGGAGGTCCAATCGCAATAATGATGAAAGCAGTTCTCAACCGACACAGTCACAAGTGGATGACCCAACTCAGTACATGAATTATCAGGATCACCTACCCGATGCCACATATGGTGGTTATGACGCCCAACAGTTTCCTGATGTGGTTGAGGGTGATGATGTTCAACAAGGTGAAGATGTTGTGCCTGAACCATATGATGATGGTCATGTTGAATTGTTGAGCATTCGGTTGAAGGACTTGTCTTTTAATTAAATTATTCGTTGTTGGTAACCGATTCCGAAGCAGACGCCAAACAAAAAGGCTGATTTTGAGGGGCACCTCTTTGTTCCAAATTTCAGTTACATGAGCAGCGACCAAATGAATGTTGACTGTTGAGAGCAAATGGTTATAACTTATAAACACTCGTTACATTATATTTGTTAGTCCCATGTAAGTGTCAAATCCACATGTCTGAAATATGGGGCTGCAAAACAATACTAGTTAAAAAATTACAACACTGTCGCATCTTCTCCTCCTCCCAAGCTAATAAACGGCGTATACATTCCCAAGTCTCACTATCCTCCCCCCACCCAAGCGCATACATTTCAGCCACCATTGCAATTTTATTAATAGCAAGATCAAAAAGTCGACTAAAGTTATTCTTCAAAACCATGTCATCAATCCAAGGATCCCATCAGAATAAAGTTTGGACACCATCGCCTACCTCCTGCCCAATATTATCATCGAACCAACGACCACCCCCTACACCAAGCGCATTTTTTATATTTATCAAGTTGTTTCACCAAACAGAATTATACCTTCCCTCCTCGGCAATGGTACCTCCAACCTCCCTATACCTAGGTGCTAAGACTCGGTACCACAAGCTTCTATTCTCAACCCTCATCCTCTAACACCATTTGTTAAGAAGCGTTAAGTTAAAATCCCTAATCCTCCACACCCCCAAGCCTCCAATCCTTTTTTTTTTGGAAC
The DNA here is from genome assembly GCA_946800305.1 of Medicago arabica. Taxonomy (NCBI): domain Eukaryota; kingdom Viridiplantae; phylum Streptophyta; class Magnoliopsida; order Fabales; family Fabaceae; genus Medicago; species Medicago arabica. The sequence continues at coordinate 37,683,268 of OX326969.1, forward strand.
CAATAATATCACAAATAATCAAAGAAATTTTTCTAACCTCCTCACTTCACCCCCACCCCCGCCCCCCCGCCAAAAAAAATAAACAATTAAAAATAGATTCAATAGAGGAAATGATACATGCGGAAGCCTTGAAGAAGGACTAAGCGGTGTCGCGTCATTTTTCGGAGATCAAAGCTATTTGATTAGCTTTTGACTCACTATTTTATTTCACGACTGAACATTTAATTTTTTAAGAAAAGGGGAAAAAAGTTCAAACTACCCCATATTTGAAGAGATTTAAGGTTCGGGGGTTAGTTACATAAAGAAAAGGTATTAGCACCCTTTATGTCCGTAGTACTCTACGAGAACCTCTTGGTTTTATTCATTTTATTGTGCTATAACTTGCTTAATTTAAAAAGAAATGAATGGTGAATAAAGAAAAGAAGAAAGCTTATTATCTACATTTATTATTGATTTGGAAGGACGAGTGTCCTTTGCCTATGTACCTGTGAGGAATCAAAACCTCGTAGTTCGGAGTTGAAATTGACGTTTGATTTGTTTTGTGTTTTTTTTTTATTAGTTTTGAAAAAGGTTTTAAAATAAAAAAATAGCAAAATATGCTTGTTTGTGTTTTTTAATATTGAAAGAAAAGAGACTCAAAATAAAATTAGGGTTATTTGCAATTTGATTAAGAAAGTAAAAAAAACGGGATCACTTGATCTTGGATCAAGGTTTATTGTGAAAGATATTTTTGTGATTTATGGTTATTTTCATTTTTTGTTGTTTTTAAATAATAATTGAACTAAAATCAAAACTAACGGAGCAAAAAGAATAAAACGTAAGTATTTTGTGGCGACGGAAAAACCTTTAACCTAAACTATACATAAAACACGGAAGATAACACACGCGCGCACACACACCCACACACACTTTTGTCATTTAGATTGCTTGCATTGACCTAGGATACATTCTAATTCTATTCAATAGAAATAAATGACGGAAAAGAAATATGCATGAATAAATAATACAAATGCAAAATAATAAATCTAAACTATTAAAAATGCATGAGAAAAGAGTAATAAAATGCTACAGAAAATAAAAATGCATGAAGAAATTTAAAGGTTTTTACTCTTCCAACCCAATAATCTTGACTTAATGCGATCGAGCAAAGGTTGCCAAAAATTTAAATTGTGAGGATCTCCACCAATAGGTAACACCAGATAGAGATTAGGAAAATGGCCCAACTTGCAAAGAAGAAGAGAGGATGCCTCAACCAACCAAGAGTCATGAATGTTAACACCAATTATCATGCTTTTGTTAAAATTCACCTTTAGGCCAAATGTCGCCTCAAATAGAAGGAGCAAAGCTTTCAAAGCTCTTATGTTTGCCCAACTTCGATCTCCAACTAACAAAGTATCAGAAACAAATTATAAATGAGTGATATGAGCAAGATCATTGGTGCCCACCTTTTAACCACAATAAAGTTCAGCCTCTGCTAAAGTATTTATCATAATTTTCAAGCCTTCAGCTACTATTAAAAATAAAAAAGGTGATAGCGGGTCACCTTGCCTCAACCCACGTTCAAATTTGAATTCATCTGTTGGGAAGCCATTAACTAGAACTGAAGCAGATGTCGTGCTAATGCATTCCATAATCCACTTACGCCATAGGGTAGGAAAATTCATTTTTTTCGTGAGTGCTTCCAGATAGGACCTATCTATTGAATCAAAAGCCTTCTCAAAATCAACCTTCAAAAGAAGCAATATTTTTTCAGACGCTTAGCATCTACACCACCTCATTAGCAATCATGATTCCGTTAAGAATTTGTCGACCATAAATAAAAGTGGATTGCGTTTCTGAAATTACACTAGGAATAACTTGGCGCAAACTGTTGGTGAGAACCTTTGAAAGAACTTTTCATAAAATTTCGACCATAGAGACGGGTCTGAAATCGTTTAGGCATTGTGGGCTCTCAACCTTGGGAATTAAAGCAATGAAAGTATTGTTGATACGTCTTGATAACTTCCCGTTCCTGTGAAATTTGGAGATGAAACGCATAAATTCTTCCTAGAGTTCCGGCCATAAATCCTTGATAAAGCCTAAATTAATACCATCAGGTTCAGGGCTCTTATAACTATCACAATCCCACACATCTTGCTTCACTTCGTCAACAGTGAAAGGTTTGGTTAAATCTCCACATTCGCCGACAATAAGCATTTTAAAATTGAGATTCTCAATGCTATGTCTTTCAGTAAAATCTGATCGAAAATGTGATGAGAAGTGATTAAACGCCGCTCCTCGAATATCTTCCACACTCTCAACAATGTAACCATTAATTATTAAAGAAACAATAGAATTCACCCATCAACGAGAGGACATAATGCCATGAAATTTTTCAGTGTTAGCATCTCCCTCCTTCAACCAAAGTAATCTAGATTTCTACCATTGCATGATGTTGTTGATGCTAGATAAGGAATGTAAGTTTGCTGAAAGAGAATGTAACTCCTCTACCTCCTCCAATAAGAGATCAAATTCCTCTCCTTTAACATCGAGAGAAGAAATGTGATGCTGAATATTGCTAATACGACCTTCAAGGTTCTAAGTGTGATTCTGATGCCAGGTATTCAGACTCCCTTTAATCAGCTTTAACGTTTTCTTAAGAACATAACCACCATACCCATCAACATGATAAGACTGCAAATTATCCCGAACAAATTGAGTGTAGTCTAGTAAATCCTCCCAACTTTTCAACATACGCCTAGGACGGGGGGTGGGGGGGCAATTAGCTTCATCCATAGTTAGCAAGATGGGACAGTGATCAGAAAGGCCGTAAATTAATGCACGCTGGATAAAATGAGGCCAACGAGAACACCGATCTTTAGAGAGAATGAATCTATCAAGACGGCTCATAGAGACACCATCTCATCTAAACCAAGTCTAATTTCGACCACAAAGAGGAAGATTAAAAAGAAGGTTACTATTAATGATCTGGATAAAATGAGAACAGTCTTCAACACTCGTGCCAACCACTCTGCTCTTACGTTCAGCTAGAGACTGAATAACGTTAAAATCACCACACACACCAGCATAAGTCGTTGGAATTGCTAAGAATTGAACCAAGGTGAGTCCAAACATCTGGCCTACCGAGGGGATCACACGTAGCAATAACATTTGCGAGGTCAAACTCACCACCATTTTTCACCATGATACCTTGAATAATAATAACATGGGATATACTCCTAGATAGCCAAACATCAACCTCAAATGTGTCCCAAAGAGTCAGAATACCACCGGAAGCCCCCGCGGAGGTTCAGTAAGAGAAACCAAAAGATTGACTACCCTAAAGAGTAACACAAAGAAGATCACTAACATTTTCCAGCTTAGTTTCCCGTATACATAAACTCCACGAACTATGAAGTTTCAAAAGTTTCTGAATTTCTTTTCTATTTTCCAAGCTCCCCAAACATCATATGTTATAATAAATAAATTTCATTGTGGCCACCAACACCCAAAACAAACACAAAACACAAACTAGCAACCAACTAAATCACTAGCAATACTTTTGTGGTTATCTTCCACGCCCTCACTACCTTCCGTTACCTTCCTCGTAGAATTACTTGGTCGTGAAAGAATTTGAAACATGTTAGAGAAATCACCCTTGAATTGTAAGTTAATAGCTTTACCAATTTCAACAATGTCCTTGTAAAGTAACCCAATTTCTCCAATCACCGTATGATGTTGTGGAAGATGTTTTTGCTTCCAAGGATTCAACACTTTCACTGCCAACACTCCAAGAGTGTTCAACTTGTTTCCTTTTATGCTTCTTTAGCATTCAGATCAAAGCTTGACGATATTTGAGCGACATACAAGAAACACGTCACATACTAACAAGAGAAGGATTATGAATAATAAAATTAGTTTTAGACTCACCTTTATGCTGCTTCTGTTTTTCATGCACCTTTTTATTTCCTTTATGCGAGAAAATAACACCAACATCACCCTTATGGTGATCCTTAATCCATTCATAGCTCCATGGACCCGAGATTGATGGTTATTTGCGCGAAGTAGAGAAAGAGGCTACCTTGGTGGATTTCACTCTACTTGTTACGCCATTAACAACTTGATTTGCGTATTCAAAAGGCGGAGCTGTTTGGCCTTGTGAAGCTTCTGATAAAAGAGGACATGTGGGGGAACAAACAAGTTGTTGTTGTACTTTGAAAGTTACACATACATGACTGTTACCATTTTGCTAATCTCTGTTGTAACCTGTCGGTTCTTCTGCTAAACTTTTAGGTATTGAATTCTCCCAAACCTCCTTGAGCTCATGAACAAGGGCCTCAACTATGGGTTCAGTATTATCAAAATCACCAAGCTGTTCGGAGAGCTCAGAGGTAGAATCTACAACTTTATCATCAAAACATACATCACTGGCAAACCTAGGTTTAGTTTCCTCCACAATTTTGATACTATAGCATTTATCATCAATCAAAATATTATCCACAACATTAATAGTATCTAGAAGTTCCATGCTAATTAGAATACGAGCAAAATCAAGGCACTCCAAGTTAGAAGTGCAAGAATCAACTTTAATAAATCTCCCAAGAGAAGAAATAAGAAACTCAAGGAATTTAATGTGCCAGACATGAAGAGGAACCCCAAAAATCTGAAGCTAAACACTTATTTCACACACAATATCCTCTGAAAGAGACCAAGCACATATCTTAGTAAAGAAACAACTGAAAAAATCTGTTGCATCACGATAAACTGGCATCATATCGTTCTTTCCCAGGAAAAATAAAACCACGTTATCCCTCCCTTTAGGAAGCACCCTAACATTATCAAACCCGACATCAATGATTTTTTGTTGCACAGAAGGTATAAATTTTCCATTCAGCACTCTTGCCAACACACCTTAATTGGACCACCATCATGACTAATCTTATTCTCTTTAAATAATTCAGCATAAGATACTTAACCACCAACAACGTTCAACCTTTGTTTTTCCCGTTCCTCCTCACTACCCTTTGCGGTCAACGTAACCTCCTCTAGCATCTATTTTCTAGCCAAAGGCAGCTCGCCATTCTCCATTTCTTTGTTCTGTCCCCCATCAATATTTTCTCCCTCATTATTTTTTCCTCTCACAATAATTTTTTCCTCATCAATACTTTTTTTTCGACTTATTTTTTCCTCCCACTGCATCTAATTTCAAACCTTCCTCCAACTCCTGTAACAATTCTTTTTTAACTTCCCCAAACCTATCAAAACGTGCAACATTTGCCCAAACTCTATTCTGGCAAAAAAAAACATTATTCAAAGCTTTATGAAGTTTTGCAGTATCATTCACATTAATAAAACGCACGAAACCGTAAACCTAACCACGAGTATTTCTATTTTTGAAGACATAAACATCCGATAAAATTCCACAAACTACAAAAGCCTTACGTTTCTTTTCAATATGGGTTAGGCTTATCCCTCACTTTTTTATTTTTTATTTTATCTTTAATAATCTTTTAGAGCCTCATGAATCAGACAATACTATGCCATTTTCTATGCTTGTATTAGTACTATTTACTTTCTTTGTTGGGTTCATAGGAATTTCTTTCAGTCAAGAACCAATTGATTTGGATATTTTATTTAAATTGTTAATTCTGCAAGAAATTATGACTTAATTATTTCATTATTTATTTATCTAGTTGAAGTTTAATTCATGAATAATTTTTATTGAATTATCCAAATAACTTCGATACTCTTTTTTTTCCGATTCTACCCATGTAGTTTTTTGTGAATACATACAACTTTTATTCTTGTATTCAATTTTGAGATTTTGATTATTAATGAAATATTATAACCACCTTTGTTTCAAAAGAAACTATTAGATATTTAAAACAAAGAGCAAATAATATGCAGAAGGAAGCCCAATTACGTAAAACTCACTCAAATGGTAGGAAAAAAAAAGATAGAAAACCTATTGAGGAATATTTTTATTTTTTGATTTTTTTCTCCATTGTTTTATCTTTTCATGGGTTAGGCTTATCCCTCACTTTTTTTTTTTTGCTTAGGAAAACAAAAATAACTATGGGAAATAATGGTGGAGAGAACCTTTCCATACGAAGGAATGAAGACGGTACGAGGAAGTAGAATTTGGGAGCGAAGGAATACTATAGAAATTCTGAAATTGACATTCATAGTAGCTTTCATTAGTATAAGCCAAATCTTATTCAACATTGCACGATTTTCGTTTTACTATTTACAATAAAAATTTCAGGTACTACTTGTGAATAAAAGTCTCCATAAACGTAAAGAGGCAATTGATCACGTTAATTTTTATCTTATTAATTAATTCAACAAAAAAAAATATCGTTTGCTCAATTCCTTTTCTGCTAATATGGTTGAAAGTGGCTGAATCCTTCCAAAGTTCCACATGCAATTCTTAACAAATCTCCTCAATTAAGCCTTCAATGAGTGAAGTTTATCCATGTATCATGATGCCGGTGCTCAGAAATATTTTTTATTTATAAATCTTAACCCGTCAATTTCTCCAGCAAATCTAAAAAAAATAGTTTTTGAAGGGATTCGAACCTTACTGGCTTCTTCTCATCATTTTCACCATTAAGCCACTGATGATGATTTAATTAATTTTGCTTTCATTAATTGATATTCAATATCAAACGCCCTGTTTTTATTTTTATGGAGTTATTCATAGACCTTATTAAGCCTAAATTTTAAATTAACATTTTTGCAAACAACCAATTTTACCATGTTAATGGTTAGAATCTGAAAATCACATTTTTAATTTCAATTACGGGTCAAATCTATAATGTGATATATTTTATTTTTATTCTTATATCTTATAGTTGATATGACCTGTGCGGGTCGATGGTCTAGTTTATTTATAAAGACCACATCCTATTATAAGAACCCCTATTAGAGGAAGAAATAACGGATACCTATTAATTAATAAACAACTATATAAGGATTTCCTCTCTTCATCAACTAATCAACTAACATGTCACACGATTTTCAAAAGAAGTAACATTGGTATTAAGACTATATTTTGTATAATGATGCAAAGTTACTGATGGAGTTCCAATTGACTATTTGAGTAAATTTTCACATTAGTCCTTATAAAAAATAAGGAAAATTATTTAGTCTTCGAAAAATGAAAAAAAGATAAAGTCAAATTCGGTTTTTAATGGTCAAAAAAGAAGAATGACATCTTTTTTTTTTGTTTGTAGTGGTTGGAATTTAAACCTCGAACCTTTTCATATTTTATACATTGTCTCCCAATCAACAGAGTTAAGCTCACCATGATAAAAAAATGACGTCTAAAAAAAACATAAAAATGGCTAATAATTTTTTTTTAGATCAAGTTTTATAATATTTTGGTCCATATTTAGAAACTAATTAATATTTTATCAATTATTGTTGTGTAACTAATTTATAGATTCAAATATTTGTAAAAAAATAAATTATACTCCAATAGTTAACGAGTTTTAATTAAAGACTAATTTTCAAGGGAATCCAAATTAAAATTTTATCCAATAAAATCATTTGTCTGACTTTATTTGATTGGTGCTCAATGCAGACATTGTAGGCTGATTATGATTTCCGAAGAATGAATTTTTTTTTACTAAATACAAAATTGGATATATGAGTTTTTGTCACGTTAGATATCTACTTCTTTGTATATTATTATTATAAGTTGTTATGATATTTTCACATATATTAAAAAATATATAGTTAATTTTGTATTAGAACATGAAAGTATGAGTGATTTATAAAAGTATCCTTCATAAATGACACGTGAAAGAGAGATTAAACAAATAAACAATAAAAAAACATAAGAGTCTTGATAACGAATGCCCTAAGAGCAGTGTTTAAGAATTTTTAATTAAGAAACTTACTACATAAAGTCATTAATTGAATGCACAATTTTTCACAAAACTTACTACATAAAGTCATTAAAGAGTAACCTTTAGGACATTCATTAGTATTTCCCAGAACATAATAAAAAAATAACATCAATGATGTGATGATATTGTAAAATGATATACTCTTTTAACAAAAAAAAATTTTAATCCAAAATGAAATTTAATAAAATACGAAGGAAACATATATTTTATTTTGATGATCTTTTACTCTTGAGATATTGATTGTGGGTAAATCACTCCTTACAAAGTTGAGTTGGCGTCTATTCTCTATAAATAGCCATTAATTAGATAAGCACCATAACACAACCATTCACCAATCTACACCCACTAACACACTAGAATTGCATTTCCAAATCATGGCTAGTTCAATGCTTACCAAGGTTACTTGTTTGGCTATGATATTCTTGGTTTTGGGCATTCCACTAGCCAATGCTGCCCCTTCATGTCCTGAAGTACAACAAACTTTAGCACCATGCCTTCAGTACGCAACACACCCAGGTCCACCCCCTCCCCCTGAACCATGTTGCAATGCGGTTAAGGTTTTACATGGCCAATCCCATACTCCCCAAGATCGTCGAGATTGTTGCGGTTGTGTCAAATCCATGATCGGCGGCACACCTGGACTCATTCTTCCTGCCGTTAGTGCCATGCCTAAAGACTGTGGTGTTGACTTGGGCTATGAGATTAGCCCTGACGTGGATTGCAGCAAGTACATATCAACCCTATTTTTCTATTTCATATATACACTATTACATAAAATTTATATATTTCGCAATGTTGTTACACATTTACAATATTTTAGGGACTAGAATACATATGTGTTTTTTAGGAACCAGATGAAAAACAGTAATAGAATTGTAAAGAAAACTAAAATCAATTTCACTTTACTAATTGCAGGGTAAACTAGTACCGAGCAGCTTGCAGGGTTGGCGGTTAATGAATAAATCAATAGTGACATAATAAAGGGGATGACTTTACTCTTACAAGAAAAAAAAAGGCTTAATCTCCCCGGTTTTTTTTTTTTTTTGAGGGATTAATCTCCCCGGTTGTAAGTTGTAACTGAATCCCCACCAGGGATCACTATATATAATTAAAATAAAATCAGAAATGTTTCAAATCAAAACATTCAATATACGATGGACATTTGGATTTAACGCCATATATCTCTTCATTCTTATATTGAATTGAACTATTTACATTTTAGGGTAATTATTACTATAGTGGGTACCTGTGTGATGCACGATGTTAATTATATTAAGAGTAATATCTAATAGATTATAATTAAAATACAATATATTTTTAGGCAAAATATATAAAATAGTGACAAAATATAAGATTAACGATCTTTACTCGGATATCTAGAGGGAAGACGATGGTGGTTGGGGTGTTGGGTGGGGTTATAATGTACCGGTGAAATTTTTTCATCTTATCTTGTTTGGTTTTCTCTAACATTTTCATTAATCCTTTATGAGAATCGTTTTCCATTGTTCTAGTCTTTTACTTCGAAACGTGTACTTGTGAGCAATCAACTTTTTCGTTTATGTTTTTGCCCCTCAATCATATTAGGTAACCATAACCGTAAACATTTGCGATATTTGAATTTAGCTAGATAGTAACTATTTCAATCGAGCTAAACTTATTTGCAAATTCAACATCATTTCTTGTTAGCTATTGCTTTTAATTTCAATAACCTCATTGGCACACTCACTTCAAATATAGGATTTTATATTTTTTAACATCAAAATTTATTGGATATATAATACAAGTTTCATAACCCAAAACGAGCGAAAACTATAAGGGCATTTGACCCACTATATTTATGAATTAAAATAAAGAAGGGAATTCGTAAAAAAGTTAAAGAAGGGGGTGATATTAATTTGGCAAACGATTATGTGAGAGATATGGAAAGTTAGAAATGACAAGATTTTGAACAACATAATAGTTTATGTGGTGGAGGTCGCTAAAATTAAAGTGACAGCATGGCATACAACATTTTAACCATATGACAACACCTATTTTTTGTGTAAATTAAATAGGTATTCAAGCTTTTATCGTGTTGAATATTTATTCATGAGATTTTTTTAAAGGAAATATGTTCTTGGGATTTTGTTATGTGGCAAACTCTCCTCACATAATAAATGTTAAAATATTGGAAGCAAACTTGATTCTCATTAATCCTTTATGAACATGCCGGAGGACAAATATTTATGGAAAACAAGTACGATGGAGAATGTTTATCATGTAATATAAGTTAGGCACAAGTCGAATTATCAGTGTCAGGATGGACGCGTTTAAGACATAGGGCATTTTAGTATTTTCTTACAAGGAGTATATAAAGGTGATGTGAGCCAAATTCTTCACATTTTCATGTTGTTTCTCTCTCTAAAACATCAAGGACATATTTTTCCTCCTCCTTCTCTCTAGGTTGCGCCCCCAACTTCCCACCATCACTCAATCTCCTCAAAATTGTCATCCTAGCAAGATCAAGGGTTAGAAGTGTGTTCTACAAGATGAAAGCATCAAGGGAGGCAAGATTCAATACTCTTCATGGTTGGATTCTCAAGCTAAGAGCTTTGCTTGTTCTAGGGTTTGGTTAAGAGAAGGAACTTGGATTGGCAAATCAACTTATGGTGAGTTCTTTAGCTAGTTCTTCCTACCTTTGGGATTTCATGTGTTTTGTGTGTGGAATTATGAAAATTTCTATGTTAGGCTTGAATGATTTTAGTACCCCTTGATGCCAATTTGTTGATTGAATGATGTTTTATTTCCTTGCATTTCAATCTCCTTATTTTCCATGTATTCTGGGTGATTCTGGTGCATTAGGTTGTTGAAAATTGAGGTGAAACAGCAAAAATCACATTTTATGCATTTCTGATCAGAAGAAATTCGCTATTAGTGAAATTTTCTGGCTAATAGCGAAATTCTCTAGAACCAGTTGGCTAATAGCCAAATTTTGGCTATCAGCTAAATTTCCAGACAAGCCATTACAGAACCATTTCGCAATCAGCGAAAATGGCAGGTCAAATTCCACTTTTTGGCTTGCTTAGGGGCCTTGTATGTCATCCGAAACTATTTGTTTAACACCTTTTAATCCAAAGAAAACCCTCAACCCCTAATAACCTAATGTATCATCATGATTGAGTTTCAAAAGGAAAATGCATGAGGCATATGAACACATTTCAACAACAATGGCACTTAAGAGAGTTTAAGCATGTTTACTCGGGTAGTGATAAACTAAGAATGGGGAAATCATAGAGCATCGATATAGGTTATCGAGAACTAGATGCTAGCAAGGACCCTATGTATGATTAAGCCTTGAATTGATTTATAATCCTTTCACACATGAACAAGAACGATATGCAAGTAATTTACTGTCAATCGGGTGGATCACGGACCAATGGTAAATATGTTGCAAGATACGAATTAAACCATCATGTACGATTATGACTAAGACTTAAGCTAATCATGTATGATTAAGACTAAGCAAGGTGTAGGTGTCGTGTCTCTCCGTTATCCACGCCAGGGGGATACGAGATGTTCACGTCAGGGGGACGGGACACGCTCTATAAGGTAGGCCCGCACGACACTGAGGAAGTCCGATGTACCTTAGCTAGGTTTTCATCGGTCATGTAATGGATTGTACTCGGGGTTACTCCACCCGATACACTTCGTAAAATGAACCAAGATAATGTTGTTTGTTACACGCTAACTTCTAACATAATGAATGAACATGAACATGATGTATACACGATTACGATATGTCATTAGAGATGTGCAAGCCTATCTAATAGAATAAGTAATGAATGAATATGATCATGATATGATATGATTACGATATATTGCATGCCATGTATAAGTTTATGTAACAAGATAAGATCATGAAGTTGTACCGTTGACGACCTTAGGATCTTTCCGATCGTCCGGTTTATGATCGTGTCATGAACATGTTATATTCAAGTCTTGATGCGATTAACGTATCTTGATATAGCAGTCTTAGATTCCCTTGACCGCCATGACACGTAAGATGTATGTTAAGACTTACAAGCCAAGTTAAGGAGAATCTACGACGGATTTTAGTATGCACAACCGTCTAGATAAGCATGACCCACACACGTATAGTCAACCGACAAGTTGCATTGTAGACACGTGGTGACCCTAGGTTTTCCCCGAGGTTACCTACAGCCTAGGATTAGATAGAACTCATTGAGACATTATGTCTCATCCCAATCCTTTTTGTTTCAGATAAGCAGGTTAGTTAGCAGGTTTTGACAGCCTTGAAGCCAGATGGATATTCAACAAACGCTCGTTCGTAACCATTGCAGGACGTTATGGATTTGAAGATGTATTTTCTTATGCTATGGATAAGTAGTATTTGTATTGTTGATTGTACGAACGTGTGTTGTTGTATAAAATATTCATTCGAAGAAATAAAGTTGAAATTTTAATGTATCCAGTACTAAAGATAATGCACATGCTAAACTTTCTAGATACGTTTAGTGTGGGCGTTACAAAATAACCAAGCTAAAACCACTCTTGATCGTCAAAGTGTTTGTAGGTGTCTGAAGTTCACTGCACTCAGCTTGTCTGGTCTAAATCTTCCTGCCGCTGCTACTATTCCTAGAAAGTGTGGTGTCAACTTTCCCATCATTGACTGCAACACGTATGTATATGTTGGAACATTGGTGTGAAGTTGGAATGAAATTGGAAGATTAAACACAAGTAATAAGACTTTGGGCTAGTGTCATGTGAATTAAAAAAAATAGAGTAGAGGTCCCACATAAAATAGAACACACATTAGTAGTGTTTAAATTGCGGTATTTAATCTTAAATACTTGATAATGATAAAAATAATTTATGTTGGTTGTGATCATAAGAATAAGAATTTAAGCGAATTTCTTACCTTTCCTTCGTTCATATCCAATGAGTTTTTTTTCCTCTTTCCTCCATTTTTGTGGATATATTTTAGTCACCTCTTTATAGCATTCATATTTTAGAATATTATAAAAATCTATCATCAAAAATATTTAATTTTTAAACAAAACATAAATTAATTATGAATTTCTACGCGCGAATAACATAAACAATTCATATTTGATTTATGTTTTGTTAAAAAAAATTGATTCTTTTTTGAAGAAATTCTTATAATATTCTAAACTTTTTTAAAAAATTTCATTCAAAAATATGAAGGCAACATATGAGTTAATTAAAAGTATGGACCAAAATGGATGATTGAAAACTACAAGGAAACTAAAAGTTAAAAATAAAAATAAAATAAAGGAGTTAAAATGAAAAAATTGGTATCTAATCAAAAACATATTTAACCTTAGAATATATATTGATGAAAATGAAATCAACAACTATTAGATATTTAAATAATTATTTTACGAAGAGCCTTAAACATAGAAGATTTTTTAAAAAAGAGAAAATAATACGCAGAAGCAAGCGCAATTACCTAATCACTCAAATGGTTGGAAAAAAATGGTAAAAAAACCTATTGAAGATTTTTTTTTTCTATTGTTTTTTCTTTTCATGGGTTAGGCTTATCCCTCACTTTTTTGTTTTTTATTTTATCTTTAATCAATTTTTAGCTTAGGAAAACAAAAATAACAATGGGAAATAATGGTGGAGAGAACATTTCCATATGAAGGAATGAAGACGGTTGATGTGGAAGTATAACTTGGGAGTGTATAAACTAAATCTTATTCAACATTGCACGATTTTCGTTTTACTATTTACAATAAAAATTTCAAGTATTACTTGTGAATAAAAGTCTCCATAAATGTAAAGAGGCAGTTGATCACGTTAATTTTTATCCTATTATTTAATTCACCAAAAAATATATTGTTCACGTTAAGTTAAAGTACGACACATTATTTGGTCAATTCCTTTTCTGTTAATATGATTGAAAGTGGTTGAATCCTTCCAAAGTTCAACATGAAATTCTTAACAAATCTCGTCCATTAAGTCTTTATTGAGTGAACTTAATCCATATATTATGATGCCGATATTCTAACCACTTGTTTCGACGGAAGATCAACCATCTTGTGTTTCTTAGCTAGAGATCCAAACACCGAAGTAGATTTTATTTTCTTACAATTTGGGACAGAAGGGAGTAATTGTTAAACATTGGAAGCTGAGTTGCTATCTATTCTCTATAAATAGCCATTAATTAGATAGGCACCATAACACAACCATTCACCACTTTAAAAATAGTTGAATTGCATTTCCATTCAAAAATTTCCAAATCATGGCTACTTCAATGCTTGTCAAGGTTACTTGTTTGGCTATGATATGCTTGGTTTTGGGCATTCCACTAGCCAATTCTGCCCCTTCATGTCCTGAAGTGCAACGAACTTTAGCACCATGTGTTCCCTACGCAACACACCCAGGTCCACCCATCCCTCCCCCTGCACCATGTTGCAATGCCGTTAAGACTTTAAATGGCCAATCCAATACTTCCCAAGATCGTCGAGATGTTTGCGGTTGCCTCAAATCCATAATGGGCGGCATACCTGGACTCAATCTTCCTGCCGTTGCTTCCCTTCCTAAAGACTGTGGTGTTGACATAGGCTATATTATTAGCCCTGACATGGACTGCAGCAAGTACATCTCTAACCATCAACCCTCTTTTTCTATTTCATATATACACTATCACATAAAGTTTATATATTTTGTTGTGTTGTTACACATTTACAATATGTTAGGGACTAGAATACATGTGTGATTTTCAAGAACTAAATGAAAAACAGTAAAATATTTGTAAAGAAAACTAATATCAATTTCACTTTACTAATTGCAGGGTAAACTAGTATTGAGCAGTTTGAAGGGTTGGTGCCTAATGAATAATTAATACTTGGTTTGTGGCCGGTAATAACCAATACATGCAGAATAAAGGGATGACTTTACTCTTGCAAAAAATAATAAGATGGCTTAATTTCTCCAGTTGTAAGTTGTAACTGAATCCCCACTAAGGATCACTATATATAATTAAAATAAAATCTGAAATGTTTCAGATCAAAATATTCAATATATGATGGACATTTGGATTTACCGCCATCTCTCTTAATTATTACATTGAATTGAACTAGTTACATTTTACGGTAATTATTAGTATAGTGTGTAATATCTAATAGATTATAATTAAAATTTAATATATTTTTTGGCAAAGTATATAAAATAGTGACAAAAAAAAAATCTTTAATCGGATTATCTAGAGGGAAGAAGCTCGGGGATTGGGTAGGGGGTGGGGTTATAATGAACCGGCAAAAAAAAATTCATTGTACGTTGTTTGGTTTTCTATAACATTTTCATTATTCCTTCTTGAGAGTCTTTTTCATTGTTCTAGTCTTTTTCTTCAAAACATGTACTTGTGAGTCATCGCTTTTTTCGTTTATGTTTTTGCCCCTCAATCATTGGGTAACCATAACCGTAAAAGTTTGCAATATTTGGAATTAGGTAGGTAGTAACTATTTCAATAGAACTGAACTTAATAGCAAATTCAACATCATTATTCATTTCTCTGTTAGGTATGCTTTTAATTTCAATAACCTTATTGGCACACTCCCTTCAAACATAGGGTTTATTTTTTAACATCAAAATTTATTGGATATATAATAAAAGTTGCATAACCCACAACTAGAAAAACTTATAAGGGCACTTGGCCAACTACATTTATGAATTAAAATAAAGAATGGAATTCAAAAAAAGTTAAAGAAGGGGTTGATATTAATTTGGAAAACGATCCTATGAGAGATATGAAAAGTTAGAAATGACATGATTTTGAACGACGTAGTAGTTTATCTAGTGGAATAAAGAAGTTGCTCCTAGAACCTGTCGATTTACCTGCGGATATTCCTAAGGAAATTAATCCGCAGGAATAGCTTAGGATTTTCCTGCGGTTCTCTTCTCACGAGGAATTGTCCTGCGGATCCTGATCCTGCAGGTATATCCGCAGGTAATTCTAACTTATGCCAGACTTTTTCTGCGGAAGATTTTTGAATGTTTCTTTGTCACTTTTTCTGTGGATTTTTCTACGGATTTGTATAATTTTTATTGTGTTCCTTCATGAAATTTTTAAAATTAAAATATTTGAGAATTTTTTTTCGTTCTCTTTACATAGTGAACATGGACCTATAGATTTAAATTTAGGTCCAAATGAAATTTCAAACTATTTTTGTCGATTGCAAAATCAATTTAATAGTTTTCTCTCCTTGGATTGGATAACGAGTTTTAAAAAATATAATAGTTTTCTCTCTTTTATTTAAAAATGGGACAATTTTGTTCATAACAATATTTAAAAACGGAAAATATAGTCCATGTGATAAAAAGATTCATACATCTTTATAAAATTTTAAATAAAAGGAAGACAAGATCCAAAATGAACCATAAAGTATTCACAATATTAAAAAAAAAAAAAAATTCTTTACTCATATTTTACTAGACATATATTTGTTTCCTATAAGTAAATTAATAATTTTGTTTTAAAAGTAAATTAATAATCTTGTATGTTATTTCTAAAAAAGAATACTGTATATTTATGACTTATACAAAAAAATGGTTAAATATATTTTTGGTCCCTATAAATATATCAACTTTTCATTTAACGACACTTACTTTGCGACTCTTGGTTTAGAACTGCCACATATTACACTTTTGCATCTGTTAGGCTTAAGGGTCGCAAGTTTTATAGCCTTTTTTAAGCGCCCTTTCACAATAAAACTTTTGGCCAAATATTTTGACATCCCGCTTCTGCAATTTCAATCTCCCTCCCATAACTTCAAAACCCTAAAATCAATCATTTATCATCGTCATTTATCATTTATAACTATAATCCTATAGTGGTCGGAAAAAAAAACTATATTCCTATAAGTTCCCTCCAAACTTTTCCTCCACAACCCATGTTAATTATTTAAATAAAAAATAAAAAGAAAAAACTCACTACCCATGTTTCCCTCCACAGCCATATTTCTACTAATTCACCTATTATTAGTTAATTAATTAATAATTAAAATGAGAAATAACTATCATTCTATTAATTAAATTAAGAGCCTTGCTATATCTCACGAGAGATTTTTTCCCGAGAGTTTCACGAATACGTTATTTTGCTACCTTTCATTATTATTTTTCTCTTTCAGATAGTTTATGTATCTTTCTTTCCTGCACCACTGATAAATAGAAAAGGGAAAGAAAACAAAAAAGAGACCATGTGTGCCTCAAAAAATGACAAAGTCACCGCTCCTGTAACTTTCTGCATAAAGTTACTAGTCACCTTATAAACCACCGCCATTAGCTCACTACATTGGAAGCATGTGATAATATATTATTAGTTTAATCCAATTAGATGTAGCTTCAAAAGCATAAATGAAATTGTTACAATTATACTGTCATGAAATATGAGTTCAGTATAATTCGTGAAATACTCGTGATAAACCTGTCGCGATATTTAGCATATTTTTGTTAAATTAAACAATGAAAAAAACCACTACCCACATATCCCTCCACAACTCTCTTTCGAATGAATTCAACTATTAATTAATAATTAACTTAAAATAAATTGGAAAATAGGTTATATGACTCGCTTTCTCTCACGTTACTAATTACTAGACGACGACCCGTGCAATGCACGGGTTTGTTTTGATTTTCATATATAAACATCATGTTGACTATATTATTAGTTGTCGACATGTTTAAATGTATTATGTATAACATTTCAATAAAGACTACAATGAGCAAAATGCACCGATGTTGGAACTCGTCATACAAAATCTAAACAATGAGCAAAATTTAAACAATGAACTAATTAAATAGTTCAAAATACACATCAAAGGAAAAAAGTTACTGTATAAAGTTAGTATGAGAAATATATCAAGTGATTCAACCATAGAAGCCTATAAGGTCACCTACATTCTCATTTTTCAAGACATATGTCGTAGAAAAAAGGGGAAGAAATTAATGAAAAACGCAGACTTTTGGGTTTAGATTGTGAAGGAGAAACGGGAAAAAAGGGTTCGAAACCGTTTGGAAAAAAAGGAAAAGGAATTAATTGTTTTATAAAAAGGGAGTTTAATATTGGATATCATGTAGTGGAAGCCAAATGATATCATAAAAACAGTAAGTGGTTTGTTGGTTAAAATGCTTTGAAGTAACCAACATGGCATGGGTTCAAATCCATAGAGGGTTTTTTTTCATAAATATTTTTCAAAACCCTAAAAAAAGGGCGGGATTAGGGTTAATTAGGTTGCTTGCAACAATGTCGCACGGGTCTTACCGGCTGTAATCGTATAATGGACGTAAGACTGGAAATGAGTCGATGAGTCGGGTCTTACCGGCTGTAATCGTATAATGGACGTAAGACTGGAAATGAGTCGATGAGTCGAACTCTTCTGAGCATGACTCAAAACTTGATTCAAATTCGATATGAACATTTTTTTTGTCTAGAGTTTGATTTGTTTAAAGTTCATGAACAACTCGGTTTGACTCGATAGATTTATTCATTTAGCACTAACCACATAATTTAAATGTTTTCTTTGGGCAAAAACAATGATAATAATATTATTTTTTTGATCTTTTGACTCTTTAGATCATGAAAAACTTGGTTAAGCTCATTACAGGTCACTTTAAAAAACCTCAAATGACTCTAATACCAATTTTGCATCTTGAAAGTATTTGCATCTTGCCAAAGCCAAAGGGGTCATCATCCTATACAAATATGAAATTTTCAACATTCATCTGTCTATAAATTTTTGAAGTTAATTTTTTTTTAACATTTAAAGTAAGTTAAATCCTTACATTTTTTTATTAGTCACTTTAAATTCTTACATAAATTAATAGTGAACAATCTTTTTAACCCATTAATTTAACTCGATTTCAATAACTTTTAGAAGACAAATAGTTGTCACACTTTCAATTCTCTAAACCATTTGGTTCTAAAAATCAATCCATTCAAGAAAACAATTGTCATTAAAAATAATGGAAAACGAATTTGTATAACAATTTGCAAATTAAATTGCAAGCCGGTAGAATGATGGAAATCAATGGTTGTCCTAAACATACCCAAAGGGCACTATTTATCATTTCCTTTGAGTAATAAAAGTATTAAAAATGCTTAAAATAAATACAAAAGGAGTTGAATATCATTGTGGGTAACAAAAGAAAAGTAACACCAAACACCAACAAAGAGTTTTTTTTTCTTAGTTGAGCTTAGACTACCTATACAAATATCTTGATAATGTTAAACATGATTACAATACTTTCTTAAACTGAAATTTTGTAGTAACCAGCATCAGAGGTTGGTCTAATGGAACCCAAAATTACACCTCGATGTTTCCATGAATGATAAAAGATTGAAGACTTTTGTGCTCCTTAACCTTGTTAGAATCACCAACACAGCCAAAACTGTGCTTAATTTAAGGTCACTTAATGATTTCAAGCTAATATTCAAAGCTGCAATATAAGGATCAAAGAGCAAAAAAGAAACTTGTACCATAGACTATATTTCAATAAAAAATGAACTCAACATACTTAGGTAAAATGACTTACAATGTGATTAACTCATGAGAAAAAAAAACTGTAATCAAGAACATATTCATCTCAAGCTTCCACATATAAATAATAAGAACGATACTATGTGTAAGTAACCATCAGTTCTACAATCAATTTAGAAGGATTTAAAATCTAAAAAGAATGGTAATTTCCAAATATAATATACACCAAAAAGCAAATTCAACTTCTTACTTCGTACGATTGGTAGAGATATATTTATCCATAATAACTAATTATGGAATGAGCTTGAAGGCACTTGAATACCAACAAAATATGTATCTTGCTAACATGTCTGCCAGTGCCACCAATATGCATGGAAGAATATCTTCTTTATTTATTGGTTGTGTGTGGGACTACTGCAGTATTAACTCCACACAACTTACTCCATATGCTCAAGGATATAGACCCTCCAGGATCAAAGATTGAATAGAGAACTGCTGCATTAAACATCAAACTAAGCCACATTCATACCAATATCATACTCCATATTAAGTCTTTTCATGATAAAAAGTTGAGTGAAGACAAAATAAATAAAATTTTAAAGCCTGTCAATACTCTTCTCCCATTGTAATGGCTCTTGAAACTTCTACTTTTGGAAACTCAATTAGTAGATAACCACTCACCAATAAACACTTACTAAAATATTTAACTGAACGGTTTACTCAAACACCCCCTTACACATATTTTTATTGAGAGTTGCTTAAAGCATTTACCTCTTTACTATAAGCAAAAATGAACATATGAGAGTTTTCATCACAATCATATTAGTACATGAAGAATGAAACATCCCATTTGCAAGCTATTCGCACAATCTTTTAACTTCTAAGGTTAACATGGATTTCATATTGGACTTAATTCATTAGTTATAGATGTTGAAACCCTATGAGTTTCTTCTGGCATTTCCCAACTAAAACCAAATTATCATCTTCAAAACATGAAACAGAACTGAGCAATGTGATTTAATTACAAAATTGTCACTTATTTCAAAAAAATTGATTATCAAACTTATCATGGTTGAGAAATAACAAAAAAAAATCGTTGCCCTCTTAACACCCAATTTTGAAATTAAAAAAAAAAAAGGAAATTCAAACAAAGAAGATTATGCACCCAATTTAGAAATTAACTACAAATACTAAATTATTAATCAATTGAAAAGAAGTGAAATTGAGAATGATCAAGGAACAAACCTTTTGACAAAACAATTCAATTATGGTAAAGAAATGTAATGACATGGAAGATGAACAGCATCAAGAAATCTAGAAGACTGAGTTTTGGGATGTTTATGTGAATAATCGTGGGAAAAAGATTATTTAAGCTGAGTGGATAGTTCCTTGGTTTTCAATGTGGAAGTCCAATGACTCTTATTTAATGATTTTCGTTGTTCAAGCAAGACAATTTTGAAATTCAAACTGCATAGAAACCCAAAGGTTAACATATAACACGGTAAACAACATATACCACACTAAATGCCACCGAAATTCAAATTGAGAACAAAAAGGGAGGGAAATTTTTTAGAGTTAACATGTTTAGTAATTAATGCAGCACAATTAGAGGGAAATTTATAGGTTTAATGGTTGTTTAACCTAATAAGCTTTAAGAATAAAGGATAAAGATACATAATACACTAGACTCTTGACCCGTGCTACCGCACGGGTCCTACCGAGCAGAGCTTAAACGAATAAGTCGCAACAATGTAAACATATATAGTTAATATATAGAAGTCATAAAAATTTAAAAACATGTTCACTTGTACAACAATGATAACAATGTAAAAGTTTGCACCAAGATTGTCAATACTTTTTCTGTCATAATTCTAGCTTCAATCCGATCAATTTATTCATTATTCCAGTCAACATGTTTAACATAATTAATTTAGGGTTAATTAAGTTTTTTATCCCTATAAATATCTGCAGTTTCTTTTTTAGTCCTTATAAAATAAAATCACACTTTTTAGTCCCTGTAAAATTTTCCGTTAGCATTTTTAGTCCCTATAAAAATTTTCATCAACATTTTTAGTCCCTGTAAAATGTTTACGTCAGCACTTTTGGTCCCTAAAATGCTAAAGGAAAATGTCACAGGGACTAAAAAGTGTGATTTTATTTTATAGGGGCTAAAAACGAAACTACAGATATTTTAGGTACCAAAAACTTAATTAACCCATTAATTCGTAACATGTTATATATATTTTAAGCCAATACTTTCCTCATGGGGGTAAAACAGTGGGAAACAAAGGATACTACATTGTCAATACTTTTGCGATGCATGGATCATATCGACTATAATAGAGATCATTAAATTATATTATATATTTTATTTATGTTAAATAAATCATAGGAAATTACAAAAGTCCAATGCTCCACTTTAAGGTGAAACATAATTCCAAAAGTTTATTACACTTGTTTTATAAACTATATAAATGATAACCTGCTTGAGTTGGTGTGATGGTGTTGCCTTAAGACCTTAGAGTGTGCTCATCTCAATGTTTCGAGTCTCTTATTGTCAATATCGGTGGACTAATTTAACTTCTTAAAAAAAATTATATAAATGATATGAAATTGTTACCAAATATAGGTTTTTCAGCATTTTCTAAAACGTTAACTTGGTAACACTTTCATTATCACGATAATATTTTTTTTTAAATAAATAACAAAAATTTTAAGGGTTAAAAAAATAATAATATTAAATTTATAATCATCTAGTTCATTTCATCTATTGGTTATAGTTGTGTGCCCATCTCATAAGACACACATCATACTTATTTTCATTGTTCTTGTTATAAAGATACTGGTTCATTATTCTAATGGGAATAGTACGGAAGGAAATTCCTCATCATAACAATGCCAAAAACAAATCCTTAATCTTAAAGAATTTCATGCAGACTAATTTGTAGTACTATGCAAAAATCATGCTTTTATTTAGTCGACCATTAAGCTTTGACAAATCAAACCATTGATCTATCAATATATGATATACTGCCAATGAAAGAATAAAAAAAGATTCATATGTTCATTTAAAAAAAAATCATATGTTAAATAATTAACAGGGAATACATATGTCAAGCAAGATACTACAACTAATATCATCAACAAAGGATGTACTATAGACAAAGAAGTGAAAAACAGCAAAACATAAAAGACTTTAAATCAAGGCAAGGTCTGATACAAACACAATATTTTAAAGAAACTAAACCATAACCTTAACACATATGCAGCAGAACACAAACTCTAGCTACCTCATACCAAAACGGGCGTCAAAATTTTCTTCTGACACCATAAAAATTGGAGTCAAATAGGCATCAGAACTAAACCGGAAGCCGAAAAAATGGCCCAAAAAATCTGCTGCAGTAACTTGGCAAAACATGACATAGCAGCAGACCTCCCAAATGAAAAAAGTGCAGACATACTACCAGGAAAACTCTCCAGCTCACACAGTGCAGAATCAACACACTGACAGTTACAAAGAAAAATTCCTTCACAAACGATTTAAGATCTTACAGAGCCCATCTGAATTTGAATGCTTGTAAAATTCCTATGCACTGAAACGATTCAAGATATAGGACATAAAAATAAGAATAAGAAAACATGAAGAAGAAATCTAACTGTTCTAGTTTCTTCTATAGCAAAATAGATGAGAAAGAAACAAATAGAATAAACTTTACCCATGAGAACCTTTCTCCATCAGATTCAAGCTCAAACAAAATCAGCATCTCAAATTTCTCCTTCTCATTTTGCACATGATTTGATGTTCACCTCCTCTGCCTCAAATTCTGAAAAATGAAATACCTAACAAATAAAGACAAATAACAAAATGAGACAAAAAGCTCTCATAAACGACATCAAAACAACAAACAGGAAAGAGTAAAAGGTGAAATGCCTGATGGGGGAAGAAATCTGTCAAATCATCACCTTCCCATCAAAGTCTTACTCTCCATCATCTTCGACATATGAACTCAAACCTAGCTTCGCCACCATCCTTCTCATCAAAGTGATATACCTGCCACATTCTCAGTCCCCTCCGATCTTTTTTTTGTGCATGATTATATTGAAGTAATCAAGAACTACAAATAAAAACAACAAATAAATCATGAAAAACATAACAGAGTCAAAGCGCAGTTTTACTTTAAAAACTCAGAAAGATAAAAGCTTGAGTAACAATAGGTACAAAATGAAAATCAATACAAAACGTTTGTCATGAAAACCAAAATTGATTCATTAAATATTGCCCAATACAAAACGTTTTCTATCTAGTCTTCTTGTTTCCCTCGATTTAAAGCTTTATCCAATACCAATTGTGATGAATCCTCTTGTTCTACATCAATATTACAGTCAAGCTACGCATATCCCTCAATAAACACAATCTAACCAAAAAGGCAAACTTGCAAAGGTGAAAAAAAATAGGGAGAAAATATACACGGTTGGCTAAGCCTGCCCCTTACCAAATCAAGTAGCTAACCCAAATCAAGTAGCAAATTCATTGAACATTAAATTCAATAATTGGTGTTATAACTACTAAACAAAATTGCAATTTATATAAAAAAAAACAAACCAAACAACTTATAAATTCGAAAACATGGGATCACTGCAATGACAGCTGATATAGTGGATTTAACAGTAAAATCAAGGGAACATAATATATCTAGATACAGGAGATAGCATATAAAATAGATTAGTGCTCCTTTAGAAAATTTATTCTTAACATGGATCTGTTATTAGTTTATCACCTCAACAATTGACATAAATGCCTTGTTGTAGTAGTGACAGCAGCAGACTGAAGCCTCTATACGATGATGATGTTCGAACACAGGTGACAACATCATCGACGGTAAGAATTGCTAATTAATTGATTTTTACAACTGAAGACAAACCAAGGGAAGAAGAATTACCACAATAGCTGCAATGAAAAAATGTAATTAAATCACGGAAGAGGACAATTCATGAGAAAAAAACAAACTGATTCAGGAGAATTGTGACTATATTTGAACATCAATATATTTACACTTGCAAATGATCATATCACAGTAATAGAATGAGCATACTTAGTCAAAGTTGAAAACTTTGGCTACATGTTTGTTAGCTATAGTCTGCAATAGTAATCCCTTCCCTTTTACTTTCATCACACAACACCACCTTCAGAATGTGCAACCTTTGTTCTTCATCAATTAATGGCCTAAAAATAAAATAAAAAATGTTTTATTTATTGAAAATATTCGGAAATATATATCCAACAATCAACTGAAGAAAAATTGTAATTCAAGTATTCAACAATACACATATCATAAACAATACACAATTCTTTAAGATGAAACCTAAAAACAATCTAAAGCTAAAACATTAGAGTAAAAGAATAAGCAGCATTGTCCCATTTTCGTAGATCAGTAGCTTTCAGTACGACACCGTTCTCCGTTACGGATCTCCCTCATGTGTGATAACCTAAATCTCAATCACCATATATCTGTTTCATTTTTCAACACGATAACTTAAATCAAAAATAGGGGAATTAAGATATGAGATGAAGAAACCTGAAAGAGTAAACAGAAAATGGATCAAAAGAGAACCTGGAAGCATAGAGAAGATATGGAACAACAATAGAATTGTCTTTGTTGTTGTGTTTTTCACTGGTTCGTTGATGTTGCATGTTGTTCCTTACCAAAAAGAATTTGTTCACAAAAGCAAAAAGAAGTCACGTTGAAGTGATACTGTGGTGGTTGCGATGGAGGTTTGGTCGGAAGTGGTGGTGTGGTTGCGATCTGAAAACCTCGTCTAAACAAAAGGGAAAGAGATGGAATGAGAAATCAGGGGAAGGAGAAAAGTGAGCCTGACGCCTTGGTTGGTCAAAAAATGTAGTAAATGGTTCATTTGAATGAATACATTAATGCATGTGGAGATTGGTTCAAGTTTAAGTGTGTAAGCAAATGATGCTGATTGGTTAGTTTGAAAACCATGTGTAGTTTAAGGAGGTATATGGAAGGTCAAGTTTAATGCAGGAGGGTTTAGAGGGTAGTTAGCAGTTAAGAGAGCAGTTAATATAGGCAAAGGAGGGAAAATCTGGATTGATTAGGGCAACACTGCCAGCATGGCAAAGTGTGGCTTTTATAATAAAGGATATTTCTTCTAATTTAAGAATTAATTAAATAATCATCATCATAATATTCCCAATACCTTCATTCTATTTATTAAATTAAAAAATAAAATAAATCATGTAGAAAAAGAGGAAAATGACTATCCCACTAAATCTTCTTCAAAACAAAAAAAACTATCCCACTAACTCATATCATTCATATCCATTTATGCACTTACCACATAAAAACAAAGAAAATAAAATGTTCTCTACAAAAATAAATAAAAACGTAAAAAAATGAAAAACATCCACAACCCACGTTTACCACTAAAAACAAAAAAAAATAGAAAAAATAGAATACAAAGTAAATAATGGATTAAAAAAAAACTACTCATGTTTATTCTCAACTCATACAACCTTGGATCCATTTCATTCCATCACTTCTCGTGTAAAAAAAAATAATCATTTAGAAGTCCTAGCTCAACTGGTAAAAATGTCGAAATTGTTAAACCGGATGTCATCACCGGAGTTCGAACCCCGGTAAAAATCAATTGCATTCTTTTTTTCTTGAGTATTCTCTCCATCTCTCTAAGTCTTCCATATCTCGGATTATTATTTTCTTTTATTATGATTTTCCGTTTTATTTTTACAAAACTATATTGTTATTGATAGTTTATTTTATTAATTAACATGTTCTTTTTCCTTCAAATGTGTGTTATTGATCTGGTCAAGCCGATATTATTGTCGTTTAATTCTACTTTGTTTGCAGATAAAGTGTGTTTAATTTTAGCATTGAAGTTGGTTTGATTTGTGTTTACGGTCCCCTGTGTTCCTTTTATAGGGACTGTGGCTATCTGTTGTTTGACATTTCCCTTGGGATAAAGGGGAAATTGTTGACTGGTCTTGCAATTATGCATGTGCTAGGTAAGTAGTGTGGGCTATTCGAAGATCATTTTTGTTTTATTGCAACATTCTCACAATATCTGCTGTGATTGTGGAAAACTACTGATTCCTTTGGTTTAAGGAAGTGTTTCTCTCATTTGTGTTCAGATTTGTGAAGCTGAGCTATGCATTTTGATACGAGCTCGAACACAGTATAGTATATCACTAATTCTTATTGGTGTGTGTATTTCTTTAAAATAGTAGATGTATTAAAAATAGTAGATGTATTTCTTTAAACCATTTATATGGTTTAAGTTTTCTTTATTCAATTTAGCAACGAATTTCAAATTTGTTGACTATCTTTGTTTGTGTTTGCTTTCAGCCTTTATTTTTCTATTGAAAATGAAATATGAACTTCTAACCTCCATAAGTAAAAAATACTATCAACTAAGGAAACTTTTTTAGTTTCTGTTACGTGTTGTAATTTTGTGATTGGTTGTCATAGTGTAGACAAATCGATATTGAATGAAGGTTGAAATTGTAGAAAAAGTTAAAGTAGATAACCAAAATTTTAGTTTTTAAAATGAGGGACCAAAATTTCTTTTTCTTTTTTTTTTAATGAGAATCAAAAGTGCATTGGTGCAAAAAAGAAGAAAATAAAAAGTGAATCCTAGCTATGTTACCATTGGTTGCTGCTTTGATTTTAAAAATTAAATTATTTGTATTCCTTTTCTGGAAATGGTAACTTGTATCCATATGACACAAGGTAATGAGTCAAAAGTAAAAATATTTTATTGTAATTAATGCATTTGATTTGATTTTTTTTATTTTTTATTAATTGAATGCACATAATTTAAGAAAGAGTCGGGATCCGTTGACACCTGATGTCAACGGATTCATTGACATCAAATTTTATCCGTCGATTTTATTTGATCCAAAGGTTAATATTTGTTCACTTATAATTATCATGTACCATATCCTATTATGATTTTCATTTCCTAATTTGCTATGAAGTTGCAATTGGCATGATCTGTGTCATATTAATGTTTTCGTTCTATCTTTTTTTAATTTGTGTATTTTTGAGATGCCCCGTATCAACTTAAACTTTTCTTGCCAAAGTAAATGATAAAAATTGCAACATATGCATTCTGAATTCTCAAATAAACCGTGTGAACCAATATGGGTTTTGATTATAAGAAAATTATTCATATAACAGAGCCACCCATTAACGTTTGTTTTTTGAAGGAGCCATTAGCGTTTGTTGATAGGTTCAACCTCATATTCTTCTTATTAATATGGTTTTGCAATTCTGGAACACATTTACACTTCTCTTTGAAGAATAAAACTTTAAGAAAAACAAGAGGCCGTTGAATAGCATAATATTAAGAAGAAGAAGAAGAAGAAAAACGTGCAAATTTTTAATAGAAAATGAGTTGCTAGTCTTAGATCCTTGTTATGAAAAACAAATAGAAATGTTGGCAATGGCATTGGCAGTAGAACAAAAGGGAAAATAAGTCATTTTGTTTTGAGAAATGTTTGCTGCACATTCAAAACAAAATTATTTAATGGTATTGAAATCATGAGTAATTAGAGAGAGAAACCGGTAGAACAAATTAGGAAATGAAAATCACAATAGGATATGGTATATGATAGTCTTAATTGAACAAATATCAGCCATTGGACCAAATAAAATCAACGGAAAAATTTGGTGTCAACGAATCTGTTGACACCTAGTGTCAACGGGATCCTGACTCTTTAAGAAAAGGTTTTTATTTTTAGGTTGCTTAACATATGCCCTACAGACACAAGTTAACACGACCCTTCATATCTTTTTTAACAATAAGTATACGAAAAATATGATAGATTTTGAAGAATGTACCAAACTCTCTTGTTTTTCTTTAATAAAGAGAAGAATATGTACGTAATTTTTGCAAATTCTTGAAAATATTTAGGTACATACAACCTAAGTTGTATACAAGTTAATTTGACAAAAGAGTGCCATTTTTTTGCATTGAATATCATGTCATATTAGCCATGCAAAAAGAGATTTTACGAGAAACTCTCAAACCGGTAAATATTTCAATGTAACAAAAAGGCGTAATGTTTGAAAAAGATAAACACATATTGATTTTTTTTCAAGTCAAATCGCAATACGGGAGTTATAATAAACACACACAAAAAGTGGCAGTAACATGACTCCTTCGCATCCGATTTTAATATATCATTTCTCAGTCTAAAGTAACAAACACATCTACCTACCCTTTTCATTTTTCTCTTTTATCTTTTTGTACTTCAACCATGTCGAGCGGAAGGAAAGGTCGTGGTCGCCAAAAGATCGAGATGAAAAAGATGAGCAATGAGAGCAACCTCCAAGTGACTTTCTCAAAGCGTCGTAGCGGGCTCTTCAAGAAAGTCAATGAGCTTTGCACCGTTTGTGGTGTAGATATTGCTCTCGTTGTATTCTCACCTAGTGAAAAGGTATTTTCTTTCGGTCATCCAAATGTTGATACGGTCATAGATCGTTATCTCTGGGGTCCTACCACAAAACAACAACACCATGGAATTCATTGAGGCTCATTGTAGCGCCAAATTGCGTGAGCTCAATGCTAAGTTGATTCAAATCAACAACACACTGGACGAGGAGAAAAAGTGTGGTGATGAGTTGAGCCTTTTGTGCAAGGCGTTCAAGGCTCAATTTTGGTGGGCTTGTCCGATTGATGGAATGAATAGGGCTCAGCTTGAATTATTCAAGAAGAATTTTGTGGAGCTTAAGAAACTTGTTGCTCAACATGTTGATAGGAGTACAATTCAGGGTGCTTCTGCTCACACTTTTCCATTTTCTGTTGGTAATGATTTATCCTCTAACATCTCTCTCCATTATCAGCCAAATCCTAAACAAACTAAGATGTTTTCACCACAAATTTTTCATAACCTTATGTTGCTACCTCATTTAATTGCCTTCAACAATATAGGAGGAGGAGGATATGGACCCCCTCGGATTCTATTGAAGTTCTAGAGTCATTAAGTTCGGCTTCGCCACTTTACTTATGTTTTATGAAAATCCATAACCAATTCAATTTGTCATCTATGCCCTCTCTTGAAACTAAAACTTTTGTTTACTGAGTCTATACTTGTTTTGTCTAGTAAACCAGTAATTTTTATGCAAATTTGATATTTTGTATGCTTAATGACGATTTCATCTCCTTTTTTTTAGTAATAAAAAATAACTATATGTATGTTTGGATTGACATCAAGTTTTGGTAGAATTGTAGTACGCCATTGTGATCTTGTTAAAGTTGCAATTTAGAGTTCAATAAAAAATCACAAGAATCTAAAATATTGAATACCATAACATGTCTGGTTTTTCTTACATTGCTGTTTTTTTTATTTTTGATTTTATGAAATTAATGATAGAGGATCTGCCCCTCCCTCCTGCCATTTTGGTTTCTATCTCTCTCATTTTTTCATTTGTCTCTCCTCAATCACAAAAATTGCATGGACTGCAGTCATGTGTGGCAAGCAACTGATCCAATTAAGTGATAACTCAAATGTGTGTTGAAAATATCAACATCGGTGCAAAGTAATTAAATGCTTACTCACTAATCCCTTCGGCCTTATTTACAAGTAATATTGATTAATTTCACAAGTTTTAATAAGTTAGTTTAATGGTATTGTATATATTGCATTACATCTAAAGGGAAATACATAGTTTTGGCAAGACTTTTGTCTTCAAATTTTACCTTTTATTTAAACTATTTTATCATTTTTACGGTATTTTTAATTTATTAATTAAAAAAATAATTAAATTTCATTGCAATAGGAAAAATCTCACTACAAATGGAACGATATTAGAGACTATATGAAGGATATTAGTTTGATCTTATTTGCCAAAATATTTGATTGTGTATATGTTAAAATGATTATAAAATTACCAACGTGAAATTAGGAGAGTGGTAACATGACTCTCCTTCAAGAAAAGAATTGAGTTCGATTCTCCGCCCATTTAAAAAACAGCCCAACCTTGTATAAAAAAAACAAATATCTCGTTGGCGACTCGAGGACTATTTTCGTAGAGGACCCAAAGCACCTAAGTTAGGGGGATAACTTTTGGGCATCTATTAAGGTCAAGACCCTAGTTACATTGGATTAGATAGAAGGAAACAAAAAATGATCACGTTAAATTTTCATTGATGCTATAAATCTATCAATGTGCATAAAGGAATTTGTAAAATACTTACTCCCTCCGTCTCTGTCCCCGTATTAAATAAGCATATCAAGAAAAGTTGCTAATATAGTTGATGTTTCATTTTATGAGTGCATACCTAAACTACCCTTTATATGTGTGTAACTACCCTCATTAAGAGTTTATTTGGAAAAGAAGCAATAATCTGCGGTGGCTCGGTTTCTTAAACCTGAAAGAGTTCAGTTTTTAAAGCTGAAAGGGTTGTTTGCCAAAAAAAAAAAAAAGGAAAAGAAGCAATAATTCATTTAAAATTTTGAAAAATGAATTATATAGAGGGACAAATTTTTATTCAAATTGATGCTTATATTTAGAGTTCGGAGGGAGTATTATCAACTAATTTGATTTCAATTAGTTGGTTCAAAAAATACTTATAATCAATGCATGTAAGAATGCAAAGCAGTTCTTATAAAAGAAAATGCAAGGCAGTTAGCAAACAGAAGTATAAAATACATTTCATCATATAACATTAGTGTACAATAATTTGATGCAGGTTTTGGACATTCATTTTTTGTCATATGAAAGACTTGGAAACTTTTTCATCTTAACCAAATTCAGAAATACAAAAAAGACGATTTTCACGTCAACTATTGATATATCAATTTGCTAACTTTTTCATCTTAACCTTAAGATGAAAATCATTAGTACGCATGAATGTTTGTCTACACTCCATCTACCTTCAACTAAACTAGTGATAAGCGGTAACAACAGAAAACAAAACAAAACTTCATTGTAAAAACCAAACACAACAAACCGATCAACCAATATGTCGGTAAGCCCTATATTAATTTTAAACAATATGAATTCATCTTTCCTCATCTATTCTCAAATTACCCTAAATAATGAACTTTTTAAAGTATCCATTAGAGAACTCAACATTTGGGCAAAGAATTCAACACATGAATACAAAGTTAATTGAAGTTGCAAATTTCTAGAAATATCCAGGTACAGCTAGCATATCCAATAGTTTGCTGAATAATTCTCTCAAAAAAAAAATAGTTTGCTAAATAAGGTAAGATATACAAATTTGCAAAAAGCGCCATTTTTTTACATTGAATTTCCTTCCATAAAAGGCATGCAAAAGAGATTTGAGAAGAATCTCCTAATCTAGTAAATTATCAATATGAAAAGATGCAACATTTGAAAAAGAT
Organism: Medicago arabica; assembly: GCA_946800305.1. Classification (NCBI taxonomy): domain Eukaryota; kingdom Viridiplantae; phylum Streptophyta; class Magnoliopsida; order Fabales; family Fabaceae; genus Medicago; species Medicago arabica. Next base: position 37,715,049 of record OX326969.1, read on the forward strand.
AGCCACGGTTGGTATTCAAAGAAAAATCATAATACAATACTTAAAACACATACACACAAAAATTGACTATACAAAATGACCCCTTCACACCCAATTTCAATGTGTCATTTCTTACTCTAAAATATCAAACACACAATCACCCACCCTTTTCTTTTCTTTGTTCTCTCTGTTTGTGCGTCAGCCATGTCAAGCGGAAAGAAAGTCCGAGGTCGCCAAAAGATCGAGATGAAAAAGATGAGCAACGAAAGCAACCTGCAAGTGACTTTCTCAAAGCGTCGTAGCGGACTCTTCAAGAAATCTAGTGAGCTTTGCATCCTTTGTGGTGCAGATGCTGCTCTTGTTGTATTCTCACCTAGTGGAAAGGTATTTTCCTTTGGTCATCCCAATCTTGATACGATCATAAACCGCTATCTTTCTCTGGTACCACCACAAAACAACGACACCATGCAACTCATTGAGGCTCACCGCAATGCCAACGTTCGAGAATTCAATGCTCAACTTACTCAAATCAACAACACGCTGGATACTAGGAAGAAGATTGGCGATGAGCTAAGCCATTTGCTCAAGGAAACGGAAGCTAATTTTTGGTGGGCTTGTCCAGTTGATGGGATGAATAGGGATCAACTTAAATTATTCAAAAAGGCTTTGGAGGAGCTTAACAAACTTGTAATTCAACATGCTGCAACTCGAACTCTTCCATTTTTTGTTTGCAATGCTTCTTCCTCAAACATTTATCTCAATCATCAGCCAAATGCTCAACAAGGTGAAATGTTGCCACCACAATTTTTTCAAAACCCTATATTGCAATTGCAACCTCATTTGTTTGATGGATCAATGGTGCCTCACCATGGCTTCAATAATATGGTGTAATAATATGTTCTGTAGAATAAATTGCCAGAGGCTATGGAATAAATATGAATTAATCCTTTAAATTTGTGGCTAATTTACTTTGTTGGTCCCTCTGCTATGTTTGTTTTTGTCAACTAATTTTTTTTGGCTGATTCGATACTTTTCCTGCATAGTGATAATTTTTATCTCCTTTAATCAAGAATAACTACCAATATGTTTTCCTTCAAAAAAAAAAACTACCAATTGTTTAATTTTTCTTCCGTCTAGTTATGCATAGCTGATATGATGGAACAAGTGTGTGTCTAGAATTATCAGCATTCAGCATTGGTGGCAAAATAATTAGTACAGTAATTTTAAAATCAAACAAAATGAATGGTTACTGTTGGAACTCTATCCATTGAATTTACTTTATGATTTGATGCCAACAATCAAATCCACCTATTTATAATTAGTAGCCAATATTCTATTAATTAAATCTTCAAAGGCTGCGTTCCCTCATTTCCAACAATACCCCCTCTCCTTGTAGAAAGAAATGAGTGTTTTCCCGTAATTATTCTTTTGAGCCTTGTAGACCATTCAATTTTGTTGCTCCTCTGGTCATGTCCAAGGTAACTGGAAGAGCAAAGCTGCTTTGGGAATTTGGGATTGCCGGAGTGTCCTGCAAAACAACATCGAAATTAGTTATTGCAAATTCTTGAAAATATCCCGCTACAGCTTATCCAACAGTTTGCCAAATAAGGTAAGATATCCAAATTCTTCAAAAAAAAAAGGTAAGATATCAAATTGGCAAAAGAGTGCCAATTTTTTTACATTGATTTTCTTGCCATAAAATGAAAAAGTGCAACGTTTAAAAAAGATAAACATCAGTTGGTTTTCTAAGCCAAATCACAATAAGACAGTGAAAATATGCACACACAAACATTGGCTATAAAATGATCCCTTCACACCCAACTGCAATGTATCATTTCTTATTCTAAATTAACAAACACACCCACCCACCCTTTGCTTTTTTTGTTCTCTTTGTTTGTGCTTTAACCATGTCAAGTGGAAAGAAAGGCCGAGGTCACCAAAAGATCGAGATGAAAAAGATGAGCAACGAGAGAAACTTGCAAGTTACTTTCGCAAAGCCCGTAATGGGCTCTTCAAGAAAGCCAGTGAGCTTTGCACTCTTTGTGGTGCAGATGCTGCTCTCGTTGTATTCTCACCTAGTGGAAAGGTATTTTCCTTTGGTCACCCCAGTCTTGATACATTCATAGACCGTTATCTTTCCCTCGTCCAACCCCCAAACAATGGCACTATGCAATTCATTGAGGCTAACCACAATGGAAACGTGCGTGAACTCAATGCTCAGCTGACTCAAATCTGAGAAGACAATTGGTGATGAGCTGAGCAATTTGCGCAAGGCAACGGACGCTAAGTTTTGGTGGGCTTGTCCGGTTGATAGGATGGATAGGGATCAACTTGAATTATTCAAGAAAGCTTTGGAGGAACTTAAGAAACTTGTAATTCAGCATGCTGCAACTCGAACTCATCCATTTTTTGTTGGCAACGCTTCTTCCTCGAACATTTATCTCAATCATCAGCCAAATGCTCAACAAGCTGAAAGGTTGCCACCACAATTTTTTCAAAACCCTATGTTGCAATTGCAGCCTCATTTGTTTGATGGATCAATGATGCCTCACCATGGGTTCAATAATATGGTGTAATAATGTTATGTAGAATATATTTCAAGAGGCCTATGGAATAAATAAGAATTGATCTCTTATGTTTGTGGCTAATTTACTTTGTTGGTCCCTCTTCCATGCTTGTTTTTGTCTACTATTTTTTTTTGTTGATTTGATTGTAATTACCGTGCATAATGATGGCACAAGTGCATGTGTGTCAAGAATTATCAGCATAGTCGGCAAAATAATTATTAGTCAGTAATTTAAAATCGAACACAATGAATGGTTTATTGTTGGAACTCTATCCATTGAATTTACTTTTTGTTTTCAGGCCTACAATCAAATTCATCTACCACATTGACAGTTGGTGATACAGAACACTTTAATAATATGCTACTCTCTCGCCTTAATTATAACTAAAAATAGGTCAAAACATTTGACGTATTTGATCTAAAATTTGAACTAAATACATCCATATTTTTTACCTACTTTTGTCCAAAATTAAGCTTAGAGGAATTATTTATTGGCTAAGCACGACTATTTAAATAAATATAATATTTTAAAAGCTTTAACCTATATTAAATAAGTAAGTTAAATTTTACATGCTTGATGATATGTTCATGTTGGGCTAGCTAACACACCCTTAAATACACACTAACGAACTTTTGAAAGCTCGACAAAGGATCAAATCACTTTTTGAATGAAGATATGATGGAAAAAGAAAAGAAAAAATAGTAAAAGTTACTTGGTAGTGTGCTTTAATGGTGGCTTTCTGAGGATTTTTATCCTAATAGCATGGTTTTGTCTTCTTATACATTCAGTTGATTGTTATTCTTGGATTTTGACCTAGTCTCCCAAGTTTAATTTCATTCTGATATTAAATTTTTTGTGTGGTGCTGCAAATGATTTATGGAGTTTGGTGTATTTTTGTGTTTGGTGCTACTTTTTTTTTGTTGGGGAGTATATCAACACAGTTAGGATGTCAGGTTTCTACAATTGTTCTATTTGCATTACTCTAGACATAATCTAAAAAAGTGTTTAGTGGTGAGATTAATGCAACTTGTACCGTATATTTAGAGATGTATCCCTACGTCCAACTTGCAAGTCTTTGACTATGTTTGGATAGAAGATCACCGATGTTATATAGGATTCTTGCGCATATATTTCATTTCATACAGCAAGACCTCTTGTATTTTTGTAAAATCCTCACTTTAAAATTCGTTTTAGCTTTGGTTCTCGATATGTATTTTGCGGTGTTTGTTAATCGTCAAGCGATAATCTACTATAGGCCACATGATTTGAAATATTTCGTAAAAAGTGAACTGCACAAAGTAATTTAATTCGTCTGTATAGCTTATACAAGCAAAAATGTTACTAGCACAAATGAGTAATGATATCCAAGAGCACGAATTGTACTCTGTACATTCTATCAAGAAAGGATAATTAATTCATGAAGGAGCTTAACAATGTTCTTGGAGCAAGAGACGATAAATTCAAATTAAACGTCAACAAAAGTTCTATGCATATGATTTTCTGTGTATGTATCCGCTATTCCTAATTTCACGTTCTCCTTGGCCTGAAACAAGCATTATGAGAACAAAATATAAAATTTAAAAATGAAAAATAACTAAGAAGTTGAACTAATCTCCCTTCCTCTACTTATTTATACCTACATCCCTTTTCATTATGCAAAACTTAATTATTAGTTATTTTTGGAAAAGAGTTCATTACCCTCCTAATAATCATATGTTCTTTAAAAAGTGTACGTGATGGAAATACTCTTTTGCTGTGAACGTCAATAGCACGCAAGTGCTCCAAAGGCGCAGCTAGCGACAGCAATTGCGAAAGCTGCTCCGACAGGCACCACAACTGCATTCGTCGCAACTATTAAATCCTCAAGTGCGGCTCCTTCAGTTCTGTCATTCCCAACAATAATGCCCTTCTCGTTGTACAGAGAAACAAGCATTTTCCCATAATAATTCTTTAGAGCCTTGTAGACCTTGTCCTGATTCCATTCAATTTTATTGTTTCTCTGGTCATGGCCAAGGTAACAGGAAGAGCAAAATTACTTTTTAGCATATAATACCTTAAAAACTTATCATCAACCAATGCACGTATTTCATTAAGAATTTTGACATACATTCTTAAAAGACTTATAATTGAAGCAACTAAATATGAGAAGAGACATTTTAACATTAAACACATAAGTAATAATACAGACAACCAAACCTTATCCCACTAAATGGGATCGGCTACATGGATCAATTGATGTCGTAGTGTTTATATTAAACACAAATGATGATGATGATGATGAAATTTAATAATTGCTTCATCAAAAACATATATACATACATATTTATATATATATATATATATGTGTGTGTGGGTCTTGCTAACTTGTGCACTAAGGGCACAAGATATGAAACTAGATGTACTCCCTCCATTGCCAATTATAAGCAAATTTAATTTGTAGGTTCATTCAACACCTAATTTTTTCCCATTTCTTCATTTTCTTCCTTCATCTCCTTCGTCATCTTCAAAATCGCATTCATACTCCTTCATCAATCTTCATATAACCCAGAGAAAAAAAATCTCTTCATCAAAGTCAAATCATTTTCACACAACAAATAATATCATCATCAGATTAACTTAATTATGAAGAAAAAATAAATAGTATATATCACCATTTTTCTTTAGAATTAGAACAGGAGTTTTGTCATCCTTTTTATACACTTCAACCTTTTTCCATACTCATCAAATGTTGTTTATTTTGTTCTTTATTATTACTTTTTCCATTAACCGTGAGAAGATTGAGATTCAGAGGTTAACGATCTTCGCCGCTCTTTCAGATTTTCTTTGGTTATGGTTTCCTGTATTGGCATCTTTGTAATTGTAATAACAGTCACCGCGATCGGAGCATGGACAATCACCGCAGAAACAATCACCACATCGAGAATGAAATCTGCTAAGACTGACTCTTTGTCGAGAGCCGAATCAACGACGGCATGTAATAATGTGATCCAATTAATTTGAAATTTCAGTGAATTGTGAAGGATTCAATTAATTCTTATTTTTTATGGGTTTGTTTGTTTAAATTGTTTTGGGTCTATATGAACTTGATATTCAAGATGATGAAGATCAAGAGGAAGAAGAGGGGAAGAGAAGAAGAAAAGGAAAAAAATTCAGATGTTGGTGGTTCACGGTTATGTACAATAGACCTGCGATCTGCGATCGAATGGTTTAAATTATATTAAAAATATTAGACATAGAAGACTACAGAGATGACTAAAATAGGTAACACCAAAAGATATAAGGGACCAATTTGAGACGTTTTTTAGTTAGGGGACCAAACTAAAAATAAAAAATAAGTTAAGGGACCGAATATGTATTAAGCCTTAAATCTATCTCATCTGATTCAACTATCACCGAAAAATAGAAGAATACTAGAATATATGCATCTTATAGATTCTTGGAGTGATGAAGTGTTACGGGAGAAGGCTATTCAACTCTATTCTGATTTGGAAATAAATTCACATCCAATGGCTATGGTTGCTAGCTAGTATGATCTTATCAAATGCCATTGTTAGTGACATAAATAACAAATTTTGAAGGATAAAGATGTTAAATAAATTAAGCTCATATATATATATATATATATATATATATATATATATATATATATATATATATATATATATAGGGTTTTGCTAGAAGACACATTTTATGAAGGTGTCTTTTAGCAAGTTATTCTATGAGCATTTGCTAAAAGACACCAACTAATTTTTATGAAGGTGTCTTTTAGCAAAGTTATAACTAAAAAGTGGAAATCACACCTTGAGGTGTGGATGGCAAAAGTTATGGTGCATAAGCCATTTCCTTATGCATCGTGCATAAACACTTCACAACCATTAGATCTATTGTACACGTGTAATAATCCTAGGCTTCTCTCTAAGTTAAACTTAAAGAGAGAAGTTCTCCCTTTTCTCTTCAAACAAACAGTCTGACGGGGATGATTTCGGTGATGATGATGAACGACGATGTTGATAATGAGATTGAAGATTCTGAAAACCATTTCCACAGCAAAATGGGTTTGGAGTACAACTCACAGAAACCATTTCAAATGGTTTTGGCAATCCGGTACGGTAATGATGACGGTGATGATGATGAACGACAATGTTGATGATGAGATTGAAGATTCTGGAAACCATTTCCACAGCAAAATGGGTTTGGAGTACAACTCACAGAAATCATTTCCACAGCAAAATGGTTTTGGCATTCCGGTACAATGATGATGATGAACGACGGTGTTGATGATGAGATTGAAGATTTCAGTGGTGATGATGATGAACGACGGTGATGATTCAGTTTGTTTCTGAGTTTTGTTCGTTTTGTTTTGTTTGGTTTGGTTTCCTTTGGGGGTGTAGGAAACAATTATGTTGGGATTTATGCACAGTGCATAAGGATTTCCTTATGCACCATAACCGCTCCCGGTGTGGATTGCTTAAAGACACATTCATGGGTGGCTTTTATCAAAACTCATATATATATATATATATATATATATATATATATATAGTGAATTCTAGGGTGAGGGTTCAATTAAGTCTCTCACTAGTGGACTATCTAAAAACTACTGTTAGATTTAACCAACGGTTTAGATTCGTTGACAATTAAAATGAGAACATGAATACATTTGCACACACAATTATACCTCTATCTCTTCCATCTCTTCCATCTTCTCCACCCTACCAACAATATGCAGATGTTTCTGAACATGTTTGCAAACAGTTGATTTGAGAAGAGGCCAAACAAGTGAAATCCATTTCATTTGGCCATTTTAGTTTTGTTTATGTTTAAGTGGTAATGGAAATTTAATTTAAGCAATTGATTCAATTCAAACATATGGTCTAAAACAAAAAAGCAATTGCAGAAAACAAAGATGAGGTTCCATTTCCTTCATTATTATTTAATTATTGAGAGAACAATCTAATAGTATGATGGTGTGATCAATATTATTTAATTGTTTACTCTAATAAACATGAATTAAGAAAACAAAGATATTATTTTGTGACAGAGTTTCCATTTGTTGGATGTATCTTCTGCAAATTTTCGGTACGACGAAGATGATGGGGGAAAATATATGCTTCTTAAAACAAAAATTGGGAATCACTCAAACAATAAAATGACGAGGAAGAGAGGAGTCTATAGTGTGTGTGTAAATGTATTGATGTTCTCATCTTTGTTTTCAAAGATCTAAACCCAAACATAACAGAAGGTCCGACCACCATCTTTGGGAACCGTACACTGTAATGTAGACAAACACTGTAATTACTAGCTTTTAGCCACCATTATGAATGAAATTTAATTTTTTTCTAATAAATCATCGATGGAGGTTTGAATGTTATTAAAAAGTCTGTTATTACGTTCATTCCAAACCAGCTAGACACAAAGTAACCAAATGAGTTGAAGAAAGGATCGACACGCCTTTGAGTAACCAAATGAAATGCTCACAAATGTCATGAGGGTCAGCACCTGACACGCCTATCCAAGCCCTGATTCGCTACCACAACACACCAAAAGTGGCACAGTGAAGAAACAAGTGAGTTGATGATTCGTCAATATCGCACCCAGCCATACACCTAGTTGCCTCAGTATTCAAACACCCACGCCTGAGGAGATTGGTCTTGGTTGGCAGCATGTCCCATAACAGTCGCCACACAAGGATGGAAACCTTCAGAGGAGCCTGCGAATGCCAAACAAGATCTCCCACACCACCAGTTGAAGGTTCAGCCATCGTAGTCATGATGTAATAGGCCCCACACACTGTGTAAACATCATCAATGTTGGAATCCTACTGCCACCTGTCAGAAATATCATACTGCAAAACAACACCATTAAGTAATTGCCTACACTCCTCTACCAATTCTTCCTCCCACACCCACAACGGTCTCCTCCAACTCCACACCCCACCTCCATCCTCCCAACCAAGAGCAGACATATCGGCCACCGTACTCAACCTATTAGTCACTAAATCAAATAAACTTCTAAATTGTGTCTGAAGAGGGACGTCACCAAGCCACCTATCATACCAAAAGTAAGTATTCAAGCTATTCCATACCCTCTTCGACACCCTCTCTTCAAACCACCTCCCTTCGGCTTCACCAACCCCATCCCTAATCTTCGCTAATTCCCTCCACCAAGATGAAGTACTCCAGCCCCCTACCTCCAACCGCCCTGCCTCCTCACCGTATCTCGCCACCAACACCCTATACCAAAACCCTCCTCTATCCACCAACATTCTCCAACACCATTTTCCAAACAAAGAACCATTAAACTCCCTCAATTTCCTCTCCCCCAACCCCACATACTCCTTTCGTAAACAAACAGAGCTTCAAGCGATCCAGGAGATTTTCCTGTTATCCTCACTCTCTCCCAAAAAAATAATATAAAAAATAGATTCAATGATAGAGATAATACCTGACAGAGCTTTGAAAAAGAAAAGAGTATAGATAGGGAACGAGGCCAGGACAGACTTGAGAAGAACCAACCGGCCCCCAAAAGAGAGAAAGCGACTTCGCCACCCCGATAATCTAGACCTAATGGTTTTCAACACAGGTTCCCAGAAGGCTAACCTCCATAGATCACCACCAATAGAAAGACCCAAATACATGAATGGAACTTCAACAATTTTGCAATTTAAAATAGAAACGACCTCATTCAACCAAGACTCCGTAATATTAATTCAAACCAACATGCTTTTATGAAAGTTCACTCTCAACCCTGACATCTCCGCAAACAGAGTCAACACCGCCCTCAAGGAACGCACATTTGCCCAACTCTTAGTTCCAAGTAACAATGTGTCATATGCGAATTTAAGGTGGGACACTACTACCGAATTTGAATTACCAACCGAGTACCCAATGAACAGATTGTTCCTTACCGCCGAACTCATCATCACATTCAGACCTTCAGCCGCTATTAGGAACAAGAACGGAGATAGAGGAACCCCTTGACACAAACCACTTTGTAAAGGAAACACGTCTGTAGGGCTGCCATTTACTAAAATTGATGCAGTAGCAGATGTCACACACTCCTTTATCCATTTTCTCCATAACACAGGAAATGCCATTTTTTTCAAAACCGCATCCAGATAACCCCAGTCCACCGAGTCATATGCTTTTTCGAAATCAACTTTAAACAACATCAATTCCTTTTTTTCCTTGCGTGCCTCATCTACTACCTCATTAGCAATCAGATTTCTATCAAGAATCTGTCTATTTTGCACAAAAGTAGTTTGTGAATCCGAAATAACCTTTCCCAAAACCGATTTCATTCTATTGGCTAGCACCTTAGATAGAATTTTGTAAAGTGAACCAACCAAAGAAATTGGCAGAAAATCATTAAGGTGTTGCGGACTGTCAATTTTAAGAATAAGAGCTATAAAAGTATTGTTGATACCTCTAGACAATTTGTCATTTCAGTGAAACTCTGAAATGGATCACACAATATCATCCTTCAACTCTTCCCATAATTCCTTGAGAAAACCAAAGTTAACCCCATCAGGTCTAGGACTTTTAAAGCTATCACAGTCTCACACCACTTTTTTAATCTCTCTAACTGAAAACGGCTTTATTAAATTGCTGCCTTCCGCGTGAGATAACTGATTGAACTTAAGATTTTCAACCCCCGGCCTATGCATATACTAAGCCGCAAATTGGTCCCGGAAATGAGCAAACACTGCATTCCTAATAGGTTAGACCCCTTCCACAAAACTACCATTCACCATTAAAGCAACAATGGAATTGCGTCGCCGACTAGAAAGGACTGAATGGAAATATCTAGAGTTAGCGTCTCCATCCTTTAACCAGAGAATACGAGATTGTTGCCAAGTAATACTAGTATTCACGCGATATAAGGAACGGAGATCATGAGAAATACCCGTCATTTCTATTACCTCTTTGGCTGACAACCCTTCATCCTCCCTTTTTTCATCAAATTCCGACAAACGAATTTTTATGGCATCAATCTTGCCAGAGATGTTTCTAGCGTGAGCCTCATGCCACTCCTTCAATAAACTTCAACTTTATCTTCAAATTCTCTCAAAGCACATAACCGCCCAACCCACACACTGAAAGGATTTCAATTTATCTTTCAAAAAGTGGTTATACCCCGGCATGTCTTGCCAACACTTCAACATTCTAAATGGTTGCGGTCCCCAATTTTCCTCATCAACTGACAGTTGAAGCAGACAATGATCAGATAGGCCCTGGAGAAGGGCTACCTGAATACAATTAGGCCTTTACATACACCAATCTTCAGAGAGCAAAAAGCGGTCTAACCTACTCATTGAAGTACCATCCCCTTTGAACCATGTATAACGACGACCACACAACGACAAGTCAACCAACCCATTGTCCTCTATAAACACATTAAAATGATGGAAATCAACAACACCACCGCCCTCCTTATAGACCTTTGTTCCTCCGCAAAACGAACCGCATTAAAATCTCCACACACACACACACACCTTCTCACCCCTTAAAGGCTGCAACTCAAAGACAAGGAAGTCCATAAATCTTGTTTTGCCCGTAAGTCACAAGGAGCATAAATGTTAAAGAGATAAAACTCCTCATTTGTCCGAATAAATCTACCATGAATAAATCTAACAGATAACCACACCTCCACTTCAAAAGTATCCCACGTAGTTAACATCCCCCCGGATGCCCCCACTGACGGACGATACGAGAAATCAAAACTCGAGTCGCCCCACAAAGAATTACAAAGCAAAGCATCACACACAACTAATTTTGTTTCTTGCAGACAAAGAATGAACGGTCTTTTCTCCCCCACCAACTTCCTCACATACCTCCTCTTCTCCAACCCCCCTAAACCCCGCACATTCCAAGATATCAACTTCATTGCCACACCCACCCCGCACTACCCTCTCCCCACACCGAGCTTCCGAAACCCCTCCATCGACCATGCCTCCCTCATCCCTCACCGGCATCAACACTGGTCCAACCTCCAACTTCTTAGATCGGGATAGAACACTGAACTTATTCTGATTCAACCCTGTAAAAGAAACACCAATCATCCTTCCTAAATCCTCTATGTCTTCCACCTTTGATTCTTCATTCCATTTTAAGACCACCCAATTCACCCAATTGTTATTCACTGAAGCTGATGAGTCATTATTTGAACTTTGATTAACCTCTTCTAAGGACTTTGTGATTCTTTCCTTTGACGTCGTCGGTTGCGAATTTTCTGTTTCAATAATTTCATAACTTTTTATTTTCTCAGCATTTTCATCACCTCTTCCCTATCGTTACTCGGGAGTCGTGCCACCATTTTCAATGTAAGCATCGGATGTCGAAGAACACCACCTGCTTTCTTTTTACTAGTGGTAATCTTGCTTCCACCTTCACAATAGGCACTACCTTTCATCACCTTCTTCAAACGCTTTTTTTGCTTTAGTCCTTCAACATAATTTCTTCAACTTTTAGTCCCAAAAAATTTTCATCACCATTTTTGGTCCCTACTTTTAAGTCAACTATTGTTGTATAACCTTCATATTTTTTAATATTATAAGAATCTCTCACCAAAAAGATGAATTTTTTTGGAACAAAAGTGGTGATCGAAAACTTTTCGAGGATTAAAAGTTAATTTTTTTTTGTATATTTATAGATATCAAAAACATATGTAACCTTAGAATATATATTGATGAGAAAGAGAAAGTGACAACTATTAGATATTTAACATCACAACTTTCTGGGTTCTACTTTCCTCCAATTTCAACAACTCTCGGATGTAATTTGTAATTGGGTGACAAGTAAACGTGGTTACTCATACGCTCGTCGGAGAAACCGCATTTCTCGTTAGTCCTGTTGTTTATTTTCACATACCCTTTCGTATTGAGACTTTTATTATTAATTAAATGCTATAAACACCTTTGTTTTAAAAACATTATTAGATATTTAAATAATGTTTTACTACAAGTCAAGGGCCTTAGACATTGAAGATTTTTAAAACAAAGAGCAAATAATATGCAGAAGGACGCCCAATTACGTAATACTCACTCAAATGGTAGGTAAAAAAACCTATTGAGGAATATTTTTATTTTTTGATTTTTCTTTCCATTATTTTTTCTTTTCATGGGTTAGGCTTATCCCTCCCTTTTTTTTGTTTTTAATTTTATCTTAAGTAAATTTTTAGCTTAGAACTATTGGAAATAATGGTGGAGCGAACCTTTCCATATGAAGGAATGAAGACGTGGAACACTATAGAAATTCTGAAATTGACATTCATAGTAACTATGCCAAATCTTATTCAAAATTGCACGATTTTCGTTTTTCTATTTACGATAAAAATTTCAAGCACTACTTGCGAATAAAAGTCTTTGATAAGTATAAAGAGGCAATTGATAAGGTTAATTTTTATCTTATTATTTAATTCACCGAAAAAATAAATATTGTTCACGTTAAGATCAAGTACGACACATTATTTGGTCAATTCCTTTTATGTCAAAAGACGGGCCCGTCTCTCTGCTCTTTTTATTGCGCTAACGTTTTTTTAATGACACGAACAACAATTTTTATTATAGAAGAAAAAGTTGTTTGTTACATTTGTTTTAATTTAAATTTATTCTTATATATTTGTTATATGTGTTATTTGTAAGGGTATTTTTGGAAAGAAAAGTTCAACCCAAAAGTGTGCTGAAAGGGTAGTTTTCTTTATATATATATGATATATATGATTGAAAGTGGCTGAATCCTTCCAAAGTTCCAAATGTAATTCTTAACAAATCTCCACAATTAAGCCTTTATTGAGTGAACTTTATCCATATACCATGATGCCGGTGTTCAGGTATGTTTATTTACAAGTAAAAATATACTATGAGAAGTTGTAGATGTATTCATCTTTCCTAAAATTTAAAAACAATAAAATAAAAATAAAAGAGGTATTCACTTAAAAGTATTTTGTTGAGATGATAAGAAATTTCTTTCAATTTAATTAGAAGACTTGATTTCGATAAAAATTTCTGTAGAAACTTCATCACCATTGTTGTACCCGTCCACCGATGGAGATTCAACTGGGGCTATTTCATTTTTTCTTTTGTTGAGATTTGGCTATTTGAGTAAATTTGAACATTAGTCTTTATAAAAAAATAAGAAAACTTATTTTATTTAGTCTTCGAAAAAGGAAAAAAAAAAATCAAATTTGGTTTTTTTTTTTGTCAAAAAAGAAAAAGGACATCTAAATAAACATAAAAATGAGTAATAGTTTTTTTATCAGAATAATTTTTATAATATTTTGGTCCATATTTATAAACTAAATATTTTATCAATTATTAATTTATGTAACCAATTTATAGATTCAAATATTTGTAAAAATAAAATAAGATTATACTCCAGTAGTTCACGAGTTTTAACTAAAGACAAATTTTTCGAGGGAATCCAAAAAAATTTTATCTAAAAAATTATTTATCTGGCTTTAATTGATTGGTGTATTTTTTAAGGGAATGAAAATTAATTTTTTATCTAAAAAATCATTTGTTTGACTTTATTTGATTGGTGTATAATGTTAATGTAGACATTGTAGGATGTTTATAATTTCCGAAGAATGAATTTTTTTTCCTATATACCGAAATAAATATACAAGTTTTTTCCGTCTTAGATATCTACTTCTTTGTATATTATTATAAGTTGTTTTGATATTTCCACATATATTAAAAAAATATAGTTAATTATGTATTAGAACATAAGGGTCTTGCTAACGAATGCACTAAAAGCACAAGTTAGCATTTCCCATTAAAAAACTATTCATTGAAAAAACAAATTTTTATAAAAGTTATCATCTAAAGTTCTTAAAGAGGAGTGCTCTTATGACACTCGTTACCATTTCTCAAAACATAATAAGAAAAAAGAAAAAAAAAAAACACGTCAATGATCTATTGATATTGTAAAATGATATACGCTTGAGAGAGTATAACAAAACAAAAATATTTTATCCAAGTGACATTTCATAAATAAAAACAAAGAAAATATATACATCATCCGGTCACTATTATAAATAAAAATCTAAATTTTAGATTAATCTAATAAATGATGTATATGGTCTTTATTACAGACCACATACATCATTTAATGAATAAAATTAAAAAGTTGATTTTGGTTTATAATAGTAATTAGAGGATGTATTTTTTATTTTGATGATAGTTTACTTTTGAGATATTGATTGTGGGTAAAACTCTCCTTGCACGTAAATGTTAAACATTAGAAGTTGAGTTGTCGTCTATTCTCTATAAATAGTCATTAATTAGATAGGCACCATAACACAACCATTCACCAATCTACACTCACTAACACACTAGAATTGCATTTCCAAATCATGGCTAGTTCAATGCTTACCAAGGTTACTTGTTTGGCTATGATATGCTTGGTTTTGGGCATTCCACTAGCCAATGCTGCCTCTTCATGTCCTGCGGTGTCACTAACTTTAGCTCCATGCGATCCGTACGTAAGACACCAAGGTCCACCCCTCTCTCCCCCTGAAATATGTTGCAATGCGGTTAAGACTTTAAATGGCCAATCCAAAACTCTCCAAGATCGTCAAGATGTTTGCGGTTGCCTCAAAGCCATTGTGGGCGGCTCACCTGACTTTAATCTTCCTGTTGTTGCTTCCCTCCCTAAAGACTGTGGTGTTGACTTGGGCTTTGAGATTAGCCCTAATGTGGACTGCAGCAAGTACATCTCTCACATCTTTTTGTATTTCATAGATACACTATTACATACAATTTATATATTCTACTGTGTTGACTAGATTACATCACTGTGTGTTTTTTAGGAACAAGAAGAAAAACAATAATAGATTTGTAAAAAAACTAATATCAATTTCACTTTACTAATTGCAGGGTAAACTAGTATTGAGCAGCTTGAAGGGTTGGTGCTTAACGAATAAGTAATACTTGGTTTGTGGTAATAACCATACAGACGGAATAAAGGGATGACTTTACTCTTGCAAAAAATAAAAAAGATGGCTTAATTTCTCCGGTTGTAACTGAAGCCCCACTAGGGATCACAATCACAATATATAATATAATTAAAATAAAATCTGAAATGTTTCATATCAAAATATTCAACATATGATGGATATTTGGATTTACCGTCATCTCTCTTAATTCTTGCATTGAATTCAACAAGTTATATTTTACAGTAATTATTACTAGTGTGTACCTGTGCGATGCACAAAGTATTTATATTGAGAGTAATATCTAATAGATTATAATTAAAATACAATATTTGGTCAAAAAATAATTAAAATACAATATATTTTTAGAAAAAAAATATAAAATATATAGTGATAAAATATAAGATTAGCAATCTTAATCGAATTATCAAGAGGGAAGAAGATCGGGGAGGTGGGAGGTTGGGGTGGGGGGTGGGGGGTGGGGTTATAATGAACCAGCACACCTTTTTTCATTGTACCTTGTTTGGTTTTCTCTAACATTTTCATTATTTCTTTTTGAGAGTCTTTTTTCATTGTTCTAGTCTTTGTCTTCGAAATTTGTACTTGTGAGCCATCGTCTTTTTCGTTTATGTTTTTGCCCCTCAATCATTAGGTAATGATAACCGTAAAAGTTTGCAATATTTGGATTTAGTTAGATAGTAACTATTTCAATAGAACTGAACTTAATAGCAAATTCAATATCATTTCTATGTTAGGTATTGCTTTTAATTTCAATAACCTTATTGGCACACTCCCTTCAAATATAGGGTTTATATTTTTTAGCAGCAAAATATATTGGTTATATAATAAAAGTTGCATAACCTACTACTAGCAAAAAAAACTATAAGGGCACTTGACCCACTACATTCATGAATTAAAATAAAGAAGGAAATTCGGGAAAAAAAAATTAAAAAACGGGGTGATATTAATTCGGCAAACGATCTTATAAGAGATATGGAAAGTTAGAAATGACAAGATTTTGAACAATGTAGTAGCTTATATAGTTGAGGTCGCTAAAATTAAAGTGACGGCATGACATACAACATTTTAACCATATTACAACGTCTATTATTTTCTTGTGTGATTTTTTTTCATAGAATATCAACGAGAACAATTTTAAATTACATTGTTGTGATACATTAATTTTAGGTTTTTTTTTTTTCAACACATTGGTTGATACTCGTCCTTACCAGGAGAAATTAGAATTTCTTTTCATTAAAGCAACACCTTAATATCGTTCTCGTTGAATTTCTTTTTATTTAAATAACATATATGTTGTGAAAGTGACTCAAAATTGGCGAAATAAAAGTTTGCTGAAGCTGTCAAAATCGGAGCACTATTTGAGAAATCGGAGCACGATTTTTGGACCAGAATTGACACTTCATTCGAAAAAAATCGGAGCACGATTTTGTGTAGATGCATAAAAATAAAACGTATTTTTGGGCATGATTTTGTTCCAATTTATGAGGGATTCTTTTACTATAAATATAAGCTCTATATCAGAGTAAACCTTGAGATAGAAGGGGCTGAAACAAGGGTTTAGAAAGACAACAACAAAACTAGGGTTTGAATAAAGTTTGTCTCTTTGGAACAAACACTAGGGTTTGAGGGTTGATTCACCTTGAGAAACACTATTAGGATTGAGTCTCTTGGTTACGGGAAGAGATTGGGACTTTGGGTAGAATTAGGTGGGAGACTTATTCTTGTAACCCATTGATATCTCTTTTGTAAAGTTACTCATCATTATAGTGAAACGGAGGGGTGCTTTCTCCCCCAGATTAGGTCAATTTGGACTGAACTGGGTAAACGAATTCAATTGTGTTCTCTCTTCTTTTCTCTCGTTGTTTTCTAATTTTGCTTGTGATTATAATTGTTACCCACTTGTATTGGTTGTTTGATTATTCCTTGCTCCACACATCAAGTATTTATTGGTGTGATTTTTCATCGAATTCACAATAATTGGCACCCACCATGGGGCAAGGATAAAAGGATAATTAAGTACCATGGGTTCGAAGTGGGATATTGAGAAGTTTACCGGAGATAACGATTTTGGGTTATGGAAGGTAAAGATGGAAGCGATGTTAATACAACAAAAGTGTGAGAAAGCTTTAAAGGGTGAAGGTGTGTTACCGGTCACCATGTCACGAGCGGAGAAGACCGAGATGGTGGATGATGTAGTATTTTTTCATCAAACAAGATAAGTATTTATAAATCGTCTCCTCAGGGACTAGTGCGATATCACGGACCGTTCGACACCAAATATCATTCTAAGTTAAAAGATAGTTTGTTTGTTTTGTTTAAACTAATTTGCAATAATAAAAGTTGATAGTAATAAGGCGTAAAAACGTTGGAATTAGAGTTCCTTGATTAAGCGTCGAACATAACCTAACAACCACATATATGGATTCTAGCGGTTTACCGATATTATCACGTATCGCTCAACAAGATTATTCGTGTCCAAATAATCTTGTGAAACCAATTGTATTGTTCAATAGTTGATTTCCCAAACTATCAAACAATCCAATTGTCGATCGTATCGTTTAATCGACGATTTCTCAATCTATTCAACGATACGAAAGTTTTACGTTCCGATACTTTGTGTGATTATCAAAACATCAATCTTATGTCTAGAATCAAATTTTTGATAGATGAATATTCTAAACCTAGATTCAAAAGTACTTTTCAATAGCAATTAAATCAAAGATAAGAAATGGATTGCAAGAATAACTTCAATATCATGTAAATTGCTAGAACCATATAATACAAGATCAAAAGATTACATTCTAAGCTCAATCAAGTACCTCTAATCCTAACTAAGGAGATTTAGACCATCATTGTCATGAGAACTTTACAAAAGTGGAAGGAAAGTTGAGAATCCATGCCAAGAACTTGATTACTCCAAGAATCTTGATGAATCCACACTCAATCACTATTGCCCAATGAAAACAGTGTATTTTTGCCCTATTCTCTCTCTAAAATGTCATAAGATATCATCTGAAATGAGGGCAATGAGCTTTTATACAATGCTGAGAAAGTAACATTTTCGCTTGGCCAAGTTTTCCTCGCCTGGCGAATTGAGCTTCCTTTGCCAGTGGGTTTCTACCACGTCATCAAGATCAGATGAAACCGCCTTACTTCGCCTGGCAGGATATTTCTCGCCATTTGTCTTCGCCTGGAGCTCTCTGGAGTTTCTCGCCATTTGTCTCGCCTGGCGAAGTGGCCTGGAGCTCTCTGGAGTTGCTCGCCATTTGTCTCGCCTTTGTCACGCCTGGCGAAATGTCTTTCGCTCAATTTTGTTGTTTTTGGTTCTTGCTTGATGTCTTGACACTCAATTCTTGCACAAATGGGTAGATTAAGATGATTAAAACGTAATAGGTCAAAATTCACTTTTCTCTCGGCTTTTTGATAAGTGCCTTGAAGTAGTTAAAATCATCTTTGAATTAAGGCATTTTTATTACTTATCTTACAAGTAATCTAAGGAAAAGCCGAGAGATAAATGATAATTGTCCTATTACGCTTTATTTCTCTTACTCTATCCCTTTTGTGCAGGAATTGAGCTCAAGACACCAAGCAAGCAAGGAAAAGAACCAAGAAAACAGAGGCAAAGATCATGGCAACTCGCCATCAACTCGCAACGGCGAGCAAGGAAAGGCGAGCAGCTCGCCACCAACTCGCAACGGCGAGTCCAAGGCGAGCACATGGCAGAGAGTTTTTCTCCCTTCGCCTTCAACTCGCCATGGCGAACTAGAGGCGAGCAGAGCTCGCAATGGCGCATGATTTTACTCGCGAGGCGAGTTAGGGCGGCCAAAACTCTTCAGAGGTGACGTGGCAAAAACCCATAGGCGAAGAAAGCGCAACTCGCCATGGCGAGTGATTCTGCTCGCGAGGCGAGTACATGCAGATCAGAAACTCTATAAAAGCCTCCTCTTTCATTTCAGATAGGGGATGTCACATATTTTAGAGAGAGAATAGGGTGAAAATCTTGGGTTTTCATAGAGCAAGAGTGATTGAGTGAGAATTCATCAAGATCCTTGGAGAAATCAAAGCCTTGGCATGGATTCACAACTTTTCTTCCACTTTTGTAAAGCTCACATGACAATGATGAGTTAATTCTTCTTAGTTGGGATTAGAGGTACTTGATTGAGCCTAAAATGTAACCCTTTGATCTTGTATAACATGATTCTAGAAATTTATTTGATATTGAAGTTATTCTTGCAATCCAATTCCTATCTTAGATTTAATTGTTATTGAAAAGTACCTTTAAATCTATGTTTAGAATATTCATCTATCAATACAACAATTCTAGACATAGGATTGATGTTTTGATAATCACACAAAGTATCGGAATGTAAAACTTTCGGATCGTTGAATAGATTGAGAAATCGTCGATTAAACGATACGATAGACAATTAGATTCTTCAATAGTTTGGGAAATCAACTATTGAAGAATACAATTGGTTTCAAGAGATTATTTGGACACGAATAATCTTGTTGAGCGGTACGTGATAATATCGGTAAAACGCTAGAGTCATTATACGTGATTATTAGGTTATGTTTGACGCTTAATCAGGGAACCCTAATTCCAACGTTTCTACGCCTTGTTACTCTCAACATTTACTTTTACACTTTAGTTTATGTAGTTAAACAAACAAACAATCAATCTTTTAACTTAGAATGATATTTCGTGTCGAACGGTCCATGATATCGCACTAGTCCCTGAGGAGACGATTTATAAATACTTATCTTGTTTGATGCAAAAATACTACATCAAAATGGCGCCGCTGCCGGGGACTGGCGTTTAGATATCATAGATAATACGACTAGTTTATCGTTTTAAGACAATTTTGCACTTATTTATTTTTGTGAATAGATTCATTCATTAACCTTTTTGTTACTAATCTCGTTTGGATAGATCTTTGAACTTTTGTATGCGAGGTACAGTTCCTCCACGAGACCTAGAATACGATCCTGAGATTGAAAGAACGGCTCGCAGAAACAATAGCAAAACAAGAAGGGAGAAGATACTAGCCAAGCAAGTACAGCAAGAAGGAACTTCAACTTTCACTCCTTCTCTACCTACAATCATAGAAGAACCAATGGCTCAACCCGAAGCTAATCAAAGTGTGATGCCGTGTTGGACTAGTCCAAGAAGGCTAGCACACCTTGGAAAGGAAAAGGAAAAGCAAGTGGAACTAAAGTCCGGCACCATACAACTTGTTTCTAATCATCCTTTTGCCGGGTTAGACCATGAAGACCCGTATCAACATCTCTCAGTGTTCTATGCTTTAGCAAATAGTCTTGGGGCATCCGAGGCTGAAGAAGAAGCAGGGTTCTTGAGGTTGTTTCAGCATTCACTCATCGGCAAAGCTCGGGAGTGGTATCTCGATCAACCACCGGATATTCTTAAAGATTGGAATGCATTGGAGAAAGCGTTTCAAGAGAGATTCTTCCCAGATCATAGACACATGGACACCAAAACCGCAATAGCCATGTTCGCACAAGGAGCTGACGAATCATTATGTGAAGCATGGGAGCGCTTCAAATCATTACTAAGAAAGTGTCCTAAGCATGGATTTGACGATACAACTCAGATCCATATGTTCCGAGGAGGATTGCAACCGGAGCCAAAACTCATTCTTGATGCGGCTGCGCATGGTTCATTGATGGCTCTGAGTCCTAGAGAAGCCGTCGATATCATTAACAAGATGTCACTCAATGATAGAGCAGCTAAACATAATCGAAGTGGGGCACTCCCGAAGCCCGGAATTCTTGAGTTGGGGTCAAGCGATGCAAATCTGGCACAAAACAAAATTTTGACTCAACAACTCGAAGATATGAAGAACCAAATGAAAGAGATGCCGAAACTCATCAAAGAACAATTGCAAAGAGAGCAACGGCATCAACAAGTTCACTTTTGTGAGATGTGCTCCGGTGATCATCCAACGGGTTATTGCCCACCTCAACTTGAAGAAGAAGTCAATTATGTGGGCAACCAACAAAGGCCGGCACAATTTCAAAATCAATTTCCAGGCAATGGTAATCAACAACGGTATCCGAATAACAACAATTTTCAAAGAGGTAACAACTTCGGACAACCATGGAGATCAAATGCCGGGCCTTCAAACCAACAATCATTCAACAACAACTTTCAACAATATCCTCCACAACAAGATAGAACACAAAAGCTTGAAGACACCCTCAACCAATTCATGCAACTTACAATGGCCAACCAACAAAACAACACCGCGTCCATAAAGAACCTTGAGACGCAAATGGGGCAACAAGCCCAACACTTGAGCCAAATCTCTCAAATTTTGGCCAACCAACAAGGAGGGACCTTCACAGCAAACACACAAAACAATCCCAACAATGGCAAGAATGAACAATGCAAAGCCATCACAACAAGGAGCGGAAAAGTGATTGGGCGAGGGATTGGGGATAACTTGGAAGTGGAGCAACAAGTCGTTGAAAATGAAGAAGAGGTGGATGAAGAAGTGAGTGAGAAGGAAGAGGTGGATGTATATAGTGATAGTGAAGATGTAAATAGTAGAAGTGTAGTAGAAAAAAATCAAAAAAATGAAGAAGTAATTGAGAAGGATGTGGGGAAAAGCAAGAAGAAAGAAGCCGGGAAGGATGTGCCGGCTCACAAGCTTCCATATCCCAAAGCACAATCAAAGAAAGATTTGGAAAAGCATTTCAAGAGGTTCCTTGATATTTTCAAAAGGTTAGAGATCAATATTCCCTTTTCCGAAGCTCTTGAACAAATGCCAACTTATGCCAAGTTCATGAAAGATCTCTTGTCCAAGAAGCGTCGCTACAAAGACGATGAAATAATTCAACTTGATGCAAATTGTAGCGCAATCATCCAACGACGTTTGCCAAAGAAAGAAAAAGATCCCGGAAGAGTAACATTGCCGGTAGCAATTGGAAACGTCAATGTCGGTAAAGCTTTAATTGATTTAGGCTCAAGTATTAATCTTATTCCATACTCGGTTGTCAAACGAGTTGGAGGCCTAGATATGAAGTTGACTCGGATGACTCTACAACTAGCCGACAAGTCCGTGGCAAGACCAATGGGAATCGCCGAAGATGTCTTGGTTAAAGTGGATAAATTTGTGTTTCCCGTTGACTTTGTGGTCATGGACATCGAGGAAGATGATGATGTACCGCTAATTCTTGGTAGAGCATTCATGCGTGCGTGTCGCACGAATGATGATAGACTATGATGATGGATTGATGAAGGTGCGGCTTGATAATGAAGAGATCAATTTCAATCTTTATAGTGCAATGAAGCACCCCAAAGACAAGGGAGCATGTTTCAAGGTGGATGCAATGGATGAAGTCATCATGGACACAAGAAAACAATTGCATAAGCCTACTGCTCTTGAAAGAGTGCTCACCGACGCATTAATTGTTCTTAGTGCGGAAGAAGAGAAAGAGATAGAAGAATGCTTGAAAGAGTTGGAGACCTTGAAAGAAATTCCTCCAAAGAAAGCAAAAATGGAGGAATTGAAAGAAAAAGAAAAGGTTGAAGAATCCAAAGTTGAATTGAAAGTCTTGCCGTCTCATCTCAAATATGTGTTCCTTGAAGAAGACGGCACCAAACCGGTAATTATAAGCAACTCTTTATCAAGCAATGAAGAACAGAAGTTGGTGGAAGTTCTTAAAGAAAACAAAGAAGCGATAGGATGGGAATTGTCGGATCTTAAAGGCATAAGCCCCTCCTATTGTATGCACAAGATCAACATGGAAGAGAACTTCAAACCGGTGGCCCAACCACAACGCCGGTTAAATCCAACAATGAAAGAGGTAGTCCGTAAGGAAGTGGTTAAGTTACTTGAAGCCGGAATGATATATCCAATCTCGGATAGTGTGTGGGTTAGTCCGGTGCAAGTAGTGCCAAAGAAAGGTGGCATGACGGTGATCACAAATGAAAAGAATGAGCTCATACCAACAAGAACCGTCACCGGGTGGCGGATGTGCATTGATTACCGAAGACTTAACCAAGCTACAAGAAAAGATCATTTCCCATTGCCTTTCATGGACCAAATGCTTGAGCGATTGGCCGGGCAAGCTTATTATTGTTTTCTTGATGGCTACTCGGGCTACAACCAAATCACCGTCAATCCGGAGGACCATGAGAAGACGGCATTCACTTGTCCTTTTGGAGTCTTTGCTTATAGAAGAATGCCGTTCGGTTTATGCAATGCACCGGCTACATTCCAAAGGTGTATGCAAGCGATATTCTCCGACTTAATTGAGAAGAGTATCGAGGTATTTATGGATGATTTCTCGGTGTTTGGTTCATCTTATGATGTTTGCTTGAACAACTTAGACACCGTCCTTAAACGGTGTAAAGAAACCAATCTTGTGCTTAATTGGGAAAAATGCCATTTCATGGTGACCGAGGGCATCGTTCTTGGTCACAAGATCTCATCAAGAGGCATTGAAGTTGACAAGGCGAAGATTGAGGTTATCGGAAAGCTCCCACCACCGATAAATGTCAAAGGGGTCCGTAGCTTTCTTGGCCATGCCGGGTTTTACCGGCGATTCATCAAAGACTTCTCAAAGATTGCAAAGCCATTGAGCAATTTGCACAACAAAGATAAGTCTTTTCTCTTTGATAATGAATGTCTTATTGCATTTGAAACTTTAAAAGAGAGGTTGACCACCGCACCAATAATCACAGCTCCAAATTGGAATTTAAACTTTGAATTAATGTGTCATGCTAGTGATTATGCTGTTGGTGCCGTGCTGGGTCAACGAAAGAACAAAATTTTCCATGCTATACATTATGCAAGCAAGGTTTTGAATGATGCACAAATAAATTATGCTACCACTGAAAAAGAGTTGCTTGCAATTGTATATGCATTGGAAAAATTTCGTTCTTACCTCGTAGGTTCCAAAATTGTTGTTTACACTGACCATGCAGCTATCAAGTATCTCCTCACCAAGTCCGACTCAAAACCAAGGCTCATCCGGTGGATGTTGCTATTACAAGAGTTTGACTTAGAGATTAAAGACAAGAAAGGAACGGAGAATCTTGTAGCGGATCATCTCTCTAGGTTAATGAACACCGAGGTAACCAAGAAAGAACCGGAGGTTCTTGAAGAATTTCCGGATGAAAAGTTGCTTGCAATCAAGGAAAGACCATGGTTTGCCGACATGGCAAACTACAAAGCAACTGAATTCATTCCCGAAGACTTTACTTGGCAACAACGCAAGAAATTCCTCCATGAAGCTAACCACTATGTATGGGATGAGCCTTACTTGTTCAAGATTGGAGCGGATAACCTCTTGCGTAGATGTGTTGATAATGAAGAGGCAAAGAAAATATTGTGGCAATGTCACAACTCCCCCTATGGAGGTCACTTCAATGGGGAGAGAACCGCCGCAAAAGTACTCCAATCCGGTTTCTATTGGCCGACACTTTTCAAAGATGCCTACACTCATTGCAAGTTTTGTGATGTATGCCAGAGAACAGGATCAATGTCAAAGCGGAGTGAAATGCCTCTACAAAGCATTCTTGAAGTAGAAGTGTTCGATTGTTGGGGTATCGACTTTGTTGGCCCTCTTCCTTCATCCTACTCTAATGAATATATCTTGGTAGCCGTGGACTATGTCTCAAAGTGGGTAGAAGCCATCGCATCGCCAAAAGCGGATAGTAAGACGGTGGTGAAGTTTGTAAAGAGAAATATTTTCACCCGCTTCGGCACTCCAAGAGTCTTGATAAGTGATGGAGGTTCACATTTTTGCAATGCAAAACTAGCCAAGGCCCTAGATCATTATGGGGTGAAACATAAGGTGGCGTCACCTTATCATCCGCAAACAAACGGGCAAGCCGAGGTTTCCAACCGAGAAGTAAAGAGAATCCTTGAAAAAACAGTCTCGGCATCTCGAAAAGATTGGTCGGCAAAGCTTGATGAAGCATTGTGGGCCTATAGGACAGCCTACAAGTCTCCTATAGGACTCACCCCCTTTCAAATGGTCTACGGCAAGTCTTGTCACCTACCGGTCGAGCTCGAGCACAAAGCATTTTGGGCTCTTAAATTTTTGAACTTTGATCAAGAAAAGGCCGGTGAAAAGAGAAAAATTCAAATGCACCAACTTGAAGAAATGAGAAACCAAGCCTATGAATCTTCAAAGCTTTACAAGGAGAAAGTTAAGAAGTACCATGATAAGAAGGTCATTCAAAAGTCATTCAGGCCTGGACAAATGGTATTGCTGTTTAATTCAAGGCTAAGGCTTTTTCCGGGCAAATTGAAGTCTAAATGGTTCGGTCCTTTCATGGTTAAAGAAGTTAAACCATATGGTGCAGTGGAGCTCGAAGATCCAGCTACAAAAGCTAGCTGGACAGTGAATGGCCAGAGGTTAAAGCCCTATTTTGGTGGTGAAGTTGATCGGCTCACATCGACAATTTCACTAGGCAATCCGTGAACTCAAAAGAAAAAGGCGTCGAGCTAAAAGACGTTAAACAAGCGCTTGTTGGGAGGCAACCCAATTTTGTAAGTTTTTCATTGTTTTGCATGCATATTAGGAGTAGGAATAGTAGTGCATAACAAGGCAAGCAGAAGCACAAAGAAAACACAAAACTTGAACTGCTACAACTCGCGAGGCGAGTAATACCACTCGCCATGGCGAGTGAAATGTCCATTGACTGCGTTGACTACCAAATCACTCGCCATTGCGAGTAAATCACTCGCCGTTGCGAGTAACCACAGAATTAGCAGTTACGTTTTCCAAAGCCACTAACCCTAAAAACCTTCATTAACTCCCTCAACCACCCACTACCCACCTCATACTTCAACAATTTCGGTTTCACTTCTAGCTCTCCCCTCATAACAGCAAATCCCTCTTCCAAACCCTAAAAATCTCAAAAGAAATTACCCACACAAATCCTCACCAAGTCCAATCAAGTCAAGCCTCAAAATCAAACAACATCTTTGCACTTGCATAACATCAAATCAGGTTTGTGTGCATTTTAATTTTTCATTAAAAACTCATACATGAATAAACCATAGGATAGTGGATAAATTGTGAATAAGCTATCAAATGGATACCTATATGTCTGAGATATACCAAAATCATGCAAGATTTCACATGCTACTCATGCCAATCCACGTTTTTTGTTAAACCCTTTTGTATACAAAGTTTTCAATAAAATGGGTTGTATGGGACAAATTCGATTTGTCGACGAAATGCATGATTTAGTTTATCTCATAGACCTTATAGGGGTCGGAATTGATAGATTTAGGGTTAGGGTCCTTTTAATTGCTGATTTCTGGTGAAAAAACGAAGAAAATCAAAATTCTGGGTCAACTCGCCATGGCGAGCTTCATCACTCGCAATGGCGAGTATTCATAGGAAACCCAGAATTTTGTTCATAACTCGCCATTGCGAGTAAACTTACTCGCGAGGCAAGTTGTTTCAAAATTCAAGGCTTAAATTTTCTTTGTTGGCTAAATTTGTTTATCAGTATTCCATATTGTATTTAATTATTTTATGGTGTTGTATGGATTTTCTGATTGTTTTGCAGATATGGCCCCTAAGAACACACAAACCGGAAAACGAAAGAAAGGTGAATCGTCTTCATCCCAACCCACAAGTGACCTACCCTTCGAAAGAGAGAGATTTAAATCTCGCCTCCACCAGGACCGCTATGTAGAGTTACTTAAACAAACAATGTGGCCTGAGAAAGTCTTCAGCATAAACCCTGAGGGACCTTATAAAGAGTTGTTGAGACTTCTAACAAATCAAGGGTGGGCAAGACTACTCCAGCCCACGACCAATTTGAATGCCGAGCTGGTGCGTGAGTTCTACGCCAATGCTCTTCCAGAAAACCCTCACACCGACCCCTTCACTTTTGAAACCTTTGTGAGAGGTAGAACCATATGCTTCGATCGTGAAGCGATCAACAAATACTTGGGCAACCCATTCCAATTGCGGTATCCGGATGAAATCAATACCTTTCATGAGAACCAGAATAAGGGAGTGTTTGAAATCGTTTCTGTGAAGGATGAGATTAAAAGAACCATTTTGCTTGAGGGAGAGAACTATGATGTGAGTGAAGCAGGGAGAGAGTTCAGAGCCAGATATGCAGTATTGAATAATACTGCCAAATTCATCTTCAAATTCATCCTCCATAATGTCAAACCCAATAGTCATCTGTCTGACTGCACTATTGATGTTTGCCCTCTAATCCACTACATCATGACGGGCAGGAAGGTTGACATTGCTCGCACCATTGCTTGGGAATTAAAACTTGTCACCCTTCAAGGAAAGAGCGAGAAGAAAACCCGCCTTTCCTTTCCTGGACTAATCATGGGTTTGATCAAAGATTCCAAGATGAGAATGCCAACTCAAATTCATGAGAAGATAAAGAACCCCATTGATGATGAGTTTGTTAAACGCTTCATCATGAATGACAAGAAGAAAGATAAAGGCAAGCAAGCTTCTTCATCCCATGCACCTCCACCTCAACCTGAGCCCCAAAATGACCCAATGCCAGTCCCACCCACTGCTGCCTTCGACTTTGCTAGCTACGCTCAGTGGCAGCATACCTGCAACATGCATACCTGGAACATGCTATCCGCTACAAATCGGGCCAACACTTACTTCCAGCAGTCCCAGTACTTAATGCAGCAGCAGGCAGGGTATCCCCCAGAGATTATGGAGCAGTTCATGACTCCCCCCGCTTTTCAGGCTTATGTGAATTGGCCTGCGGACACGCCAAATGTTTTTGGTGGGGGTGAATATTTTGCTGAAGCGGGACATGATGCGGGTGATGAAGATTTGGAGCAGGATGATGAAGAGCAAGTTCACAGTGCAACCTCCACAAGAGGCGATGACGATGGATCGGATGATATGCAAGGATGAGAAGAAAAAGACTTGAAAGCTCACCTTTTAATGAGTGACATTTTAAAAGCTTTCAGTCAATTCTTTTCGTCTTCTTTATCTTTATCTGGCCACTATTTTGATGTTACTCTTGAACAATTTTTGCTTCTGTTATTATTTTGAGCACTTTGATTCTTAACTCTGTTTAATTGGTATTTTGTTTAGTACTTGTTTAGTACTCGTATTGTGATGTACTTTGATAACAGTATTTTGATGTTAGTTAAATGTCGTATTGTGGTTTGAAAAGTTTGTTAGTTTTGTAGTTATAATCAAGTACTTTATTTTGTGTTAATTGTGAAAATGTGGGAGTTCGAAATATTGTGTATCACTCTTACTCGAACTTCAAAGAAAATGCTCAAAAGCTTCAAATTTCAAAAGTGCTTGGAAGAGAGCCAAAAAGATTGAGCATCTCAGATGAGTGGTAATGATAAATGTTGTGAGAAAAGCGCCAAACCAAGGTACAAGTTTCCAGTTTTTCTAGATGTTTACTTGAATCTGAAACGAGTACTTTGTACAAATTTCATTTCATTTAGTGCTCCGCAATAATGTAATTGTTTGTGAACCACTTAGTTCTAGCCTAAATGTGAGGAAACCTCAATGTGTTGTACTATATGCAAGGAGACCAGCATTCATTGTTAACTCGGTCGTTTTATGTTAAATCCAATGATTGTTTTGAATCGTATGAAGGCATGGAAATGATCAAGGCACATTTTTGCTAATGAGTGAAACACATTTGACCACAAATAGCCTACCTTGTGAGAAGAGAGAGTATTTGCTAACCCACTTGAGCCAAATGAATCAGAGTCCTCAATTATGAACTGTCAAATCATAAGCACAATGCTGGATGAATTTGTCCTTAGAAATTTTTTTTTAAAAAAATCCAGTTCATTTTTGACGCAATTCAGGACTCTGAGATGTTTTTAATTGTTGAACCCTAAAACCTTCATTGTTTAATTGTCCCTTTTGCCATAGAATAGGGGAACATTCAAATAGGGTATGTTTTACTCAAGTTGGGGAGAAAAGGTACATGTGAATCAAGTGTCAAGAAGTGGTGTAATCTTATTTTGTGATCAAGACAACATTGTTTATAAATGCAAAAAGAAAAGGAAAGAAAAAGTTGTATATGATAAGAAGAAAAAGAAGAAGAAGAAAAAGATAGAAAGATCCAAAAGAAATGAATAGAATAAGTTGTCAAGATCAAGGTGTATTATATTTAAACACCTAGGGTGTGATTAAGGGATTATTGTAAATTTGTTTTTTGGAATGTAAATAGAAAGAATGTTCCCTTATACTTGGCCATTTGAATTCAATGACCCACAAATGTCCTTTCTTTTGTAGCCAAGCCAAGTTACAACCCACAAAGACCTTTTGATCCATGCTTTTATGCTTTTTGAAATGATATTTGGATGGACACATAACTTGATCTGGATGTTAACTTGATTGTCGGATGTGTGTTCATAACCCTCACTCATTAAATTACTTTGTTTTATCTACTTACAGAGAAGAGTGTTAGGTGTGGTTCGTAAATAAGTATGTTATTGACTTGAACTGTGTGATATAAACTTTGTGCTTAGGACTCATTTCACATTCGCAGTAGATTTCCAGATTAGTCGGAAACTTCAGACCTGCAGGCGCAGTCACTTTGAATCATTCATCTGAAAAAGTTTTTAAAACCTTTTGACTGGTGTCTTGTATTGAACTTATTTGTTTTCAATCTTTTGTTTTCAATCTTTTGTTTGAGGACAAACAAAGAGTTAAGTTGGGGAGAGTTTGATAAGTGCCTTGAAGTAGTTAAAATCATCTTTGAATTAAGGCATTTTTATTACTTATCTTACAAGTAATCTAAGGAAAAGCCGAGAGATAAATGATAATTGTCCTATTACGCTTTATTTCTCTTACTCTATCCCTTTTGTGCAGGAATTGAGCTCAAGACACCAAGCAAGCAAGGAAAAGAACCAAGAAAAAAGAGGCAAAGATCATGGCAACTCGCCATCAACTCGCAACGGCGAGCAAGGAAAGGCGAGCAGCTCGCCACCAACTCGCAACGGCGAGTCCAAGGCGAGCACATGGCAGAGAGTTTTTCTCCCTTCGCCTTCAACTCGCCATGGCGAACTAGAGGCGAGCAGAGCTCGCAATGGCGCATGATTTTACTCGCGAGGCGAGTTAGGGCGGCCAAAACTCTTCAGAGGTGACGTGGCAAAAACCCATAGGCGAAGAAAGCGCAACTCGCCATGGCGAGTGATTCTGCTCGCGAGGCGAGTACATGCAGATCAGAAACTCTATAAAAGCCTCCTCTTTCATTTCAGATAGGGGATGTCACATATTTTAGAGAGAGAATAGGGTGAAAATCTTGGGTTTTCATAGAGCAAGAGTGATTGAGTGAGAATTCATCAAGATCCTTGGAGAAATCAAAGCCTTGGCATGGATTCACAACTTTTCTTCCACTTTTGTAAAGCTCACATGACAATGATGAGCTAATTCTTCTTAGTTGGGATTAGAGGTACTTGATTGAGCCTAAAATGTAACCCTTTGATCTTGTATAACATGATTCTAGCAATTTATTTGATATTGAAGTTATTCTTGCAATCCAATTCCTATCTTAGATTTAATTGTTATTGAAAAGTACCTTTAAATCTATGTTTAGAATATTCATCTATCAATACAACAATTCTAGACATAGGATTGATGTTTTGATAATCACACAAAGTATCGGAATGTAAAACTTTCGGATCGTTGAATAGATTGAGAAATCGTCGATTAAACGATACGATAGACAATTAGATTCTTCAATAGTTTGGGAAATCAACTATTGAAGAATACAATTGGTTTCAAGAGATTATTTGGACACGAATAATCTTGTTGAGCGGTACGTGATAATATCGGTAAAACGCTAGAGTCATTATACGTGATTATTAGGTTATGTTTGACGCTTAATTAGGGAACCCTAATTCCAACGTTTCTACGCCTTGTTACTCTCAACATTTACTTTTACACTTAGTTTATGTAGTTAAACAAACAAACAATCAATCTTTTAACTTAGAATGATATTTCGTGTCGAACGGTCCATGATATCGCACTAGTCCCTGAGGAGACGATTTATAAATACTTATCTTGTTTGATGCAAAAATACTACATCACTTTTCCCTCGATAACTTGTAAAACAAGTAACAAACGTGCCGTAAATAAGCGTAAAAAATACTACTTCCTGGCACTTATCAAACTCTCCCCAACTTAACTCTTTGTTTGTTCCCAAACAAAAGATTGAAAACATAACAAGTTTAAGACAATACGCAAGTACAAAAAAAAAACTTTTGAAAACTTTTGCAGATGAACGATTCAAAATGAATGCGCGGACAAGTCTAAAGTTTCCAACTAATCTGGAAATTGCAAATGTGAAATGAGTTCTAAGAACAAAGTACATGTCAAATAGTTCAAGTCAATAACACATTTATTCACGAACCACACCTAACACACTTCTTTGTAAGTAGATAAATAATTGAATATCAAATGAGTGAGGGTTATGAACACACATCCGACAATCAAGTTAACTTCCACATCAAGTTATGTGTCCATCCAATTATCATTTCAAAAAGCATAAAAAACATGGATCAAAAGGTCTTTAAGGGTTGTAACTTGGATCGGCTACAAAAGAAAGGTCATTTGTGGGTCAATTGAATTCAAATGGCCAAGCATCAGGGAACATTCCTTCTATTTACATTCAAAAGACAAATTTACAAGAATCCCCTAAACAAAATCCTTGGTGTTTAAACATGATACACCTTGATCTTGACAACTTATTTTATTTTTGAATTTTTCTTTCTTTTTCTTTTTCTTCTTTTCTTTTTCTTTATCATATACACATCTTTCTTTTCTTTTTCTCTTTGCAATTACAAACAATGTTGTCTTGATCAAAAAATTCTAATTACACCAGTTTACTTGACAAATAATTTAATTCTACCTTTTCTCCCCAACTTGAATAAAAATATACCCTATTTGAATGTTCCCTTACTCTATGGCAAAGGGACAAATAAACAATGAAGTTTTAGGGTTCAACAGTTAAAAACACATCAAGGTCCGATAGTGTACAAAAATGAACTGGATTTTGAAAAACTTGAAGGCAAATTCATCAAGCATTGTGCTTATGACTTGACAGTTCATTTTTGAGGACCTTAATTCATTTGGCTCAAGTAGGTTTAGCAAATACTCGCTCTTCTCACAAGGTAGGCTCTTTGTGGTCAAGTATGTTTCTCTCAATAAACAAAAAGATGCCTTGATCATTTCCATGTCTTCACACAATTCAAAACAAAAATCAGATTTAACATAAAAAGGTCGAGTTAAACAATGAATGTCGGTCTCTTTGCATATAGTACAAAACTTTGAGGTCTCCTCACCTTTTGGCTAGAACTAAGTGGTTCACAATTAATTATGTTATTGCGGAGAACTAAATGAAATGAAATTTGTGCAAAGTACCCGTTTCACATTCAAGTAAAAATTTAGAAAAACCGAAAACTTGTACCTTGGCTATGCGCTTTATCACAACTATCTATCATTATCATTCATCTGAAATTTTGCTCTTTTTGGCTATCTTTCAAGCTCTTTGCAATTTGAAGCTTGAGCATTTTGCAATTTCTTTCAAACAAGCAATAGTAATAAACCAACACAAACTTCCACAATTTTCAAAATAATTCAAAATGAAGTACTTGACAAAATTAAAATAGCACAATACGTTATTAAACAATACGAACACACCGTAAATAGACACATTGTCTTGAACAACATCACAATACAACATCCCACAATACGAACACAATACATAATTTAAAACATCACAACTAAAGTCACACATAGAAAATCAAACATAAAACAAAAGCAAATAGTTCAAAGCGTAGTTAAAATAAAGCAATAAAAGATGCGTCTAGAAATAAAGAATTGACTGAAAGCATCTTAAAACATCACTCATTTTAGGTGTGCTTTCAAGTCTTTTCTTTACTTCTCTTCAGTCCTGCTCCTCATAACTCGGAGTGCCTTCGCTTGAATTCGCACTCACCACCTCGTCTGAATCATGTAAGTCTGCACCACCCTGATCATCATCAACTGGCTCATCAACCTGCATAAATGAGGAACCACCCCCTCTATGAACAAATGGCCTGTCTTTGATGTAGTATTTTTGCATCAAACAAGATAAGTATTTATAAATCGTCTCCTCAGGGACTGGTGCGATATCACGAACCGTTCGACACCAAATATCATTCTAAGATAAAAGATAGTTTGTTTGTTTTGTTTAAACTAATTTGAAATAATAAAAGTTGAGAGTAATAAGGCGTAAAAATTTTGGAATTAGAGTTCCTTGATTAAGCGTCGAACATAACCTAACAACCACATATATGGATTCTAGCGGTTTACCGATATTATCACGTATCGCTCAACAAGATTATTCGTGTCCAAATAATCTTGTGAAACCAATTGTATTGTTCAATAGTTGATTTCCCAAACTATCAAACAATCCAATTGTCGATCGTATCGTTTAATCGACGATTTCTCAATCTATTCAACGATCCGAAAGTTTTACGTTCTGATACTTTGTGTGATTATCAAAACATCAATCCTATGTCTAGAATCATTGTTTTGATAGATGAATATTCTAAACCTAGATTCAAAAGTACTTTTCAATAGCAATTAAATCAAAGATAAGAAATGGATTGCAAGAATAACTTCAATATCATGTAAATTGCTAAAATCATATAATACAAGATCAAAAGGTTACATTCTAAGCTCAATATAGTACCTCTAATCCCAAATAAGGAGATTTAGCTCATCATTGTCATGAGAACTTTACAAAAGTGGAAGGAAAGTTGAGAATCCATGCCAAGAACTTGATTTCTCCAAGAATCTTGATGAATCCACACTCAATCACTATTGCCCAATGAAAACAGCGTATTTTTGCCCTATTCTCTCTCTAAAATGTCATAAGATATCATCTGAAATGAGGGCAATCAGCTTTTATACAATGCTGAGAAAGTAACATTTTCGCCTGGCCAAGTTTTCCTCGCCTGGCGAATTGAGCTTCCTTTGCCAGTGAGTTTCTGCCACGTCATCAAGACCAGATGAAACCGCCTTACTTCACCTGGCAGGATATTTCTCGCCATGGCGTAGTACTCTTATCCTGATTTTCCAACTTTCTGGATGTCTTTGCCTTTTAGCTCGCCATCTCCTCGCCTGGCGAAGTTGTTCGCCATGGCCATCTCTGTGGCAAAGTGGCCTGGAGCTCTCTGGAGTTTCTCGCCATTTGTCTCGCCTGACAAAGTTGTTCGCCATGGCCGTCTCTGTGGCCTGAAGCTCTCTGGAGTTGCTCGCCATTTGTCTCGCCTGGCGAAATGTCTTTTGCTCAATTTTGTTGTTTTTGGTTCTTGGTTGATGTCTTGACACTCAATTCCTGCATAAATGGGTAGACTAAGATGATTAAAGCGTAATAGGTCAAAATTCACTTTTCTCTCGGCTTTTCCCTTGATAACTTGTAAAACAAGTAACAAATGTGCCGTAAATAAGCGTAAAAAATACTACATCCTGGCACTTATCAATGGACAAGGCCAGGAGTGCCATTGTCTTGTGCCTCGGGGATAAAGTCTAGAGAGAAGTAGTGAAGGAATCAACCGCGGCATCGTTGTGGTTAAAATTGGAGTCTTTGTATATGACAAAGTTTTTGGCTCATCGGCAATTCTTAAAACAACAACTCTACTCATTCAGGATGGTGGAGTCAAATGCCATCATGAAGCAACTTACAGAGTTCAACAAAATTCTTGATGACTTGGAGAATATTGAGGTGCAACTTGAGGATGAAGATAAAGCTATACTCTTGTAGTGTGCTCTACCAAAATCTTTTGAATCGTTCAAAGATACCATGCTCTATGGCAAAGAAGGCACTGTTACCTTGGAAGAAGTTCAAGCGGCTTTGAGAACCAAGGAGTTAACCAAGTCCAAGGACTTGAGAATTCATGAAAACGGTGAAGGCCTAAGTGTCTCAAGAGGGAATGGTGGAGGTAGAGGTAACCGGAGAAAGAGTGGTAAAAGGACAAAGTCTGAATGCTTTAACTGTCACAAGATGGGTCACTTCATAAAGGATTGTCTGGAGATTAATGGTAACTCCGCACAAATTGTCTCTGAGGGTTGTGAGGATGCAGGTGCTCTGATGGTGTGGTGTTGTTTGGAGGATGACGAAGGTGATGTTGGTCACCTTGGGAACGATGCCTAGTGGAGCGGTGGTCGTCTGGAGAGACGTTAAACACTCAACATCAGCCTGGAGAGGCGGTGGTAAGAATACTCATGATCAGTCTGGAGAGGCGGAGGCAACAATACTCATGATCTACCTGTTGAGGTGGAGTTTCAAGGTTGAAGACATAGTGGGATGTACGCATTTGCTAGTTGAAGTAGAGTACGCTCAGCTTGAGGTGGAGTTGAACACACCGGTAATGGTACGACTATGGAGGACCTTGGATGCTATGCTCTATGGTGAGCAAGGGATTTCTTCATGAGGTTGAAGAATGTATAGCACAGCTTGCGGGATTACTCTAAAAAAAGGCCAAGGGTGATTGGATGCAAGGAGACCTTTAAGGAAACGGGAGATGTCCTGTGTTGAAGATGTCATGGTGAATGCTTGTGGAACTACCAATAATTATAACAATAGCCCAGAAAAAACAAGAAAAAAAAAGGGTTTCAAGTGTTTCGGAACAAATTGAAATTCATGTGATCAACCGAGTCTCAAAACTCGCTGTAAATCAAAATTTTAATATTGAACTCATCTGCAGTTTTAAATGTAAGGCTACCCAATTTGGATCCAATAAAATAAGTTATTTACATTGAGGCTATAAAGTCATGCTTAATGATACTCGACGTACCATCCCATGATTTTTCAAAAGGATTTAGAGTTATGTCTAGTAAAATCATTTTTAAATCAACTGAATCAAAAATAATATACAGGAAATCCTTAATGTTTGATCATCTCAGAAAATACATATTGTATGTATCTGTAAAATAAATGTATCATTATAATTTCTGTAAGTGTCAATGTTAACTTTAAAAATATCGTTACTATTTCTTTTCCACTTAATTAGCCCATTAGTTTGAAACATGAACAACCAGACACAAACAAAAATCAAAACTTATTTTAAATTTAGTTGTGTAATACTTCTTGGATGAATCACCATTGAATTCTTCTTGGATTCAGAGAGGAAACAAATTAGGGTTTTTAAGTTCTTCCGGAACTTTAAATAATCAATGAATTATTCAGGAACTATAAATAATCAATGATTTATTTGTGCTATCGTTCATCGATGCATCACCACTAAATTCTTCTGGAATTTATTAGAAAAAAATTGAGTTTTTTAAGCAATCCTTACATCACTGTTGAATTCATCTGAAAATTCATTTTTTATTTTTCAAGCAATCCTTCAGGGATGCGTTCCTTTTTGAATACATAGTTCTTCAGAAATTATATTACAGATGTGACCAATCTCATATGCATCCTTCTGGGATGCATGAATGTTGAAATAGAAATAAACAAACACTGTATAATTTACAAAATAACGATAACGTGTATCTATAAGGCACTGATTCCAATTGATGGAATTATAACAGTAGCCTATAACCATTGATACAAAATAACAACTTATTTTATATATTATAATAGATTTAAAAGAATCATGTACATTCATAATTAATTAAAAATACCGATTAAAAACACTAAGAATTATCATCGTACATGAATTCACTCATTATTGTTATTTTTATAAAAAACCGTATATGAATTCATAAGATAAATTAAACAGGACCATCAATTATCTTAATCGAATAGCAAGAGAAAACAAAGAATGCAATTAAGTATATACACAAACTAAATTGTGGAAAAAGAAAAGAAATAAATGATACTAATACCTTACTCTCATGATTAGATCGTAGTTGATTACTGATAACGTGTTGAACAGAGAAAATAATAGAGAGAAGGAGAAGCAGAGATAATAGGAAGAAACATTCTTATTCACTGATAATGTCCTGTTGAATGTTACAGATGAGCTCTATTTATAGGAAAATAGAGTAGCTTATGAACTAAGCTCAATAACATAGTAGTATGACCTATTAACCTATTTGTTATTTGGACATCCACTATTAATATGTATAACAATTATATTTAAAAAAAACAAAATCATATTTAACCTAATACTGATGAGAAAGAGAAAGCGACAACTATTAGATATTTAAATAATCGTTGAGCCTTAGACATTAATTTTTTTTGAAACCATAGAGAAAATAATATGCAAAAGGAAGCCCAATTATGTAATACTCACTCCTAGGAAAACAATGGTTCCTTCAAAAAAGAAAAAAGGAAAACAATGGTAGAAAATCCATTGATAAGTTTTTTATTTTTCTTTTCATTGTTTTTTTCTTTTCATGGATTAGGCTTATCCCTCACATCTTTTTTATTTTTATTTTATCTTTAATAATTTTTTGGCTTAGGAAAACAAAAATAACTATGGGAAATAATGGTGGAGAGATCCTCTTTCCAAATGAAGGAATGAAGACGGTTGATGTGGAAGTATAACTTGGGAGCATATAAGCCAAATCTTATTCAACATTGCACGATTTTCGTTTCACTATTTAGAATAAAAATTTCAAGTATTACTTGTGAATAAAAGTCTCCATAAATGTAAAGAGGCAGTTGATCACGTTAACTTTTATCTTATTATTTAATTCACAAAACAAATATATCGCTCACGTTCATTTCAAGTACGACATAATATTTGGTCAATAAATATGGAATGAGAAGTTACTGGTATTCACCCTTCCTAAAAATTAAAAACAATGAAATAAAAGTAAAAGAGGTATTCACCTTAAATATTTCGTTTTTGATTTCAAGAAAATCATTGGCATAATATTTTCACCCAAATAAAATTGCATATTGAGTATTATAGATATACTAGTCGAATCAATAAATTCACACGTGTTTGAGAAAATCTTTTTTTTTTTAAGAAATCAAAATAGATTATATCAACAACAATCTATCCCTCCAGCACAAGGTGTACCATAGTAGATAGACCACACCTTACAATGAGAGTTTGAACAAAGTAAAAGCAGAGATTAAGCACCACCTAAGCATAATATAGGGTTTTGGCACCAATCATGAAACTGATGAGAGAAAGCCGTAAATATAGCCTTAGAAGGAAATAATTTATTTTTATATTATCCAGAAGTTTAAGAATAGTGTTCTCTTCACCCCGGAAAAATTATGTTTCCTTCCAGAGTACCCAAGATGCCGCAAACAAAATCAAAGACATGAAAGATTTCCTCCATTTTCCATATCCTAAAGCTGAACTGAAGTGCATAAAATGATCCATAATAGTTTGCCAGTAAAGCTGTGTAAACCCCCAACCAATTTCGAACCATTTGCCAAATATGGTCAAAGATACCGCAATTTAAAAATAAATGAACAACAGTCTCTTGCACACCGTACCCACCAACACACATCTGATCATCCTGATGAATAATGCCCCGTCGAAACAAATTACCCTTTGTTGGCAGCCTATTCTGAAAGAGCCGCCAAGCAAAAAACCGAGACCTTTAGCGGAACGTCCTTCCACCAAAGAATGTCATTAGAAAACAAAGAAGCAACAATGTTTAGAGGTGTACCATCAGTAAGAGTACGGTACGCCCCTCTAACTGTATAACCAGGAGAGGGATCAGGAATCCAGGTCCAAACATCAATACTATCATCCTGCAAAGCAACTGTCAGTAATAAAGTCCTACACTCTGCTACTAACTCCTCCTCCCACCCCAAAGCAAACATATGCGCGACGGTTGATAATTTATTCTCTGATAAATCATACAACCTAGGATAACACACACAAAGAGGCACATCACCAAGCCACCTATCCAACCAGAACAAAGTATATAATCCGTTTCCAGTTTTAACTTGAACATTGTCAGCATACCAATTTCCCATATCCAACCCTACACCGTCCCGGATCCTAACTATCTCCCTCCACCAAATAGGCCCCTCTCTCTCACCTGCTTGCAAGCGGCCACCCTCCATGCCATATCTGGCCGCCAACAATCTAAACCACAACCCCTCGTTATCTGTTACCTGCCTCTAGCACCACTTCCCTAACAACGCTAAATTAAACTCTCTTAGTCTCCTTACCCCCAAACCTCCAACTCCCTTTTCCAGACAAACAATATCTCAATCAATCCTGAAAATCTTCCTATTATCCTCACAACCCCCAAAAAAAAACGAATTAAAAGAGAATCGATAGAGGAGATGATACATGAGGGAGCTTTGAAGAAGGAAAGATCATAGACATGGAGCGAGGTCAGGACAGACTTTAGGAGCACAAGACAACCACCAAAAGATAAATGTTTACTCTTTTAACCATCAAAGCATGCTCACGTCCCACATTGTAACCCGTAAAAAAATTATTGTTAACCATAACCTCCATCATAACATGAATCTCCTCCGCCGCCACGTGTTTGAGAAAATCTACACTCGCCAAATAATTCATACGTTAACTGATCTTAGAGCACACAACAAAGAGATCATAGAAAATTCAGATCAAGATGACTACTAGCATGTTTGTCTTTACCATTTTATTTTATGTGTAATTGTATGTTTATTTTATCATATCTAGTTTTTTTTTTTTTTGAGGGAATTTATCATATCTAGTTATAAAGTGAATATACCACACTCAAATAAAGATTTAGCTTATATTGCTCATAGTGCGAAATATTTCTTTTTTATTGGCGATTTGTTTTCCCTCATTTTGATTAGTGCCTCAAGGAGATTTATTATTATATTATTTTCACTACTTTACCTCATTATCCTTTGATTAGTTTTAATAAATTTGGGGACAAATCCACGGGTTTGAGGGAATTAATTCAATTGGATTTTTTAACTAAACTTATATGGAGTTTAAGTACGCATGTTGTGATGCATGAGGATCAACCACCTTGTGTTTCTTAGCTAGAGGGCCCTTCCCTCTTGGGAACAAACAATGGATATACAATATAACTTGGGGGAGACGACTGTTGTACCCTTTGGCTGGGAAGCCAATGAAAGAGATCCAATTGGTGCTATTTCATTTTTTTTTTTTTTTTATAGATTTGACTATTTGAGTAAATTTTCTCATTAGTCTTTATAGAAAGTAAGGAAACTTTTTTTTTTAAGGAAGAAAATAAGGAAACTTATTTAGTCTTCAAAAATTGAAAAAAAGAAAATCAAATTTGGTGTTTTTTTTTTGTCAAAAATAAAAATGACGTCTAACAAAAACATAAAAATGAGTAATAGTCTTTTTATTCAGAATAATTTTTATAATATTTTGTTCCATATTTAGAAACTACATATTTTATCAATTATTGAATTGCGTAACCAATTAATAGATTCAAATAATTGTAAAAAAGTAATTTATACTCCAGTAGTTCACGAGTTTTAATTAAAGACTAATTTTTCAAGGGAATACAAATTAATTTTTTTATCCAAAAAATCATTTGTCTGACTTTATTTGATTGTTGCACAATGCATACATTGTAGAGTGTTTTTAATTCCTCAAGAATGAACTTTTTTTCCTACCAATACAAAAATAGATATTTGACTTTTTTCCGCGTTAGATATCTACTTGCCTATATATTATTATAAGCTGTTTTGACATTTTTACATATATTAAAAAAATATAGTTAATTTTGTATTAGAAAATGAAATTATATGTAATATTATAAAATTATCTTTCATAAATGACATGTGAAAGAGAGATTAAACAAATAAACAATAAAGAAGGATAATAAGAAAATAACGTTAATGATGTATTGATATCGTAAAGTGATTTAATCTTGAGAGAGTATAACCATAGCTTTAAAATTTGACTCGGTCATCGTCTCGGCAGAGATACTGGGTCATTGGTAAATGGTCGAACCACTGAGTCACTGGTTGAACAACAAGTCTAACTCAGATTAAATCG
Source organism: Medicago arabica (assembly GCA_946800305.1). Classification (NCBI taxonomy): domain Eukaryota; kingdom Viridiplantae; phylum Streptophyta; class Magnoliopsida; order Fabales; family Fabaceae; genus Medicago; species Medicago arabica. The sequence goes on from OX326969.1 coordinate 37,756,456, forward strand.
AGTAACTCGGTTAGATGGTTCGGTCTTAAGATTAATATTTTTATAGATATTTAACCAGATTAAATTGGATTGAACCGATATGACTCGATCACTTTTTTTTAAGATAAAGGAAATTGTAGCATCATCTACAATCCCATATGATGACTCGACCACTTAAAACTAAAAAAAATAACATGTAATTTATATATTAATATTTTTTTGAAGGAATTTATATATTAATATTTGTATAGCTATAAAAAAAATTAAAGAAATAGATTTTTTTTTGCATATTTATTAATATTATATGTAGATTTTCTAAACAAAAGTATATGTATATTTTCTTTTGAGGGGATAGATGATATGTATATGGTTATTGCGTAAATATTATATCTAACAAAAGATGTCCTTTATTTAACAAAGAAAAACGATGTGTTGTTCTATGCAAAAATGAAGATGTATATACTTACGGATGTAACATATTTCATTTTGTTTACTAGTATTAAACCGTGCATAATGGAGCTAATTAATGACTAAGTATGACAGTAAACATATAAAAATTATTAAACGGGATTATCTAAAAACCGGTGATTAACCGGTGGTTTTTAGCAAGTCTCATTGATCTTTACCTGTTTAATTACATGACCGATCCGATATATAGTTTGAACCGGCATAGCCACCGATTCGATCGGTCGGTCCTAGCCTGTTTTTAAAACTATCACAATAACAAAAAAATATTTTATCCAAAATGACATTTAATAAAATACAAAGGAAATATATATTGTTTATTTTGATGATTGTTTACTCTTGAGATATTGATCTTATCGTGGGTAAAACACTCCTTGCACAATTAAATATTGGAAGCTGAGTTGCCGTCTATTCTCTAATCTCTATAAATAGCCATTAATTAGATAGGCACCATAACACAACCATTCACCTCTTCCAAAATAGTTAAATTGAATTTCCTCTTCCAAAATTTCCAAATCATGGCTAGTTCAATGCTTGTCAAAGTTACTTGTTTGGCTATGATATGCTTGGTTTTGAGCATTCCACTAGCCAATGCTGTCATTACATGTCCTGAGACGGATATAACTTTAATGCCATGCCTTTCGTACGTAGCACACCCAACTCAATGGCCCCCTCAACAATGTTGCACTGCGGTTCTCGGCCTAACTGCTCGAGCCATAACTCCCGAAGATCGTCAAGCTGTTTGCAAATGCCTCTTAGGCCTTATGAAAGGCATACCTGGACTTGATCTTACCGCCTTTGCTGCCGTCCCTATTCTCTGTGGTGCTAACATAGGCTATATTATTAGCCCTAACATGGACTGCAACTTGTACATCTCTCACCATCAACCCTCTTTTTCTATTTCATATATACATTATTCCATAAAATATATACAATATGCCTGTTGATATACATTTACAATATATGTTAGGGATTAATAAAGATTCACACATGCATGAGTGTGCATATATGTATGTAACTATGTATATAGGCAAATTCTATGATACATCCAATAAATTTGGGTATATCGGTACAACAAATCGTTAAATTGATAATAAATGAATTGTTTTTTTGAAGAATATATATATATAATATATTTGCGCGTGTGTTTTAGGAACCATTTATAAAGAAAACTAATATTAATTTCACTTTACTAATTGCAGGGTAAACTAGTATGGAGCAGCTTTGAAGGGTTAGTGCTTAATGAATAAGTAATACTTAGTTTTTGGTAAAACCAATGAAGACAGAATAAAGGAGATGATATTACTCTTGAAAAAAATGGTTTAATTTCTCCGATTGTAAGTTGTAACCGAAATATATAATTAAATAAAATCTGAAATATTTTCTTGGCTCTCAAAAATCCCTCTTTAATGCCTTGAAGATTAAGAAACAGATGGCTGAACTGTTTGCATTTAATCCTTGGCATGAATTTTATGGCTACTCATATTTACAGTTTAATGTTAGCAATTTTACAGTTTGGACGGAAATCCCTGATTTATCAGGCCTGAATACGGCAAAAATAGGCTAGGGTTAATTACCCTTGTTTAGATTTGTTCCTCATTAACGAGATTTTGGTTTCATCCCCCTCCTTCCTTTGTATTTTCTTCTCTAATATATATCTATTTTGGTAGTCTAGCACTTTGCTAGCTACTTTGTTTGAAAAAAATCTAAAATATTTCAATTCAAAATAATCAATAACTGATGGACATTTGGATTACATTAAATTGAATTAGTTACATTTTAATGTAATTATCACTATAGTGCGTACCTGTATGATGCACGAAGTTAATTCTATTGAGAGCAATATTTAATAGATTATAAAATAGTGACAAAATAAAAGATAACAATCTTAATCGGATTATCTAGAGGGAAGAAGATCAAAAGGAGGTGGGGTTACATTATAATGAACCAGCAAATTTTTTTAATTGTAACCTTGTTTGATTTTCTCAAACATTTTCATTATTCCTTTGAGAGTCTTTTCCTATTGTTCTAGTCTTTTCTTTGAAACGTGTACTTCTGAACCATCGTCTTTTTTCATTGTTACATAAAAACTATAAGAGGACTTAACCCGCTACATTTATGAATTAAAATAAAGAAGGGTTTCGAAAACAAGTTAAAGAAGGGGGTAAGTAATATTGATTTGGCAATCGAGACATGGAAAGTTAGAAATGACAAGATTTTCACCAACGTAGTAGTTTATGTGGTGGAAGAGGTGCCATACAACATTTTAACAACAAAATATCATTGAGACGATTCCAATGCATGCGAAGGATGGATTATTAACAACAAAATAGACTTATCATCATCTTTTCTCCAAAGGGTTATGCTCTCCCGTGGGCTTCCAATATTTGGTGCAATCCATTACTCCTTGACTAATGATCATCTCAGGAATCGAGGGTACATTATTCTTTCTGTTTGTGTTCTTTGTCTCTATGAATATGAGACTATAAATCACTTTTTATTCCCTACATATCTGATTCAGTGTTGTTTTAGCGCCGATAGTAAACAGCTTCAGTTATTCATACTCAACACCATTTGGATAGTCAAGAACAATTTCAAATTTAGGGGTTAAATATGTTTTTGATTCCTATAAATATGTCAATTTTTCGTTTTAGTCTTTCTAAAATTTTCCTTCAACTTTTATTCCCTATTAAATTTTCAATAACTACTTTTGGTTTCTTTTTTAAGTTAATTTTTATATTTTTTTTTTAATGAAATTGTGTAGAAATGTGTAGAATATTGTAAAAAATTCCAAAAAAAAAATTAGAATTTTTTAACAAAACACAAATTAAATATGAATTTTTAACTTGTTGAAGAAATTTTTTAGATGGACTAAAATGAAAAAATAACATTTTTATAGGGAATAAAAACATATTTAACCCTAAATTTCTTAACACAAAAATAGTCGTCCAACCTGCTATTACAAAGATTGATACAAATATATATTTACAAAAACCATTATAAAAGGAAAAGACAACACCTCAATTTGCCATCTCTCTTGAACTCCGTATGCGTTTTTCTCGTGTCCTATTTTTTCTTTCAAGATACTATTTGTTAAGATTATATAATCTCAACTCCTATTGAGGGATTTTCGAATTATACAATTCAAAATATGCTGAAACCCATAAATGGCTATGTAATTGATATTAAATATCTTTGCTAACAATCTAACGATCTCCACAGAAACTGAAAAGGAATTATTTGATGATGACGACTTTCTTGTCTATACTCTTGATTTGATGATTGAATTTATTTGAGATAATTAGATAAGAATATATGTGAATATTGTATATTGTGACGAACATGTGTAACTGAAGATGTCAAAAGTGATGATATGTTATTTGATGAGAAAAGACGTGACGGTGTATTTATGTAGTAATATGTCCAATTGAAGTTGTGATGTTTACAAATGAGTTTTGTTAAGTTTAAGATGTGAATGATGTTAATTGTGTGAATTATATGCATTATGCGATTTATATGCATTACGTGGATTATGTGCTTTATATGAATATAAGTGGAGATGAGCATATGGTTATATTTTTTAAATGATGATGTTGGTGTAATTTGATGATTAAGGTAAATGTAGAATGATGTAAGAAACTCTTGTATGATTAATTTGTTGATTTATGAAAGTATGTATATGTGATATTTGAAATCATGTTATAATATACTTGGAATTTGTAGTTTCTTAATGTTGAATGTAAACTTACATCCCAGTGATCGTTTGGTTGACTGTCTCGCCATTGTAAAATGGTGTAGACGTGCAGGTTGAGGACACTTGAGGCGGCGAGAGTACAAATGATTAGCATGAGTTTTCCTCCTTTTCTTTGCTTTTCGAGTCTAGTATAGGGCTCTGATTTAGGAGTTGTCTTATTTATATTTTCTGTTGGATTATGTGGAGAACCTTGTGGATTTATTTGATGTATTTCTGAGATTAAATCATGATGTTGAGACCTTGAGATGATTTTTGGAGATTATTGTTTATTCCGTTGCGAAACTTTGATGAAAAATGTAATATGCATGTTATGAGTTTTAATGATATGGCACCTTGATCATAATATGAATTAATTGTTTTATTTATATTAAATATTATTGGTGGGGTTCAAGGGTGTTATAGCTGGTCCGCCCAAAGTATAGTAATAGTTCAAGCTTGCATTATCAACATCATCAATCTTATATGGTATCGTAGAAATCAGACAAGGTTCCAAGACAAAGCTACTCATTGGAAGTTAGCTATTAATATATATGATCATTGCTAGAGCTTCCATCTCTGCTAACAATACAAAACAGACTTCAAGAAATAATATCCATGAATTCTCTATAATGAAAGCTTGCAAGGTTAACATCAAGCCCCCTAGAGCTTCTATTATTAAAGAAATAGTTTTGTCTCCTGCCAAGGCCGGTCCAACCTATCAAGATGTCAAAAGCAAATTTTATAATTAGGCCTTTTGGGATTAAAAAAAACACAATGCTTATTAAAAGCATAATGAATCATGTTTTGTTGAATCTAGGATTTGAGACCTTAAAATTGATCAATCAAGTTAGATAAATATTGATTATTAGTATGTCATATCATATATTTATAGCTAAATTGACTTATTTTGAGGCCTATTTTTTTAACCCAATATCTTGAGACATAAAGCCCTTGCTTGGATGGTTTGGCTTTGGGACAACCCTGTCTCCTCCTATTACTCCATGGATGAAAGTCAATGCAAATAGTGCTTCTATCCAGAACCCAATTAGAGCCTCAACTAGTAGTATTTTTAGGAATGAAGAGGGTGTATGCTTAAGGTGTTTTGCTCATATCTTAGGAGTTAGAAATGCTCTCTTTGTTGAGCTCTCAGCTGCAATGTCTGCTATTGAATTGACTGCTTTTAAAGGATACCTCAATGTATGGCTTGAATGTGAATCTCAACTAATTGTACAAGCATTTGGTTCCACCTCAATAGTCCCATGGAACTTAGAGAACATATGGCATAACTGTATGGCTATGATTCAAAATATGAGATTTTTTGTTTCCCGTAAATACACGGAATGCAATACATGTGTTGATGGTCTGGAAAACTTTGGCCTCTCCCTGACTTCTTTAGACTTATTTTGGTTTTCTGATGCATCCACCTTTATTAGTGTGTGGGGGGAGTACATTAAGAATAGGTTGGGCATGACTAATTTCATATGTATCACCTTTTGAGACGGTTTTGGCCTAGTCCTCCTTTTCTATTTTGTACTTTTTATTTTTATTTTTTATATATGATCTGATCAGAGGCTCTTTGCATCTTTTTATTAAAAAAAAAATTAAAAAACTAAATGACATAATTCAACAACATAATAAACAACAAAACATAACAAATCTTGGATGAGCCAAACTAATTTCTTTGTCTGGATTCTGCATGAGAGCCCTTATTTCTTCGTATATTTTGGGCTGAATCAATTTTTTTCAAATATCTTCGAAAGATCTAACCAAGGAAGCTTCCAACTTAAATTGGCCCTTAATTTTGCACTACCAAATATTGAGAACATTATTCTCACCTCGTCGTCATTCCTGGGTTTCATTTGGTTGAATTAGATGTTCCAAATGAAACAATCAATGGTCATCGTTACTCAACATTGTCCACCCTCCTTGTGTCTTTGTGGTTGAGTTGACGATTGATTTGGTCCAACTGATCCTTCAACCCAGACAACGTGACATCATTTTAAATCCTAAATTGATTGAGTTTTTCTTCATTGCAGTAAACTAAAACTAATTTGGTATTCAGATCAATGACGGATGTATCCATGACTATTTTGTGCGGTTTACGAACAAGCAAACCAAGTTATAAATATTTTTGTGCATCATGGACCACCGAAACTGGCAGTGCAAAATGGACCATATAAAAATCATGTACTTGAGTGGTTCAGATTATATAATATAAATTGTTCCTCATCCTACAAAGCACGAGTTTTAATAATTCTGTGTAATAAACTTCAATGTAAATGTAAATGTACCATAAAATATTATCTATTAATAAAATATTATCTATGAGTATAATCAAAATTTGATTCATTTTTGTCTCTATATTATAATTTTATTTTTGGTCATTTTCAATTATGTCTTCTAAATTTGATTCATTTTTGTCTCTATATATTAATTTTATTTTTGGTCATTTTCAATTATGTCTTCTGAATATCATATAACAATGATGTTATGTAAATATGCGAAATACAATATTTCAGATTATATAATCTGAAACATGGTTCGGTTTGTATAATTCAAGTAAAGGCGATTTTTTTTTAAGCAACGAAAATATATTGTAAATAAAAAAGAAAGTACAAAAGCTGGGAGGACATCAACCAGACCCATCAACCACACAACAACCCTAAAAGGGTAATAAAAATATTTAACAAAAAGTGGTATATAAAAGCTAACCAGATGAAAATTTAGTGATGAATCCAAATGCCTTGCAGTAAAATTACATATCGACACAATCCAGCAAGCCCAACGCATGACCCAAAACCAGATTGCGAAAAAAGAGATGTGTAAAATACCACAATCATTGATGAACCAAAGTAGAGTGGTGTATGAATCGACTGTCAACACAGAAAGATTCAAGAACCAAGAGCCCCTGCAACAAACGCAGCAGCTTTACCGGCCCTTTCGAGCCCAACTAACCTACGAACAACCTAGCAAGACATCATAACGACATTCTCAGAGGCGAATAAGTCTTGAAGTATACGGTATCATTGGTGTAGTGGAAGCACCCAAAAGCCGTGAAATCTGCAGATCTCAACAGATCTGAGAAAGAACCAGAGATTCGACGGACACACACCTATCACCCAACTGTTTGAATCCGACCCTTGCGGGTTTTAATGAGACCAAACCGGATACGAACGCACCCGAATCTTGACAAACCCACCATAAGAAGCCGACCACTGCGGCGGCGCCGACGGTGGTTTTTGAGAACAGATCTGAAACGGAGCAGAGAGAGATCAAAAGCTACTAGACCCTAAACCACTAAGACCCATCCAAGCAAGGAAACCAAGTCGCTGGTGAGAAATGAACGCGACGGAAGAACCACGCACATACAAGACCTTTGTAACACCGCCGTCAGATCCGGCCTTAAGAGGTGATGCGGAGGAGAGAGACCCTGATTGTTTGAAAATAAAGTATTGTTTGAAAAAAGATAGGACGTGTGAATAACACATAAGATGGAAAAATAAAAATAATATTATAAAAAGGGGTCCCAATTTATCAATACAAAAGGATTGCCCCCTTTTTTTTCAAACAAAAAATCCGTCCTCTTGAGGACCTGTCGGGGGGCTTTTCGCGGTGAAGGAAAGTTCTTTGGAGTAATCCCTTTTTTTTTTCTTTCATGTGTTTCCTAGAGTTGATATTCAAAACTTAATTTTCTACAGTAAAAGTCCATTCCTTATGCTAAATCTCTTTAAAGAGACTGTAATAAGATGTTTTAATGACAAATGAAAAAACAAAGCTTGCTAAAGTGCGCTTAAGGTATTGTTTAAAATATTAAAAATAGTAAAAGGGGCTTATGACACTCGTTACAAAAACCCATAAATTAAAAAAATAGTAACGGAAATCATATCAATCTAATTTGTGGAGAATTTGTTTTAGAGTCTAATTTATATGGAAATTCTAACATGTTCCATAAGACATATGTTAAGGGACCAAATATAGAAATTATGTGTTGAAAATTGTCCCAAATGATTTCTCAAAATTTTGCAAATATTTATTTCTCAATAAATACTTAATATTTTTGAAATCCTTAACATCACTACTTTTTCTCAATAAATCCTTATCATGTAAGTAATATAAATACTTACTAATTTATATTATTGAATTATTCAAAAAGTTATATTTTAAGTTATATATATACCTTTGTCAATATATATATATATATATATATATATATATATATATTTATAGACACAAACATACATACATATAAGTGTGTGTATATACACACACTTATATAAGCATATTGACTAGTTATACATATATACTATTTAATAATTAATGTATCTTGTTGTAAATATAGATTATATACATCACTTATACAATGAACCTACAAAGTCAATTATTTCTTTTAATAAGGATCGGAGGGAGTGTGTGTGTATATATATATATATATATATATATATATATATATATATGTGTGTGTATTTTGTATCACAGTCCAAATATTCACACTAATAAAAAAAATTGTCACCATATTATATGTACTAAATTTCCACAATCATAATATTTCCACTAGGGACTTATTAGACACACAAATTAAAATAAGTTCCTCCCTTTCAACCGATTGTTTTTCTATATACAGCAGAGTTAGATATTTAATTTCCATTTATTTGTTTTTATGAACTATGGGTATTTGAGTTTCTTTGTTGAAGAGTGTTCCAAAAAGAACGCTGTTTATGAGGTATTTAGATCTATCTCATTTGATTCAGCTAACACGTAAAAATTGAGAGAATAATACCACAATATGCATCTTATAGGTTCTTGGAATGAAAAACTATTACGGGAGAATGCTATTCAACTCTATTCGGATCGATTTGGAAATAAATTCACATCCAATGGCTATATGGTTGCTGGCTAGTATGACCTTATCAAATGCTATTGTTAGTGATGTTTCAGAAACAACAAGTTCTGAGTTATAAAGATGTACAAGAAATTAATTAGCATATAGATTATGTGTTAAATATGCTTTTATCTTAATAAATATATGAATTTTTTATTTTAGTCCTTTTGTTTTAACCTTTAGTCTCCCAAACAATTTTCAGCACCACTTTTAGTCCCTTCTTCTTAAGTCAAATCTTGTATAGCCTTCGTATTTTCGAATATTTATAAGAATCTCTCACCAAATAATTGATTATTTTACAAAACATAAATTAAATATGAATTTCTAACAAAACATAAATATTTCGTGTTAATTAATATTTTATATTTTGTTCAAAAATTTCATATAATATTCAAAATCTTTCTGAATTTTCATTCAAAAAAATATGAAGGTTAGATATACGAGTTGAATAATAGTAGACACCAAAAGTGAGGACTAAGAATTAGACATAAAAGAGCCTTAGACATAAAAGATTTTTAAGACAATAGAGAAAATAATATGCAAAAGGAAGCCTAATTACGTAATACTCACTAAAAAAAAATGGAAGAAAACTTATTGAGGAATATTTTTATTTTTGTTTTCATTGTTTTTTTTTTCTTTTCATGGATTAGGCTTTTCCCTCACTTTTTTTTTATCTTTAATAAATTTTTGGCTTAGGAAAACAAAAATAACTATGGGATTCATAATGGTGGAGAGATCCTCTTTCCATATGAAGGAATGAAGACGGTTGATGTGGAAGTATAACTTGGGAGCATATAAGCCAAATCTTATTCAACATTGCACGATTTCGTTTTACTATTTAGAATAAAAATTTCAAGTATTACTTGTGAATAAAAGTCTCCATAAATGTAAAGAGCCAATTGATCACGTTAATTTTTATCTTATTATATTATTTAATTCACCAAAAAAATATATCGTTCAGGTTCAGTTCAAGGTACGACACAATATTTGGTCAATAAATATGCTATGAGAAGTTACTGAGATACTCACCCTTTCTACAAATTAAAAACAATGAAAAAAAAGTAAAAGAGGTATTCACCTAAAACATTTCTGTGAGATGATAAGAAATTTCTTTCAATTTAGTTAGAGGTTTTGATTTCAAGAAAAATATTTATACAATATATAAATAAAACTACTCCTTTCAACACGTTTTTTGGTTGGACTTTTCTTTTCAAAAATATCCTTAATTTTTTAATTTTAATTTTAAATACAAATTACACATGTAACAAATAGATAATAATAAATTTTAACTAAGGAGGAAATTTACAATTCCTTATGAATTGAATTGTTCTTATTGTTAGTCAATAATAAAATAACATGTGGATTACTAATCCATGTCACTAATTGTTCCCGTTAACCCTCTTTTACATCCGTTAACCACAGATCAAACTCATAAAAAACTAGCACAAAACAAAAACTCATGTTACTTTTTTATCAATCGATTTTATATTGTACATCTGCTGCGATGTTCCCCTCGATAGCACAAAAACAAAAACTCATGTTACTTTTTTATCAATCGATTTTATGTTGTACATCTGCGTTGTTCCCCTCGATACAACTAACAAAGATTGCCAAGTATTTTCATATCTCTTCCACAAAAACAGTATTTTTATATTATTTTATTATTTATTTCCACACAAAAACCAGTATTTCTATATTATTTTATTAATATAAGTTACTCTTCCTTAACCTTTGATCAATTGTAACAAACTTGACCAAAAAATAATGGTAAAGATTGTACTTTAAATCCTCTAAAAAATAGATTAGTAACAACCGTGAGCAAAAAATATTGCTAAAGATTGGATTTTAATTCAAAAAAGATTAGTAACAAACGTGAACAAAAATTAATGTTAAAGCTTGGATTTTAAATCTTATTAGCAAACGTGAGCAAAATATAAGGTTAAAGATTGAATTTTAAATCCTCTACAAAAATATATTAGTAACAAACGTGAGCAAAAAATAATGTTAAAGATTGAACTTTAAATCCTTTTAAAAAAATTATGACTCAAAATATTTTAGAAAAAAAATTTGTTATTAAATATTAATTATCAATCAATTTTTAGGAGAAGAACATAATCTTTTGTCATTTGACGAGGTTGAAGGAGATACTCATAACTTATTTCAACATGAATTCTTAAACTCAATTTCTCAAGGAAGTATCCGACCACAAATTTTAAAGATAAAAAAAGGTGAACATTTGATGTTGTTGCGAAACATAGACCCTAGATATGGCATGTGTAATGGGACATGACTCTTATGTCATGGTTTATTTAAGAATATGTTGGATGTAAAAATCCTAACATGAAGCAATGCTGGAAAAAGAGCATTCTTGCCCTGAATTAAATTAAAAACAAATGCGAGTTCCAGACTTCCCTTTGTGTTTAGTAGAAAATAGTTTCTCGTTTGACTAAGTTTTGCTATTACCTTAAATAAGTGTCACAAGGGCATATCATTCTCAAAATTCAACAAAAGTTCTTATTAAAGAAGGGAAAATAGAAGGAGAAGATGGAGATTTTACGAAAAATGTAGTTTTATAAGATATTCTTTTATCGTAATCATATCAATGTTTATTTTACATAACATGTCATTTATACATTTATGTTATGATGTTACTAATTAATATTAAAATAAACAATAAATGATCATTATTTTATCTTAGTTTTATATGTAGACAAACGGAAATATGTTGAGTTTAAAAATAATTTTGTTATATACATTGACAATATTTTGTTTAAAAATCAATATATCAATAATTTCCATTAATATTTTAAAATTTTAGTCAAAATTATACAAACAAACATAATAAAATAATCGCATGCGTTAGCACAGTAGAAAAGAGCGGACAGACGGGTACGATAGTGTCCGTCTTTCCGCTAGTTAACATAATATTTTCACCCAAATAAAATTGCATGATTGAGTATTATAGATACTAGTCGAGTCGAATCAATAAATTCACACGCGTTTGAGAAAATCTACACATGTCAAATATCAATTCATATGTTAACCGATCTAGAAGACACTACTTGTGTATCATTGGGATATGAATGTTATATAACATTGGTCAATTAAGGTGTGCCACAACACTTCACATGCATATATTTTCTCTTTCCTATTAAGACCTTCCTACGTGGCACACATATTCCTTGATCAATGTTATATAACATTAATATTTCAATGGTACATGATACATAAGTGGTGTCCGATCATAGAACACTCAAATAAAGATTTAGCTTATATCACTCATAGTGCAAAATATTTCTTTTTTATTGGCGAGATATTTTTTCCCTCACTTTGATTAGTGCCTCAAGTGGAATTTATTATTATATTATTTTTACTACTTTACCTCATTGTCCTTTGATTAGTTTTACTAATTTTGGGGACAAATCCACGGGTTTGAGGGAATTGATTTTTTAACTAAACTTATATGGAGTTTAACTACGGATGTTGTAATTTGAGTAGTATTTGCCAAAGAAATTCTAAGTTCTAAACACTTGTTTTGATGGAGGAGGATCAAACACCTTGTGTTTCTTAGCTAGAGAGCCCTTCCCTCTTTTTTTTTGCCGAGATTTAAACCTCAAATCTTGACACAAACAATCAATATACAATATAATTTGGGAAGCCAATGAAGGAGATCCAATTAGAGTTATGTAATTTTTTTGTTTTTTTGTTTTCGAAAAATGAAAAAAGTAAAATCAAATTTGGTTTTTATTGTCAAAAAATAAAAATGACGTCTAAAAAAAACATAAAAATGAGTAATAGTCTTTTTTTTCCAGAATAATTTTTATAATATTTTGATCCATATTTAGAAACTACATATTTTATCAATTATTGATCTGGGTAACCAATTAATAGATTCAAATATTCGTAAAAAGGTAAATTATACTCCAGTGGTTCACGAGTTTTAATTAAAGACTAGTTTTTCAAGGGAATTCAAATTAATCTTTTTATCCAAAAAAATCATTCCCTATCTATTATTATAAGTTGTTTTGACATTTCACATATATTAAAAAAATATAGTTAATTATGTATTAGAAAACGAAATTATAAGTAAATTTATAAAATTATCTTTCATAAATGACATGTGAAAGAGAGATTAAACAATTAAACAATAAAAAAACATAATAAGAAAATAACGTTAATGACGTATTGATATCGTAAAATGATACACTCTTGAGAGAGTATAACAATAGCTTTAAAATTTGGCTCAGTCATCGTCTTGGCATAGATACTGGGTCGTTGGTTAATGGTCGAACGACTGAGTTACAGGTTAAACAACATGACTGACTCAAATCGAGTAACTCAGTTGGATGGTCCGGTCTTAAGATTAAATTTTTTATAGGTATTTAACCAGATTAAATCGGATTGAACCGATGACTAGACTACTTTTTTTTAAGATAAAGGAAATTGTAGGAACAACTACAACCCCATACGATGACTTAACCACTTAAAAACTAAAAAAGCTGAAACTTAAAAACTAAGAAAAACTATGTGTTGTTCCATGAAAAAATGAACATGTAGTATACTTACATATGTAATATATTTCGTTTGTTGACTAGTATAAAACCGTGCATAATGGAGCTAATTAATGACTATGTATGACAGTAGACATAAAAAAATTATTAAACTGAAAACCGGCAGAATCACCGGTTTTTAGAGAGTCTCTTTGGTAAAATATCAAGCGTGGTTTTTACCGGTTTAATCATGTTCGATCCGATATATAGCACGAAAAGGCATGCCCACCAGTTCGACCAGCTGGTCCTAGCCGATTTTTAAAACTATCACGGTAACAAAACAAAATTATTTTATCCAAAATGGCATTTATAAAACATTGTGGGTAAAACACTCCTTGCACAGTAAATGTTAAATATTAGAAGCTGAGTTGCCATATCTATTCTTTATAAGAGAAATGCTAGCAACACACCTTCTAACACACATTTTTCAACACACTATCTTTAATTGGTTAAAATTCATATGGAAGCCACACAATTTGGTAGGACCCGTGTGAATTTTAACTAATTAAAGAGAGTGTGTTGGAAAGTGTGTGTTAGAATGTGTGTTGCTAGCATTTTTCTCTCTATAAATAGCCATTAATTAGATAGGCACAATAACACAACCATTCACTTCTTCAAAAATAGTTGAATTGCATTTCCTCTTCTAAAATTTCCAAATCATGGCCAGTTCAATGCTTGTCAAGGTTACTTGTTTGGCTATGATATGCTTCGTTTTGAGCATTTCACTTGCCAATGCTGTCATTACATGTCCTGATGCAGATATAACTTTAGCGGGGCCATGCCTTTCGTACGTAGCATACCCAACTCCATCTCCCCCTCAACAATGTTGCGCTGCAGTTCTCGATGTAACTGCCCAAGCCGTAACTCGCGAAGATCGTCAAGCTGTTTGCAGTTGCCTCTTAGGTCTTATGAAGGGCATACCTGGGCTCAATCTTACCGCCTTGGCTGCCCTCCCAATTGTCTGTAATGCTAACATAGGCTATGCTATTAGCCCTGACATGGACTGCAGCAAGTAAATCTCTCACAATCAACCCTCTTTTTCTATTTCATATATATATATATATATATATATATATATATATATATATATATCACTTATTTTTAAAGCTTATTAGGTCTTGCAACACTTAAACCTAAATTTTCCCTCTAATTGTATCTAATAAATGCTAATCATATAACCCTAAAATTTCCCTCCTAATGTAGATTCAAAATTCCCTTGCTGGTTGTTAAAACCCTTCCAATTGAATTTCAAACTTATGGTTTCTATGCAGATTGAATTTCAATCTTTTTGAGATACAAAACACATTAAATAGTGGCTATTGGAATTATACTAAATAACAAATAAAAAAATTAATTGAAGCATATAAAGTGGAGAGTATCCATTCATCTTTATTTTCTCAGCTACCGTCCTATTCAAGTTCACATTGTTTTTCTTTTTATTTTTGTAATATTGTGGAGGGCTCTATCACCTTAAACAAACTACACATAGCAACCCAACAATGTTTCTTCAACATTACAATTTACATATATTTCAAAATGTTATTTTTTCTCCCACAAATAGGTGTCGTTCTACAAATTCACAATTGCCTCCCCCATTGCATCCATATTACTCTGTGCAAAGTGCAGAGGGTCCGTCCCCATGGTTTTGTTCTCCTTCCCCTATAATTTTGTTCATATATTGATGGTTATAAAAGTAAGGAAGAGGTGAGGTGATGAGTGGTCAACTAAATGATGTTTAGTAGTTTTAAGATCTCAATTAGGTACGTAAAATTTATTGGTTTCATAATTTCTGTGATTAATTAAAGCTAGAAATCTATTGGTATTGTATTTGAGTTCAAATGAAATTGAAATTCATGGTGGCGATATTTATAAGGAAGACTACTTACAGGTTCATAGGTTCCCAACGCTCTTCCCCGAAGTAAATTAAGGAAGGCGGTGAAAAGTGTTTTGCATAGTTTTTTTTTCTTCATAATTTTGCAGAGTTTTAATATGCAAAAAATGAAGGGAAAATTTTAAATGTTACACAATCAGCTTAAACAGTAGGTAAACCGGTAACACATTTGAAATAAACGGTGATGTGGATCAATGGAAGAGCGTGTGTGAAAGCGTAAGTTAATTTATTCTTTTGGATTCTTTCGTTTTATAGCTTTTCTTCTCTGAATTTCAATCTCACTCAAAATTTGTTCCTAGAATATATGTCAGTATGCTCAATAGAGATGAAAGTTGGAACTAATGAAAGCAATGTAAAAAGCCAAGAATACAAGAGGGGGGGTGAAAGTTGGAACAATTTTGTACTCTCATTTTCCGTTAAAAAAATTGTTTATGTTGATACTCATTATTGGTGCACATACGTTTTTAGTCATCTATTTCATTTTATTTTTATTCTGTTTTATCAAGGTCGTCTCCATACCCAATTAATTTTGTAAGCAAACAAGAAAAAACTAAATACATCTTTAACAATTATCAACAAAGAAGAGATAGAAGGGAAGTTACAACATTTGGTGGTGGCTGTTAAAAGGTGGCCCAAAGTCACCGAAAAACTCAATTCTAAAAATGATCCATTTTCAAGTTAATTCATTTCGGATAGTAAAAAAATATGAGATATTATTTTTTATGAATATATACAATTTAGTTTTATTGTGTATCAAATTATTCCGGCTCATAAGACCCGTGCGACGCACGGGTTGGCGTTCTAGTATATATATATTTGCGGTCGCACGGGTTGGCGTTCTAGTATATATATATTTGCGCGTGTGTTTTAGGAAAGAAAAAAGTAATAGATTTATAAAGAAAACTAATTAATATCAATTTCACTTTACTTATTGCAGGATAAACTAGTATTGAGCAGCTTGAAAGGTTGGTGCTTAATGAATAAGTAATACAAGGAGATGATGTTACTCTTGCAAAAAGAAAAAAGGGTTTAATTTCTCCTATTGTAAGTTGTAACCGAAATATATAATTAAATAAAATCTGAAATATTTCAATTAAAAATAATCAGTATCTGTTCGACATTTAGATTTACCGTCATCTCTCTTAATTCTTACATTGAATTGAATTAGTTACATTTTACGGTAATTAGTAGTGCATACCTGTGTGTTGCACCAACTTTATTCTATTGAGAGTAATATTTAATAGATTATAAAATAGTGACAAAATAAAAGATTAACAATCTTAATCTGATTATCTAGAGGGAAGAAGATCAAAAGGGGGGTGGGTTACATTATAATGAACCGGCGTGATTTTATAATTGTACCTTGTTTTATTTTCTCTAACATTTTCATTATTCCTTTGAGTCTTTTTCCATTGTTCTAGTCTTTTTCTTCGAAATGTGTACTTGTGAAACATCGTCTTTTTTCATTGTTACATAACCGACAATTAGCGAAAACTATAAGGGCACTTGACCCACTACATTTATTAATTAAAATAAAGAAGGGGTTCAAATACAAGTTAAAGAATTGGGTCATATTAATTTGGCAAACAATCCTGTGAGAGAAAGGAAAAGTTAGAAATGACAAGATTTTCAACGTAGTTTATGTGGCGGAGGTCGTGGCATGCAACATTTTAACCATATGATATCACCTAGTTTTTTTTTTATTGAATATCAACGAGTTTTAAGATAATTAACAACAAAAGAGACTTATCATCATCTTTTTTCCAAAGGGTCATGCTCTCCCGTGGGCTTCCATGATTTGGTGCAAGTACATTCCTCCTTTTGATTCTTTTGTTATTTGGAGGATGATCCATACCATTTGGATAGTCAAGAAACAATTTTATTAAAAAAAGTAAAAGATGTACAAGAGGGGGGACTAGGCCAAAACCCTCAACGAAAAGCAAAAAAGCAAGAAAGAAACAGAAACATAAAATCAATTGACTATGGTAGCCTAGAACGTGGTATCCCTTTATGGTCCATAAAGAAGTTAGTGTGCAAAGCTTGGGGTAACACAGAGAATCGCGGGTTTAGTATCCGTATTACCAAAACCGCGGATATTCCAAAATAAAGTATTCATTGAGCACCTGGGATGATCCACCTTAAGAACGGGTTTTATAAGGCGGTTTTCCAATCTGAATTTGCTTCCTAACCTGCTACATTTGTTTTCTGAATAAGACTGAAGTGAAAGGAAGCTCCGCATTTGCCTTAACGTATTCACGAACACGGTTCCATAACTCAAGATCATGCTGAATGTTTGGATTCATGTTATGAACCACCAAAACCTTGCCACAATTCTTATCAAGCTTAACCTATGTCACCACAGATGGGGGGTTCCGTGCTAGTCTCCATTTCCAAAACCGCCTCTTTGTCCACGGGAATGGACCTAGCAACAAGAGGACTGGGACGGGGGCTAGCTTGCACGTCATCGTGCGCTACAAAATGTTGAGTCGGCATGTCCTCCCTAGCATAAGCGGAGGAATCCAAATCAACAGTTGCACATCATCATGTGCAACTATGGATGTATTCATCACAGGTGCCTCTTGAACCCGGGGAATCTCCAACTCCTCCCAGATTACCGAACTTACATGTTCCTCAACATCCGAAAGCATGTCATCAGGCTCTACATGGATTAATTCCAACACCAGTCTCAAAGGCAGAGTCCCTTGAGGGACTTCATCAGCAACTAAGTGTGTCTGTGAATCAGTTGGATTCGTAACTGTGTCAACATTTGTAGCAGTATCTATGAATGTGTTTGTAACCGTAATAAGAGGGTCTGTAGGAGCTGCAAATGCTTTCGAAGAACCAATACCAGATGGATTTTCCTGAACGGGCACCCACTCAAGCTTCTTGGAAGGTACATGTGCCTTCCCCTTAGTGACCTTCTCCTTATGGACAATGCCTTCCTTCCTCGGGTACAACCAACGACAATTAGTAACATCATGGCCAAGTGTTTGACAGTGAGAACAGAAATCCGGAAGTCATTCATAGGCCACCTCTACACCAAAAGCAAATCCCTCCCTCTCTACCATAATCTCGTAGAATATCTTCTTCGAAAAATTAATGTCAACCAAAAATCGTGCATAGTGACCAAAAAGTCTCTTTGTTGTTGCATTATCAATGACAACCGGTGTGCCAACCGCGCTTGCAATTTCCCGTATCGTACGGTCCATCCAATATTCTTGCGGTAATGATATTAAGCGTATCCAGACTTGCGGGTGAGTGTTTCTTTGATTATGCATATTGAAGTCCCTTGCTCATTCAAATAGTCTTAATACCCTAGGTTTCAAGTTGATAGTTCACATTGCCCAAACAGTACGTAAATCAGATTCAGAGGCAATGGAGAACTCATAAAAACCCCTCCCTAAAGAAAGTAGTGTCCAAGGACCGGTAGTTTTCCATTGTTTTTGAAGCTTGACCTCAATTTCCTTCGTCGTGTAAAGTTTGTCCCCCTTGTTCAAAACCAGCCTTCCGCGAAGGTTCCTCTTGCAACCCCATTTTGATCATACATTGCCTGAGAAATACGGATGAACACGTTCTCACCACAGATTGAAGGTTGCGGCAGATTGTCGTTTGTGTCGACATTGTGTGATGCGGTGAGTGCCTGTGCAAAAGAGAGCGGTGTGCAAGCAGCAACAGCAGCGCTGGTGGGTTGCACACGAGCTGTAGTCAGAGTCGCAGATGCCAAAATCTCCGCCTGCCAATCAAACAACATCGCAGGATCGATTTTAAACAAGCACCGAACAGTGAACAAATTGCTACAACCCTTGAATTGCCATTTGATGAAAGATATGGCTGATTCACGATTCCAATTAAGAATCCAACAATACCAATTGTGAATCAGCACCGAAGGCTAATTACTAGGAATCACTTACGTAACCTCAAAATATGAAAAACTTAGAACTTCAAATTGGCCACGTACCAAAAGTCACCAATTGAAAAACTTAGCAACTATAATAAAGAAAATAATCAACTTGCACAAACACAAATTGATATATAACCGATTGGAAAGTTTCAATTATTTGTTACCTATTCTTTCAAGAAAAAATTGTTACCTATATTAATAGTTTTATGAAAAGTTCAAATTCTATAAATAACACTGTTAAAGATTTCAAGTGTAAAATAGAAGAACAACTCTGATGGAAAAAACAAAAGGATCCATGAATATTCAAAAAGAAGAGTGGAAGAAAGATGATCCATCAATTCTTTTGGAGAGATTGAGTTTGTGCAAAAAAAAAAAATAGAAATCTATCGGAGAGCGGGAGAGTGTACCGCATGTTAAATCATCTAAAAGTAATAACTTTTTTATTTATTTCATTTTGGCTTCTACAAAAAAATAACTTTTTTATTTAAAAATATTAACTGTTTATTAAAAATCTACATATTTAATAAAAAATGCACAACCTTCAAGATAAAGTTATTGCTTTAAACTTCTTAACATGTGAAAATTTGTTCATGATAAAAAAAAACTTGTACTTATTATGGGAGAAGATGAGACATCAAGTTAATTGGAAAAATAGGAATTTATTTGTGGATAATTTTTTTTTGTGATCGGGGTTTGAACCTCAGACCTTTCATATATTATGCATTGTCCCTACAAATTGAGTTAAACTCACGAGAACTTATTTATAGATTAAGTATAGGAGTATAATTGGAAGAAAAAAACTCCAAATATTCACTTTCTTAGTTTAAGTGTATTATTTTAAAACGACACTTAGAAATACACCAAGAGAGTACTTAAAGATATTAATTGCAGTCCCGTAAGTGTAACTCAGTTGGTAGCTACCAGAGGTTCGAACCCCGGATCCCCACTTTGTATAATTTTGATTAAAAATTTTAAATTTTTAAATATTATGAAAATTATTGATATATTGATTTATAAACAAAATATTTTCAAGGCATATAACAATTATTTTTGAACTCAACATATTTTAGTTTGCCTGCATATAAAATTAAGGTAAAATAATGATCATTTATTGTTTATTCTAATAGTAATTAGTAACATCATAACATAAATGTGTGTGTTGTGTAAAATAAACATCATAAATAAATGTATAAATGACATGTTATGTAAAAAAAACATTGATATGATTGTGATAAAAGAATATCTTTAAAAACTACATTTTTCATAAAGTCTCCATCTTTTCCTTCTATTTTCCCTTCTTTAATGAGATCTTTTGTTGAATTTTGAGAAACTCCTCTTGATAAAACTACATATAATTGACCATGGTTGAAAACATCCTACATTGGGAACAGTCTGCCCTTCTGACTTATTTATGGTAATAGTAAAATTTAGTCTAACGTGAAACTGTTTTCTACTAAGCACAAAGGGAAGTCATGAATCCGCATTTGTTTTTAATTAAATTATGGGCAAAAATACTCTATTTCCAACATTGCTTCCTGTAAGGATTTCCACATCCAACATATTCTTAAATAAACCACGACATAACAATCGTGTTCCATTACACATGATATATCTAGGGTCAATATTTCACAACAACATCAAAGGTGCACCTTTTTTTTACCTTTAAAATGTTTCGCAACAACATCAAAGGTGCACCTTTTTTTTTACCTTTAAATAATGTGGTGGGATACTTCCTTGAGCTGTTGAGTTTAGGAATTCATGTTAATATAAGTTATGAGTATCCCCTTCAACCTCGTTAAATGATAACAAATTATGTTATTCTCCTGAAAACTAATTGATAATTATGTCATTCAATTTTTGAACATCATCATTTGTATGTATAATTATATGGCTCTTTCAACCATATATGAATTATTATATTAATCCTCGCCTATGAATCACATACACACTCCTCATATTATATGTGTCTGAACACGTGTTGCATCCGCATCCACAAATATAATTACCCTAAATTATGTGATTTTCTCAAATTATCAACGTTATTGGCGTGTCAGTATCCGTGTTGTATCTGATGGCGGTGTTCGTATCCATACTTCTTAGCGATCCTCTCTTTTTATGGCCTTTCAGATGGTGGTTTGAATGTAACCAAAAACAAAAGATGGTGGATTGAAGCTTTCTAGTGTTTTTGTTTTTAGTTGTTGGTAACATGAGTGTAATTATCGTTTAACAATTTTGAATTGTTTAAATTGTTTTAACACTTTGATTTCATTGTATTTTGTTGGATATTGGATGGGGGTCATGGGAGCAGTTTATCAATTGTATACATGCAGAACGTTTGGAATCACAATGAAAAAAACAATGTTTTTATTCCTTTAAACGGTAGAGGATGTTATTGCTTATTTTCCATTTATTTAATAATTAAAAAAACATGGTTCTCTTTATATATATAAAAAAAAAGCCACGCTATCATTGTTTGTATAAGCAATTATAAATCAGCAAAGTCAAATAATTCTTAAAATTAATTGTAAACAATTTGAATAATAATCGTTTATAAACCAGCAAAGTCAAATATATAATCCATAAAATTAATCGACTTTGATTAGTTGTCACATGAAAGAAAAATAAAAAAAACTAAGGGCCCGTTTGTTACGGATTAAAATAAAAGTGATTTTGACATAAAATAATTTAGAGATTATGAGCCCGTTTGTTATAGCTTTTTTTAAGAAAATAATCACTTATTTTAAATAAATAATTACTTTTAAGAATATTGCATCCGTTTGTTACAGATTTTTTAAAAAAATCAGAATTTAAAAATAATCTAAAAACAGAGAAGCTGTTAGGAGCAGCTTCTTAAAAAATATATTAATTTTAGAGGAGAGAGAAAATATAGTTCAAAAGATTGAACTAATATTGTAACAAAAATCCCCTTTTATATAGTTGTTGTCATACCCCAATTTTTGACCTAAGGTTCTACATTCATACACCGACACGTGTCCTCAGGCTCTGATCAGTCTCTGACTTTTCAAGTAAAATTTCGGTAGAGAGGTATTTTTAAAATACCTCATATTTGGTTCCGAGTCGGGCCCTCTTCGCTCTTTTTTTAATATTTATTTCCATCTTTTATTTTAAATTAATTTTAATTTTTATAAGTCATTATTTCTTTTTTATTTTATTACTTCTTTTTAATTTTTAGTTTATCCGTATTTATCACCTTTTATTTATTTTTATTTATATTATTAAAAGATAAGTCCCAAAAAGAGTGTTGATCCAAAAAACAGCACACCTCATCTGTAACAAATTGTCAGATTCACAGGCTTCAATCAATCCCAATCCAAAACCACATTTTTTGTTGCTCTTTCAACAAACCCTAAACCTGATCCCTTCACTATAAAAGAACCTGTAGAACATAGTCAAAAGGGGCAGCCAATTTTTAACAACACAATTTACACGCATAAATATTTTAAAAACCTGCAAACCAAAACCAGAACCCTAGTTTTTCCGTTTCAGTTTTATTTCTTTTGAACCCTAGCTGCCGTAATTTAGATTATAGTTCTGAACAATATTTTCAATTGAATTCCAGTTTTCGCTTTATGCTTCTTGCTTCCATGTATTATTATAAGCTTTAGAACCTTTATTTTATGCAAATTCATTATGTATTCAGCCGTTACTATTCCTTTTAATTTTGCTTGCTGCTGCCGTCACGTAATTGTTCAAATCCACTGTCCTTTTATGATCTAGTTCCATATTGTTCTTTAATTTTCATCGCTACTATTAGCTATTTGATCCCAATCATATTGCTGCTACACATATTTCCATTCCAATACAATTACTTGTTGCTGCACAACTCGGTTTCAATTCCAATTAATAATTGTTTGCTGCTAGTTGCTGCCCTTTTTTTAATTGTTTATTTTCACTGTTGTGATGTTTCGATTTTCTGCTGCAGTTAATCTATTCCAATTGATCATATATTGTCGTGGCCTTGTTCCTTTTATTTAAAGTATCCATCTTAACACAACTGTTCGATTGATTTCCCACTGCTAGAAGTTCTAACACTGCCCGTGCCTATTTCTTCAAGTTCTTGGAATTGGTATCACCTTCAATTTTAATTGTTCAGAACTAGTAGTGTTGTCGTGGCTGTTCTCCAAATTTAAAGAGATTCTATCGTAAAGAGAACCGGTGGCCCCTTTGTATTTCTTTTTTTAATTTATTTTTCATGCATTTTTATTTTCTCTAGCATTTTTTTTTCTCATGCATTTTTATTAATTTAGATTTATTATTCTACATTTGTATTATTTATTCATGCATATTTATTTTCCGCAGATTTTAGAGTGTATATTTAGGCTTAATGTAAAGATTCATGCATATTTATTTCTCGCAGACCATAACATGTATTATAGGTTTTTATGTAATAGTTTAAGGTGCATGTGTGCGTGTATGTTTACCTTTTATGCTTTGTAGTTTATGTTAAAAGGTTTTTGTGGTGATCCAACGTCACCATAAAATACCTACATTTTACTTTTCTGCTCCGTTAGTTTAGTTTTCAGCTTTGACTATTATTCAAAAACAACAAAAACATGCAAATAACCCAAAAAAATCACAAAAAAACATTTTCATAAATAAACCTTGATCCAAGATCAAGCGATCCTTTTTATTTTTTATTTTCTTAATCAAATCTCAATCAACTTAATTTTTACTTTGATTTATTTTCCTTAATATCAAAAAACACAAACAAATTGTTATTTGCCACTTGGCTTTTCACTTTAAAACCTTTTCAAAAACAAATAAAAAATACCAAAACAAATCAAACGAAATTTCTACCCCGAACTACGAGGCTTTGATCCCTCACGGGTACGTAGGCAAATGACACTCGTCCTTCCAAATCAATAAAAAATGTAGATAATTATGTCTTTGTTTTCATAAAATCCATTTTCAAAAAAGCAAGCAAGTTTATAGCACAAAAATTAAATAAAATCAAGAGGTTCTCGTAGAGTACTACAAACATAAAGGGTGCTAATACCTTCCCTTTATGTAACCAACCCCCGAACCCTAAATCTTTTAAAGTGGTATTTGAACTTTTTTTCCACTTTCTTTAAAAAAAATTAATTAAATGTTCACTCGTGAAATAGAATAGTAAAAATTAAATGTTCACTCGTGAAATAGAATAGTGAGTCAAACACTAATCAAATAGCATTGATCTCCGAAAAATGACGCGACAGTTGTATACAAACAAACTAAATAATTTGTTTAAAAAAAGTGATTTTTATTATGGTAAACAAACACAAAATAAATTCTGATTTTTCATAAAATCTATAAAATATAATCTCTAAATTATTTCATGTCAAAATCACTTTTATTTTAATCTATAACAAACTGGCCCTATATTTTGCATTTGTTTACCGTAATAAAAATCACCTTTTTAAAATAAATTATCTAGTTTGTTTGTATACAACTATATAAAAGGGATTTTTTGTTACAAAATTAGTTCAATCTTTTAAGAGCCCGTTTGTTATAGCTTTTTTAAGAAAAAAAATCACTTATTTTAAAAAAATAAATCACTTTCAAGAGTTTTGCATCCTTGTTATAGTTTTAAAAAAAATTAGAATCTAAAAATAATCTGAAAACAGCTTCAAATGAGAGCCCGTTTGTTATAGTTTTTTTAAGAAAAAAATCAATTATTTTAAAAAAATAATCACTTTTACTTGTTTTGCATCCGTTTGTTACATCTTTTTAAAAAATTAGAATCTAAAAAAAAAAAAAAAAAAAATTCTAAAAACAGCTTCAAATGAAATGAGAACATGTTAAAGGCATCTTCACAAAAAATTGCTTTTTTTTAGAGGAGAGAGAAGGGCCCGTTTGTTACGAATTAAAATAAAAGTGATTTTTACATAAAATAATTTAGAGATTATATTTTAGAGATTTTATGAAAAATTAGAATTTATAAACAAATAATTTAGTTTGTTTGGATACAACTATATAGGCTCTGTTTGGTAAAATCCAAGTTATAAGCTAGCTGATAGCTGATATGACTGATAGCTGATAGCTTATAACTGAAAAGTTTGCTTATTGAAAATAATGTGTTTGGTAAAATTAGCTGTTGACGTGACTGATAAATATAAAATGACATAAAAGGACATGTTTTTATTTTTTATTTTTTTATAAATTATATACACTTTTTTTTTACTTATTTATTTAATTTTAAATATTCGAATTTATTTTAAATTACGTTAATCTCCAAAATGATAAATGTTTGTTATGAATTCAATTAATATTTTTTTATTTCACTAAAATGGTTTTACTATTTGATGCCGATTTTATTTAAAACTTTATATTATATTATATGAATTGAAAGCAAGTTAAAAAAAAAAAAGGAAAAAGAACAAAGAAAATATATGGTAGTAAGTGGTAACGTGCAACAGGCTTTGCACTAAAGGTGGCTAGTTTTTTTTTTTAAGATAAAAAAAGTGGGTAGTTACATATGAATATGGGTAGTTTTTTCTAATTAAAAAATAATAAAATAAAATTAATAAGGTTAAAATTGAAAGAGAATATAAAAAATTACCAGCTATAAGCTCAAAAGCTACTTGAAATAGCTTTTCAAAAAAAGCTATAAGCTCGTAAGAAAAGCTTGTTACCAAACACATCACGTTTTCATCCAACGAGCTTATAAGCTAGTCCAACAAGCTATAAGCTAGCTTTTTTGTGTTACCAAACACAGCCATAGAAGAGATTTTTTGTTACAAAATTCGTTTAATTTTTGAAATTATATTTTATTTCTCCTCTAAAAAAAATCTATTTTTTGAGAAGCTGCTCTTAGAGCCCGTTTGTTATAGCCATTTTAAGAAAAAAAATCACTTATTTTAAAAAATAATCACTTTTAAGACTATTGCATCCGTTTGTAAAAAGAATCTAAAAACAACTTCAAATGAGATGAGCTTTTCAAAAAATAGATTTTTTTAGAGGAGAGAGAAAATATTGTTTAAAAGATTGAACTAATTTTTTAACAAAAAAATCCCTTTTATATAGTTGTATCCAAACAAACTAGATTATTTTTTTTTAAAAAAGTCATTTTTCTTACGGTAAACAAACGCAAAATAGATTTTGATTTTTTATAAAATCTCTAAAATATAATCTCTAAATTATTTTATATCAAAATCACTTTTATTTTAATCTGTACTTCTCATTTGAAGCTGTTTTTAGATTATTTTTAGATTCTGATTTTTTTTAAATCTGTAACAAACGGATACGAAACTCTTAAAAGTTATTATTTTCTTTAAAAAAGTGATTATTTTCTTAAAAAAGCTATAACAAACGGGGCCAAAATATTGTTTAAAAGATTGAACTAATTTTGTAACAAAAAATCCTTTTTATATAGTTGTAACCAAACAAACTAGATTATTTGTTTAAAAAAATGGTTTTTATTACGGTAAACAAACGCAAAATAGATTCTGATTTTTCATAAAATGTCTAAAATATAATCTCTAACTTATTTTATGTCAAAATCAATTTTATTTTTAATCCATAACAAACGGCCCTACTGTTAAGAGCAGTTTCTCACAAAAAATTTATAGGGGAGAGAAAAAGCCTGTTTGTTACGGATATTTTAGAGATTTCGTGAGAAATCAGAATCTATTTTGCGTTTGTTTACCGTGATAAAAATCTTTTATAAATCGTATTTTCTCTCTCCTCTAAAAAAATAACCACTTCTAAGAGTTTTGCATCCGTTTGTTACAACTTTTCAAAAAAAATTAGAATCTAAAGATAAATAATCTAAAAACAGCTTCAAATGAGAAACTATAGATTTTTTTTAGAGGAGAGAGAAAATATGATTTAGAGCCCGTTTGTTATAGATTTTTTAAGAAAATAATCATTTTAAGAGTTTTGCATCCGTTTGTTATAGATTTTTTTGAAAAAATCAGAAGCAAAAAAATATCTAAAAATAGCTTCTCAAAAAATAGATTTTTTTGTAGAGGAGAGAGAAAATATGATTTAAAAAATTGAACTAATTTTGTAACAAAAATCTTTTTTATATAGTTATATCCAAACAAACTAAATTATTTGTTTAAAAAAGTTGATTTTTATTACGTGAACAAACGCAAAATAGATTCCGATTTTTCACAAAATCTCTAAATTATTTTATGTCAAAATGACTTTTATTTTAATCCGTGACAAACGGGCCCTTAAAATATTGAACTAATTTTGTAACAAAAAATCCCTTTATTATAGTTGTATCCAAACAAATTAAATTATTTGTTTAAAAAGGTGATTTTTACCGTGGTAAACAAACGCAAATTTTCCATAAAATCTCTAAATTATTTTATGTGAAAATCACTTTTATTTTAATCCGTAACAAATGGGCCCTATATTTTCTCCCTCCTCTAAAAAAAATCTATTTTCTGATAAGCTGCTCTTAACAGCTTTTCATTTGAATCTGTTTTTAATTTTTTTTTTAGATTATGATGTTTTTAAAAATCTGTAACAAACAGATGCAAAACTCTTAAAAGTGATTATTTTCTTAAAAATAAGTGATTTTTTCCTTAAAAAAGATATAGGGCCCGTTTGTTACAGATTTAAATAAAATTGATTTTGACATAAAATAATTTAGAGATTATATTTTAGAGATTTTTTGAAAAATCAGAATCTATTATGCGTTTGTTTACAGTAATAAAAATCACTTTTTTTAAACAAATAATCTAGTTTGTTGGGATACAACTATATAAAAGGGATTTTTTGTTCCAAAATTAGTTCAATTTTTTAAATCATATTTTCTCTCTCATCTTTTTTGAGAAGTTGTTCATAACAGCTTCTCAGCTTCTCATTTGAAGCTGTGTTTAGATTATTTTTAGATTATGATATGAAAAACTCTTAAAAGTGATTATTTTATTAAAAAAATAATTATTTTCTTAAAAAACGATTAATAACAAACGTGAGCAAACAATCACTTTTTTTAGAGGATTTAAAGTCAAATCTTTAATATTATTTTTTGCTCACTTTTGTCACTAATCTTTATTTTTTGCTCACTTTTGTCACTTTTGTATACAATTGATCAAAGACTAAGGAAAAGTAACTTATATTAATAAAATAATATAATATGGAAATACTGTTGTTTTTTTTTTTTTGTGGAAGGGATATAAAAATACTTGGCAATCTTTGATTAAAGGAGTTGTAGGAAAGTTCATTTTATTTTTATTTTGATTAATGTGAAGTTGAAATAATTTTGATATAGACTTAAAATAATTAAAGATATATGCACAATATTTAAAAAATTGAAAATTGTTTATTATGAGAAAAAGATAAAGCGCTTAAAAAAATAGGAATTTGTTGGAGAGAGTAGTAACTAACAATTGTTTATTACATATTAAATATTAAATTTATTGGAAAGATAAAATGTATGCAAAAAAATAGGAAATTATTAATGGATTAAAATGAGGATATAATAGGGAAAAATAAAGTGCAAAAATACACTTTGCTATTTTTGTGTTAAAATTCTTAAACAACACTTAAAAAGGAACTGATGGAGTATATATTACAAAAAAATGCGATATGTATTTTAACACGGAGATAATACCTTTTAGTTTTTAATTTTACCAGTTATTGCTTATACGGACTAAACACTAAAACTACTCTTTCAATCAAACAGAATGAGGGATAAAAGCTGTCAAACAGGTTGTGGAATACAGGAATTGAGAGGGTGGAATACATGTGTCATGAGTTCAAATCTTTTCATTGATGGTGTTTCTTATCTTAATCCTGGAGTACTTGTGTGTTATCTTAAAGAGGAATTATAGAATCCTGGTGTGCCTTATCTTACTTCAAATATTAATCTCCGTCTCTACCGATAAAAATAATACATATATGAGTTTTTGTAAAGATAAACATTTACTCTTGAGATTT
Source organism: Medicago arabica (assembly GCA_946800305.1). Classification (NCBI taxonomy): domain Eukaryota; kingdom Viridiplantae; phylum Streptophyta; class Magnoliopsida; order Fabales; family Fabaceae; genus Medicago; species Medicago arabica. The sequence continues at coordinate 37,785,745 of OX326969.1, forward strand.
TGATCAATGGTAAAACTCTCCTTGCACAATCAATGTTAAACATTTGAAGTTGACTTGAACATATATTATCTATAAATAGGCACCATATTTACTCATCCATTCACCAATCCACACTCACTAACACACACTTGAATTGCATTTCCTCTTCCAAAATTTCCAAATTATGGCTAGTTCAATGCTTGTCAAAGTTACCTGCTTGGCTGTGATATGCTTGGTTTTGTGCATTCCATTAGCCAATGCTTCACTTACATGTGATGAAGTGCAACAAAATTTAACACCATGCCTTCCTTATGTAACAAGCCCAGCTCTATCTCCCCCTGATCAATGTTGCAACGGAGTTAGGACCGTAAATGACAACGCCCAGAGTAAACCTGATCGTCAAGATGTTTGTAGGTGCCTCAAATCCCTTATGAACGGCGTACCTGGGCTCAATGGAACTGTCGCTTCTACCCTCCCTTCAACCTGTGGTATCAACTTTGGCTGCCCTATTAGCCCTGACATGGACTGCGACAAGTACATCTCTCACCACCAACCCTCTTTTTCTATTAATGGATTTTCTGCCCTATTAACCCTATCATGAAACTTTTTTTAAAAAAAAAATCTTTTCATGGCTAATAAATAGGTTTTCTATCACAAAATAATATAGATTGGTAAAGAAAACTAATGTCTATTTTGCTTTACTCATTGCAGGGTAAACTAGAATTGAGCAGCTTGAAGGCCTTGCGCTTGATGAATAACCAAAGACGGAAATAATATAGGAGATGAGTTTACAATTACCAAAAAATTGGCTTAAGTTCTCTGTTGTTACATAATATCACCAATAGGGATCACTATACTATGTATTTCCACGAAGATTAAAATAAAATCTGAAATATTTCTTTTCAAAATGTTTTCACAGTAGTTATCATCATATATTTCTCTTGATTCTTACTTTGAATTAGTTACATTTTACATTAGTTATTCACTACAACGTGTAGATATGCGATACATGGTGTGGATTACATTAAGAGTAATATTTTATTTATTATAATAGATACATTATAATTATACATTTATCATGGTACATTCTACCACGATCTTGATTTTCAATCAATCATGAAACATAGAACTCACGGGAGGCTAATATTCACCCAACACAATAGTTATCAATAGGAAATTGACAATGAGGCTTCGATATTGTAATGAAATTAAGTGGCGAGAGAGAAAGTTTGAGAGAGGGGCTCTAAGGTCAACATGAAACCACATAAAGGAGAAGCTACCCGTAGAGAAAAACATCAGCTACTATGGAATGTCAATGTACAACATTCTATATAGCAAATTTTCCAAATGATGCATTAGTATCCCTATGGAAATTATTTGCAGCTTAATGGAAGGTGGGAGACCTCTTTATTCCAAATAGGAAAGGTAAGCAAGGGAAAAGGTTTGGGTCTGCGCAATTTTTGGATGTTGAAAATCATGAACAACTAGAATACATGGATTGGAAAATTCAAGTTAAAAGAAAACATTAAAATATTTAAGGCGAGGGTAGGAAAAGATAAACGAAGAACATTGGCTGCATTTTGTTAAAACAAGAGTTTTAGCAAGATGTCGGACAAGATGTTTTGACATGTTGGTACGACATCACAGCGTGCCTTGTTCCGTTTTCTTGGAAACGTGCCTTGTTCCGTTTTCTTGGAAACTAATTTTAAGCATGATATTCCTGAAGATTCTCTGAAGATTTGTTTAATGCGAAGAGTTGACCAAGAAGCTCGTATGTTCTAGAAGCAGAGTAAGGCGGTTTGTACTTAACGTGTTTCTTAAGTATGTTCTTGCAAGTTTCATGAATATTTGTGTTGAAGTTTCGTGATTCAGCTGGATGTCTGGCCTGATTTATCCATCAAGCCCATTCTGCAATCAGGCTATATAAAGGAAGACTCAAGACCTAATTTACAACTAAAGCCGCAATTCACTTAAGAATTTATTAGGGTTTTTAGCCTGTCTTTGTTATTTGTGAGCCACTCTCGTATCTCCTTGATATTTGACTTGGATTGTGTAGTCGAGTTGTAAAACTCTGAAGCACTCAAAGCTTGTAAACACAAGTTGATTCTTTGTTTAGGAGAGTGTCTCCATTCTGTTGTTACGACTGAGTCGATCACTGAGATTGTGATTGAGAGGAAGTGAGTAGGGGATCTCATGTCTAGGAAGAGTCTTAGATAGAAATTGCACGGGTAGTGATTAAGTGAGAAGCTAGTAGACTAGAGATATTTTTTATGTATGCTTCGAATTGATACTACTATAGTGAATTTCCTTCATGGCTTGGTAGCCCCCATACGTAGGTTACGTTGTACCGAACTGGGTTAACAAACAACTTGTGCCATTTACCTCCTGTCTTTATTTTTAATCGTTGTTGTTTATAACCTGTGATGTCACGATGTCTTGACGTATTACTTGACAGCTTGCCTGTCTTGACATCGTGTTCAAAATATTTGACATCGTGTGCAAAATGCTAGACCTACTGGAGAAAGAGGCAGTGCAAAAGCTTCAGTTCTGGAGCAAGACAAACTGTTCAAGAAGAGGCAGAAGATTCAATTGAAGTGGAGGCAGATCCTGAAATGCTCACTCAGATTGTTGAAAGGCAACATGGTGGGGAAGATAACAAACTATGAAGCACGGACACTCCTCAATCTAGGCGTGTCTCAATATCAGACATGTTTCATGTCCGGCACCGACACATATAATTACACAAAATTGTGTGATTATTAGTGGTGTTGACGTGTAAGTATTCGTGTCGTGTTCGGTGTATGTGTCTGTTGTAACGCCCTAGTTGTTATTTAATTATTTTTGGTTGATTTAAAGTCTTTTATATGATTTAAAATGATTTATGTTGATTTTATGGTGTGGTGTATTGTGTGAATGATTATTATTACTATTTAATAAAATAAATATTAAGATGAGGGGTTGTTTTGGGGTTTTAGAGAGTTTTGGGGGAGAAAGAGGAATAAGATAGAATAGATAGAGGAGATATAAATAGGAGAGAAGCTAGGTTAGAAACTTTTTCACGTACAATCAGTTTTTGGGGAAAGAAAACCAAGAGAAAGCTAGGAGAAGAGCCAAGTGGGAAGAATCAGAATTGATAGAGTTGGTTCATCAAAATCTAAGGTAAGGGTGAGACTAACTCTCAATGATTATAGTTTATATAATTCTGAAATTGAATTTAACATGTTTTGTTGAAAATTGTTGTGGAGAAATTAGGTTTTTGAGTTAAATTAGAATTGTTAAAAACATAGGTAATCCCATGAATTAATGTGAAAGTTGATGTTTAGGTTGTAGAATAATCCTAGGTAATGTGTCCTATCAAATTTGGGCATTGGGTAGTCAAAATTTGGGTTTTTGGGTGAAAAATGGTGAAAATTCGTAAGTGTTCTTCAAAAAACGGGGCCCAGTCCGCTCAAGTGAGCCCCAAGTGAACTCCCAAGCGAAATTGAGCTTGCTCTCGACGTTACGTTCGCTTAAGCGAACCAGTCTTCGCTTGAGCGAACTGCACAGTAACAACATTTCCTGTTACGCGTTCTTGTGTCTTTTTCACACGTTTCTGTTTTGAATTGGTCTTTCATGTAAACATGAAAGTTTTAGATAATTGAGTTAGCTTTCTAATGGCTCTGGTTTGACTTCGAAATGAATTTTGGTTTGGGATTTATGATGAAAATACTCCAAGGAGGTCTTAGCAAAATCGCACAGTGACAACATTCTCTGTCTCATGTTCTTGCGTCTGTCTCACATGTTTTTGTCCTGAATTAGATTTTGGTATAAACACGAAAGATGTTGATAACTGTGATATCTTTCCAGTAGCTTTGGTTTGGCATGAAAATCTGTTGTGGTTAATTTATTATGATTTTACAAAGTTGCATGATGAATTGTTGATGAATTATATATAAAGCCATATGGGTATATGCTATGTTGATGAATCTCGTCGTTAAGAGTCGTTGAGTCGCAATTGACCAAGTTGGGGAGTAAGTCATAATCATTTATGCACATTTGTTGTTGTCGTTGCTGTTGTTGAGTTGTATGTTAATATACACAAAATTGAGTCTGTTGCATACTCATAACCTGTTGAGGGCTCATGCCCTGGAATGTTAATCATTCAACCGTTGAGGTCTTATGCCTTGGAATGCCTTGTCATTCAATTGTTGACGGCTCATGCCCTGGAATGTTAATCATTCAATCGTTGGGGGCTCATGCCCCGGAATGCTTAGTCATTCAAACGCGTTAAAATGGTACCACATGCATATTGCATTCGTCGTCGTTGTTGGTTGCATTGTCGTTGTCGTCATGGTGGGTTGAGTCGTCGTTGTTGTCGTTGTTGATGAAGCATGAACCTTGATGTTGATACCTGGTTTTATTTATGTTGTTAAATGTAATTGATGATTTATATATCTATTATTGTTGTTTGTGAATCTCACCCCTTCTGCTTGGAAACTGTTGCCTTCTTATGGTAACTTGCAAGTGATCAAGAGTAGTGCAGTTGTTGAGTGGATTCCCTCTTGTGTGTCTTAGGTGCTCTGATACGTAACGGGATGAAGATAATTTGTCGTTGTATTCATCATTCCTTATGTATCATTACGAACCTGTTGGTGTTAGATTAAATCTTTAAAGATATTTATGTTGAGGCCATGTGCTAGACTTATTGAAGGTTGTTTAATGTTGAAAATAATTTTCCGCTGCAATTTAATAATTGTTATGTTGTTGAATAAAAAAAACATTTGATTCTATTTATGAATTTCAAAAAAAGCAGTGTGACATTCCGTTCGTCGAATAACTTTGATTTTATATAATATTTATGTTGTTGGTTTAACGGGGTGTTACATATGTATCCATGCTTCATAGAATTTAGAAACATCACATGATGTGGGGTGAATGAAATTTGATGTATGTATGTAAGGTTTTCAATCTATAAAGGCAGTGGTAGAGGATGAATTTGATCCTCCAATCAAGCAAAGAAGAGAATTATACCCTAAATAGGCATAAGGATCGCGATGAATATCTACAGAATTCTCCTACATGTGTGGGGTTGGGTATGGTTTCAAAAAACTATGAGCAAGTTGGGAGTTCTTATTCAGCTAGACCAAGAAACTAGTTCCAAATCCAAGTTGAAAGTCGCAAGAGTTTAGGTTTCAGTTCATTCTTTGGAGGAAGTGGACGTACCAAAGGAGGTAATGGAGGACGGAGACATCTTTTTTCAAGAGTGATGGAGGAGCGATTAAGTGTTTATGTGCTAGAAATTGGAGGATAAGGACGGGATTCATCGTCGTAAATTTTGACGGATTTTGAATCGAGGTCCGAGGATCAATTACACCGTGGATGATCGGAGAAAGGGTAGTTGTGCGAGGATTTTGATGGTGGCTCATAGAAGGATGACTTAGTCAATTAGGAAGACAAGGGCAATTGTCAATTGGTCAATAGTTTGAATGAGGGTGAGATGTCAAAATCAACACAAGTTAAAGTAGTTGAAATAGTATCACATTCCGCCATTCTTCAAAATATTACCCTACTGAAAAAAGGTTCATAGCAAAGAGAAAAAAAGGGAGAGTGATATAAGGTGAAGGAGATGGAAACTTTCTCAAGTATGACAGAGGATTAAGTAACATTGTCAGAAGGGGTGGGGGGCGATAAAGACGGAAACTTTCTCTGGTGTGACTAGGAACCTATTAGACACATAAAATAAGTTCTTCCCTTTTAGCCGATTGTTTTTCTATATACACAAGATTTAAAGATTGAATTTCCATTTATTTGTTTTTATAAACTATGGGTTTGAGTTTCTTTGTTGAAGAGTGTTCCAAAAAGAACGCTGTTTATGAGGTATTTAGATCTATGTCATTTGATTCAGCTAACTCATAAAAATAGAGAGAAGAATACCAAAATATGTGCATCTTATAGGTTTTTGGAATGAAGAAGTGTTACGGGAGAATGCTATTCAACTCTATTCGGATTTGGAAATAAATTCACATCCAATGGCTATATGGTTGCTAGCTAGTATGACCTTATCAAATGCTGTTGTTAGTGATATTTCAGAAACAACAAGTTCTGAGTTATAAAGATGTAAAAGAAATTAAGCATATAGATTATGTATTAAATATGCTTTTATCCTTATTATAATATCCACAAATTTTAATGGATATGAGCACGGATAAGGGTACTATACTACCCAGCCCTGTAACCCCGCATATACATATTTATATAATATTATAAATAATTATTTATTTTTGGTGTATAATTAATTAATTAATTTAACTATTTAAGCCTAAACCCAAATCTAAATAAAAAAAAACTACTTAATACAATAACAACTCCATCTTGCTGGTTTACAATTTTCTAGGGATATTTTTGGATGTTTTTTATTTGACTAAATACTATGAGTTAATTTTAAAAAAATTGGACCATAGTTTTATTTCAATTGTGATGTTTTTATTTCCTTTTCATAGTTAAAGTGCGAGTAATGGGTGCGAGTATGAGCACTTAGGTACCCATAGAGTATGGGAAAGAGCACTAAAGTTGTTGCTCACGAGGGTACGGGCACGGGTACGGATATTTTTTACAAATGCGGGTATGTGGATGGACACTATAGTACCCGACCCATTGGATACCCATTGTCATCCCTAGCTACAACCCCATATGATAACTTGACCACTTAAAAATTAAAAAACTAACATGTAATTTATATATTACAATATTTTTTGAAGGAATTTATATATTAATATTTGTATATCTATATATTTTTTTAAAGAAATAGATTTTATATTGCATATTTATTAATATTAATATTTTATGTATATTTTGTAAACAAAAATATATGTATATTTTATTTTGAGGGGAGAGATGATATGTATATGATTGTTGTGTAAATATTATATTTAATAATGATGTGCTTTTTTTAACAAACAAAAACTATGTGTTTTTTTTTTTTGAGGGAAACAAAAACTATGTGTTGTTCCATGAAAAAATGAAGATGTAGTATACTTACATATGTAATACTTTCATTTGTTGACTTGTATAATAAAACCCTGCATAATGGAGCTAATTAATGACTATGTATGACGGTAAACATAAAAAAGTTAATAAACGGAATTGTCTGAAAACCGGCAGAATCACCGGTTTGTAGAGAGTCTCTTTGGTTTTTACCGGTTTTTGTTTTTTGAAAAAATATCATGCATGGTTTTTACCGGTTTAATTACATATCCGATCCGATATATAGCACGAAAAGGCATGCCCACCGGTACGACCGATCCGTCCTAGTCGGTTTTTAAAACTATCACGGTAACAATAAAAATATTTTATTCAAAATGACATTTATAAAACATAGGGAATATATATTTTATTTTGATGATTGTTTGTTTATATATTCTTAAGATATTGATCGTGGGTAAATTAAAACACTCTTTGAACGGTAAATGTTAAACAAGTTGAGTTGCCGTCTATTCTCTATAAATAGCCATTAATTAGATAGGCACCATAACACAACCATTCACCAATATCCACACTCACTAACACACTTAAATTGCATTTCCTCTTCCAAAATTTGAAATCATGGCCAATTCAATGCTTGTCAAGGTTACTTGTTTGGCTATGATATGCTTCGTTTTGAGCATTCCACTTGCCAATGCTGTCATTACATGTCCTGATGCGGATATAACTTTAATGGCATGCCTTCCGTACGTAGTATCCCCAACTCCATCTCCCCCTCAACAATGTTGCGCTGCAGTTCTCGATGTAACTGCCCAAGCCACAACTCGCGAAGATCGTCAAGCTGTTTGCAGTTGCCTCAAAGGCCTTATGACCGGCATACCTGGACTCGATCTTACCGCCTTGGCTGCCCTCCCTAGTGTCTGTAATGCTAAAATAGGCTATATATATATGCGCGTGTGTTTTAGGAACCAAAAGAAAAAGTAATAGATTTGTAAAGAAACTAATATCAATTTCACCTTACTAATTGCAGGATAAACTAGTATTGAGCAGCTTGAAGGATTGGTGCTTATGCTTAATGAATAAGTAATACTTGGTTTGTGGTAATAACCAATACAGTCAGAATAAAGGAGATAATGTTATTCTTACAAAAAAAAAAAGGGATTAATTTCTCCGATTGTAAGTTGTAACCGAAATATATAATTAAATAAAATCGGAAATATTTCAATTCAAAATAATCAACATATGTTCGACATTTGGATTTACCATACATCATCTCTCTTAATTCTTACATTGAATTGAATTAGTTACATTTAACGGTAATTATCACTATAGTGCGTACCTATGTGTTGCACCAAGCTAATTCTACTGAGAGTAATATTTAATAGATTATAGAATAGTGACAAAATGAAAATATTAACAATCTTAATCGGATTATCTAGAGGGAAGAAGATCAAAAGGGGGGTGGGTTACATTATAATGAATCGGCGAAATTTTATAATTGTACCTTGTTTTATTTTCTCTAACATTTTCATTATTCCTTTGAGAGTCTTTTTCATTTGTCCTAGTCTTTTTCTTTGAAACAGTGTACTTGTGAACAATCGTCTTTTTTCATTGTTACATAACCGACAATCAGCGAAAACTATAAGGGCACTTGACCCACTACATTTATTAATTAAAATAAAGAAGGGGTTCAAATACAAGTTAAAGAATGGGGTCATATTAATTTGGCAAACAATCCTATGAAAGAAATGAAAAGTTATAAATGGCAAGATTTTCAACAACGTAATAGTTTATGTGGCGAAGGTCGTGGCATACAACATTTTAACCATATGATATCACCTATGTTTTTTGATTGAATATCAACGATTTTTAAGATTATTAACAACAAAAGAGACTTATCATCATATTTTTTTCCAAAGGGTCATGCCCTCCCGTGGGCTTCCATGATTTGGAGCAAGTACATTTCTCCTTTTGAATCTTGTGTTATTTGGAAGATGATCCATACCATTTGTAAAGTCAAGAACAATTTTAATTTTAATAACACAAAAATAGTCGTCCAACCTGCTATTATCAAGATTAATACAACTCTCTCTTAGTGCATCCATGTCTACTAGCGTTGTTTGCATGGTAGCCATGCACACAAATTCTATTGGACTTGCGTTTGATTCCTAAGTTCAATCCTCCTCTTCTGATCATTCTGGTTTTATGAAAACCTTTGTGGTTTTCGTCGTTAAAGGATAACAAATATGGTTCAATTATCGGGAACGTAGCTGCCTACGGTGGTATTGAATACATTTCCTGCGGATGTTTCTGCGGAGATCAGTTTCATGCGATTATACTGTGTCATTTGCTGTGAAAATACTGGATTTTTTTGTAGTAAACAAGCTTACGGGCATGTAAATGCTTTAAACACTGACCAAATATTACATGCGGATCCTAAAATCCTCAGAAATCAATTACCCAAGAAGGTATTATCGGGAAACCTGAATCTTTGGCAAAATCCGCATGAAACCGATTTCTTACGGAATGTTTGCCGAAATCCGCAGGAAAGACGTAGATTTCTAGTAGTGAGTGGAAATGTTAGAAGTGAGTATACCTTTTAAGTGCTAGCAGTGAACTTACCTTTTTGATATAGTTCACGACTAAATCTGGCATTTTTTATGTTAGCAGTGAACTTATCTTTTTTATGTTTGGCCTATTTAGTTGCAAGCTGCTCTAATTTGACTTGCATAAACAATTTTAATGTATCCTCAAGAAATTGTTTATGCTTGGGTTGGGTTGGTGGTATTGCTTAGGACATGGGAGTGTGCTCCATCTCGAGGTCTTCGGATTCCGGTTCAATTTCCTATGATGTCAATTTAGGTGGGTTAGTTTAACTTCTTAAAAATAAGTATCCTCAATTATTTGTGTTCTTGGTTGTATCAATATGAATATTACTAAATTTACTTCCTTAACCTTCTTAAAAAAAAATGTAAGAATGTTGGATAAAATATCATTTATTTTTAAACAATTTTTTCTTGCAAGTGGGTCACATTCATTATGAAAACATCGTGACACACCATAAAACTACAACTTTAATGCAAACCGTCTATGGTTTAGTTGCTTACGGTCCCGTTCTTCAAGTCAAATTTTATTTATTTATTTGTAAACAACACTTACTCCCCCGTTCTAAATTATAAATTGTTTTAAAGAAGAAAATTATAAGTCGTTTTACAATACCGATAAAACATTAATGTTAATTTTATTATTATACTCTTAACTTTTTTTTTTCTTTCAATTATTTAATTTATCTTTCTTGTACCATTTATTAAGCACAACTTTATAAAACAACTCAAAATACCTCTTTTTCATCCAAAATTAATTACATTTTTTAATATGTGTGAAATGTATAAAACATCATATAATTTAGGACAAAAGAGAGTATTTATTAAAAATCTACTATATCCGTTTCTTTCTAAGTCTCTCTCGATTTTTTGTTCATATTTAACTATTGTTTTGATAGTTTCAGAGTACAATTTGACAATTATACATTTATCAATTACTTGTATTTACTAATTTTCAATAAAGCTAATTAAAGGTATGAATTTCAAAAAATAAAGTTTTTTTTAAATAAAGTTTTTTTTTGTTACCTATTCTTTCAAAAAAAAATTGTTACCTATATTAATAGTTTCATGAAGGGTTCAAATTCTATAATAAAATGCATAAGCTTCAAGACAAAGTTATTGCTTTAAACTTCTTAACATGTGTAAATTTGTACATGATAAAAAAAACTCATACTTATTAAGGGAGAAGATAAGACATCAAGTTTATTGGTAAAAGAGACTCCAAATATTGACTTTCTTATTAGACAATTGATTCATAAATGGTTAGGCTTTATACAGCTATGCCGACAAATTTGATGGAGCATTTTTACCAGTTTAGTACAGCTTCAGGTTGTGCAACAGGGAGGAAGAACTTCATGTCTTTGATTTGGTTTGCGACGTCTTGGGTTCTCTGGAAGGAAAGAAATAGTATAATTTTTCAAGGCAAAGAGATCTGTACTCTAAAGCTCTTGGAAAATATAAAAATTCTTTCTTTTTGGTGGCATAAAGCAAAAGTTACTACTTTCCCTTATCAGTTTCACCAATGGTGTCAAAACTCATTGCTTTGTTTGGGTTATGTTTAAATATTGTTTATCTTTGGTTTGAACTATCGTTGTAATCTTTGAGTTTTTTCTTCGGCACACCTTGTGTCGGAGAAACAGCTAGTTGTTAATATAATTCATTTTGATTTCTTAAAAAAAACTTAAATGTATTATTTTAAAATGACACTTAGAAATACACCAAGAGAGTATTAAAAGATATTACTTACAATTTTTTTTTTAGAAACTTGTAATTTTTGCATAATTTTGATGTATTATATTACACTATTAAAGTTACTCAAAAAAATTACATTATTAACAGTTTTCTACGTATTGCAAAAATTGATTTAAAATTGATTTCAAGAACTATAAAATACTTAATGTTATGTTAGTCTATCCTTATTTTTCCCTAAACAAATGTTAAAAAAAAATGTGAATTTCTACAAAAAACCTAAACGATTCAGATTTTTTATGGCTGAACTATAGAACTTGTCACTTCAAGATAAGGCACAAGTGCTCCACAATTAATCAAAGCCTTGCTCACAATGCCCTCTTCTTCATCTTTATTTTCAATTACTATGAAAAATAGCAAGAGATAAACATGACAATGCTAACTCAGTAACTACTGACTGAACGTTACCTTTGTTTTGAAATACATATAGCAGTCAATCACTTCTCACAAAACAATACACAATTTTGACCGTTAATATTTTTAATTATGTTAAGGAAAAAAATTACTACCTCCGTTCCTAATTATAAGATCCTTTTGAGAAAAAAAAAATTGTCCTTTTTTATAAGACCCATTTGGTATTTCCAAGTACATTAATTATTTCTTTACCAACATACCCTTATTTATTTTGCATCTTTTTCTTCAATCAACAATAAAAATTGTGTTGAAAAAATAAATTAACTCTCTCTTAAGGATAAAATTGTAAAAACAATAGTAATTATATACAAATTTTATACTACAACCAACTTTATTAATCTCTACAATTTTTGCAAAAGACTCATATATTTAGGGACGGAGGTAGTATAAAAATTTAATAGTATTTTGTAAATATTGATTGAAACAAATCAAACAACATCTTACATGTTAACAATTGTATTTTTTATTTTTTGTGGTCAAGTAGTCTAGTGGCTAGAGCTCACACAATTTAATTATGAAGAATCGGGGTTTGAACTCTGCCCATGTATATAATATGCAATATTCCTACCAACTGAACTAAGCTCACGGGAATTAACAGCTATATTTATATGTTAGTTAAAAAGTATGGAATGTATTTTGAAACGGAGAGAAAAGAGAGTACCTTTTAGTTTTTAATTTTACCAGTTATCTGCTTCTGCGTACTGAACACTAAAACTACTCTTTCAATCAAACAGAATGAGGGATAAAAGCTGTCAAACAGGTTGTGGATTACACGAATTGAGAGGGTGAAATGCATGTGTCATTAGTTCAAATCTTTTCATTGATGGTGTATCTTATCTTAATCTTGGAGTACTTGTGTGTTATCTTAAAGAGGAATTTTATAATCCCGGTGTTAGTTAAAAAGTATGGAATGTATTTTGAAACGGAGAGAAAAGAGAGTACCTTTTAGTTTTTAATTTTACCAGTTATCTGCTTCTGCGTACTGAACACTAAAACTACTCTTTCAATCAAACAGAATGAGGGATAAAAGCTGTCAAACAGGTTGTGGATTACACGAATTGAGAGGGTGAAATGCATGTGTCATTAGTTCAAATCTTTTCATTGATGGTGTATCTTATCTTAATCTTGGAGTACTTGTGTGTTATCTTAAAGAGGAATTTTATAATCCCGGTGTGCCTTATCTTACTTCAAATATTAATCTCCGTCTCTACCGATAAAAAACAAAATAGATATGAGTTTTTGTAAAGTTAGATATTTACTCTTGAAATTTTGATCATTGGTAAAACTCTTGATATTTACATTTGAAGTTGGTTGGCCGTATATCATCTATAAATAGGCATCATATAACACATCCATTTACCAATATCCACACTCACACTAACACACTTGAATTGCATTTCCTCTTCCAAAATTTCCAAATCATGGCTACTTCAATGCTTGTCAAAGTTACCTGCTTGGCTTTGATATGCTTGGTTTTGTGCATTCCATTAGCCAATGCTTCACTAACATGTGATGAAGTGCAACAAAATTTAACACCATGCCTTCCTTATGTAACAAGCCCAGCTCTATCTCCCACTGATCAATGTTGCAACGGGGTTAGGACTGTAAATGACAACGCCCAGGCCAAACCTGATCGTCAAGATGTTTGTAGGTGCCTCAAATCCCTTATGACCGGCGTACCTGGGCTCAATGGAACTGTCGCTTCTACCCTCCCTTCAACCTGTGGTATCAACTTTGGCTGCCCTATTAGCCCTGACATGGACTGCGACAAGTACATCTCTCACCACCAACCCTCTTTTTCTATTAATGGATTCTCTGCCCTATTAGCCCTATCATGAAACTTTTTTTATAAAAAATCTTTTCATGGCTAATAAGTAGGTTTTTTGTCACAAAAAAAATATAGATTTGTAAAGAAAACTAATGTCAATTTCGCTTTACTCGTTGCAGGGTAAACTAGAATTGAGCAGCTTGAAGGCCTTGCGCTTGATGAATAACCAAAGACGGAAATAATATAGGAGATGAGTTTACTATTACAAAAAAAATGGCTTAAGTTCTCTCTTGTAACATAATATCACCAATAGTGATCACTATACCATGTATTTCCATGATAAGTAAAATAAAATTTGAAATATTTCTCTTCAAAATATTTCCACAGTAATTGTCATCATATCTCTCATGATTCTTACTTTGAGATACACGATACATGATGTGAATTACATTAAGAGTAATATTTTATTTATTGTGATAGATACATTATAATTAAAATATACTTCTATCATGGTACATTCTACCACAATCTCGATTTTTCAATCACATCAGTTATCAATAGGAAATTGGCAACGAGGCTTTTATAGGGTAGTGAAATTAAGTGATGAGAGAGAAAGTTAGAGAGATGGGCTCTAAGGTCAACAGGAAACCACATAAAGGAGAGGCTACTTGTAGAAGAATGGCAATATTGTAACATTCTAAGATCATGGTACATTACTATGGCATGGCATTATTGTTACAACATTCTATTCACCAAATTTTCCAAATGATGCATTAGTATCCCTATGGAAATTATTTGCAGCTTAATGGAAGGTGGGAGACGTCTTTATGCCAAATAGGAAAGGTAAGCAAGGGAAAAAGGTTTGGGTCTGCGCAATTTTTGGATGTTGAAAATCATGAACAACTAGAATACATGGATTGGAAAATTCAAGTTAAAAAAAAAACATTACAATATTTAAGGTGGGGGTAGTAAAAGATAAACGAAGAACATTGGATAAATATATTGCCAAGGAGAACAATACTAATCATGTGATAAGGGGGTATCTTACAAAGAAAATTTGGAGCAAGACAAACTGCTCAACCTACTGAAGAGAGAGGCGGTACAAAAGCTTCAGTTTTGGAGCAACACAAACTGCTCAAGAAGAGGAGAAGATTCGATTGAAGTGGGGAAGATTATTCAACCTACTCAGATTGTTGAAAGGCAACATGGTGGGAAAGATTCAATGAAGCACGGACACTCCTCGGAATAAGCGTGTCTCAGTGTCGGATATGTGTCATGTTCGACACCGACACATATAATTACACTGAATTGTATGATTTTCTCAAATTATTAGTAGTGTCGAAGTGTCAGTCTTAGTGTCGTGTTTGGTGTCTGTATCCATGCTTCATAGAATTTAGAAACATCACATGAGGTGGGGTGAATGAAATTTGATGTATGGATGGAAGGTTTTCAATCTATAAAGGCAGTGGCAGAGGATGAATTTTGATCCTCCAATCAAGCAAAGAAGAGAATTGTGTGCAAAGAGCATAAGTTCCAAGCCTCAATTAATGGCGGGACAACCAATTTTTGAGTTTTAAGAATTATTTATTATTATACCCCAAATGGGCATAAGGATCACGGTGAATATCTACAGAATTCCCTTACATGTGTAGGGTTGGGTATGGTTTCAAAAAATTATGAGCAAGTTGGGAGTTCTTATTCAGCGGGACCAAGAAACTAGTTCCAAATCCAAGTTGAAAGTCGCAAGAGTATAGGTTTCAGTTCTTTCTTGGGAGGAAGTAGATGTACCAATGGAGGTAATGGAGGACGGAGACATCTTGTTGCAAGAGTGATGGACGAGTGATTGAGTGTTTATGTGCTAGAAATGGGAGGATAAGGACGGAATTCGTTGTCATAAATTTTGACGGATCAATTTTACCATGGCTGATCGGAGAAAGGGTTGTGCGAGGATTCCGATGGTGGCTCATAGAAGGATGGCTTAGTCAGTTAGGACGACAAAGTCAATTGTCAAGTGGTCAATAGTTTGAATAAGGGTGAGATGTCAAAATCAACACAATTTAAAGTAGTTGAAGCAGCTTGACCAAAAACAAAAAAAAAAGGTAGTTGAAGCAGTATCACATTCCGCCATTCTTCAAAATATTACCCTACTTAAAAAAGGTTCATAACAAGGAGAAAAAATGGGTGAGTGATACAAGGTGAGGGAGATGGAAACTTTCTCTAGTATGACAGAGGATTAAGTAACATAGTCAGAAGGGATGGGGGGCGATAAAGACGAAAGAGAAGACGAGAAAGGGAAATGTGTTGGAGCTTATCGCAAAGGAGGTGGGATCGAAGAAATTGGAGAATGAGAAGGGCAAGACTGAATTAAATAATTTTAATTTAACAAGTAAAGAAAGGGATTGGGCCTCTAACCAATACAATATATTTCTTAGAGGCTCAATTTACTCCTTATTTACTTGTTAAATTAAAATTACTTAATTCAATAGATATAACTTCCAATTATTTATGTAACTTCCAATTGATAAATAGAGTAAATTGCCTTTGATTCCCATTATTTTTTGGTTACAATCTCATTATTTAGAGGCTATTAAGGGGAAGTAAATCCAATCGGGCTAAAGTGTTAGGTCCCGAATTGTAAGATCAGATAGTTCAAAGATTGCAGGATAATAAGGTATCCCAACTTAGCATAAGTATTTAGTTCAATTCAATCAAGTTGACTATTTCCTGAATGAAGATAAGAAAGGGGTCATGGGAGAAATAAAAAAAAGACTACATGGGTTGCAAAAGGGGAAAAAAATACATACCTACACTCTTTTGTTACAAAGTGTGGTCGCTTCGAGCAGAAGGCAAGGGTGGAGGAAGGAGGCAAGAAGGAAAGGTTGACAAAAATAGTAGATTTGGTGGTAAGGGATGGTGCAGCAGACCAATATGCGAGGTTGGGGAAAGAGACGATGTCGATTTCTTCTTTTAAAAATTGATTTGACAGAGGATGAGACACAATATAAATTGATGTGAGATCGAAAAAAACCAACAAGTATAAGTAGATAGACTCTTTAGTATTGGGATGAATCTCGATGTTATGTGAAATGAAGAAAAGATCACTATGATTGAGATGTTTCTTGATATAGAAGATAACTTGGATGACTCATTGGAAAATGTAGGGGAAGAAGAAGGTGATCAAAGATTATTTTCTCTTGGAATATTACAAACTTGAGGTCTCAAGTGGGAAAAGAAAGGTGAAAGAACTAATAATGAAGAATAAGGTTGATCTCTTGTCCTTAAAAGAAACTAAGAATGAGGGTGTTGATTTTTTTTTTATTATGGAGTGGAGATGGGTTCAATTGGGCTTTTCATCTCGAAATAGGAAGCAGAGGAATTTTTTTTCTATATGGGTTTGTGTAAATGGAGAGGCTTAAAAATATTTTCTGAAGGAATGGTTACTTATGAGTGGTTTTAGAGTGAGAAACTCAAAAGAAAAATTGCATAGTGGTTAACATATATTCCCCTTGTGACCAAAATTCCAAGATAAGGTTATGGAATAAGATGTTGCCATTGCGGGTTAGTTGCATTATGGACCTGTGGTGTGTAAAGGGGTACTTTAACTCGATTATAGGAAAGGAAGCGAGAAAAGGGAATAATACTTTGCTGGGGGACAAAGAAGATTCAAAAGCTTTCAACAATTTTATTGAGGTGTTGAGTTTGATACATCTACCTAATCGAATATGTTTGAGTTAGATTGATAGAATGCTAGTCTCCTCAAATGGTTGTTGGAATGAGAAGATATGAGTCTCTGAGCTATAAAAAGGGATGTATCAAATCATTTTACAATTGTCATCTGATATTTTGATCACAATTGGAGGCATAGACCTTTACTAATAACCATTGTCTTTCGACTAAAGAGTTTCATTCAAGGGTGGATAGAAGTTGTGACAATACTCTATCAGAAAGTGGAAGAGGTATATTACTAAAGAAAAATTGAAGTTGCTAGGGGGGGGGTATTAAAAGGTCGAATAGAGAACCGTACTTCAAATATAGAAGGGGGGGGGGGGGGGGGGGGGGTATTAAAAGGTCGAATAGAGAACTGTACTTCAAATATAGAAGAAGATATAGGACGGTGGGTCTCATTTGGCATACTTTCATGCTTGCATTAAATCGAGGAAAACATCAAATTCTATCTCGGCCATCAAAATAGGAGGATTCTGGCACCATCATCTGTTTGCAATAAGACCGGAAGTCTTCAGGTATTTTTCTAAATTTCTCCTTGATGTCATCTGGGACAAGCCTAAATTAAATGGAGTGAAGTTTCCTTCGATGGTAAAAAAACTTCAAAGGAAACAAAAGCTCGAGTCCGTGAGTCCGGATGCCTTTAACTTTAAAAACTTTAAAGCTTGATGGGGATGTTGAAGGAGGAAATAAAGTTGTTGTTTGATCAATTTCATCTCAATGAAATACATAAAAATATTTGTCACTATAAATTAAGTAGTTAATAGATTTTGTTTCCTGAATCAATTAGTTAATAGAAATGTTGTTCGGTATGAAAGGATTGACAACGAAATTTCACGGACGCGTGATTGTAGCTCATTTGCACGCGCTGCAGTTCCTAATTATTTTTAATTAAAAAAAGTGAGTGGCGAACTTGGGGTTCAGGAGTTGGTGAGTTTTTTTTTTAATTAAAAAAATCAGAAATTGAAGCGCGTGCAAAATAGCTGCAATCATGCGTCAGTGAAATTTCGTGATCAATTGTCCGTACTGAATAGCATTTCTGATTAGTTCAAATGTGCTCTTTCACGAATTAATTAGTCTATTTTACAAACTTTACGTTCGCTATAAAAATTAATGATATATTTTCTAACGTTTACAACGCTTCTTCATCTTGTTTGGTTGAAAGACTTTCAGTTGTACTTCAAGCTTTAATTCAGCGGAAAGTGGCACCTGCTCCTTAGGTCCCAAGCAACCATTTTAGAGAAAGCATAAAACTGACAAGGCTTTTCCAAACCACATGCAGTACATATATAGAAATAGAGTGGATGATTGATTTTTAATTTCTAATTTTTTATTTTCAATTATTTTAGGCAAGGTGCTCATTGTGTTGTGCCCTTGTAGGCACTGGTCGGGGGGTCATTAGCAAGCATTAAATGGCGCTCTTTAGCCCTTTTGTAAAGAATAAGGGGAGAAAATTCGGAATTCCATTTTTGAATGGAACTAATCTTGATTTAGATGTATTTATTACGATCGAATTTTAATCTTTTGAATTTGTTTGGTGGTATTGACTTAAGATCTGAGGATATATTTCTCTTCAAAGTTTCAAAATTCTTTATTTTATTTTTTTAGAAAATATTGAAGCGTTAACACAAAAACAAAAAATAAATAAATGGAACCAATAGATATTTGTCAATTTACCAACCATACTTTACTTCACATAATTATACACAAGTACCTATATTTGTTTTCTTTAACCATTTAGACTGTATGATTAGTGATCCAATCATATGTTACTTGTGTATGAGTGGATAGTTGTGTATGAGTGTGAAACTCGCACATACCAAATACTGAGAAGTGGATAATTGTACTTTCAAACTCGTACTTCAATATATTAAATGTCTACCTAACCATCAATTATTCTTCGAACTATATTAGACCATCTACAATAGAGCGATTCATTTTGAGTGTTTAAGTGGGTGATGCATAATATACATATCATCTATTTTATAATTTTCAATGATATTACTTAATGAACACCCAATCTTTCCAATCCGGCACCTTATAAAAAAGTTATTAAACAGGTCATATTAATAATTCAATGTCATTGTATTTCAACAAAGTTTATTGATTTGTGTACTATTTATTACGTATTGTCAGCAAAAATTAGAGAAAGAGTGCTTACATAGCCACAATTTTCTATAAGCATCAAACATTTTCTCTCCACAATAGAGGTG
Organism: Medicago arabica; assembly: GCA_946800305.1. NCBI lineage: Eukaryota > Viridiplantae > Streptophyta > Magnoliopsida > Fabales > Fabaceae > Medicago > Medicago arabica. Next base: position 37,805,154 of record OX326969.1, read on the forward strand.
TTTTTTTTAATACGGTGCTAAATAGGTGAAGCATTCACCATTGTGGATGTTCTTATTGTGTGAGAAAAGTTTTTCCCACCTATCACAATCTCAAGAATAAATATCCAACACGATAAATTTTCACACAATAAATGTTTAGACATTGGAACCAAAGATGAATTGTTATAATATTCCCTATAAATAGTCTTTGGCTATCCACCATAGCACAATCATCTCCTCCACACTAACACACACTTGAACTGCATTTCCTTCCAAATTTTCCAAACCAATCATGGCTAGCACAATGTTGGTCAAGGTTACTTTCTTGGCTATCATGATATGCTTGGTTTTGGGCACTCCCTTAGCCAATGCTGCCCTTTCATGTGGTCAGATACAACTCACCGTAGCACCATGCATTGGGTACCTAAGGACCCCTGGTCCATCTGTCCCTGCACCATGTTGCAATGGGATTAGGAGTGTATATAACCAAGCCAAAACTACTGCTGATCGTCAAGGTGTTTGTAGGTGCCTCAAATCCACTACACTCAGCTTACCCGGACTCAATCTTCCTGCCCTTGCCGGTGCCCCTGCCAAGTGTGGCATCAACTTGCCCTACAAAGTTACCCCTTCCATTGACTGCAACACGTACATCCCTCTAACTCACCCCTCTTTTTTTAATTTAATTTTAATTATACACACACACACATACTAGACATTTATATTTTGTTGAGTAATACCCTAAATTATTTTCTCACAAAAAAATGAAGGTCTATTTGTTCTTTAAAATTTGAAAATTTTAATTTGATTTTTAAGAGTCTCAAGTCCAGGTAGTTTTTTGTAAAATAAATCATATGAATATTTGAGTCCCTATTGGAGACTGGTTTGACCAATATATGACATTCTTAAGGATCTCAAATTAATACTTGCATTTCTTAGAGACTAAATTTGTCATTGTAATTTTTGTGAAGGAGCTATATATTTTTTTTTTTAGTTCTAGTCTCTGCTAATGAAATGTTTGTGATTCTTGAAAAGTGAAAGTAATAAAATTTTCATTTAACCTCTCAAGTATCACTCTTGGAGGCATATAAAAATAATTTGTTAGTAAAGTATATGAAAATTTGTCACATTGTTATAGATTGACAATTTGTTAGGGACTAAACGAGACAAATATCATTTGCTTTATTGAATACTACTTATAAAAATAATTATGAATGGACTCTTATTTGCATATATTAATATTTTACGAACTAAGTAAAAGAAACAGATCATTAAGTTAAAAAATTAACTAATATTTTAGAAACTAAATAAAAAATCATCTACAACTCAATGTAAAGATTTTTTACTTTGTTAATCAATCCTAATTGTCAGATCATTAAAAATGTTTTATTTATTTTTTGGTACCAAAATTGATTTTAATGGTTGTTATTTGTAAAGGTACACGTATATTTAGTTGTGATTTGTTAGTAGAGCAAAACTTTTTATGTAGATTGTGTATCAAAATTAAACTCGTCAAAAATATTACAAGAGGAACTAAACACAATCTTAAAATTTTATTATCTTTGTTTTAATAAACGGGAACTTTTCATGCATAATAGATTTGTAAAGAAAACTCATGTCAAATTCACTTTACTCATTGCAGGGTGAAGTATTGACCAGCTTATATTGCTAGCTTGCACTTGATGAATAAGTAATACTTGGTTGTGGAAATAACCAATGCAGAATAAAGAAGATTTGCTTTATTTCTTCGATTGTAGCCGAATCCCTCACTAGGGATCACTATACTATGTATTTCGATAATAACTAAATAAAATCTGAAATGTTTCGGGTCAAAATATTCATTATCCACCATGACATTTGAATTTACTATCATATCTTGTGATTTCAAATAGTGGAGTGTCATGTGTTAGGATCTTCAAACCTAGTTGTTCTTCACTCTTGACATTGCAATATAGAGCTGACCGTGAGAAGGACCGTCCTCGTCAATTCAGAGGCCCGGTTATAGTCTTGTCATTTTCATTTAAAAAGAATTGAAAAACATCCATCAGCATTTATTGAAACAAAAAATTAAGTTATAGTTAAACATATGAACAATTGTTTAAATATGACTTTTATCTACAAATAAATAACCATTTACCTACGGACAATGCGTAATTGACACCAAAATCGATGTCTTGCATACTTTTACCTACGGAAAAATGATATTTATTGATGGATTTTATCCGTAGGTACAAGTTTTTTTTCCCAAATTTTGAGACCTCTCTAAGTTTGAGGCCCTTTATCAAGGGCCTTGTTGCACTTGGTCAAGGTCGGCCCTGAAAGTGACTAACAGTAGATCTTGACAAGACTAAACCAACATTATCAAGGAATTGACCTCGTGATATGTTTATAGTCATTGCATATGAGACAATCCTTGAGAATTATCACTTCTCTTTCTACAAACCTTTCTTTCTGACCTCTATCTATAGCAACCAGCCGCCACCCCTTCTCCCTCATAATCCAATTTTTTTTTTATGTAACCTCAAGGTTGGGTGGTGTGACGAGACTTTACTATGCACTATGTTCCTTTTCGTCGGAGTTGGTTCTTCTCACTTTCTTTCTCCAGTGGCCGATATTTTCCTCGTTTTCCCTCCTTCGTCTTTGTTTTTTTTGAAATGATGAGTTGTTCTTTATTGTTCCGATCTCCACTACTTGTTGATTAGATTCCTCTCCAGATCTTGTTTTGATTGGATCCTCAAGAGAGTTGTTTATTCTATTAACATCTGCTCTAGTGAGATCGTGTGAATTTCCATCTCAAGTGGAGTTCGAAATGCAAAAATTGGATGGTAATGTTCTTTTTCAAGATCATTAAGATCTCCTTTACAGGTGGTTACATATTGGGTTAAAGATGGATTCATTTTCTCTTTGCTTTTATGAATGGGTTAGCTCTGCTTGAGGGTGTTGGTGTTTTATGTGTTGTTGATTTGGTAGTGTCCTTCATTTTTTCCGCGATAATTCGGGTTTTTTTTTTGTGGTTGCAGTGGGATGGGTTTTTGCCTTGTTGTTAGGAGTTTCAGGAGTTTGTTATGAATAATGTCATTCTCTGTGGCTTCTTTGGTGGGTTGAGGATTGATTTCTTTATCGAAAGAGTGTTAGTATCGCTTTTGCTTTGAGATCGAAAGTTAGTGTATAGTTTTCAAGTTTTGGGGATGGTTAAGGTGTCTTCTACAAAGGTTCGGGAGTTGAGGGGCGCCTTAATGATTTGTTTCTGGAGTTTGGTTGGCCGATCACTTTTGATTCGAGATCGGGAGTTAGTTTCTTGACTCAAGTTTTTTGGCTTGTTTTGATGTCTTCTCCGACAAACTGGTGGTTGATTGGTGGTGGAATCTAAATGAGTGTTGGAATTGGGCTCAGTTGTGGTGATGAGAAGGTGAAGTGTTGTTGTTAGGGGTTTAAGCATATCTGATGGTTTTTTTAGGGGCATTGGTGTGAGTATCGGACGATAGGTGTTTGGATTTTGTTTATGCTGTCATTTACAATTGAGTTTTGTGGTTTTAGCTCATGTTTTGGTTTCAGATTCGTGGGGGTCTATCTTGGTTTTGTTGTTGATTTGGTTTTGAAGGTTTGTTTTTATTGTTGTTTAAGATGTATGTTGTATGAGTTTTCTTTTCGGTGTTTCGCCTATATATGACGCTCTTAGCTTTGTAGTTTTTGTCTTGTCGGTCCTTATTCATCATGTAACTGGACTTGATTATTAATAAATTTTGTCGTTCAAAAAAATGACACTTGAGAATTGTCTCCTCATGAGTTTAAATGGCCATGATGATTCTCATGATGAAGGCATAGACATTTGATGACACTCTGTCATTACGTAATTTTAATGTATTTTAATCATAATTTAGAGTTCACAAGGTAACTTAAGCAGCAAGAAAAGCAGAAAAAAAAACTGAAGAATTCAAGAAGGACCAAATCGTGTCACGATTGGTACAAAACGTGGCACGATTCAAGAAGACAAAAACATGCTCTCTGCCAAGGCAAAAACGTGTCACGTTGACCAAAACGTGACACGATTTCTAGAAACCCTAATTTAGAAGTTGTTATACAAGGAAAATCGTGACACGATTCCACAAAAACGTGACACGATTTTAGGCGAATTTCTGTGCCTATTTAAGCTGAAGGCTATTCTAAAAACAAGGGTTACGATTTGAGAAGAGCAAAGTGCGATTTTTACACTGGAAGACGGCTGCAGGGACGATTTCTTCACCTTGTAACCAGTTCATGTATGTATTGTTACCTCTAATGATTATGTTATTTATAAATTCAATTATGAGTAGCTAAATCCATTAGAGGTTAGGTCTGAGATGATTCTTTGTAACCCTAATTGACAGATGTTGCTGTGAAACTCTATTTCTTGTGAATGACAATTTAGTTTTTATTCAATTCAATTGTTCTTAATGCTTTATATATTCTGATCACATATATATATGATTTAATGAGAACGAACGACTACTGACCATAGCTTTCGACTTTGACCTAATTGAATTGTTCTAATAATTATAATTAGTCTAGGAATGGATAATTCTTTATTAGTGATATTAGGTTAACGTTCTTCAAACCTTCGAAGATTATTAGACCACCTAAGGGATTAGGGGCTGTAATCTTAGAAGAGGGTCCTAACTCAAGGGATTGATTAGGACTATTTTGTTAACTATCGTGAAACTAGAAAATCATTCATAAGAATAGGTGCAGTGACCAATTAGGGGAACTCAGATGATTCGAAGACCTAACTCATCTCTCTCTTATTTTAAACAATCAATTTATTTTCTGTACTAAGTTTTATGCTATTAAACAAATTTACTGTCTAGCGGCAAAACAAAATAACTTTTACTACATCCTAAATTAATAACTTGTTTGACTTTTTGAGATTAAAACCAGTCCTTGTGGGAACGATATTTTTACTACTTCGATAGTATTTGGTACACTTGCCAAAATTTTATCAACATTCTTGGGATGTAAGTGATCTTGCCTACATTTTTGCCCGCAATTATTTTTGCCTCAAGTACATGTTTGGAAGTCTTGTGAATATCATTATTGTGCCATTACACAAACCTTCAGGCTTATATATCAAGATTTCTTATAAAAGCATAATTGATGATTTTGCATACCAAAACATCTAAGTGAACATAAGAATTTTGTAGCGAGTACATCATAAACATGTTCATCATTAACTTCAGAACGATCAACTAAATTTGAAATTTGATATTTACTATTTCAACTACATATTTAGTTAATTATGTACTTGAGGTGATGATACAAAAAATATGGTTTAATTTCAGTAGTAGTTTTACCTGGAAGTAAACCGAGAACTTATCTAATTAACCACCTCAATTATGGAAGCTAATATTGCTATTGATTGCAAGAATTCAGAAGATTTGTAATGCTCTAGTAAGTTAGGATAAGTTTTCTGAATAATTACATGTATTGGATCATTGTAGTCTTTAATTAAAAGTTCTTTTGGAATTTTGACTTCAGCATAAATGTCATTAGGCTCAGACAATTTGCCTTCTCCAACTTGCAAAATCCATTAGGAAAATTCAGTAGTTTCATTGGCATTGTGCGTATGCTGGTTAGTTTGCAAGTGCGTGTTTTTAGTCAATGTAAGAACTTTGCATTGATCCCAAATATAAGAAGCATTGGTTGATACATGAACTATGTCTGAATGAAGGAGAATTTGTCTAAAGTCGCCACCAAACACAACAACTTTTTCCCCCAAAAATTTAATTGGAATTGTTGTATGAGCTCATGAAATCTCTTGACATTCTATCCAACACCTCAAAACACAACTTATATGTCATTGGAGCTTCGTCTCATATAATCGACTTTGCTTGTTTGAGGAGGTTTGCAAGCTCATAATTGTTTTCTATATTGCATGTTGAGTTATCCAACATAGGGACGAGTATTTTGAACTCCGAGTGTGCAAAGTATTGTGATACCACTAGATGCGACATGAAAGTTTTGAACGGAAGGCTAAAGAAAGAGTTCTCCACATGAAAGTTTGGCCAGTTCCACCCTAACCATGTAAGAATATACACACCCTTGTTGTGTGTTGACTGAAGCATTGATTTCTTCAAAAATCTTTCTTTGCTCCTCTAGTAAAAATAAAAGTTGCATAAGATAACTATGAGTTTTGAATAGTAATCAAACCTTAGCCCAATTTGTAAGAATGGACTTTGCTCTAACATGACTTTTCATTTATATTGTTGCTATAAAAGAAGGGTTAATTTGGTTTAGGAGTTTCTACTTTCTTGCTTCACCTCCTTATTTTATTTTTATTTCTTAAGGGTGTGTTTGTAAGTTTAGTTTTTTAGGGTTTTTGAGAGGAGGAAGACTTTTACAGGTTAAGTGCTAGTTTGATACCACAATAAAAATTGTTGAATTTGAGTTTTGTAAATGTCAAATGTGGTTTGAATTTTTTAAGTTCTATTCTTATTTTAGAAATTATTTTGTTTCTATGATAAATTTTGAGTTGGAGTAACTATTTGTAACTTTTACCTTGAGGTGGAACCAATTTTAATTTTTTATATACATGTTAAAACTATTTTTGATAATTATACACTTTATTTTGATCTAGATTATCAAAACAACATAAATTCACAACAATAATTTTTACGTGAATTGTATCTAAACACACTGCTTTACATCTAATTCATTTTTAACTAAAACCTATTCATACCGCCGCAAAACCAGCATACACTAAGTCTACACTAAGTCTATATCTTGATGTATATCAGACTTTTTTTTTTGGGTACTATATCTTATAACATTTTAATCACAAGGTTGTTTTTCACATTTTCATGCCCATTCTTGAGCAAGTGTCAAGCACAAAGACCACGACATGGTTATGAAAATATCTGCTCAATGTCATCAACAATATCATTCTTCCTAATAGCAAAACCAATAATTGTTCCATGCTTCTTTTGTTTGACCCCTCTACATTTGTTACCCTAAAGTACTTCTTCCTCATCTACTACATCGTCGTCTTTTGCATCATCCAAAAATGAATCATTATGGTCTGCACTGTCACATCTTCGTCGTCAAAAACAATGCAAGACAGACTATCAACCACACCGTCAGGATAAAACAAGCGTTCAATTAACTACTGCACTGTAGAAAACCGTTCGAGAATTACACATTCAATATGGTACTAAGATCACTCTTTTAAAACTGAAACCAATATGGTACTCTATTATGGTGTTGAGACCACTCAAGTATGGTGTTACCACCATTCTAATTCTTAACTTCTCCAAATATTAATATGGTATTTCAACCACTCAAATATGATATTATGACCATTCAAACATCTAACTTCTTCATGAATTGAAGAAGAATATATATGTTTAAGATCATAGGGACTATGATCTTAAAATATTATTTATTCTAAATAGATATAAATAATTGAAGGGACTATGCTCTTAAGACCATTCTTGATTCTGAAAGGACAACATACCAAAAAAGGGACTACATGGTCTTAAGAACACCCTTAATTCTGAAGGGACAGAAAGGAGTAGAAAAAAGGAGAAGAACTTTTCAACACAAGTCGAAGGAGGGAGAAGATAGGAAAAGCACAGGAAGCATCAACTGTGAATTGGTAAAGCACAGGAAGCATCAACTGTGAATTTCGATGTGTAGAATGCACTGTGTGAGCTTAAGTGAGAAACTTTGGGAACAAGTAATACATTACTTTGTGATTAAGTAATTCACATATTAGATTTAGTACAAAAATATCTCAATTGAGTACCAAAATATATTATATTGAGTACATAAATATATTATTTAGTACATAAATATATTATTGTGTATCAAAGTATATTTTAGATCATGTACTAAAATATATTAGATTGCCTACCAAAATATTTTAGATTGTGTTCCAAAATATTTTAGCAAAATTTGGGGATTAATAAAGCACTTTCTAATAATGAATAAATTAATTATTTAATTTATCATTTCCAAATAATAAAATATATATCAATATATATTTTTCTCTAGTGCTTACTTCATTCACATAATTATGTACCCCTATTAGAGTATACCGCCACTATAAACACTACTAATATGTGTGATTCATCTGATGTGAGACTTCCACTTTTTTCAATTCACACAACATTAGTTCTACCCAACATAAGAATTTGTTTTTAATCTCTTACCTCAATTTCCAGGCTTCCAACAGAAGCTCAAGTCAGTATAAGTTTGAGGCCGATGTGAGAGGTTAGAACTGAGACATACGTGGTTAGGTTGTTGCATGCTGCTTATAGATGCAGTGTTTGGCTGATGGGCGTGGTATTGGATTGTGTCTAAAGAACTATCTAAGGATGTTTTTAGAAGTTTTTTTATGCGCCTCCAATCCTTTTACTAATGTTAGATGAAATTTTTGTATTTGTATTATTATTTTAACAGATAGATGTTATAACTATAATCAATTTAATCTAAAATATGTAATAATATTTTATAAATTTCTTTCTTCAAAAAAAATATTTTATAAATTTCTTAAAATTTCAATCTTATTTTAGTTTCTCTGGCTAGCCTTATGCCGGAAATACTCGGTATTTTTATCCTCTAGTTTAAACATCTGATTTAAATTATTATTTCAAATTTAGGAGTACTAAACATTTGATTTAAATTACTCCCTCCGTCTCACAATAATAGTCTCTTTAATATTTTTTCTTTTTCTCAAAATAATTGTCACTTTAGAATATCAATGCAACATTTATTATTTTTTTCCTTTATTATATATTTATTTATTGAATTTCATCTAACTTAACTACTCCACTAACTACAATTAATAGGGGTATTTGAGTAAATGACATGAATCTTACCATTGAAATCAACACAATCAATTATTTCCTTAATAATCGTGCACAAACCTTAAACGACTATAATTTAGAGACGGAGGGAGTATTAATTCAAATTTAGGAGTGTGTAGCTATGATGTCATATGAATGGAATCATTAAATTGAATTAAAGCGGTGCACAAGTTGAGAAAAAGGTACCCTTTAGATCGTCCCAAAAAAAATTATTATGGTCCATCAATATCAAATTTAATTCATTAACTCTCTCATGGTACTCTCTTCTTTTTCCTTTGTCCAGGTCGAAAATTCATTATAGCTAACAATTAAATTGATCCATGACGAACCAATATTTAAGTATCTAAAATACTCATGTTATCGGATCTGCAACGTTGACGACTTTAAAGTCATTGATTTGATCTGCACTGGATCAAAGTTGATCTGACAATCTGAATTGAACAAATACTTGAACGAAACAAGAAACGAGCAAAACACAAAACAATGTCGCACTAAGACGACGAAATTACGAAAGAAAAAACGAAATAGATGTGAAAATCAATTATTTTATTAAAAGGGAAATAGAAAAACGACGAAATTACGAAAGAAAAAACGAAATAGATGTGAAAATCAATTATTTTATTAAAAGGGAAATAGAAAAACGAGTTAGAGAGGTGATTTTGGGTCAATTATTTCTAATTATTTTATATATTATTGATTATAGATTTATCTATATATTTTTCGAAGTCTAATTATTTTAAGGAACTAACATATAAAAGTGGTATTATAATGAAGTTTGATTAAATGCATCTGTAAAAAAAATTGCACCCTCAATCGTATAAATTAATTTTGTAATTTTTAAGGGATGATTTTGTAATTTATCATATGGATATTTTGAAAATTTTGTGCTTAATTTAAAGAGAGCGCTGCTATATACGGCGAATATTTTTTTTCAACTGTTCACGAATACTCCAATCCTTGTTATTTTGTTGCCACCCACCTCGCAGAGACAGACTCCTACCCACCTCTATTCACTATTTATTTTGCCACCGCTTCACATTCTTGTAACTGGTCTTTATTCTGGAACACTTCAAGTAGCAGAACAACCATAAAATCAACAACATAAATGTCACAGAACAAAACAGAAAATCAGCAACAAGCTTCCTTGCTTGATTTAGCCTATGGTAATTTGTGAAACTTAAAGATTCAATTAGCATCAAACAGCGACGACGACGAAGGCAGATGAACGGCGATGGAAAACAACAAAGGAACATACATGACAATACGATGAAGATGGGAGGAATAAATTAAAGACACGCACACAGTGGAAGGTGTGGGCGTGTAAAGGTCATGGGATAATATATGGGAAGGTGGTTGTATCTTGAAAGGTATAATTTCAATGGAGAGAAGACGAAATAGTATGTACAAGTCATTCAGAAAAATTTCGAGGTAACTTTTGTCGGGACATTTAAAATTATTCTTTTAAAAGAGTCACATGTCAGAATAAAACAATTTTTCCTTCAAAAGAAAAAAGAAGAAGACAATTTTGACTTTTAACTATAAATGATAATCAAAGACAAACCTAATTTTTAAGATTGAGATTTGCCCCAACCCAACACGACACTTCATTTCAATTGTTGCTAATAAAGGAAGAGTAAATTTGGCGTGCAACTTGCTAGCTACACCTCCTACCTATTTTTTTTTTATTTCCTAGAGGCATGTATGAGAATTGGGTTTTGAACCGTTAAAACTTAAGTCTATACTTTCACATATATTTGAGATTTAAACAAATAATAGAATAATATCATAAATGATTATATAGCAATTCAATCACACTCAATTAAATTTTCAGAAATATTTTAAAAAGCTTTCTTAATTTTATTTTATTTTCACAAGGAATCTCAATTTTTTTCATTAATAAGAAGAGGTGTGTTATTTGAACAACCATTTGTGTGACAACCTTTTGGACAACCATAAATTTACAAAGAAAAGTAAGTATTGACATGGAAACCAAAACAATAGAGAGAGAAAGTAAAAACATAATGTAAGTAAGAGAGAAAGTTGTCACAAAAGTTATTACAAAATAGTTGTACAAATATCATTTCTCTAATAAATCTCATTTAGAGATGACAATTTACTAAGGTAGTCCTTCAACTCAACGACATGAATGTATCCTACTATCACCATTATTTCTAGCGCTCTATATCAAGAACAAGATATATTAAATAAGCATAATTCAAATTGCATTAAAAGAGGACAATATAGATTATATGGTTTGAATAATTCGACAGTGATTCATCATTCAACCTTAATATAAAAGTGTTTAGTTATTCGTGGTAACAAAATACATCATCAAAAATTATTGAAATAAAACATACATTAAGTGAAGAGAATTGGCTTCAATCTGGTTTTCAAGGTTGAAAAACATCAGTTTTGTTTCCTTTGGTTGCACCTCTATCTCTCTGAGCCGTCAAGATTTTGAATCAATGATTTTGGGTGAAACATGCACTTAAATAGGCAATTTACCACATTGTACGTGCACGGAACTCATGCACACATAACTATAAAAAAAACAACCAAAGTTTATTTTCTAATGATCGGTGTGTGTGGTGCACCACCCTTTGCTTGGTGCATACAACCTCAACAACTTCTCATTTTTTGCCTTTTCAAGGTGCGCAAAGCATATAGGTTTATCCATGGGGTGCATGGACTATAGACGTTTTTCTCTGTTTTCTTCATTCTTCATGTGTTTGTCATCCTTGATATGAGCTTAAGACTTGGAACAGAGTTACCTAACTTATTTGGACTTCATAATCTTCATTGTACTTGATCTTCTTCCTTCCATAAATTATATCATATGAGATGTTTTTGATTAGATCAACCCCATAGTTATACCAAAAATGACTAAAAACACTTATGAAGTTATCAGGACAAGGAACCATACCCACGACAATATGTTAATATCACATATCACACCCTCACAATTTGGGTCGATGTCGTTGTTGCCGTGTTTTTTAATTTATTGTTACCGTGTTGTTATTCTCTATATTTTTATGGTTTTGATAGGTGTACTTCTCCCCCACACAATAAATATTAAACATTGGAACCGAAGCTGAATCTCTATAAATAGTCCTTAACTAGGCACCATAACATAATCATAACCTCCACATTCATTCACACATTTGAAGTGCAATAATACTTCTTCCAAAATCTCCATATCAGTCATCGCTAGTTCAATGTTTGTCAAGGTTATTACTTTCTTGGCTGTGATGTTATTGGTTTTGGGTATTCCCTTAACCAATGCTGCCCTTTCTTGTGGCCAAGTGCAACGCTCTGTAGCACCATGCATTGACTACCTTAGGAGCCCCGGCCCAGTTGTCCCTGCCCCATGTTGTGACGGGGTTAGGAGTCTAGATAACGAAGCCAAAACCACGCCTGATCATCAAAGTGTTTGTAGGTGTCTTAAGTCCGTTTTAGTCGCCTTACCTGGACTCAATCTTCCTGCCGTTGCTACCCTCCTTGATAAGTGTGGTGTCAACAAGCCCTACGAGATAAGCCCCTCCACTGAGTGCAACAAGTACACATCTCTCTTAATCAACACTTTTTTTTTAATTTGAGTGTGGTTGTGTGTGTATTTATAAACTCCCTCCAGTCATTATTATAAGCAAAATTCCACTTTCTAAATACATTGAATAATCAATGTATCTAGTCTTTATTATAGACTAGATACATTAGTTATTCAATATATCTAAAAAATCAAGTTTTGCATATAATAATAACCGGAGGAAGTGTATATATTATTGACACACACCCTCTATGTTTTGTTCAACAACAAATAACTTGAAGATCTATTTGGTGGCTATTGCTAAACATGAACATTTGATGGATGTGGTGCATGGTACGCGAGTAATTTAAACTTTTAGATTTATCCATCTAAATGCGTATATGATGAATATTCAACTTGTCACTTTTCTTTTATTTCCACATTTTCGTTCATCTTGGTCAAACTCAAAGCACCGTTGTCAAGACATTTTTTATTAGAACATCTTCATACATTCATAATATCTCTCAATCTTCAATGAAGTGCAAATAGCATTTTATTTTTTTAAAGAAAAAAATGAAACCAAAATTGAAGAGAAAATTATAATTGTTGAGGTTCACCACAAATTGTGTTGGATGATAAATCTAAAGGGAAATTATGTGTGCACCATGCATTAGACATCTCATGTGTGCTTGTTAGTAGTGATAAAAAAAAAAAAAAAAATTTAAATGCAATTTTGATCCTTTATTTTCTAAATTATTAACTTTTGATATCCTTATTTTTAAAACCAATATTTTGATCTCCCTAATTATAAAGTCAAAGAAATTTTTTGGTCCCCCTCCTCTATTGATGATGTGGCATACTCATTAATGATATGGATCCTACGTGTCATTGCATAGATGATACATCATTTGACACATCATTTTCATTTGATTAAAATTAAATTATATTATTCATAAAATTAAATAACAAATTAATATTGAAATAAAAAAAGAATTGGCAAATAAAATTAGAAACCCTAATATGTTATTTTATCCCCAAATTAAAGAAAAGATTTCCAAGTTAAAGAACACAAGAATATACCCCAATTTGTTTTCTTCAATTTCCTTCTAGATTCATCACGATCCATAACAAAATAAGTGATTGGATAAAAGTGCTTATATTACATGAGTAATGCTATATAACGCGAGAGATTTCTCGCAAATTCTTCAAGAATCAAACATTGCAGTTGTAACAAAAAAATAAAACAAAAAAAGAGGTCCCATTTACCAAACATGAGGGATGCCATAATAAAAGAAATAGTGGTTGTTGATGTTTTCTTGAAAAAAAATTCGCTGTATGCAGCATTTTCCATATTACATATCCAGTTTCCAAACTACTATCAAAATATTCAAAATACCAAGTTTACATCAACTTGGACTTCAGTTCATAAAGCTAAATCTAAATCTTATTTTATGAAGGTTGAGTAGTCGGCGGTTGTGATCCTTGGGCAATCTCTATCAGCCTTAGTTTTCTTTGGTGCATGCATTCCCTTTTTGTTTTGCCTACCCTTCTTTGACGTAACTTCTCCATGTTTGAATCAGGAAGGAAATTGAAGAAAACAAATTGGGATATCTTCTCGTGTTCTATAACTTGGGAATTTTTTCTTTAATTTGAGGATAAAATAATATTAGGATTTCTAATTTTATTCCTTCAATTCTTTTTTTATTTAATTTGTTATTTATTTTATAAGTAATATATTTTAATTTTAATCAAATGGAAATGATGTGTCAAATGATGTACCTTGTATGCAATGCCATATAGGATTTATATCATTAATGACCATGTTACATCATCAATAGAGGAGGGGGACCAAAAAAATTCTTTGACTTTATAACTAAGGGGATCAAAATATTGGTTTTAGAAATAGTGATATCAAAAGTTAACAATTTAGAAAATAGGAGGATGAAATAACTAAGTGGATCAAAATATTGGTTTTAGAAATAAGGGTATCAAAAGTTAACAATTTAAAAAATAGGAGGATGAAAATTGCATTTAAGCCAAAAAAAAATTAAGGAGTAGTGATCATTGTTGGTAATGATTTGTTGACCATCTGAAACAATTTACAGTAACATTTTATCAAAATATTCATAAAAAATATTACGAGAGACTAAAAATATTTCTGAACTTCTCTTATCTTTGTTTTTAAAAACGTGAGCTTTTCATGCATAATAGATTTGTTAGGAAAACTAATGTCAAATTCACTTTTACTGGTGCAGGGTAAACTAGTATTGAGCAGCTTGTACGGTTTGTGTTTGTGGTTAATAACCAAGACAGAATAAAATATATGGCTTAATTTTTCTGGTTGTAATCGAATCCCAGAAGGGATCACTAAATATACATTTCGATAATAATTTAAATAAATAAATAAAATATACAATGTTTTTCTTTCAAAATGTACAATGTTTCGCCTCAATCGTGATTCTTACTCTGAATCAATTTAATTACTAGCTAGTTCTATGATCAATCATATGCAAATATAAGTTGTCATATATTAGTGGGAAAAAAAAAACAAGTTGCAATATATCATTCTAAAAGAAAAAGTGCAATATATCATGAATAAAGTATAGAACTGATATTTTCTTCCTAAATAAAACTGATATATTTCTTGTAGAAATTATGTTTAGAGTCATATTCTTGGCATAAACTTTTTTTTTTTTTGCCATTAAAAAAGAGGACGGATCTCCTTTCAACTAATAAACATAAAATAAATTCTTTTTTAATAGAAAAAATTAAATTTCATTTTAGAAAATACTAAAGCTAAAGAAAATTTTTGTATTAATTGAATGAAAAAGTTAATTATATCGAAATTAAACTTATATATAGTCTATGACGATAACCCAGTCCTAACTAACGTAACTAATTTGTAACTGTTTTAATATCTCTAGTGGGCCCCTTTAAAGTTGCAAGGTGTGCACAACACTTCAAACCTGAGATGAGCGTCACAAATGCTATCATCAAACAAAGAAATACATTCAAATGTCAATTTAGCAATGCTTAGCCACCATATATAAGGCAAAAGTTAAAAAACCATCAAAGTCATAAAGTAAAAGCAAAATCTTAACTGCCAGCTTGGGTTTGTTCGGTGGTGTTGGTTTGAAATTTTGGAATGTATTTCTCTCAAGATTTTAGGTTCAATTCTCTCCAATGTCAATTACGATAGAATTGTTTGGTGTCTTAAAAAAACATAAAATGTCATAGTATAGAAGCTAAAATCATCAAAGCAATAAGGACGGTGGAAGATCCTTACAGGGGATGATGTACTAGGGAACGTACAAACTGATCATCAAATTATTATGTGGTCGAGATTGTGAGGTTTTAGATGATTTGGAGTGGACCTATATCGATAGTCAAAATTGTGGAAGTAATATTGAGAACATATGCAGCTCTTCAAATAGGTGATGTACTTGCAAACACTCTAAAAATAAAGTTATTCTTTGATCGAGAGTGTGAGATTTCATATTTCAGAGTTTCGAAAATGTGTACCTATTGGTACTAGGACAACTAACACAAAATTTTGGTGATATTGTGATTGTTATATCACAATGAAATTCACAAAATCAGAAAATGAAGATACCATTATTGTTTTGTCCAACTCACCGTGTGATCACTACAGATGCACTTAATTGGCCTAAAGGTTTATGCACGTATCGGAAGGGTCTAATAGAGCAACAGTTGTATTTTACCTCGATTATCAAGAGATCTCGTGTTTTTTTAAGGAAGAGATCTCATGTTTTATCACATGAAAATAAATTGAAGACAACTTTTCAACGAGCTTAAAATATACATGTTTTAATTCAATTAAGAATAATATTTGTCTTACCTTTTTATTTTTATCGCGTTATTTTGTCACAATTTATTTTTTGAAGAGATCAAAAGCATAATATATTAACGAACCTCCTTTTGAAGCACCAAAAGTGCCTAAAAGGGATTAAAAAGTGTAAATTAGACAATATTTCAAAGTAAACGAGCAAAAAGCTAAAAGAAATTACATCTGAATATGCTAAAATAAAGCAGTAGACTAAGCCACCAAGCAAGAAAATCGGCCACGTTGTCCTTCGAAAAAAATATTATCTAACAAAGAAACATATTGTTCCAATTGATCCTCCTCCTAAAAGAAGAAAAAAAGATGTCTTCTCTAACACCACTCTTGCCCCTCGACTCCCCACCATAGTCTCATCATGACTGCTGCAGTGACGCTACTATAAACACAAAGCTCAAACAATCGCCTAAACCTGGACTGTAAGCACCCTCTCTCCAACAAGGATCACTCCAAAAATAAATAATCTCTACATCACCTCATCCCTTGTTTAAACCAACTCTACATGGAACATGACACCCCTTTGCCAATGCCACATAAATTATTCCACCACATTGACTATTTACTTCCATTTATCCTACTATGACCCTCTTCAATCCCATATTTTACTGCCAAGACTTTAAACAACAACTCTACTTGATAAACATACAACCCCCAACACCGTTTACTCAACAAAGTCAAATTAAATCCTCTCAACCTCCTCACCCCAAACCACCATATTTCTTAATCGAGCACATTTTATCCCAATGAGCTCAATGAATTTTGTGAGCTTCCTCCAGCCACCCACCCCCAATAAAAAGATTTATAAAGGGATTCAAGGAAATAAATAATATGTGGGAGCCTTGAAGAAGGAAAAAAAATAAACCGAAAGTGATGACAAGACATATTTTACAAGCACATGCCCAATAGGAAAACCAAGAAAAATAAAGGAATGTGGCTGATCTATACAATTCAAAATAACGGCAGCTTCAACCTGCCACATTTATTCCAACAAGTAAGCTCTTATGAAAATTCACTTTTGGCTGGATAAAATTTCAAAAGAATCGAGTTTGCCTTCAATGATCTAATATTTCTCCAACTTTTTCCTCCTGTAATCAAAGTATCATCAGCGAATTGGATATGAGATATTTGAAATAGGGAAGATGAACCATGTCATAGCCTCCAAAAGTTCCAACTTCCACAAAAGAATGTAACATCACATTCAGCCTTTCTGCAACTAAATGAAATAAGAAAGGTGATATCGAGTGCTTGCCTGAGGCCCCTTAGACATCCTAACTTCCTCTACAGGGATTCTATTAACCAACACTAGCACATTTGTTATACTATTACCTTTAGGGATGGCAATACGGGCCAGCCCGCCCCGTTTAAGCCCAGCCCGCTATTAGCCCGCCAAAAATGGGGCAGAGCTGGGAGGGTCAACTTAAGGGGGTGGGCTCAAACTCACACCCCGCCCCGCCTAAAGGCGGGCTAGCGGGTTGGCCCGTCTATTTTTAAAAATATTTTTTTTGTCGATTGTTATTAACAAATACGCTGCAATTATAAAAACAATAAATTCAATATAAAGACTCTAACATTAAACAAATCTCAAAATAAATCCACCATACATCCAACATAAAACAAATACCAAAATAAATCCAACAACATGAAATAAGTCTCAATATAATGCAGTGGTGAATTAGTTTTTTTTTTTTAGAGGTAGTAGATTAGTGGTGAATCAGTTATTAGTTATCACTATCGGAAAGAGTGGGACAATTTGAAGTTGGGTAGGTATCATTTGGCCAATTGTTTATGGGGTGTGTAAATTAAAAATTTGGCAACTACTAGTAAAAAAAGAAAGTTTAATAAGCCCGTGGGCCAGCCCGCCCCACCCCGCTATGACCCGCTTTTTCAGCGGGCTTAACAGGGGCGGGCCAACTAGAGAGATGGGCTCAAAATCTCACCCCCAGCCCGCCTAAAATGACGGGTTAAACGGGTTGGCCCGATGGGTCGGGCCCGTTTTGCCACCACTAATCACCTTACAAAATCCACCGCCGTCATTTGCAAGTAAAACCAATCTTAGCCATAACACTAAGTAGCACCATTCAACAGAATCATAAGCCTTTTCAAAATCGAGTTTAAACATAATAAGCTCCTTCTTCCTTCTTTTTTTGCATCTTCCACCTACTCATTTACAATAACAATACCATCCAGAATCTAATAACCCTTAATAAAATCCGACTGAGATTCAGATAACACTATTGATGACCAACTTTAATATATTCACCAAGACTTTAGCTAAAATTTCATACATACATCCAACCAAAGAAATCAGATGAAAATTTTATAACTTCTGAGGACAACTCACTTTGGGTATCAAAGCAATAAAGTATTGTTAGGGTCTTTCACCGACCTGCTATTGAAATAGAAGTCGGAAGTAAACCTCATTATATATGCTTTTAAGTCTTCCCAAAATTCTTTGATAAAGTCAAAGTTGATGCCATTTGAGCATGGACTCTTGTAGTTGTTGTCAAAGGGATTAAAAATCTCTTCTCTAATGTTATTAACACCTTCAAATATCTCATGTTTAACTAACAGCACCAGTTATAGCATTACCCTTTCTTCCATTGGACATCAACCATTAAACCACAAAATACGAGTGTTTTATCACTACATGTGACATTGAATCTTGGACAAAGAGAGCACCTGAGCTGTAAGAGATTGCAACTCCTCCCTTTCTTCATAGTTTAAACTCATCTTTTCCCCTTTGATTTCAATATGTAACAACCTCTCCTTCGCTCCATTGATTTTACTCACATTATTGGGGATATGGGACAAGTGTCATTCTTTCAACCTACCTTTGATCAAATTAAATTTCTCATTCAATACATGTCCACCCCAACCATCAACCTTAAACGACCTTCATTTATTCCTAAAAAAATCATGATAGCCTGTTAATTATATCCAACATTTCAATATACGCAAAGGCTTTCGCCCCAAATTAGTATCAACATCAAACAACATAATAGAACAATGACCGGGTAATCCTTATAATGATGCTACCCGATAACAAATAGGCTACAACTGACTCTATTGTTCGAATATCAATAATCTATCAATTATGCTCACATATATACCATCCTCACTAAACCAAGCAAGGCTTCCTTCAACCAAGGATGATCAAACATAAGAAATTTTCAATAAAACTATTAAATATATCAAAATCACCAATTTAAAACGCATTCACTCTGATCTTTCGTAATCCTTCAGAACGGAGAATTAAAATCACCACATATGCACCAATTTAAGTTACAACGATTAAATATGAAGTTACTCAACCCACAACACTTATTTATTTCTCCCATCACACATGGCATGAACATTAGCCAACATAAGAATTAGTGCTTTTATTTAACCTCCCGCCAATAACAAGAACATACTCAAAACTGATGGTAAAATCCTCTTCCAAAGGTTAAGGTCCCACGTCATAAGAAACCCTATTGATGCCTCCTCAGAGTCTAAATGAAATATCCCATGCTATTACTGTAACACCCCAAAATTTCCAAAATATAGTTTCCATATATTTATACATAGGTTTGCTCTATAAATCTATGGGTATTAGTTTATGTGATTTTATGTTTAAATGTGGCTTGATTGTTTTTGTGACATTGTGGGGATTAATAATATGTGTGCGCATATTTTATTTAAATTCTAATTTATTTATTTTATAAATAAATATCTTGGTGCTTTAGTAATATTTCGATTATCATCCCTTATATGTAAATGTGTTATGGTGTGATATGTTCATATGCCTTTGATTTTATGGGTTATTTTTAGATTGCAATTATTTTAAGAATAATATTTTATTAGTGAAATATTTATGCTTGACATCTTTAAAAAAAAATATAGTTATGTTTGACACGGAAGGCTAATTGCTATTGTGTAAATGTCCATGTATTTACTTAATATACCAATCTGTGTTAAAAATCATCTGAGATAGCCTAGAAGGTAGAAAGCCCAAATGCCTAGATTTATATCCATGTTATATTCACTTTAACCTAACTAGACCCCGATCCGTACGATGCACATGTTTATTTCGATTTTCATATACAAGTATCGTGTTCACTATATTATTAGTTGTCGACATGTTTAAATATATTATGTATAACATTTCAATAAAGACTACAATGAACAAAGTGCACCGAAGTTGGAACTCGTCATACAAAATCTAAACAATGAGTTAATTAAATAATTCAAAATACACATCAAAGGAAAAAATTAATATGGGTTCGAATCTCTTAATGGATTTTTTCATAAATATTTTTCAAAAACCTCAAAAAAAGGAGGGATTAGGGTTAATCAGGGTTGCTTGCAACACTGTTTAACATTTAGATATATAAAGATAAAGATAAGCTTATAGGGTCACCTACGTTTTAATTTTTCAAGACATATGTCGTAGGAAAAAGGGGAAGAAATGGTTGAAAACCGCAGACTATACTATTGAGTTTAGACTGCGAAGGAGAAAGGAGAAAAAAGGGTTTGAAACCGTTTGAAAAAGAAAAAAAAAGGAATTAATTGGTTTTTTGAAAAGGGTGTTTAATATTGGATATTATACCGTGGAAAGCTAAATAATATCACAAAAACACCAAATGGCTTGATAGTTAAAATGCTTTGAAGTATCCAACATGGCACCTTCAAATCTTTGAAGGGATTTTTACATTTAGATATATAAAGATAAACTGCCGTTCACTGAATTGAGAAATCGATCCTATATTTTCATCTTCTTCACGAGAATATTTATCTTCACCGGTTAGTTTTTCATTGTTCCTAAATTATTTTTAAACTTGTCTATTTCGCTGTTTTTTTTTTCTTTTCTTAACCTTATTTTTTTATATAGTCTTTTCACAGTTTTGGAGGGGCTTAGGTTCTTGATTTTCAAATGAATTTAATTAGTGTTAGTTCTAAAGATTTGGCTTATTAATCCTCACAAAAATGAATGAGCAATCGTTGTACTGATGATCGAATTCAAAGTATGCAATCTAATTCAAAATATGCACTCATGCTTAATTTTATTTGGTGTTTTCTTGCTAATTGTAGCGGATACATTAGAGTTAAAGTTTAGCCTTGATATTGAATTGTAAATAAGTTTGTGAAGATGTATACATTAGGCTTTTGAACTGCACCTTTTAAATTGACTTTCAGGAGCATAAATAAAAAGGATTTAAAGAAGAAAAATATAAACACAACGGCCTTGATGTTTCTAACTCTAATATGTTCATTTTTAGTAAATATTATAACAACTGTTT
Organism: Medicago arabica; assembly: GCA_946800305.1. NCBI lineage: Eukaryota > Viridiplantae > Streptophyta > Magnoliopsida > Fabales > Fabaceae > Medicago > Medicago arabica. The sequence continues at coordinate 37,826,631 of OX326969.1, forward strand.
TTCCTGAATGATAGTAACTCAGTTTATATAGGTATGCGTTATAATATTGGGATTATATTTTGAATGGTAAATAATTTATTTTATTGGTATGTGGTGTTCGTTCGATTGTCCTTGCGGGCTAGTAGATTGGTAATCGAGAAGAGGAAAACATGTATTCAATCAGTTGTTCAGATTCGTTGGCATCCTTCAGTTCTCTATGCGCTCTTATATAATGTGAAAACTTCAATTCAGGTATCGGTAAGAGTGAAGAGTTCGAGATCATGAGTGTAAATTAAATGAAATGAACGGAAAAGTTGTATTTCCCAAAGTTCATTCGGGGTTCACTGCGACGGTTGAAGCCTTTAGATTGAATAATTAAATTAATGTGCAAAGGTTAAAAGATGATTTAGAAACATTATTAAGGTGTTGCTTAATTTAAATTATGTGAATAGATGGTATTTGATGTCAATGATAAATTTTGTACATATGCTCATACTTGAATTGCCACAATTATTTGAATTGATAAATTATGTATATTAATTGATTGAATAACTAGCAAAAGATAGTTGATGTTTTGTAGATAATTGTTTTGTTTCGGCCAATTCGGTGCTATAGAAACTAATTATGGACTAATTTGTGAGTGAAAGGATTGTGTCTACTGTTTCTTGTAAAATGTTGTGTTGGACATCTAAATGAAATTGGCTATAGTGGTAATCTACGAAGTATTAAAAATGTCTTAGATTTTTTTTCTTCGAATAAATCCACTTCTACACTATTGTAAGAGTCACAAATCTATTTGTTTTTCTATACAACTGACGGGGCATAAAATTGTTTGATGATGAGAATAATGATGTTGATTAAAATTTGCGGTGTGAATGACGATGTATTAGATGTGAATGACGATGTATTAAAATTGTTTTTCTATGATGATGATGATGATGATGATGTGAGTGATGATGATGCGTGTGTTTGCATTAGAGTCGCACATTTTATGGTGAGTCTTGTATTCATATGTGGAATATATGACTATGTGTATACGTGTAATACTTGTCGAATTTAATTCCTTGTGTTCATATAGAGTCTAGAGCATAAGTCTTGTATATGTGGGAGAAAAGTCCAGTAACATACTTTTGGCAATTATGTGGGAGAAAAGTCCAGAAACATATCTCTGGTAACTATGTTGAGAAAAGTCCAGTAATATAACTCTGGCAAAACGATGAGTAGGTGTGGTACCACATTCATATAGGTCTTAGGACTGAGTCCATATGCATAAAATTTGACGATGATTTGTATTTGGTGAATAAGTGCAATTGTGTGAGACGATGAAGGTGATTATCTGTTGATCTTCTTATGAAGATGGCTATTGATGACTATATGTGTTGTGACTATTTTGGAATTGAATTGTGAAATTGTGTTTTGTGAAGATTTTGGTTCTTATGCTGTAATGATTTTTTTTTTTACTAATGTGGATGGAGTTGATATAGTATATTCTTCAAGATTATGAATATTATGTTTGTGATGTGATACGACTTTGACTTAATTGCTTACGTGTTCTTCTCATTTATTTTATACTATTACATGTTCTCGAAACTCACCCCTTCGTTGTTTGTGTTTGCTGGCTTGGCCCTGCGGTTGCGAAACCGTGGTGAAATAGGTTATGAGTCTTGGAGTCAAGTACATGCCTTCCATGGAGACTTGTCTTGCGTCGTCTATAATTTTGGGGAAAAACACCGCTCTGATAGTGACATGGGGGAAAGGGGATATGCTTACTTATTTAGTTTTGTACAAGAAAATCATTATTTATGTTGTAAATAAAAGTATTTTCAAAAGAAAAAGATTCGATGTTAATATTATTATAATATTCAATGAAGTGAAATATGATTTATGTTTGTTATGAGTCAATGTAATATCCTAAATCTTGTGGAAGAATTCTTATATTATTAAGAAAAAATTTATTTGACATTTTCCTCTAGGAATCCACCTCTATTTTTAATTAAATAATAGTAATAATTATTCTTAGGATTTAGGGTGTAATAATTATAAGAAATCACATTCATTGATCACTAACAACACCCTCACCAAACATCATGCTCCCAACCCTAACTACCCTCCACCCTCCCCACCCATTCGACCACCCCATTATCCTCCTCCTTTTGGCCCCTCCCCCATACCTCAACAATCTTCTTGATAATCTCATTTCTATCACACTTATAATTAACATCATTCGTCTTCGCTATTCACCCCGTTCTCCACATCACCCACAACCACTTCTATCACGAACCACCATCCAAATTTTTGTGTCACCTGAGTGACTACAGATACTGAAACAAACTTTATTAATAAAATTATCTTCCTTCAGTTTATGACGATAACCTTTATGCAACTCATAGAGCACCAATAACTTAATGTGCGAAGTTAATCATAACATTTCCTTGAACGAAAATGTCATATCATTATATGTAGTTTAAAAGGTTTTTATGTTGATAAAAAAAAAAGTAAAATCACAATGTATCAAATAAATTGTGCTATTACCTGCATTTTCACGTTATTAGAGATGATAAAAAACTGCACACTAGAGTTTGTAGCTTTTTTATTTTTTTAATATGGTGTTAACCCCCAATTTTTAAAGAAAATAATATTTTAGTAATTTGAAGTTCGACCATGAGATAAGTAAAATCTGAATAACAATTGTTTCATTCAAAAATCAAATTTAATTCTTTCAAACAATAGGTAATTTGGTGTAGAACTTTGAAGGTACCGCTGAGGGTCATTAGCAAGCATTAAATGAAACCAAAACTTCCTTAAAAAAATTGTGTTTAAGTATATGATGATGAAATTGTGTTTTTTTAGAAACGGTGATGAAATTTTGTTTATCACTTTTTCAGCAATCAAATTCTAACCCAAACTTCCTTAAAAAAAAATTCCAACCAAAACTATTGATTAACTTACCTTATCATTTGAACTAATTCTAATTTTATTTTTGTGATTTGACTATTTGAGTAAATTAAATTTAACCCAAAACTATTGGTTAACTTACCGTGTCATTTGAACTAATTCTAATTTTATTTTCTATGATTTGACCATTTGAGTAACTTTTCATATATGTCTTTGATAGATATATATGAAAATTATCACAGATTTGTACCGAAAAAATACGGAAATCAATTTAGTTTTTGAAAAATAAAATAAAAATATCAATTAGATTTTTGAGTGAAGATTTATTTTGGTCCTTGAGAAAAATTATTAAAAAGAATATAAGATAACTTAGTATCTACCATCTTTTCATTTTTGTTTGGTTGATGAAGGAAAGATGGAAGAAAGAAAAGAAAGTAACACAAAAAGAGAAAATGAAAAAAAAAAATTAGATGAATAATATGTAGTAATATGATATGAGAGAAAATGATGATAGAAAATAAATATGTGTATCTTTTTGCGCATGGTAAACTTGCCCTACATATTAATCAACCAAACAAAGATTTCCACATAAAGAACAAATTATACAAAAATTTGATAAAAAGGAGCATGTTGATAGCATATAAATTGAAATTAAAGGAACAAAAGCATTAGCCGTTAATGATTTTCATAATTTGAGATTTAGGGCTGATCAATTTTTCTTCAAAATTTGTGATTGTTATTGTTTATGATGTTAATAAATTAAATCCACCTTTAATTAGGCATATTTCAACAAGTTCAATACCATATTAGTAGTTACAACATTGCTAAGAAGATAAAGACTAGGTTAAATCACCTTTGTGATTGTCATAATTTTCTTCTTTTCACATTCTTGTCTTTCTTCTATTTAATTTCTTTCATCGGTGAAACAAATGAATATAAGGTAGGGACTAGAAGTTAGATTTACTTTATTTGGTTATTAAAAGTTAGTTTTACTTTTCTTATAGATTAAATTGGGTCTTACGAATATTCTCATGGATTAAAATGGGTCTTCACACTTGATTTTTTAAAATCTCAATAATGAATTGAATTAGTCTTTTCTATAATAACTTTTAAGAATATTTTAGTCCCTAATTAGAAAATGATTTATCAATATTTGAAATTTGTAATAATATGTTTCTTACATTAATTTAAATAGATGCTATTCATTTCTCATACAAAATTAGATGTTCGAGTGAATGGTAGATTCAAATGATTAATGATACATCGTACAGTCACTATTATAAGTAAATATTCTTCACATTCACTAAATAACTGATGTATATGAACTATATTATAAACCAAATACATAAATTATTTAATGCATATAAAAAAAATGAATATTTGCTTATAATAGTGATCGGATGAAATATTTAGTAATCCCTTATGGGAATTTGATTTTAAAAAAAACTTAAGTTTGAATACTAATCGAAACAACCTTTCGTTATAATTTACTTACTTTTCGGTCGAACTATGTGCTATTAAAATATTAATGCATATTCTTCCCCTTAAAATCAGAGGGAAAAAAGAAAACCAATTTCAATACTTTCAAGTGTGAATGCATCATTTCCAAAATAAAATGTCTTTCTTAAACTTTCTTAGCATTTAAAAAGAAATAATACTATCATTATCAAAGTTTATGCCGTGTTGGATATTTACTCTTGAGACTTTGGTAGGTTGAAGAACTCCTCACAATAAATGTTAAACATTGGAATGAAAGTGAAATCAGCCGTATATTTAGCTCTATAAATAGTCCTTAGCTAGGTAACATAACATAATATATCATTCACATCCACACTCACAATTCACTAACACACTAAAAGTGCAATATTTCCTCTTCCAAATCAATCATGGTAAACTCAATGCTCTTCAACGTTACTTGCTTAGCTGTGATATGCTTGGTTTTTGGCATTCCCTTAGCCAATGCTGATATTTCATGTGGTCAGGTGTTATCCACAGTATCACCGTGCCTTGGGTACCTTAGGAACCCAGGTGCATCTGTCCCTGCTCCATGTTGCAATGGGATTAGGAGTGTGAATGACGAAGCCAAAAATACCCTTGATCGTCGAAGTGTTTGTAGGTGCCTCGAATCCACTATAATCTTACCTGGAATCAATCTTAATGCTCTTGCTAACCTTCCTACCAATTGTGGCGTTAACTTGCCCTACAAAATTAGTCCCGACATTGATTGTAACAAGTACGTCTCTCTAAATCAACTCTCTTTCAATTTCATATATTTTTTCTTGATATATTTAATATTCTTGAGGTTCAAATCTTTATTTTCATTTTTGAGAGACTAAATTCATCACTATTTTTTGGACGGGAACTATTTTGAGTATATAATTTATTTTGTTTCTTTATTTTGAGGTTTCTAGTAGTCTTTAGCCTCTATTAATAAAATGTTTTGTGACTCTTGAAAAATAAAATCTTAAATTAACATGCATAGCACTTTCTCATATTCGGTTTCTAAAAGTATATAACATGTATTTTTAACGTTTAATGAGTAGTTCATGAAGTATCCCTAAAAAAAAGAATAGTTAATGATGTATGTGAAAAATCATCATATAATAAATTGAAAATTCATTCAAAATATAAACTTTTGCTTTTAGTGCCCTCAGAAAAAAAAGAATTATAAGAGTTAATTCATCAACATAATCTAAATACTATAGGGATGAAAGCGAAATAAGAAACAAAGGCGATTTATTTTCTTTTAAAAAAGGCAATTTATTTTATATATATCAAGAAGTCTAATAAAATATGATTTGATTCATTTACGAAATAAGTGTAAATTAAAGTTAAACTGGAAATCCATTAGATAATATAATTGGTTGTGAACTTATCTTTGTTTTTGAAAAAGTGTACTTTTCATGCATAATAGATTAATTTGTAAAAAGAAACTAATGTCAACTTCACTTTACTTATTGCAGGATACCATATTGAGCTGTTTGCAGGATTTGTGCTTTGATAAAGAAGTAATAATGCTTGGTTTCTAATAATAACCTAGACAGAATAAAGAAGATGGCTTAATGTCTTCCATTGTAACTGAATCCCACTAGGGATCACTATACTATTCATATAATTAAAATAAAATCTGAAATGTTTTAGATCACAAAATATTTATTAGCCATTGTGACATTTCAATTTACTATCATCTCTCATGAATCTAATTACTCTGAATTTTTATTTTGAAAAGGAATTCTTACTTTGAATTAGTGTTACACTTTACAGTAATTATCAGCGTTTTTTATTTGATCTAAAATGTTTCTTCTTTACTATTAGATTTTACATGCACTTATCATAAGTCAACTTACTAAGTACATGTTTGAGAATAATTAACTATTACCTAGTTATTATAAAACAACCATCAGCAAATACAACTTGTACAATGTATCGTGGATAAAATTGGTATATTTCTCTTGACCAAAAAAAAAAAGAACTGGTATATTTCTTGTAGGGTTTATGTATATATGAATTATATTGATTTTTGATAATCTATGAATTTAATTTGTATGCGTCGTCGGTATAAAACTCTTTTACACATATTTTCAATCAAATCATGTCACATAAATATTTAAGGTGATATTTAAGGAACTAACATATAAAGTTGGTATTATAGTATGGTTTGATTGGATGTACGTGTAAAAAAAAATTACACCGTTGATCATATAAACTAATTTTGTAATTTATTACATGGATATTCTTTCAATAAATAAACATTTAAATAAGTTTCATTTATTTAGAAAATTTCATGCTTTACTTAAAAGTTTCATATTTTAGTAAAGTTCCCTTAAGGCACCATTTTCTCTCTCTAAAAGAAAACACGCACGCCTCTCTCTAAAAAGTACCGGTAGCTTTTCTCCTTCTTCTCTCCTAAATTCAATTTTTTTACCGTCAAAATGTAGAGTTGGTTTCTGGTGGTGGTTGCTCATCCTTGATGGCTTCCACCACCAAACCTCATATGGGGGCTCAGTAACCGGCACCGCCGCGACTGGTTGTGTGTCCGTCGAAGATGTAGTTTTTCGCTCTTTATTCGTTTTCTCTTGTTTTCTTTCAATCTTGTTCTCTTACTACTTCTCTACACCGTTGTACTCATCCCTTCTTGTGGCTCTTTGTTCATGTCCACAATGTGAGGTCCGGTTTCGTTCTATTTTTTTTTCATCTGATCCAGATCTATGTGAAGGAGGAGATAGTGGTGTGAGGAGGTGATGGTGGTGATGTAGGCCACGTTTTTGGTGGTGTGAGGAGGTGACAATGGTGATGTAAGTCAGTAGTCAAAGGAGGTGAGGGTGGTGATGGTCATGGGGTTAGTGGTGAGAGGAGGTGATGATGGTGGTTTACAGCGGCGGTGATGAAGAGGAGGTTGTGATGCTTCTTTGATTCATGTTCACTATAGAAATGTTTTCGAGCATGTGTATCTTTGGCGGTGTTGGTTGTGATTATTCATGGTGGTTAAATGGTGATTACAATGGTGGTACTGAAACTGGGGTTTTTTGTGGGTGTGATCTTGGTGGTTATTGGTGGTTTTGAGTTTGGATCCTTGGGCGTATCATGTGTGGTAGAATGGCGAGGTTTGGATAGGGTGGTCGTGGATAAAGTGGACTCGTATTTGGTGTCGGAATGCTTAGCAAACATGAGTTGTTTAAGAGGGCGTGGTAGACGTTGTTTAGTTAAGGAGGTGGTACTATTAATGGTGTTTTTGTGGGTGGTGAGTTCTTGATATTTTTGTTGTAGGGCGCCTCTGTTTTTGGGTTGATATCTGTCGTCGCTAACTTTGTTGCATTTGGGTTGTTTTGGTGTTTTGGGTGCCTAGAGTGTGCGGGTCCTTTGAGATGAGCCTTTGTCCTTTCTGATTTGAATTATGTTTGCATCGCCTCACATCATGTTGAATGCCTTACAATTTTGTGTTCTGGATTCTGGTGGGACGGATGCTTTTGCTTCGAGATCGGGAGTTGGTATCTAGTCACAATCTAGTTTTATTGGTTATGGTGTTTCTTTGGTGGATCGGAGGTGACAGGTACCCTTCTGATTTGGTTCTGGAGTATGATGGGCCGATCGTTTCTAATTCGAAATCGGAAGTCGGTTCTTCAATTCAAATTTTGATTTGGGCTAATTTGGTGTTATTTCGGTGGACCGGAGGCTGAGAGGTGGTGGAAGCTGAATGAGTATTAGTATAGGACCTTTTCGGGTGTGACTCAGCTATGATGATGCATACAGATTGTTTGATTTAGAGGGTGTTTTTTGGGGTTAGTAGTGGTGATGTGTGGTTATGGATATCATTTTCAGCGGTAGTTCATGATGGAGTATGATTTAGGAGGTGAAGCTTATTGGTTGGTGTTGTCCTCATGGGTGTTGAAGGTAGGGCTTGGTTAGGTGTATAGGTGTTTTTTCTTGTGTTTATTTCGGGTGTTCCGTCTATATACTGCGCATTTTTGTAATCTTCGTATCATCAGCCTCTATTTTCGTCTTGAGCATGGATCTGGTTATTAAATAAATTTTGTTGTTAAATAAAAAAGGCAAACCTAATTTTAGGACTGGGTTTTGCCCCAACATGACACTTTTATTTCAATTGTTACTAATAAAAGAAGAGTAAACTTGGTGTGGAACTTTCTAGCTACACTTCCTACCTATTTATTCTTATTTTCCATGAGTGTATTAGAGAATTGAGTTTTGCACGGTTAAGTCTATACTTTTCACATATATTTGAAATTTAAACAAGTAGAAGAATAATATCATAAATGATCATATAACAATTCAATTTTAGAAATTTTTTAAAAAGCCTTCTTAATTTTATTTTATTTCGACAAAGATAAACTCAACTTGTTTCATTAATAAGAATTACATCAATACAAATAGGAGAAAAATTAAAATATTGGTGACTAACCTAAGAAACATCACACTTGCTAACCATTTTTGTGTGGCACATTCCTTCAAATAAATCTCATTTTGAGACTACAATTTACTAAGGTAATCGTTCAACTCAGCAACACGAATTTGCCCTAGTATCACCATTATTTCTAACGATCTCCATCAAAAACAAGATATATTAAATAAGCATAATTCAAATTACATTAACAACTGACAATATAAATTAGATGGTTCAAATAATTTGATAGAGATTCATCATTCAACTCTACTTTAAAAGTGTTTAGTTATTCGTGATAACAAAACACATCATCAAAGATTATAGAAATTAAACACACATGAAGTGAAGACAATTGACTTCAATCTTGTTTCCAAGGTTGAAAAATGTTTGTTATGTTCGCTTTGGTCGCACCTCTATGTCTCTAAGTCATCAAGATTTTGAATCAATAATTTTGGGTGAAACAAACACTTAAATAGCCAATTTACCATAGTGCAAATGCGCTAGGCACATAACTAAAAAACAACAAAAGTTGATTTTCTCATTATTAGTGTGTGTGGGTATATCACCCTATGCGCGGGGCATACGGCCTCGACAACTTCACACTTTTTTCATTCTAAAGGCGCGTGAAGCACGTAAGTTTGTAGGTGGGGTGCACAGACCAGAGACATTTTTCTATGTTTTCTTCATTATTTTTATGTTTGTCATCCTTGTTGTGAGCTTAGGACTTGGGGCAGAGTTTTCCTAAGTTGTTTGGACTTCACAATCTTCATTGTACTTGATCTTCTTTCTTATATAACTTCTACGAGATATCTTTGATCGAACCAACCCCATGATCGATACTAAAAATGACTAAAAACACTTATAAAGTTGTTGGGCAAGGAATAAAGTGACATACAATGACTCAATACAAAACAATACAGATAATTTTTCAAACCATGAGAAACTCACTCTAAATCCTCTGGAAAATCCTAAAATAAGAAATAAAAGACTCAATAAAACTTTAAAAAAGAATCATATAGTGAGAAGTCATCACAAGGAAAAAGAATTGAGACAAAAACTCACCGGATATAAGAATATTCAAATAAATGATGAGATAATTGTAGGAGAAAGTTGTTAGGAATGAGCAAGTTAGACATGGGGGGAGAGAGAGAGAGAGAGAGAGGGAGGGAGGGAGAGAGCTAGCTTTGGGAAAGAGTGAAAGTGAATCACTCATTTTCCCTTTTATAGGGGTTTAAATTCAATGGATGGTGGAAAAGAATGATTTGGATCCAATGGTTGAGATGAGCATGAGATTTAAAGGTTAATTCAATGTTCTTGATCGGACTCCTAACAAGGCACCGCATCACCTAAAGCAAACAATCATCCCATCGAACAGCTTTAATCGCTCCCTTCATTAATAAAATGATTAAATGCTCGCATGACCCTAGGCTACTCAAGTATAGTCCTAGGATCCATGTATCATCAAGGTCGCCTCAGTACAAAAAACAACATCATCCATCACATGCCTTGACAACCGCCAAGAAAATTGTGATATCAAATCCCGACACAATATTCAAATTTCAAAATGTTATTAAAGAACTTATTGGAACGACGTGAAAGATGTGAAACCCTTCTCTGAAATTTCAAACCCAAAGTCCAGATAGTACAAATGTCAATACTCAAAGACCCTATTTCCAGTTATTTGGACCTATATACATAATTATCACTACCATTCCCCAAGAAATTAGTACCATAAGGCCACAAAGAATCCACTTCATTGTAAGGTTAGGGGAACAATTGTTTCAAACTGGGCCAAATTCCAATTGATCAATGAACCAGGTCACCCAAAGTCGCTAACTCTTGAATGTACCACAACATGGACAAACATTAGAGACACACTTGAACATGATTGTTGATCATATATATCAAGATTTTACAGCTATCCATTTAGACAGTTGTCCAAGCTAGGAATTTGGATCCTAAAACATTAATTCTTCCACTATAAAGCCTAACTTAAGTCATTTTTTTAACCCTAAAACTTCACATTCACAATGCTTTCTTGCTTGATCGTCGGAATGTTTGTAGATATAAAACATCGTCTTGTTGACATGCTGCTCATCGTCCACCACCTTTGAGTAATCCCTCAAACTTAAGTTTTAGGTCTGAAAGGATCAGTTATCACTTGTGCGTCCAACCACTCCTAAAATGTCTAGCTTCGTAACAATAATGGTTGGTTGCATAGGACATGATAATTGCTACTGTAAGGATTCAAGTTGAACATGAATCTTTTTGGTGAAATCAAATAAGGTTTAAGTCGAACATGAATCTGGTGTTGTGCCAAAATAAGAACATGAATTTGGTGGTTTGATATTGAGGGACCACCTGCTACAACGCAAGTGACATAAAAGTTTGATCCGATCCAACATACTTACATGCATTAGGTCGTAAACAAATAAATCTCCTGGCCCGTGTGACGTTTCATCAGCTGTCACCTGTTCTACTATGACACCATCACATTATTTGCATGCCACTAAAATCCAGTTGCATAGCACCACAATTTCATTTGGAGTTGGTTGCTCTAAGAAAAATTAAATGTATTAAATTAGTTTTTTTTAAATAATTCTTGGGAAATAATTGTTAATTAATATTAAGGTACGCCATTAAACTACTTTTGTTTGTGTTATTCTTTTACCTTATCCAATTATATATTTTGTGGTTGCATCTCTATCTCCTAAATATAAAAAAATTGCAGAGAAATCTGCCAACATTAATTGTTTTCATGATCAGTTGTAGAGATGTAAATGCCGCCACAATTGCAGTGCAGTGGTTGCATAACTGCAGTTTAAAATCATACATCATCATTCATGTTTTTTAATCTAATTAAAGCATTTTGATGATTTAATGACGTACCAGTATGGTATAGATTTATTGTTTTTTTAGATAGGAATTTTCTGTAAAAATATTCAAATTGGTTCCCGAATAATTTTATATATGGAGACATATATATTTATGGTCCATGAAAAATGGCCTTTAATTCTTGACCAAAGAAAATGCCCTTTAATTTATCAAAATCTCAAATGGTTTTTTTTTTAACGGCGAAATGATTCTCATATATGAAACGACTAAGTACAATTAGTACTATATATACTCAAGTGAAGGATAAAGTATAAGGGGTATTGTGTCCAAGAAATATATCCTGGAAATACGCACTTGACGCCAAAATTATTTACATCAAATTTACCTTAAAATACAATCTAAAGGGTTATGGAACCATGCATAGTACATACAAGGATTCAAATGATATTTAGTTGGCCAAGAAGCACTTCGAGACGCATTTAATACTATCAACAACCTCCTCCATCGAAACTTTTCTTAGAGGAAAAATGGATGCATTTCTTGTACACAAAATTGTCCAAATGGTTGAATGTCATATCAATAGTAGTCATTTCAACCCTTTTTCCTTCTAAAATTGTCCCAAAAATGATTCTAAAAGGGCGAACACGTCTTTGGGGATAACCATAGAAACATCAAACCACCCAAAAATTGCATAACAAATACCCCTGCCAACTTACAAACAAAAAGGTGTTCCTCCGTTTCATCCACCATATCATTATCCACGAGGACTCTTCTTTTACGCAAGTTAACACGAGTTTGAACACGGCCCAACTACATTTGCCAAGCAAACGCAATTGTTTTTTTATGGCCTCAAACTCTCCCACATCAATCCCAACAAACGACATCTTGGTTCCACCAAACTCGGATAGGGAGCAACCTTGAGGAGATAATATCGAGTAGCATAAACTAAGCGTTAGTTCATCTCCATCCGAGCAATCCGACTTCCAATTATCCCGTCTTTGCGACAAATGAACACTTATTAGTAAATTGTTGAGATTAACAAGCAATTCCTCTTCCCACACATAAAAAAATGATGCCTCAACCAAAATTTCCACTTCCATTCATTTTCCTCCCCTCGCCCTATATCGGATACTGACGACTCTTGTTGTAATCATAGTAAGTATAACAGAGGAAACGCCAACCTAAGAATTTTCCTACCACACCATGCATCATCCCAAAAAAGGATGGACTCACCATTCCCAATCACCCTTTTACAACCTTGTACTAGCTAGGGGTGGGAATGAGCCGGGCCGAGCCGGACTTTACTTAAAAAGGCTAGGCCTAGTTGAAAAAACTAAGGCCTCAGCCTTGGCCTTTTACCTGTCAAAGGCTTTATTTTAAGCCTGGCCTGGCCTTTTTAAAAGTCTGGTCTGGTCTATTAGCCTGTTTAAAAGCCTAGTTTGTGTTACAGTTTTCAAACAGAGTATGTTCATCAATTTTTGTTTCTTTCAATTTGTGCAACGTATTTAATAGAGATCAACATTAATTAGATACAAATTAAACTAATAAAACACAATTGTAAAATTTATAGATGGTTAGAAACTCAGGAATAATCATGTCTGATGACAGCAAGGATTTCAAACTTAATCTAATAATCATCCTTGACTTTAGGCATATCAGTAGCAAGTCTTAACAGTTCACAAAACAAATAACCATATGAGTCTTATATGATAACTTGACAAGCTTCCAAACAGTACGAAACATCAAGAGTTGTGTTGTATCCCTAATACGAAATAAAAAAAAAATGAAAAAAATAATAATTGTGGTATGAGAATTTGAAGGATCAGTAATTGTTTTTGACATATATAAATATAAATAATATATGTGAAAAAATGTAATACACTCATATACGGGTCGGCCTGATAGGCTTGATAAGCTTTTTTATAAGTCTAAGCCTGGCTTAATTAAATTAATAGACTTTTTAAAAAGCTCAAGCTTAGCTCATTTATTAAACAAGTTAGGCCGAGCCATAGGCCCCTGACGGGCGGTCTGGCCTATTCCCACCCCTATACTAGCCAATAACCTTCTTACAAAACTCTTAGCAATCCCACAAAGATCCTTCCACCAAACTGATTGTGATCTCCGGCCCAAAGTTTTTTGAAAGTCAACATAAGGTGATGTTCAGATACCATATTTTACCATTAGAGTTTTCTTCCAAAGTGTTGGTTGACCGCCTTCAAACAATCGCCATTGCCATTTAGATAACGAAACCTTCATTTTCCTTTGGCCTACGCACATCGGACCGTTTGACTCAACTAATTTTATTGAATCTCCCACCCCACACATAGACTATGAGTCAACGATATAACAAGTAAATCAATTTTCATTGACATGTATTTATTGTTCAAATGAATATTATTTTCTCTATACTAACTAGAAATGTATAGAATTCCATATCCATATGAGTGAGGGTAAAAATATTTGATGCAATTGTATAGGAAGATAAATTCGGTCTTATAAAACTAAATATTAGATAAGATTCTATTTACTTTAAATTCAAAGTTTGAATTATTATGGTCAATTTCTCCTAAAATGTGATGAGTTAATACAAAGAAAATAGACTAGAGGAACACATCTATTTGCTAAATAGTGCACTCATAAATGGACAAATGTTGCCACAAAAGTATAAATTTTGCACTCAATAAGCTGGCTGCTGCAGACTGTGAAGAGAGAAAGGAAAGTATATATATAAGATATTTTGAATGTTGTGCTCTCCTTTTTCTCCGTTTTCTTTTGCATCTTTTTTCCCAATCTGGATTCTTATCTGCCATCGGTGCCATGTTGATGTCAAAAGTAAATACAACCAAATTAGACAACGGCAACAAAATTTCCACTACTTAATAGTTAATATATTCAACACAATTCGGTGTATATTTAGTTTTGTGACTGTCTTTGGATGAGAAATGTTAGCAACACACATTCTAACATATATTTTTTAACACATTTTTTTTATCTCGGTTAAAATTTACATGGAATCCACTAAATTTACATAGGATCCACGTGACTTGATGGGACATATGTAAATTTTAACCAATCAAAAAGAGTGTGTTGAAAAGTGTGTTGTTAAAATTGATTTTATAAAATTGGTTTTTGTGTTTAGATGTATTTATGTATTGGTGATTTTTGTGAATTTGTTGTTTAAATATTTTAAATCAAAATTACTTTCGAGTATAATGATCATCAAAAGTAGTTTTAAGTTTAACAGATATATAAAATGTATTGTGTTGAATATATAAAATGGATCTCAATTGATAGGGATTATACGTAGGAGTCGGGTTCAAAATTTGAACGACCTACTTTTTTTTCGAAAGCCCTGCTTGTTCATTTACAAAAGTTAATTTTAGTTTCAATTGGCCCACTTGATCAATTTAACAAAATATTCATGATAATTGATCGTTAGTGTTATTAATTTTATGAATGGTAAATGGCAAAAAATTATTCTCATCATCCCAAATTATAAAAGTCGCTTTAGTGAAAGAAAGAAAAATGTCCCAAACTATAAGTCATTACATATAAAAATAAAAAACCTTATAGTATAATTTAAGACGGAGTATTATTTTATGACGGATCAACCCACCACTAAAAGATGGGGACAAATTAGAAGTCTCAACTCAACCACTTAAATCAGCTTGTAACAAGCGTTTTGCCACTCCTTAAAAATTAAAAACAACAATAGAATCAAAGAAATTAACATTGGATTAATTTGGTACTCAAACCTCATGATTAATATTTTAAACAACTTATTTAAATTATAGTTAAAATTCGGTAAGCAAACCATGTGAAAACACCCGTCCACTGGACCCTTTATGTTTATTTTAACTGGTTACTTTCACTTTGCATCTTCTTCATTTTGTTTGTCTTTATACATAAGTATCTCCTAATAGATTAATTAATCTTTAACTTTATCTTTAAGGCCAACAACTGAACTACCCCAGTTGCTATAAATTGCACTTCAATATACATATCTAAATCTCACTCAACCCCATATATCTCGTGAATAATAAAATGACAAAAATATTTATTATTGTTTACCTCTTTTGTGACTATACAGAATAGCATCAATTGTTTTCATTTATGAAACTAAGGTAAAAAAATCCATAATTCCTTCTTCTCCAATCATCTTCATTTGCATTATTGCTAAAATTTTGTTTTTCTTTCATCAATTGATGTACCAGTGAGGACCATTTCTGAAGAGGAATCAATTAAGCTGGGGAATCAAGCAAGAAGCAGAAAACGGTCCCCACTTTGGATCAGAGCTACCCTCCAAAACTAAATTTCACACTTTCATCTTCTTTATCCCAAAGAAAAGCAAAAAAAAGTTAAAAAAATAATAATATATATGCTTCTCTTCCTCTTGTTTACTTCCTCTACTCTAAATATCACAAGACTCAGAAGACAATGACTCAAAATTAAGGAAACAAATAAATTTTATTGCCAAATATTTGTCTGTTAACTGTTATGTTAATATTTTCACCTTTATCGGTTAATCTACTCTATCTTTTAACTTGTTCAACTTTTAGTTGAACTCAATTTAACTATTCAACCCATCACATTTACGAGGTTATTGATTTACAATATCTAATTTGATCCAACAGCTAATATTTTGAGTTTTTTTTTTTAAACTAAATTAGCCCAGCCAAATCGGCACCGGAAGATTCGAACCTGTGATTTGATGGAGGAGCAAAATCTCATGTCTTAAGTCAATACATCACCATGTCAACTCAAGTGAGTTTATTTTGAGATATTTTTAAAAGCATATTTTATCAAATGTGTATATAGTGATCGTTCGATCTCAATCGATGGTCGAGATTGTTTCACCGTGTACTTCACTACTTCTATAACTTCACACAATTCCATACCAAGCTACATATGTACATACTCATAGAAAATTGAAAACCACTACACACACAATCCCATAAATTCCCTTGCATAAAATAACCATCAAAAAATTTAGCACAAAGGTTTCAAACTTTGCAAAAAAGAAGACCTAAATTTTCACACACAAAACAGAAACCATGAAACGCCGTTTTCTTGACACAGAGATGAGCATGCCACCATCATACGAAAACAACACAAGCGACTCATTCATCAACGTCGAAAATTTCGACACAAACATGGTGATAATATTAGCAGCACTATTATGTGCATTGATATGCGCTCTAGGGCTAAACACCATAGCTCGTTGCGCCATGCGGTGCAGCCGAAGACTCTCCGAAGAGACACCGGAACAAGCCACGGTGAGGCTAAACAAAACAGGTCTGAAAAAGCGTGAGCTGAGTCAAATTCCGGTGACGGTTTACGGTGGTGCTGGAGAGGATATTTCGGCGACGGAGTGTCCTATTTGTTTAGGAGAGTTTGAGAAAGGGGACAAAGTTCGAATGTTACCAAAGTGCAATCACGGATTTCATGTTAGGTGTATTGACACGTGGTTGGTGTCACATTCTTCGTGTCCAAATTGTAGGAATTCACTTCTTGTTGAGAGAGAATCCAAAGATGGGGTTGCCGGAGATGGGTTGCCGGAAAATGTTGCGGCGGTGATAGTTGAGGTGAGTTGAGAAGATGTGAAAATGGATGATGAGGTTTTGGTGTATGGTAGTTGTGAAATTTAATGTTAGTAGTTAGTAGTAGTTTTCATGTTAGTTCATGAATATTATTATGTGACCAACCTTATTTTTTAATAATGGAAAAAAATATTGTGTTTGTGTTGCACATATATATAATTTTCTAGTTAGTTCATGAATTTATGCTATCAAAATAATCTCCATCTAAATTTTAACCATCAAATTAACTTTATATCCTAACATTCATATGCTAATATTTAAAAACTAAAAAATGCTAACGAGTATTCTGTGTATTCAATTTGCAAAATTTATTTGACAATAATTTTTTAAAGTTTAAAAATGGTTAATCCCAGTAAAAAAAAAAAAAAGTTTCTTCAATTTGTAAAAGTTTCTTGAACTTGGTATCTCTCTCTTTAATTTTCAATTGTAAATATTATTAACTTCATCTAGAAATGTCACATTATATATATATAATAGAGAAATAGAAGAAAAATTGTTCAACAACATAGTTCATATGAATGATTCATTTGTAACAAAAGAAGATGAGTATTCTCAACACATTTCTCTCATTAGTTGATATTTATATCACTACATACCATTGTTGCGTCCCAATTCTACCACATGCATTCTAATTCTTTGAAGGAGAATGTTAACCAGTGCCTCCGAGGCATTGGTTAAGCAGTTAAAAGAAGTAAGATTTTATTAAAAAGTGGTGTAATAATTAGTTGGTCAAAAGTAAAAGTTTATATTTCCAAGACAATTTTTCTACTTTTGGATTCCTTAACCAGTACCCCTTGGGCACCGGTTAACAAGACCCTTCTTCGAAAAACCTCCTCCTTCCTCTAAGATCCTGCAAAGATACTCTGACACTCATAGTCTTTATAAGGTTGGACGCGTAAGGTTATAAGATGTTTGTGAGGTTTAAAGATTGAAAAATAAGCATACCTTGTGGAATGGTATCTCCTCCTTTTATTCATTATGTGAATGTCCTTTATTCGATCTAGAATCAGCTCTTATAAGCTAGAAAACATATTTCTTTATGCACAAATAATCACTGGATATTGATCTTTAGGCACCTAACAATTATCGCTCACATGCACCTTAAACTAACAAAAATACCTATATCAGAAGTTAACTACCGTTTGCATCTCTTTTTAAATCGATTAAACGGATTTAAAAATTTATAAAAGTAGTTAACTACCGTTTACGATATTTTCAAAGAAACACGTGAACAATTACTAGGTGCTAAGTGAGCAATTTCCATAATCACTTGCATAGTCATTTGGGAATATTTCTCTTGGGTTAGGAAAAAAACGCTGCCCATATCAATCAACAAAACTTTAGTTTCAAATTCCTTTGGAAAAGGAAAAAAAAAAACTTTGGGCTTAGGCCCTTTTTATAATAAAACAGTTATTTTGATTTCAAAATAAAGATTCAATTTACATTGGTACCACTTGATTCTTTGATGGGAACATATTAACGATCTTCAATGCACTGGCGGAGTCAAACCAAAAAATTTGAGGTGACCGCTATAAAAATAAACTAAAATATATAAATAATATAATATACAATAAGACCCATTTTGGTTTCATTCATCAAAATTTAAACTAAATAATATTTAAATTGATCATAAAAAAAAAATACTACATGACAAATACTCAGAGTGATGTTTTACGCGTCCTGACTTTTCATCTTAACTTTTCCTGTTGAAACAATTTCAAAATCAAATAAAAGGAAGGGTAAAAATCAAATAACAATACATGGTTTCAATGTTACATCAATTCTAATGACATTCAAATTTCATTGCGTACAAAAGTTAGTTTCAATATAATTTCATTGAAATAACATACATGATTTTAAAATGGACCAATTTATATTTCACTTGATTTTCATTAACAGAAGACAATGATAGCTGAATTCAAAAGTTGAGCTAGGTTCGATAGATCTTTCTGATGGAAAATGCCATGAATGTTGCTACTTTTCATGACAGGTTGCTAGAACATGCTTATAGTTATAGAAAAACCAGACACTATCAAAAATAGGGGAAGCAGCAAGATTAGCTCATCTAGGCATGCTAGAAATTGAAGATATGCTTATATATTTTTTGAATCAAATAAGCTTACCTTGTCCATCTTTTCTACCTCTACTATTTTTTATTATTGGATACATCCTCCTCTCAAAGTCATTGCCATACAACAAAACTCACACCAAAATAAAAACACTTCAGAAAAAAGATAGCATACACAAGTTAATGTTATATAGAAAAACTCAAGTTAATATTTCCAAAAATCAATTTCAACCTGTTACCAAAAAGATAGCATACATAAGTTAATACAGCTTAGCAGACAGTCTACCAATCAATCGTTAGACTTAATCTATTTTCTAGCAACATTCCTAAGTAATTCTTCTAAGCAATATTATTTAGAAAAGTCAAAAATCAAAAATCCTCTTTTGTATTGACTAGGGTATGGGGAAATTGAAATTGAAAATCAAATCAAAAATCAAATTCATTAACTAACAAAAAGAAATCAATGAATCATAGATACACTTACAGTTTTTTAACAGTTTTAGGGTTTGTAGAAAGATTGAGAGAAATGAAGAATCAGAGTAAGAGATTGATGCTGAGATAGGAGATGGAGGCTTTGAGTTCAACGGAGAGTTCGTCGGCACGGACTGATTGTCGATTGATGAGGATGAATGATGTTGCTGTCGGTGAATGAGGGTGAGGAGAAAAGAAGCGATTCCTCAGTTCTTTCTTGTGTTCTGGAGAAAAAAATAGTAATGAGAGGGAGAGAGTGGGTGAGTGGCATGGTTGTAATATTAAAATTAAGTCAAGAGTATTATAGTAGTTTCATAAAATTAATGGGTAGGCCATGACCATACCCAGTCCACACGTGGCTCCGCCAGTGTCAACGAGGGATCTCTCCCTTTTAAGACTTGATACCTATTAAGTATTTTCATTGAGGTGAAATTATTTTGAATATCTAATAGGAACAAGGTCTCAATGTAGACCTCTAATCTTAAGTGAGACCAACATTTTTTTAATATTAGAATATTGAAATGTAAGGATATAAAAAAACAGAATAACATCGCTGGAGAAGAATAGGAGAAAATAAATTGGATTTTTAATTTGGTATTAGGGGTATTTTAGGTATTTCACATCTTTTGGATTTTTTATGAAGATCATGAACAAGAAGGTGAAGATCTAACGGTCCTTTTTTATGATAAATAGATTGAATGGTTAAAAATAACAAAATTAATAAGGTCTACGATGGACCACTTTTAAGGTCGGTCCACCAAACATATTTGGAGTTAAAGTTAACAGTCGAGATTTATTTGTCAAACGGAAGAAAAGACGAGGGACTAAAACACCATTTTTATTA
Source organism: Medicago arabica (assembly GCA_946800305.1). NCBI lineage: Eukaryota > Viridiplantae > Streptophyta > Magnoliopsida > Fabales > Fabaceae > Medicago > Medicago arabica. The sequence continues at coordinate 37,847,222 of OX326969.1, forward strand.
ATTATGAGACCAAAATGAAAGCATTAAATTAAATAAGGGACCATTTAAATACCTAAAAATGAATTTCTCCATCGCGGATGCTCTAACATTAGCAACCAAACCAAAATAGGTCCTAGCCAGAATCGATACGAATGTATTTTTAATCCATTTCAAACTGATAAATAACAAGTTGTGTTTTTCTACCCCCCGCACTATCTCTTTATGTTGAAAAATATCCTTTGAAAATTATCTACCAAATGCGTTAACACTAAAAAAAAAACAATACTCTTCAAGGGTAAGGATTGTAGGGGGTGGGGAGTAGGAAAACAACTCTCATAAATAGAAGTCTTACACGCATTGAATCATGCCTCCTTATAACGAAAGAAAGTTGTTTTTTTGGCATAATTTTTTTTTAAAAAACACATGTAAATTACGAAATTACCATCGGTGGTAGTTAAACTACCGCTGAATTCCTTTCTTCAATGGATCATCAGATCATATTCTCCGTCATCCCTCTCTCCAAAAATCACCATTGTATCATATTCCATTAAGATGAAGCTTCAATGGATGATGCATGCATTAAACACTGGATTTTTTTTGTTGTGTGCATATTTTAAATGAATTCGTTTTGTTTTGTTTTATTTATCTGATAGGTTAATGTTAAGATTATCTATGAATAAGGTGGTTTATAGTTTTTCTATTTCTCCAGATCCGTATATGTTTCGTCTTTTGAGACACTCAGATTTAAATTCCTCTCTTCTTCTTCTTCTTCTTTAATACCTTCATCTCTAATGCGGCCTCCTTCTTCCCCATAACGAGAAGACAATACCTTAAACGAAAGACTATCCCTATCCACTAAACACCTCCAACACCATTTACCTAACAGAGCAATATTAATTTTTTTCAATCTCCTGACCCTTAAACCACCAACCTCCTTTCTCAAAAAAACCGAGTCCCAAATCAACCCAAGCTATTATGTTTATTAATATCATAATATAAACACAATGTGAATATATCAACAAAGATATGAAAGTTGGTATGGTTAACGGTAGTGAAGTTGCAAACCTAAATAAATCAAAGGCTACATAATAATTTGATCAAATTCTGTTTTTTTGTGGAGGCTTGATAAATATATTTTTAGCGCAAATGCGGGTAGCGGGTATAGGTACCTACAAGTTCAAAGGTATGGGTCTGGTACCGACGTGTGTATAAGTTTGGGTGTTTTTTTTTTAAAGTTGTGGTATAAGAACGAGTACTATAACACCCTATCCATTTTTATCCATGCCTAAGATTAGATTAGAAATCAAGATCTTGGTTGTTTGTGACACAATTTTCCTTAACTCGTCTTTGTTGACTGATAAAAATAAATTGTTTATAATATTTGCTCAACTCACAATATCGATATGATTATGTTTAACATGTTTATCTGAGTTAAATTCCAAGATATTATAGTTATGTACTCCCTCTAATTCCATTTATAAACAAATTTTCACTTTGTAGTTTTTTATTTTTTGAAGAATACTTTGTAGTTTCATTGACTAAATAATATATATGGTATATGATATAAACCACATACATCATTTATTCAATAAATTCAAATAATCAAAATTTATCTATAAATGAGATGGGATGGAGAGTTTCTAACTGAGTTTTATCACCTAAACAAAAAAGAAGTTAGGAAATCGTGGTGTGCACACTTGGCACGTGCAAGGCAATTAGGTTGATGTCACGTGAGACCCACCTAGATTCTTAAAACTGTTGATCTCAGTGTGATCTTAAATCAGACAGCACAAGATAGTCAAAGACCTATCTTGGTGGCTCTCTTTGACCAACACATGTCACTTTTATAAATACACTTTTTTTATTTATTATCGTAAAATACGAAGAAGTATGAAAGAGTAGTATAATAATTTCATTTCTTTGACCGGCTTGTCACGCTCAATCAAGGTTAACTTCGTTGAAAATCGTGGAGTATCATGGAATTACCAAATTGGTCATGGATCCACCACCATACCCATTTGTAGTCACAACTCTTTTGGTATTTTTTGCCAAAGAAATGTCTTAAAGACCCTTTTCCAAGAAAATTTAAAATCACCTACAACCAAATATACGGCCAAGCAGAGTCTGTACTACTCTAAAACGAGAGAGTATAGTTGGGATAATTTTAGAAAAAGTTCGTGGATAATATTGATGATGAAAAACACAAATTAGATAAGACTTTTATATTAGCACAAAAAGAAAGATAAGACTTTTAGATAAAACTTGTAGAAAACTTGTCTCTATCAAGAATAATAAGAGTCTCTAATTATTATTATTATTATTATACTCGATTTATTTATTTATTTTCTTTAAGAAAAAGCTCACCAACCTCAATGTTCAATTTTTTTTTTTTTTTTACAAAATACCAAGAGCATCCACATTGGTAGCGTCTTTACCATTTAAGATCCAGTGTTTAATAGGTACCATCAATGGGGAAAAAAAATTTGAGGGTCACTTAAGACTCCGGGTCTAACTTAAGACCTTCAATCTTAAGTGGACCCCACACCACTTTTCAATAAAATAATCATTATTTGAGTTGCTTTTGTTGTTTTTCAATTGCAATTTTCATTCTTGTTATTTATTGGTGAGACCCATATAGACATTTCGTTAGAGAGTCTCCATTGGAGTGGTAGAGTACCTATTAGGTACTATTATTAAAAAATTATAAAAAAAATGATGTGTCCATGTGGGACACGTTTAAGACCTTAAAATTGAGGATCTCCAATATGAATGCTCTAACAAATCATAAATCAAATAGGTTCTCACATTGACAACAAAAATTGAATCCACGATCGATTTGCAAGTGAGTCAACTCTTTAACAACTCAAACAACATAATTGATTGTGTATGTTTGGCTTCAAGTTTTCTATCCCATACACATATTTCTCACGGTTTTTAGTGTGTTTTTGTCGCGATTTCAAGAAGCTCTAAATGGTAGCTTCCGCATTGACGTGGAAAGTCAACGTGATGCTTTACCAAACACATGCTTACTCAAATTATTATGTTCTCAACTCCGCATGTCTATATAATTAAGGCTATTTAGAACATGTGTTTAATTTTGAGGAGTTCAAACACAAACTCTCACCGATTAATTGATCTCACGAGGTGATGTATATGTATTGAGTGAGTATGAATTTTGAATTGGAGAAGTTCAGACTACTGGTATGTATCAAAGTTGTTGTTTTTGGATTTAGAAAAGTACTTTTTTGAAAAAAATAAATCATCGTCAAACATATTATCAGGTTGAGTCACGATCATGTCGCTTTCTGTAAGACGTTTCGTGACACTACCCGAGTTTGTGTAAGGTAGACTAACAACCGCGTCACCTCTAAGATAAAAGAGCTCAATTCACCTATTCGATTACATACTGCACCGTAAGTAATCGTTTGAGAAATAACACACTCAAATATGGTGTAATCGTTCGATTAAACCACTTTATATGGTACGAAGACCACTCGAAACCGAATGGACATAAGGAGTAGAAGAAAGGAGAAGGACTCATCAACACAAGTCGAAAGAGGTGAAAGAGAGGAAAATCACAGAAAACATCAACTGTGTTTTTTTGGTGTGTTGAATAAGTGAGGTGAGCTCTCCATCTATAGGGAGAGTTCGTAACAAATCCGGAGTTACTTATGGATTAAGTTAGCTTACAGATTAATAAAACTTTATATTTACGCATTCGTGGATTGGTTCGTTGTCACGCAAGTGGATATATCCGAAACCTTCCCGATACTTTGTTGGATCGGATCATAAACGTTTTCCGATAATGATTAAATTAACAAAAACTTAATCTTTTAGACCCATGCCCGGCTGAACGGCCGCGTCGGCGTCGCACGTGATATGTATATTTTTCCGTAAGCGCTTACTTGTTTGAAAAAGTGGGTACTCCAAAAGCACACCCTTGGAGGTCACCGTCCACTAATATAAACACTTACTAGAAGATATGGCTATCAAATGTGGGATATTTTTTAATTCATACCGACGTTAATTCTAAATTACATGTGTTTATTCTTTCCAACTTCCACTCAAATTCACTAGTGTTCCAACAAAAGCAAATGAAAAGCTTAAAAGGATCTTGTATAAACAACTAGTATAGTCTATATATTTATTTATTCCTAAGACAAAATTTGATCCTTAAACGCTTGTTAGCATTTATATTTATTTTATACGTGTTGTTTATCAAGTTAGACAATTGAACAGTATGTGGATAAATTACTGAAGAGAAAAGAAAATATCAATGCACGTTGAGAAAGATTTTTGATAAAGAAATTTTTCAAGTATTCTACTTGCTTTTAATCAAAAGTAAAATTAATAGAACATATATTTTTTTTGGACAGAGTCGTCATGTTACATGGTTTTCCACCACTCTTCTGTTTAATGGAAAATGAAATATATTAATGAAAGCAGAAGACAAGGGATACTGATATCCTTTACAAAGATAAAAGAAAATACAATATCTAAAGAACACATAAGGCAGCTAAAATTTGAACATGCCAAATAAAAAAAACAAAAGGGTGGATGGTTCCATGATCCATCTATAGAAAGTGCTAGAAGACTCGTGTAATTTATCTAATAACTATGTTAAAGATTTTTTAAGTGGCTAAAATGAATTATATTACCCAATCGAAATATCTTTCATAGCGTAAGGTGTATCAAGAAGGAACAACAATAGTCACAAGAGTATGTACAAAACAGAAACAAAAAAACAGAAAAGGAAATAACATTAGTCGATGCCAACATAGTGAAATGATTAAACCACCCGTCATGATAATTGAAAGTAAGAGTGACATATTCCGTCTGCTTTCAACCACAGAAAAGTAAGTAACTTAATCGTATCGACTATCTGATATGTCGAGCATTTTTAGCATTGAATAATTTGTTATTTCTTTCTTTCCATGTTTCCCACACGGTAGTAAACCAAATCAGACATCTAACCAACAATAAATAAAATGTCAAACTATGTTAAAGATGTTATTGTATCCAACATAGACTATCAATTTGAATAAATAGATATTGTTTTATTTTATTTTAAAAAAATCAATAATTGAAATCATTGTTTTTTTATTGAGAGAGATATCATGTAAAGTACGTAAATTTTCCACAAGACCATAATCATTGAATTCAAATCCAAAACAAAATCAAACCATAACGTAACAACAAATCTTAAAGAACTGACGGTGGTCAAAGAAAGATTTCATTCATAAAGAAAACTAATTTGGTCAAAGTTCAACCAAACATAAAGTACAAAATGCATCCATTTGTGATTCATACCAAAAACAAGGGCATTCAAAGTCACTTTGAATTTCAAACCCCAAAAATAGAAGCCAAATCGAAAAAGCAAAGAAAAGGGCAAAATAGTCAAAACACAAAATCAAACATAAAAAAGCAGATCTTGTGTTTGGTGTTTAATGAAACAAAACATTATTTTAATGAATTCAATAAATTTTGGTATTGTTTAGGTTTGACCACTGCTCATTGTGTTCCACTTTCTCTCTCTTAAATCTCAATATTCTTCATTCTTCATTCATTTTCTCTCTCTAAAATCTTCATCACTTCATTGCTTTTTCCAATTTGCTTTCTTTGACTCGATAAGTCGTTGAATTCAAATCACTAAAAGTTTCATTTTTCACCAATTTCTGTGTTGCATGAGCTCCCATTTCTTCACCAGGTTCGTTCAATTTTCATCACTTTTTCTTTGATTTTTGTGAAAGTTCAGTGTTTTCAGCCGCAAATTTTGAGTTTTTTTTTCTTTTTCAATCTGTGGACTTGTTTGCTAGTTTGATTCATTTTTATTGTTTTTCTCTGGAAAATTATTGATTTGGATAAATTTTTCAACTTTGGAAAATTCAATTTTTTTGTTATGTTGATATAGTGAAACTAAATTGAAAATTTGGGTTTGTGTTAAAATTTTAATTTTTATGGATCTGAATTGGTTTTTCATGTAGTTGAACTTAGGTAAAAGTTGTGTATGTGGAGCTATTATGGATTTTGCACTTGATTTATTATATTCATTTGCAAAGAAGCGTTTGGTTTACTTGTTTTTTTTTTTTTTTGTAAAGAAATTATTTGTTGTGAGATTGGAGAAATAAGTAATTTTATTTGATCATATTTTTGGAATGTGATGTGATGGATACACATGTTGGAAATATGGTTCATGAGGCTTAACAAATTATTCCTTAGTTGTAGCGTTTCACATTCAATTTTGGATGAAAATTAATGATGAAACATTGATGCCCATATATTAGTAGTTAGACACTTGTTAATTGGAATAAACTGGATCACTCTTTGGTTCATGTGTTTCGTTGCGAGTCCTCACTTCAGAATACAGATCACATTGAGTTTCATTTGACGCTAGAATCACATGCCAAATAGCAGGAGTAGTGCTGGAATCGTAGGAATCTCAATTTGGTTGATAGGGGCATTGTTAAGTCAAGTGCTGCTCAGATACAAGCTGATGTGTGCTGATGATTGGGACATGCGGTCATGTACTCATGTTAATGCTTCCTTTACGATAAGTCGTTGGTGGTGGTAGCATGATTTGGCATTGTCGATATGGACAGTTGAGTTTATGAGGGATGAAAAGTGCTGAAGATCTGTGATGGACAGTCACTTTGGAACTAAGGACTGTTAGCATAAATTAGAGTTGATGTCACAATTATCTAGTGATAGTGTCAACAATAAAAATTTAGGATAAAAATATGACTAATAGATGCTTTATCATTTTCTCTTGTTTTCTTGCTTTTTAGTTAAGCATTACTCTTGAAGTTCCTATCTCATATTGATTGATATTAATTTATGCTCATTTTATCTTCTTAACTTTTTTGCAGAGATAAACAATTCTTGAAAACAACCTAGTTCTGTACAAAGGATGGGGTGTTTCACTGTATTGAAGAGCAAGAAGAAGAAGTCTGATTCTTTTGCCTATGTAAAACGCATTAGCCATAACGAGCATGCACCTTCAGTACTTCCTGAACCTCAAACTCACACTCGCTCACTACAGTCTGCACCTCCTAGTTTCAGGACCAGAGGGAAACCCATTCAATCTGTTAATAAAGTAACTAACAATAGAATACGCGCATTATCTGCTCCATCGACTCTTGATGTAGCAGATCAAGATGCTTTGGCCTCAATTGAGTACGAGGAACAAGAAGAGTTCAAACACCGAGGAGGAGGATCGATGAAGGAGCTGCGTTCTTCTAGTCCACAACCTTTACCACTTCCATCTCCTCAGGGAGGTAGTTCACTGAAGGCTATTGGCAGCTTTAAGTTGGGGACAGCTAGTGGTCCTCTACATGCTTCTGGACCTTTGCCGCTTCCTCCTACCGGTTCACTTCGGAACTTTCCGTATGAGGAAGTTGCTGCTGCTTGCCATAATTTCTCTTCTGATCGATGCATGTCGGAATGTCTTTCATCCACCATATATAAAGCTTACTTTGGTGATGATCCTTCAAATTCAAAGAAGTTTGAAGCCACTGTCACACGTCTTCACCCATCATCTCAGGTGCTTTTCTCAGTACTGTATTATTTTAGTTTCATATCTTGGTATCTTCATGCATGCTAATTGCTAATTGGTAATCTAAATAGTGTGAAATTATCTAATATAGAGAAATAATGCCTGCATTATTATCTTAGAATGGCTAGACTTCAAATTCATGTATGTATTTTGCGGTGCATGAGATGTGTTATGTGTTAATCTTAACCTTAATGTTGTGTTTGGTTGATTTCACCGATAAATGCAACAGAGGAAAAAGATTGCTTTTAGGTTTTTCACTTTGTGCCCTTCAGCTTGCTATATGTGCGGTGTTTAAGCATTGTTCTATGTTTAAGCATTGTTCACTTTGATTAATATGCTATTGTTGTCAAATCCTTGCAAATTGACTGTCATGAATTCCATGCCTGCTGATTGAAAGGGACACAATCACCAGTTATTGTTAGTGTTGTAAAATATATCTTTTTTATGACATTGAAAGATTCTAATTGACATGAGAACTTTCTGAAGTGGTCTAAAAGTATCTATCTTTTTACAGGGTTTGAAGGAATTCATAAATGAGGTTAATACTCTCGCAACATTGCAACATCCAAACCTCTGTAAATTGCTAGGATTTCATGCACGTGATGGATCAGAACACAAAATGTTGGTCTATGAGAGGCTATACCATGGAAGCTTGGACCGCCTTTTGTATGGTAGATCTGATGGACCATCAATTGATTGGAATACAAGAATGAAAATTGCAATGTGTGCTGCCCATGGTCTTACTTTCTTGCATGAAGAAGGGCCTTTTCAGGTAATTAGTAAGAAATCATAATGGATATATTGAACTGAATAAACTTCGTCTTGTCGTGTCAGCTTTATATGTTCACATGTGCTGTTTAGATCTCACCAAGCGAGTGCTAATGGACCTTATTCATTCTGCTTTTAATGTTATGGACTGTATGATTTCAGTGATGTTTTGATTTGTTTTTGGTTTCTACTGACCTATTTAACAATAATATGTGCATTTTGTCTTTGTTGCAGGCAATGTATAATGAGTTCTCAACAGCCAACATACAGATTGACAAAGATTTCAGTGCTAAGCTTTCCGGATATGGCTGTGTTGGTCATATTCCTGAGGAAGAGATTTCCAGCAGTTCATCTGTAAGTACTTTGATTTACAAATGTTTTTCGGTAATTCTATCTAAGATATCCATACAGTGTCTATTATATATTTAGCTAATGTTCTCTACCTTATCATCTTTATGTTTATCATGAATATTTGTTCCATAATTCTTGCTCTCATACATTATTATATTCATGAATTTATTTTTGTTCAGGCTGTTGGAAACTTATCAATGGAAACATTGGAGAAAGGAATGCTGACCCCCAAAAGCAATGTGTGGAGCTTTGGAATTTTTCTTTTGGAGTTACTTACCGGAAGAAAGAATCTTGATAGCCGTCACCCCAAGGAAGAGAGGAATTTAGTCAAATGGAGCAAGCCTTTCCTTGCCGATAATTATCGTTTATCGCTGATCATGGACCCTCAACTTAAAGGCCGCTTTCCTTCTAAAGCAGCAAGAACAATAGCCGACATTGCACAAAGATGCCTTCAAAAGGAGCCATCAGATAGACCGACCATGAGAACTGTTGCTGAGCAACTCAAAACGATACAGGATTTGAAGTACTCTTGTAGGTTTCCACTACAAGAACCAGCGCCATTATCTGGAAAGGAAATGTTGAGATCGCCAAGTCTTAATGGTATTGTCTGCCCTGCGCCAAGGTTGAGTTACTCTCCATCCCGGCCATCGGTAGCCCTGATACCAATTTCGCCTCCAAGATGGTCTGGGGTGCCCGTTCTTCCACCTCGAGCTTGTTCTTCTACTCTCTCATTGGTAGAGCTTGATAGGCAAGAAAGCCGTAAGTCATCATCCTCAGCCTCCAGGAGGGCCAGTGTTGAAGGATTTTGAATGTCTATATAAATGTTCATTTTTTATTTATTTTTTTGTGTGGTTCAACACAAATTTATAGGAGATAAATATATGGTTCTTTCACCTTTAATCCCTCAGTGTAATGCTGAGGCCTGAGGTGATGTTCTTTTGTAGATAGTGGAAAGGTTGGTGACTGGGTTCAATTAATACCCTACTTATATGAAAAATTTAAATAGTTTTTAGCATTTTTATCCTTTCTCCTGCGCCAAAAAGAAAATATAAGGGGTGAAATAAAGTTGCTTTGCCAAGATTAATGATCTATTATGTGATATAGAACGTGCAATTAAATTTGGTCCTGATGTGGAATAAGAGAAAGGACATGAATATTTATTTTTAAGTTAAAATTGTATCAATATAAAACATTTAGGCCCTAGCTAAAAGGAACAAGGTGTGGACCAAACCAAAGTTCTGTAGGAAATAACAGATACAAAGCTTTCGAAAAAGAAAAAAAAAACTACAATATTAAGTGTTGAATTTTAGGACAAGATAAACCTGTTCAAAATGAAATGGTTATTATTTTTTCCACTCTATAGTTTTCCGCGTGTCTTATTCAGATTTTAAAATTCGAAATGTTTCAACATGTTTTTGAAGTTTTTTATGGGGTGTTTATGCCCTATTTAGATTATAATCTGAACTACATAGGACGCGCAACAACACTTCAAGTGTATTGTCCACATCGACTTCTTATGTATCAATGAGTGATCCATCTTCATGTGTCTTTTACCTTTCATCCCAATTCCGGTTACTATTTTCTCTCAGGGTATTTTAAGTATCATTTGCATGCAATGGCGGCAAATACTACTTCCCTAAATTAAAAATGATATTCATTTAAAAGATTAACATATCGTGAACACTGAAGATTAAACCTCCACCACATGGTTGAGAGTTGAGACCTAAACTTTTTCACTCGGTACATATAGGTTTCACTAGAGATGCCAATCTCACTTAGTAAGATAATACTTGATTGTTTGTTGTTGTTACACCAATCTCACTTAGTAAGATAATACTTGATTGTTTGTTGTTGTTACACGCGTGCTTGAATTCTTGAATCCATCTTATTCCTTTTGTTGCTTTTTTTTCCCTTTTTTCCTTTGTTCCTTTATTTCAATTTTTGTGCAAAAATTTAGTATAGCAGCAACTACAAATATTACAAGAAATGACGGAACTTTCACATGAAAGCTTTGCAGCAAAATTTTGGTTTCTTAGAAAGCCAGAAAAGGTTAGTACTTTGAAGTTTCAAGTGACAACTTAATGTCTTGTTTTAGTAAAACACGACTACATAAAGTCTTCAAATACTAACCATAAGATCTATATACTTCCCAAATAAGTACAAGTTTGAATATAAAACCTATTTGAGAACCATAAATAATCCACCATTATCCTTAAGCAAGCCTAAACTATGTATACATTGCAACTACAATGAAGGTCTTCTCCCAATTGATGTGGTTGATCTACACAGATCAATTGATATCACTATCTTCCATCAAAAACCAACTCTTTGCATAGATCATATAGATCAAAGTCTTTTTAATGGTTTCAAAGAATCTGAAAACACCAATCAAAACAATATTATCAATTTTCATGATACAATAAATTATAAGTATTCACTTGTCTCGTTATAAGTATCACAATTGAAATTGAAATATTTATGCTTCAAATTATTTGTCACTTTAGAATTTCAAAATGATGTTATTAACTTTTTTCTACGACTAAAGAACATCATGAATACCTTGTTCATTTTCAAAAGATTATCCAAGTTCCCCTTAGGTTCAATTCATGGGAGCAGAACATGAACACCTGAAGACAGCACACAAAAGCTTAAAAACATTGTGAAAATCAAGATTTATTAACAATTGCATTGCACCAGAAATATGAAGTCTTTTATGTTTACCTTCTTTGATCCCATAAATTCTCCACAAATCCCAACTTTCTCCATTCTGAGCACTTATCACACTGTATCCATTGCTCTTTCATCCTGTGGTTCAATCACAATGCAAATGATATGTTCATTTAGTCATAAAGAAAATATATATTGGTTTCTCTATTAGTAGTTTAGCATGACATGGAAGTTGGAACAAAGTTAAAAGTTTTTAAAATGTCCTATAAGAAATGAAAATTATAAAAGTATGGTTTTAGAAAATACCTTTTATAAGGTCAGGGTGCTTTTAGTCTCACAGTAGGAACTATAATAAGTACCATGTTTTTTTAAATATGTTGAGGATTTAAAAATGATAAAAAAAAAAAGTATAGGGACTAAACTCAAAAGTTCATAATTTGGAAGGACTAAGTGAATATTTGAGCTACATTAACAAGCAGAAACACTGTCACGCATGTTTATCTTACTCATTTATGAATATACCCTTCTTTGCAATGATAGGAGGTTCCTGCATCAATTTTAGTATAGTCAATTTCCATCAACACCAATAAAACATATTCAAAGATTTTGAGCAAACATTCATTGATTTAGAGCATAGTCACATTAAACATTCATTGATTTTTGTCACTAAATTAGTCCTTAAAATTTAAATGTCACCATATTATTCCTATAAAGTTTATTTTAATGAATTAGTTTTCAAATACATGATTCTGTCAACAACAAAAAAAAGTTCTCAAATACATGATCCTCACCAAATAAGGAATTTCATAAAAATTAGTACATGTTAGTAATCATAAAAGTTTACTCACTTCATATTCTTCAAAGACATGATCCTCAATAACCACAATGTTTGAATTAACTGTTGGAGGTGGATGAAGAAAATCTTGAGCCTCTTCCCAAGTAAGTTTCAGCATCAATGCTTCTTGGTTATTAATAAGCAAGCTCTTATTTTTTGACTCAATGTCACATGTTCTTTTCTTCTTAGGAACTACTAGCTCTTGTGGCAAACACATTCTCTTTCTTTTCATGCCTTTAGACATAGCAATGTTATTCACCTGGTGGGAAATAAGTTATCATAAATACAAAAATAGGAAGTTTCATTTCAAATGGGGCCATAGGACAAAATAGACATATGATATTCATGATCAGTATGTTACTAAATGTATTCATTACAAGAAAAGTCTTCCTCTAATGACACAGAAAAATTTCACACTTCTGTTTTGTGTGCTATTTGTTTTTCCACATTTGCGCAATCTTACGCGAGATATTTGCTAGTATCAATTTAGAGTATGTTACCTGTATAAATGAAACCGATGCCCTTCGAAACCCTATCATCAGTTTCTCCCCAGGGTCCATCCTGTTAAATGTTACTGCAAAAAAATTTGTAAAAGGAAAATATTATGTATATTTCTATCCATAATTTGAGCCTACATGAAATGAAATGATAATATATATAAAAAAAGTAACATTGGCATATAGTAAAATCAATTGCTATTGAACTATGAGTGGATAGTAAAATATACCAAAATCTCCAACTTGCAATTGCATAGACTGAATCCAAGCATGTACTCCTTCTAAAACATATATCCTGCTGCTATTGTTTGGCCAAAATCTAAATTTAAACACCAATTTCTTCCCTTTTACGTCTTCGATTTGTAAATAAATCCCCCCTGGTTGAGAAATAGGTGGAAAATATGTCTGCAAAATTCATCCACTTTCAGTTCAAACAAATTACACAAAGATTTATAATAAAATCATTTGCTAAGAGCTAATACCAAACTTACTTCAACACATGATTTTGGAAGAACCATGCGACCAAGTCGGCCAACATCACTAGCAGTCAATGTCTTCTCGAACAGTGGCACAATGGTGGAATTTAAACTTTAACACATTATTGGTTATGGTTCACAAAATAATTTTCTCAAGAGTACTAATCATATAAACAATAAGTTCATCATTCTACATAAAATAAACTGAAGAGTAATCAAATTACACAGATTTATAGACATTGATCCCCTTATAGACATGATTTATACGACAGTAAATTGAACGGTATAACAATATCAAGTACTACTATATTAATGTTAAATCGATTCTTCCTAGCATAAAACATTTGACCTATAATGAAAAATTTAGCAAAGTAATGGATACTCTCCAGATAATTGTTGTAATTCTTGATCAGTAATCTTAGGCAAATTACGGGCAGATATGTGTTTCCTTTGTCGTCTTATAGGCGATTTCCTTGCAACATGATGAATTGGAGATTCCATGCAGACATTTATCTCTGACTCAGTAGCAAGAGTTGACTTAGGGAGCCTGTGCAAAAGATTCTGAGACTTAGTCTGTGCCTCTGATAGATTTGGAATTGAATTTTCAGTTTGTTGTTGCTTTTCACCAACAACAATACCACCAAAGGAATTTGAATTTCCAAAAGGAGTATTAAGGGTCATACTCAAATTTGTCCTAGCTAATGATTCATATAAATCTCTCACTTTCATATCAGATTTGGTTGGCTTAGATGATACATTATTGGAACCCTAATGACATTGTGATGTCAAAGTGCTTCCAAGTTCTTCAATGGAAGGGGAAAGTGATCTCTTCCGTTTCAGTACTTGAAAACTGTGAAAATCATTGTCAATTCCATGCACTTGAAATTCAAGAACAATGCAAGTGATATATTTAATATACAGAACTCACATATGGAATGTCACATTAGCAAAAGAATAATGTCTCAAAATAAGTGTTGTTTTATGTTTTTTATCATTAATTATTTTGTAATAAAACTTATCTTCAAATTAATACTATTGCATAACTTCTGATTACAACATTTATGAAAACAGTTCACACATGATGATTAGTAAAGATAATTTTGTGAAATTGTTACACTCTATCATTTATTTAGTTTTATTAATCTATGTGAAATAATCTTAAGGGAGTACAATCTAGTATCACAAACACTAATGCATTTCATGAAATTGTTAAGATAAAAAATGGTAAGAAAGTCATAGGTTTTGAATTGAATGTATTATCCTTTATAAATTTGGACTAAAAGTGAGAGACTATGAAGCATGGGTACTTGTAAAACGGTGAAGTACCCGTACAGGGTACGCACCTGTACCGTACCGAGTAAGGTATTTATGGTACTCTATTTTTGTTCATTATTGTATTGTGGGTGAAATTTTTTGCTTTCTTAGGACAATATAATATTATTTGTGTCGTTAAGTTTCTTCGTTGTTGCAACCAACTTTAGATTTCGACTTTTTAAATTTTTAATGTGATTTTTTTGTCGTGAATTGAAGAATTTAACTCTTTCATGTTATTGACATGCATGTACCTTACTTTTTCTAAAATTATTGTATTCTTGTACCGGGTACCGTACCTATACAACATAGGGCTGAGAGATGTCTTCCTCTTATAAACATTTTTAAAATCTCATCTCAAATCTGAATATAGGACTCTCTTCATACACTGTCCAAGACTTTAATTTAGAGTGTGATATGTACAAATCAAGTGTAAGGTTTTTTTGCAATGCCTACAATATAATGAATTGAGCAATATAAATTTATGTTACTCGTACTTTGAAGTCTTGAATTCTTTAAGCAGTTTATAGCTTATGCCACCAGTATCTCGCAACTCAAGTAGTGACTGAGAAGCAATGCATCAACAATGGAAACCCTACACATAAGACAAAACACAAAGTGTTAATAATTAAACATTTTGTAGCACGTAAAATACAAATATATAGGCAGAGAAAGTATAGATGCAATCATGCAATGTTAATTATAATAATATACCTTGCCACATAAAGAGCACGATAACTATTTCATTTCACAAAATGTTGATTGCTCGATAGAACTATAGTAGACAAATTCAAAGTAAGAAAACGAGCATATGTAATTTGTATTTGCAATGTCCAATTTTAAACAAATTCTATATAATAATAATTTTGCAGCCTCAAGTATTGATCAAGTTAATAAAGAAATCTAATGGACACAGAGATGGCAAGGTTTAGAACATTAATGGAGGCTGCTAGGGTTCTATTACGTAACTAACTTACAAAATCAATAGAGTAAGGTGTATAGATAACAAAGGAAAAGACTAAATTACCCTTAAAAGTCAAGTTAACCTCACAAACTCACACGTATCATGAGAGAGTATCTAGAATTTGTTAGTATTTTTTTTTTGAGCAAAAAATTGGTTAGTTAACAAAAATGAAATGTGACTTAGTTTTTTTTTTTTAGCAAAGAAATGTGACTTAGTTAGCACCCAAACCATTTGCTTATTACCTTAAGAAAGTTTCTCCTCCCTCTAATTCAATTATAAGCAAAATTATCCATTTTCACGGTTAATAAAATATAGATGGAAGTCGTTTACATGTCATATTTTAACTAACAAAAATGCTAAAATTATTGGACTATATAAAATCACAAAAACTAAATTATTTTCTAATGTTAACTAATTCAAAGTTTCTTCTCCATCATCATCATTCATAATGAACATGACTTCTAAATATATGTGTATCTTCACCAATGTCAAACAACTATATTTCACATTTTTATACCCTTCATTGTTTTCTAGAATATATATGTGTATCCATAAAAATTTAATCTCATATATATTCGATTAACTATTTTAAAAATTTAAAAAATTATGATATGTTTAACATGTATCTACGTGCATCCACATAACATCAAAATATGATATGTATTTAAAATGATGAGAAATGCTAACAAGTGTTTTTGGAGCACTTGTTTAAAAGTCAAAACAAGAATTATTTTTTATAGGAATTATATATTCAACACATTGAAAATTTAAAAAGAAACTTTTTCTACATATATAAGATTTATAAATCATTTTCTCTTTTGAATCGAGACTTGATGTAGTTTGCGAGTTTAATAAAAGTATATATCTTTTGTTTAATTGAGTAAGTGGGGTATATTTGAATATATTTTAAGAAAATGGACATTAAAAAAACCTCAATTATGTATATCTAAGGTAAAATACCACAAATGAGACAAGCAAGCAACATAACTGGAATCCAAAAAAACACTTGAATGAAATGGTAAAACACTTCTTTCAGTTTAATTAGAGAAATACAAAAGTACTTCTATAAAATAATAAAAGATCTCTTCCAACTTTACAAGATGTTTTAGATTCGAAATCAATCTTAAAAATACAACGGTGTGAAATCTTTTGAGAGAGATTTAACATCTATTCCCCTAAAAAAGTATTAAGTCTTCCCGACTCGAGATTTTATTTTTATTTTTTGTGTTAACCTTTCGATTTTTAGAGCAAAAAGTCGTAGTAAATTAGAGTTCGACTAAGAAATAAGTAAAGTTGAACTAAAAATTATTCTATACAAAAATTGAACTCAAGTTCTTGTGCACAACAACACGTTCCGACTCGAGAATTAGTCTATAGACCATTTCAAAAAAATATAAATAAATAAAAAACACAACAAAATAAATTAGCTAGAAACATAGAATGTGAATGAATTCAAAAAGCTTCCCTTATCCTCTAGAAACCATTTTTGTGCAGTAAGAAAACATACGACAACACAACATGATAGCGGGAAGTGCTACCTTGAAGCTCAACCTCTCCCATTTTTCTTCTTCTTTATCTTTCTCTCTCCGCAAATCCTCTTCATACCCCTCCAACTTTCCTATCCGCACACCTTCTAAACCCCATTTTCTCAGTAAGTTTTAACTTTCAATAACCTCTATTCTAACCACCCCTTATAAATTCTACTAATCTATGCATTTTTTTACAGAAATTTATGCTGTATCTAGCAATGACATTAAAGTAGGTACTAATATCGAAGTTGATGGTTCACCTTGGCGTGTCTTAGGTATTATTATTTTTTTCTATTAACATAATTTTTGTGATTTTGATTATAATGACTAGTGATTAAAATTGGGTTTTGAATTTTTTTTATAGAGTTTCTTCATGTGAAACCTGGAAAAGGTGCTGCATTTGTGAGGACTAAGCTTAAGAATTATCTTACTGGAAATACTGTTGATAAGACCTTCAGAGCTGGAAGTTCGGTAATGTGCCTTAATTTTTGTGAATCTTTTTTGTTTTTTACTGTGTTGCATTGGTTAGTGGATTTAGTAGAAGAATGAATATGAATTTACTTCGAAATTGTTTGGATTATGTTTCTGAAAGTCAATTTGATGATTAATTTTTATTAGATTCTTTTTGGGGGTAGGGGTAGAAGGAGATAAGCTTGATGTAGTCATAGTTGCCTTTTTTTTCTACTAAGAAAGAAAAACATCGATGGAGTGTTGGTATTATTCAATTGAGGATTGTGGAAATTGGAGGTTTATTCTAATTTCGCTATGCTAGTGTTTTATCGCCGCTATTTGACAACATTGGTGAGTGTTTGATAAAGGGAATTTTGAATTAAATTGATTTAGGGCTAACTCATTGGTGAGTGAGACCTAAATAAAACTTTGATAGAGGTTGGACCTTTTTACCGAAATGTGTGACCTTTCTGCTATATAAATACTAGTGTATGCTTTAAGGTTGGGCCTTTTTGCCAGAATGTGTGACCCTCTTGCTTTGTAAAAACTAATAGAAAATAATCTTTTTGCTGGTGGGTCTAACGTAAGGGCTTTTACGCGTGGGCTTTCGTAAAATTTATTTAGTTGTGATTGAGTTTGAGGTGAAATGGTTTATGTTTGGGTTTTTACTCTGAAATCTAAGTTTGCTGTGACACTTGTGTTAATTTTCTGACTCAATGTCTAAGTTACTTTTTTTACTTTGAAATCTAGTTTGATGTCAACTATAGTCAAACCAAAGGACGAATGCTAAAGCAATTTTGCCAGATAATATCCAAAAACCTCCGTTTTCACTAAAACA
This sequence comes from Medicago arabica, assembly GCA_946800305.1. Lineage (NCBI taxonomy): Eukaryota > Viridiplantae > Streptophyta > Magnoliopsida > Fabales > Fabaceae > Medicago > Medicago arabica. Next base: position 37,865,439 of record OX326969.1, read on the forward strand.
AGACTCTAATAAAGTTTAATTATAATACTTTGTACCTTGAAATGAAACCAGACACACATTGAGGCTAATTGGAAACCAAACATTTAAACTTCCTTGTCATTTGCTTGTTCAACCTGTGTTCTACTTCGTTTTTCATCTTGCAACCGGAAACTCCCTTTTATATGGGGGTAGCAATTGTGTAACAAGCTTTAGTAATATAGGTGTAGCATGGTTTTCCACACATTCACAAATTTGAATTTTACCTGCTCATATTCACTATCGCGATCTTGAGAATTAATACTTAATCTGCTTATATGATAGTATTTAAAACTTGCGTCATGCCTACCTTCATGGGCAAACAACCCGACCCACCCCAATTTGTGGAGGTAGAATGGCAGCAGATTGCTGGGCCTGATTGAGATTTGCTCGTGAGTGGATCAATCTGCCGTTTGTTATACAAGTACGATGCAACTTAGTGTGGAGGGTTTTATGCTGTTTGTCTTACAATTTTATGCATAAACTATAATGCAAGTACACAACAAGAGTATCGGATACTATACATACTCAATACAACGACGCATCATTTCTTGAAAAATATAGGATACAATATGTTTAGGATACATATATAAACAAATAAATAAATAAAAGTGATGAAAGTTTGAATATGGGTGAAGAAAGTTAAGCGATGATATAAATTGCATCTGTGGCAATTAATAAGTAGGAATATGGGAATTAGGAGGTGAATGTGTGATATAAATTGTATTTGTTACAATTGATGAGTGGGAATATCAACATTCAACATAAATTATGTACATGGGAATAAGTTGTGAAGCCATAAAGAAGAAGAGTCAGATGTATCGATTGCACGCCAAAAGCATGTTGATGTCGTATCGAGCGCATTTCAGATTTTATTTCTATTTTTTAAATGGGTATCCAATACTGCATCAATGCCTGCCATCGTATCAGAACATATCGAGTACAATATGGGAGGATAAATGAACTGGTGCATCATAGTGCCTAAAAAATGACTGTTATATAATGACTCATAACCCACCCACCCCCCGAAAGAATTTGTTTTTTTGAGGTTTTCTTGTGAATTGCTAAGCTAATCTAACTCACTTATGTGACTGTTATGTAATAACTCATAAACTACCCCGTTTTCTTGTGAATTGCTAAGCTAATCTAACTCATTTATGTGAGTGGTAAAAGTCTTTAGTGATGTTAAGGCACATGAATTGCAAAGTATTATAAGAGTCATGTCTCTATCAATTTGTTGCTTCTAATTTCTTATTGGGACTTACCTTTTCTGTTGTTATCTTGTCTGTTCTATTTCCTTTTGACAGATTGATGAAGCTGATATAGTCAAAGAAACAAAACAGTTCACATACAAAGATGGTGTTCAGTTTGTCTTCATGGACTTGGTATCATCTGGAAACTGGAATCCTTAATTATACATAATATAATTGTAAATATCAATATTTTTCGTAACAATGACTAACTACTTCCTATCAGTCCTTGATTATAATGAAAAGTTAGCCTAATTAGGTTCAAATTCTCTATTCCAACAATTCTTTTGCTTTCAGTCCATACCCTTTAATTTTTACTTTGTTAATTTTATATTATCAGAGTACATACGAGGAGACTCGTCTGGATGAATCTGAAGTTGGGAACAAAACAAAGTGGCTGAAAGAGGGAATGGACTGCAATTTGCTGTTATGGAATGGAAAAGTAACATTTTCATCTCATAATTTATTACCGTCTTTCACACTCTCAAACCTTTACTTTCTAGAGTTATAAATAAGGGCAAGTAACTAATTGCAATTCAATCTGTCCTAGTGCCAAAAACCTTGGTCTAGAACAGTATTGATGATAACGAATATTGGGTAAATGTGTTCTTAGACAAAAAGTGAGCTCAAATATTTGAAAACTTTAATTAATTTGATTGTTATATGAGTAAATAAGGGGAAGTAACTAATTGCAATTCAATCTGTCCTAATGGAGGAAAGCATCGATTCATAGTTGCTAATGTATTTTACTAATTTAAAATGTACTGCAAATCCCATAGGTTTTTATTTTATCTTGATGTCTTTGAATTTGTATGGTTGGTTGTCTGAAATGTTGAATGGTACAGTGTTATATGCTTTGGGTTATATATTTTGATGCAATGTGCTATTTGAGAGTATTCCTTTTTCCCAAATGGTGTTTTACTTAGACTGCTGCCAAATAGTTTCAATGCTTACTCAAAGCATTGACAAGTACAAGGTGTATTCTTGTAATAGTTAATGGTTTCAACTTTCAAGTGTGTTTGCAACTTTGTATATTGAATGCAATACTTGCATATGCATAGCTTGCTAGGCACAGGGCTCCTTAAGTCATTAAAGCTGTATCTGTTCTTCATGTAATTTTATTTTTAACATAAAATTTAAGGATGGAATCATACTTGCTCGCTTTAAAGACAGAACCAAATGAAGCATTTTCGCTGATTAACATTACGGTGTTTATAAATAAAATTGTTTAGCAACTTGTCAGTTTATATTTTCAGGTTATTGATGTTGATCTCCCTATAACAGTCAAGCTTAAGGTAGTCGATGTGGATCCCGGAGTTAAGGGTGACACAGCCCAAGGTGATGCTATTTCCTTATACTGCTAATTTATTTCTGATCAAATTTATATTGCAAGCATTGTTATTGCAGCCCTGTATGGAATCACAAAAGTTTATTGATACACTAAAATGATAAAGTTATCGGGTTGACAATATTCCCTAAATGCATATTTCACAATTTGGCTTTAAAAAACAAGGGAGTGCGAATTGTGGGAATGGGTTTTATCGGCTAATAATTGGTCTTATAAATATAAAAGCTAAAAAAGGAGAACCTAGGGTATAAAGCCCCCACCTTGGCAGGATCCAAGAAAGAGACAAATCCAATGTGAATCCATTGTAGTTAATTTTACCTTGTGTTTGTAAGAATCTAACCCGCGACCTTTGAGATATATTGAATGTCAAGAGAGTAGGATCGGTTTGTGTACATCTGTCTTCAGAATAAAATAACAATTGTGATATGCTATTGTGCTTTTTTATTGCCCTTTGTCTTACATTCCCTTGTAGAACTAACTATAAATGGAATATGATTGACAGGTGGTGGATCAAAGCCAGCAACTCTCGACACTGGTGCTATTGTCAATGTCCCGCTCTTTGTAAATATAGGCGAGGAAATAATGGTTGATACAAGATCTGGGCAGTACATGAGCCGTGCTTAAGATTTCATATCAAGTTTTTTCGTCAATAGAAGTTCAGAGTATCATGATTTCTTTTGTTCTTTTACAATAACATGTAGCATATGTAAGTTAACACAGCACAATGACTATGTGCACCAGAACAACGAGTTAAAATTTTGTTGTAACTTTAGTTGCGAAACCAAGGCTCCTGCGGCATTATTCATCATGATTGTGGTGCATGAAATTTTGTCCTCGTCATAATCTTTTTGCAGTCTATATTGGAATGAAGAGAAAGGGAGAATCAACCATAAAATTTGTGGTTCTTCAAAAAAAAAAAAAAAAAAAGATTTCTAGTACGGTTTCTAAGAAATTATTGTCTTTCAAGAATAAGGATTTACTGTCATAAAATTAATACCAACGAAATTCATATACAAGAAATTTGAGAGCATGACTAATAACTCACTAATAACCTCATGTTAAAGCAAATGATAGTAAAATATAAGAAATGAGATTAAGATAGGAAGATAACCATAAGCTAAAGGGAAGGAGGAAGGTCTTATATGAGGGGTCAATCAAAGCAAACATAGCACTAGCCTTCTCACACCTCAGATAAACACAAGCTCACATCATTGCTCAGATAACACAAGCTCACAACATTGCTAAACTCAACTGGTCTTGGTTCACCTATGAAAAAATCTTAGTTTTCCCATGATTTATTACACAATTTTAGTTAAGGTTATCATACCACTCATACTTGCGCATTCTATTTTAATAAAATTAATGTCCAACATTTATTTATTTTTAAAAATATATAGAACAATTACTGATGTTATCTGTTGTGTTGTGATCTTGTGTTGCTACTTGCTACAAATGCCAAACAACGCAAACAAAAATTAGGTCAGGTAACAGATCAAATCACTTTTTATAAGACGTTATGCAACTCTGACTTGTACGTGCAATAGGTGTACACCTTGAGAGAGCATTATCTGCACAAAAGAAACAACTAATTATATTAAACAAGGAGTACAATGATAATACAACACACAACACAGAAGAAGAGAAAGGCAAATCCACTCAACTCGCTACAAAACAGGACCTCTAACACCTAGCGATACAAGCAATGGAATCAACGGAACATTCATTTTATGAGCACAATACTCTACTATCAAATTGGTAGAGTAATGGTTATTGCTTAGGTGGATATCCATTAAATGAAGCATATCATGAGATTCAATGGTCTACTATCACACTGAAAGTTTGATCAAACTATCTTCTTATTATGTTTCTGTTCATACTAATTTTCTGAGCTGAATATTCAAACCAAGCATGTGGTATCTAATCCAAGAACAATTGTTTCCAACAAGCAACCCTGTGTGAGCACAAGCAGAGTCACAATTGTACTCTTATTCAAGGCTAGTTCAAAGCAGTCACTTAGGACATACATAGCCTGCAATCATGGTATTCCAAGACTCCGCACCTTTGAATTTCCTTATCCACTAGCAACTCAATATCCATTTCAGCATCATTAAGCCTGGTTGAGTTGACTAATAGCGTTTTTGGAAAAAGTAAGGATCACAATGAAACTGCACGCTAGAAGCAAAGCTCCAAACATTTAGTTTGAAAAATACGTGGTGAACAACGCTCAGGACACGACAAAAGATCACTCACCAGGTATCCAAATGTTGGCTAACTCCTTTTTGTCAGCTCGCAATTCCTTATCGAGAACAAGAACAACGCCGTGCTTTAGTGCAACACCAAACCAAAAAGAAGCACAGAACACTCTCCCATGTGCATTAAGTTCGTTAACCAATACACCAAAAGAAATTCTATCAAGAATTCCTCCATTTGCATACAAAAGAAGCAAAGTTGACAATGCCTCATCCACTCTACCCTGACCACAAAGTCCTTCAATCACTTCCTCAAATGCAATTCCCTCAACAGAATAACCCCACCTAACCATATCAATCAAATTCACCAAAGCCTCATCAAACTTCTCCCCCCTAAACAATGCCTCAACCATCACCTCAACAGTCCTCTTATCAACCACCCAACCCCTCTCTTTCATTTTCTCAAACACTTCACAAGCATCCTCAAGCAACCCTTTATCCCTCCATGACCTCTTACACAAACGCCTCACCAAAGTCCCCATCATCCTCAAATCAACTTCAAATCCAACTCTCACCATTTCCTTATAAACCCTAAATGCTTCCACAGTTTCATTCCACTTTAACAACCCATGTAAAACAGTCTTATAACTAATCAAATCAGCTTCACAACCATGCTCCTTCATCATCTTCAAAACACCAACACCCTCCATTGCTCTTCCTTCCCTACTATACCCTTCAATCAATGTATTAAAAGTAACCACATCAGGCCTTAATCCAACTCCAACAGCTTCATCAAACAACTCCGTCGCTTTGTCCGAACGACCCACTTTGCATAATCCATTCATAACAGCACTGTAAGAATAAACATCAACCCCTACATTTCCTTCCTTCATATCCATCAAAATCTCAACTGCTTCATCAACCCTACCCACATAAGCCAACCCTTTCAACAAACAGTTATATGCTTGTACACCAAGCTTCAAACCCTTTCTCTCCAAAAACTCAAAAACCTCCTTAGCTTTCTTCACTTTACCCCTTTTGCAAAAGGAATTTATCAAAACAGTTATAGTTGCAGAATCTGGTTCAAACCCATTTTCAAGAACAGTAAAAAGAATTCCTTTTGCTTCTTCAAGTTCATTTTTGCTACAGTGGCACCTTATCATGATTGAATAGGTGCAACAATCTGGAACAAGATGAAAAGCTGATAACTTTGTGAATATTATTTCACAAAGGTCTGGTTTTTTAGCAATGACAAGAGCCATGAGAAGGTGATTGAAATCTGACATTGTTTGAATTTCGAATTCAGCAGCATCCTTTTCTAGGATTTGTTGTAGCAGTTGGGTTTTGTTTTTTGAGGTGGATAATGATGTGATTTTTTGGACAAGGTTTTTGATTTGGGACCTAGTTGTTTTGTCCTGAAAATCAACGAGGTTGTTTGTTGTGTGTTTTGTGGTGGAATTGGTGATAGAGAAAGAGTGTGTGGTTAGAATAAATGGTTTAATTGGTTGGAGATTAATGGTATTGTAATTGTTGGATTTGGTTGTTAAAAATGGGATATTGATTAGTGTATAAGGTTGAAGAATTTGAGAGCATGTGGGAATTGAAGGAGCCATGACTGTGAAGCTATGAAGAGGGTCGATGTTATGATATTTGCTGATATGCTAGCTCTTGGTTTGTCCTAACAAGGATGATACTATGTCTCTTTACTCATGATTTTGTTCTTTATTTTTACTTCATTTTCCTCCATTTAATCAATTTATATTTAGATTTTTAAGATTTAAATTTATGATTTTACTTTGAAATGAGCTATGAAAAAAAAATATATAAGACAAAATTGTCATCTGAAATTAAATTAAAAGATAACGAGTGTAATTTTACCTTTTTTATATATAAGAGTACGGAAGATTGAAGTGTTTGGATATGAATTTCAGATAACAAACTAGTTTATTGAGACCCAAAATTATGAGCCTAGAACCCCAAATTTATAAAATAGCATAATCTTTATTTAAATTCTCACACATAAGTCAAAATGTTTTCCTAATCAAATAGCTTTGTTAAAGAGGTTGAGGTGTCACGGTAAATTACAATTTAATTTGTTTAGGTTGATGACACATCATACATAGTATTTTAACAAAAAAATTAGGAACATTTAGAAGTAAAAAAAAAGTTAGTAAGCACTTAGCTTAGCTTAATTGAAATTTTTTAAAGAATTTAGAATTCTAATCAATTTAAATGATTAAGTTAAATCATCTTCATTTTTATATATTATTGTTTGGATTGAGTAATATAATATTTCATTGTCATCATTTTTAACTTTTATAAATTTTAATTTTTTGGGTCAAATTTAAGATTAGGGGTCAATTTGCAAATTTCAAAAAAAATTGAAGGGTAAATTTATAATTTTAAAATTAGGTCAATTTGCAAATTTTTGAAAATTTATTGGGGTCAATTTAAGAATTTTGGCAAATTTGATGACCAAAATGCAAAGTTGAAAAATTATAAGAATGAAAAATTTGAAATTCTTAACTTTTAGAGTGTGTTTGGATGGGGGAATGTTTTGAGTAAATGTAATGTTTTGAGGCAATTCAAATCCTTTGAGATGAATTTCATTGTTTGTAGAATAATTTAAAGAATTTCAAATTACACTCGTAACTATGAAGTACCCCATCCTCTTTAAAAGTTAACAAATTTAGGGAAAATACTCTCCAATACCACAAAACATTATATTACCTCAAAACATTCTCTCATCCAAACAAACTAAATATTTCTACAATTTAAGTAATTTAAATTAGAGAGTATTTTGCCTAAATTTGTTTAACTTTTGGAGAGGATGAGGTATGAATTTGGAATCAGAGCACTGCCTATCAAATGATTCACACCTTCTTCGCAAGTTACGAGTGGACCAACACCCTTTAAAGGACTAACACCACTTTCAATAAGAGTTCAATTTTCATATCAGAGGACCAATACCACCTTCAAAAAGAGTTCCAGTGCCATACACAAAGGACCAACACTTTTAAGAGGATCAACACCACCTTCAATAAGAGTTCCATTACCATATCATACATGACCAACATCTTTCATTCCAACTCATAGGTTCATGCAGTTTACAAAATAAAGTTTCAGGATCCTGAGGTGAAAGCTTAGAAATTTGAATGAAATACGTGAACACGCCCTTAATTCTTATGGTCCATGATATGTAATAGTACAGTGAACAATAAGAAGAGCAACAAGAAAATTATAGTGCACTTAACTAGGAAGCACGGACACGACACAAACACGGACATGTCAACACCGATAATAATTCCCTTTCCAAAAAAGAACACCAATAATAATTTGAAAAAATGACATAATTCAATATAATCATATGTGTCGGTGTCGGACACGATATGTATCCGATACCACGCCTAATCCGAGGAGTATTTATGATTCATTGGCAGCTAACCTATAGGACTTCACATATAGTGCAAATAGATAGTTCAGTGAACAGCAAGAAATTACAATAGTCTATTTATTAGAACATATAATAGATAGATAGATAGATAGATAGATAATAACATATAGATAGTTCAGTGATCAATAAGAAGAGCAACAAATTGATAGTAGATATTAAATAATGTTTTGGCATGACATTTTGATCAGAACCGTAGTGATCTGCTGAAGTCCTTGCAAAACATAATATCACAAGGATCTGAGACATATTTTCTTCCTGCTCTCATCTTTTTCCTACCAAAAATAGGTTTGAGTAATTTCTTCAAAACCCTATGAAATCTTAGCCCATGACCATTACCATGATGAGGCCCTTGCATGACCTGATTCACCAGAGGTATTGGAGGAGCTATGCTAATGAGTCGTGACGGCGACCTTTGCAACCCTGGTTCCGATAGGCTCCGCTTTAGCATGGCTCTGTGTAGCTCCGCCGCGTGGGCCTCAAAGGAGAGCCTCTCAAATTCATCTAACAGAGTGCTCTTTTCATCTCCAAATCTTCTCTCGATCACAGGCATTTCCTCCACTGGTTATTGTTGCAATGTCAGTTTCACTAGCTATGTGACAAGTTTATAGTTGAGAATGTGACATTGGAGGCTTAAAGGGTTACGTATTTCTCCATCTGTTTCTCTCACCTTTTGTCTACTTTAAGATTCCAGAGGAGTCATTGTCTAACCCAAGTATCAGACATCTTTAGTGAAGTTGTAACTTATAATTCATTTGAGCAATGTAATTACCTAGGCATCTAAATGAAATGAAATAAAATAAAAACATCCATGTTTTCAAAGTAAATAGTATGTTTGCATTTTGCAATTATTTGTAAAAGAGAAGCTATATACTATTCTATGCAACACTTTATTCTTTCCGGCTTGAATGAAAATATGTTTCTTCCTATCATATACTTCTTTCTAGGAAGCTTATTGAGAAGTTGATTATATCCAAAAAAAAATTGTAGAGTTGAAAAATCACACCAAGAATTTTTATGTGGAAAACTCTCAATATGAAAAGCAAAAACACAACACCTAGTCCAATAAAATATTTCCACTTAATAGAAAAATAGAATTACAATAGCTCAAGAGGATATCTCTCAACTCATCAAGCTATAATGGAAAGAGAATTGCTAGAACTTTATTTCTCACTAATCACTCTTGGACTGTTTTTCTTGGATGAGATGATGAAACTCCTCTTAAATCCTTAGGAGAAAAATGTGGCTTAGAAAATTCAAGAGAGGTGGTAGATAATCAATGCTTAGATAACAAGACTCTTGTAACCCTCATCTTCACATTGTTTTAGGTTTGAATGTGTAGTTTCAAGGTTCAAAGAAGGAATTCAAAGACCTTGGAATGTTCATCTTCCTTTTCCTTGTGTTAGAATTATTGTGATGACTTGACTATGGTCCACTACAAATTAAGGAGAGGGAATACCAGCACGTTAAAATAAGCTTAATAAATGTTTGGTTCTCATGTAACAAAAATTGATTTTGAAGTGATTTATGTTTAAATACATTCATGTAAAAATGGATTGAACAATAACTCTAATGTTAAAAGTTGGTTGTAGAGAAAAAAGTTTCAATTTCTAGCTTCATACTAAAATAAATTCAAAAGGCAAAATTAACTCTATTGGAGAATTTTCAAACATATCAAAATCAGTTATACATATTTAAAATCAATCTTGCATCCATAAAAAATAGAACCAAACATACACTTAATTATTTGATTTCATTCTTGTGTAGAATAGTTGCAGTTTGATTAGTCTCCCCCATTGACGAAGCTAGAGTAATTTTCACGTGAAGACCAACTATAAAGAATTCTTTTGAAGCAAAGAAAAGTTGATTTTTTTAAAACTTATAAATTAAAAGTAAGGGTTAAAATGTTAAATCTCTATAAAGTTACACTTCAAGAGTCAAATATATTCATTATTGACTATGGACTAACAATTTCTTTTTAAATGTAAACAATTTCTTTTGTTTGGGTATATATATTATTGAAAATGTTTTCTCTATAGTTGTTAAAGAACTGAAAATAAGACGAGTAAGTTTATCAATCATGCAATAAATTTTTTTTTTTTTTGTTGATATTAATTTTTCTTAAAGAAGTTTATTTGGTGTAGCTATATTGATTTGAAGTTAAACAATAATTTCTCCTAGAACATCCCTAGTTAGCTAGAGAGACTAGTCACAATAGTCATCCTCTAAATCTTGGATATATAAGAGACAATCATATGTCAAATAACTTGAGATTTTAGATAAAGATATAATATCTAATTCTCTTATAGTCTTGTATTGTTGGCATGTTATTACTTTAGGTGCTTCTCTAAAATTCCGAACAAGTGGTATCAATACTCTAGTTCAACTTGGTGGAGTGGGATCCTAGTACTGAATCAATGTATCAAAAGTAGTGCAAGAAGAGGGTTGTGGGAGACTCACACTATGAATAAACTAAATGTTGAATATATAATAAAAGTGACATATATACATAATGTCTAAATGTTTTGGAGGCAAATGTGGTGTCTCACACCTTTAAGATCTTAGATCATTGGTCCGTTGTAGCTCCTAGTTAATCATAACTACTTTTAAATTCAAACATTTGATTGGTTGTAATATGTCGACATTGTGTCAAAATTATATAAAATAAATTTAATGCATTATTAGATTGTTGACCCGTGCGTTGCACGAGTTTATTGATAAAGGATTGAAATCCTTATTTATTAAAACATGCTTTTTTAGGTGTCTATCTAATAAAAACACACCTAAAAACAAAAAATGCAAAAAGGATATTTCAATTCTCAAAAAAATATGCATACTGATAAAATGCATGTTAAATTAGAATACTAGTTAAGCAGTGGTATGAGAGGAAGGTTGTAAGGTCATGTCCTTCCATTTGCAAAAAATCAAAATATATGATTCTTCTGCTGTCTGTGTAATTTGCCACGGTTTAGGTTTTTTTTATAGAGAAACACGGTTTAGGGTTTGCTATATATAGTCGAGTTTGCATGGAAATCAGGGTAGCCGAGTTTGCATGGAAATTAAGGTATTTTGTTTGTAAACTTATTAAATAAGTGTACAACAACTTGTCAAAAAAAAGTCTAGAGAAACAATAGATATATATATATATACACACGATGACACAACATGATAGGAATGAAAAGCTCATCAGTGAGGAGAAATATTAGAGATTGCCGCATTTTAGAGGGAATTTGTTAGTGATTGCTGCATTTTAGAGAGAATTTGTTAGGTTAAATTGATGCGATGCATTTTAGATGGAATTTGTTAGGTTAAATTGCTGCTAACCTAATGCAGCTTTTAGAATGAAATTATTAGGTTAAGTTGCTGCAAACCTAATAAAATTAATAAATAAGGATGCATAATATATAGATACTTTTTTTATTCCATAATTTTAAAAAAACACCCTGTTTGGATTTTACTCATCCAAACAGAGAAAAAGTACAACGTTTTATCTGAATTTATTCATTTAGGTCCCATTTGGATTGAGCTTATTTTGAGCTTATGAAAAATAACTTATGCAAATAAATGGACTTTTATATTAATTCATAAATTTCCACTAACGAAAATTTTATTTGCATAATCTGTTTTGCATAAACTCAAAGGGAAATGCTAACCATTGCCCTAAGGGGACTTGATAAGAAACTTAAAGTAGTAACTTTATCTTGGAAATTGTGCATTCAACTTATTGAAATAGTAAAAAACAACTTTTTCTACATGAAATTTCACAATTATTTCATTTTTTGATTTCAAGGGCAATGGTTAGCAAGACTCAAACTCAAAATAAGTTCAATCCAAACAGGCCCTTAGTAGCGAGGAAAAACATTGTTTTACCCATCTAGATGGACAAACCTATACGGTGTGATTTTCATGAATTGGATGAGATAAATAGCTCTCAAAATAGACGATTGCTTAATAGACCTCTCGAATTGCTCAATCTTTTAAATAAGATGATCATAAACTACACTCTAATCTAAAAAAACAACAACGATAAGGTTATAATCTCCAATAAATTTCGTGCGATCAGAAGTTACAATCCAATAAATCCAAAACACTTTGAGCAATGTGAGGGGGCGATAAAGCCACCATGTATCATGAAGCCCAAAAGAAAAAGGCCCATTATACCCAAACTCGACCAGATTCGTCCTTCGTTTACCAGTTCTTCATTTCCATTTTCCGCGAAAGAGTGTGTATCTCTGTAAAAGCAGACTCAGCGTGAAGTCTTCTTTGTTTTCTCCTTCTCCAAATCAAATCCCAATTCACAAATTCTTCATCAAATTACAAAATCCCACGAGTTTCTCAATTTCTGATCCTAAAAACTCAATTCCTTCCCCACCTTCAATTTCCATTTTTTCATCAATTTTCTCACTTCAACACAACCCAGTGATTTTCTCCCAAAAGGGTTTCTCTTGATTTCATTCCTTCTTCTTAATTTGCCTCTTCCGCATGTAATTTTCTTCATCAAATTCAAAGGTGGGATTTTTGAACGTGCTAGAGCTAAATCATAATGGGAAAACACACGTTACTGAAACTATTATTGTTTTCTTTAATTCTGTTTCATGGCACTCATGCTTCCTTTCTTAAAGACATAAGAAAATTGATTGATTCAACAAAGGTGAGTTTTTTTTTTTATTAATTTTCCTTTATTTGAAATTTTTCATTTTTTAGAGTAAAATACCAAATTAGTTTCTAACTTTATATTTGTATGACATTCTTAATTAGGTTAAGGTTATAAATGTTTCAAAAAGGCCATTAATTCTGTCAAAGTTAACTCATTTTAGTCATTCCGAGAGTCGGAGGACTATATTGATAATAAGTGGTTAAGTATAGCTACCAATTGATAGTATGTGATCAAAATATAAGGACCTAATTGATATAAGTTAGTTAAATATATGAACTAACTCGGAAGATTGAACCCCGGACCTTACATATATTATGTCGATACCAACTGAGCTAAACTCACAATTTCGTAGAGTCAGAGACTTTTTGGAGATATTGATAATCTCCGGACCTATCTAAGATTACCCTGCTAAGTCGGATACTAATTTGATGGTTTATTTTATTACTACTATTTTGCTTTCAATGGTTGAATCAAGTTAGTTTTGGATTTTAGGATTCTTCGGTACCAGAAGAGAAGAAATTAGATCCAAATAAGATTGTTGGTGAAGAGAAAAAGAATGATGTTAATATTCCACCCGTTCCGACACCACAACCTTTACCTAAAGTGGAGAATAACAATGGTGAAAAGCAGAAGGAGGCTAATACTAAAACTACTAATACACCTCCACCTATTTCTGCTATTGCACCTCCCCCTCCTGTTCCGGCTATTGCACCCCCTCCTCCTGTTCCTGCTACTGCTCCACCTCCTTTACCCAAAAAGGATGAAGGAAAGGGTCAGGTAAAAGAGAAGGGTAAAAATGAGGGGATTAAACTTGCACATTCTACAACTAATGACACTTGTGAAGGACTGAAACTGAATACTTGCAAAGACGATGGGGACATGGTTGCTTGCATTTCCGAAATGGGTAATCAACTTTGCTTTAATCAGTTATTTGTTTATTTGTGTTAAAATATCTTTATATTATGTTATGAGTATCATTAAATATCTTTAGATCATTTTTTCTAGTCTTAGAGTGTATCTTAGAATATCTTCTAAGATTAGTTTCTACATTACTTGGGGGCTGTTTGCATTGACCTATTTAGGGCTTATTTACTGACACAAGTGTTTATAGAGCTGTTTGGAAGGGAATATCATAAGAGCTTATGAGCTCCCATAAGCTGTTTTTCATAAGCTTCCCAACAAGCTTACGAATTCCCATAAGCTAAACTAAAAAACACGGACCTGCAATAAGTTTAGAGAACCCAGAACTCACCCTAGTTATTATCATGTTTTGTTTTCTGATTTCTTTATTTACTTAGGATTAGGTTGGAGTCTTGTATCCCTATTAATATTAGGTACTAATGTTTAGTTTTCTGAATAAAGTGCAGTGTCAAGTCCATATCTAGTTATTGACAATAATATTCGAAGTTATTATTTCTCTCCTCCTTTTATCTAAAACTCATAAAATTCAACATATCAAAAGTAAACGAATCTACTTGAGAACACCCAAACATGTAGAAAATTATCAAACTCTGGTTTAGGTTTAACAAATGTGGATTTGAACACGCGATAACTTGTAGTATATAATATATATTCAAAATGGGTATTCAATTTTGCTTTAATAGTTATTAAAAAAAAAATTGCTTTAATAGTTAGTGGTTTGTTTGTTTATGTTTTAATTCTCATTATTAGCGTTAGCGAAGTCATTTTAGGAAACTTGAAGTAAAATTAGTGTAAAATTTTCAGCCTAATCTTTTGGTTACATTTTTCAGCTCTACTTTAACATACTTCATACCATTTTAGAATATAATAAAATATCTATAATATCTTTACATGATGTTAGAGTATCTTAGATCATTATATCATTATATTAGTTTCCAATCTTAGAATATCAACTTTGGTAAGTATCCATATTACTTAGTTATTATGATGGTTTGTTTTTTTATTTTTCTATTTACTTAGGATTAGGTGGGAGTTATGTATCTCTATTAATAGAGACTGATGTTTAGTCTTTTGTATAAAGTTACTCAGCTATTATCAATAGTTCTTATTATTTATCTCCTCCTTTTGTTTAAAAATCATAACTTCAACATGTAGAGAAATTATCAAAATCTAGTTTAGATTTCACAAATGTGGATCCGAACATCTGATAACTTCTAGTAGTCTAGTAAATGAATATATAATCTGAAATGAAATACCAATATAGAAGCCAAGGAGAAATTGCGTCTATGAAAATGTTTGCGTAGTTCAAGAAGATCATATTAATTCCTTAAGCTTTGGAGGGTCTGGAATTCTCGTGAGATGATGTTTTCCAAATTAGTAAAGCCAATATAACTCAATGTTCCAATTTAAATTAAAAAGCTACGAGAAAATTAAATGCAAAAAAGTAAATGCTTCCATGAAGTTACTTACCACATGAAAATACTATTGATTGAAAGATAACTCTTCATAGAATTTTTTATTATTAATTTTTGCAGAATTTTTTGCCTATAACGTATACATCTTTTATTAAAAAAAGTGGCTCATTGTTGCTAAACAGGAAATACTTTTTTAGAAAGAATCAATAATTCCTTTTATGTGGTGGAGCTAGTTCAGGAATAGTGGGTGCTGGAAATTAAGTGTGAGAAAATGCAAGAGTCAAAGAGAAAGTGGGTGAAAATGTTCTCTGAGAGATTTCTGAGTGAGCAATGTTGTCAAATAGCGAGCGGTGATTTAATTGAAAGTGTTGTCAAATAGCGGCTATAGCACCGTAACGTAGTGGAATTTGAACAATCCGCTATTTTTCGCAATCCGCAGTTGACAACACTGTCGTTGTTCTTTTACTGTACATTAATAGTCAAGGAATGTTGCTATCTAACCAAAAAAAATTATTGGAAAGGTATCTGACCAATTAACTGACAGCTGTAATGAATAATGATGACTTAACAGGGGGGATTGTTATGAATCTACTCCTTTTCCTAAACTTTGATAGTTTGATCTGTTTGCAGTTGTACTACTTTTATTCCTAAGAGTCAAATATGAACTCATCTGTATTTACATTTCTTATGAACATTACCAGATTCCAAAAACTTTGTTGTTCTACTTCAAAATAGAGGGGGTGGCACCATCAAAGTGAAGCTTCGCAGTGATCTTAAAAGTAACCTTGGCGATGTAGAAGTTGACAAAAATAAAACAGAAAAGGTATTGGTCATTTTATGTTAAGCTGACTTTTATTTCCTTTACCTGATGATATTATACTTGGATAGATGTCTCATTTCTTCTTCATACCCTTCACACTTCAAAGTGGAGCAAAAGCTTCTAAGATGCAACACTGTCTAAAATAATTGTTTATTTTGTTAGACAGACAAAAGAAAACTCAGCATTATTTTGGATAAAAATCATCATCTCTTAAAAATTATCAGCAAATATCAAAGCTTTAGATGACTTTTTTTCTTAAGAAGCCAAATTAGCACACCGAAACGGGCAGCAGCGAGAATCGAACCCGAGACCTTGTCAGAGCACACTCCAAGGCTAAAGCCAACACCACTAGACCAACCTAAGTGGGTTAGCTTTAGATGACTAATAGACGGTCATTTAACAATTTTATCATTTCTAGGATTCTGAGGTAGAAATTTCATAATCTTACAATTCATATGTGTGTGGACGGAAAGACAAATTGACATTGAAAACCCATCATGCCAAGTAACGTAGCTCTTAGGAGGTAAGGAATCAAGCATTGAGACAAACCCAAGTTATACAATGAGCAGCCGCATTGAACACCACCGCGGATCTTGTTAGTGGTGAAGATGTCTTACATGTTGCTAGCTTCCTCCATCCTTTTAGTTCGATACCTGCCATTCCATCACACTCTAATGCATTCCCATCTCCTTCAAAATTATCCCTGTAAATTCTTTCGCAAAATCAACTCCACCTGACCTCCTTCATATTGTTGATTCTTTCTAAAGCGTAAACTTTTCTGCGTAACTTGAAATGGATATCAAAAGCTTTTTACATTCCCAACACTGGCACCATAAGCAGCATGTTGCTGACATGGCAGCATCATAAACATGACAGTGAAGTAGTAGTGCACACTGTGAGTGGCAGCTTTTCTGCAATGTCAATGCCTGGTTAGGGACTTGTGTGCGCAGGGATATTGTTGCTACACACATCCTAATTTAAATTAGTAAGTGTTTAAAAAATAACAGCATAAACATTATACATATGAAATCCACCCTTTTGGTTTTCATGATTTCTGGTGTTTTTTCATTGGAAACATTATAGGATTTCATATTTTGAGACACCGCATTTTGTGATCTCTGTTTTGACGAACAAAAACACCCAGTTTTGTTTTAGTTCACATACCTCTGTTCTGCCAAATTTCATTTATTTGTATTTACTGTGAAAAGCACTATCTGGTCGCGCTTGTGTGCTCTGTTTGGTTACATGTCAGATTTGCAATTGGCTCACTGCTTTTACAATCTTGTTTTTCAGGTCACCATCGAACGAATTAAAAGTGAAAGTACCGAACTGACTTTGGATGCCGGGAAAGGGGATTGTGTGCTTCACGTGGTTACTCCCGTACCTGAAGCGAGTTTTTTTCTGCGCCTTCCTTCATATGACAAGATTTTAACGCCAGTAAACGGTGCCTATTTCCTCATATTCACAGTAATAGTCTTAGCAGTTGTATGGGCTTGTTGCTGCATATTCAAGAAGAAACCACGCGATGAGATCCCATATCAAGAAATCGAAATGGCCTTGCCCGAGTCTGCTTCAGCTACCATTGTGGAATCTGCTGAAGGTTGGGATCAAGTATGGGACGATGATTGGGACGACGATGTAGCGGTGAAATCACCAGCAGTGCGCCATGCAGGAAGTATCTCGGCAAATGGCCTTACTTCTAGATCTTCAAACAAAGATGGATGGGAAGATAACTGGGATGATTAGTTATCAAAGGGAAAAGGAAATAAGGAAAAGAGATATTACCTTCAAAAGTGGGGAATGAAAAGATGGAAAAAAGCAAACTTTGTTGGGGAGGGATGTGACAAATGTAGCTCTGCTATGGCTTAATGTATGCCCTAGCAGAGACAGACGCATAAAAGATTAGAGAAGTGTGGTAGTTTTTACACATTTGATTGTTAATCTTCAACGTGTAATAGTGAAAGCCCTACTTCAGAAGAGGGACAAAGGAAACTGTAAATGAAATATAGAAGCTAAAGTTTTTCCAATTTTTGGCTTGTGAAATCCATTTACATATTTGTTATACTGTGACACAAACTCTAAACGGCTTTTAAAATCTACTTTTTATCATTTCATAGAACTGTTTTTGGGTATATATGAAAGAAAAAAACATAGGATGATTTTATAGTTAACTTGGCAACAATAGTATTGGCTTTTGGGTAATGCTATTGTAAAGGCATTTAGTATTAAGTAAATGTAACAAGAATTCATTCAAAATCCTAAATTTTACATTTAGTATGATTTTTTTTCAAATGTTAGTATTTTTTTTATACTAACGTTGATTGAAAAAATCAATGGTAGTATGTTGGTGACATTTCACATGGAAAAGGTTAATCCTTTTCCACCATGGGACAATTGATTTTTAGGGTGAGATTAAAGAGGAACACTAATCTTACTATAGTCTACCCACACTATATTTTTTTACTTGTCTTCAACCTCTCATCCATGATAACAACCCAAAGAATTCTTCCAACCTCACCAATCAAAATTCTTCCCACAACTATCCTCCTAGGCATTTTCATCCTTTTACCCTTTCACTTTTTTTAAAGATTCCTTCTTTTTCAATCTCATCGCCCAAAACAATAAACCCATTTGAATTTTATGTGAGATTATAATGATGGAATCTGTTGGGTTTTAATTTTGCAGCTAACTAAAGTTGCAAAGACAAAGATAGAACCTTCACCATGCAATTCTTCTTCAAGCTCAGTGATTTCTAGCAACAAAATACCATGAAAATAACCAATATAAATAAAATCTCAGCACCATTGCATAGAGAAACCAAAACCCCCTTCACATTCTCATGATGTATCGAATTAGTTTGCACCCAAATTCCTCATATTGAGATTTTTTTTTCTGGGTTGCACCAAAAGTTCAGTGACTTTAAAGAATTTTGATTTGTGAGGTTGTAAAATTTCTTTGGGTTGCTATCAATGAAGGAAAGGTTGCAGACAAGTGAACAAAGAAATAATCTAGTGTTAGAAGTATGTGATAAGATTGTGTTCTCAAATTAATCTAATGACTTAAGTTAACTTTCTCATGGTGGGAAGGTTTTATACCTTCCCATGTGAAATGTCATCTAATACGTTAACTAATGATTAATTTCTTTAAAAATATCAATGTTAGTAATACTAGAAGTGAATCATCGTGAGCATAACTCAGTTGTCAGAGACACTACATATATATGCAAGATTTAGAGTTTAAATTTCGACCACCTAAAAAAAAAGTGAGAATCAAATCCAAGACCACCGTTATCGGCTATCACTGAATTTCTCAACTCTCCCACTCCAATCACATATGAGGTAAGGAGTTTATAGAAAGAAATAGTATTCATTGTTAAATGAATATAGGATTATATCATATTTGATAGCAGTTTAAATTTTGTATTTTAAAGGTTTTTTTTTTAACAGATTTTGTATTTTAAAGTCGAATTGGTGAAGTTGTGAATTGTTCTTTATAAATTTATAATACAATAGGGCATCATAAATCATTTAAAATCATATGCATGTTTGGTGCTTAGTCCCCCCCCTGAGCATTAAAAGAAAAAGAACACATGCATGTATGTCACTCATGGCTCTTTTTCATCTTACCTGCGCATGCTAAGGCAATAGTAATAGACACCCAATAATTATTATGGTTCCATACAAATAATAATTAATAAACTCTTGTAAATCAAGCCAGAGTGGATTTCTTCAAATTTTGATGCACAAGGTTCCACTTTCTCATCATCTTGCCCTGTACATGCTCATTGAGGCAACGGGTTTGGTGTCAATGTGTCTCCACAAAAGTAAACCAAAAAATGTGAATGTGGGATCAAACATTATTTTAATAGCCCATTTTGAATTTGTTACCAAACTATGGCAAACTTTTGTGTCACACTTCATGCTAATAATCATTTTAACCAAGTAATGGTTATTAATATTCTTGGCAAATCTTATACTTTGAATAGTTTTATTGATTTTAGTTTGTTTGGCTTTTTCATTATTTATTTTTGTTTGTTTGGCTTTTTCAAAAACTACATAACATTATAAAACAGAATTCTAAGTAATCTAGACACATTTTATCAAAAAAAAAAAAAAAAGTAAATTAGACACATTAAAGTATTCATTTTCGACCATCGTGCAGTCAAAATTTATCTATACTCTTTCACTCAACAAAAAGTCTCACCAACTAAATAATTAGTTAACAACATTTTGCTTAAAGAAAAAATCAATAAATTCTTAGCTTATAAGTAGGCTAGGTTAAATGTTGGTAAAAAAAAAATCTTTGACAAAAAAATATTGGTACTTGGTACAGTGGTAACCATATTTTTCAATGGTGATAATGATGTTTAGCTAACTGAGTAATCTACAGTAAATGAGTCATCTATATATTCTTGTCATTTACTGTTTTGCATGTAGACATTTTATTTTTTGGTAGACACATGTAGACATTATTATCATTTTAGTATAACTTAGCGTGAAGGTAAATTAATAAGCTGCATCAAACATTTCTGATGATTAGGTGTGACATTATTTGGACCAAAAAAAAGGTGTGACATTATTTTTTTTCTTCACTTTTCAAAATTTGGTTGGAATGAGAACAGTAGCTTAGTACATATTGTTGGAAGTGGAACATGGCATGATTGGCAATTGGCATACACTACATCAAATGTTTCCATTTGAAAAAGGTTGTTAGTTGGTGGTGCTTTTAAGGACATTTTGTGCTGTGCTTTGATGATGTCCAAGAACCCTATTTGATTAGGTTGTGGCACTCCTACACCTTTTTATCTAACATATTTACTTCACATTCAAGCTTAATAAATAAATTTATTTATTTATCCAATAAAAAAAACTAAATTTATTTATAATTTATTACTAGCACAAATTGACGAAAAATATGTCAATAACTAAGTGCTAGCAAACATCTGATTTTATGATTTTCATTCTTAATCTAACGATCTATAGTCAACCGCATCATAAAGCCGATGATAGAAAACCCGAGTTTTATGGCTATAGCATAAATTACAGTAGTATTAATATTACACTTTTGATGAGGAACATTTTACTAAGGGGAACAAAAATTCTAGTCTTAAGTTAAAAATTGTGAATAAAGCAAACAAGTGCTTTTTCCCCTTTACCTTTTCTGTGCTGCATTATTCTTGATTGTGGATCATGTTTGTATCAATTTGTATTATGTGCCGTACGGCTTAGCTGTATTCCCTTCTTTTTCTTTTCTCAATTTATTGGTATATGCTAAAGCTCGAGATAATCTTATAGTGTTTAGGCCCTCATGCAAAGAGATATTTTCTTAATAATAAAAATTATGGTAAAAATGAACATTTTGGAGATAAGTGAATTATTGGGTGTGCGCGCCTAAACACTATGCATTTAGTCTCGTGACCAAGTAAGCATTTCTTGCTAAATCTCAATTTTGGCTCCAAATATGAAATGGAAAATGTAAAAGCAAGATGTTCACCATTTTTGGATTGAAGTTAAATAGTTATTTAGAGTATATTATGTAATGAAATCTTAGACTAAACTAATGATCCTCTTTTTTTTTATAACTAATGATTGAATGAATAGTCCTTGTATAGTCAAATAAAATGTTCAATGTCATCTAGTGGGAATAATCCGTGTCCCATCAATAAAAGATACAATTTAACTGCAAAATATACTTCAGAAAATGCCAAATATGGTTAAGATATATCATTATATAAGCAGTCTAACTGGTGAAGAAAAATCCAGTAATACAACATGGGATAAACAAAAATAAGAACAAAAACAAAGAATTCAACAACTTAAAAGGAACAAGAAGTTGAAAAAAAGAAAATTGACTGAATATTCTTTTGCATGTGTAATAACTTTTTAAACTGGATTCTACTTCACCAGGTACGTCCAATATGTGCTATTTGTTGTCTCAAAATTCATTCTAATAATTCCTCTTGTCCTTCTGAAGGGCACTGAATTAACTCTAATATGTTGATCACCTCACTCATATCAGGCCTATTTGATGGCACTTGTGATGCACAAATCAACCCTAATTTTATCACAGGAATTGCTTCTTCAGCTGCAAAATTACCTAAAAGTCTTTCATCAACACATTGTTCAACCTTTCCTTCTTCCAATGCACCCCTCACCATGTCACAAAGAACCACCAGATCATCCTCCATGTATTCCACAGGTCTTTTTCCTGTCACTATCTCCAAAATCAGGATCCCAAAACCGTACACGTCGCATTTCTCAGTTATCTTAACTGTGCGGCAAGCAAACTCGGGAGCCATGTATCCTAGTGCACTTTGAATTTTGCTGCTCAACACACAATGGTCCAGCATTGGTAAGAGCTTCACCAATCCAAAATCTCCTATCTTTGGCTCGCCGGAACAGTCGATAAGAACATTGGTTGATTTGAGATTATAGTGGATTATGTTTGTTTCGTGCAAATGTGCCAACCCTTTTGCCATGCCAAGAATAATCTTGAACCTTTGTCGCCATGATAAGACATTTTTGTTGTTAGCGTCGTGTAGTAGCTTATGCAAACTACCACTTGATAGGTACTCGTAAATGAGGAGCTGCAACGATGAAGTCCAATAATAGCCTTCGAGTGCTACAAGATTCTGGTGCCGAATCTTCCCAAACCTTTTCACTTCCTTCTCGAATTCATCTTGGGACTTGATCAAACTTGAGACTGTAAGCTTCTTAATCGCAACAGCATGCCCGTCACGTAGAAACGTGCGATAGACAACTCCAAATCCACCACGGCCTATTTCACTATCTTTATTAAGGAGATTGTGTGCACCATCAGCAAAGTCTGCATCACCAGAAAACATGACAAGCTTACCATAGTTTGGATCATTCGCTGGTGAGTTGCTATAGTCCTCACCACCCGAGAATGCAAATGGAACAGCAGAACGTTCCATTGCAGAACGTGCACGCATATTTAGAAAAGTGATAGCAACGACACCAACAGCAATAAGAGCAGCTGCACCAATAGCAACAAGAGCAGATATGCTGAGTATGATCTTGTGTCGATGATATTTTGACGGAATGCTGGAGTTGGAAGCAGAAGAATTGGGATTGAGGACAATAGGTTTCGGATGAACTGATGGGCAGGAGTGGTTGACAACAGAACCACACAACAATGAGTTACCGGTAACCGACGAGGAGGGGATGGTGTTGAAGAAACCACCGACCGGTAACTCACCATTAAGGTGATTGTAGGATACATCAAACGATAAAAGATTGGAAAGATTTGTCAGTTCCTTCGGCAAAGTTCCAGAGAGTTCATTCCATGACAAGTCTACATGCTGAAGATTGGATATGTTTGCAATTGCTCCAGGGATTGAACCAGTCAGCTTGTTGTGAGAGAGATCCCTGTATAATTCAAATGAAATGCACAAACAAAAAAATTATTAGAAAAATTGTAGACTCTTTAACTAGAAATGTTAATTTTCACAATTTTATTTAACATAAGCAAATTAAGAGAGCTTTTTAAGGCCAGTTTGGATTGACTTATTTGAACTTATCTACTATCATAAGATCTTTTCAGTTTATTTGCATAAGCTCTCCAGGATAGTTTATGAAAACAGTTGGTAGTTTATATGAAAACAGTTCTACTTTATTTTACTTTTTGTAATAGAAATAGCTTATACATAAGCACTTAATTTAGTTGTTTGTCCAAACAGAACATTGATTTGTAAGCACATATCAGTAAGGTTAAGTTATAAAGAACAAAACATGAAATAAGGGCAAGTATGCTATGAAATTAGAGAACTTACAAAGATGTTAGAGCTGAGCACTTCGCGATTTGATCCGGAATACTCCCACCAATGGAATTCTTCTGTAGCCTCAATTCAGTAAGCGAAATTGCACCTTCTAATTCAAAAGGAATGCTTCCATTAAGCTTGTTATCACTCAAATCAACAATGTATAAAGATTTGAGTTCACCTATACCAACAGGAACAGAACCAGAGAAATAGTTGGTAGACATATTCCAGATTTTCAAACTACTAAGACCACCAATATCAGATGAAATTTCACCAGAAAATGAATTTGAAGACAAATCCAAAACCTCAAGACCATGATAGTTACCATTCCTAAAAATCCATGAAGGAAGATAACCATTCAATTGATTGTGACTGATATCAAAAGCCGAAAGCTTAGTACAGTTTATCATCGAATCCGGCAAGTTTCCGATTAACTGATTCCTAGAAAAATTCAATCTTTGCAGCATGTTAAGATTTCCTAATGACTTTGGAATCCAACCAGAGAATCTATTAGCAGAAAGATCCAAATTTTCTAGATCTTTCAACCCTCCAATCCAATCAGGAATGTTACCTGTGAATGAGTTTCCTTGCAAACTGAGAGAGTTACAAGAATTGAGTCTTTGCATTGATTGAGGAATTCCACCAGAGAGCAAATTACCACTCAAATCAAGTGATTTCAAAACAATGCAGCCACCAATATCCTGAGGAATTCTACCACTAAATCGGTTATTCTTCAAACTCAACTCTCTCATATCATAAAGATTTTGAATCCCCTCAGGAATTTCACCCTCAAGCAAGTTATTTGAAACATCAAGTGACTGCAATCCCCTCAAAAACCACATCTCAGATGGCAATTTTCCATCAATTTGATTATAAGAAAAGTTAACATTTGCCAAAGTATTACAAGTGCCAAGAGAAACAGGAATGTTACCTGTAAGATTATTCTTAGCAAAGTTAACAGTTTTCAAAGATCCACATTGTTGAAAAAACCCTTCAGGAACTGACCCTTTGAGATTGTTATCACTAAAGTCAACAACTTGTAAACTTCCAAGTTTAGGAAGATCAGGGTTTATAAAACCTGTGAAATTGTTACCAGAAAGTGAAAGAGTTTGAAGAAACTGCAATCTCAACAAACCTCTATCAATGTGTCCTGAAAGAGAGAATCCGTCAAGTACAAGAGAAGTGACTCTATTGTTTGGAGAATCACATTTCACACCTTCCCAATTACAAGGAGTGTAATCATCTTCATTCCATGAAGATAGTTTGTGTTTAGGGTCTTGTAAACCAGCTTTGAAAACAATCAACCCCAATATATCATCATTGAAAACAGGATCATCAACAGAAAACACTGGTACCATAACTGAAGCAAAAACAATCAAAACAAACCAACATATGCTGCTGAATTTCATCATTTTCATAAAATGAAACATGTCTAAGAACCAAAAGGGTAGTGCTTAAACTTCAAAAGGAGTGGTTTTTCTTCATGAATTTCAACAAAGATTCATTTTTTAGCAAGAACATTATCATTTGTTTGAATAGAGAATAAAGGGTTGGTAAGGTATGAAACTGTGAGTGGAAGTTTCTTCTCAGCACAAAACACAAAGTTTTGCAAGTATACAAAACTGAATGGATATAAACAAAAAGAAACAAAAGAAAAATAAAGGATTAGACAAAAACCATGTGAAAACAAAGTAAAGTGAGTTGAGAAAAAAACACTTTTTTGCTTTTTCACTGTTGAGAGAATTTTGAAAATCACTTCTATTCAAAGATGAATGAACATGTTCCCACTAAGAAGATACTACAATGAAATTTTATACTAAAAAATCAAAGAGGGTATAGTAAAAAAATGATTTTTCTAATTTTTATCTTTTTTACTATTTTTTTCAGCTAGTGAAGTGAAAAGAACAAAGAAAAAAAATGGTTTTTTTTGTTGTTGTTTAGATTTTGATTTCCAGTGAAAGCGGCGAAAGGGACGCATATAAAGAAAAAACAATTGTTGTTGGAAGTCTTGGGGGTTGAGAAGCCATTAATAGTGTGTGTAGAGAGAGAGAGAGAAGAGAGAGAGAAAAGCATAAAATAATTGTGTTTTATTGAATGCTTCTTTTATGTCTTGTGGTTAGTGTCAGAGACAGAGAGAGTAAAGTGAAGCATTTAAAGCTTCTTAACATCAAAGACAGAGAAAGAGTGTGTTTGTGTTTATGTGCCATGTGTTTTTCTAGCAGAAGAAGAGAAATTTCATTTTTTATTTTTGAGGTATATTGTTTTCTAGTCTTGTAGAGGTAGTAGGAGTATTAAATATGATTATGATATTTATAGTGACATGTGGAATTTAAATATTGGAGTTTAGGAGGAGTATATTATTGCATCATTAAAATTCAAATATTATAAATATTGGTCTTCTTGGTGAAGATTTGTCTCTTATGTAAGAGCTAGGGTTGAAATATTGCTTTTATTTTTATTATAGAGAAATTCTTTCTATTGTTGATGTATACGTCCATCTTATTTTTCTATTATTATTTTGAGGGAATCACATTTTAACTGATCTTCATGACTTTCTTTTGGATTTAATTTAAGTAAAGTTTAATTGATATGAAAAGAAATGAGAATGTCACTCCTTTCTTTCTATATTTTATATTATTTAAGGTTTTTGAACACATATTAAAAATTTATTTAATAGAAAGTATTGGTGTAGAATACTCTTAATTTAATCATTATATTCCCATTTTTTCCAAATATCATAGATAAATAAAGATATACCTAAAAAATAAATGTCAAAGTGAAAGATACGGCGTAAAAAACTTCAAATATAACAACAAAGATTAAATTCAAAATCTTCATATCATTTATCGGTCTTTACATCGTTTGATGTACAAATAAAATATATTATCTCTACATATTTAATATCATGATGATGACTTTGTCATAATGTCTTAATTCTGACAAACTAACTATATGTTATAGCAAACATGCTATTATATTATTCTATAGAAATGAAAATATCATTATCAAACCAAGTTGTAGAGCACAACTCATGTGTAACATCCTCTTAAAAAACCCATGCGTAACATAACTATCCAATAGTTTTTGAAGACATTAATAACATCATATCAAATAATTTCACGTTTACTTCAAATAAGACATTAATAACATCACATCAAATAATTTCATATTTACTTCAAATATATAGATATAATATACGTATGTAATATAAACTTTTAATTCAACAATTAATTCTATAAAATAGGTATAGAGTAAAAAGTTAGGGAAATATTAACCAGGTGCCCGCGAGAGTGGTCAAAAGTAACCAAATGCTACAAGAGCATGTTTGTTTAATGATTATTATCAACATTAACAGCAAATATCTACAATAAATAAGATATTTTTTTATCCGATCACTTAAAAATTGTTTCAGAATCTCATAAGTAGAATCCATATCCTAAAACAATGTAGGAATTTAGTCACTTAAAAATTGTTTTAGAGTCTCTTAGGTAGAACTCATGTCGTAAAACTATCTAGAAATATTTAATATGTCGAAATGGAAGTTCAAATTCAGAATTTCCTTCTTCTTTTTTTGCCCAATATGTGCAAGAGTATCATTGTTCGGCTCTTTGAAACAAAAAAGTTGCTTATTTAAAAATATGATGATTTTTTTTTAGTCAAATAGTCTAGTGATTAGAATTCACATTTTTTTAAGGTGAATAAGTGGGGTGTCCAGGGTTCGAACCCCCGCCCCAACATATAATAATGCATGTCTCTGTCAACTGAGCTATGCTCATAGGAACAAAAATATGATGATTTATCAATGCCGTAATAGGCTTTTCAAAAAACTCAATCCATACTTATTTAAGTAAATAATTTTGTTCTAAAAAACTAAGTAAAGCCAAGCTAAACTAAATTTTAAATAGAGTAAGTTATAGACCTTTTTCGAGCAACATGTTTTAGCCTCTGTTTGGTTTGGCTTTTGCAAAGCCAGAATCAATTCTGGAGCATTTCAAAAGCAATTCTGCAATATTTAACATGTTTGGTTTGGCTTTTCAAAATAGCTTTTATCCTCCAAAAGCAATTCTAGTTGAAGCTACAATTCCTAGCTTCTTACTTTCCTAGAATCAATTCTACACCCTCAATTCTATTAATTCCATCCCTGCCCTCATTAGTTTTGTAATAATATTTTAATACTCTATTGCACTTTAAATTCTATTATCTATTTGTAATTTTTATTTTCATGATGTTAGTATTGTAATACCTTATATTTTAGGACTATATTGCACTTAATTATCTTAATTTAGTAATTTCTATTTATTTGTATTTAACTATGTCTATTTTGGTAATTATACATTCAAAAGTAATTTTGATCAAAACTATCCAAACAACAATCATTCTGTTTAATCAATTCTGCATTATTGCATCCAAACATAAATCAATTCTGTCAGAATCAATTCTGTCAAAATCAATTCTTTCAGAATCAATTCTGTCAGAATTAATTCTACACACCTCAGAACCAAACACACACTTACTTCCATCGTTAGCTCGAGTTAGCATCTCAAGGTATCATCACAACACTTTAAACCTATTGTGAGATTAATGGACAACAACACATTCCTTTTCTTGTAGTGTGGGTTGAGCTACGTCACGCTAGCAACTCTTTAAACACGATATTATAGCACGGGTACAATAATTTCTTTTGTATAGGATACTACAAGAATTTATAATATTAATAATATAATATATTATACTTTAAAAAAGAAAAAATATAAAAAGCCTCCTATCTTGCAAAAGGTCGCACTGCCTCACTGGTATGTACCACAACACAGTATTTACTCAAAAATTAAGAGTGTAGATCAGATTTCAGAACACATTGATGCCTCGTGGGAAGAATTTATTGCCCATAGGTGACAAGGATATGTTGGTTTAAGGCCAAATGATGCCTCCACGTTGCTTGCTCCAAATACCCTCAAACACCTTTTACCTCCCATGTTTATTCATCCTTTAATATTTGTTTTGGACTTTATCTTTAAAATTATCAGAATATGGCTACTTGAGATTGTGAATAATCTAAGATTAATTCTTTTCGGCTAACATCTTCGGCTTGAGTGGTCGTTGACAAGATAAAGGTGATGGATGTTGAACAGCTGCTCCTACATCAGAAGTTGAAGCTGTGTACCTACAAACAGGTAGTAATTGGATGACATTAGGATGTCAATGTCATGTGATATTGGACAACTACAATGTCACAAATAGATAAAAAGACAAAAAATCATGGTTTAACCCAAAAATCCTAAGTCGAGACCATTGTCTCTACATCGAATCTCTGTTATCGTTCTCATATGAGTTAGTAACTTAGAGTGAACAGATTTGTTGATAGAGTAGACATTGACTTAGTCCAAAAAGAGTTTCCCACCCTCCCCCAAGCCTATAATTAACGAAGTTAGATGATTGCTTGTGTTCAACATTTGTTATGCTAAGAGGACATCGCATAACGCATCCCATATATTGTCAAGTTAGTCTTTTGAAATGTTCCATTGTTGACAATTGATGGTGCATTCAGCTCTGAGGATGAAAAATTGAAGTCTCATGTAACCCTTCTCGAAGAGGAGAAAGGGAAACTCGTGATTAATATATAGGAAATGTGAAATGAGTAGCTAGAGAAATAGTCAAAAGGATCGGGAGAGGATGTTAAGTTCATAGATAAGGATCAGAAGGAGTTTGCGACATTGCAGTCGGAAATGGATTATCGGATGGTTGAGAGAAGGTATGGTCAAGGCCTTCAGGGACATAGGGTCAGACTACTTCAATAATATCGTTAATCAGACCAAGCACTTCAACCATGAGGTTGTCTTGGAGTTGGGAGAGCTAGACTTATATAAGAATATCAAAAGCAGTAAGCTTGTTGGCAAGGATGTTGCATGACTTTCCTTTATTCCTAGTATTCTCCAACTCGAGCGGTTTAGAACCCAAAAAATTGGCAAGATATTCTTTACAAATAAAGTCTCCCCCACTTGAGATTCCAACACCAAACTAAACCTGCCAATTCCCCTCAAATTGGCGACTATACATTGTAGGGTTATATAAGTTTTTCGTCCTTAAAAATATAGTGAATTTTGAATATTAGTCTCTAAAAAATAAAAAATAAAAAATGTTTTCATACTCGCATAATGTTTTGTTTTGTTTTTGGTCCCTAATAAATGTAATTTTGACATATTTTTGGCATTTCTTGAACATGATATGGACATACAAAGGATTAAGATATACATAGTTATAATATAGACACGTCTTTAACATAAAATAGTCATAATTTTGACATTAATATGAACATGGACCAAAAACAAAACAAAAAAATTGCGAGGATGAAAACATCCATTTTAATTTTTAGTGACTAAAATTAAATTTAGTTGTATTTTTAAAAAGGAAAAACTTATTTAACCCTACCTTCTATAAAAAGAGGTTATTACCAATTGATCATCAAGTCATCACAAGATTTTTTGAATTCTCTCCTTCCAAATACTCTTTAGGTACATAATGCATATTCTCTTTATCTCTTTTACTCTTTTTTTTGTGTCTTAGTTTTTATTATAATAGCCTCAGTACTTTCTTTCTATAATATTTTTTTAAAATCTTTTTGTGCATAAAGAAAGTAGAAGAGAAGATGATCCAAATACACAATTATCAAATGGTTAGCGCGACACATGTTTAGTGTGCACACTAATTCAAATGGTGCGCGCCATCAGAACTATGTAAAAGAATGTCCACTTTAATTTAGAGAAAGTGAACTGTTACAAACACCTAGCAAATCATCTTAAAAATATCTTTACTGTTTTGTCTAATACGTAGAAATAAAAAAAAACATGTAATATGCATAAGTTTTTTTTTCACTGTTGGATGAGTAAATGTCATAATATTCCATTTAATCTAATGGTATAAGTTACTTTAATTTATGTATGATTTAAGACTTATATCACACACATGCACACAATATAACTGACCTACTTTACGGCTAACTTAAATTCTTCACACAATACCCATAGTAAATTTAAACATGCAGCAAGCTAGTTATTTTAGGTCACTGGTTAGAACCTATATTAAATCACATAAGATGTTTAGATCGGTGAAACATATTTGTCAAACATACAGTACAGAAGTAGCCATAGATGTCTTAATCAGACCAATTAAGGAAAAATTGAATCCACGTGAAGCCATTTTCTTTTAGGTCATTTAATTTGTTTTGTAATGCTGTTTTCAAGCTTCAAGCTTCAAACTTCAAACACCAACTGTGCTTTCATTTATGGGGTCCAAGCTGGTTGCTCTCATTTTTCTTCAGTTAGACCTTTGCTTTGAATTGACTTTGTTTGCCCAATGTTGTCTCATAAATTGACTCCTTTAGCTATTTGCCTTAGAAGGCAAGAAAGTACAAGACTAATGAACTGTCACGTTTTGCTGTTTTCACACACCCTTAAGCTTCCTTTTTTATTGTCATTGTGTTTGTTGATTGTTGATTAAAAAGACCACCAAATTCACATAATCACTTTCACATGGTTGTGATCTTAAAATTGTTTGACTTTCGAATTTTGTTTGTCTTTTATAGACTCCGTTAAGTAGTGTTTTTAATTTACACATTGGTTAGCCAACTAAAAGAAGTGAACCCTCTTATACTCTAGTCTAGAGTTTATTGGAGATATATATATATATATATATGATTAGGTACTTGGTTAGTGTTAGCAAGATTAGTAAGTAGTTAGTGATGCTTATATATAGATATAATCACCTTATTAGAAGGTTAACTTGTACTCGTTTTACAATATCCTATCTAGATCAATACAAAGAGTTTAAATTTTTTTTTTAATGGATGTCATGTTTCGTAACAAGTTTTATTAGGTACAATAGCAAACGTTCAATCATTTGACACCACAACACTTTTTATATATATATTTAATCATTTCAAATGAATTTAAATTTTCAATAAATAGTTTGATTGGTTTCAGAGTATCCAATTTTTTTCATGGTTGCAAAGAATTCTATTTAAAAAAGAAAGCTTTTGAAATACATTTACTAAACCCTTAGCCAGCTGATCTATTTCGAAAAACAAACTAGCCTACCTTCAGTCGCAGACCATGTAAGTTGATCTACCCTATTTCCATCTCATAATGGAGATGAGAGTAATTAAAGAGATTAGGTCTACTAATAAGAGGTTAATGTTATGGACTTATGGTTAAATTTAAAACAGAAACAGATTTCCCTAAAAAGAAAGTAAAAAAGATTAGCAACAGAAAAATCCTATTTAATGATAGAAATCATTGTCATTAGTCATAGTCATATCCGGCACCTTTTACTGATTCATATCATCCCTCCCTCTTTGGGCGTTGAATTGAATGGTTCGGACACCCATTCTCGTTGATAACCAATCTGGTCTCATTCCATTTGTTATATATAGTGAACAAACTCGTCCTCCTTCTCATCACTCTCAAATCTTTATCATGGTAAAACATTTAAGTTCCTTTCCCCCATCACCCTTCAAATTCAATGAAGACAAATACTGACGGAAGAAAACCTTTATATCTACATCGACGATGACATGGATCGATTCGATGTGTGTGCATAGCTTCGGAAAGGTGTGCATAATTGGGGAAACCGTTGTTACCATTGGTTACTAAATAATTGAAGTCCATAGGTATTAATCTTTTAATTTCTCAAGCGCTCTTTTTAATTTCATGTTCTCCGTTAAAGCAACCAACTCATTCTAAAGTCTAAAATCAAGGGTTAATTTAAAAATTCTTCAAAAATATGGCATAGATGCCTCGCCATTACAATGTAATATTTCTCTTTCTTTTCTTTTATCTATGATTTTAGCAATGTTGTTCAAAAATCTACACAAATTGCATGGACATCCCTACCTCCATTACACCTACGACCCAATGAACTCCACTGTGTCGGTGGTTTTCATAGATGCCTTCGGTGGTTTTCATAGATGCCTCGCCAGTTCAAGGTGGTTAGATTTCATGGAGAATAAACTCAATCACCTCACAATGGTTGGGGCGTAATTGGTAATGGTAATTGTTGTGTTTAACAAATAATTCACGTTTAAAAAATTTATGGTTATGAAAACGTTGTATCCGACTATATTTTAATGTAAGATGTAAGGTACAATGTTTTCATAACCATAGTTGTGTTATTTTTTAAATGCAAGTTATTTTTTAAACACAATAACTATCTGCGCCCCCATCAATTTGCGACGATTGGGTTAATTCCCCGTGAAATCTAACGAGTTAGAGTTGGCGGGGCATATGGATGACAATTGGACTCATACCCAATGGGTACCCGCAAAAAATATTCACAATGAGTAGGGTAAAACCCATACATTTTAATGGGTATGTGCACGGGTAAGGGTACTATACTACCCATCCCCACAACCCCGCATATACATATTTATATAATATTATAAATAATTATTTATTTTTGGTGTATAATTAATTAATTAATTTAGCTATTTAAGTCTACACCCAAACCTAAATAAAAAAACTACTTAATACAATAACAACTTCATCTTGCCGGTGTTCAATTTTTTAGAGATATTTTCGATGTTTTTTATTTGACTAAATAGTACGATTCATACTATTTTATGAGTTAATTTTAAAAAAATTGGACCATAATTTTATTTCAATTGTGATGTTTTTGTTGTATTTTCATAGTTAAAGTGCGGGTAATGAGTGCGGGTATGGACACTTAGATACCCATATGGTACGGAGAAGAGCGCTAAAGTTGTTGCCCACGAGGGTACGAGTTGTTGCCCACGAGGGTACGAACACGAGTACGGGTATTTTTTACAAATGCGGGTATATGGATGAGAACTATAGTACCCTACCCATTAGGTACCCATTGTCATCCCTAGTGGGGCAGCTATGAATACCATCGACAGGGTGGAGTTTTTTTGGGTCATAAGTGTAAAAGAGGTAGGAATTTAATATGGGAAGATTTTTGCAGCTTTGGCAGATTTTTGTAGATATGGTATCGAAGGTAAAACCAATTTTAGAAGGAAAAAATAGAGGAAGAAAAGAAAGAGTGTAATGTTGTTACCTTGATATTTTTATGTTTGTTATGGAGCGTGTATGTGTATTTTACTAGTTTAATAGACCGTTATGATGAGTTGGTGAAGTTAATGATTATGAGGTTGAAATCGAAGGCAAAGAGAACATGAAATTAAAAAAATAGTTGAAAAATTAAAAGAACAAAAATAGAAGAATGATACCTTTGAAACCATTCGATGTATAAAATTTGTCAAACAAGTGAACGTTATTAAGGTTATTTTATTTATTTGTTCATAATTTTATTTTATTTTTGTGAATTTCACTTGGTCTTGGTTTTTGTTGATTATGAATATATAACACCGAAGAAGGTTAATGTTACATAAATCAAATTTGGTATCAGTTTTGTTATTATATCATTTTCAGCTCCATGAAACCTCAATTAGATACGCAACAACAGATAATCTTGGTGTTGCATATGGAATTATTTAGCACATGTTTTCTCTGAATTTATATGTGAATATTGACCTTGTTTGGATTGGCTTATGTATAGTTTATTTGGACTTATTTTATGACATTAGTGCTTATAAGATTGTTTGGGATAGAATATCATAAGTGCTAACGAGCTCCCATGGCGGGTGAATTTCAATTATTTGACAAGGAAGAAGGTGTTCAACACTATAAAAATGAAACTTGCAAAAACTTTAGCTCCTAAGCTTTAAATATTTGGGAAGTATCACAAACTTTCGAGTTGTTGTTAATAACATGAGATTAGCATTTTTCCATGGCGTGAACCGGCATTATTATTCAATAACAATCAATTACAGGAAGAATGAGCTTGAAGTGAAGATGTTACTTAACCTTTATAAGAAGAAATGGATTGATGGTTTAACACTATGTGTGAGTTAAGTTTCTGGGATGTAAAATTAAGCAAAGTGTAAATATGATAGTAATTATTGATTTGGATATATATATATTTGTGCGTTGAATTCTCATTCTCATTGATAACTCATTCTTCTGGATCTGGCCTAATTCCATTTGTTATATATACGTCCTCATTCTCATCACTCACATATCTTTATTATCATAAAACGTTAAGTTCCTTCCACTATCATTTTTCAAATTCAATGCAGATAAACACTGCCGGAAGAAATGGATCGATTCTATGTGTGTTTATAACTTCTGATCATCATATTTTCATAAAGCTTTTAAATGAATTCACAAGAATGCGGTTATGAATGGAAAGGTGTGTGCATAATTGGAGAAATCATTGTTCCAACTTCAGGTCTAAAGGTAATTTCTCAAGCGTTCTTTTTGATTTCATGTTATCCGTTAAAGCAATCAACTCATTTTAGAGTCTAATATCAATGATTAATTTAAAAATTCATATCAAATCATCAATTTAATACAGTAACCTATTTTTAGAGGATGGATTTGTTATGTTAATAATCCTTGATATCCTTCTTTCAAAAAAAAATCCTTGATATTCTGACTTTACACTTTTTTCCAAATCCTCAATTCCAACCTCATAATCATTAACTTCGCCATCTAATTGTCTATTAATCCTTGTTTGGGATAGAATATCATAAGTGCTATCGAGCTCCCAAGCTGAGCAAATTTCAATTATTTGACAAGGAAGGAGGTGTTCAACACTAACAAAATGAAATTCACAAAAACTTTATCCCTTACGCTTTAAATTTTTTGGGAACTATCACAAACTTTTGAGTTTTTTTTTTTTTGACGTTAACTTGAGTTGTTAATAACATGAGATTGACATTTTTCCATTTTGGCAAAATAAAAATCAATAGAAGATATTAAGTTATGAGTGACATTTGTGGGATAGTAAGAGAAAATTGGTGACATAGATTTTCTGGACCGGGATATATCTTATAAACTCTATTGGATTCACTATATCATCATATTGTCAAAGTTGTGCTGCATATGTTGGAAAGATGATGTGTGTGAGAAAGTCCAAATTTAATCACTTTAAGTAAAAATTAAACAAAAGAGTGAAGCTTCATGGAAGTAGTACATGTAGATGTGCATTCTTTCATTGCCTATTAATTTCTCAACTTATTGATTAACATAATTAGCTTATTGATTGGCCAACAAGTGTCTCACATACTATGCACAATATAAGTAAATACACAATATTTGTGTGTACCAATTTTGACTTCTTATTCTCCTGTTTAAGCTTGAACCGGTATTATTACTTAATAGCAATCAGTTACTGGAAGGATGAGCTTGAAGGGAAGTTGCTTAACCTTCATAAGAAGAAACAGATTGATGGTTTGACACTCATGTGATTTGATTCACATTCTAAAACTAATGAATAGACTGTTCAGGTCAGTTAAGATTCTTGGATGTAAATTTCACAATGTATAATTCAACTTCTTTTTAAAATCTTTTTTGAATTTTCTTGTTCTAAATTTATCACATCACATGTATTACATTTGGGGAGTAATATTTAAGCTTTGTCACCCTGTATTTATCCTAGATATGTTATGAAGCATGCTACTATCTAAATATAATTACCCGTAAGCAATGATATGTTTAATATAAATGTGATACTCCATTGGACGTTTTGTTAACATGGTTTAGGAAATTTTACAGATATGTTATTTTTCCTATGTCTTGTATGTTACAATCTTCTCCTTGATTTTGTCCATTTGTTACCTCTTTTCCGTTTTTTCGTGGATGATGTTGTGGGTGTAGACTCCAGAAACTGCTTAATGCTTTGTTCACGAGATTATTATCCTGTACCGGTTTGACGGATTACTTGATAGGAATTACCATAGAAAATTAAGAAAGTGTAAATATGATAGCCAGTAATTGTTTTTTTTAGAGGATGATAGATAGTAATTGTTGATTTGGATATATATTTATATGATATATCTACTCTTTACTCATATAAAAAAATATTTATTTGTTATGATATTTTGGTAATGTAGGAGATGCTAGGTTTAGCAACCAAGTACAACAAGGCAGTGCATGAGGAAGATGAGCTACCACCAGAAAAACTTGCAATTGCCAACGTTGGAAGGCATGAATCATGATGCTAAGAAGACCTTGAAGAGAATGTTTCTAATTTAATGTCATCAAACATATTGTTCAGACTTTGAGAATGATATTTTACATAGTTTTGTTCTAGAGTTGGGATCTTCCAATGTATTCTCCTTTATGATGTCAAACAATATTTCATAAGACTCTTTGACTTGTTTGTTAACGAATTGAGTTTTATCGCACAATTATTTGAAATTGGTCAACTCAAATGTTACATGTTTCAGGATTTTGTTTAAAAAAAGTTACAAGTTTCAGGATGAGAATAATATTTTTATCTATGGAGACCCATGATGAAAGACTATACCAAGAAGTGCACGTGGTTATGTTTTTGGTACATTGGAGTGAAAATTCTTAACCAAGATCTTATTTCTCTCAGTAAGCGATGTCCATTAAATTTGCATTCCTAACATCTCCAGAAACTGTTAGAAGAGGTAACAACATTCCAATTATATAGAATAGAATACTTCAAGGAATGCATATAATGTACTAGATTCGCCTGAACTCTTTTTTCTAGTTTTGGTCCATAAGGCGCCGATCTCTGATACGACCTTGTTAGATGAAGGATTTGTGAGCAAGTAGTGTCGCATTTGATTATATTCAGTTATTTCTCTTTCCTAATTTTATGGTTCAGTTTATTCTCATGCAAGTTGTTAGGTCAAGATTGGCTATATATGATGTAACAGTGAACTAATTTGGATATGATGAATAATAACAAGGTTTCACTTTCTTTCCTAATTTCTCATCTGCTTTCTCTCTAGGAGTTTACACTCACTCGAATAGTGTCTTTCTTCATCTATTTTCTCTTTAAGAGTTGACACTCACTCGAAGAGAGTTCTTTTCTGCACTCTAAAAATAATTAGGGTGTATCAATCTCCATCCTCCACACTCCAACTAAAATAGCTTACCTTAATTGAAAACACAGCAGCACCAAAAAAATCATCAACATGCTTAACTGCCAAATTAAAATCCAATTTCGAAAACCAAACCCCTCAACTTTTTCCTTCCATAAAGTACCAAGAGTTGGAGAGTTATTCCCTCCTCTTCATGGTATATTCTAAAATTAAGTTTTCAAAATTTAGCAAAAAAAAAAAAAAAAAAAAGTTTACAACCTAGTAAATTAAGTTTACTAATTGTTGATTTAAAATAATTATACTATATTTATTTATATTTGTGATCACCTAAGATGAGTACTTTTTACTTAAATTCGAGATGGGAGAGAAAGTGTGGTCACTTTTACTCCCAACAAGTAACAAGTGTGTCCATATCAAATTGGTACTAACAATGAGTGTGTGGGTTGGCTCGCTTAGACTAAAACTTTATTTGACAACTCTATAAATATTTTGTATAATTGCTCTCTCATCTAAGTCAAGTTTTTATTGTTGTTTCAGGTGTTCCTCGGCCAAGAGCATGGTAGGGTTTTTCATATTTATTTTTGTCATTTTATTTCTTTCTCATAAAAAGTTGCACCTCTAATAGTTTAGGAGCAATAACTGAACAGTGTCATCATTGAGTTCTTTTTGAAAGGAAGTGATTATTGAGTTAGATTCCAAAATTATTGTTTTTTTTTAACAAGTCCAAAATTATTGTTAGCTGCAATAGTTATAATTATAATTCTAATTCATTATAGGTTTTATTATTTTCATTTTTTAAAAGGTGAACTAAATTTTATCCAAAAATTGCAAATATGATTGATACAAAAAAATGGATTGGCACCATCACAAACATAGAGAATAGAGAATAAACTTAAGTATATCATCACTATCACACTCCAAACAATTGCATCCAACAATAAAAAACATTTGTACTAGTAGTATTGTAAAACCAACACAAAATATTGTTTAAAACTAGCTTCCAATTATAACCCAAATAAGAATAAAATAGTAGAATTACATTTACATACACAAGAAACTCACGAGAACCCTCAAACAATTTTACACCAGCATCACTTATGTTTCATCATTTCTCCAAGGGTCATAAGCCGCAAAAGTTAAGAGTATCCTTAGTTCTAATTTTTGAAGTCCCATATATTGCAATAAATAAAGGTTTTCTACATGAGTAATATATTATTAAAGTCTCTCTTTTTTTTTTGCATACAGAAATAGGGGTCAATCCCAAAGAAAATTACAAAATTAAACGAACATTCATATGAATGTAATCCCTAGAAATATCCTCAAACACGATATTCTTGAGAGGGACTTCTAAAATGATGGATGAAAAAGAATCTTGGGTAAGGCCAAACACAACTAGCCAATTTTATAGATGCATGTTTCCCATAGTTTCAATAAAAAAACATGTGCATGACGCCCAAGGCCTTTCACGCATTGTGCATGAGGCACTGGCTGGACACTTCTGATTTCTCCCAAGTTGTGCGACACACAACTTCTAGCACATATCTTGCATGAGGCAATAATTGATTCCTCTGTCTTTCTTCATTCCTTGTTCCATTTCTCCTCACAAAAAGATTTGTAGTGATTATACCCTCAAGATATCATTTACTACATCGTGTAAAAAGTATAGCATGACCACATATTTGGGTGATTAGACATGGTTCCAAGGTCTTGTGTGCACCTTGTTTCTTCCATGATTTATTACAACTCGACTAAAACATATGAAAACTTGCTAGAACCATTGCAAAATAACTCTCAAAAGACTAAAAACATGATATGACGGTCATCACAACCTCGCACTTGATTTGTTGTTTGTCCTTAAGTAACTTACTTGCTAAATTAGTTTCTGCATAAAATTAACAAACCTCGTTGAGTGATACATATTTAAATTCATTGTAAATATTGCATATCTCTAGACAATGTGAAACTAAATTGACCCTTTTTACACCCATTAAAATGAAGGTGTTGAAGGCTGCAATAAAGACAACTCAAATGCCACAATTAGACGGTTTGGAACGGACGACAGTAAAGATGAAATTTCCAAAACCACTACACTAAGATTGCAAGACATAATTTCCAGAATTAATATACTTTTTTAAGAAACTTATTTGTGAACAATTTAAATGTTCCATAATTATTTTTAAAGTTAGATATGGCTTCTAAAAAAAATTCTTCAATATCCCTTTACACTAGAAAAGTTCTTTTCAACCATCTTATGTGTTAGAAATAATTTGCTAGAGTAGTAAAATTTTCATTAATTTCATTGCAGTAATTGAAATGTCCTAAACCCCATTTTTAAATCAAATAAACTCCAAAAATTGTTTTGGATCATTTAACCACTACAAGAATGTGACTAACCATTCAACTATTTAAAAAAAAAATGAATTTAAGACATTCTTTTAAAATAGTTGAATGGTTAATTGTGTCATGGAAATATGATATCATGCGATCTTGTTCTAAAATTCAACACATCTAAAAATTCATCTTTTTTGAAAGAAGTAATTATAAATTTGGTTCTATGTTTTAAGACATTTTGGTGGTTATGTGCTTGAACAAGTGTGGTGGTGACTATGTTCATGTGAAGGGAAATCGAAACAAAACAAGCAGCGAAATAAAAAAATTTGATTTCCTTTCCTTAGATCATTACGAATTTGACATGATTAGTAATTAGTATGTTACCTCTTGAAGTGTAGAAAAGTCTCGATCACAACAAAGCAAACAGAAGAGCCTCTATTAGTCCACACGAACGGTGCTCCTCTAGTTCTCGGTGCTAGCCAAGCGATCAGAGGTTTGAAAGAATTAGGGTTTCTAAAACATGTAACCACGACTTCAACGCAAGGGTTCTATTTATAGAACTCTTAGT
The DNA here is from genome assembly GCA_946800305.1 of Medicago arabica. Lineage (NCBI taxonomy): Eukaryota > Viridiplantae > Streptophyta > Magnoliopsida > Fabales > Fabaceae > Medicago > Medicago arabica. The sequence continues at coordinate 37,906,111 of OX326969.1, forward strand.
GTGCTCTGCAAGTCAAAAGTCGCTATTGGGCTTCCGTAAGCCCATTAACGCATTTAGTCTTTTGTTAACTAATTAGCGTTATTTGCTAAATGCACCCATATTATAAGTCTTACTTATATTTCTCATTTTGACCATTCTATTGTGTGTGACCTATAAGTTCTTGCCACGTTGGCAATAATATTAAATCTTCTATTTAATATTATAAACAGTGAGCGGTATCTAGCAACATATCATTGCTATCCAAGTGACAGGAATGTCAAGTGATCTGACGAAATCTTTCCATGATAATATGCATGTGCACAATCACTCCTTTGTCCTCATATCTATATTGATCACAAGGAATAGATTATGTCACCCTTGTATAGATCAATATTTATATTTCTTGATCCCGAAATATATTGAACAACAAATAAGTCCAATATCTCATGTTGACTTAGTTCGACATGGCCATCAATTTTACATTCATATTTCATCAAGAGGCCTAAAGATATATCTTCTGTTATGAGGAGTGACAAATCCCATCTAGGACACTCATGTCCCTCAGCATGATTTATCAAGTGCCCATTAGCAAACGTTATAGTCATCCTGTTACAGACAATGTTTGAATGACAATAAAGCACTTGAGTCCGCATATAGGGATCATAGTGGTTTCGAGTCTAAGAGTGGCATACACCATTATCATTGTGAGAATATCTTATGACATTTTCATAACATACTATGCAGTACTCTCACGGTGGGTCAATTAAATATAAATATTACTCCTAATATTTATACATATGCATAGACTTAATATCTCATATTCATGACTCATTAGATGCGGTCATCAGTCTACATACATAATATTCTCTACACTTTATTATTATCCCATTTATATTAAAGTTTTACCATGGATGTATTTAAGAATAACATTTTTTATGTTAATGTAATCTCATGGTTAAGTCACACTTAATATACCATTACAGAATTGTCTATTCTAGGGACTTTATTAATACGGCAACAAATATAACAAAGAGTGTCATATATTATTTAATAATAAAAATCATGATATATAACACAAATTTAACATAAACTATTGGTCTATAGGGCTTACACCAACATCATGATCATCATTATAGGGAGAAAGTAGTGATTAAGTTCTTTTTTTTGTAAGAAAAAATAATGATTAACTTGAGAGGAAATGATCGATACTCACTTTCATTATTGATGTGCAAAGCAAAAAAGTTCTCCTCCTTTAAAGATAATGGCTACAAGCAGAACACCAAAGAACAAAAGCCACAACTGCATCCACTGCATGTCCCCTTTCATGAACATCATCCATCTAAATCTTAGAGCATCACGATCGTTTGTGGCAATTTTAAAGAAAAATGTGATATGATATCATGATTGAATCATGGCAATAAAGTACGATTGAAAAAAAAATTAATTTAAGGTGTGGTAATATGATTATATGTGATCATAATATAAAATAATCATTTCATATATGCTCAAAATGAACGAGAAGAGAATGAATTGTTTAGGGCTGAGATTGAAAATCTTCGACATGAGGTGAATATGTCAAAGAAGGTATATGTACGACATGCAACGTATGTGGAAGTCCAGCTACCGTCGGTCAAATTATATGATATGGGTACCTCTTTTTCGAAAGAGATCATTCTCCAACCTCAATTTGTGCTCCTCGTGGCACATTTCACCAATGACATTTGGGCTTCCACACACGTTGTATGAAGTACCTTTGACATTCTTTGAGATATTTCCCTCATGACGAAGCTTTTCAATCTCAACCTTAAAAAATTCATTATATTCTCGTTCATTTTGATCTTGTATATGAAATGGTTATATTATATTATGATCATGTATAACCATGAAAAGAAGAACAAGATATGATAACATGATCTAATTATGACAAACATACTAGAAGAAGAGATAAACATGTTTTTATTATATAGAAAATCAAAGTATGATTGCATTGATGGAGAAGGGAGGACATTGAGTGTAATGTGTGATTGCAGCGAGGAGGGTTGCTCTAAATATATTGTGGTTGGTTCATGAAAATGGTTTGTCTATACATTTATTAGGTCATGATTTCATTCAGGTTTCCATTCATTTCACAATCCTAGTCAACAAACTCTTTTTCTTTCAAGGTAAACAGTTAATAACGCATATGATTATTTTTCTCTTTTTTGGTGTGAAAAAAGACAATATAACTATTTTTCCTTATTTTTGGTGTGAACAAAACAATGTAATTTTTTTTTACTTTAATTAATATCATAGTCTTATCTTTATCTTTGATCGTATCTATGTATACTTTGAGGCTAATAACAAGCTAAGCTTCCATCCATAAGTCGTTGCTCAATATATAAAATTTCAAAATTGCCAAGTCGGACGTTATTACCAGGATTTAAATCAAGATTAGTACAATATATAATTGGAATAAATAGACCGTATTTAATATCATAATTTTCTTTTTAGATGTAATTTTTTTGGGTAAGAAATACTTATGAATTAGGTACAAACGATATATTGGTAATTAGGCCCAGATTCAAACAAAGTTGATGGAAATATTATTGGTGGTACAAACAGGTAAATCAACGATGACGGACTTAGAAATCCATTCCAATACAATATCTGACAATAACGTATCAACGCGTTGATGATCACTCCATTGTTGATATAATTTCATGGAACGAAGATAGCACAGGCTTCATAGTTTGACGGAAGAAGTAGCGAACGGGGTGATAACTGTTGATAAAGTGTTTAATAAGAAACTAATTTGTAAAATTATCCTTTAGTTAATCTATTCATCTCAAGATAATCAAAATTGGACCGAACATATAAATCGGTGCAGTCACACATTCAGGGTTTAAAGATCTTACCAGGATCGAGTTAGTAGTAATTAAATAATATATTTTCATTAATTTTTAATATCTTACACCAAGCAAAATATAAATATATTCCGAACTCAAAATATAAAGATTATATTTAAATTTTGCCTAGTTTTAGACTGTTTAGAATTATATAATCCGAAATATGTCAAACACCTCGTAAAAAGTCAACATTTAGGGTGAAAAAGGAGGTTTCCGGATTATAATTCGGAATGTGTAAAACTTTTCCGGATTATATAGTCCGAACTGCATCCGCACAGAGGCAGTATTGACTGTTTTGGCTGAAACATGCATTTGGCGCATTAGATTGCTCTTAAACGACATAGCCATGCATTTTACCATATGTTCGATAAGAAAAATTAATTCAAAACTGCAGTTAACAACACAACATAATTTTCAAAACATAACATTAATATAAAAAAAATCCAAATGTTATATCACCATGTATTCAAACATAACATAATAAAAAATTAAAATTATCCAATAATTACACCCCTGCCACCCTCAACATTACGCCTACGGCGATAAACCTTTCCTCCATGAACCTCTCAAAACTTCCTCCAATGTTGTCATGCCTCAGACCCTTCAACACCACACCACTGGACATAACTTCATATACATGGTCTCTGCTACGGCCCAAACTTCTGGCCAGATCCAAGCACCCATGCTTTCTAACGTTCGTGATATCCACCCCACTAATCCTTGTTGTCGATACCCCTGAAATGATGATACACTCAAGCCTGCAACAAAGACAGCCACATATAAATATACAAACAATCAACACTTACGGATGAAAAAACAAACATAATTATTTATTTATACCTCCAACAAAGTCAAGTATCCTGACATATGCTTAGTATTGTAATGGGAAGCATTGTTAAACTCTCTATACAAGTGTGATAGTGCAGTAACTCACCATGAATAACCAGCAACAAATTCCATGTCTTTGAAATACTTCAGATAGGCAACATACACATAGTAGGCGCTCAAGCTCTGACTCCGGCACACCCTTCCCCCGCCTCCGCTACTGGTGGCCATCATCCACATCCTCCTCAGCATCACCCACATCCTCCTCAGCAGCATCATCATCCTCCACCTGATGCCCATGTCCATCTGATCGTACTTTGGCTCAGCCTGAGGTTGAGGCTCGTCGTCAGCATCAACACGGCGTTCCCTGCCACCCATACGCCTAGGAACTGGAACTAGTCCCTCTGCCTCTGCCTTCTGTCGACGTTATCTCCTAACGGAAGCGTGCATAGCTAAGTTACCACCCCTTCTGCGATCAACATGATCCATACATGTAACATGCATATTAGGGTAACACGCAATCAACATAAAATGCTCAACACGGGAAAAAAATAACACTGGTACAATTCGGAATTTACAATCCGAACTGCAACAATATAGTTCGGATTATAAAATCCGAACAGCTTCAGTGTATAGGAAAAAAATTCGAACAAATTAACTTGCATGCATAATGAATCAATACTAACCTTCACTTTGATGTTTGTTAAACCTTCGAATGTGATGATTTTGAGCAAAATAACTCCTACTTTGGACAAATTTGTGTGGTTCAGATTTTGGGATAAGAGAGAGAGAGAAAATGAAAATGTGAAAATATAAAATTGTAACTTTGGGGAGAGGTGATTTTCCTTATATATATATATATATCAAATATGTCCGGATTCTATAATCCGAATTAAATTTCGTATTTTTTCGTATATCATAATCCGAAGGGTATTATCGTGTTTTTTTGTAGGGCACGTGAGTATGATATACGGTGGAAAAAGTAATAGTCATATAAGATTGGTAAAGGGACATCACATGAATTTACATTAGTGAATTTGGGTTCCCAACACTACTTTGAAGTTTGAACAATCCCGATGATCCTTATAAGAAAAAGAAGAATGTTGTTCACACTTCACTCAATACTAAAAAACATAAGTAATTTACCAACATAATTTCATCGACAGTTAATTGCCGATGAATTTTACATATGACAGTTAACTGTCGATAAACATTTACGTATTTTACTGATGTGTTTCAGCCTTGTTAAAAGCGTGAACAACAATTTTTAAGAAAAACTTGCTCAGGATTGCTTACCACGCCACCCGATGGGACTCGTGAAAAAAAGAGAGTGCAACTTTGTAACTAACAAGCTAGTTTTGCTATTAGATGTTATTCTTTAAAATATTTTTTCCCTTCTAGCAACCCAGTAACATAAATCTGAGTTTATCTTTAAGTACCCAATAGTAAAAATTAGCATATCCTTAATATAAAGATTAAGCATATATTTCAGTTTTTGAATTAAAATATGACATGCAATGTAACTTTTTTCAAATTTATCTTTAAGTTTTTCGATGTTATTTACAATTTAAATAAAAGATAACATTTTTTTTATACTTCTTTTTATTAGGGGTTTAATTTTTAAGATTAGAATAAAGTCTTCAAATTATTTAAGACGTTCATGGACATTATAGATAACAAAATAATTAATGTCGTATTAAATTTAAAAGCGATAAATAAAAGCAAAATCTTCCTCCTCAAAAAAAAAACTTTCAATAAAATTATAGAGTAACATTAATGTCATTTTGAAAGTTTTCAACTTCACGGTTGAGAGATTAATGTCGTAGTTGAAAAAAAAAATTCGAAAAAGAAAACACATAAAAGTTAGGCAATTCAAAAAAAAAAAGTTTAAATTTTGGTTTATACAATATAATACTCTAATCTTAGTTCCTTAACGTATATTGAAGTTTTGCTTATAAAAAAATTGCGACACTTGTTTTTTTTTTTTTTAAAGACGGTTGACACTTATTAGTCAGCCCTAAAACTTAATAGGTGATTCATGTACGAAATTTGTTGTTCACACTTTTTAAAAGGTTGAAAAACACTAGTAAAAGACTAAAATATCTTAGCGGTAGTTAATTGTCGAGGAAAGGAATCGGAGACAGTTAATTGTCGAGGTTCCTTCGGTAGTGAATTGTTGATGCTCTATTATAAGAACATAACAAACATAGGAATTTCCAAAACTCCATTGTTGCAGTTTTGGGATTCTTAGGTGCGATTTTCACCAAGCTTAAGTCATTTCAAGCCAATTTCAAGCACAAAATCAAGTAAGTGTTATGATCATATTGCATTTTTTTTTATGGAATTGTTATATTTTTTGGAACTTTTTTGACATATTTAGGTTTTGTTGATTTTAGATTTGATGATGATTTTTGATTGATTTGTTGTATGTTGTTTAGAATAGAATTGATTGAATTGTGTTAGAAAATATTGAGAATTGGCAGAAATTGTTAGGTATTATTAGAAATTGTTAGGAATTGCTAGAAATGGTTAGGTATTATTAAAAATTGTTGGAAATCGTAAAAAATGTAAGGAATTTGTGGTAGAATATTTGATCCGATGTTTTGATCCGATGTTTGCATCGTGTAGAAATGTCTCAGAAAAAGGATGATGCTGCTCAATTAAAAAATGAGGGTGAGAAGAAGAAAGCTAAATCGCTTATGATATGGCACATAATCAAATGTGATGGCTCCGTTAAAAAAAGTGATTCGAAGGCGGCGGTGTACAACCATTCCAGGCTAAGGAAGAGCGGGAGGACATGCTATTTTGGTCCTCAACCAAAAGCAGTTTCCCCAAGGACTGTCGATGACAACCCAATTGACTTGTGTGATGAGGAAGATGATTAAATATAATGGCTTGTAATGTCTAATTGTTTTGGATATTTTTTTATGTTATTTTTATAGGCCGCACATTTTGATACATTTTGGTACTTTGAATAAAGTCACGTATTGAATAATTTCGATTAAAGTTGCGTATTGAATAATTTCGATTAAAGTGGCGTATTGAATAATTTCGATTAAAGTTGCGTATTGAATAAATTCGAATAAAAGTTACATTACATTACATAAAGTTCCTAAATATGTTCTATCATTATTCATGTAGAGCCTTCCAACTACAACAATTATCTTACCTCTGAAATGAGGTAAATTCAAACATGCTAAACGACAACTCTCAAGCATTCACCCAGAAGTTTTATTGTTCCATTCAAAAGATTAAATTCTTGTTAGTTTGGTTTAGATGATGGTATTGAAGTGTCAAAAGAATGAGGTGAATTCTCTGACACTTCAATACGATCATCTAAACCAAACTAACAAGAATTCAATCTTTTGAAAGGAACAATAAAACTGTCGGGTGAATGCTTGAGAAATGTTGTTTAACAAGTTTGAATTACCCCGTTTCAGAGGTAAGACAATCGTTGTAGTTGGAAGTGCAATCTCTACATAATCATGATCTTATGGCGGAATCAAACGGTTCATAATATCTTCAGTTGATCTCAGCAACGTAAATCGATCCACTGGAACATGTTGTGCTCCCAAAACATGCTCCTTACGTTATCGTCGTTCGTTAATTCCACCCAACTGAATGATATACTCCCATCGTCGAGTGTTGGACGTTTATACCTAACGTGTTCCACCCTCCTTGTGTCTCCGGGATTGACTCCTTGGTTGAATTCACTCAGTTGATCCTTGATACCTCTTAACATGACACCAAGGTACCAAACTTTCAACCTCTGAGGTTCTCCACCGTTGAATTGTGTCTGACCGTTGAACAGATCGGTCATTGTTTTAAATCTACACAATAAGAAATTAAAAAGAATCAATGAAAAACTCATTCAAACATTTGGAGTGCAAATTATACATAAACCCTAAAAATCATAACTATAACATAAACATCATGCAAACATTTTAACAAAATTAATCAACTTACATCTACTCTAAAAATGAATTATAACATGTAGATCTATTCAAAAGGTAAAAATTTTAAAAAAAAACTCAAACACCAAAATTAAAATAACCCTAAAAATCATAACTATAACATAAAAATGCAAATAATTTAACAAAATTAATCAACTTATATCTACATTTAAAATGAATCATAACATGTAAATCTACTGAAAAAATAAAATAAAATAAATCTACTCAAAAACTAAAAAAAAAAATCATATCAAACATCAAAATTTAAAATAACCCTAAAAATCTCAACTATAACATAAACATCATGTAAACATTTTAACAAAATTAATCAACTTACATCTACTCTAAAAATAAATTATAACATGTAAATCTACTCAAAAACTAAACTAAAATAAATAATCAACTTACATCTACTTTAAAAATGAATTATAACATGTAAATCTACTCAAAAACTAAAATAAAATAAATCTACTCAAAATCTACTTAAAAACTCAAAATCTAAAAAAGAAAAACATTTATAACAACTAAAATGTAAGTTAATAGTACTATAACTACTTGTGATTTTGTTGAATAAATTGGTTGAGATTTTTAGAGTGCTTTTGAGAGAGAGTGGGGAAATTTTTTGAGATTTGAGAATAATAATGGATGAGAGAGCTTCTGCCTGAATTTGTATCAGGATCGTATTGTCAGTAAACTACCGATGGATTCCTCGGCATTTAACTGCCGCCAGTTTCATTGGTGGTTAACTGCCGTCAGTTCTTTAATTTCTCGGCAGTTAATTGTCACCGGGGATTTTCCGTCATTTACATGTGTTTTTCAGCCATTGATGATGTGTCAACGGCATTTTTCTTCCTGTACACATGCATCCTTTTAGACCCAATTGGATGCTTTTTCTCCTTCATGTCATAAGCTTGGGTTAAATTTGTGATTTGGCCATTAATTGTCGGTTCCTTGCTTTAGCAATGAACCAAAGGATATAGTAGCATAGCATGTAATGAACAAGGTTGGAAGTTATTACTCGAATAAATCCCTTTCTTGCCTCTTTAACACATTCCCATGTCTAGTTTATGAGTACTTTGATTATATATACAAATTGTGTTTGAAGTTTTTTTCTTTTCGATAGATAATATTTTGAAGCGCAAGCATTGCGAATTTGGTGTTTTCGTGTATTTGTCTTCCGTTAAGGTTTAACCACATTCCACAATTGCAAGATCTCGTAACACACTATAGTACAGCATTTTACTGATTCATATGAAAAAAGAGTATATTTAACTAAATCTCAATAACCGTTCCTGCCAAGTAATGGAAGACATTACCACTTCACAAACTATCCTTAGATTGTGTAATCTTGACGTGGACCAATTCATAGGTCATCGATGATTCAGCTTACGAAATGGGCCCACCAAGACATAGCTCTTCAAGTAGAGAAACATTCTTCTTTTTAAAATTGCTCATTCTATTGACTCATTGAGAGTTAATTTAAGTTCGATATTTTTCAACGGTAGTTAACTTAAGTTGGCACTTTTTAACTACCGTTGAAAAATGTCGAATGTGAGTTAACTCCCACTGGATCAAGGGAATGTACAATTTTAAAAAGGAGAAGAACAATTTTCCTCCAAGTAACCGTTGAGTTAGCCTTGTGATTGGATTTAGGCTCCATGTAATTACCACATGAATAACATATGAAAGTTCTTAAAACTAATCCCACCATTATCCTTAGAGGCACACAACATTTTCCAAGAAATCAAATGGCATTTACGGTTATTAGCGGTGGAGCTCCAAATAAAATCACAAAATTTCTTTCTGTTTCTCATACGTTGTGACAACAATTAAGGAAGCTCGAGAAACATACCTTGACATGTTAATCAAAGAAGTTTGGGATAGAGTAACTCTCCCCGCAAAGTTACATACCTTATGGTGTTTATTCATAATTACCCATTTCATTAGTATTTTTAGGTAACATAGATAAGTGGAATAGAAAAAAGGAAAGCAAAGCTAAAAAGAAAGGCTATAATCTACAAAACCAAGTTTCTGTATAGTACCAAATTCAGCACCAAATTCAGCTCCGATGAGATTACCTAAATAGCTGCCATCAACATTAATAATGATGCAACTATGGATATAAAAGTTCCATTCCACCAATATATCCTCAAGACTTGTTGTCGGTGAACTAGAGAAACAATACCCGAGAGTGGTGGGGGGCGGGCGGAGGTTGGGTTGCTCAACTTGTTTGAGGTAGGGTTAAAGAAGTTGTTCGAGGTCCAAATTCGAGATAAGGAGAAAAACTAATCTAACAACTAATCAAACGTTTTAAAAGAAAATAAAGTTACAAACAAGTTGCAAGCTTCCATGACAAAACAATAAGTAAGAACTGTATTATCTAAAAATCAACTAGAGTTTCAGTTTCTCCAAGACCACCACACCTCAACGATAAAAATGTCGACATTATGAGAGTGAGACTTTGCTTGAGCCAAATGAGAATGTATGAATTAGAGAAAAACTCAACAGGGATGAAGTTCAAAGCATACCATAAAAATGTCGACATTATGAGAGTGAGACTTTGCTTGAGCCTATGCAAAATCTCTAATGCAACGAAGAAAAGATTTCCCATTAGTTGCCATTTAGTGACATTGTATAATTTATCTTTCTTTTTTTTTAACAATAACATTGTATACAAATTAAACTTTATACATTTGATTAAATTTCTCTTCCCAAAAGGAAAAATGGTAATGGTCATTTTAATCCTTTCTTGTTTAATGAGTAGTCACAACTCACAATAGTCATTTAATGTATCAAAATTAAAAAACAGTATTTGGTTATGCACTTCGTTAACCAAAATAGTCACCCACATTAAAATATTATGTTAACATTATCATATCAATCATCTATATACTTATTGTTATATCAATTCCTACAAATATCTACTTATTATCATATCGGTCTTTATAAAAAATGTTGTTGGAAAAAACTATTTTAACATCAAAAGTTATTTATATACTATTTCAAAATTTTAATACATTGACGGACTATTGTAACTACTCGTTGTACCTTTGGACCAAAATGACAATGAAAAAACAAGAAAATATCAGTCCGAAGAAAACCCAACACGTGACAAAACCACCGATTATTCCAAACTTCCTCTGCATTTTCCGAACAACCAACCTGTTTGATTTCATTCTTCACTTCATATAAACCCTCTTTCATTGATTCCATTGTTTTTTCTCTTACTTTGATTCCAATTCCCAAATTATCGTTTTCTTCGCCATTTTTCAACCAAATGGCTTCGATGAGTTTCACCATGGATTCAGTTTCTGTGTTAAACCCTAAACTCAACCACACCCTTCTTTCACATTCTCCAAACTTTCATCCTTTACTCAAACACCGCAACACCACTTTCAAACTCTCTCTTCCCCGTTATGCCCTCAATCAACGCAGCAAACCTTTAACCCTCGTTTTCTCTGCTGCTACGCCTCAACATGACTCTGTAAGTCTAAAAGGAACTAACTTTATTCATTTTCTCAAATGGGGTTCTGCCCTTTTTGTTAAATTCAATACATCATTCATTGTTCAATCAATGTATTTTCCAAATTTCAATTTTCATCAAAATTTATATAATTAGATTAATAGATTATAGATAGATGGATATTTAGTTAATTAGATATTACTTTAGTCCTATTAGCCATTTTGTAATTTTCACATGTATTAAGAAAAATATGTAGTGTATTTAATGTGTCAATTTTTCACATGTAATTTTCATCCTTTTAGCCATTTTTGTGTATATATATGCACAACTCTGTATATTTGGTTCTGCATGCTGACAAAAATTGATTTTGATTAAATTGATTCTTAATAATTGATTATGGCTAAAAATGAGTTGAAGGTAAAGTGATTTATGTTTGAATATATTTATGTAAAAGCGAGTTGAACGATAAATTTGAGTGTTAAAATCAATTCTAAAATCAAAAGCTCAAATGTTTAGCTTCAATCAGACGCAGTTCTATGGGCAAAATCAACTCTACACCTCTAAAAAATCAATTTTGGACCCTCTGGTTTTTCTTCGGCTCTGTTTGGGAGTTTGGAGAGGAGGAGAGGAAAAAAGAGAAATTTTCCACCCTATTTGAGTGAGTATATTTTGTTGAGAATGAAGAAAATGCTTATGAATTATGATTGATAGTATATTTTAATTTTATGAGTATCATAAAAATAGGGTTAATAGGTCTTTACCCGCTGTAATATAGGTCATTTCCAGTTTTACACCTTGTAAAATTATTATTTTTGATTCACCCCTGTAAAATATTTTTGTTTTGATTTACCCCCTAATTGGCCAAACAAAAACGAAAATTTCTTGAAAAATAAAAAATAAAATTGGTTTTTGTTTGGCCTATTAGGGGGTACAAAAATATTGTATAGGGGGTAAATCAAAAAAATAATTTTACAGGGGAAAAACCGGAAATGACCTATATTACAGGAGGGTAAAGACCTATTAACCCATAAAAATATTGAAAGGATTGAAGAATATACCTAAACCCTCCCAAATCCTCCTTTAAAACATTTTTTTTTTGCATTTTCCCATATTAGGGGAATTTCGTATTATGAAGAAAACAGATTGGGGGAACTATCTTCCTTCCTTTTCTCAAAGCTCTTCCCTCCCCTACTAAACTTCCAAACATAGCCTTCATCTCCCAAGACAACCTAGTAGTAGCATTATTGAAAAATAAATAAATGTATCTAACAATTTGAAATAAGAGTTAATATTTAGGGACATATTTTTATCTTTTAAAGGGACTTATAATTAGGAAGACAGGTAGTAGTTAGTTAGAATAATTTGATGTTGTTGAATTTGCTAATGTGGATTGTGAACTGTATAGGATCATGGTGAAGTTGAGGTAGAGAAGGGGAATGATGTTAGTTCTGAGGAGGAATCACAGGAAGCATGGAAGCAGGCTTTGGATACATTCAAGGAACAAGCTTTGAAGCTACAAGGGGTTTCTCAGGAGGCTTATGAAGTGTATTCTAAGAAGGCCATTGTGGTTTTGCAAGATACCTCAGAACAGTTGAAGATACAGGCTGATAAGGCAAGACATGATTTGAGTGTTGCGGCGAAGGAAATCACTGAAGAAGGAAAAGAGTATTTCTCTACTGCTGCTGAGAATTCACCTGAGGTGAAGGAAATTATGGAAACTTTTACCTCCCCAGATGAGGATCTCAGCAAAGTTTCTGGAGTTCGGGACTTTTATGTTGGTATACCTTATGGTATGTATTTATGGCTGCTGTATGGTAAATGAGAATTTATTTTTATGAATCATATGCTGCCTAACATAATCCAGAAACTGTTGAGATGCATTTAAATATAATTGCAGTTGCTGTTGCGCAACAATCATTAATATTGTGGAAAGTTGCGAATAAATGTGGCTGCAATTGGTGTTACGATGTGGTTGCACAGACCTTTCAAACTTTGATATTGCAGCTGCAATTGCAGTCACGGACTGTATATTAAAATTATGGAATTGATTTTTTATAAATGTTGTTGCCTAAAGTCTTGTTGTGGGTGACTTGTAAAACAAAGGAAACTGAAGTTAGATTTATTATTGGAAGATTGATGCTAAGTTAGTGCTCCTACTAATAGGGATTACAATTTGTGCCTGATAAGGCTTAGCCTTTTGTATGACTTGTATATGCCGATAACGATTGATATTGATTATCTTTTTATAGTGGTGAAGTTGTTATCAATGGCGGATGACAGATTAGGTTTCCAGCCAAAAATCTTCCATATAAATATGGCGTTACAGCCGCCTACGTCAGAATCGTGGCGGATATAATAGGCATGGTGGCCTGTGGCAGCTGGCACAAAATCTGCCATGCCATAACACCATGGCGCCGATGCGATGGCAAATTGGCAACACTTTTCCTTCTAAGGACTGATGTTCTTGGTGCCTTTCTGGATGTTGGGCTGATTAAGTTCTATGTGTTATAAAATTTGTATATATTTTATATTTAGTGTCATTAACTTGTTTCTTCAGCTTCCTTCATAAAAAATAAAACTTGTTTCTTCAGCTAAAGTTGTGAATTTGTTGTTATTTATATTGTGTGTGTGTGTGTGAGAGAGAGAGAGAGAGAGAGAGAGTGAGTGTAATTTTGTATATCCGGACTGATTTTATCATCTGTGTTATACTTATGACGTATAATGTGATTTATGCTTTTCACAATCATAAGTAGAAAATATTGATTTTGACTACCATAATAGGGCCGGCTCATTGAACACAATATCAGTATCGGACAGATGTTGTGTCATTAAGTGATTTAGCAGACATATATAAATACCACTATTAGATATATGACTTTTATTATGCTGAATGGAAATATCTTGTTCCCCTTTCCCCTCCCAAATATCCATTTTAACACATATGTGATACTCCTATTATTTTGCAGGTTTGTTACTATCTGCGGGCGGCTTCCTTTCCTTTATGATAACAGGAAGCATTGGAGCAATAAGGTTTGGGGTGATTTTAGGTGGTGTCCTATTGGCTTTAAGCATTTCAAGTCTGAAATCATATAAAAAAGGACAACCCTCTTCACTAGCTTTGAAAGGCCAGACAGGTAAAGATCATATGCTTTCTATGTAACAAAAAATTCTGAATCTATATATTTTTTTTTTAATTCTAAAAAGGGTTATATGTATATAAAAATTAAATATTCGTCCTATAAGTTTGGTAACAGTATCACACTAAGATTGTCAAAAGTGAAATATCCTTCCTAGGATCAGAAAGGGAGAGAAAACATTTAAATCAAGGAATTGGAAGACCCTAATGAAATTACAAAATTATACAAGTCACGGCCTTTGAATCAGAATACACAATTAACTGGACTTAAATAGGTTGGCATACGAACTCATAAGTCACAAGGCTACATCTTAACTTAAAGTTATGAGGTAACAACTCTAAATAGAGAAAATATAAGTGAAGACCGTTAAAATAGAGGATGAGAGTCAGCCCACGGTCCCATGAAATAGAGGCCCGTGAAGTGACTGGAAGAGGGAATGAGAACCATCCCCAGACTCAAGAATCTGGAGGTTGGAGATTGAAACGGAGAGACAGAAACTTCAGTGCTCCAATTGCGACTTGAGAGGAACAGACTGACACTTCAGAAATGCAAGATAAAAACAGTCCCACATACAGGATCAGGTCTGCAACTAGAGTTGGGTTGGACTGATGTGAGAAAGGGCGCATGAGAGGGTGAATGAGAGATTGAGATTGACAAAGGTTCTGTTTGAGGAGGAAGGTTGCGAGATTAGGTCATACTAGGCATGGGATTTAGTCCTTTATTTACAGGCCACCCCACCCACTATACCCACATTAAAGGTGTGGGAATCCGAATTCTAGAAGCTTGCCAATCGCCTAAGTATTCGAGTTTTCAAGGTCATCCTATACCCAATCACACCATGATATAATTTTAGGTCTGCATAGGATTGGTCAACAGCGTTGAACTGTAGGATCGTGTGATCATACGAGTTGAATTACAATTTTGACAATAATGGTCATGCATCCAATTATCACTGGTTTTATTGTAAAATATTTGTAAATGTTACAAATATGTTCGCATGAATTTTAGGTGCTGATAAGGGGGTTTATATTTTTCTTCAAAAATCATTGTTGCAAGTTCCAATTCTTTAATTGTTTTTTAAAAGTATGGGTTGGAGTTGGAAACACCAATTAGCCATACTGCACTTAAACATTAATGCTGGCTTGCACGTGTTTCAAGAAAGTGTTGCATATTTTAGGATTTAAATTTTACTTTTTGTACTATTGGTGCCTTTTATTCACTTTAATTTTTCTTTTATTAACATAAGTTTAAATACTCAACAAATTGTGATCATATATATTGTGTAATTAGAGAAAAAATGTGTTATTTACATTCCATGATACTTAATATGTGCCTCTTATCCATCTCTCTGATATTTAAAACAACATCAATTATTTTTTGTAATTGATTGGTAGTTTTCTTTTTTCTATTATCTATGTTTATCCATCGCAAAGCTGACTTTAAATTACTTGATGGGCTTGCAGCTATAGCAAATATCTTGTTTCTGCGTGAGATCAGGTCATTAGGCAGAGTAAGAGATTTTTTATATTAAACGTTTGTCAAAAATCTAATTTTCATGTTCATAAAAATGCTTTATGTTTCAAACTTCTGATAATTGCCTTTTTTGTTTCCATTTCCCAGGGATCAACTTATTTCACTGCCTTGATCAGGTTCTTGAAACTTCATTACTTATTTTATTTACGTATACCTTTATCTTAATTTTAGAATTATTATTACTTTAGTGTTTAGTGTTTTGGTCAAAGTTCAACAATATTGAATTAAAATATGATTTTGTTAGTGTTATAAACGGTGATGTTTTGCTTGACATCTCATTTGGGATGACAATTAATTGCTAATTGGAAATTTAGAATGTTTAAAATTGCAATCATGTTAGAAGCTTATAAAACAAGGATGGATTTTGCAAAAGACTCCGAAAATTCAGCTAGCATTAGGTTTCTGTTTTGCCTGCAGAAACGCAGGTTGAAAATTGAATGCAATTAGCATTCTTTGGGCCAATGCTTTGATCTTTCACAATTATTAACATACTATATATTTTGTTGTATAATACCAATTTTGTTTCGCATTTGCAGTGGAGCGGTAGCGGCATTTTATATCTATAGATTGGTGTTGGAAGGTAAACCACAAAAAGATTCAAACTACGAAGGTGAAGCAGGAAACTAGTTCAGTGTTAAGGTTAGTCTATTCAGTTTATAGAGATCATACTTTTGTCCCAATAAAATTCTGGTGAACATACAAGAAAAAGATTGTCTTTTCGACATAATCACTTCCTTTTACAGCATGAATGTAATTGTTTTCTATTTGCCATTCAGTGTCAAATGGAAGATCTACGTGAAGATCAGATAAAAAAACTGGAGATCTGCGTGAAGACTGTCATCGTAAATTTTTGGTGATTATCTATTTCTTTGATATTCATCGGCCGGGTCATCAAGACTTGTTGCTGAGGGTTAGGGTTACGGTTTCATGCATGGAAAAAATTAGTGCCTGGAAAATCTTGATATACTTTAGAAGTACTCCAGTGTATAATTATGATGATTTATGAATGAACTACATTTTAGGTGGGCTATTATGAACTGGTTTAATTTATTTTTGAAAAGTAGTAGTTTCTTGCATTCTTCACTCCATAAGAAAGTAAATTTCACAATTTACATGCTTACTTGAGCCTGGGGTTGTAAAGTAACTAACTACATTGTGATGTTTCTTTTACCAAATAAGGATGTGAACCAGTGTAGTTTGTTTTAGTTCACTAATTTGCTTAATAGTTGAACATAGTTGAGTGTTTGATAAATCATATTCATTTTGCAATATCATGTATTGTAAAATTACTATGATTGAACTAGTGATGAGCTTTTATGGTGTTTGAGCTATCACTGCATATACATTATGGAAAGCAACTTTACCCACCCCGCGTTTTTAAAAACTGCAAATGATTTCAAAAATATACACTTGATTGGAAAAAAAAGTTGATTTTTTTGTTTGGAAATATACATTCAGATAGGATTTTTTTTTTTTTTCTGGATGTGTGTACTTTCAAAGTGCTTTTGGGGTTGGGGAGTGGAAAAAGTTCCTCAAGGAACTACAAGAGACTAGTTCACCAGGACCATTGGTTAAGTTGAAAAAAAAAAATTTAAACCATCTTATCTAAGTGTTCATGGTGGAAGATGGAGATTTTGCGTTGAGTATCAATCATTTGATACAAATATTATCAAAGATAAATTTGCCATTCTCACCATGGAGTAGTTTGCATGATGTGATGGTTTTCAAATTCTTACGTAGCGGCATCATCATCATGCACACAAGTCCCGTTTTTGAACAGTGACAATCATTTTGAATTCATGACCATGCTTGGATGGTGATTATATCTGCTCTCGTACTTCATGTATTTTTTGCAGTTGCAAATTGCATCTCGTTAGATCAAAATTAGACGGTTCAAATTTTTTACAGTTGCAAATTGCATCTCGTTAGATCAAAATTAGACGGTTCAAATTTCAACTGTATATTTTTCAAGTTTAAATATGTAAAAGGTTCCTGTAATTTAGCGCATTTTTGGTTTTAGTATATGTCTTTTTATTCTAAAACAACCATTGTATTTTGTAACCTTTTGAAAATCGTCCCTGTCTTCAGGTTCCGTCAACAAAAAAGCTTTGGTGGATAATAAAGGCACACATGGCAGGTTCTAAGTTGGCAAAAGTTGCTGAGATGGCATGAGAGATGATAAGGACCGTTAGTAGAGGGACTAAAACCAAAAACACATATTTACATAGGGGTAAAATTAAAAAACGTGATCATCAAAATTTGAATTTTAAAAACCAAACTTTTCATCTTCTTCCTCCTCTCACTGTTCTTTGTTTCTTCTTCATTCCTTCCCTTCCCAATCTCCCATATCTTGCGCCCTTGAATGAAAAACCCATTTCCTTTAACAATGTCTTCTCATTCCATTTCAAAATCATCATCAAATGAGTTGCCTATATGTGGTTGCACAAAAATTATAAAGATGTTCTTCTCCAATTCACATGGACTAAAACCAAAAACGCGCTAAATTACAAAAATCTTTTACGTATTTAAGCCTATTTTGCAACAGTGCAACTGCCTTAAATCCAAATCCCTTTCAACATGTGCAACCTCTCAATATCTGTTTCATGAGTCACCATCCTCCACCACTAATCTTCACCACTACTTGTATAGTTGTATACAGTATACCTTACATTACCACCACTGCCAACCCACTACGATCATTATCATTTTTTGAAACCCTTCACCATGATCAACCACTGTTCAACATAAATTTTCATCATTAGTTTGTATTATGGTATCCATTTCAATAAAGCCAGTCAGCTTACAATATTTCATCCCCAGGTGAAGAATGAGTACACAATAAAAAAAATAAAAATAAATGCCTTTTCACCCAGAAAAGAATTGATAAGTTTGGAGGAAAAATAAAATACGTGTAATCGAAATCATGAAAAAAGTAATTGTGATAAAATTGATTTTTATAAAAGTAAATAATATAAGGAAAGATGAAAAAACTGCCTCACATCAAAAAAGTAGTTTTAAGTTACACAACAGATAAAAATGATCACTTATAAAAAAAAAAGGGTAAAGAAGGCCAAGACTTACTTGATCAAATACATAAATATTTTGCATTTAAACGCTTTAGGGCATATGGGTATTGAACAACTAAAAAAAAAAATATCAATTTTGAAGAAAATCTAATGGAAAACGAGTCTTAAAAAAATCCAGATGTAGAAACCACAAGAGAAATGGCACTAGAAGACATAGTAAGAAAGATACTTCATGGTCAGAATCTATCTCCAAGTCATGAGCCTATCTTTTACGATTGATATGACATATTGGTTGTGTCTTTATAAGAGTTCAATAAATCACCGATAATGTGACATGTGTGTCAATTGCGTAAGACCATTTAGTTAAAAGGCTAGTTTATAGAACGATGAGTCATGTGTGTTGTACATATATAGTAATTAAATTATGAAATAATGACATGGACATGAATAATTGTGCTTCGTCTTTTAGTGTATTATGAAAGTATTCCGTGTATAATTGTAAAGTATACCAATAATACTTGAAATAATGGCATGAACATGAATAATTGTGTTTTGTCTTTTAGTGTATCTCTTTGGCTATAAAGGAGAAGTGTTGTTTTACACTCACCTAAAAAATAAGGATCTTGTGTATCATATAACATACATCTAACTACTGATCCATGCTACGATCTTCTCTATTATGAGATGATCTTTTAACTGAATTGTCAAACGAAACACCAAACAACCATCCATATATAAGCAAACAAAAGTCTCAAGCACAAATTAACAATTAAAACTATCATCTCATAATAGAGCACCATATTTTTTTCTTTTACCACTAATGAGTGTGTGTCTAAATACAATGATATGTGGCTGTGCTCAACCAAGTCTAGCTCAAAGAAGAAACCCTAACTACCTATCTTTCTCAACCTTCCTTTCTTCTTCATCTATCACATAGAAGTGGTTTTGGGTTTTTGTTTGATCCAGGATCAATCATCAGCATCACGTCATCTCTTTTTTATCTAAAAAAGTGGTTTTCATGATTGTGAGCACAATATTGTTTTGTTAGTCATCTTGGTCGGTGTTGTTTGATTTTACGTCTAATTGTGTTGTTTGTTTGGTTCAAATTATCAAATTAACTTTGATCCACACTTCTTCAACATTATAGATTTAAAGACATAAATATTATAGTCATTTTGATTGTCACATTTGTAGATATGTTTGTTTGATTCAAATTGTCAAATTAACTTTGATCAACACTTCTTCAACATTATAGATCTAAAGACATAAATATTCTAGTCATTTTGATTGTCACATTTGTAGATATTTTACCATTTTATGTTCTTAACCTACGGCTGTCAATTTATTCATAGATTTGTCATTTTTAGTATTAGCGATTGAATTTGTATTATTTTCGATATAATCTACTAATGTGAATGAATGAATACATTTTATTCAAGAAAACATTTACAAAATTATCAAACAACTTTAGCTTTATTTTTTAAACTATATTTTCATTTTTTATTTATATTACCTTGAAGTGGTAAAAGAATTAGACCAAACTCTATTTAAGCAGTGTCTCCTCTTTTTCCCTATTTTTGCTCTTTGATGTAATGTGATTTTTATCCTGGATTCAGCACTCGTTGTGCTGAATTTTCAAGGATTTCAGTTAATATATTCCATTTTAGCTTCTTAAAAAAAAAAGTAGTGTCTCCTCTTGAACAGAATATAGTAGTGCAACTTGAGAAGCCAAATTAGGAGTGATAAAGGACATAAATTTCATATAATTACTGTTACTACATCAAAGAAAAAATCAGAAGGAAAATAAGGATAACTTCACCACCACATTGTTGAGATTTACAAGAGGTAAATACCTACAGAAACAAAGAACCAACATCTTTGTTCAGCTGTGGAGATCGCTCTAAGTTAAAGACTATTATTCTCCTCAGAAAAAGATTAACAAGACTTTCTAGATATCATGATGAACTTGATTAGGATTAGGAATAATAAGAGGTTGATTATCCAAGGGCATGTATTGAGCCATAATTGCACGTATCTCAGTGTCCATATATCTCTGCACAGAATAAACAAACAATTTCAGGATGGCAGTAAGTAAATATGTAATGTCAGTGGTGACGAGACTCTTCAATAAATGTCATTTTAGTTCATTTATAATCTCAACTATTCAACTCAAGAGTGTTTGAATAGCATGGTTCTCTCCCAGATAAAACAGAGTTCTTAAGTTTAAACCTTGGGAATGAAGCAGCGTAAAACTTTTCAGGAATAGTTTTGCCGCTCATGTGATCCTACCTAACTTGAGGGTTCGGACACTCGATTTATACCAAAATATTCTCAACTATTATTTGCTTTCTCAATGTGGCATTGGCATTGATATATTGTCAAAAGAAAAAAAAACGTCAAGCCTGCAAATCATACCTGGATTCTGTACTTGTAAAATGCATATCCTCCAGAAAGGGTAACAACCATCACAAGGATAATCATCCAAATACTCACTACTGAAGAAGTATATTTACCTGCATTTACAATATACCAAATGAGTGAAAATTTAAATAAATTATTCTTCATATCTCAATAGCTATGCAAAAACATCTAAATAGATAATGAGAAAAGTGTTTATTTATTTTTTTGTTTTTTAAAGGATATTTAGAAAAGCTGAAGTGAATGATGTCGAAACCTTAGAGATTGTACACAGATAAGTAGAATCACAGACCTTAGTAGCATGCAAAGAGTATCTATGACACAAATCAAGAAAATAGACCTAGAGTTTGGAATGAAAAATACTCTAATGGAACCTGACAAGCTTCTCCAAAAAGAAAAACCTGACACTACAAAAGCAGAAAAGGAAATGCCAATGTAGCATGAGGGAAAAATTCAAAGTCGTGTTTACCTTATGAGTCATCAGTTGATTCACATGTTTATACAAAAACTACCAAGTCCACACAACAGTTTTTAAAACCAGAATGGTCATTGGATCGGAGAGGATACTTCACGGTTCAATGGTTTGAATAGTTAAATTGTAGTTGAATATGTGATAGCTAAATACATTTTTAACAGTAATATATTAATATATAATATTAAGAAATTATTATAAATCAAAACTAATGTAAATTGATATTATTATATGTTTTGTAGGATAAAGAATCAAGAATAAAATGATAAATAATAAATATTCATGAATACGAATATTTGCAACTTGTCATTAGACCATTATTTGGCTAATCAATAGACACTATTGAAATTAAAAATTAAAGTCACCGATAAATTTGAAAAAAGACTAATCCAAATTGGTTCTTATGACTGGTTTTGTACTGGTTCGCGTCTTCGCGAGAAGCTTCTGGTAGGGAATGCTTCGTCCTTTTTAGATCTATCAATTTTCTAGGTTAAATGAGCTTAAAACATAACCGGTTTGACAGTTTAAACCAAACAACATTGGTTTTAGGAGTGGCATAGAAAGAGAGAAAAAAATCTAAGAGACTCACCAATACACGTGTCATTTTCTCGTGAGTAGAGCAAACCGCTACTGCACTTGCACTCATAACTCCCAAAGGTATTTTTGCATTTGCATTGTGGACACTGGCAGGCCGATTTTTCCTTGCATTCATCAATATCTGCAACATAGCGAGTATACGAAATATATTAAAGCAGTATACTTCTACAATAGATAATAGCGTGTTTAATTTTATGCAACCATTATGCACTAGTTCACCAAGAGAAGTAACTCTCTCTGATGTGTGTTTATCATTCACTGGATTCTACAAAAACAGCCAAAAATGGGAGAGTAAGTTACCTTCACATGACTGGACTCCGTCACCTTTGAACCCTGACGGACACTCGCAACCTTTTCTATAGTCATCCTGCATTATCAATTAAGAAACAAGAAACAAAATGACAATTAGTATCTAGCATATTGATCTTAAGTCCACCACTCGTAACAGAAATAATGTACAGAACGATGAACGAGATAGCTTACATGGCAAGCAGAGTAAAGCCTTCCATCATGGGATGCTTTCCAACAACCTCCATTGTTGAATTCGCAGCTTAAGGTTCCTGAAGCTGTTAAGAAATTCAAATTCTCAATGAAAATCAAACAAAAGACATCGTAAACTCCTTAACGCAAAAACTACAAGGATAAGAAAGTAATAAGGAAGAATGAGAGACATCAAAAGCGGATGAGAAACAAAAGAGGAAGAACTTTTGACCCCAAGCACCAATTTTGGTAGTTGAAAAGCTAATTAGTCTTGTGAAAGCTATATATTTTCTGTTTGCACTTTTTTTTTTTTTTTTTGGAACAAATGGATTCTAAAAATGTAGAATCTAGAATGGAGAAAGGAGCACTTTATCTGAATTCAAAATGGCCATTTACCTTCACAGTGAGTATATCCATCACCAACAAACTTAATATTTTTTACAACAGGGCATACACACACTCTTCCTCGGAAAGTGTCCTATAATTAGGAAAAACACATGCATATGGTCAAAATCAAAATAACCAAAAATGTAATACAGTTTTCACTTTCAAATAATGTGCCTGACAAGGTTCGGTAAACCTAATACCCTGCATGCAGTAATATTAGATGATTTATCCTTCCAACAACCACCATTGTTTTCCAAACACTCGTTTGTTTCCATGTCTGCAAATAATAATCAGTACAAACATTAGCTTCTGAACAAGATTAAATATCAATGAAGGAAGCACAGGTTGGTTTTCTAAAAAGAAGGGGGAAAGAAAAAGGTGTTCATAGAACTGTTTATTACACAATACAAATTACCAAAATTTGAAATCAAAAAGTTAGGGAAATGAAGACCTGGAGTTAAGCAAATTGATGGTTCAGTGGTCTCTTGGAAACCTGCACATATTGCCTTGAGAACCGCTGGTCTTGACAACTTACCTAAAAGCAGTTAAAAACTTCAATTATAAAATTCAATACAACTAAATAACGGTCTACAAAAGCTGCCTCATACCTCTGTACTGTCTGTTGTTTATAACAAGAGTAGGCAGTATAGTAACATCACCACGAGACTCTTTGCCAATCTGAAATCAAAGTTGGAAAATGCAATACAATCATGAAACAACAGAATGGTCGAATAAGTAGACATAGATATCATAAAAAATGTTTTCATTTTAGAAAACCAACCTGTGCTTCCTGTTCGGCTTTGAGAACAGGGTTTTCAACATCAGCAATAGGATCCCCAACACAGTCTTTAATCTTCTTCAGATCAACACCTGCAAAATAAATAGAAGAGAAGAGGGGGAAGAGAGGCACAAACATATATCTTTTTAGAATGATGTTATAAATCATTTTTCTATGAACATCTGAGAAAATAAAAGGTAAGTTAATTAAGTAGAGGCACAAAATGCTGAACCTACCAAGAGATTTAATAACTTCATCCGAGCATTCTTCTGTGTATTTTTTCTCTTTCATGGGGCAACGGATTGAAAAGTCGGTCACATAATCCCACCATTGCCAAGGTCTTCCACTTTCATTCGCCACTTTAAAGAAGCAAGCTTGGCGTAAGTTCTGAACAACAACATCTTTGCCATCATACCCTTTATTGAAATCTTGCTCAGGGTCCGGAGCACAGTACCGCCCATGGTTTATACACTGAGACTTGCATCGTCTGCTTAATAAAAATTCTTTAGGGCAATACCAAGTTATATAGTGCGGGGTAAATTGAGTGAACCCCTTCTTCTCAAGTAGCTGAGCTGCTCCTTTAAAGCTCTTCACAAAATTAATTTGATTATCACACTTCGGCCCACATTCGTCGTTGCTATTAGTCCATAATTCATACTCAACCCTGTCATCAGGATGTGGAAGAGCCTCTCGCCAATCAAGATTTATGTGCACCATCTCCCCGTCTGAGAGAGCCTTCTTGATTCTATCCCCCAAGGATTTGCTGATAAGAGCAGAAGGAATATTAATCTTTTCTATATAATCATCGTTTACAACATTCCCTTCTTCAGGAGTGTCCATCGTGATTAGTGTTTCTTCTCTGTCATCAGCTACAAGAATAGCTGCTGCTCCACCATTTTGTGCATTCCACGCCTTCAAAGTGAAGTAGCAATCTGCCAAAATCAACAGGGAATAAATTTAAAAATTTGAACCACTCTTTTGTTCTTCTGTTCCTAACAACCTATCCATTGATATCATAAGTATGATGCCATACAATCTAGAGATGGAGTATGTAGTCAAACTAGAAAACATGTTTCTATTTTTATTTTTGTAGAATGGTTCTGCTACAATAATGTAATTGTTATTTCAACTCCCATCATCCATACCCAACTAATAAACTTGACTTAAACCCAAAGAAAATCGAAAATCGAAAATCATTAAAATCTCAAACAACTTCCAGTGAACTGATTTCATCAATGTTTGGATTGACGGTTTAGTTTTGCAGAAGTGCGATATTTCACTGTGCTTTCGGCAAAAGCTATACTTTGGAGCTTCAACAAAATCATGGTGGCACCGTGATTCCAAATATGCATGACATCATTTTGGGAAGTCCTACTAGAGTATTCCAAAATTAGTATAAAAACTGACATTCAATTATTAGAATGTGTAATCCCAACTTTCAATGTCACTATATAAGTAGCACCAAAGAAAATAAAGCAATTCCAAATTTCCAATGCCTAAATTCACAATACCACAATCAAAATATAGCAAGGAACTTGATATAGTGAATCGCTACAAGTTTACTTCCTTTCCTATAAATTATATGCCATGCAAGTATAAACAACCTCAAAAATCTCACATAGATTAAGAAAATCAATAAATGAATGAAATAATTTTACAAAATTGCCCCCATGTTGGTTATTATCAATTGTCATAAATGCATATTGAGATTTAATGAGTAAAAAGTAGTGTACACGATATTAATTTGGGAATAAATTAATTAAAGTTCAATTGAAAAATAAAACTAGGCTTATTTTGAGACAAATTTCATTTGCTAAAGTGACACTCACGGAGTACAAAACATTGACTTTTTTTTTACACTTCATGTGAGACTCACACGTTTGAACTTTGAATTCAAAGTGATGTGTTTGGTATCACCACAGACGGTCAACTAATGCGATTATGCCAATATCCCATTCAATCATAACATGCACTAAATCCAAACATGCACAAAGAGTTTTATAGAACCAATAAAAATCTCACCTCCACGATCAACAAGAACAAAAGTGGGGAAATTTCCAGGCATGGAATGAAACGAAGCACTGAAATCAGTAAAATTCTTGCATCCTTTCTGATTCACATTTGGATACACAACAGAACCAACCAATGTTCCACCATACTGAGGTACCCCAAAATTTCCAATTGCACATTCATAACTACCCTTCAACGATTTTGGAGAAGTGATTCTCAAACTATTCTTCTCCACCAAAAACCTACCAAAACAACATTCCAACAACAAAACCAAAACACACAACAACAAAAAAGTCAACTTAATGTTCATCCTCTTGTTGTCGTGTTACAGAAACTGAAATTTAAACTGCAATTAATGCAACTTGGTTTGGATGAAGAAAAGGAAGGTGTCCCAGATGAGGAAATTGAAGATTGAGGCTAAAAATAGAAGCTTTTTGGGATGATGAAGGTTTAAGGTTAAGTGGGTCAGAAGAGAAGAGTGATGCGTGAGAAAGGAAAAAGCATCGAAATCTTGAAGGTGTCGAAATAATGAAGCGAAACGTGTTTGTTAAGTTTTTTTTTTTGGTTACATGTGTTTGTTAAGTTCAACGTACTTGAAATTGTCGCCCAAGAATAAAACAAACTATCATAAACTTTCAATAGAACCAGGTCTATTCTTTGACACTTGAATACCGTTATTTATTTAAATTAAGCTAACAAGAATCTAAATTTTGAATGAAACAATAGAACTTCTGGGTGAATGTTTGGGAACTGCCGTTTGACAAGTTTAAATTACCTCATTTAAAGGAAGACAATTGTTGTAGTTGGAAGATGCAGTTCCCTACCTAACAATGATCTTCTGCCAGAATCAGACTTATATAATACATTCGAGTTGCACCTTCCAACTACAACAATTGTCTTAACTCTGAAATGATAAATTCAATGTGGCTAAACACCAGGACTCCGACATTCGTCCCACAATTTCATTGTTCTATTCAAAAGATTAAATTCTTCTTAGGCTTGGTTTAAATGACGGTATCCAAGTGTCAACAAAATGAGGTCCATTCCTTAACACTTCAATACCTTCATCTAAACAAGTCTAACAAGAATTTAATCTTTTGAAAGGAACAATTGGAATGTCGGACGAATGCCGGAGTCCTGGCGTTTGACAAGTTTGAATTTCCATTTTAGGGTAAGATAATTATTGTAGTTGGAAGGTGCATTCCCTACCTAATCACAACCCCCACCTAATCACGGTCTTTTGGTGGAATCAGACTTTTGATGATATCTTTAGTTGATCTCACCAACGTTGCTCGCATATTGATCCACTGGAACATGTTGTGCTCCCAACATATGGTCGTCACGTTTTCGTCATTCGTCAATTCCACCCAAATGAATGATACTCTCCCATCGTCGAGCGTTGGACATTTATACCGAACATATTCCACCTTCCTTGTGTCTCCGGGATTGACTCCTTGGTTGAATTCATTCAGTTGATCCTTGAGACCTCTTAGCGTTATACCAAGGCACTGAACCTTCAACCTATGAGGTTCTCCGTCGTTGAATTGTGCATGAACGTCGATCCATCCGGCCATTGTTTCAAATCTACACAATAAGAAATTAAATACAGTCAATGAAAAACTCATTCAAACATTTCATCAAACACTTTATTTTTCATAAACCCTAAAAATCATAAAAGATAACCCTTAAATGTTTTACCCAAAAAAAACAAAATTATTCAACTTATATCTACTCTTAAAATAAATCATATAATCTTACATGTAAATCTACTTAAAAACTAAAATAAAAAATAAAATATAAAACACCAAAATAAAAAATAACCCTAAAATTTTAAACTATAACATAAACATCATGCAAACATTTTAACTAAATTAATCAACTAACATCTACTCTAAAAATGAATTATAACATGTAAATCTACTCAAAAACTAAAATAAAATAAATCTACTCAAAAATTAAAAATTAAAAACATTTACAACTAAAATGTAAGTTAATAGCATTATAATTACTTGTGATTTTGTTGAACAAATTTGGTTGGATTTTTTAGAGAGATTTTTGAGAGAGATTTGAATTTTTTTCTGGTAAAATGACTGTAATAATGGATGAGAGAGCTTCTGCTAGATTTGTAGCAGGATCGCATCAGCAGTTAACTGTCGAAGAAACCTCAGCAGTTAACTGCCGGCGGTTTTGAAATTCCTTGGCAGTTAACTGCAGCCGGTGTTGAACTTCATCGACAGTTAACTGCCGCCGGGGTTTTTCGTCTTTTACATGTGTTTCTTAGCCTTCTTAAATGTGTCATCATCAATTTTCTTTCACTTAATCTCTTTTCTTTCATTTTCTTCAAATATTTTAAGTTTTGTAGGAGTATTTGTGGTGTCATGGTTATTGTTGACTGTTCATATAACCCCTGCAATTGCTTTGCTGCTTATGCAGGGATATATAACGGTCAACATAGACCTTTGACATAAAAGAAAACACCAAAGTTCAGATTTCGAAAGTGTACAGATTTTGTTTTTCGAAAACTCTAACAATCTGGTTCGGATTACATAATCCGAACCAGAGGTATTTTTGGTTTTTTTTAGGGTGCACGAGAAACAGGCAGAGTGGGAAAAGTAACAGCCATCCAATTTTAATGATGATCCTTTTGGGCTGGATCATTGCTCTTTTGGGTCTCATAGTTGTTGCTTTATTATGCTAGTGACTATGCTAATAACACACACTTCCCCTTTAGTTTTCTCAAAAACAATGACCTCCCTAAGTTTAACGGTGTAAATCATCTATTTTGTTTCATTTAGAGGGGAAAATGAATCACACACATTATTTCTCTTTCCTCTCCCCTTTCACATGTTCTGGTTCTTGCTAGTACTTGCTTTCATTCAGTCTTTGTTACCTCGTCTCGTAAAGGTCATTCACTCACTTTTCAATGTGTTGGTCATCCTTCCTCAAGTTTGAAATAACAAGTGAGCAATCAAGCCTCGCTCACAACAAAACATTGCTTATCATTGGATATTTTGATTGTACAAATAAAAGATGAGTTGCCTCTTCCACCAACTTCTAAGGTTTGTTTCATTCAATCAACACTAAATCTACAGACAAATTGACTAATTTGGCTCTCACTATGGCGACTTAAGTTTTGTGGAGCTTTATAAACTCATCGTTCTTTATTTTTTTTAGGCTAACAAATGCTCTTGGGGCAAAAATATCCCCATGTTAAAGAAACCAAAAATGATAGGTTTTGATTGAATTCAACAATATTTTAACTTTTAAAAAATTAAATTCATCATTTTCACCACTTCTTAATGCAATATATTAATTTTATCCCCTTAACTAATGCCCTAAGAACACTCTTTAATATTTTTTTTATTTAGAGGATGATATTAGAGAGATAACATGGAATTTGCATAAATTAAAAATGATAACATACAATATTCCCTCAAAAAAGAAGGATAACATAGAATAATTGGCCAGATAATGGACTTAGATTTCTCAGAATCGTGCCAGAATCATACTAAGATTCCTTTTCTGTGAGGAAGAAAATCTTCCTTCTCCTGTTATATGTCAAAATGATAGGCGTGTAATATACAAATTTGACGTTTTATGCATGAGAAAGGATAAAATATGTAAGAATCTCCCTTATCCCTCAATGATATCCCACATGCCCTTTAAATCACATGTTTGCCTCAAATAAAAAATCATTAAGAATAAATACTAGGGATCAAAAGTTTCTGAAAACTAAAAAATTGAGTTTTTTTGTTGGTAGTCGGAGTTTGAACCCGAATCTTGCATATATTATGCAAAGTTTATACTAATTGAACTAAGTTCACGAAGACTAAAAAATTGAGATACCAACTGAATTAAGTTCACGAAGACTAAAAAATTGAGTTTGTTCAGTCAAACTCAAATTCCACTTTATTCAAATACATTTTTAGAAATTTATATAATTACAAAAAAAAAAGAGAATATTTACTTAAATAAATTTATAAAAAAAAATATCATAACCATGGATACCTACCAATATCCGTAGATACTTCAAAATTCACTAAATATCTATCTAGCATATGTGCGCATGGATATGAGATGGATATGACCGTCATTTTTGTCTAACGAAACGAATAGCGATGAGAGAGGGGGGGGGGGGGGGGGGGGACAAATCTCATTTTCTTAATGCACTACAAAAGAAAGATAGAGCGGAGGTGGTTTAAACCATCGCAAACCGTGACAACCAGTGGTTTTTTATTTTAAAGAATTTTGGTGTAAATAATATTTATGTTAAATGCAAATATGTGATCTATTTATTTTTCAATATAAAGTTTATTTTCAAATAATTGAAGTCTAATTATTTTTAAAGTAACAATTACATAATATACTGCCAAAAAAAGGCTTTCTCCCCATATACTTTCACAAAATGTTTTGTTAAAAAATAAATTATATTGTTCGTTGAAATAAAGTTTCATTCAATGTCAATATAAAACTTTTTACATCATCAACCAATCACAAATCACTCTTAAATATAACTTTAAAATAAAAAAATTAAATAAATTGTTTTTAGCGATCAAATAATTGTGGTTGACATGACTGTCGACATCATATTCATATAAGGCTAATGACAATGAGCACATTGTTTAAAGATGGGCTAATGATTTAATCAGGTATTTTAGACTTCATTAAATTGAAGCTTGTATACTAAGTAATTACACTCAAGTGTTTAATAAACTTTTTTAAATGACGAGTTGTTTAAGAGAGTCTAACTTAAATTATTGGATGGATCAATTATTAACCAGACATTATTTATCTTTTGAATTACTGATACCCCCTTTCTTTTAGAAATCAAAAGGTTAACAACAACAAAATTGAAGCTCATTTCTATTGGTCAACAAAATAACCCAACTAATCCCCTATTTTTTTAAACGTGGCAGTAGAATTACTCTTCTATATTTATAGCTCTACAAAATGTCACCCCAACTCTACAAAATCTAAAACTTTAAGGAGGAGCACACTCTCATGTCCAAAGTTAATATCATCCGACCAACTCAAGTGTGTTTATAATATCTTAACGTTTAAAAAGTTAAGGACCAAAATAAAATTCATAAGACACGAAAATGATTCCAAAACAAATAAATTGGACCAAATATCAAATTAAATCTCATTCCCCTAAAAAAAATCAAATTAAATCTTTGTGGCAAAAAATGAAACTTCGAACGTATAAGGGATTAAAATAAAATATAAAATAAACATAACAGATCGAATACCTAATTAAGTATAATTTTCCTTCAAAAAAAAATGTCTAATTTAAATTAAACAATACTTTTCGTACAAAAAAAAAAAGAAATTAAACAATACCAACACCTTTATGCAATGTGCTCATTTTGATTATCCTTCTATGATGTTGACAAGTACCAAAGCATATCATAGCATAGCACTACCCGTGAGAGACGACACCGTAGAGGCTACACTAGTCTGAAAAGTTTTTCTTGGTATTTTTGGTTGATGAAAGTTATCCAATAACCACTTTTTTAGATAACTTCTTGAACAATTAAAATATATAAATAAATGTAAAGATTGACACAAAAATCAAAATAATTGTGAGAGAAAAAAAATACAAAATACTAGTATGAAAGAAAAGGTTGATATAAAATGGTTGTTGAAATATTATTTTTCCTGTTGGTTAGTCTCCGTAGGTAGCCATTAAAGAGACCAAATTTAAATTAGTATATTAATTAATGAATATACAAACTCTTGGATGTATGTCACTTGGATGATAAAGTTTTTGATGATATTGGTGATATTGATGTATTTTAGATGAAAGTGAATGATTAAAATAATTATTTAGATGAGAGAAAATGATTGATTAGTAGAAAAATATGAACAATGTCACCAAAAATTATGTCACTCAATTGTTATCGGTTAGATTCCTATCCCATAAATGCTACTAATAGCTATCAATGAAGAAAAAAATAAACCACTTAAAACATTTCACCGTGTTAGAAACCAAGGACCGAATAAATAAAGATTCACCTCATTAGAAAAATAAGCTTGAGGGATTGGTACAGTTAACAAATGAATACATAAAATACTCTATAAATAAAGCTTATGAGATATTAAAAGACTAACTAACAACTCACTTGAGTTGGTCTATTGGTGTTATTTTAAGACCTTGAAAGTTCGATTTCTTCGGTGTCAATATCAATGGACTAGTCCATAAATAAAACTCTCACAAATAGATGATGGGATCAGGTCTTTTAGATTAGTTTGTCTTTGAACCGAATACGAAATTTTCAACCAACTCTATATATCTAATCAATACCATTGGCTAGTGAATATTTAGTTAGGCCACTAATTTCCCTGCTTTAAATTCGTTTTTTTTTTCCAGCATATTAGGTATTCTCAATAAACATAGGGTTACGTATGACTAGTGACTCAATCCCCACGCTAAGTTTAGTGTCCATTGTATCATTTCCACTATATAAAAAGAAGTTGTACAGCACTAACTACTATTAAAAAACAATACCTTGTGCACTATTCATTTTGTTATTATACGTTATGCTAGCTTTCCATTGCATTATATGAGAAGAGTCCATTATAAGAAGCCATCACATTTCATTCAAGGTTACCAACCAAACCAAACCAACCCCTAAGGCCAAAATTTAGGAGCTTTTTTTCTTGCTTCATTACTAAGGAAGATGGGTGAAGGTATTTATTTGGATACCATATTAGTCCCTTTGAGCCTTTTCATTACAATAGTTTACCATGCTTTTCTCTGCTACACCATCAAGAACAAACCTTCACGCACAACTTATGGAATTGATAAGTTAAGGAGAACTACTTGGGGTCTTAACGTAAATCAGGTAGTCATTGCATGTTAATGTATGTTTTGTTTCAATTTTAAGAGTTCGACAAAATTGATGAATAAAGTCGATTTTGACATGTTTGTATGATCTTTAGTAGAATTGACCGTCTCCTGAGTTGATTTTAATTTGAAATTATAGTTTGAAGTTTTTTCCTCTACAACTGATTTTTAAGCTCAAACTTATTGTTCAAATTCTAACAACAATTCACTCAAAATTAATTTTCATCTCATCAAAGGACCAAACACACACAAATTAATATTCCAAGTAAGATCTCAAGTCTAATTTGAGCATTATACATAGAAAAAATAAGGTCCACTAATGCATGGTAGTAGTATATGTACTCATGATTTGGACAATAATAGTTTTCAATGTTTCCTGAATTGTTTTGTGATGGTGCAGGGTGATGATAAAAAGGCTATGCTATGTGTACAAACCATGAGGAACACACTTATGACCACAATACTCACAGCAACTATAACAATTCTTGTAAACATGGCTTTAGCAGCTCTAAACAACAATGCATTCAATGCAAGCCATCTTTTTAGCAGTGGATTTTTTGGTTCAAAATCAGATACAATCTTCCTTTTGAAGTATGGTTCAGCATCAATTTGTTTGTTGATTAGTTTCTTATGCAGCTCAATGGCCGTAGGATTTCTGGTTGATGCTAATTTTTTGATGAATGCTTATGGAGATTTTTTGTCAGGGGGTTACACACAAAGTGTATTGGAAAAAGGGTTTACCTTAGCTTTTGTTGGCAATAGGGTATTTTGTGTTGCTATTCCTTTGATGCTTTGGATGTTGGGTCCAGTGCTTGTATTTTTAGCCTCCATAGCTTTGGTTTGTTTGTTACATGAGTTTGATTATGTACCTAAATTCCCACAGGGTCACAAACGATGTACCAATGTAAAATAACCTAGCTATAGCTAGAAAATTAATACAAACAAAATAGTATAAACTGTTGACATAATGTACTCATCTTGAAGTGTTCCATGTGTTAATTGGGATTACACAGTATATTGGTTGTTGAAAGTGGAAATCTCCATCATTCAATTCTCACATATATCATTGAATCTACCTTTAACAATTTTGAGCCTGCTGCAGTAAGAAAATTTCCAAATCTTAAAAATATTTAGTCAAAACAGAAAAAGGTTATTGCATCTACCATAGTTTGTTTACTTTCAATGTTAGCTTTGGTTTTCCATTAAGTTTTGAGAAAAATTAAATGTTTGGCAGTAGAATTGTAATTCTGGTGGCTTATATTCGACCAAAGAAGCTTATGAGATGATTTTAAGTTTGATTTCATATCATATTCTCCGTTGTAAAAATTTCTAAAATAATTTGGTTTTATTGAAGGTCTCACTCTTTGTTTAGAGATTGTTAAATGATCGTCTTGCAACTATTAATAACTTGATTATGATGTTTATTTGTGATATAATATCCCTTTATATGTGGAAGGATGTATCATAAATGAAACTTCTAATCATTTTTTTATTGTCATGTATCTTGTAAGTTATGGTGGGATATTTTGTCTTGGTTGGACAATAATTGTTTTTTGTCAAACAACAACTCCAGTCATGTAGTTCAATTCATAAGTTTGGTTTTCCATGGGGAAAAAACGAAGGAGTGTCTTCATTAGATATGGATGACATGTTTGTGGATTATTTAAAATGTGTTATCAAGTTGTTTTTTATAATCAAGACAAATTTAAAGGTTATCTTGTTGATTTGGTGAACTTTTGATTTTTTTTTTACTGAACATTAACTTTTTATTTGGTCTTGGATTAAAAAATGAAGCTAAGAGTTTATCCTATAATTTCTATCAATGGAGTCCTCCATTGCTTAGGTGAATCTCCTCTTGGATTTTGATTATTGTTTCGTTGGGTTGATAGCCCCATTTTATTTTGACGCATTTTGTTTCTTAACCTTTGTATTTTTTTCAATATCAACACTTCTTGTGTTTTGGATGTTCTGTTTATTATAAATCATTGTTGGCCTCTTAAAAAAATGTAGATATTATAAAACAACAAAAACAAATGAATTAAATAAAGTAGATAGCTTCCTGCTAGTTAATATTACGGTGTGTATTTTGAAATATTTTAAATGAATATTTATTGTATATAGTATTGTTCTTGTTATGAATTCGACAAATCAAATCACACCAATAAACTTAGATGTGTAGAATAAATATTAATGATAACCAAAACTAAAGTAATCTCAAACAAGAAAAATCTCTTTCAATTAAATCATGTATCTTCACACATTGTTGAATAATTTATGACTCAAGAACGTGTATTAGTCTAACTTTTAATAGTTAACATTAGTCTAGATGGAGGTTTATGAGTAAAGGATCAAAGAGAGAATTTGATTTTGTACCCTGAGTCATGATAAGTTTGGGCCTATGCAGATGCTTTGCTAATAGGGAAAAGAAAAAAAATAAGCTATTACTTTTTCCACCATATATTTTTATCGTGCACCCTATATTTTTCTAAAATACCATTTGCTTGGATTATAGAATCTGAGCTTAGTTCGAACTTCAGATTATAGAATGCGAAATATATTTATATATAAGCAGCAACCAAAATCTCTCCCATTTCAGAATTTGCAAATTTTGATTTTAAAAATAGTAAAAAAAGACAAAGTAAACAATGATAAAATATGTCAAATAAACTCAAAAAAATATAAAAATACCACCAACTAAAGCTAATGCAAAAAAATTAAAAAAAAATCGGATTTTTCTGAAAAAATGGATCCAAACGTTAGAATTTTAGATTTTGAGCGGCTGAGCCCTATAAGAAGTCCCTTCTGGCCTTGTTTCGAACAATCCAATCAAGTACCTCGAAAATTGAATTTTCGACGGACACACGGCGGGAACAGCTAACAATGACTTATAACACAAGAATAAATGTTAGAATGGTTAGTATGGTTCTTAAACTGACTATCCGTGTTACAAACATGTTCAATCTTTGTGTTGTTACAGTTTAGATTATATAATCCAAATTAGATTTCCCCTGAACTCTTGGCACACGAGGAGATATATGAGGTGTTCGGATTTTATAATCTGAAAAAACAATAAACACTCCCAACTATTTTGGGTGTTCCGATACTATTTGGAGTGTTAAAAAAACATATAAATAATTAATATTTCAACAATTTAAAATAATTATACATCAAAAAATATAAATATATAATCTTAACAAATTTAATAATATGCTAGCGTTAAGACAGGTTACGTACCCATCTATCTGTTATTTTAATCGTGCTAATGTGTATAAATTATTAGCAATAATTTTAATGATATTTTGATTAAAATTATAAGTATAATAATAGATATTTGGCACTTTCTCCTTCAAAAAGAAAATATTTTGCTCTTTTATATTATAACAAACTATAGTTAATCTTTTTCAAAGATACCAACAATATAACAAATACATTATTTTTTATAACTATGCGTAGGTCCCTCTCATAATGGGAATGTTCCAACAGTGCTCCGTCTTTTATGTAAGACTTTCCTATTGTTATTCCCTCTAAAATCTCAAAGGTTTCTCTAATGATACTAACCCGTCGATATGCTCTCATGAACACAAAGACATGTATCACTAATATCTCCACCATACGTTATTATGTCCATACTATGACTTGAGTTCATTTACAATGAATTAACCATCAACAAATACTATTAGACCATACCAAAATCATATTATGACTCACATGACATAGCTATAACATAATCATCAACAACATGACACCCATAGACACGTTATCATTAGCATTACCATACATCATGAATATAATTCAGTTTGTAGGGATATTGCATTATACAGAGATTAGTGTTCAAACCTCAAATTCTCTACTTATTTGTTATAGAAGGTGAATTTTCAGCCAGTGGTAAAGAATAAGGTTTAAGGAGAAGAATATTGAATCGTTAAAAAAAAACGTAAACAAATATTTAAAACAAATCAACTAGTTAAATTTGCTAATTCTATTATGAGTATTTACTTGTTTAAAAGAACCGAGAAATTTAACAAAAATAATTAAAAATAAGAAATAAAAAAACTTAAACAAATTAGTAATTTTTTTAGTGAACTAAGATGAGGTCAAACATCAAGGAGAAACTTAGGCTCTGTTTGGTAAAATTAAGTTATAAGCTAGCAGATAGCTGAAAAACTAGCTTATAGCTGATGACTGATAGCTGATAATTTATAGCTGAAAAAGCTCGCTTATTAAAAATAATGTGTTTGGTAAAATTAGTTGTTGAAGTGACTGATAAATATAAAATGACATAAGAGGACATACTTTTTTTTTAGTATAAATTATATACACATTTTTTTACTTATTTATTTAATTTTAAATATTTGAATTTATTTTGAATTACTTTCATCTTCAAAATGATAAATGTTTTTTTTCATGAATTATTAATATTTTTTATTTCACTGAAATGGTCTTACTATTTGTTGTAGATTTTATTTAAAATTATATTATATTATATGAATTAAAAGCAAGTTAAAAGAAAAGAAAAAAAATAAAGAAAATATATGGATAGCAACGTGCAAGTGGTTAGGTGCATCAAAATATAAAAAGTGGGTAGTTTCTTTTTTTTCTTTTCTAATATACAAAAAATGGGTAGTTACATATGAATATGAGTAGTTTTTTCTTATTAAAAAATAATTAAGTAAAATTAATAAGGTTAAAATTGGAAGAAAATATAAAAAGCTAAAAGCTATAAGCTAAAAAGCTACTTGAATTAGCTTCTCAAGAAACGCTATAAGCTCGTGAGAAAAACTAATTACCAAACACGTCATGTTTTCATCCAACAAGCTTATAAGCTAATCCAAGAAGCTATAAGCTAGCTTTTTTGTGTTACCAAACACAGCCTTAGACATTTCAACTATGTTTTTTTTTGAAGAAAAAATAATATTTCAACCATGTTGTCACCTTCAAAAGACACCTTCATAAAAGATGTTTTCTAGCAAAACTCATATATATATATATATATATATATATATATATATATATATATTAATTTGCTTTGATTAATTCTATTGAAAAGATATTTTTAGAGAACTTTGATATAGATAAATCTTGTGTAACAAAAAATATTAGAATAATTAAAATGACCAATTTTTTTTCTTTCACCTAGAACCCCAAAAATGTTAAGACCAGCCCTGCCACTCATAATATTATTAATAAAAAAAAAAAAAAAAGCAAATAGTAATTTTAATCTCTGACTCTGCACCTCGCTGTCATCAAGGTCCCTGACTCAGGATTAAAACAAAGAAGTCTCTGACTCTGCAATTTCGTTATCACTTTAGTCCCGGACGTTAAATAATTCTATTAAGTGATAATGTGACACAAGTTTTACGATGACATGACATATGAGGTGTCACAGGGACTTAAGTGAAAGTAGAAAATGGTCACTTTAGTCCCTAAACCAAAAATTAATATCTCAAAATTGAATCTCAAATCCCTAAATATCATATAATTCTCTCTTTTGTTCGAAATCAATCTACCATTAAACTTCAACTTACTGTTAGGTCACTGACTGTGCATACTTACTATCAGTTAGGTCCCTAACAGTAAACATGTACTCTCGCTAAGGTCACTGTCAAGTTGTTAGTTTAACAGAATGCTACCTACTGACAACAATAAGACATTAGTGCAAGAAGTAGGAAGGAGGCATTGCAATAAGACATTCTTGCACTAATGTCTTATTGCTGTTAGTAGGTAGCATTCTGTTAAACTAACAACTTGTCAGGGATCTTAGTGAGAGTTCATGTTTATTGTCAGAGACCTAACTGATAGTAAGTATGCACAGTCAGGGACTTATCGTAAGTTGATGTTTAATGGAAGATTGATTTTGAACAAAAGAGAGAATTATATGACATTTAGGGATTTGAGATTCATTTTGAGAATATTGAGTTTTGGTTCAGTGACCATTTTCTACTTTCTCTTTAGTTTCTGTGACACCTTATATGTCATGTTATCGTAAAACCCGTGTCACATCCTCACTTAACATAATTATTTAATGACAGTGGCTAAAGTAATAACTGAATTGTAGAGTCAGAGACTTCTTTGTATTTCATTCTAAGTCGGGGACCTTTGTGACAGCGAGGTGCAGTGTCAGAGACTAAAGTGACAGAGACTTCTTTGTATTTCATTCTAAGTCGGGGACCTTTGTGACAGCGAGGTGCAGTGTCAGAGACTAAAGTGACTATTTGCTAAAAAAAATATTTATAAAGAAGGGGGGGGGGGGGAACTAAAACCTTATAAAAAGTCAAAAAGAAGCATAATATTATTAAAAAGATTAGTAATGAACCTATTGAAGTTTCCCACGGTCCAAAAATTTTTTTTTTAAATTACTCTTCTCACTTTTTAAATTGCTCTTTTTTTCAATCGTTGTTGGTCAATCGTCAGTTAACTGTTGTTCGATTTTCTAGCGGCAATTAAGTGTTGTTGGACACTTTTAAGATCAGTTAATTTAATTTAATAAGTGATTGAACTTCTCTAAAAAGTGTCCAAGAACACTTAACTTACATTGGAAAGTCCAATGACAATTAACTGCATCTAGTGTATGTTTTTTGAACAATTGGAGAAGTGAAAGAGAATAATTTCTTTTTTTTAAGAGGATCAATCTAAAAAAAATTTAGAGTCTAAACTATGATGTTGTTGCCTTGGTTTGGGGTTTTGTTATGACATTTGTGGATGAATTTTCTTTTAGATTTTATGTAGCACTCCAATTGTTAAAATCATGTTTTGAAGCAATTATTTTATTCAATCTCAAAGGAAAAAAAAAATACAAGATGTACTCTATCCACCAAAGACACCCAACCTCTCCTGAATTATCTACACAAAATACATACAAGAGGTACCCAACTTATTTCCTATATAAATCGACCCAGAAAGAAGCTTGATTTCTATAATAACTTCCTTCACAAGCAACTTCTTTGCACAAAAAATTATATCATTTAACACATTCAGAAGCCTTCCATTATGAACATGAAAACAAAAGCTTTCCAACAAGGTGTAAAGATAATGTTTTGAATTAGTAGTTTAATAATTTTTCCTTTGCCATAAAAAAAGTAAACTAAAAGTAAAAAGAACAGGAATTTCACATATAAACAAAAGAAGTACGGATTTAGGAATTTGAATCTCCCACATCACACGTGATCCACGTCCCCCCATTCAACAGTATGACCACATTTTCTAAGCAATATAAAGTTTGTGGTAATTTGCATGATCTGATGACAAAGACTGGACGTTCATTTTTTTCTCCCTCTTTATTATATGATATGATGATGTTTTTCCTCTTTCTTTCTCTTTAATATTGAATATGAGAGTAGATATACACGATATCATACGCGCCATGACTATAAGAAACTGCATTTATATATTTAGTATATTTGAAGAGAAACTGCATTCTATCTTCATGATGATGTAGACACTATACAAGGCCATATGTTCAAGAGGGAGAAAAATAAATAAAACAAAAGAGTTGGTTAATTTACAACATAGACCATATGATTGATTAGTGGGAAGAATTTCATTATGAGTTGGCTAATTTACTGTATTTAATGTTGTCGTAGCCAAAGACACTAGGTGCTTCTCAGATTACCTACGAATATATGACTTGTGACGGATTATTTCTGTCATTAAAAGTCAATTTACTTTAAGAAAAATAGAAAAAAGCAAATGTCGTAATTGCCAACAACGATTTTACTTTAAAAAATGGTAAGTTGTTGGTGGCAGCCATGGCTAACCCCGTTTGTATAAAAAAAAAAATCAAAATTGCACTAGTTTGGTGAAAAAGTTAAAAGAAAATGCATTTGTTCAGTAAAAAAGTCGATTTTTTTCTCATGATAGATGGAATGAATACTTGGTGTGAGTTTTTACTCATAAACTGTTAGAGAACTAAATTGGATGATCTCTCTCTTGGCTTTGGACATCAAAATACATTGTTGTCCGATGGTGATGGTGATGGTGTAAAGTTCCTATAAAAATGGAAAGAGACTTGCGAGTGTTCCAAGACACTCTTTATAAAGATTTTAAAAGACGAAATTATTATATAAAAAAATTAAATATTTTAATTTCTAATGCAAATTTTCAAAAAAAGTTGCCATTGAAATGTTCTTTTGCATGAGTTGTATATTTTAGAATAGTTGGCATCATATCTTGGAAGCTCAACAATATGCATGTATTTTTTTTTTTAATATAATGTAATTAACTTTTTGAATATATTATTTGTATAAATGTTTTTGTAGTTGTTAATTGAAGTTTAATAGTTTGCACTGTTTAGATCAGGGTCTTAGATATGTCGTTCTTTCTATTATTTTCAGTAATATAATGTAAGTTGATATCCATAAAAATACAACAAATTGCATCTTCCAATTAAATTGATTACCAATGTATACTAACATTCTATTTAATATTGATATAACGTAAGGTTTACTTGAAAAATAATTAAATGTTAGAGATCACAAATTTGATGGTAAAACTCGAAGTTGACACTTGACACAATAGCACAATGCTAATGTCTGGTTATAGAACAACTATTTTTTTTACACAATTCAGCGTATCATTTTTTTATATAAGAAACATTTATGGTGAAAAGATGATACCTCATTTCAATGTTTCGAAGAACTTGCGACTCAAATAATACTTCCCAAACATTTACATTCCAAAAAGTTAAATAGAGGAGATGCTTTCTTTTCTTTATCTTTATATATAAAGGTAAGTAATCATTATTCATGAGGATGAGGAGTGTGTGGTCATTGTATTTTGAATGCTGGAAATAGGATATATCTCACAACATTCACAAATTAACTATCTCCATCAACTTTTTTCTGATAGCACTAAACCCCACATTCCCACTCAACCTAAAACAACAAAACCTGAAAACCTCACCACATTAATACAGACAACCTTGCTATTTCATGCAATGAAACACTGAACCTATACACTTATAACCTTATCTCCTATTGTAGTGACTCATACTGTTCTCATACGGTACAAGTACAATACTACATAATCACTCTGCAAGTGCACGTTGCTTTTATTATTCACAACTACACGTTGCTTTTATCTTAAAGAAGACATGATTTTCCATCACAAACTCAAGCAAAATCACTATATATGACACATTTTTTGTTGTTGATAAATCATGTCACATTTTGATTAATTCTCGTTCACTTAAAATAGATAAGTACGAAACATATTTTACATAATACGGAGCCAAAGCTAGCTACCACCATACCTATGATATGATATATAATCAAACCTCTCGTCGTACTACATCTTGCACAACTTTTTTTTAACCATGATGATATTGACCGACTTTGTCGATAAATTTGTCTAACCATCTTTAGTGTAGTCTCTTCTGTCAATCACATGTTCTTCATCCACAATGTTCAAATCCAAGTCCAGTTCCATTTGAGCCAACATCATTGTTACATAGTGTTACACAAATTTACACTACTTTTTCTAGACTAAATTCACATTAGAAAAACACAATCAAAAACTTAAACAAAGGATAATTCATTGACAAAAGCAAAGTTGATTATCCAATGAATTTCAAAGAGGCCAATTAAGGACATCATCATACATGATATCAGGAATGTTGACACCTAAATGATCATGAGAATCAAGTGTTGATGATAGTGTGACATCCTTTTCGGGATCATCAAAAGTTAGTCCAGAGAGGTAATCATTTGAAGGAGGAGGGTGAACAATCTCTTCTTTGCACTCCTCCTTTTTCACTGATGATGATGTTGATGGATAAGAAGATGAGAGAAAAGGGCAATCTTGTTTGGCTGGTGTTGGAAAAGAGTTGTCAAAGCTAAGGAACATGGAAGAGTTGTCAGAAGGAGAATCCACTATGATCTCAGGGCTTTGCAAGATTCTACAAGTGTGGTGGCCATAGTAGGTTGTTTTGTAAAGAGGTGGATCCTCTTGAATTTGTTGCACTTGTTTTGTTGCTTTGCAACCTTGATCATGTTTGTGTGTGCACCTGTAATAGTTCCTGCAAACCACATAAATATATATTCATTTAGCCTCGTAGCATATAGAAGAGATATTAAAAAAGAAG
This sequence comes from Medicago arabica, assembly GCA_946800305.1. Classification (NCBI taxonomy): domain Eukaryota; kingdom Viridiplantae; phylum Streptophyta; class Magnoliopsida; order Fabales; family Fabaceae; genus Medicago; species Medicago arabica. The sequence continues at coordinate 37,948,979 of OX326969.1, forward strand.
AGTTAGGGGATTTTTTTTTTTTTTTGTAAAACTAAATATTAGTTTTAAAATTTGAACTAAGATACTCCTTCAACTCATTTAACATTTGATTCAAATCAGTTGACCTACTCAATCCCGTAAAGAAATTAAATTATATATACATAAAATCATATATAAATTGATATAATAAATATTTTTTACTAATTATTAAATCAAATCTCAACCGTTAATTATAAATCAATTAACATGATAATCTGTTCAAATAGTGAAGTTCGATTGGATTGGACAATCTTAAAATTAAAATGGGTTTGTGCTTAATTAAACTCGTATAAATATATATACCAAAATATATACCTTGGAAAATCGGTGTGCAAAATCTTTTTTTGACCGTATTTTCTCCATTGATGACCATCTTCCACGGGACGTTCAGACTCCTTCTCCCATGTTTGTGAAACTTTTCTGAAAAAATTGCATAATTGGATAAGTTTTCTAATTGTACCAAAAAAAACTCAAAACCAGTCAATACAGGAGGACTATGAAACAATCAAATAATTTTACTGTGTCAGCCAAAACCAAAATAACTAGAAGAAACAACAAAATAAATAAAGCACCACAAAAGAAACAAAAAATGAGAGGGCATAATTACAACATAGTCCTTTCATCACATGTGGTGGATCATATGATGACAATGATGATGAACAATAATTGATAGGGTCCAATATTACTCATATGTAAAGGACAACCAATAATAAGTACTATTAATTAGCAATTATAATCGCTAATCATACTAAAGAACAAAGTAAACATTACCGCATCTAAAAGTTCAAATAAAATTGAAATTATATAAGTCAAGAAATAAGAGAAGAAAAAAAAAAGGAAAAACACTATATATATTGGGAGAGATCCATGAATAGTGTGTATGAAAAACCATAGGTTAAAATAGGTCAACTATTTATATAGATCTCATATAATAATAAAAAAAAAGTTGAAAGCAAAATTAGTAATTAGTAATCAAATACCTTCTTTTGTAACAGCCTCTACGTTCCTTAACAATGGAAGTACTCTTGCAATTACTCTCTAAAGAATCCTCAGATTTGGTGAGTTGCATATCAGAACCCTCTGAAGTAGGATTATTGTTGAAGAACAAGAGAGAATTAGTAAAGGTTGTAAGCACTTCCTTTAAAAGATCTTCAGCAAATGGTGTTGTTGATCCATTAATATTATCAATATCACCACTTTCATTGAGAATATTTCTAAGTTTGGTTGTAAGTTCATGCCCTCTTAACAATTCCTCAATCACTTTTCCAAGACCACTACCATGAGCTATATTTTCATTTTTCATTTTCGGTATTGAATGAAATCTTAGGAAGGTAGATAATGGTGAATTTTGTCGCACACTCTTTTTTCTCTATCTCAAAAAATACACATAAACACTGAGCTCTTATATAATATATAGAGGTGAGTGTAGTGTGGATGTGTAATATGCCTTTGCACATGCTTAGAAGTTTGGAGGAAACTTGGCATGAAAATTCCAACAGGCAAAATAGTTTGAAACGCGCGAAGTAAAAGCGTGACGTACACAGCAGTATAGGATGTACTATATGAAACGTATATGCCTTTGGATCTTCGTGTGAAACGTTGAATGGAGGGATAGCGCGTGGGAAACAAATGCTTACGGAATAATGATAACGTAATCAAAAAGGAGTGTGATACGTCATGAACAGGTGGTGTGTTTTGATTGGTTATAAGGCGAGTAATAGTAGCCAATGTTTTTGGCTGGTGAGGAAATGAAAACGTCTATTTTGCCCCTGGAATTGGAATTTTTAGAATAGAGAAGAAACATTGAGGTAAGGACAAGAAGGGGGTCGTTTGAAAAGTTGCATGCCATGCCCTACCTAAGCTTGGATAAGGTTCAAAACGAGGGCATCTATTCAATGTTATAAATTTAAAACAACAAAATAGGTATACCAGAAGAAATTAAAATTAAAAAAAGAAATTTCATTAATATTCATAAAAGGGTAGTCACAAGGCTAGCTACCTATCTATCTGATTTATACGACAGAAGAAGGAACATAAAATTAGTTTACAGGAGTTCCTTTTTTTTCAACAAAGCACTGTGGAAGAGGAGGAGCCTCCTAGTAAGTAACTTTTGCCCATTTATCCCCTTTTTTCCAACAATATTGGCGATCACGACATAAATGTGATTAAAGATAAGGCAAGGTTGCATCCTAGTCAATCGAAGGTTAGACAATGTTGAAGCAACCAAGTGAGGGGAGCTGATTCTTTTCTGAGACCACTAACTTAATATGTAGATCGTAGAGGTCTCATATTACATGTTTATAACACCATTAATCGCATATACGGAAGAGATGGTGGAGTTGCGCACCAAAGGTTAGGTCAACGGGTCATCCTGTGAAGGAGGAGATTGACATCCGAACATGGGATGCCATGATCCCTAAAAAAAGGAAACTCTCGTACAACACGCAAAATTATCCAAACAAAGTTTTAGCGTTGTTGGCGGGTTGCTTGACTAGTTTGTTATAGTTTTCCAATAAATATTTAGTTTATTCATTGTAATTAACACATCCAAACAATGAAACAAACTTATTTCATGTTTTATCCCATTACCTTTTTTTGCCTTAATCTTTATTTTTATGCATTTGTTAGTGTGGATAAAATAAAATGGTATTTAACGCCTTACTAGAGAAGTTAGGGAACTGACAACTAATGGATAGAGTTCCTCCCTTAACGTCGATTGCTTGAAGAAAACGGAATCATAGTTGAGGAAATTTATCTAAACCTCGAGAAATTCAAGCTTCTGTTAACAACTCTGAAGAAACATCCAGTGCTAGACGAGCATATGATTCACCAAGCAAGTGACGGCTTATAGAATTCTATACAAAAAAGAACTAAAAATCAATTTTTTTTTTTGCATCTTTGCATATCAGGAGTGATCACACACAAATATGTCGGTTATTACCTTGCTTTTATCTTCCATTATATGTGATCATCATGTGCATGCAAAGCCTATTTAGCTTTTATTTTGTTAAATTAGTCTTTTATTGTTTTAAGAATATTTATTTTAGTTTTTGTATGTTTATTTAATTTTAGGAACCATTTGAGCTTTCTATTGTTGGTTCGAATGGTAGGTCAAGTGAAGATGTTCAAATATATCACACTGGAAAGCATGTTGACGATGTAAGAAGTTGTAGCGCTGGAAAGGAGTCTAGAGTTATAATGTTGAAGATTTATCAATACGGGTCATACAAGTGTACAACCTTGGGTCCATTATTTGCAAGTCTTAGGGACTAAGTTTACATGACCTGGCTCCAAGGAATGTAGTGCAAGGAAGAAGGAATATGATGATTCTCAAGAGATAAGACTGACGGCCCAGAAGAGAAAATTACTAAAGGGCGGAGCCTAGCGATGTAGTAAGCAACAACTTTCTGACATATTAGATTTGATCATTTATTGAATATGCACTGAAGTCGGCCCATAACATCTTGTGCTTGGAGAGAAAGACAAGAGAGACTCAACTAGTACACAAAAAGATAAGGTATATTCATATACTTAAAGGCAAGGCAACCATAAGGACACTAATTAAAGGATAAGAAATGACTTGTATTATAAAAAGAAAAATAAGCCTTCATTTGCAAGGGTGTGTCGTGTTGTGCTGAATAGAATAGAGATTGGAGGCAACAAACTCCAATCAACCCTAGCTACCATCTTTAGAGATTCAAATCATTCTTCTTCATTTCATACTTTCATCTATTTCATATAGAAAGCATAATATATAGTTAAGTCTTAAAATTTTAGAGTCATTAAAGTAAATTGTTGAGTGAGTGCTGCAAAGACTTGACTTCATCCTCAAAAGATTGTAATTTTTATTTTGTAAACTTTAATCTTATATCATACCTTCTTTTCATGACTATATATATATATATATCATATTTCCTTGGTTTCAATAAGAGAAATATTTTTGACATAAAATATATCAATATATCGTTGTATATTTATATGTACAATTTCTGACTTTTATATTACTTTATGGTTGTGACCCTTTAACTTTTTCATTGGGTTCAACATCCACACTCCTTTGTATAGCGTGTAAATTTTGCGTCTAAATTACACAATTTTTTTTTGGTTAAGTACTCGGTTAGTTTTATATATACCAAAAAAGTAACTTAATGGTTTCTTTCTCTTTTAGATAGATTCAATTATAATTTAAGTAATTTTTACTTTATAAGTTTCACTTTGATATTTAAATCTTTTTCATTTCATTTTCATCCTTAAGTTTCAAACACAACGCTTTGGTCAATTATTTTTCAATCTATTTTGGACCTTTAAATTACAAATATTATACGTTTAGACCTCCTAAGTTAAAAATGTTAGAAACTTTAATCCTTTAAGTTATATATTTTAGACACTTTAGTCCCTTAATTACGAACACATATTTGTAGCTTAAAGGAGCAAAATGTATAAAATTTTATAATTTAAGAAACAGAGTAGAACAAAGAAAATTAATTGGACTTAAGCATATGTGCTTTAAAGGATTAAAATGAAACGAACAAATTTAGAAACCTAAATAAATGAAACTTCAAAATAATGTAAAGAATCAAAAATAATTTAGTCTTTTAAACATAAGAAATGTAAAATATCACAACTTCGTTTTCTTTTTTCTACATTAGGTATGTAATGATTATTGATGGAGGATCAGGTATGGCCATTGTATCAGTAGTATTATTTTGCACGCTCTAAAGTTCTCACACACATTCTCAAACAAACTTTCTTAATCACCTTTTTTCTGTTTTGTACTATATATATAGCCCACTCACCAAAAAACAACAAAACATGAAAACACCAACACATCAGTACAGACAACTCTGATATTTCATTCATGCAATGAAACATTGAACCTATCCATATAACCTCATCTCTATAGTTTATTCAATACTCATCAATATACTCATTGGTTACTAGTGTACTATACTACATGTAATTAATCACTCTGCACACGTTGTTTTTTTTTTTTTTTGGTACTCTGCACGTTGCTTTTATCATTCACAACTATACACGTTGCTTTTATTTTAAAGAATAAGCATTTTCTTCAATCACAATGTCAAGCAAAATAACGACACTTTTTTATTAATTTGTTGATAAAATTATGTCGCATTTTTTTCTTTATCATTCTTTGAAAATGGACAAGTACAAAACATATTTTACATAATTGGAACTAAATGTAGCTATACCATATTTATCTAACCTCTCGAGTTACATCTTTCATAATTTTTTTAACCATGTTATTGATGCGAATAGTATTTATTTTGCCGATGACTAATCTCAATCAAAAATCTAGTTGGCTGGCTACCTTTAATGGGTCTCAGCTTTCTATCCATGGAGTTCAAACCCGAAACCTTACATGATGAATTCAAGTGGAACTCTTGCCAACATAACGTTGTTACGCAATGATGTACAAGTTGCACTACTTTTCTAAAATTCATATTAGAAAAACACACTCTAAGAAAAGAAAGGATAGTTCACTGATCAAATCTCAAGAAAGAGGCCAATTAAGGACATCATCATACATGATATCAGAAATATGGATACCTAAGTGATCATGAGAATCAAGTGTTGATGATAGTGTGACATCCTTTTCTGGATCATCAAAAGTTAGTCCTGAGAGGTAATCATTTGAAGAAGGAGGATGAACGACAACCTCTTCCTTGCACTCCTCCTTTTTCACTGATAGAAAAGGACAGTCTTGTTTGGCTGGTGTTGGGAAAGAGTTGTCAAAACTAAGAAACATGGAAGATTGATCAGTAGGATAATCCACTATGATCTCAGGGTTTTGCAAGACTCTACAAGTATGATGGCCAGAATAGGTTGTCTTGTAAAGAGGTGGATCCTCTTGAATTCTTTGGACTTGTTTTGTTGCTTTGCAACCTTGATCATTTTTGTGAGTGCACCTGTAGTAGTTTCTGCAAAGCACATAATTCATTTAGGCCCATAGCATAGAAGAGTTATTGATCAATAGGAAGCAAAGGATTTTTTTTGTAATAAGTTATTACTAATAACATTAACAAATATTAATTAGTTGTCATGTCTATTTATACTTCAACAGAGTTTCAACATCAGAAACTCTTTCAATTCAATTAACCTTTGACCTAAATCACTTGACCTACTCAACCCTAAGATGCTAAAAAATTTCATATAAACAGATTTAAGAGACATACATAAATCAATTTTACACTATCATTAAATCAGTCAAATATCAACAGTTAATCATAATTTAGATTAACTGTTTTGAAAATTAATTAACCGGACAATTTGTACAAATTAGTGAAATTTAATTGAATGGCCTAGTGATGAGGTCATTTCTAAGTTACACTTGAAAATTCGAGTGCATTGAGTCTTTAAATTAATACCTAAATGATTTTGTTTTTAAATTATTTTATACCTAAATGAAATAAAATTTTATAGTTTTAAATATTTATTACTCGTAATAGTGAACACTGATTTTTTTTTTACTATATATAAAATGTAAAATATGAATTAGTATGATTTTTAATAATCAATGAAATGATATTTTTTTCTTTATGAGTTAGTGTTTTCTAAAATATAAAATCTTCAAATAACTTTTTAATTAAAAAAAATTAGTTAGTTGATTGATTTAGGAAACAAGTACATCGATACACTTCAATTTTATAGATGTATAGTAGAAACTGCCTTGTAAATATGGTTTGCGCGGTTAATGTGTCTATTAAACTCGTATAAATATACCTTGGGAAATCGGTGTGCAAGATCTTTTTTTGGCCATACTTTCTCCACTGATGACCATCTACCTCAGGCTGTTCGGACTCCTTCTCCCATGTTTGTGAAATTTTTCTGTAAACAAGAGTTGCATATATTTTCAGATAATTTTTCCAATTATATATATATGAAATAATCAAATAATTTTACTGTGCTTGCCTATACCATTATAACAAACTAGAAACCGGCAAATCAATAGAAAATACATGCCTTCAATGAAGATGAACAATAATTGATGGGGTCTAATATTAGTATATTACTAATATGTAAAGGACAAACAATTACAAAAGTATGGTCACCACAAAAACAAAAACAAAAATCAATAATAACAAATGTAGTAATTGGCTAATAGTCTGTAATCAAATTAAATAACAAAGTATACATTACCTCATCCAAAAGTTCAATACAAGTGAAATTAGCCAAAATAAAATATTTTCTTAAAAAAAGAAGAAAAAAAGCACTATATTCCTAAAAAAAAAAAAAAAAAAAACTATATAGTAAATCATGTACCAAATTGTAGATGTAGAAATCTGGATATAGATATATTGGGAGAGTTAGGAATTCAATCCCTAACTAATGTGTTTGAAAAAATATATGCTAAAAGAAGTCAACTCTTAAATGGATCTCAGATGTATACATAGATTTATAAAACAATAAGAAATTTTTTTAATAAATATTAAATACCTTCTTTTGTAACAGCCTCTACGTTCCTTAACAGTGGAAGTACTCTTGCAATTACTTTCCAAAGAATCTTCAGATTTGGTGAGTTGCAAATCAGAGCCTTCTGAAGTAGGATTATTGTTGAAGAATAAGAGAGAATTGGTAAAGGTTGTAAGCACTTCCTTTAAAAGATGTTCAGCAAATGGTATTGTTGATCCATCATTATTATCAATATCACCACTTTCATTCAGAATATTTCTAAGTTGGTTTGCAAGATCACGTCCTCTTAACAACTCATCAACTACCTTTCCACGACCACCATGAGCTAGATTTTCATTTTCCATTTTTGGTATTGACATCTTAGGTAGATTTTGGTTTTGTCACGCTAGATTTTTTTTTCCCTATGTCAAAAATATACGCAAACACTGAACTCTTATAATATATGTAGGGGTTAGTGCAGTACTATGGAATAGGCTTTTATTTATGAGAAATTAAACCAAGTTGTTGCTATATTTTCACATGCTTCGAAGATTGGAGGAACCTTGGTATGAAAATTCCAACCCATTTCAACATGCAACTTAAACCCACACGCATTACATGAAAGTGTTATAATTCAACGGTGAGGGATGTGTCACGTGTAGATGCTATGGCTTAGGATCGTCGTGTGGAACTTAAAAGCGAGCTTGGCGCGTGGGTAAAGAATCTGACGTTGTAGTGGTGACGTCGTGTTATGGCGTAGATGGTGCGTCATTGGACAGGTGGCACTCCATGATTAGCTGTTGATGGAGTGATAGTCGCCAATGTCTTAGCTGGTGTGTAAATTAAATGTCGAATTTGCCCTAAAAATTGGATTTTATGCATAAAAGAAACATTGAGGTACAGACAAGAAAAGAGTTTAAAATGTTGGATGGACAGTGTAAGCTTGGATAAGGATCAAAATGGATGCCATCTGCATCTATAATAAAATTAGAAATATATAAAAGAAGAAATTAATATCAAATGTAGTATGATCTAATGATCTGATGACTGTGTTTTAAAATTACAAAAAAAAAAGGATAGATCTTAATCTCCAAGGATTCAGATTCAAGCATCATTAGTGATAAGAAGAATGTAAATATCATATTTGAGTGGTTAATTGGATTGGCTAACTGGATTTTAATTTATGGTTTGTGCACATCTATATTTGTCATTATAAGTGGTATTAGATTTTTTTTTTCAATTCATGATTCTAACATTGTATAATTCAAATAAAAATAAAACTTCGTTCAAAAAAGATTAAAAACTTGCAAAAATATCAAAGAGAAATGATATTTGTACTACCATTTTAAAACAATTTTCTCTCTCATATCATCCACTTAGGTTGTTCAGGTGGTGTTAGCATGCAATCTTGGAGTGTGCTCCTCTCAAGGGCTCATATTCAATTCTCGTATATGACAATTTAGATGAGCTAGTTTAGTTTCTTAAAACTCTCTCTCTCTCTCTCTCTCTCTCTCTCTCTCTCTCTCTCTCTCTCTCTCTCTCTCTCTCTCTCTCTCTCTCTCTCTCTCTCTCTCTCTCTCTCTCTCTCTCTCTCTCTCTCCTCTCTCTCTCTCTCTCTCTCTCTCTCTCTCTCTCTCTCTCTCTCTCTCTCTCTCTCTCTCTCTCTCTCTCTCTCTCTCTCTCTCTCTCTCTTCCTTTAACTTAATTTCATATAACGATTTTGCCTTTTATCTTTTTTCTTCCAAATCATTTTTATCCTTTTGGCTCGTTTGCACATGAATTCTCAACTACCACAACCAAGTATGTCTGTGTTTGTATGTGTGCGTAAGTGTGTGAGTGTGTGTGTGTGTGTGTGTGTGTCGATGTTACAACAACTACAACCAAGTATTAGCTCATTAAATGAGCTTACTTACGTGAATCAAGTTAGGTCATAATGCTCTATAATAAATCGTATATTGATCCAACACATTAAATTACTACATTTCTTGAAAATTTCTCTAATAGTTTTTTGGGTTTCATATGCCTCTAGTGATCTAACTACGCTTCATCTGATCTACTCTCTTTTGTAAAAAAAAATACATGTCTTATCTACATGTCCAAACCACCTGATCTAAGTTTTCACCACCTTTTTCTACTATAGGTGTTACCCCAAAGTGATGGAGAGAGATTGGGAATGAAAATCCTCTATGGTTTTCTGATCACGTTTTTTCCATGTGATCTAGGCGACCAAAGAATAAGGGGATGAGAACATCAATAGTGAGCAAACACACATAGGGGATAGGGGTGTATGGACTATGGTGAGATCAAGGCGAACGAAAACGTTTCAACTTGTTTTTCATAGACAAGGCAGAGATAGGTTCAATGAGTTCTACAGAGGGTATACATAGACGATAAGAGATTGGAAGGAAGGACGACATGTTAAGAGGTAAAACGCTAGGCATGGCAGCAAAATATGTCAAAATGACATCAATGTTAGCCAGATCCCCGATATACATCAATGGTGCACACAACCACTAGTGTGGTTAGGATTACACGGTTAATGATTTGTTATTTAATGAGCTCACATTGGGCAAAGTTTTGTTTTTGTGGGGATTAATTTATTGTATCTTGTGTGCTTTTCTTCTATCTGTTTGCCAAATTTTTGTCCTATTCTTGGCATACCATATGTTTTGAATAGTGTTTATTGAATATAATTCTTTTTAACTTCTTAAGAAAAATATCATAGAACTTGAGTCCAAAAAAATTAAGCCTATCCCACAAAGTTTAAATTCAATATATCGTTCGATCTTCCATTCATGGTCGTGCACATGTGTCAACAAGTTAGTAACCCTCAACGTAATCACGTGCTCTCTTCGGATAGATTCTTGTACAAACACACACATACGCCCAAGTAAGTAATAAGTATATTCATACGAGTGTGTTCAAGGTATTGGTTAAAGGGTCTCTTTGGTTCGAGAATTAGGAGGGGAGGGAAGGGGAGATATTTTAATTAAATATGTGTTTGGTTCGCAAGGGGAGGGGAGAGATTTTAAACTTATTTTACTGTTTACCCTTAAACTTAATTAAATAAGGATAATAAAGTAACGAAACAATAACGATGTAATCGATAACAATACGATGTAGACGATGGAATAATGGATTAGTAATAGGGTTGTTACAAGTAGTAATAAAAGTTGTTACAAGGAAAAGTTGCTAATAATATGGAATAAAAGTTACAAGGATAATATAACCTAATAATAATAAAAATTGTTACAAAATAATACAACCTATAACCTAATAATAATCATAATAATAATAATAATAATAAAAATTGTTTCAATGATAATATAACATAATAATAATAAATATTGTTATAAGGATAATATTGAGATTTTAAATAAATACAAGGTTAATTTTGGCAGTGCAATAAAATTTGCTCCCCTCCCCTTCTAAATATTGAATCAAACACTTCAAATTAAAAATCTCTCATCCCCTCCCCTCCAAAACTCTCGAACCAAACAGACCCAAAGTGTTAAAACTAGTAAGTTCATGTTAAAATGAAAATGTATCATCCACAATGATTGTAGGGTCAAGCGAAATATCATCTTGTAAAAAAATAAACGCATCAAAATTTAAATGTTGTAATTAGAAGAGATAAGATATCTAATGGTGTAGATTTCTACACACTAAAAAACTGCAGAGAACATCACGGGAGGAAATCCACTTCCCATCAAAAAAATGGTGCAATTATTGATAAGAGTAAAATAAAAACTTATATTTCTAAGACAAAGTTTCTATTTAAGAATTCTTTTTTATTTTGATCAAGAAACCATTAATATTTATTATTTAAAACTAGTAAAAGGTTAGTCTTGTCATGTATTTCTACTCTCAAAATATCCCTTGTGCTTTGTGGGGATTTGGATTGTGTACCGTAAAAAAAGCACACAGTTTCACATAGTTATCCGTTCGATCTAAAATTGACGTTTGAAATTGTTTATAGTTGTTTTTGATAATACGTAATCTGAACTGTCTAATCTGAAATCAATGGTTGTGATTTAAGACTGTGTGAAACTGTGTGCTTTTTTTACCGCACACAATCTAAATCCTGCTTCCGTGGTGGTGTGTTTTGCATTGATAAAATTCTTTTTGCCTCATAAAAAAAGGGGGTTAGTTTTGTAATTTTTATTAAAATTATGTACATTAATATTTCAATTGTAAATCCATTCCCACTCTTTCTTCTTTAAAATAATTTAAATGATGGGTAGTTAAGCAATTTTTTATTTGTCTAACAATCATAAACACTAACCTTTATGTGCACCCACTTTGCCAATAGATCCTCGTAATATCTGTCATGTATATTTAATTGGTTTAATATCAGAATCAACCTTCGGATTTATAAAAATTTGAAAACAAGGAAGGAAAAAAACAAATCAAAGGTTGGTAATTGTTGGTATCATAGTATGAATCCAACAAAAAAAGCAAGTGTGAACTAATGAGAAATCGCGTTGTGAGACTCAATTTTGTCGTTTCATTCATTCCAGTCAAGCCATCTACACTACATGGAAGGAAAAAAAATATTGGTCAAACACTACATGTTCATGGAATTTGATTAGAAAGTACTTATTATTTTAAGAAAGCTTACACGTCTAATGATGGTACCACTCTAAATTCAAATGTTTTGAAAGTCAAAAGGATCATGCATTCGTGAAAACGAAAATCTCGGATGAAATATTTTAGTTCTACTAGATTCTATGGTACTACGTAGTAGCCACTGGCTAGTGAAAGTGATCATTTTGTTGTTCTTTGAGTTTTGTTTTAAGTACAGTATCTCATGAAATCTATAATAAAATATTATAAAATGTGATTAACGCTATATTTAATAACATTTTTTTACAGATTTTTTTTTTTGTTGAAATATTTAATAACATACTTTATTAACATGTAATAAATTGACCCATTTGGAGTTGACCTAGCGGTCGGTTTAAGATTTTGGAGTGTGTTCCTCTCAAAGTCTCAGGTTCAATTCCCTATGTGCCAATTTCGATGGGATCGGATACCGAATTTTAAAAATAAATAAAAACATGTAACAAACTGAGTTTTATAATATATTTAGAATATATAGGCTCTGTTTGGTAAAATTAAGTTATAAGCTAGCTGATAGTTGAAAAGTTAGCTTATAGCTGAAAAAGCTCACTTATTAAAAATAATGTGTTTGGTAAAATTAGTTGTTGAAGTGACTGATAAATATAAAATGACATAACAGGACATGTTTTTTTTAAGTATAAATTATATACACATTTTTTTACTTATTTATTTAATTTTAAATATTTGAATTTATTTTGAATTACTTTCATCTTCAAAATGATAAATGTTTTTTTTATGAATTATTAATATTTTTTATTTCATTGAAATGTTTGTAGATTTTATTTAAAGTTATATTATATTATATAAATTAAAAGCAAGTTAAAAGAAAAGAAAAAAAATATATATGGGTAGTAACGTGCAAGTGGTTATGTGTATCAAAATATAAAGTGGGTAGTTTCTTTTTTTTCTTTTCTAATATACAAAAAATGGGTAGTTACATATGAATATGGGTAGTTTTTTCTTGTTAAAAAATACTTAAATAAAATTAATAAGATTAAAATTGTAAGAAAATATAAAAAGTTAAAAGCTATAAGCTAAAAAGCTACTCGAATTAGCTTCTCAAGAAACACTATAAGCTCGTGAGAAAAGCTAATTACCAAACACATCATGTTTTAATTCAACAAGCTTATAAGCTAATCCAAGAAGCTATAAACTAGCTTTTGTGTTACCAAACACAGCCATAATGAATACTTTACCACCATAATTATTAGGAAAAAAAGTACCACCGTAATTCAGTCTACTGTATTTTATTGTAAACAAGAGTGCAAACTCAACAACTCTAAAGTGAATTTTTATGCATGTTAAATTGTGTATATTTAACAATTTAATTAAATGTTTTTTAAAAAATTAATTGAAAGTTTATTAGATAAATAGAATAAGAAAAATATCATAAATCTCAAAGTAAATTAAAACTTCAATTTACTTTTTTAAGAAAATTTAAAACTTCATTAAATAATTTGTTTTACGTATATTTGTTTCACTGTAAATAACTACCAGTACTTTCTAATTATCTGCCACTTAACATGTAAAACTGATCAAAAAATTGTGTGTATTTAACAATTTAATTAAATGTTTTAAAAAAATAATTTAATTGAAAGTTTATTAGATAAATAAAATAAAAATATCATAAATTTCAAAGTAAATTAAAACTTCAATTTACTTTTTTACATTTCATTCAATATATACTTATATATTTTGATAGGATATATTTGAAAGAACTTATTTAGACTTTTCTTACAGTACAAACACTTATCGTAGTAGTATACTCGTAAGACATTTTCAACTTTTCTCCATCAACTTTTCATAATAATGGAGCATTTAATCTTCAATTAGTTTCCGATTTTTAAAACAATTTAGAAATGTAAATGCTTCTATAAAACATTTAATTCAACTCCTTGTCCAATGCCTTACCCAAATGTTACCATAAAAATGCCCCTTTGGGAAGCCAACGGAACGGAGTATCAAAGGTTCTGTTTCAAAAAAATCAAAAATTTCAAAAGAATTCTAATCACAGTAGTTTCATTAAAAAATCTCCCCTTACTCATCCCTTTCCTTTAAACAATTCAAATAATATCTAATTATGTCAATTCATTCTGTTAAGTCTTCCCCGTCAATTCAAGTTAATCTTCCCTCACAAAAATATTCAAGTCGATCCAAAAATAATAATTTTGTTGACCAAGATTAAGATATAATCTAACATGCATGAATGGACCTATCAGGATAGAGGCTAGTCTGCAGTCAAACGTTCTTTGAAAAATACCACTTCATAGTCCAACTTCAAAGAACGTTATGAGACCATGGGTTGTTTGTTTCTTAGTTGCCATTGGAAAAGTCCTTTTGGAGGACTAAACACGTTCTTTCTGGTTTGGTATGACTTAGATAGTGGTTTTCCATTGTCACTGAGAAACACTTATTAGCAGATTACATTCATTCCACACTACCTAAAGGACCTTTAAATTAATAAATGCTTATTTATGAAAATTACCTTTTCCCTTTCATTTTATGCTTTCTTGAGACATTATCTTGTTAAAAGACCTTTTTAAACCTGATTTTTTACAGAACTATTGTACATTTAGTTACACTCTATAGACCCCTGGATGGATCATTATCGTGTCTGCGTTGTCCCGCTGAAAAAATCCCCCAACATCAAATGGCTGGAGATTAGTGTGAGCCTATCATAACCTCCATCTCCTATTTACTTTCCTGGCTGGAGGCAGTTGAAAAGCCAGCCAACAAGCTAATTATTAGCTACGGCATCTTAATTTGCCACATGCTTCCCCAAGCGATCCGGTAAGTATGTAGAATGCCAAGCATTTGTCTTACATCAACGCAATCTGCTTCTGCAACTCATCTGGAGAATTCAGATCAGAAAAGATCAGGACTAAGCAGAGAATACAACAACTTTAGACAGACATCGCTTTTTTCAGGAACAAGGCGCATTTTGATCATGTAGAAGTATGTATGCAACATTCTTCACTAAGCCTCCATATATACACACAGAATGGCACATGCACTTGTATAACCATAAAAAACACCCATGGCTCAAAACTTCTAATAAACATCAACTTATGAATATTCAAACACAAATAAACATCAACCACACAAACCCAATTCAATTCAATGCAAAACGTAATGTCGCACCAAAATATCCAAAAACTGAGCAAAACCAATTTTTTTTATTAAATTGGTGCACACATATATATCAATTCAAAATCAGATTTAAATTTACTTTTACACCCCCCATGTTTGAGTGCAAACCTTGACGCAACGGTAAATTGTTGCGTTATAACATAAATAATACTTTCGTTTAAAATAAGAGATCAAGGGATATGCAGACATTATTGTAAATTATGTTTTATACTAACATCCAATCAAATTTCACTCTTCAGTTGTGTCATTAATTTAGATTGTTTTTAATAAAAAATTGCTTTTTAATCTTATTTTATATTGCGTCTCTTGTGGTCTCCCCTCCCGACTTTCTGTGGTTATCCCGTTCTTCGCCTTGGGCAACTTGGATGTCAGATGGGTCTTTATTGTATAACTTAGAGTTGTATATCAGCTCATCGTGTCGAACTGAAAAAGCTAAATGAAAATGTTATTATTTTTCTGAAAGGGTTCATATAAGTTTATGAAATTTTAATTGTGACAATATCCTCAAATGATGCATTTAATGACCTAGCGATATTCCTTTTTCGAAGGACCAAAAATCTCTTCTCAATGATTTGGGAAAGTCAGGTCCATGCGTAGTTAAAGGACCAGCAGCAAGGACGACAAGGTTGCTGAGACAGACACAGACTGGACAGTGGTGCCTTTGCCATACTGTTTATGCCCATTTTCTGCACCACTTCGATAATGGTGGTGGTGGAACATGATTAGAACTTAATTAAATATATTTAAATGATAATCTGATTTGGCAAAATGGAGAGAATTATAACTGGATGTCAGTGTAAGACAACTCTACACTAACAACTCATCCATTAATTTCTTTAAATAAACTATATGAACTCTAGATTTGTAAAGACTGGTGATTGGAAAAAATATTAGATAGTTCGTAAAGCACTGCCTATTTTGAATGTTCATTCTTCACATTCTAAAGAAAGTATTGTATACACATTTAAATAAATTCTACTAGTTTCCAATAGAAAGTCAAAATTAAATAAACTCAAATTTTCTCTCCACTTGCTTATTTTTCAACCACTGCCAATACCCACTTCTTACCTCCTTCCATTTCATTACCCACCCCCACCCGTGAATACAAACAGAATGGGGAAGAAAAGCACAGGTGATGCTCTTCAGTCTTCATTCAACTAACCTTATGTTCTAATTGGATATTATATCTACCACAATTGACCTTTTTTTTCAATAGATCAATAATCTACCAGTATACCTCAAAGAGAATATTTAAGCACAAATACTCCTCATTCAATTAACATTATGTTCTAATTGCAAACTACACCAACTATGATGGCCTTTTTTTCAGTAGATCAACAATTTACCAGTACCTCAAATAGCAGATTTATGATCAGAACTTCAGGACCACATGATCTCTGTATTCTAAAACCTTTAGTAACAGATATTAACGAAGAAAGGGATGTCCTAAACTAATGAAAGATCAGAATCACTCGCAACAGGTTTTGGACAATTTTAAAACTAAAATAAAGTCATTTTTATCTATAGATAGCAACTAAACCCAACGAAACTAATGCAAACGGAGGGGGGGATCCACAATAAAAGAAATAAGAAGGGAGGGGGGGGAGGGGAGAGAGAGACCATGCTCTTACCTGGTAACTTATAAAACCAATTGCCACAAGAATGCTTTGTGATGGGCAAATACAAGGGGAGCCATTTATATTGAGATTTCTTTAGTTTCTATAAGTGGCATGTGAGTAACACAAGTTAACTGGAAGCTAGATGCCTTGACTGCAAACGATCATGTTGTTTTCTCATTAACTCGGCTTCTCTTGCTATCTGGATATCTGAAGGCCAGAATATTTGATAAACAACTTTACACGTAAAGCGGGGTAGCAATGCCACGATTATTATAAGCAAAATTGTTATCCAATATGTAGGGGACCTTGCCAGATGATATATAGTCCTGCAGTAATTTTGAAATGTGTTATATTTATAACCTAGGGTACTTCTATATTTATCATACATAATACCTATTGTAGGACACATGTAACTAACCAGTAAAAAGGAAAGACCGGTATGGAATCCAATACCACCATGCAACCATATGTAATGACTACAGATCCCCAGACAGCAATATGAGTAACTAATACCCAACGGTTGATGTCCATAGCCAGGTGTGCATTTACAAGGATAACAACTGCAATTGTCCACAAGCTTCCCATGCTCCATATATCAATTGAACTATCCTTATAGGTAAACAGTGGTATGTAAAAGAGAACAAGGCTCTGCCATACTGTGTCCATCATTGTGATCCAAAATAATTGCATATTGTAAGCTTCGTGCCTGTAACCAGTACCATACAATTTTGGATACTGCAAGAGTGTCCTATGACTCAAGTCTTTGTCCAAAATACCAACAAAAATTGTGGGTACAGATGTGTATAACACAGAATAGAATACACTACTCCAATCTGTTAATGCAGAAGTTGTAGAAAAAGCCGTGCATAATATATACCTACAGACAAGGAAGACGATACATTAAAATGTTAAAAATCTCATAAAACCTGCAACTATTATTAAAATCGAATAACTTCTGAGCCCAAAATTTATGATGTGCCCTATATGTTACACATTTCAACAAGGATAGCAAGAACATCAAGAGGGAAGAAAATTATTATTTTCAGGCATCCTGGCACTAAAATATAACAAGTGTACAACTTAAAATAAGTATTTTTCCCACTAAACGGACGCATCAGTTAAAATATTGAAAAAAAAAATGTCAATTATCTGTCCACAACTAGTCATAAGCAGAAATAATAAAAAGAATGAAAGAGAAACTCGTATAAACATGAGGAACTCAACCATCGTATCCAAAGAAATTCATACATACCAAAATAACATCAACACGAAGACAGCATTGCGGTAGAAGTTGTACAGAACTAAATAACCAACACGCTGGTAATTCCAGTGCCCGTGAACAAGAAGTAATCTTTTCAAGAACTGAAATTGTCCCATAGCAAAATCTGATGCCATCACAGCTTGACGCCCTTCCAACCCGCATATTCCAACACCAACATCTGCCATTTGGATCATTGACACATCATTGGCCCCTGTCAAAAGTATTCCCAAAGAAAATGATTAAGCTTATATCAACCCAAATCTTATTTTAAAGTGCAATAGTGAATACTAGTTGAAGCTTCATAGCCACAGCCTATTGGAATATTATCAATCACCATCAATCAGAACCTCCAAGAAAAATCAAATATGAATCAGGAAAATTTTATACTAGTATAAAGAACTTACCGTCGCCTATGGCCAGTGTCATATCATCTGTGCGGCTCTTTATCAGATCAACAATTCCAGCCTTCTGCAAGGGTGCAACACGACAGCACAGCACAACCTTACAGGAAATTGCAAGGTCAAAAAGCTGTTGAACAGAAAAAAGGAAATCAGTATCTATTTTCCGTTAAGTCTTATTTAACAGATCAAATCTGACGCAGTAACCTCCAACAACTCAAAACAGAAAAGGAAAGTTTTAGGCGTCGAATATGGATATATATTCCAAAAAAATAAATCTAACAAGGAAGGATAATTTTACCTCTGACTCCAGTTCCTTCTCCAAAATATAAACCAAACTGTTCCCATCAATTATGAGTGCCAATGGAGTATCAGTTCCTTCTTCTTTTCCTGGATTCCATTTGGGCAAACTCATTGACTTTGAACCATTGGAAATATCAAGATCACCATGTTCAGCATTGGTTTTATTCCTCAGATTCTGATTCCCTCTAATTGAAGATCTCACGCCATATTTGGCAATGGCGTCACCCAAAAGACTCCTACATTCCTCCTCTGAAGTGCCGTTTATAACAATTTGCTGCATATCTGCACTGAGAAGTTTGCAGGAAAGACCAATTGAGATAGCTGTCTCTTGTTTATCACCAGTAAGAACCCAGACCTTGATTCCAGCTTGCCGTAGGGACTCAATGGCTTCTGGTACACCCTCTTGCAGCTTGTCCTCAATTCCAGTTGCTCCAAGTAGATTTAAATTGCATTCTATAAGAGCTGCTGTTTGACGTAGTTTACTGGCTCTGTCAGTTAACGCAGTGCTTGCCTCTCCATACCTGCTTTGCCACTCCTCAAGTTCAGCATCAGAAAGACTTCTAGAGGCAACTACAAGGGTGCGCAAACCTTGTGAAGAATATTCACACAAATGACTCTGAGTTGCATGCAATAAGCTATTGTTGCTCTCACTGCCATTTGCCAAAATGCTAAACATTGATGTATCAGCGCCTTTGACTAGCACCTTTACAACATTGT
Source organism: Medicago arabica (assembly GCA_946800305.1). Lineage (NCBI taxonomy): Eukaryota > Viridiplantae > Streptophyta > Magnoliopsida > Fabales > Fabaceae > Medicago > Medicago arabica. Next base: position 37,968,478 of record OX326969.1, read on the forward strand.
CAGGAAACCGAATAACAACGGACATTCTCTTCCGTACGCTATCAAATTCATGCAAGCCCAATACGTCCAATCTATATACCACAGACATAATAAAGTTACTGAGTAATCTAAATAGGTAACATAAAAAGTGCAAAACTGAACTAGAATGAGCATACGTAATACTGTTTCATCAATCATGCATTCCAGCGTCATTCAAACAAAATATAAAAGTGGTAACCCATCTCAAAGGAAGTCACAATCTACCTGAGTTTCTCACCATTGATGTCAATAACAATATGCCCAGATGTCCGCTCAAAAAGAGTGTATCCATATGCAGAGGCCGCAGAAACTAGAGCTTGTTCATCAGGGGATTCTCCCTGGTAATCAATGCATTCTACATATTCATTTAATTCACGGGTTCCACAACCAGAAAATCCACCATCGGTAAGTATAGGAATCACAGTATTACAAGCGGTCAAGGTAAGAAAAAACTCATGAGCAACTATTCTTTCGTCTCTGTTTGAGTTTTTATGCAACATGTTCAATAGTTTGGGATCAACTGCAATTTCAGATTTGAGTTTCCATTTCTGTTTAGGAATAACATTTGTTGATGCTGCAAAACGTCACAAACAAACAAAATTTGTGATAAGAACTATAATTCATTTTACGCTTACAGATGGTTTTTGTTAAGAACACATGCAGCTGACACATTCAGGCTGAAAGCAAGATATAAAAAGTTACTGAAAAGCATAACAATTTCATCAAATAAGTACGCAAGAAAAGCTAAATTGTACAAAGGAAAGAAAACCAGCTGCTAACATAAAGCTTCTGCTCTCATACAATAATAACTATAGACCGGGCTTTATATATTCACTATGTATTATCACTAGTAGGTTGACCCCAGGATCAATTAGAAGTAGTTCTGTAGTTGAATAGAAAATGACAATTAAAGAGCACTTTTATATTGGCATTACTTTTCATCAACCTGCCAAGCAAACTAACCATTACCATATACCAAAGAATTCTAAAAGCATAACTTATGCATTTCACAAATTTTACATTAGAAATCAAAACTTTCGCATAATCTCAATCCCTAAATATTAAGAATTTCAGTGACAAGGATTCCAAACTGCAACAACAGTGAGACAAGACACAGCAACGGCACACAGCAACATTAAGCAGTCTAAAGTTACATATCATTATCTCAAGGGGAGACCAAATACCTGAACTATTATCAGCAGTAAGCAAGGTGCTCCCATAATTCTTCCCATCTACACTAGCCCTTCGGAATTCCATCTTGTTTTCTGTTAGTGTTCCTGTCTTGTCTGAAAATATATAGCGTATTTGACCCAAATCTTCATTTATATTTAATGATCTACACTGAAACCTTGATCCAGAGCTGGCGTCATACATATCCAAGTCTTCAATCATGAAGTATGACTGCCCCAATCTAACCAACTCCATGGTGATGTAAAGAGATATGGGTATCATTATCTGAAACACTATCACAGAACTCAAAAAGGAGAAAAACGCTTCCATTGGTATCCCATAGTACTTATATTTCTTTCCTTTATCCGGGCCATCGTTAAGGAATGTTTTTCTGTAGTAAGGCAAGGTATCAAGCTGGTTCTTGTGGCGTACCAGCCAAAGACACATCCCAATGGCCACAACAAAACACATGATACAAAGAAAAATCGACAACCAAAGGGTTTCTCTATTCATATAACCTTCCAGTCTGCTTCTCTTGGAAGGAGAAGCCGCACTGTTCAGCATGGCTTTTGTTTCCTGTCCAGCATAAACCACAACACCAATTATCCAATCAGTGTTCTTTAGTTGGCAACCTCGTAGGACAATGTTTGACTGGCTAAGGGAAAACTTAATTCCATTGAACTCCATATTAGCTGTGAACTCGTAAATATTCCGGTTCGGCTGCTCACATCTGATAATCCCAGAAACATCACAAACCTCCGACGATACCTCAGAAGCCGTTTCCTGCTTGGCATACCTCGTCTTCAAATTCGACTCTCCATCCAAATTCATTGTCTGAATATAGGCAAGCCCGCTCGGATCACTCGTTCCTAACAAAACCATATCAGCAGGAATGGTCTCATCAGCAAAAATCTTAACAACCTCACCAGCCTCAATCTTTTTCCAAACCTTCGACCGAAAATCACCAGACTGAAGAACCAAAGACTCACGATTATTCTCATTGTTATCCGACCTATGTCTCCTCCAATCCTCATATCCATCCTTAATAGCAGTAACCAAAAGAACAAACAAAAGTGGAAAAAGGGACACTGTCCTCCCAAATACAGCTAACGGAGGAAGCTGATTAAGTGCAGCAATAGCAAGGAAATACAAATATGCTACCCTATGAAACTGAATAAATAAATTCTTTGGCAAGAAAGTGATAAAAGTGTATCTACTAGTCCGAATCTCGTTCCCGGTAAACTCATACTTATCATTAGTTTTCTTAGAATCATTTATATAAATCAACCTAGCACTATCTTCATGTAAAATCTGGTCATCAAACTGCACACTTTTATGACGAATCCTACGCGATGAAGGTGTTGGTGCTGCTGATGATGCTGATGGTGTTGTTGAAATCTCAAAGGGCACAGTATTAACATCATGCAGTTCCATTGCACCCCACGATCGCAGGCGTCCCCGTTCCCGCGTGGGGCATTCCAGAGGAAGCTGCGAATCAGGAGTTTGAAGCTCTGTTACAGAAGCTGATGCAATGGAAATGCTGCTACTGTTATTGTTGTTGTTGTTGAATGCTGAGTGGAAGCTGCAATCTTTTGCCAACACAACTTCCCTGTGGTTGGAGGTTGGGGGAGATTCGACGACCTCACGGGATCCGGATCTCCGATGACGGTGATGGATGACAGGAGGAACAAGATCTGGTTCGGAAAGTAGTGGTTGATCAGAACTCATATATGATTCTCCATTCACATTTTGTGGAGAATCGCGTTTGAGAATAAATTCGCGGCGAGAATAATCGATTAATTGATTAATTAATTAACGATTCTTCCCTGAAAACGATGAAATCGAAAATTAATTGAAATGAAAAGCGATCAATTTCATTTGATTTTTGAACCCTAATGTATGGTTGCAATAATGTTGAAAATAAATATAAAAGAAAAAGATGAACCTGAAAGATTGAGAATGTGGAGAGAGAAGGAATCAGGTACTGTGTTGTGTTGAGAGAGAGAGAGAGAGAGAGGGGAACGGTGAACCACCAATCAATCCAATACTTTGCGTTATGTTGCTTTTTTCCTTCTTCACACTTCTCTCTCTTCTTTCTTCTTCCTTTCTAAAGGCCATCACCTAACAAACTAATGCCATTACTCACTCTTCCATTCCTTTTTACCTTTTTTTATGTTTTTATTTTAAATTATTTCATTTGTATGTAAAATATTGTTACGTAAACCTCCGATCTACCACATTTTTAAATAAGTTTTCAAAGTTATCTAGTCAGCATTGTTCAATTATATATGTTAGGCGTTGATTAAAAAAGATTTTACGTATGTGTAAAAAGTTTTACGTTGCTAATTTATTTATTGACTATGGACCCTCATTTATGAATTTACATGTATCGACACCACGCAGCAAAATCGTGTCGTAGAAAGAAAAAAATCATGATTTATTTGAAGTGGCTAGGGTTACTATTCTCTTTCAAATGTTTGTCCCAAATTCATATTGGGGTGAAGTAGTTTTGATTGCGACTTATCTAATTAATTGTGTGTTATCTCGTGTTATAGATAATGGTAGTTATATTCAGTTTTTGATATCACGATTCCCTTTTGTTCTTATTTTATACAATCTTGAGTCACATGTGTTTGGTTGTGTTGCATTTGTCCATGTTCACCAACAACACCGAACTAAGTTAGATTCTTGTGTAGTTAGATGTGTCTTTGTGGGCTATCCTCCCAACATAAGAGGGTGCAGATGTTATCTTTCTCTTAGTCGTAAGTACTTTGTCTCAAAGGACGCCATTTTTCATGAAAATGTCTTACTTCACTCGTCCTCAACCTTGTGGGGAGAATATAAATGAAAATGACTCCAAGTTTGAGTTCTTGATCATGTGTCACAACTTCCATGAAACACTAGTCTTGGTTCATAATCCTTCTAATCCCCAACTTGCTCCTAGTCCTGCTCCTGAGTCTACACATATTCCTAGTCTTTAGTCTACTCCTAGTCCTAATCATGAGTCAGTCTCTATTTTGATTCCTCTACTGTCTTCTGTTTTGCAGGAACCAACACCTTCAACACCAACTATAATGTATCAGATAAGAAATAAACCTGACCTGCTCCGGAAACAACTACAATTGCCTGAACCGAAAGTATGTACAAAAAATGATTTCTTTGTTGGTGATTCTTAAATTTCCAATACATGTGATAATATTCCAGTTGTTTTACCCATTGCTTTGAGAAAGAATAAAATATTGCGTCCCTCTATATATAGATATCATATTTCTCAACATGTCTCTACTAAACATCTTTGAACACATTAACAGAGTTTTATTACAGCTATTGAATGTGTGAGAGTTCCATCATGTGTTGAAGAAACAATGAAAGATAAATATTAGGTTGGAGCTATGAACAAGGAAATGATTGCACTTGAGAAAAATGGTACTTGGGAGATTGTTGAGAGGCAAAGAGGCAAGGAACTAGTTGGATGCAAGTGGATCTATATTGTAAACCACAAATCAGATGAATGTCTTGATCGTTACAAGGCAATACTTATGGTGAAAAGTTATACTCAGACATATAACATTGATTACGAGGAGACATTTGCACATGTGAAAAAGATGAAAACCGTTCAAATCTTATTGTCTTTTGTTGCTTCACTTGGATAGGAATTGCAACAGTTTGATGTTAAAAATGTGTTTTTGCATGAAAACTTAGAATAGGATGTGTATATGGAGATTCAATTTAGATTTAGCCTAACAAATTGAGCAACAAGGAGTGTTGATTGAAGCAGTCCTTACATATGGATTAAAGTGGGCATGATCTGGAAGATTCACAAAGGCAGTGATGTGTTTAGGCTACAAGCAAAGCCAAATAAATCACATTTTATTTTTTCAAACATTCACAAGGGAAAAACTGATTGTACTTCTGATTTATGTTGATGATATTATTGTTACAGGAGACAATTTAACTTTAAAACAACTGCTAAAAGAGAAGTTATCACCAAAGTTTGAGATGAAAGACCTTAAACAGCTCAAGTATTTCTTGGGAATTGAGGTGGCTTACTCATAACAAGGTATTATCACCTCTCAAAGAAAGTATGTACTTGATCTTTTGCAGGAAACAAACAAACTTGGATGCAAACCTGCAAGTGTTTTCATTGAGTAAAATCACATGATAAGTTTTGAGAAGGAAAACGCCAAAATTGACAAGGTCGGTATTAGAGATTAGTGGGAAAGTTGATTTGTTTGGCACACACTTGGCTAGATTTGGTATGCAGCGAGTGTTGTTAGTCAATTCATGTATGATATGAGAGTGAGGTGCAAGCAAGTTGTAGGTCGTGTTTTATAATATCGCAAAGCCGCTATAGGGAGATGATTATTGTTTAAAAGAGGTGGAAGTTTAACTGCGGAGGTTGACACCAATGTTGATTATGCAGGTTCATTTTGTGATAGAAGATCTACTTCATAGGTGTTAACAAAGGCTTGCCAACCAAAAAATTTAGTCAACTCAATGACGGATTCAAAAAATTTAACTTGTGGGGGCATGGCAAGATTATATTTAATAAATATTTATACAAAATTTTAGCAATGTGCTAGTGATAAAAATAATATCATTTTTTCTGAATGATAATAACATCATTATCATTGAGAAAAATACTTTAGATTATAAACATTATTCAATTATATATTACAAAAATTAAAGATTCATAAACATCTACAAATTAAAATTGTTCTTTATGTGTCTATATATTTAAAAAAAGTATTGTATAATTTTGTTCATTTTCAACACTATAAAAAAATATATCTCTTCATGGATGTGAAAAAATCATCCAAAATTTCATCTCAATTGCATTTGCATATTGAATTTTGTAAAATTCATGAGAAAAACTCTTCTTATGGTGTAAATTCCAGTTAATGGGGGCAACCTATTATTTTAAGAGGGAACAATAGTTAAAATATCAAATATGCGAACACATATAACACAAACATTAGTGGGGGCAGTTGTCAAGGTCGTATATGAGGCAGGGCGACCGTTTTAGGCCTCAAAAAATAAGTCCAAAGTTTAGGCCCCATAATATAAAAACAAAAAAAAAATAGCATTATAATTAACAGAACCACAAAAGGGGAAAATAGATAAATTTGTCTATAAACGAGTAAGAGAATCTTCAAATAATGACGGACATGTCGTAAAAGAATATATTTTTGAGCAATCTAATGAAAATTTGAATAATGAAATCTCACCAATAACAATGATAATGTTCTTAATGCATCAAATACATTTATGTAGGCATTGAAGACCACTTCGTCCTTCTTTTAAATATCTCTAATCCTAGAATATATTTTTTTTTGAGGAAAAATCCTAGAGTATTGAATACCACATTTTCCATAGACATACTTTCTAGACATTTTTCATATTCTTATCTTTCTAGAAAATTAACTAATGGACATGGCCGGACCTCGACATGGCACAATGTGGCAAGTGCGACACCAGCTTAGGTCCATTTTTTTTACTGATTCAATGTATAATTTTTATTGTTAGTGAAGCACCCTGGATAAAATAATTGGCATTAAATTGCATTATAACACATTTTATTTATTTATTTAACTTAAACTTGTTCTTATGATTATAAATGTTTTTTATCTTTATTTTTAAGACATATAACTTTGTATTTTAAGTTGAAACAAAAATAAACTTTATATAATGTTTGGTTTTTATCGATTTTTTGATATACAAATTATAATTTTGTAAAGAAAATCTATTAAAATCAATATTAACAAAAATTCTCGATGACTCGTTATTTAAAAATATAATATAAAATATTATTAATTAAAAATAACGTAACTTTTTTAAATATATTTTTTACATAGTTCCTTTAAAAAGAATTTTAGAAACGTAATAAATATCAAAATAAATTCATAGTTCATTCCTACTCCTGTTTGTTCAATAAATCTTCAATCACGCCCTATACGCACATACTCAAATCTCAAAACACTATAGTTATGTATGTATGATTCCTTTTTAAGTAATATAGATTGTTTTTTTTCATCTAATCAGCAATCATCAATTGTTTTCATGTTCGTAGAAGCCCAAACACATATAAAGACATATAACCCAACCCCAAAACATTATCAACATTAACTACATATTAAATGTATGATTCCTTTTCAATTAACGTAGATTTTTTTTGTCATCTAATCAGTTATCATCAATTGAGTTTTCTGTTCATAGAAGTAAATGAGTTTATAAATGAATTTAATGAAATTGCATATGAAATCACATGCTACCACACGGGTCATATACATTGAAAAATATATTAAAAAGTAATATTATTATGTATTACATATACAACTAAAAACATTATAGTGTGAACATCAATCTAATCTTAAATTTGTTGTAAAGCGAGTGAATGATACAATGTATCATTTAGTGTTTGCGTAAAAAAACAAGATATTTCAACTATTGTTTTATCTTCCTATGCTTGCATTTCTACTTGGATTTTATTTTCACTTGAAGTAGTCTTAAAATATAACTCGAATGTCCATATTCACCGTAAGAAGACTTAGTATATTATTGTTAACTCAATTTTCATGCTCGTTGGAAGTAAGATAAAAATTCGTTCGGTGACAATTCCAATTTTTGTTTTATTATTACTCATTTTGCTGGGAAACATTTTTTCTCTTTACCCACTCTGCACATTGTTGCAAACATAGCGGTTCAAAGTCTAACGAACGATAACGTTTAGATAAAGCCCCATAAGAGCTCTTTGACATTGATTCTCTCATTCTTTTCGTGAAAGTTGATGACGTTTCGAATGCGTTTACCAACTTAGGTTTCAAATTTACCAAAACTGATGTTTGGGAAGCTATGATTAGCAATACCGAAAGCTTGGTGTTAAACCAAATTATCTACACAAAAGTTTCCTCTCCCCAGATCGTCAACTAAAATTTCTCCCCCATAATGTAAAACTCTCAGCTACATTGAAGGTTTGTCAAGTTAATACTTTCATCGATACAATCGCCGAGGCATCCACTTGGGACAACCACTCCCGTTTCGAGACTGAATACAAGAAATTTGTTATCATGTCTGATGTTCCTCGTTCTCTTGACTCTATCAATTCTTCTTTGTTCAAGATGAAATGCATTGTTAGACCTGTGCCAATTTCAGAGCTTTCCTTCTCAAGGGCAATGACGAAATTGACCTTTAGTGGGGTTTGGGTGTCTGATGTCGAAAGGAAGCAGTGAGTTGAAGGGTTGCAGGGAGTTAAAGATATTGATTGGCTTGGGGATTTATCTAACTTTCTGAATACATCGAAGTTTTTTTTGGGCCGATACCACAAAGAGTCTCTTTCCAATGGATTTTCTTATATTCCAATGAGAATGGAAGTTATGGTACCTAAAAATCTAATTTTTCTTGTGAAGGAGTTGTTTCATGTGGTTGGAGGAGAAGACTTGACGATGAAATCCATAAGATGCTTGGCGTGTGCTTGCTTAGGACAACATACACACGTGGCAGATTGTTCAACCTGGACTATCGTGATCAGGCTCCGGTTTAAATACAGATTCAGTACTTTGATTAAAGTTACTCATACTCTTGCTTCACAGTTGGGGGATGATGATTGCTCCTCATAGAACATAGAGTATAGCTTATTAACTATTCTAAAGAACACTTCTACAACATGTTTTGTGCATATCTTGTTTTAATTACTCATCATTTTATGTTGATTTTGATAGTTTGTATTGCGTTGAAAATAGTCAAAAAAAAATTATTTGTTGCTCAATGATATTCTATGTAACACACGAAGAAGATGAAAATTAGAAACAACTAACGACATGATTTATAGGAAGCCAAAAACTAATAAGAGTATGTATTTGTTAAAAAACAATAACAAATGGATAAAAATTCTAATAACAATTTGTCCAAAATAATGAAGAATTGCTTGTACATGGCAAAAACACCTAAAAACTAATGGATGTGTGCATAAAAGAAAAGATAAAGGAATAAGAAATGAGAATAATTCAAAACATTTAAAGCAATGCTTTAGTATTTTATGAAGTACACATATCAAAATGAAGTAGAAGATTAAAATAGATTGTTACAACACCACAAATGAACAAACTGCAGTATAAAACACATAAAAGAATAAAGGGGTAAAAAAATAAAACTCACCCGAATTCGCTATCAATGGAAATTGAATAGGCGTGAACACAAACAGTTGGCTACACAAATTCATGCAATTATTATATGTCTTAAAATATGTGAAACAAGTTGACTATCATGCAATTATTATATGTCTAAAAATGAAAACAATTTAGCTAGGAACTATGAACAAATTCATATTTGAGCAACATTTCACCTCAAAAAAATAAAATTTAAGCAACATATAAATTGAGTCTGATCGAATTCATAGCTTCAAAAAAACATCATATGCACAACTCTCAAAAGTTTGAATATATCTATTACTCTCTACATATGTTGAGTATACTAATCTATTTCACATTCTCAATTGATCATTTTATCAAGATTTGTTACTTGGAGTATCTTCAATACCAATTAAAACAATGTCAGCCTTTTCATTGGTAACATGAATTCCTTCAACAAAGAAAAAAAAATGAAACTGAATTGCTAGCTCAATAGAAACTATATCAAGACATACTAAACTAAAACAAACATCATATTATAAAACTTTTACGCGCAACCACATATCAATCAATATAATGTTATTTCAATTAATTAAGCATGAACAATTGAAATATGTAGAATTTTTTGCCAAGATGGCTTAAACACATTGATACATGAAGTTCATTTCTTGAATTCAAGATGGTTATTGGTTACTGCCATTCTTTATTTTTTCGTTGTTAGCTGAAGCAAACTTGTCAGAAGATGGATAACAGTAGATAACCACAAACCATGATATATAGCGTGTTAAAACAAAAGAAGATCTACAGTAATAACTACATCTATATAACATTCAAATATTTCTTTTAGACTATTGATAAATATTACACCATAATAGTTGTTTGTTAACATTGTGAAAAGTTTTTTTTTTAATGAGGATTAACTTGAAACAAAATAATTACTAACAAATAATTTATTTCTCAATCCCAAAGTAAAGCAAAATGATAAAGATATGCATAAAGGAGTTGAGAAATATAAACAGCCTTAAGCAAATAGAGAATCTACTCTCAAAAGTTATAATTGTACATATTTTTATCTTCCTCTGTTTGAGGTTTGCTACTATCACTCTCAATCTCATGATTTTCGCAGTGGTTTTCCAGACATTAAACGGATGGAAGGTCTAGCCAAGACGATGACAAACTCAATCTTTTCATCTCCCTGTGTCAACATGAATGGATGAAGGTTGCATTAATTCTACTTAATAGAATCAAACTAGGAGGGAAATTTGAATTTCAAACTAAACAAAATTAGATGGCATTGAATGAGATTGGTTATGCAGTTTTCCACCCAAAGAGTTTGTATTAGGGTTTTGCTTTTAGGGTTGCAATGCATCTTAAGATTAGATAATAAGGATAAGGATAAAGATGGTTGAAGAGCTTTAAAGGGTGTCAACGAAATATTGTTCACGTGTAAAATACTTGTATTATAAGTATAGTATATAAACACTATATGTATGATAAAAAACACAATATACTAGTACATTATTAATATAAATTGTAGTATTGTACGTATAGTAAGCGTAGGCACTATATATGTATATTATCAAATCTATACAATTTTTGTATTTATTGATTTGCGTGTTAATCCATTAATAATAATAGAACTTTAATTGTAACCTTATAAATGTTTTGTTCTTGCTTGCTTGCTGATGTAGAAGAAATTGCTACTATACCATTGGTCTTTGATTACTCTATTGATTGTATCATCCGAAACTTGGTACTTTCTGCTTCAGATTTTCTAATCCGGACAACCTCAACATAAGATTCTTTTTTGTGATCCATAATGCACCGATAGTTTATGTGGTCCATAATGCCCAAATACCTCTATAAATACGGGTCCCTGTTTTCATTACAAGTAAACTATAGTAGAAAAAAATCATGGAATTCTCTGGCTTTGATCCGAACACCAAGCTAGCGCCAGTCTTCTACAACGGTGGAACACCACCCCATCTGTTTAGGATTCGCAATGATGTCACCCTCTCCGGGCTGAAGGATGAGCTGGATCAAATCAACCGTCAATTCAACCACAGAGACACTAGGAGGGTGATCGGTGTTAAATATCGATGTCCATTGTCCGACTCAGCCGGATCTATTCGGTTCAGCCAGATGAAACTCACGAACGACGCCGACGTGAGAACCATGTTCTCTATCTTTGGTCAGCACAGTACCATATGACCGATTGAGTTGGATACATCGTTGGTTAGATCTACTGAACAAATTCTGAAAAGTTTAATGCGGCCCAGGACCTAAGAAGAGATCATGGCACTCTTGGAACCACCAGACGAAGAAATTAGTTTAGATGATCCGTGATAATGTGCTATGTTTTAATTAATCACGTGTTTTATGTTGTTTTAATTGGGTGTTCGTTATCTGTTGTTGAATTAAGTTGTTGCATTATATTTTGAATAATATATATATTATTTAAACTTTCATTATGTTTAATTTACGTCAAAGATGTTCATTTATTCGATAAAATAACCAAAGATACGCAGTCCAGATTATGAAATCCGGATTCACACAGGGCGTAAGTGTATTCCGGATTACTAAATCCGGAACGCTTCAACATTGGATCCTTTTGTATGAACCACATTGCATCAAGACTTTATGTGGTCCACAACATTCAAGGACCTCTATAAATACACTCTCTCCGGTTTTCAGCTTCAATACCAGCAAAACACACAAACACACCAAAGAAAACCATGCAAATTTTTGTCATTAAGCTGAGGATATTTTTCACATTGTCGCAAATAGATAGCTCTCTATTTGACTGCGCGATGAAGATCTTCAACATGCTGTAAAAAATATATAGATACTCCTTGTTGCCTCCTTGATAGATAAATAACTCAAAATATCAAGAGGTTGCTATGAGTTAGATCTTGCTGCCTGCCAGATGAATATGTCATATGGCAAGGCAGCATGATCTAACTCAAAGAAATCCTCTTGAAAACACCTTCCCAAAAGATTCATCATTTATGTTATTATGGTTTTTTTAGATGTTTATTTGTCTTATGTTGCTTCTATTTATGTTATGTACCTTTGTTCTATTTTTTCCGAAGGCATTTGCAACGAAAGCGAACCGAATAAAGGGTCTGATGCAGTTCAGATTTTATAATCCGGAATAACTTAATGCATTCCGGATTATAAAATCCGAAAACCCTCAGTAACATTTTGGTCGGTGACGTTTCACCAAAGGTTAGGCCGGTTAGTGGAGTTTGAATGCATTTTTTGACGGTTTTGAATGTGGAACACATTTTATTTGAATGTAATTAAGACCTATGACTTATTTAAGGCTATAAAAGGTTTGGATCATCAACATTTTTCTTCATTCTTCTTCGCCTCCTTTCTTACATTTTCTTCAATTTTTAATAGTTTTTTAGGTAGCTTTTAGGAGTGTTTGTGGTGTCATAGTCATTGTTGACCGTTCATACGACCCCTGCAATTGTATTTCAGCTTATGCCGGAGGTCGTATAACGATCAACAGATACCCGTTACGTCAAGAAAGACACAAAATTTCATAGTGTATGCATCCGGATTTTATTTCCCAGAAACACTAACAATCTGGTTCGGAAAACGAAATCCGGACCAAGGGTATTATTGGAATTTTTGCAGGACGCGCGAGAATGCAGCAGGGTGGAAAAAGTAAATCTCTTAGAGTATAAGTGTTTCACTTTAAGAAGGACAATTAGATACTCCCTCCGGTCCTATTTATAAGCAACATTTTACTTTTTTGATTCATTGCATAAATGATGTATTTAGTCTATATTCTATACAAAATACATTAATTACTGAATGAATCTAAAAAGTCAACTTTCTCTTATACATAGGACCGGAGGAAGTATAATCCAGTCCAAACCTCCGTATCTGTCAAAACAGAAAAGATAAAATGAAAGATTATTAGTTTCATAAGTCATAGCTCAACTAGCAAAAATGTCAAAATGTTAGACCGGACGTCATTACGAGGGGTACCTCCACTTTATGTGTGACTTTATGATGGATTTGACATCTCGTCTATCAAAAAATGAAAGATTATTAAATCTAAAAGCAAGTTAAGTATCACCGCATAAAATAATCCCCATTATTTTGTTTGTTAGAAAATTAAAATATAAATTTGAAAAGAAAAAAGAGAGGAAGATATTGCTAGATATAACATTCTCCAACTAAAACCTTGTTGTTTTGTCCGAAGGAAAAGAAAATAGCTTTTGTGCCCATAATATATCATTTTTAAGCAAAAACTAAAATCTAAAAACCAACTTAAATTGAATGTTGCGTACAAATTCTAACTCATGTGAGAAGTGTTAACTTTGTATAAAAAACTAAGAAACCCTTAAAAAAAAAACTAAGAAGATTGGTAACGAATTTGTACAAATTCGAAATCCATTTATTAACGGAACCCATGTAATTAGTGAGAGGAGAAAAAAAAATCAAAACTACTTTGATTATGGTAGCCACTTAATTGATAACATAATTTTTTTCTTTATATACTCCATATGATAAACAGTAGCTCCTTGTTTTAGGATGTTGAATAGGTCACCCACTAGTATAACCAAGTTCGGTCGATAAATAATTGAAAAAATAAAATAAAAATTGGTCGATAAATGCTATTTGTTCATATGTGTATTCAATTTGAATTTTTATATTCCAACACAAGTTTTTTTTAAGGATATTCCAATACAAGTTTTTTTTTTTAAGGATATTCCAATACAGGTTAATATTGGTTAAGGGTATGTTTAAGAAAAAAAATTATAAATGCATCTGGTAATCTGTATAGGGACTTATATTCAAGGACAAGAATTTTTATCATATTGTTGGTAAAAGATAAACACTGTTTGTTACTATTTAAAAGTCAAAAATACCGATACATAAAACTCTAATCAAAATCAAGATGTCATAAAAAAAATATTGCTTTTAAATTTCATGTGTTAGAGCAGTAAAAAAAACTGGACAGTGTCAGTCCAAGGCCGTTCCTAGAGTTTTACGGGTCTTAGGTATAATATGAAAAAAGGGCACCTTACATAATACATCATAAAAAAAATTAACCCATTGTTATGTTTTTATTGGCTCTTCATTTCGTTTTTCTTTTGACTATCAAATAAATGTTTTTTTAGGCAACATAAGAAAATAAATAAAATACTCCATAGACATCAAAACAAAATAAAATACTGTAGAACTAGAGAACAATATCACATGCGAAGTAGACTGAAATTTTAGCACCTAAAAAATAGAGACTGAAACTTTAACATTTAAGAATAATATAATAACACAAAAAAAGTAAAAGTACCCCCTCCGTCCCAAATTATAAACAAAAAAAAACTCATTTTCTTTGTCCCAAATTATAAGCAAAAAAGACCAACTTTATCATATTTAATTATGTTGTTTGAAAAAATTATCTTTTCCAAAGAAAAATTAAATGCAATTTGCTCTCTCTTTCATTTTCTCAATAACCAACAACCAATAAAAATTGTTTTTACATCTTTCTATAAAACTTATTTCAAAGATAACACAAAAAATTATGTTACAAACTACTATGTTTTAATTTTCTTAATAAGTGTGATTTTTTTTTGCTTATAATATGGGATGGAGGTAGTATATCAACACGTAATTAAATAAATTTCAAATTTTTGGATGAAAAATCCTCCAATATAATGTTAAACTCATAACAACAATAGTACATGATACACAATTAGTGTTAGACTTTTTAGAGAAATCGTCGATACAAGAACTCCTCTATAGGCTAGAAGTACGCCATTCCTCTTTTTATATGCTTTAAGTATCTCTAACAAATTCATTGATACAAAATCAATGTTAGACTATTGTTAAAAGCGTATCTTCAATGGTGAATTTTAGCACACTTAATATCTTGTCAATCAATTCAAGAAAGTTAACATTACTATATTGATATAATTTATTTTTTTGGAACCTTTGAAAGACAAGATTAAGATTAATTTCTCTAGGAGGCTCATTTTCAACTAAAATATAATTGTTTTGTTATAAAAAATTTCCAAATTTCTTAGATAATAAATATCACCAATATTTTTAATATTAGTGAGACACATCATTAGAAAAAAATAGCCCAAAAAAATACCATCAATTTCTTCGATAATAATTTTTTTGACACATTATCAAGAATAATCAAAAAAAATTATAAGGAGGGTGTATATAGAAATCTTTGTGAGATACGGGGGTATATATAACAAATCGCGCCAAAAGGAATAAAAAAAAACATGGAAATAAATTATATACTAGTTCTTTCTGTCAAAAATAAAATTATGTACCAACTTTTTTGTATTAGATAAATGAGTAGAGATATGGAAATAACATTATGGTATAACTGAACACTAGGATTTCATTAAATGTCTATATAAAACAAAAATCATAAGGATATAAATAAAATATATATAACAAAACAATTAAAACATATATTTAAGGAAATATTTCCGAAAAAGAAAATAAAATATTGATAATTTTCAGAAAATAGAAATCATGCTTAATTGCATATTTTTGGCGCACTAATTTCACTCACTTATGGAAATAGTTTCCCCGATTTAAAATCATACACTTTTGGTCTCTTATAAGATTTTTTAACTTAAAAATAATGATGTGGTATATTTTAAAATACGATGACCAAACAATAATTAAGCCTAAAAAAGATAAAGACTCGTGTCTGTGTCTGGTTGTCAGCTATTGAAAAATAAGATAAAAATTAACGAGATTAATCATGATAATAGAAAATAAAAATTTCTTTTAGACAAAAATGCAAATAAAAATTCAAATCTAAAATATTGAGGAGAATAATAGTTTGACTCAATTTTTTTTTTTTGAAGAAAATAATAGTTTGACTGATGAAAAGTTATTTGATATATATTAAAAACTAGGTCAAATATCTCATATGGTCTTTTAATTTATATGTTTATAACAGATTAGTCCTTTAAGTATTTTTTATTATTAATTGGTCTTTTAAGTTATTTTTTGTTACAAATTGGTCTTTTAATTCATAGAATATTTACACTATCATTCATCTTTTCATCCAACATTGTTAAAAAATGCTTCTAGAACATTTAACACGAAGATGGTAGGTCCAAAAGTGCTTATAACATCAAACATGAATACTTATAGACATTTTTTTCTTCTTGTTTTTGAATTTCAAACCTAATTTTACATATAAATATTTGATCAACAATTTTATAAATCAAGTAATCAGTCAATTTTCTTTTAAATCAAGACCGAATACACACCTATGAACTCTAGTTTTAAAAGCAATGAATTTGGACAAACCAACTTAACATTAAACATCCACAAATCACTTTTTGATTGAGTTTGATGAAATTAGGATAATGATGCAAATATTTTATGACTTAAATGACCAATTTGTAACTAAAAAAGTTAAAGGACTAACTTATTATAATCATGTAACTTAAAGGATTGTAAATGGTATTTGACCTAAAAAGTTAAAAATATTTGAAAAGGTAGTGCATAAATGCGGTTATTATACTAAAAAAGGAAATATGGAAACAAAATAAATTATATACAATTTTAGAATATTCTTTTAGACTCGAGTTATTAGTCTTTACAGCTGTGTTGGAGATACTCAATGTATTAAAAAATATATATATAAGCATATCATATCATAACTTAAATAATAATATGACGACTCATACAAAACCACAATACAGTTGTACGCCTCAATGTAGAACAATAGAAGTTACATATGTTTCAAATATTTTATCATGTGACAATATCAAAGCCGTAGACAATAAAAAACAAATAATAATAATAATAATAGAAATTATGCGATGATTTATGACACACTACTTTTGACTATTTTTTAATAAATTAAATTTTGATATATTTTCGGTATAAAAAATTACATTGCAACTTATATGTGTGTGTTTATATTTAGTTATGATTAAATTCAAACGTTTTTAATGATATGACGATTATCAATATCGTATCACAATGTATATTTTTTTCACAATGACATGCTTGTAAATTAAATTCTTTTTGATATAATATACAAATTTAAACATTTTAAAATTTAGAAATAATATATTTTACCTATGTTTTCTATTTCGAACATAAGGTGATATACATTACCCAAACAATGACGTGTCGTAATTTCAAATGGGGTAGTAGATATAGCGCATTATAAATACCGGACGACAGTAGAAAAATAACGCACCTTTTTTTCTCGTTTCTCCTAACTTTCTTTGAAATTTTGTTGCAACCAATGGCGAGAAGAAAGGTGAAACTAGCCTTTATTGCCGATGACGCAGCAAGGAAGGCAAGCTACAATAAAAGAAAAAAGGGTCTCATAAAGAAGGTAAGTGAACTCACCATTCTTTGTGATGTTCCAGCTTGTGCTATAATTTCTAGTCCATTTGATTCCCAGACCGAGGTCTGGCCACACCCAGAAGGAGCCAATAAGATAATTGAGAAGTTTCAAAATTTATCTGTGGTAGATGAAACTAGAAATGTGAGCCATGAAAGGTATATCATGCAGATGACTGTCAAAGCAAGGGACAAACTAAGAGAGTTGAAATATGAGAATCATGAGCAACTGTTTGATCTTTTTATGCTCAGGAACTTACAAAACAACAACATGCTTGATAAACTGACTGCTGAAGAAGTGAAGGATATTGGTAAGCGTGCTGAGAAGAAGTTGAAGGAGATTAATGATAAGATTGATACACTTAATTGATGAAATGTTATTTTAATCTATTTCTTGTTGTTTTGATTTATTTAAATCGCAATTTTGGTTTCTGCTCTGAGAGCATTGTTGATGCATCTATCATTAGGTCATCTAAATAAAATTTATGGATTTCAATTATATGTGTTATAAACCTTGTCTTAGTAATTCTTCTATAAAGATATCCTCCTTGAATCTGGTACTTCAATATAATAATAGCAAGAATTTATTGCAACATTAGTATCTAATTAGTTAAAAGGCAATGACAATATGGTTCTATTAGTATCAAATCCAATCCAAAAAAATTCGGTTTGGATTGGATTGGTTTTAGGGTTTTCATTGTTGTATATTTTTTAATAAAAAAAAATTATTTTATGCCAGTTCATGAAAAGGTAAGGTTAGGAAAAAGATGAATAAGTAGAAAATAAAAGGCACAACAAAGCAAACAAAGGTTAAATAAAATAAATACAGTCAATTAATAGTATTTCTCAAATGAAGGAAAAAAAACCAACAACATTATTAAAGAACAAGTCTAGAAAATAGTTACAGAATCGTAAATTAAGGAAACAGTTATTAAAAAAATTCATATAATAGTATATATATACAGGTATAAATATTTCGGTTTGGATTGGATCAGTTTATTTTAAGGGAACCAAAAATCAATCCAATCCATTTAAAATTGCGATTTTTTTTTCGGTTTTTGATTTTTCGGTTCGGTTAATGCGGATTGCATTGGATTGGATTGGACATGTACACCCCTAGTTTCAATGAACTTTGAGGATTTCATCATCCACTATTGTATCGCTCTAAAGACCAAAAATAAATATACCTAAAATATCATTTACATGTTGTTCCTCTCTTTGTATCATGTAAGCTCTTGATTAGAAATATATTATAAGCAACATCGATTTTTTATTTTATTTTTTGCATTTGAGTACCCTACTAGAGAGTTGATTAACAACATTAACATCACCGACTAACCACAAAGATCAGCTAAGTCAGGTTTTATGGTGTCTACTATTTTTTGTTAATTGTAGAGTGAAGAACTTGGACAAAGATTACATGATTTGCTAACATCAAAATTTTGATGTCAGATGTGATGTCATTGTTTTTTTATATATTATTGAAATGTGTAAATTGTAGAAAATAATAAGTAAGATAGACAACGATAAACACATAAGATATCATTTGATATGCAAATAACATAACCACAAGTAAAACGCCAAACCCTCATCCTTTGACAAGAGGGAACTAGAAGATTTAGTATATGTTCGGTTGCACGGCAGGTGCACCAATAGTCACGTTTAAATTAATGAAACACTATTTGATAATAGAAATTTTATCTGGCTTTATAAATGCAAATTGAAGCCTAAACGTGAGTTAGCCTGAAGCTCATATTTAAAGCTTTTGCGGTGAATTAAATCAATTCTATTTTTTTTTAGCAATTACTCCATCCGTCCTAAATTGTATGTCGTTTTAAAAAAAAAATTGTCCTAAATTATATGTCGCTATAAAATACTAATGAAACATTAATGTTATTTTTCCTATTATATCATTAA
This sequence comes from Medicago arabica, assembly GCA_946800305.1. Lineage (NCBI taxonomy): Eukaryota > Viridiplantae > Streptophyta > Magnoliopsida > Fabales > Fabaceae > Medicago > Medicago arabica. Next base: position 37,988,070 of record OX326969.1, read on the forward strand.
ATATTTATTACGCTCTCTTCTTTCAATTTTTTAATTTATCTTTCTCATTCCATTTATTAAAGACAATTTTGTAAAACAACTCATAATATCTATTTCCCATACAAAATTAATTATATTTCTTAATACGTCTGAAATGCCTAAAACGTCATACAATTTAGGACGGAGAGAGTATTTTATATATAATACCCATGTTAGTCTATTATGTCCTTGTCTTTTATAAGTAAACCATGTTCTTGATGTAGGCGGGTTTCCTTAGTATTTTTATTTTAGCTCAATTTTAGTAATTTTTTGTTTTTTTTTTGTTCAGTTTGTTATTTTCTATAGTATTTTAGGGTTTATTATTTCCCTATTTAAGCTTAACATATGTAGGCTAAGAAAAAACTTTTATTCATTCAGTAATATTTTAGAGAGTTTTCTCAATTTATGGTGGATTCCGGAATCCTATGTTCACAAGTTTGTCGCTGACAAACTTGTTTAGTTCCGATTGCGTCAGTTGGTATTAGAGCAAGTTTCTCTTGTTCATTCAATTACTTTTATCGTTTAATGGGGAATTTCTTTTAACGTGATTAGCCATGGAAGATCATCCGGTTACGAGGGCAGAATTGAACGGTTTATTTGTGGTTGCCAAAGCTCTGTCAGATCAAATGGCGACGTTGACAACAACAACAGCGGCGTTCACAATTAAGATTGAAAACCGCAACTACAACAACATAAACAATCAGAACAGTGGAGGTGAACCAATTAGGGTTCATGATGGAAACAATCAAATTATTGAGGATTCGAGTTCTTCAAAGGTGGAGAAAACTGATTTTACGAGATAATGTCTAATCACTTGGAAGAAGTTGCAGATTTTACGAGAGCAGGCCAATTCAGATAAATCTATTGAAAAATATCAAAAAGCATTAAAAGCTAAACTTGATGAAGATAAAGAACACAAGGAAACAGCTAACACCCCTGTGCAAATCAAAGCGAAAGCAGAACGTGGCTATCAAAAGGATGAGGTGAAAGTAAACACAATTTCAGCAATTAAAGCAGGAGATAGTATGTAACACCCCGTTTTTCCAACATATAAATAAATGCAAAATACATCAGAGTGCACCTTAAACAGGATGTCACATTTCGTACTTCAAAAATCATTTCATTATAAATAGGGTTAAAGTCCGCTATTTAATTAAACACCTGCTTTTAATAATTCAAATAATGTCGCAGCGGAAAATATTCAACATTAAAGTCAAAGCTTGGCACTAGGCCTCAATGTCATCAACATAATAAAAACTCAATTTAAAAATGGTTCAACAACATCTTAAAAGTGATACGTAACAAAGGAAAAACAAAGCAAATAAATAATCTTCATCCTGTTACATATCAGAGCAAGACTCCTATAATGACTCGAGGATCAACTCACATCGGAGGCTACTTCTGATTATCTGCACGTTACCCACGTAGAGGCCACATTCAAACAGAAGGGGTGAGATTTCACATTCATTAATAATAAGCAACAATTCATAAATAAGAATTAATCAACATAAAACAGCCACAATAATCATCAACAAGTACTTCATGTAATTTCAGATACAATTACCAATTAACTTCATTTATCAATGCAACAACAACGATTCAACAACTTAACGACAACGATTCAACAACGTAACGACAACAACTTAACAACGGAGCGACAACAACTTAACAACGCAGCAATAACAACTTAACAACGTAACAACAACGACTTATCAAAATGCAATATAGTTATGCATGTGGTACCAACAGAGCGTCAAGCTCTCAACATAATGTCGTAATTCGACTAAACAGGGCATCAAGCCTTCAACTTTGACAAATGCTTATGCAATGATACGACTCAGAATTGCAACAACAATAACATTGACAGGCATCAAGCCCCCTACGTTTAACAATCATTATGCAAAGACACAACTTCAAGTACAACAACAATAACGTCTTTCATATAAACATCATATAAACAACTTTCATATAAACATCATATAATAATAGATTCAACCATAAATCAACAACAACATATCAAAATGATTCACCAATTCATTATCAAAAGAAAACTAAGTTTGATCCATCAAGTCATAGATTAAATACTCTTAAAAATTCTAATTAAACTCACAGTACTTAGGATTTGAAGTTTGAAAGCAAACCAAAAGTTTCGGGTTGATTTAGAAGCGGTTATGCTAAATTTTCTTAAAAGTCTTTCAAGACCTACTTGGAGTGTTTCTATCATAATTCAAAATCCACAACATTTTCAAGTCAAACCAAGCCATTGGAAAGCTAACTCAATTATCTAAAACTTTCATGTTTACACCAAAGGCCAATTCAAAACAGAAACGTGTTAAAAAGACGCAAGAACGCGAAACAGGAAATGTTGTCAAAGGCCATTTCGCGCAAGCGAGATTAACGTCGAGAGAAAGCTCAATTTCGCTTGTGTGTTCGCTTGGGGCTCGCTTAAGCGAACTGGGCCCCGTTTTCTGAAGAAAACTTACGGATTTTCACCATTTTTCACCAAAAAACCAAATTTTGACTACCCAATGCCCAATTTGATAGGAAACATTACCTAGAATTATTCTACAACCTAAACATCAACTTTCACATTAATTCATGGGATTATTTATACTCTTAACAATCTAATTCAATTCAAAACTTAACTTCTACAACAACAAAATTCAACAACAACAAGATTAAACCTTTTTCAGAATTATATACTTATGATTAAAGAAGGTTAGTCCCACCCTTACCTTAGATTGGTTGATTTACAGAACTCTACAAGCTTCTCCTCTTTTTCTTCCAAAAACCGTTTCTTCAAGTTTTCTCTGTTTTCTTCCAAAACTGTTTTTTTGGTTCTCCCCTAATTCTCTAATGTTCTGGTCTATCTATAACCACCAAGAGTTTGTTTCTTACTTAATATTTTTTTTTTAACCTAACAAATCCCTCCATTTACCAACCTACCCTTATGCCTCATTAAATCTAATCTAATTAGATTCCTTCACTATTTATATCATAACAACCTACTAATAAATACTAAAAATCATCACATAGCAAATATTCAAATAAAATATATAAAAAGGCACTAAACTCGATATAATAAATAAATAATAAAAATAGGGCGTTACATAGTACACCTATCGATGAAGTTTTTATGGATGGCGACTGTGAAGTTGACGAGAAGACAATGACAGGAGGTCATTCTCTTGAAACTCTGGCAAAAATTAAGGCCATGACTTTTGACAAAATTGGTGCCATAACAAAGGATAAATTTGCGGTCACAAATTTTCAATCTCTTTCGGATGACATTGAGCTACTGAGTGTCATGCTTTGAGAGCAAGTCAAGCCATCCATTTGCAAAAGCAATTGTTGGTACCTTGCTCAGCGGCTGCTTTGTTTACAAAAAGGGACCCTCACAGTTCAACCAATGAGATCCGGATGGATGTTCTCGTGTTCATCGGAGGAGTTAACATGCTTGAGAAACTCTTTATCAAAATAAGAACTAGGGGTCGAGTTCTTCAGAGGTGGGGGAGACTGATGTAGGAAAGTTTCCTTGGTAATTTCATAGTATTTTTATTTTAGCCCAATTTTAGTAATTTTTTGTTTTTGTTTCAGTTTCTTATTTTCTATAGTATTTTAGGGTTTGTTATTTCCCTATTTAAACTTAACATATGTAGCCTAAGAAAAAACTTTTATTCATTCAATAATATTTTATAGAGTTTTCTCAATTTATGGTCGATTCTGAAACCCTATTTTCATAAGTTTGTCGCTTGCAAACTTGTTTCTTTTTAATCTAGGTTTAGTGCTTGCTAGCCTATGTAACGCCCTATTTTATTATTTATTTATTTTATTGAGTTTAGATATCTTTTTATAATTTAGTCGATTTATTTTGATAAATGATATTTTGTTATGTTATATGTTGGTATTTATTAGTATAATATATATGTTTTTTTTGAAGAAATCAAAATGAGATTATATTACTAAACCATAGCACTTGCAAGCACAAGGTGTGCCTACAACTCATATCAAAAGTACAGAATAGTCAACCACAAGGTAATAACAAATACTGTGGTTTAGCCAATACCTAGACAAGCCAAAGGACTTGACCACCACATCTGAGAGCCAAAAATAAACAACGGCTTCTTAACTTTGAGCCAACCTAAGGATAACAATTTAACCTTATCTAACAATCTGGGTACATCAGATACAACATTATTAAAAATTCTATTGTTGCGTTCTAACCACAAGACCCACGTGCAAAGGAGCCAAATCAACTGCAAAAAGGAGCGCTTCGCTTTTCCCGCACCAATCAAAAAAGTGAACTGCAACAAGTGGTCGGACAAATGAGTGGAGTCCACTCCCATGCAACCTATCCAGTTACGCACCTGCTGCCACAACAATACAGAATTCGGGCAAGTCAAAAACAAATGTTCGGATGTTTCCTCAAGGCCACATCCTAAATCACATAAAGTCACATCTGGAGAAAGAGCCCGCCGAACTGCCAAGTTTGTCTTTGAAGGAAGACGATTTCTAAGAAGACGCCAAGCAAAGATAGAGACCTTCAGAGGAACCTGGGGATGCCAAACATATATGTTATCTGGTGTAGAAATATATATGTTATTTGGTATTTGTTATAGAAATATATTTGTCATCTGGTGTAGAAAATATATTTGTTATTTGGTGTAGAAATATATATATATATATATATATATATATATATATGTTATTTGGTGTAAAAATATATTTGTTATTTGTTATAGAAATATATTTATTATAGAAATATACATGTTATTTGGTGTAAAAAATATACTTGTTATTTGCTATAGAAATATATTTGATATTTGTTATGGAAGTAATTTATATATATTTTTAAATAGAATATTGAGTTGTGGGGCTGTTTTTGAATTAGTTAGAATTATGATGGAATAAGATAAAACAAATAGAAGAGGTATAAAAGGTAAAACCTAGGTTTAGGAACAGACAGTACGTACAATCAGTTTTGGGAGAAAAAGGGAGAAAAGTGAGAAGTCAAAGAAAGAGGAGAATCTTGTGAGAAGATAAGCAATCTCGTAGGGTCCGATAGTCTAATCTACGGTAAGGGTGGGATTTCCTTCAATAATCATATTATATAATTCTGAAATTTGATGAATTGTTGTGTTCTTGAGTTAGGGTTAGAAAGTTTATGTTAATTGATAAAATGAGATGAATTGTGTTGTTTGATGCATGAACCTATATTGTTTTGATTTCTATATTGCCTATTTGAACTGTAAACATCATTGTAAATAATTTTGGGTGATTAAGGGGTCAAAAATTAAGTTTTTGGAGTGAAAACTGTTCTTTCCCGTAAGCGAATTCGGCCACCGATTTTCTGAAAGCCAAAACTGGAAAAACACTCACTTTTCACCCGTTTTTGTTTTGAATTAGCTTTCGGTGTAAACACGAAAGTTGTAGGTATGGATGTTAGCTTTTTAATGCCGTTTGTCTGACTTCAAAATGATTTATAGAACTTGAGTTATGATCAAATTACTGCACGTAGGTCACAGTGAATATTTATGAATTTCAGCACAACCTTTCTCGAATTTGAAATGAAAACTGGTATTGATAAGTACCGAATTGGTCTTAGGTGTAAACACAAAAATTGTAGGTATGGATGTTAGCTTTTTAATGCCGTTGGTCTGACTTCTAAATGATTTATAGAACTTGAGTTATGGTCATATTACTGCACGTAGGTCACAGTGAATATTTATGAATTTCAGCACAACCTTTCCCGAATTTGAAATGAAAACTGATATTGATTGGTACAGAATTGGCCTTTGGTGTAAACATGAAAGTTGTAGATAATTGTGTTAGCTGTCCGTTGGCTTTGGTTTGACTTGAAAATGATTTTTGGTGTTTTAGTTATGATGAAAATACTCCAAGGAGGCTTTAGTGAATTATTATATGAATGTATATGTTGATGATAATATATGATGTTTTTCCATGATTAATGAATTATTATAAGAATGTGTATGTTGATGAATATGATGTTATATGATGTTGTTCATGGTTGATGAATTATTATATGAATGTATAAGATGTTACATGATGTTGTTCATGGTTGATGAATTATTATATGAGTGTATATGTTGATGAATATGTTGTTTCATGATGTTGTTCATAATTGATGAATTGTTGTTGTTAATACGATGTTATATGATATTGTTTATGACTGATGAATTATGATATTGTGATGCGAAGTCGTTGTCGTTGTCATTGCCATTGTTGTCGTCAATGTCGTTAAAGTTGCAAGTGTTGGTCTAAGTTGTCTGAGTTGTAGGTGGTTGTTCTAAAGTATTGGAGTCTTATAAGTTGTTGACGTTGTCTATGTTGTAAGTTGTTGAGTCCATGCATACTAATTTAAGTTGAGGGCTTATGCCCTGTGAGCTTTTGCTCTTAAAGTTGAGGGCTTATGCCCTGGAGTTTTTTCTCAACCACGTTGAGGGCTTGATGCCCTGGAGCTTTTGCTCAACTAAGTTGAGGGCTTGATGCCCTGGAGTGTATTTATGCTCAAAATAAGTTGAGGGCTTGATGCCCTGGATTGGTACCACATGCATGAGTAAGATGATAGAGTTACATTGTCGAGTCAAAGATTGTTAAGTCGAAGTTGTTGATGTTGCATAGTCGAGTCGATGTCGAAGTTGTCGAGTTGTCTAAGTTGTCGAGTTGATAATTATCAATGAATCGTTAATGAAGAGTTATATTTGTTGTTTATGTTGTTTATGTGAAATATCGTTAAAGATGATTTGAAGTTGATTGTTGCTTATGTTGTTTATATTGTTTATATAAAGTATCATTAAAGATGATTTGAAGTTGATTGTTGTTTATGTTGTTTATATTGTTATATGAAGTATTATTAAAGATGAACTACGTGGTTATTTGTATTACTAATTGATGTTGTTATGATGATTACATAATGTAGCTTATGAGTTGTTAAAGAAGTATTATATGAAGACTTATTAAGATTAATTGATGATGTCCATGTTGTTAAATGCATTTGATGAATTATATGCTTATTATTATTGTTTGTGAAATCTCACCCCTTCTGCTTGAAAATGTTGCCTTCCCTATGGGTAACTTGCAGGTAACCAAGAATAGTTGCGGTCGTGTGAGGTTTCTCTCACGTGTGTCTTAGGTGCTCTGATACGTAACGAGATGAGAATTCTGTTGTCATTTTCTATTCCTTACGTATTGTTTTATGAACATGTTGATGAACTAATTAATTTATGAGATTTTGTGTTGAGGCCCTTGTGCCAAAGATTGTTTTGAAAAGTTGAAATATTTCCGCTGCGATGTATTAAAGGATTTTTATTCCATTTATGATTTTATGAAAAGAAGCGTGACATTCCGTTTACGTTGAATTACTCTGATATTATGCAAAAAAAAATTCAAGTTGGGAAAACGGGGTGTTACAACCTACGCTTCCGACTCTGACTGCGTCAGCTCCTAAAATTAAATAGGATAAAGTGCACTTTTCCACCCCTAACTTTCAAAAACTTGCAATTTTGACGCCCTAAGTACAAAAACTACAATTTTGGCCCCCTAAGATTTAGCTCCTTTGCAACTTTAATCATTTTAGTAAATTTTGACATAGTCAATGCATGCGTGGCAGGCCACGTGTGTACTTACTAATTTTAAAAAACATTAAAATGCCACATAATCATTACCCAAATTAAATAAATGAAATAAAAATTTAAAAATCTAAAAAAATTAAAAACAATAAAAGGATAAACATGAATCGCAGATGGATGATTCATTCAAAACCATCTTGGATTTTAAAACCCTTTGTCCTCTATGTATCATTTCCTTTCGCCTCAAAATGATCTCGCCGATAAAGCCATGTTCCTCTCTCATCTCACCTCCTTTTACCCTCAACACCTCTATGAACTCCCTAACAAACTCGCTGACTTCGCAGATGAAGCAGTACTTGCAATTACATTTGTAGGAAAAACCACATTTTGTTGTTGATATTGTTATTGTTGTTGTAGGGTTTGAGAGTGAGAATGAGAGTTTGAAAATTGTTGTTGTGAAATTAAATGGGTTTGAGGCTGTTTCAGGCTTTAACGACACCGTTTTTGAGTTTAAGTTTGAGTTTGGGTGATGGTGTCTTGTTACTGGTGAAATGATAGGGAATTAAGTTTTAGTTTTAGGGTTGAAGTAGAGGATTTGGGGGTGTGGTGGAAAATGCAGGGATGGTGGATGTCGCGTCATTTTTGTTTTTTTTTGAAATCCCTAACTTTTGCCTGGACCGCCCTTTCGGGTTTTCAGTCCACCGGGAGTATATTCCTTTTTTGTGCCCCTAATTTTTGCTTGGACCGCCCTTTCAGGTTTTCAATCCACCGGGACGCTCTCTATTGCCTAAGTCGCCTTTTCAGGTTTTCAACTTAGCGAGCTTTCATTTTTTTCTTGTATTTTTTTCTTTTGGATTGTGACTGCATCTCGCTCAAAGAATAGGTCCTCTCCATAGTGCTTAGACATGTTTCTCTTCCGGAGTATCAAAATAATATTTCAGATCAAACACTAAAATATATCAGATTGACTACCAGAATATTTCAGATTGTGTTCTAAAATATTCTAAATTGCATTCTAAAATATTTTAGCGACTTGGGGACAAAGAAAGCACTTTTTATTAATGATCAAATTAAATATTTAAATTATCATTTCCAAATAATATTTTTCTAGCGCTTACTTCGTTTACACGATTACGTACCCCCATTAATTAAAGGTGCACCCCCACTATATAATCTTGGGTCAAAAATTGAGGCATGACAGTGGAGAAGAGAAAGGGAAGCCATTTTTTGGGTTTTTTTTCATGAAAATTGTTGTTATAGTACTGGAACTGGAAAAGGGTGTGGCTGCAATAGAATTGGGTTGCTGCAATTTGAGAGTGAAAGTGTGAAATTGAGAAGATAAAATTTGATGGTGTAGGGATGATGATATGTACAAACCCAGAAAAATAATAAAACCCAGAAATGTTGCAAATTTGATGTGGCATTTTAATTTTTAAAAAAATTAGTAATTACACACGTGGCCTGCCACGCATGCGTTGACTAGGTCAAAATTGATCAAAATTGCAAATGAGCTAAATCTTAGGGGCCAAAATTGTAGTTTTTGTACTTAGGGGGCCAAAATTGCAAGTTTTTGAAAGTCAGGGGTGAAAAAGTGCACTTTAACCAATAAAATATAAATATAGTTTCAAATACAATTAAACACAATTAAAAACAATATTGATTCAAACATAAATCAATTTAGGTTGTTGTATCCAAACATAAATCAATTACATTCAAATCACTATTTTCTCAAAATCAATTCTCTCAAACTCAACTATATCAAACACAATTCTTACCACCGCCGAACCAAACACACTTAGAATATGTCCTTCTAGAGTTTAACATCTTTTCATAAAATAAAATAGAAAAAGTATATTTCCCCGTTCATGATTTAGAGGGTGTGTGAGGCGCCCAAACCACGTGATCAGGCACCCTGCCTCAATTCAACACCTATAAATTTGATCTCAAGCGATATAGCTTTCCATCTATTTTGAAGAACCCAAGATTGGTTCATATTGCTTGAGGCCTCAACATGATCTCCCACCTTTAAGGTAATGTAAATGGCTCTCTTGAAAATGTTATAGGAACATCAGTTTCTGAATGTCTTATGCGTTGAATCTGTTATGGGAACTAGAACAAGTTCAAATGCTGGATAATTTATTAGGCAGCTCATGTTGGTAGGTTGGTGCAACAGATTCATAGTGATGACTCCCTAATAATGTTGAATGATATCATGTGAGAAATGGTTATGAATTGCTGCAGTAAGCCAAAATCCATTCATTTTTGTTCGTATCAAAACCGAAAGCATAATGGTTAATCTGAAAAGCTTCCATTCCTCCAAAAATGCGTTTGTGTGTGTGGAACTCTTGCACAAGAGACACTACAAGCACACCACACACTAGCTCATCGCAAAATAATTCTCATTAATCAAGATATGTCATACATTTTTTTCTTCAAAGAACCCGAAACATGTGGCCATGTGTTCATCTCTTGTTCACTGGCTTCTCACATTTGGAATACTATTTTTGATTGGCCAAGTTAAACATATGTATTACACATAGAATGATCTATCTTTGATAATTAAGTAAAGGAATATTACAACAAGTTTCCTGAGATTAACCACTATTAAATTGAATACTCTATACCTAGGTTATAAAAAAATAGGAAAACTGATTTCAAATTTTCAAAGTGTTCCAAAATTATTTTTGTGCTACTAAAGAGAAATGAGCTATGTAAGTGTGACTCGTGTCATGAGTCATGCACGCGAAAGTAACCGTATTAGGCCCACTCGAATCGAGCTTCAAATCAAATGTGTGAATTGTTCTCCTCTTTCAAACTAAATGCAAAGGAATAAGGATAATACTTGAATGACATTGTGGTTGATGCCATTGGTGATATTGGTCAACCACAATGTCTTTCTTCTTTCTTTTCTACAAGATTTTTTAGTCATTTTGTACACTTGTGGTCGACCAATGTCACAAATATTAGATAATACTTGAATGACATTATGGTTGGTGACATTGATTTCTAAAATAGGCACGAAAGCTTCATAGCTGCGCTATGTTCATGTAACAAAATGCATTGAAAGTGACCTTAATGCCAAACATAATGCAGGTAAAAAACATCAAAACATCAACAACAGAATGCAGAATATAATAAAACTATGGACCACTTTCATTCATTCTTAAAATGTTATAATCAATAACTATTTCATAAAAGTACAAATTTCATTATGAAATTCAAATTCAACAGGGAAAGAAAAGCCATAACGAGAAAATTATGTATATTATAAAACTTCACCAAAACGGTACTTTTTTAATCTTAATTTTCAGATTTTGTGTGTATAGTATTTGTTTGTGAACAAGCTGAACCAGGACTCTGGAGCACTTCAGATTCATCTTTAACAGATTCCGATTCCGATTCCGATTCCGCCATAGTTTCCTCTGTTTTCACCTTCTCAACAACAAAAACAAAGGTACATTTCTCAGTTCACAATCTCAAATCTCAATTAATCAAATAATTAACACGAAAATGCTTCAAAATCTGAGAAAATTTGAGAAATTAGCACATAATAGCATACCTCTGATGGCGATGGTGCTGCATCGTTGATAATCTTTTCGTGTTCCTTTTCTCTAAGAGTTCGAATAGGAGAAACTCTCTGTTACAATGGAAAAAGGAAAAATAAAAATTAGAAACTGAACGGTGAAAACTTGAAATGTTAATTTAATTGTTCGCACCATGCATCGATATTTGAGTTCCTTCAAACGGAACAATCGATCAACTTGAATTTCGAGATTCTTCTGAATCTCACTTTTCTCTTCCATCTCCTTCATCTTCGCATCAAGCAACGCTTCTCTCTCTTTCAGCATTTTCTCTGTCTTCTCTCTGTCTGTTCTTAGTCTCTCCATCTTCTTCTTGATCGCGCTCAGCTCCTCCGCAAGCGACGTCTCCAGTGGAAGAGTCTCGGTGGTGGTGATCGGACGGTTCTCCTTCTGGATCGGTGTGATTTCAAAACATAATTGATCGGGCTTGGGTTTGGGCTTTGTGGAAAGGTGGAGAGTGAGATCGGCAGGAGTGTTTATGGGCTGAAGAGGTGTCCGGCCAGAGCGTGGCCGTACTTTCGGTGTTCCAGTGGCGGGTGTTTGCATAAGCTGTGCCATGTTTGGTTTGGTGTGGTTGAGAAATGAGAAGTGAAAGAATTGGAGAATGGTGAATAAAAAGGTGGTGTGGAAGATGGTGATGTAAGTTTCGAATTTGAAACTAGCCAGGCGCTAACGGCTAGTGCTTTTTTATACAGTTTTTTTGACTTATTAGGCTAATGATTTTTGCTTTAAAAATTCCACATTGGATTCTTGGGTGTATTTTTAGATTACGAGTGGAGATTCTTAGCTAACATAACTTTTATTAAATTTTTATTAAAAAAATAACTTTAATTAAATTCATATTTAAATTTATCATTGTTATTATGAAAATATTTTGTGCGCACTCATAGAGGGATGAGAGGGTAATGATGAGAGATACTATATGTGATAGTCTGATGATGTGAAAAGATGAGAGGGATGAAAGGGATAAAGAGAAAATATTTTGTTACTATTATGTTACATCTGCTTTAATTTAAGTAATTGTTCGGATTAAGTTTGTGAATTGTCAAGAGGATGTGAGGTGACTTTACTACAATCAATCACATCTAGATAATTTGATTAAGATTGAACTGTCCGAATTTTAAGCTAGAATTTTAGATTTAAAACAATTTCAATTTGAAGTTGAAATCTAAATCATCAACTTCTCATTTTTATTCACACTACTATGCAATTCATAGTCACATTTCATATTTAGTTTGTTTATGAACTAAAAAAAGGGACCGACAGTGATGCTGTTGGGGGCTCCCGCTCTTCTTTTCTTGGGAGAGTTCCTACTACGTCTACATCAATGAATAAATTCTTTTCCTTTAGCTTGGTTTTTCCCTTTATTGTGACTTTTTTCCCCGCCTCTTTGAGAGGCTCTTTTGCACAATATTGCTTTATTTAGGTTTTGATTTTGATTTAAATTTTTTTTAAAGGAGGATTTGATTTGAAGTGTATCTACCGTTTATTAATCCTATCTTAACACCCTATCTATGTAACTGTCGTTGGACATTATCTAATGCATTAACTATCCTTTGAATAAAAAATTGTTTATAAGAATTGACACACTACAGAATTTCATCAAATCCAACATTGTTACTCCATAGAGAAACATATATTTATAAAAATAAATAGACAAATACAACCCATCTCAAACTATGGGAAATTTTATATTACAAACATACCCAACATTTATTCATCGTGGAATATGCGATACAAGTAAAGGACATTTTTTATAAAAAAAAAAAGGTAAGGGACATTGGTAAAATAAATTAAAAAAATATAATCTAAATAGAATAAATTATAAACTATACAAAAGAAAGCTTTCTTTCATTTTTTTTTCCCAATCAAATGTATTTTCTATGAAATTTATGAGCACGGAACCGTTCTATTTTTTCTCAAAAGAAATTGAGGACTCCATTGCCATAGTTTTAGGAGTAGAGAGGCAGAAAACCGTGAGATTAGAGGTAATCCATAGGAAGCTCCCAGTTATCTTCATTATTATCCCACTCTCTTGGATTAGGTTTCTTTCTTCCAAAACCTTTCCTTCTCCTTGAAACACGACCATATGCTGGAGATTGTTCAGATTCATAATCATCGACATCATCCACCGAGATTCCCACATTCTGGTTGCCCAAAAAGCCCTGGTGAAGGAAAATAGGAAGTTTTAAGATCAAATAGACAATAAATAATTTGTTACCAAAACGCTAAAAGGATGCCTGAAATTATTTATCTATTTGCAATGGGATACCGCACTGCTCAGCAAGTTTTCCCCACTGAATTCCAAATCATATTCCAGAATGAACAAGGAAAAGAATGATTCTAGAAAGATGGTATCAACTATTTCAGATGAAAATGAACAATCCGACTAGGAATATAATTAGACCGACTAAATAAAAACATGGAGTCGGTATGCCATAAGCAGGGGAAATGAAAATAAGGTATCCAAAATTTTCATGCATAAACATTATTAAAAAGCATGATCTTATGTTGTTATATTTGCGTATCCATCATGACAATTGGAAATAATGTATAAGTAGTCATTTCAGCCAATTATAGCTTATTTGATTAACTTATTAGCTTGCTTGACAAAAGTGGAGGTAAGTAGTGCAAAATGTTGTTTTACATAAGAAACTTATAGCCTATATAAACCAACTAAAATATAAATCTTATATAAATCAATTTAAAAAAAAGTATAAGCATGTTCTTTTATATCATTTTCTATTAATCAATCATGGGAACAATAAATCTTACGAAACATTTCTTATTCGATAAGCTATTTTAATACTATCTAGCTTTTGGCTAAAATTGATTCAACTAGCATATCAACTGTTTTTTAGCTAGGCGAACCTAATCTGGAGAGAGTAATTCATAGAAGAAAATTTTCAGTAGCTAAAAAAATAATAGAAGCAGCCGGCCAAGAAAACCTGCCACTTGGCCGTTTTACTTTCGACCTAAAGTTACCTTGGAAAGCCTTTGTATTCGTAAAGCTGCAGCTTCATGTACAACAACAGCATCAGATACAACTTCAAGTACATCCTCAACCATCAAAGAGTAGGTACTCACCTAAAATAATTAAATAGAAAATAAATATTGAAGAATGAAGGTAGCAAGTTGAATTACTTCAAATTTGTTTTTTATCCATGAAACAAATATATTCTGCAAGTCATACAACAATATTAAATATGTATACAACATGTATACATATTTAATATTTTTAACCCCAAAATTTGAAATGCTCGGTGAGGGATGGGCAAAAGAATGCCCACTGTGATGCCATAAAATATCTTAACAGGGACGCATCGCATAACCATTGTCTTTTTTTTGGTATTTTACATTTTGTCATTTTAACAAACAGTGAGTTAACATGGATGAATTGAATTCAGGCCACTTTTAATTATAAAGGACCAAATTGCAAAATTTCACCCACAAGGGACTAAATGGAGAGCGAGGCCAAAACAGGAGTTTCGCCTAATTTCTATTAGCTAGCTTTTGTTGAGTAAGATTTAGCAATGGCGAGAATTTCCATTTATTAAAGGGTCATATTATAATTGTACTATTTTTTTGAGAGATCTCCCATTTCCTCCTTTCTTCCAATAATGCATGAATCGGATACATATTTCCAAATACATTGACAAAACTTGCATGCAATATGTATAACTTTATTTTAAAAAAAAAATGTATAACTAATGACCTTACAAAGAAGCAACCACTTACCAAACTTGAAGGAATGATGGATAATCCAAATGAGTCTATCTCAAGTTCTTCAACAGCACCTGAATTGATGCTGAAATTGTATCCACGCACCTAAGAGTTAAGATTTCATAATTATATGATTAGATTATAGATAAATAAACCAGTAAATATCTTTACACAACATGGTGCAAGAAACAAATATTCACCTTTCCGATATTTCGTAGAGAGGGTGTTACAACTCTGTATCCAACCTAGCAAATGCAAACAAATTAAGAAATCTAATAATTCGTATAAACTTGAGAGAAGTGGTAATGAAGCCAAGGTTGACACCCGAAAAATCCACGGAATTACTTCCTATGATGATTAATTGAAAAGAGTGAGAGAAATGGTTGCTATTTAAAATCATATGAAGTACAGGAAATCTGGATAAAAGTGAGGAAAATCGTAATTTCTACTAGTGACCACTTTCCGATTTTCATATGGATAGAATTTAACTGGTCACAACTAGTCGTGTATCTTAAGCAGAAATAAGATGCCTTCAGTTTACTCCTAAGTACTTGAATCATCTATCATTTACGACATGACTATTTGCTATAACGACTCGCTAAAATCTGGAAATGGTTCCACCAACATTTCTTCTGTTTGTGATATACCTGCTGGTTTCTATACTTAGCCAATGACCAACAAATACTTCTTGTATAAATTTGTAATATTGCTCTTGGGCTTATAGGGGGGGAACTCTTGCGATCAATGATCATTCTCGTTTAGTAAATAATAATACACTCATTTTATATCATTCTGTTCTTGGGTTTCTATCAACTCCGCTGTCCACTCCTAGTGTTTTCTATAAAATAAAATGCTATGCTGCCACAGGAATAGGATAACTAATGTGAGAAAGTGAGAGTATGTTGAACACATTCAAATAAGATTTTAACATCCGGTCTCAAATATTCACTTTCTCGTGAAATCCATAAATAAACAACAAACAGCATCAGATCATGTTACGGATGCTGGTCCAACCAGGTGCCAAGTGTTATAGCTATAAGTATCCGAAAAGGAATTACTGTTATGCCACTTTCATTGTTACTTTATTTGTCACTGGTTTTTCTAGAGGTTACTTTTTTCTAGTTTAAAGGGAAACAGTTGTAATTGCTCAATCAAGGCAAGGTTATATTTTGCTCTCACATTCCTACAGAGGGCAACTAGGTTCGATAAAATTCCTACCATGGTGGGGTCCAGAAAAGAGTTGAACCAACTGCAGATCACACTCCTACTGGGGAAAAAAATAATATTGTTGAGTATCAGGGTCTTATCGTAGATATCTTAGGGTTCTCTCTATCCCAAACAAGTCTAATTCTATTCAAGCAAAAATGCGAAGGTAGGAAAACGAAGCATTACATTTTCTTTGAGAGTGATTAAGATATTGCATTGCCTGTGACATGCTCCATTACAAGAGTACAGTTGCAGATCATATCGGATGTTATCTTCACATAATTTACAAACCATGGGAAGAAAATATGTGAATATAAGCCCTGATACTTTGAACAATATTAAGTTTCTTTCTAAGGCATGATGTCAGTCTTGCATAAAACATGACTATCTTACATTGTTTCAGCAAAAAATCAGAGTTTTGACCATAATATTAAAGATGTCTTTCTATCCCTGTTCTGCCAAACTATATGAATGAACTCCTCCAATAAATCATATAAAAAAGTTAATTCACAAGAAACAGTAAATCATACCAGAGTCTCCAATCCAATCATATTATATTCGTTGTCTATAACACTTTCATCCGGAACAAGGACAACATCCCCAACCTGACAAAGGAACATGCAAAAAACTCAAGAAGTTACTTCCTGTCAAACCATTTTTATTACTACGAGTTCCATGCAACCACAAGAGTAAGTTTGTTTGGATTAGCTTGTTTGAGTTAATCTACTGACATAAGCACTTGTGAGATTCCTTTAAAAAAAAAGCACTTGTGAGATTGTTTGTGAGAGCTTATAGCAATAACTTACGATATGTCTATAAACTGTTTTCGGTTTATTTCCATAAGCTCTCCATGATAGCTTATGAAAACAACTTATAGCTTATATGGAAACAGTTTGACTTCGTTTTATCCTTTGTTATAGAAATAGCTTATACACAAGCACTTATATAATAAACATTTATGCTACAAGCAAGTAATTAAGTTGTTTATCCAAACAGTGTCAAGCCATGTTGCAAATTTTCCATCAAAAGTATAACATAATGCATTGGAAGTTTCATGCAAAATGATTTACAAATTACAACTCTACTCCCACAGCAAACATCACCTATAATTAACATTAACAGGTTTCTGACCTAAGTGATTATCCTTGATTGCAGTTAAAAGAGCTCCCAAAGAGTATTATAAACTGAAGCAAGCATGAAAACATTATCGGTCTTAATTCAGTAAAAAAAATCAGTCTTTCCTAATTCTAAACTTGTTATACCTGACTTATATCTTCAAGAAGGAATTTTTCTGAATCCCCAGAAAGCAAGTTTGATCTCACCTCTACAAACAAGACCATCCACTGAAAATGAAATTCAACCAATCATAAAAAACAAACAAAACAATACAAATAAATTCCAAAAAACAAAACTTTAACAAACAAACAAAGTGCTATTATCTTACAGAGGTAGTGTCCACCCAAAGCTGTGAGACAAATCCCAAACTAAGAGCAGATTGAATACTAATCACTTGCTTCGCCAACAAATTTGACCTTCTAATCACTTGTTTACCTCTTCTTAATCTCAAATTACCACCAAATTTCTCAACTTTATCATCTTTTCTCAAATCAACCCCATCATCATTTCCATCTCCATCACCACGAACCCGAATCAAATCATCTTCTCCTAATTCATTCCCACTCTTTCCACTTCCCTTGTCATCATTTTCATCTATTTCAACAAATGAGTTAGACCCATCAGTTTCATTGGACAAACCCTCCAACTCTAACTCGAAATTGTTCTCCTTTGAGTCCTCAAATTGAAGTTCGTCGTAAAAGCTATGACCCCTTGAAGGTGGACCCTGCTTTCCGTTGGACCTTGAGCTCAACGCTGCTGAAACGCTATTGTTGCCACTGGTTTTGGAGAGTTTGGGTGAGAAGGAGGGAAAGTAAATTGGGTTGAATTGGGTTCTGGTTGATGGGGTTGGAAGTGAATTGAGAAAGGGGAACAGTGGAGATTCTGCAGCTGAAATGGAAAGTGGGTTTAAAGCGAGAAAATCAGTCATGGTGACGGAGAGCAGAACACCAGGTTGAACAGAGGTAGATTACTACCTTGCTGCATGAAACTCTACTGCGTAATAACGAAGTGACTTTGAAGCTTAAATATGCAACAAGATCTAGGAATTAGAATGCTAGCCCCACACATTCTAATATATTATTGGTTAAAATTCAGATGATTTCCACTAAATTTTATGGGTACATATAAATTTTGCTAATCTTTCTCATAAAATATTTTTTCTTCATAAATACGAAATTATATCAATTTTTTATCTTACGCTACTTCGTCTCAATTACATTTAACTCTATCAATTTCACATAATTTTTTTACTTAATTACGAATGGAAAATATTAATTATATGTTATTTTACGTAAAATATCATTTATTAATGGTGTAAAAAACATAAATTGAAATAATTGAAATAAAATAAAATAATATAAATAGTAAATTACATAATAAAAAAATAATTATTAATGATTAATTGATAAAATGACATATAATTTGAGAAAAACAAATTTTGTTAAAATAATATATAATTTGGTAGAGAGGTATTAATTTCATTAAAGATAGTCTATTAATAAATGGGTAAGTAATTATTGGGTAATGTTAACTAGTATCTTGGGATGGGGCATTAGTTAAGGGGGCACTAGTTAAAGAGACTAAAATAGCAATTTTATATTAGAAATTGTTAAAAAGTGGCATATTCAACTTTTTAAAAGTCAAAATTTTATTGTTTTCAAATAAAAATTTATATTTTTTATTTTCTTAACTAGTGCCCCTGGGCACTGGTTAACATGACCCATAATCATTTTGGTATTGAATGAGTGGGCACAATAGTAATTTAGTGTATCGAAGTTTAAAATAGTTACTGATTGTGGAATGTGTTAATCAAGATAATCATTGATGTTAAAATTTTCCGTTAATATTGCCATGTCAATCCTTATAAAAAATAGTTTACTGTGCATAATGAAAACTTATATCAATATTATTTTGAATTTTCAATATACAATGGATTATTGTGGCTACTCCTTACACATTCATAGACGAATATGACTATTTGTCCGAGAATAAATTAAAATATAAATGTTATTGCTTTCAAATTATAACAAACAGAACTTATATCAATATTAACAAAATAAAATGCACAATCAAATATTATTTTGAATTTTCAATATATTAATGGATTATTGTGGCTACTCCTTACACATTCATAAACGAATATGACTATTTGTCTGACAATAAATAAAAATATAAATGTAATTGCTTTCAAATTATAACAAACAAACTAACCATGATTATCTATTTTAATAACATCAACAATATACAAAAAAATACAATTTAATTTTTTTTTAACGACACCAACAACAATCTTCATTGTAGAAAAAGTTTTTTAGGGTATAATTAGATAATAAAAAAGTAAGTATACATATATTCATCGAGGTTGTTGCATTTTCTACAGGATAAAGGAAAAATAATTGGACTCATATATACTCATATCATGTTTGTTATACTTTTATTTTAATATTTAAATTTAGTCTTATCTATTTTTTTAAAAGGAAATTTAGTCTTATCTATTTGTTATATGTGTTATTGGTAGGGGTGTTCGCGGATCCGATCCAATCTTTTCGGTTTTGTTATTTGTTCATCCAATTGGTTTGATTTTAAAATCAAATCCAATATAAAAAAATTCGGTTTGGATTGGATTGATTTTCGGTTTTCGTTGTTGTATATTTTTTCATTTTCTTTTAAGAAAATATACTATTTCATGGCATTTCATAAAAAAATAAGGTTACGAAAAAGACGAATAAGACGAGAATGAAGTAACATAAAGCAAATAAAATAGTAGGTTAAAGAAAATAGTTACAGAATCGTAAATTAATAATATTTCTTAAAATAACGAAAAACAGTCAACATTATTAAAGAACAAGTTTAGAAAATAGTTACATAATTGTAAATTAAGGAAACATTTATAAAAAAAATCATATAATAATATATATACAAGTATAAATATTTCATTTTGGATTGAATTGAATCGGTTTATTCTAAGGGAATCGAAACCAATCCAATCCATTTAAATTTGCGTTCTTTTCCGGTTTTTGGATTGTTTCGGTTTTTAGTTTTTCAGTTCGATTACTGCGGTTTGTTTTGGATTAGATTGGATATGAACACCCTAAATTATTGGTATTGAAATTTAAAGGTAATTTTAAAAAGATTAAAAATCAATTGAAAAGAACCGAAACATGTTATTTATACATAGTACAAATAGAATAGAAATAGATATGGACATAAGATTAGATATAGATATAAATTTTTTAATTTTTATCAAATTTGTTAAAAAAATAATAATACATTAACAAATAATAATACAAATTTTTTAATTTCCCATTCACATCTATTTAGTAATTATTTGGGTCAATATCCTCCTTCCATTCATGTAAAGAAAAAAACCAAAGGACACCAACTCAACTCTTGAAAAACAAAACAAACCGCATATTCGCATTCTTTCCTTACAAAACAGCGAAGGAGAGTCCACGAGATCAAGTGGGGACGATTTCACCCACTCACTCCTCGCCACGTATCACAAAAAAAAAGATAACCATCGAAATAGAACATGTTTTACTTTATTTAAGTGGCGACGCGATTTATTTTCCCACAAAACCACATTCCTTAAAATACTCGAAGCGTTCTCTTCCCCGCAACCTTCCCTGGTAACGTCGCAACCCTTCTTTCTCTCCCAAATACTTTTTCTTTTTTTTTTTAATTGTTCTTATATCAAAGCTTCGATTTTTATTCTCAGCACATAGGTTAGTTTCTTTAATTTCAATTGGGGTTGTCTCAATTTTCTGTTTTGTTTATTTATTGTTTCATGATAACAAACAAAAACCCTTGATTTCTTTTTGTGTTTTCCGATCTGAAATTCTGTTTTTTTGGATTTTTCACTTAGATTCGATCTATGATATTGTTTTTGATTCCTTTATTGTCAAATAGCAACTATTTTTTAACTGTTTTATTAAGAACTAGAATTTGAATGAATTATGAATCCCTCTTTTTCTGTTGCTGTTTTGTTTTCTTCATGGTAATTATGTATGGGATTGCTGGTTTCATGATTGGTATTTTGTTTTCTTCATGGTAATTATCTATGTGATTGGTGGTTTCATGATTGAATTGCAAATGCATCCTAGTACCCAATTTTTTTGTAGTTTTATGAACTAAATTGACCAACAAAAAATAGATTCGATGATTAAATAGACACTTGTGGACCAAGATCACTTAAAAAAATTGACACTTGTTGATGTGTTTGCAATTTCAATATATTCAGCGTCTCGCTTGTTCATGAACCAAAATGGTTATTTACTCAATATCCGTTTTTTGGTAGTCTATTTAATCCTCAAATGTATTTCTAGTTCGCAAAACTATAAACATATTAGGTATTAGAGATGTGTTTGCAACTTCGATATATTTAGAGACTATAGTGATGGCGCCGTACAAATTCAGGGACTACAGTTGTTGTTTGCTCGGCTTTGATTTTTGTTGTTGTTGTTGTGAGCCATTAAGTGTTTGTTATGTTTTATTTATGATAGTGCTATTATGGTATTATATACGATGATTAGATTGTATTCGAGTTCTTTTTGTTTTGTTTTTTCATTGTTTCCTTTTTTTTTTGGTTGAATTGAAATGCAGATTGTCAATTCGGATCTTCATGAGTTCAACAACCACTGGAGCATACTTGGTTTCCTGCTATTCGGGAAACAAGAACAACAGACTCTTCTGCTGGATTTTGATCTGCCTGCTACCAAAATTCCTTGGAACTGCATTTGCCTACATCAACTTCCTCCTCATTCAAGCCATTGATAGGAGTCCATCCACAGTGAGGGTGCTCTTCGGTCCAATTCACCTATAGTTATTTATTAGTTTGGTCATCAGCATCGTTAGAGATTAGATCCTTGTTTCGTTGAGTGGTGAATTATGGTTTCCTCTCAGTTTTCTGGCATGTATAAACCATTGCTCTTTCCTGTAAACGATCCTGGTACCGCAACCACCGATCACGTTGAGCTAGACTTCTCTGATGTCTTTGGTCCACTTACCGTAGAAGTCAATAACATAGATTCAACTTCTTTCGAGTCTATTGATGAATCGAGCGAGCTGGTTTATGAAGACCCAGAAGTCATTTACACCCGCTCACATTCTCTGGTTGGCCCTTCTAGTTGTATCAGCCAATCACTTAAACTCGGTAAGCTCACAATACACGAGTCTGACTCTGACAATTCATTGGAACTAGTGGAGCGTGTCACCGAAGAGACCATTGGAGATATCAAAGAACCTTCCATTGAGAATGTTATCATTGAGGATTCTTTGAATGATGAAGACGAGAACCTCACGGAGATCCAAAGAGTTGGTATTGAAGATTTTGAGGTTTTGAAGGTTGTGGGGCAGGGTGCATTTGCAAAAGTCTACCAGGTGAGGAAAAAGGGAACTTCAGATATATATGCTATGAAGGTTATGCGGAAGGACAAGATTATGGAGAAAAACCATGCTGAATACATGAAAGCTGAAAGGGAGATTTTGACAAAGATAGAGCACCCCTTTGTTGTACAACTCAGATACTCTTTTCAGGTATTTGTTTTCAAAATTTTAATAAGGTTTTGTAACATCTTTCATATTTTGTTTATGGTTCATCTTAATTAAGAATATGAACTGTATAATACAAATTGAAAGTGATGTGTTATGTATATGTTGTTTCAGACAAAATATAGATTGTATCTTGTGCTGGATTTCGTAAATGGGGGGCATCTCTTTTTTCAGCTTTATCACCAGGGCCTTTTCAGGTATGTGTAGCTTTGAGTTATTTTGGGTCTGATGTTTCAGTTTTTAATTTGCAGTATTTATGTCTGGTTCTAATCTTCAACTATGTATTCAGAGAGGATCTAGCACGCATATATGCAGCCGAGATTGTTTCTGCAGTTTCCCATCTCCACTCAAAGGGAATAATGCACAGGGATCTAAAACCTGAAAATATCCTAATGGATGCTGATGGCCATGTACTCTACTGTCCTCCTTCCCTCATGTTTTTCATACTGATTTTTAATCATGCTTTGCGCATGTCAGTACTGACCTGAATATTTTTTTATTCATCTACTAGGTTATGTTGACTGATTTTGGCTTAGCAAAACAATTTGAAGAAAGCACAAGATCTAATTCGTTGTGTGGTACAACAGAGTACATGGCACCTGAAATTATTCTTGGAAAGGGCCATGACAAGGCTGCCGATTGGTGGAGTGTAGGCATCTTACTGTTTGAGATGCTCACTGGGAAGGTTTGTATATCGTTTCTTGTAAATTTTATTGGATCTTCATAGTTGGATGATTCTTTGATGTGGTGGGTAGGAACAAGGTGGGTCTGTGCATGTACACGTTTAAGAAAAAGATGACCATATGATGTTTGTTCCTTTTAAATAGATGGTAAAAGGCTAAAATTTCTTTTTATTCAATAATAATACAGTGTCCTTATATTTGAAGTTTAACTATAGAAATATTCAATTTAATTAAATGTACTCAAGCTTCAAAGCTGCGCCTACTGAAATTCTGGGGCATGAGCTTTAAATGCACTCATGTTTGGCTCATTTGTACAGCTAAATCAGTTAGTTGTTACTTAGAAGCTGATTAGTCTCTTGGCTCATTGACAATTTTAGTAAATACCTAGAACTTGACCACCGGTGTAATTTAGTTAATTGGTTCATTTTGTTTAGTTATAAGAATAGTATATTTGTAAAAGGAATGGCCTGGTAATTGAATAACTGCTAGGATCTTTTGGGTAGCTAAATGACTGTTTTTGTTGTTTCTCCTCCTTTGCAGCCACCCTTCTGTGGTGGGAACTGTCAGAAAATTCAGCAGAAGATAATAAAAGATAAGATTAAGCTGCCAGGATTTTTGTCGAGTGATGCACATGCACTGTTGAAAGGGGTAATCTCTAGTCCACCAAATAACTTTCCTTTAATTATCCTAGATCAAATTCATCATCATCTGAAAGTTGTATTATTGTTTGCAACATAAATAAGTTTTGCATGACTTTTTGTCTTCAAAACTCAACTATTAATTTGGGCATTCCTAGGAGGGTTTCAATTGCATAAAAAAAAAGGAGTTTTAGTTATGCAATGTTGAAGGGTCTCAGTATAATTAAGTGCTTATTCAACAAATGCGTATCGTGAAAGAGTTTATGTATAAACTACTTTTACAATAAAAAAAGATCTGAAAACAGAAGTGCTTATGTAAATAAACACACAAGTTCTTCCAAATTCCCCCTTATGTAACATTTCTTGAAATGCTGTAGAATGTTTTTCTACACAAGAGTGGTCATTTTCTAGATTCAAATTTTATTTAGCTTTCCTCTTGTCATATTATTAATACTTTGCTACGGTGTTACAGCTGCTAAATAAGGAGGCACCAAAGCGGTTGGGTTGTGGAGCTAAGGGGATTGAAGAAATTAAAGGACACAAGTGGTTCAAACCAATCAATTGGAAGAAGTTGGATGCACGTGAAATCCAACCAAGTTTTCGGCCAGATGTAGCTGGGAAGCACTGTGTTGCAAACTTTGACAAGCGCTGGACTGATATGCCTCTTGTTGATTCACCAGCCGGGAGTCCAAATGGTGGAAACCCTTTCAAGGACTTCTCTTATGTGAGACCTGCAGCCTCTTTTCTTCAAAATAACAGCCCTGCTTGCTGAACTCCACACCTTGCCTTGGCATTGGCTTAAGATATCAACACTCTTTCTTAGTAGTTTACTTGTATTTGTATTTGTGAACAATAGTGATACACTGTCACATGAATTGGTATCAAGAAACATTTTCGTCGTTCCCTTTCATTTAGTAGTCATGTGAACTTTGCAGTCTGTAGTTTGCAGCTCTACAATTGTTGAGCCGACTTTGCTAGAACTTGTGTTTGGAGAAAATAAATTGTATTATTTATATTCTTAATCAAATTTACAAAGTACCTTGTATTATCATAAAAGTATTCAGTCTCTTCTCTATCTTGTAATTTATGTTCTACAAAATTGTATTTTTTTTTTCACTTCAAATTACATTTAGTGATGTAATTCTTTTTTTGAGAAATGTGATGTCAATTTTTTAAAAGTTACAATAATTTATTTTATCATTCAAAAAAGAAAACACATGTACCAAACAAATCTGTTAAGTCGAAGGTTTATTCTTTGGAGTATATTATAGGAGCATACGAACTCAATATCTACGATATTAATATTTTGAAAAATGATTTTTAAATACTAAAAAAAAATCAGGAGTCTTTAAGTTAGATTTGTTATCAAATGCATTCTAACATTTATTCACTTGGTTTTAAATGCATCCATGATACCAATTTTTAATAAACGTTCTTTGTTTTATTTCTCAAGGAGTGTCCTAAAATATTCATATTTATTTTTATCATGAACAATTTAATTGTTTGGAATATTTGGATGAGGTTTCAAGTGATTTTGAACCAAGAAAATATATATAGAAAAAAGGGTGGATAAAGTAATGAGAAACAAAAATGTTTCAAGTACATGAGAAACAAGCTGAGAGACACAAATAACACTGTCTTTAGTCTTAAAAAGTAACATTCATGGCTTCCTTACTATCTACAACAACTACACCTACACTTCAACATATTCATACTAAAATCTGTTTCTCTCCTCTAAAACTCACCACTCCATATAACAATTCTTTCTCAAGAACAAACCTTTTCAACAAGAATCATTCTACAAGGTGCAATGCATTTTTTGATATTATTCCCAAAGACTTGTTATTGAACAATACATTTTATTTGGATAAGTTTAAAAGTGTGAGTGAGGATTTATCAGACATGCAGAGGTTGGAGATTTTGGTCTTTGTTGGTTTGGCATGGTTTTATTTAACTGCAAGACCAGGTGTTCTTATTGGTGCAATTGATGCATATCTTTTGGCTCCAATGCAATTTGTTTTGGATAGTTTATCTGGAAGGAGAAATTTGAAGAGGAGTGATTTCTTGATTGGTGGTAAGATAGGAGAAGGTTCATTTGGTGTTGTTTATTCTGCTGTTTTGGTAACAAAGGATGTGAAAGAGATGATGCTCAAGAGTGGAAGAGGTAAGTTGGATGCTAAATCTAAGGATAAAGTCATTCTTAAAAAGGTATTATTTGTTGAGATGTTCTTTTATTCTTCATTGCTTCTTAATTTAATGGTTTTATTGTTGGAATAGTTATGGCTTTCACTTCATTTGAACTAAATTGATACTATTTGCTGAGCTTGTTTCTGTACTTGAATCTGATGCAGTTGTTTGTATATATCTTAAAAATTATTTGGGATTTTTTGGATATATTTAAGATTTGGTTGGTGTAATAGATATCTAGACTTTCATATATTTTATAGGGATAAACATTTGCAGTACCTCTGAAGTATTTTATTTTTGAGTTTAGTCCTTATACAAATTTTATTATTTTTTGCCATCATATTTAACAATAACGAAGTGATTTTAGTCTATGCAGAGGCAAGGACTAAAAATGCCTTTTTCTTCTTTCAAATCCGCGGTAATTTGGGTCTTTGACCTAGTAGGCTCCCCAAAGTATCCCCACGGATTATGTCCTTTGAATCTGCTATGAGACTAATCCTCGAGTTGGCAGCGGAACATCCAATTATTTCACGGGATTTGTCTGCCTTCCAAATGAGTAACTCCAAGAAACAAACTTGTATTCTTTGCCTGAGAGAGAACCGCGTTATCAACTCTCCCAACACTGTTACTGAAATGTATAAATTTTTTGTAATGACTTAAATTAGATACATAGGATGTATGTACTGCACCATCTTTTCTTGTTATAATTTGAAAGCAAAAATAGAAGCTGATTGATGGAAAATGCAGGTGAAGGTTGGAATTGAAGGAGCTAAAGAATTTGGTGATTGTGAAGAGTGGTTCAATTATAGACTCTCAAGAACAGCTCCTGAAACATGTGCCAAGTTCCTTGGAAGTTTTGTAGCTGATAAAACCAATTCACAATTCACAAAAGGTGGAAAATGGCTTGTTTGGAAATTTGAGGTGCTCTACCTAGTAGTCTTATTGGATAATTTGTATCCATAGGTTTCCTATGCATCATCATGAGTTCTGAACTTTTTCAGTGTTGGTTTGAACTTTATCCTTGGAGTCTAGTACCATACTATACTCCTTCATTTACTCAAGAACTAATAACGTTGCTCAAACATGATAAAAATGTTTTTACATAAGTGTCCAATCACATTTCACCTAGTGCTGTCAAATAGCGACACTATAACAATATAGCATAGTGGATTTTGATGAATCCCCTGTGAAAAAATGTGACGCTCTCCTAGTTTCACTATATTAGCGTAATAGCGACCGCTATTCCAGATTTTGCTAGCTGATGTGGCGGCATTAGCAGAAAAAGAGAGTTTTAGGTTTTTAAATCTTTATTTGAATGAATTTCACAAATGCATTGCACATATGCTACGTAACATATACATATCTTAGGAAGTACATTACCAACTGTTCTTTATACTAATTGCAGGGTTGTCCATATCACAGGGAGACCGCACTCTTGCTGATTACATGACAGATAAAAATTTCCCTTCAAACTTAGAATCTGTAGTGTTTCGAAATGCGTTGCAAGGTTTAGACTCTTCTAAAAGAAATGCGCTGATCATCAAGCAAATAATGCGCCAAATCATTACGTCTCTTAAGAAAATTCACAACACTGGCATCGTTCACAGGGATGTAAAGCCTTCCAACTTGGTTGTTACAAAAAAAGGGCAGATTAAACTCATTGATTTTGGTGCAGCAACAGACCTTAGAATTGGAAAGAATTATGTTCCTAATTATACACCTTTGGATCCAGATTACTGTCCTCCTGAACTATATGTTCTACCACAAGAAACACAAAGCCTTCCTCCAGAACCAATTGCAGCTTTACTCTCACCAATCTTGTGGCAGGTTTTATTTCTGTTATCCTATTTATATAGGCCCTGTTTGGATAAAAACAGCCTAATCAAGCCTTTATAACATCAGCGCGTGTCATATAAGTGCTTATGTATAAACCATTTTTATAACAAAAGTTAAAACAAAATAAAACTGTTTTCATATAAGCTATAAACTGAAAATAAGTTGAAAAAAACTTATGAACATGTGATAAGCTGATATCAGTAAAAGAAGTATATAGGCCAAGATATTGATAGAATCACACGTAACTTATAAGAATACATTAGGTAGTATTTTGGTCAATTTTCCTTAGTTAGAGTTAGACATATCTTCAGTAGAATTTATATTCTTTTTACTTTTGTGTTTGCTTCAGGAAGGATATTCAGATTGTGGCATCATAATCATTTACCAATTAGGTCTAGTTTGAATAGGCTTATAGCTTCTGAAAGCATCAATATCAAAATAAGTTTATGTTTCTTTACTTACGCAGAAATGCTTATAAGCTTATAGATGTTTATTGAGAAATTAAATAAGATAGCTTCTGAAAAAACTGACTGTAGAAGCAAATTTCAACATATATGAGAAGCTTTTGCTTAAAAAATGCCTAATTATTTATTATAAGATTATTTTGATCTCTCTTTTTATCATAAGCATTCCTTGAGAATTTTATCAAATTGATTCTTAATCTGTATGGAGTAATTTCCTTCAAGCAAACACACTATGTATGTGACATGCATTTATACTCTTCCTTCCTTGTCTGTTTGAAATATATAAATTAAGTAATAAAGTGGAGCACTGTGATTACTACTGTTGCAGTTAAATAGTCCTGATCTCTTTGATATGTATTCTGCTGGAATTGTACTCTTGCAAATGGCAATACCAACCTTAAGGTCTCAAGCTGCTTTGAAGAATTTCAATTTGGAAATGAGGACATATGGATATGATTTAAACAAATGGAGGGACTCTACTCGCATGAAGTCTAACTTCCAAATCCTTGATAGTGATTCTGGTAGAGGTTGGGACTTAGCATCAAAGCTTATCTCCAAAAGAAGTTCCGAAAGAAGAAGGCGTTTATCTGCTGCTTCTGCTTTAAGGCATCCTTATTTTCTTCTAGGTGGTGATCAGGCAGCTGCAGTTCTTTCAAAATTCAGCTTTAGCACAAAGTGAGCTGCTTATAAATTTTTGGTTTGTTTGGATGAGTTTATCTACTGGCATAAACACGTGAGACTGCTTGAGAAAACTTATGGAAACAGCCTATAACATGCCCATAAGTGAGAGGAAGATGAAGATAAGTGAGAGCTTATGGAAAAACTTATGACATGTCCATAAGCTGTTTTCAGCTTGTTTCTGTAAACTCTGCAAGACAGCTTATCAAAACAGTATATAGTTTGTATAAAAACAATTTGACTTTTATTTTATAGAATTAGCTTATACATAAACATGATAAACGCTTATGCTTTATGCGCTTAACAAAGCATTTTAACCAAACACGACCTTTGTGTAAACATATTTATCTCATTTTCAATGATATGACTCACAAGATGAGATGATATATTCAATGACATTTTGCAATTTTATTTGACTATTACTGCAAGTATGCATAACTGGTAAATGTTATCAGTGAAGAATACTATAACACGCTTCTATATTAAGATGGTGAGCTTGCATGGTTTTATATGGCTATAGCTTTACAATGGGAAACTTTACATAAGTTAGAGTTCATCATGATAGAGTATCTTCTCCAACATTTTCTTCTTCTTACAACTCCAATTGCATCTGGTAGAACACAAGGAGTTGAACAAAGCAAGCCTCGTGGATTGAAGGGTTACAATACTTGAAGTGGAAGGAGATTTTGAGAAAACAATAGCATAGCCGTCATCCATATTATCCGCTCCTTCAGGAAATACCTGCCACAAAAGGCTTCCAGCTCCACTCCCTCCTTTTTTTGTGGAGTTCAGGATTGAGCTGTAAACAGTGCTTATTAGTGTGTCTCTATAGGTTGAGTTGTAGCCAGGATCTTTGGATGAAACACCAAACTCAGAAAAAACAACTGGCATTCCAAGATACTTTTCAGCATCCTCTATGTGTGCATCCATCCATGATTTTACAAATGAGATATGTGTATCAGCAATTTGTGGTGAAACCCTTCAAACAAGTTAATTCACTTAGTTAGGACTAAAACCAAAAAAAGGAAGAATTAATGATGGACTGATTAGAAAATGTATATATTACAAGGGCCAAATGTTAAAAAATAAATAGTGTTTATCACAGACTAGCAAATGGTAGAAAAACTTCACATACTTACCATGAGTCAGCATACATGTGAACAGAAGCAAAGTCTACACCAAGAACCTGATGGTTCCTGATAAAATCAGTTCCAACCTGTTGAGCATATGTATTGGGATTGAACTGAAGTCTTTGAGGTGTTGAAGGGCCATAAAATCCTTCTAGTCCAATCTCCACTAGGTGTTTTGGATCAATTTTCTTCACATGGAATGCCATTTCTTGTATCCAATCCTATATTGTATATTCACAAGTGAAAAGTAGTTGAGTTGAGTGCAACTACATGATATCATGGAAAGAACTACATGATATCAATGATATCCAGAAGTTTACTAGGGGCAAACCTGTAACTTGTCACCTGTGGGATCTGAGTTGCATCTAGGCTCATTCATCAGTTCCCAAGCAAAAATGGTAGGATCTTCCTTATAAGTGATATTTGTGAATGTGTTAACTCTATTGAGCACAGTCTACACAGTGAAATTTAACTTAGTCATTGCAGTACATGCCAAACAAGCTTTAAAGTAAGCAATGTTGGTTTTTAGTTGTTGCATTTAACAAAGGAACTTGCCTTAACATGGGACTTGTAGTAGCTTCTAAGGGTTGAATGTGAGTAGAAGTCATCATCAGAGGTCAAGTTAAGGCCAGCATCTTTGCCCCATTTCACATACTGTGCTTTTCCACCATATGCCTCCCAATTGTTGGCCAATGATAATATCAGCCTTATTTTGTATTTCTTTGCTTCACTTACCACAAAGTCCAAGGCCTGCAGATCAATCATAACCGTCAAATCATTCAAACGTTTGATTTTATTCGTAACAACTTTTAAAATCATTCATTTGATTGATTGTGATGTGATTTAGTGATAATGCAAAACTTTTTACCGACGGTGTATACAAATTAAACTCTTAAGTTAAAAAGTACCTTGAAGACTTCTTCATCATAAACCGAAGGGGATTTCTGTAGGGCTCGCCATTGGCCATCGTTGAAAGCCCAAGTTCTACAAACCGTCATACCTAGTGAGGATGCTTGTTTGAAAACCTCAGTGACTTTCCCTCTGGTGGAGTCATCTGCAGCAAACATCATCAACCAGTATGTGTTGAATCCATTTATATAGAAAGGCTGACCATTCACCACAAATTGGTTTCCTTTCTTCCCTACCATTTGCCATTCATCATCTTCCATGTCCCACATTGTTTCACTCCTTAACATCATTCCAAAAAATCAATATTAATTCAACTTCCAAGGTTAAAAGAACAAACATACCATTGGCCACGGTTACTGAATACCGAGCTAAGCGACACCGGAAGAGTTTTAAACAAGAGGTTCGGAAGGTTTAAACTCTAGAAATTAACATTTCCACTAATTAAATAACATTTGTGTGCTAAACTAAATAGATCATGGGACAACTAAAAAAATGTAACATCAATTTAATAATAACGAAAAATCCAATACTTTAATAAACAAAATTTTAGAGAAACCTCGTACAAAAAAGTTGGTCTGGTTGGCTAGTATGTAAAAGATAACAGCTAGATGGTGCATGATCATACCCATAATTTGAGACAGGATTATGTACATGATCTTGTCCTTCCTTTTGTGTCTCTTCATCCACCCTACTAAAAGCATTAGAACTTAGAATCAAAAGAAGGAATAAAAAAATAATACGTATTCCCATTTTCTTCATTGAGATTATTTACTTGGCCACAATGTCCATGCTCTATTAGGGCATGTTATTATATATCTGAACATGTTATGTTATCTTTCCATAGAAATTCATCAAACTCAGAAGATTAGCGGGCAAGTATAAATTACATTCTATATCTAACTTTAAAGTGAAGAAAATATTTTCTAAGTTCCATTTTTGAGCAATGGTTTATACAAGTGAAGGAGTAAAGTTGCAAAAACATCACCTTTGTTTCCTAAGGCACTTTCAAGTGGGTTCCACAATATAGACTTATAGAGAGAAGCTTATGTTAGACATATATATGAAACTACACTACTTGTCGTTAGTACTATTATGGGAGTCATATAAATATGAAATTGATTAATTATTGATTTACTGATGAAACGTAATAATCTCAAGGTGCATCTTAATCTTCTCTTATCTAGGTATGATATCAACATCACATCACATATAAAGTTAAAAGAATACAAGAGTTACTTAGAAGAGTTAAGAGGAAAAGTGAATTTGAAGAATAATGTGCTAGGGATTTCCAAAACTAATAAGAATCCAAGAACACTAAGGACTAAAGACAAACTTTGGAATGAATGTTCCAACCTTGCACCCCTGAGCACGGCAGGGTCCATCCTAAGCATGTTGATAAAGTTGTAATTTTATTTAATAATGTGATTTTAAAAAAATTATTCTGTTTTGAAGTACTTAGCGTCATTCTCATATAACAATTTGGAACTGTGCCACAAACTTAAGGAAATGCACAGAGCGTATTATAATTTATCTATAAAAAAATATTGATTCAAATCTATGAAGCATGGACACTCTTTGATTAAGCGTGTCCCGGGATCAAACATGTGTCGTGTCCAACACCGGTACCGATAATTACTTGAAATTATGTGATTTTTTCAAATTATTACATGTGTCGGGTTTCAATAATGAATTTCAC
Organism: Medicago arabica; assembly: GCA_946800305.1. Classification (NCBI taxonomy): domain Eukaryota; kingdom Viridiplantae; phylum Streptophyta; class Magnoliopsida; order Fabales; family Fabaceae; genus Medicago; species Medicago arabica. The sequence goes on from OX326969.1 coordinate 38,021,074, forward strand.
TTGCAAATGTTGGTAAATCAAATTATTTCATATTCTTGTTCAATTTTTTAAAGCAATTTTCTCCATTATTCATATAATATTCCTATATTTGAATGATTCATTAACAAACTATATGTCCTCATCCATTAACGGTTTGAAACGCCACAAAAATACAGTGGTAAATGTTTTCCAAGTTGCTGCCATACCCACCAATGTAAAGCACTTCCATACAAATTCGCCATTGCTTCTTGCAATTGCACCGTCACTTGTACGTTGTTCATCCGAAAGTGTTGCTCGTTGCAAAGCACCTACCAATAAGCATCTTTGTTAGTACCGTCGAAAATCGAAATCGTCATATCCGTTCTTGAATTAGCTGGAACGAGAACGATATTGAAAACACCAAATGATACGATCCGATACCAGAATTTAGAAGGATAAACTAGAGAGAATTTAGAAAGGAGAATTGATTTTATTTTCATTCATATCAACAATGAGGCAATACATTCATTATATACACAATAGCTATTTGGTAACTAGCTATATAATATACCTAAAAACCCCTTCTAAAATAAATTAGCTAAGCTACCATAACCATTATTTTATCATTATTAAATACACTATTAAACAAAACATCTTCCATTGAAGATGCTCGAATGAGTTCAACTTAAAAGGATTCGTTCGTAAAAATTGAATATGTAGGTAAAGTCAAACCAAATAAATTTTCTTCAAGCAACTTGCAATGCTACTTGTCCTTGTAATAAATGCATGCTGCATTTTTTCTTCAACAACCAAACTGTGTTATAGTCTTTCAGTCAATAGACTTGTAGTTGATGGTGCAAGAAGCTTGGAAAATAAACACATGGTGCAGGTTTCACACTATATGGGCATTAATTGGGCAGTGAGAGTTTGTGACTGTTCGTAGGTACATGTATTTTCCTTTTTATTAAAGAGATCTATAGCTGTTTGGAGAATAGGCATATTAATTTACCAAATTTCATTAACAATTTTGTGTGATATTATTTCGCATTTACTTTACTTCCACTAATTCGACAATAGAAAAAATTTACGTACTTTTTTAACATTTACTTACCTCATAATCGAACTTCAACTCTCAAGACGGAGGGTTAACAAAAAGAAAATGCTATCATTTGAATTGTAGTTGGATTTTCACAACCAACTTAATTGTCAAAAAACCAGTTATATGTCTATCAATTAATATTCAGACATTGACTTGCCAGTCAACCACGTAGCACAGCTAAAAACACTGACTTTGGACAAAGGAGGAACATCTTTGTGTGTGTTTTTTTGGCTATAAAAGATACGGGACCCTTTCTCTTACTCTCACTGCAACTGAAGTTAAGTGTAGTGATTGCTAAAGGGTGCACAGAATGGGGAGAAATAATGTTTTTGAGTTGGTGGTGGTTTTGGTAACCCTCTTGCATGTTTGGTTGGTTTGTGTCACTGCTTCATCATTAGGTAACATCAATAACTATGAGAAGGATCATCTTAGAAGAAACCTTCTTGCTAATGGCCTTGGTAAAACTCCTCCTATGGGGTATATCACTAAATTCCTTCTCTTAATTTGTTGGATTCACTTCACTGCTTTTTAGAAGAGCAATACTTTAATTAGAAAGGAATACTAAGAAATTAAAACAATTTTTTGTTTTATTTTTTTCATTTTATTTACTTTCAATTATGAATCATGGAATCATAGAGTAAGAGTATTCATGAGAAAGATATTCGAAGAGATTGAGTAAGAGTAATGAATGAGTACAATCGTTGTTCCTATATATAGATATTAGTTTGAGTAACTCACTTTAAGTAACTCTAAACTATGCTTCTAACTCTAGTTAACCTATCAACTAATTATAGCTGATTAAATATAGTGTAATACTTTCCATTGATATTTCACATGCATCTAAAGATTTATAACATTTTTTTTATTATACAGGTGGAACAGTTGGAATCATTTCAGTTGTCAAATTGATGAAAAGATCATCCGGCAAACTGGTATTTGCTCATTTATTTATAGTTTATGTGATTTATTTATGTATATATGATAATTAATGTATTAAAAAAATTGGGTACAATGATCTATGAATTTATAGACATCTGAGAAACTAGCATTTGATATTTGTTATACATGCGTGCTAAATTAAGAATTCAGACTGATTGTAAATTTTCTGTATGGAAATACAGCTGATGCCCTTGTTTCCACTGGTCTATCTAAGCTTGGATACACCTATGTCAACATAGGTACATAAAAATAACTTAATAGTCTTTTATATTTATTTGTTTCAATATTTTTACTTTGTAAGGTATCATAAGCAACTTACAATTAACCTTTATCCACAATTTTTTGTTGCTGCAGATGATTGTTGGGCTGAACTTAATCGCGATAATAAGGTATAGATCATGCGATTTTCACATGCTTCATTCTGTTTTCTCACTTGATTTCCGAAAGTTCTTGCTTATAAGTTATAATGTTTTTTTTTCCTTTTCAAATTTTGGTAATGTTTTAGGGTAATCTGGTGGGAAAGAAATCAACATTTCCTTCTGGCATCAAAGCTCTTGCAGATTATGTTCATAGCAAGGGTCTTAAGCTTGGAATATATTCAGATGCAGGGTACATAAACAAAAAATTATCCCCTTGTACTTTTTATTTTCATTACTTTCTAACTAATATTTATGCTGGTTTTTCGTAGGTATTTTACATGTAGCAAAAAAATGCCTGGTTCACTAGGTCATGAATTCCAAGATGCCAAAACTTTTGCATCATGGGTACTTAAATATTTGTTATTTTTTTAGTCTTGTTTCTTAGCACCTACCAATCAATTGCTATGTAACCAATGATTATTTTACTTGATTATAGGGCATTGATTATTTGAAGTATGATAACTGTAACAATGATGGATCAAATTCCACTCTGAGGTAGTCAAAAATATATTTGCAATTTCTCTTACTACTAGTGTTGTATAGTTTTCCTAATAGATTTTATCGTATAATATTTCATACATAATTTTGAATTCCATGGACTTTTATCTTATCATACGTAATTTTGATCTTTGGTTTTGTAACTCCTTTAATCCTCAACTCAAACCAGTTGAACTCAAACCATGACATTCTTATATATAGGTATCCTGTTATGACTCGGGCTTTAGCGAAAGCAAGTCGTCCAATCTTCTTTTCGCTATGTGAATGGTAATTATTGCATACTTTTAGCATCTTATTGCTCTTCCAATGTTACGTACTCCTCTCCAATGAAACTTTATTTGTTTGTTAGGGGACAAACGTATCCAGCTTTATGGGGTGCTAAAGTGGGAAATAGTTGGAGAACTACTAATGACATAAATGATTCATGGGAAAGGTAAAAACCATGGACTAGTAGTTTTTTTGAAATGTAAACAATTTGTTACTAAAGTTGAACAATTGTGTATCCTGCTATCCTTAGCTACTAGCTAATAAAACTAACTTGTTTTATGCAGTATGATTTCAAGGGCTGACATGAATGAAGTTTATGCCGAGCATGCAAGACCTGGTGGTTGGAATGGTAAAATTTATTAGCATCGTAACATTTACGAAATACTTACTTTGTATTTTGATTACATAAATAATTTCTGAGTGAAGATATTCATTTAACATTTTAACTCAACAGATCCTGACATGCTTGAGGTTGGAAATGGAGGGATGACAAAAAATGAATATATTGTTCACTTCAGTTTATGGGCCATTTCAAAGGTTCTATATATCATTCTCTTGTCTTCATGTATCTTGAACCCCGTTTGGACAAACAACTTAATTAGGCACTTATAGTAAAAAATGCTCGTGTAGAAACTAATTTGAACGGGCCTTTGATTTATGTGAAATCATGTATTGTACCTGGCTTCTTTTTTTCACCTATGAAGGTTTATTGGAGGCTCCTCTTCTTCTAGGTTGCGATGTTAGAAATGTGACTAAAGAGACCATGGAGATAGTCTCTAATAAGGAAGTTATTGCAGTTAACCAAGGTGATGCATAATTTGAGTCATTTTGTGATTTCCTAATCATTGTAATACGTTACTGATATTAAACTCTATCTCTTACCACGATAGATTCGCTTGGCGTACAAGCTAAGAAAGTTAGGATGGAAGGTGATGCTGAGGTAATTTCATTTCGAATACAACATATGATTTTGTCTCTACTATCTAGTATTATTTGTAGGGAATTGTATTCTCTGCCGTTAGGTGAAGATCATTGAACTACTCTTATTTTGAGTTACATTTTAAAGAAAAATTAGTGAATTCAAAATAAAAGGCGTAGAATCTTAATCCAACGGCCGAGATCCCTTGAATGCCTTACAATCTTAATAATTTTGCACTATGTTTATTAAAGATTTTTGTTCTTATCTGCATGTTTTTTTGGTTAGATATGGGCAGGTCCTCTTTCAGGAGACAGAGTGGCTGTTGTTTTGCTTAATAGAGGCCCTCAGAAACATATTGAAATAACTGCTAATTGGGATGACATTGGCATTCCTCCAAAAACAGTTGTTCAAGCAAGAGACCTTTGGGAGGTAATTCATTGTACATTTGTTTACATTCAATTTATGTTGTTTTCTATGATATATTAATTGCATTGCATGCTTTTGTATTTTTATATACTATGTTTAATTGTACTTTGTTGGATACTGCTGAGGTTATAAATAAGGTTTTTGTCTTGATTGTTATGAATGCAGCACAATACATTGAAGACACCTTTTGTGAATAAGTTGAGTGCAACCGTAGAATCACATGCTTGTAAAATGTATGTGCTGAAACCAGTAGCATGAGTTCTTGAAGACTAGAACACAGTTACATAGATTGGAGCTTTTGGAAGCATTGTTGTTAATTGGAAATAGGTGTTTATTTCTGAATAAATAAATGTCAACTTGTATATCATCAGCTTCAGTTTATTTAATAAACATTGTTCATCTGCTTCAATTGATTGAACTTTGCTATCTACCTTATTTTGTGTACCAACTCAAGCGATTTGGTTGTTGTGTACCTAAGTTATTTAGAAGATGCACAATTATTTGGAAGAAGCACGATCCTTTAATCTAGGTTATTTATCATTTGATCGTATCAAACTTTTTTTTTTACGGTGTGGTTGAAGGTTCATAAACCTAATTTCTATTTTATTTTAATTCTTAGTGGTCTAATATGTTTTTTAAGGGATTTTATTTGTTTGTATCGATTTTATCATCTTGTATTGTCGGATCAACACAATGAAAAAAAGTAACCACACAAGTGAGTTTTGGCCTCACTTTTTCACATGAAATCTTAAGACATTGTGTGTTAGAGTTAGAGATATGTCACTTATATGTTGCTCAAAATCATTTCTTCTATCCAATTTGAGATTTTAACTCTTGACTATTACAATATTTTTTTCATAATCAAAATCTTTTTTTTAAGGATCATAATAAAAAATCTTATAATTTATAATGTTTTTCATTAATTCTTGTAACTTTTAATTTTTGCAAAAAAAATCATATGGCCATTTCAAATCTAACAAGTCCCACTTTAAAATCTTTAAATTTTATGTTATAAATTCATTAAAATTTAAACTCAAAAATTCTTTTAAAAATAAAGGATATTTATGGGTTGACACCTTTTTTTTTTTTCTTCCATATCACTCATGTAATACTCCATATGACATTTTTTATTTATATTTCTCTTCCCTTTTATTAATTCATTTCTCTCTCATCCACTAAATAAATGACACATAAATATGTACAATCGAGAGTTGTCAATGTATCATTACTCTAAAAAAAATCTTTAAATTGGATACATTCCATTTTTTTTAAATGAGGGAAAGAAAGAGGGCCTTAAAAATCATGATCAAGAACAAATTGAATCTCATGATGAGGATGAAATAACTCCCAAATCAAAATTATTAGGATGAGGATGAACATGGTTTTATGATACACAGATCTATAAGAAATAAATAGGCTAAATTGTATTTTTCGTCCCTTAACTATTTAGGTAGTATCGTTTTGATCCCTTAACTAAAATTCGATTTATTTTGGTCGCTTAACTTCTCTCTATTACACATTTTGGTCTTTTCCGTTAGTTTTAATTCAAAAACGTTAGGTTTTCTTCATCTTCTTCTCTTCTTTTCATCTTTATATCATCTCCATCAACCTTCAACAACAAGAATCCCAGAAAAATTCTATAAGAAAATGAAGAAAACCTAACATTTTTGAATTAAAACTAACGGAAAGGACCAAAATATATAACGGAGAAAAGTTAAGGGATCAAAACAAATCGAATTTTAATTAAGAGATCAAAGCGATACTACCTAAATAGTTAGAGATCAAAAATGCAATTTAGCTAAATAAATAATATAGTACTGCAAATTTACACGTGAAAGGATACATGGTTACTGAATACGACATTCACACAGGACTAGTATGTACTACAACATACACCTTAATCTTAATTTTGTTCTTATCCAATTTTAATACTCCTATTATTATTAAGGCCATAGATAGATCAAACTAAATAACAAACAATACATTGGATTTGGATTATTCTTGAAGAATCATGCAACTCATTTTCAAAAAAAACGACTAATAGATTAACATTATAGTCAAATACGTATAACAGTTAAAATCATAAACAGTGACCTTTGACTAGCTAAGGATCATATACTTACTAGTCTTGTCTATTTTTTTTGACTATAAATAAAGATAAAGGACCCTCTCTCTCTCTCTCACACACACACTTCAACTGAAGAAGTGAAGTGAAGTGAAGTAGAGAATGAGGAGTAAGATTGGATTTGAGATGGTGGTGGTGTTGGTGACCCTCTTGTATGTTTGGTTGGTTAGTGTCAATGCTTCATCATTAGGTAACAACTATGAGGGAGAGCATCTCAGAAGAAACCTTCTTGCTAATGGCCTTGGTAAAACTCCTCCTATGGGGTATGTCACTAAATTCCTTCTCTTAATTTTGTTGGATTAAGTGCTTTTTAGAATAGTAATACTTTAATTAGCAAGGAATACTAAGAAATGAAAACAATTTTGATTTTGTTTTATTTACTTTCCCTTCATCTAAAGATTTATGATACTGAGGTTTTTATAACATTTTTTTATTATACAGGTGGAATAGTTGGAATCATTTCAGCTGTCAAATTAATGAAAAAATGATCCGAGAAACTGGTATTTTCTCCTTAATTTATAGTTTATGTGATTTATGTATAGTATACAAGATAATGAATATGATAAACTTGCCTTTGATTTTTGCTTATACATATGTGCTCAATTAAGAATTTAGACTGACTGTAAATTTTGTGTACTCCTTACAGCTGATGCCCTTGTTTCAACTGGTCTATCTAAGCTTGGATACACCTATGTCAACATAGGTATTATTTGTTTCCCATTTCAAAAACAAAATCATGATTTGTTTCAACTTTTTACTTAGCAAAGTATCATAAGCACTCGCAATTAACCTTTATCCACAAATTTTCATTGATGCAGATGATTGTTGGGCTGAACTTAATCGTGATAATAAGGTACAGTCTTACAATTTTCACATGCTTTCATTCTGTTTTAGTACTTGATTTCTGAAAGTTCTTGTTTTAGGGTAATCTGGTGGGAAAGAAATCAACATTTCCTTCTGGCATCAAAGCACTTGCAGATTATGTTCATAGCAAGGGTCTTAAGCTTGGAATTTATTCAGATGCAGGGTAAATAAACAAAAAATTATCCCCTTGTGTTTTATTTTTTTCATTACTTTCTAACTAATCTTTATGCTGACCTTTCACAGGTATTTTACATGTAGCAAACAAATGCCTGGTTCACTAGGTCATGAGTTCCAAGATGCCAAAACTTTTGCATCATGGGTACTTCAAATATTTGTGTTTTTTATTTATTTATTTTTTTTATCATTTTTTCTTAGTACCTACCTATCAATATCTATGTAACCATGCTTATTTTGCTTGATTATAGGGCATTGATTATTTGAAGTATGATAACTGTTACAATGATGAATCAAAGCCCACTGTGAGGTAGTCAGAAATATATTTGCAATTTTGCATACTACTAGTGTTGTAGTTTCCCTTATAGAACTGCATCTTATAATATTTCATACATGATTTTGAAAAACATGGCCTTCTTATGTATAGATATCCTGTTATGACTCGAGCTTTAATGAAGGCAGGTCGTCCAATCTTCTTTTCGCTATGTGAATGGTAATTATTCTATTTTAGTATCTTATTTATCTTTTGATCTATGTAGCACATATTGAAGGTGTATCCGGTATCTGACATGTGTGGCTGTTTGACATCAACACATTTGATTACATTTAATCACTTTCATTTTTTAAAATTATTATCGGTGTATATGTCAGCATCGGATCTGGTGTACATATGTGCCAGTGCTTTATAATATCCAATTTTAAGTACTCCTCTCTAATCAAACTTTCTTTGTTTATTAGGGGAGATATGCATCCAGCTAAATGGGGTGCTAAAGTGGGAAATAGTTGGAGAACTACTGGTGACATAATTGATTCATGGGAAAGGTATAAACCATGCACTCGATTTGTTGGTACTACTAGTTTTTTGAAATGTAAACAAGTTGAACAATTGTGTATCCTACTATCCTTAGCTACTAGCTAATAAAATTAACTTGTTTTATGCAGTATGATTTCAAGGGCTGACATGAATGAAGTTTATGCTGAGCTTGCAAGACCTGGCGGCTGGAATGGTTAGAATTGCATTTGTTTAACAACTTTTTGTGAAAGACATCGAGTTTGCATCTTGATTTCATGATATAATTTATGACTCAGGATATTCATTTAACATTTTAACTCAACAGATCCTGATATGCTTGAGGTTGGAAATGGAGGGATGACAAAAAATGAGTATATCGTTCACTTCAGTTTGTGGGCCATTTCAAAGGTTCTATTATTCTCGTCTCCAAACATCCTTATTTATGTGAAAGCATGTATTTTACGGACCTGAATTCACTGCTCTACAAATATCATAGAGTTCTACGCAGTATTCAATCTTGACCATTGATTTGAGATCAAACATCTCAGATTACACAATCAGTAGATTAATTTTAAATGACATCGGTTGTTGATTTGGAATTGGACAACCAAGATCTCTAACTGCGTCACAGAAGATATATTTCCGTATTGTACTGTGCTTCTTTTTTCACTGGTTCACAAGTGATGGTTTATTGCAGGCTCCTCTTCTTCTCGGTTGTGATGTTAGAAATGTGACTAAAGACACCTTGGAGATAGTTTCTAATAAGGAAGTTATTGCAGTTAACCAAGGTGATGCATAATTTGTCATTTTGCGATTTTTCAATCATTGTAATATATGCTACTGATATTATGTTATATATTTTATCACACGATAGATTCCCTTGGCGTACAAGCTAAAAAGGTTAGGATGGAAGGTGATGCTGAGGTAATTTTCATTCCGAATACGGCATACAATTTTGTCTCAAGCGTCACCTGTATAGAATTGGATTGTCTTCTGTTAAATGAAGATCGTCAAACTACTCATATTTTGAGTTGCATTTTAAAGAAAATTTAGTGAATTCAAAATAAAAGACGTACAATCTTAATCCAACGGCTGAGACAATGTGCTTTTAGAATGATTGTGCCTAATAATTTGGCACTATGTTTATTAAAGATTTTTGTTCTTATCTGCATGTTTTGTTGGATAGATATGGGCAGGTCCTCTTTCAGGATATAGGGTAGCTGTTGTGTTGCTTAATAAAGGCACTCAGAAGCATATTGATATAACAGCTAATTGGGATGACATTGGCATTCCTCCAAAAACAGTTGTTCAAGCAAGAGACCTTTGGGAGGTAATTCATTGTACATTTGTTTACATTCAATTTATGTTGTTTTCTATGATATGTTAATTGCATTGCATGCTTTTGTATTTTTATATATTGCACTTTGTTGGATACTGCTGAGGTTATAAATAAGGTTTTTGTCTTGATTGTTATGAATGCAGCACAAGACATTGAAGACACCTTTTGTGAATAAGTTGAGGGCAACCGTAGAATCACATGCGTGCAAAATGTTTGTGCTGAAACCAGTAGCATGAGTTCTAAAAGACTAGAACACAGTTACTTAGATTGCAGCTTTTGGAAGCATTGTTGTTAATTGGAAATAAGTTTGTTTGTTTCTGAGTTAAATAAAATGTCAACTTGTATATCATCAGTTTAAGTTTATTTAACATTGAAATCTGCTTCAACTTCACTTGATTGAAGTTTTCTAGCTACCTTTCTTAATCCCTCTTGAATTCTAACTCAACCACTTAAGAATGAGATACTTAAGAGGAGGGTTTTCTTATATTACATGACAAACAATACCAAAAAAAAAAACATCAAATAATATTGGAACACATATTACATTCTTCAACTGATAACATATTACTGGAAAAGATCAAAGTTAACATTAGAACTTACATATTAATAATATACATTCCAGTTTCCACATTAGTTTTGCAAATGGACATTAAAAATAAGCCCTGCAAGTTTGTTGAGAAGAAAGTGCGAAAGTAATAGACATAACACCGTGGTTTTAAATTGTTGTCGCAATCGTGGTCGGTCGTTGTGATTGCGATCATTGCGGTGTGAAATAAGTTTACGTTAAGTCGACATAGAAACATTTCATTTTGATCAACATATATTCGTTGAGAGGTGTTTGACATACATAGTTGTGAGAGACTCAAGAGAGTCAAAATTTTCTTAAAATCTCAAGTAGGTAAGAGCTTTACCGGTCTTAAAATGTCATTTTATTTTTTTATAAAGGATGAGATTGATTCCCCATAATTATAGAAATTATTGACATTCGTAATCCATATGGCAGTAGACTTTAGTCTTCTTTTCTTGACAAAAATAATAAGCTTTCAAATGTCAAACCAAACTTAGCATTTTGATCAGAATCATGCACTACCGCTACATGTGATGTGTTTGGCGTCCCTACTGCTGGATAAACTCTCATTGATTGTCGTAATTTTATTTGTTTCTTCTAGTCTTCAATTTCTTTTTAAGAAAGTTAGTAATAATTCATTGTACTGTGATGGTAACATAACTCCTTATATCAATTTCCTAACATAATAAGGTTGTAAACCATAAGGTTGAGGCCGTGACTATATCTAAAACTCAAACAAATTTTGGGAGAAATTTTCTGCATCTCCCAGCAGGACTTATGCAACCATTTGAAAACACATATTTTGTTAGGAAAAATATTCATGGACATCCTTTTTAGCCGTACACCATGAGAGATATAGAAATAGAGAGAGTGATGTGATTAAAATGGAGGAGTGTTATTTGAACTACAATTTATTTGACAACTAGTTGGTCAAGTCTAATTCAATTGACAATACTAATATTATTAGATTGGTTATTTTATTCTAATTCGAATTTCAACACCATATATGCTAGTTTATGGTGATGTTTGTCATTTTATCTACGGAAAAAAAAATACACTTTTAAACATATGATTTCATCTAAAAATATACTTTTAAGATCGTGTGTGATTTTGTTATAAATGTGAGATGAGAAAAGTTCATTAAACTTGAATTTTTTAGACATGTTAGATGGATTTGTCAAAAAAAGTAAAAGAAATATTCGATGATACATTGTTTACTTTTTTTAACTATGTTATTGATGCATTGTATCCCCCCTCCTCTTTAAGGGAATATCCCTAAACCTTTGTCGATAAATAATTTTATTAGAGAATTTAACTAGCCATCTTTAATAATATATCATCTTCTTTCTTAAAAAAATAATCATTATATATCAACTACTAACCACATCTTCTCCATCCACATGACTCAAAGTCTCAAACCCAAAATATCATTTAGGGATTCGAAATCAAGTTTAATAAGATATCGTTTGTTTGGTTCAACTTCTACATCGTTAAAAGTATTTTTGGTAGTTTTAAAAGTAAAAACTAAAAATTCCAACATGTTTCGTTCAACTTTTCAAAATCAATTCTCATCTCCAAAAACAATTCTAGTTGAAGCTACCATTCCTATCTTTAAAGCTAACTAGAATCATTTTTCCATTAAATTTTATATTTTGATTATTACAACCTATTATTTTCCTTTATCAATTCTCTTTCTTTTTTGCTTTGTATTTAATTTGATGAACCAAATTTAATCAAAAAATTTAACGAAACAAATTAGTCCCAAAATGTATTTATGATCATGGGTTACTAAGTTTTTGATTTTACATAATCACATAGTATACTTATAATTTTAAAGAGGTGCTAAAAGCCTAAAACATTAAGAAATTCAAAAGGAAAAAGTCTGTGTGTACACAACACATTATGCATAAAATCTCGAATTATGCCCTTCTTCCAACAAGTTTTGCTCTCAGCCAACCAAACTGACCAAAATACAACTGCATTAGTTAACATGCACAAGTGTAAACGTGGCGGGACTTAAGACATGCAAGTGTAAAACACAGCGCGAGTTAACTCATGTTGAGCATTAACACTTGCGTGAGTTAACTCACGCCTAGGGGTGGCAAAAAAATCCGTGCCCGCAGGTATTCGCGGATAAAATCCGTCATGGACACGGGACAGATAGCTAAACGGATACCCGCATGTATAATAAATGGGTATTTAACTACCCGTTACTTAATGGACATGGACATGGATTTGATAATACTCGTGCCTGCGGGTATCCGTATCCGTTAATAAATTACTAAAATATTCATGTATATATATAAGAGTTTGGTGTCTCAAAAAACCCTAGCTTTTATTTGGAGGTTTATATGCTTTTTGGATGTTTATTTGGATTTTGGATGTTTTTATCCTTTTATTTTACTTCAAAAATTTGTATGGATTATGTAAGAATCATATGCATTAAGGTATGATGAATTTGCTTGGGATTATGTAAAAATCATGATTTTATTATGAAATTCGAATGGAATATGTTATGTATGGATCTTTAAAAGTTGAAGTTTGTAGGTAATTAAAGAAATAATTTTTTTTATAAAAAAAATTAATTTAAAAATCCATGGGTACCCGCTAATATATGTGGGTATCTAAATACCCGTGAATTATCCGTATAGAGATATCCGCACGGGTACGGGGACGGGTATGGATACCAAGTTTATCTAACGGGACGGGGACGGGGACGGATATCATACTACTCGTTTCCATGGATACCCATTGACATCCCTACTCACGCCTACTGATATATCAGTACAACATTAAATGTTGTACTTATATGCATTCAATGCAAACAATGTCATTAACGACTCGTAATCTTTACACACTCATAATTGAACCGAATTACGTCAGTTTAACAACATTATCAGATAATACGACATAATCGATCAAATTTACCCAAAATCATCGTTTTTCTCACTATTACATAATCACACATAATGATCCAAACGGTCCAAATCATACAAATTCGCTGGTAATGACCCGTAATCACTTAATCACAATTAACGATACGTAAACGATCCAAATTACATGAATATGTACTTAAATTCCCAAAATCACATAACGGTCCAAATAACCAAAATTCATCGTTTTTCTCAAAATCACATAATCACATATAAACAATCCGAATTACACAATACAGACACAAATTCGAACAAATTATGATATTACACTTCAACTGATCGGACGTAAAGGTGTAAAGTGTTATTTTCAACCATCACCCTAAACATGTAATCAACGTCGCTATCATCTTCGACACGTGGAAAATATAAGGTCTTCCAAAAGCCATCTTCCCTATCCTCCCACAAGTCCACGTCTGGCACATCTACTATTACATCATCTCTTTGATGTAGATTTTCATATTGTAAGGGTATTTCTTGAGACGTTCTTGAATGCCATTTCACTCCTCCATCACGGAAAAATCATCATCAACCTCTTTTCCTTGTACACTCAACCTTTTCCAATGAGGGTATATATCATCCAATACAAGAGGCAATTTTGGTTTACTCTTCATGGCAATAATACACGCACAAGATAAACCGTACGATGTCTTTTGCACACAACCACAATCTTCCTCACCAAAGTTGAATGTCTTGGAGCGTTTCAATTCATCATAGATAAATTTCAATGCGCGTCTAGATACATAACCCTCCAACTTTCTCATCATCTTGATTTTTTTGTATTTGTGTTCGAAGACTGTTTTGTTCCTCCCAAAACGTCCTTGTATCTCACCAAATTGCACAACCAACATCTTGTCTATTTCATCCCAACATGATGTCAAATCACCCACGCTACTACTCAAATATTTTTTCAACACACCATGAGCTGATTCAACAATGTTGGTGGTTCTACACCCTAGATTTAAGACTTTATCCGTCCATGCCCTCACAAATTTTTTCTTAAGGTTCAAAACAGCGGTTTCAACATATTTTATGAATTCAGGAAATGACATGCATATCTCTTTGAATTTTAACAAAACACTTGCATATGATTCCTCCGTAGGAGATTCAACCAAATTTTTCCAAGCGCTTACGACTTTCTCAACAATATCTTTATTATCTTGCTTGTTCTTCTTCACTTCTTTCTTGTCAACTTTTGCACCCTTAGGAGGCTTTGGGTTAATTCTACAATGTGTTATGCACTTAGCCCTTACATTCTTCCCAATATGAAAAAAAAAACATAAGGTACGTTTCAGGGAAAATTGTGGCAACAGAATTCATTAAACTCATATTCTTGTCGATGGCAATCACCTTAGGCATGTTATCTTTTAAGGAGAAAAGACATTTCACCATCTTAAGTGCCCAAGTAAAGTTATCCTCTTGTTTAAGGTGAAGAAAGGCAAAACCAACAGAATACTTCATTTTGGTAGAGGTGCAACCAACTATCTCAAATAACGGCATTCGGTGGTTGTTGATTTTGTAAGTGGAGTCCATGACCAAAACGGTCGGAAAAGTGTTGAGCAATTTAATTGACTCTGGATGAGCAAAAAATATGTCTTCAAGAGTGGTTTCTTGATTATTGCATCTTTTGTAAAGACGTATTGATGCTCCTCCAACTTCGAAATCAAGTATTGCAACTCCGTCATGTCACGTCTTAGCCCCTTGCGCCATCTTGTTCGCACATTATACACTTGCTTGAAGTTGTCACACTTTCTTTGATATTTTGCTTCAAATTGGTGAGAATATTCCGAGACACCGTCAAGTTCTTTGTCATGTCAATAAATTTTTCTTCTCCTCCGCATTAAGTCTACCCGCAAGAAGGTGGCCTTCTAACTTTTCCTCCAAGTCATGGTTGTGCATTCCACAAAGCATTGCAATCCACCAATCATTTGTCTCCTTATCAAAGAAATCTTTCAACCTAAATGGACATTGACATTTCCTTGAGCTGATGCCTTCAAGGTTCGGTTTCTTCCTCGTCTTAGGTGGCTTGTATATCCCACTCCTTTCACATTGCATTGTCAAGTACGGTATTTTGTAACTTGATTTATCTATACAAACAGTAAATCTGGCCCTTTTCCCTTGTCGACGAACCCAACCAAGTGACTCTTCTCGCTCTCTCCATCTTGCATTTGTTGTAAAAAATGAGGCGACGTCGCGAACTTTGCAAACAACACCGATATGTACCGGTTTATGTTCTTCAATTTTACCGATGTGAGCTTGAAATGGAATTTTGACTTTAAACGGTTTCACATTGACGGTTGGTTTGACATCGCTGGAACTTAAGCCGGAAGCTTCAATTTTGGCCAGTTTCGGTTCAACGTCATCACCCACCACATTGTCAACCATCTCACTATATGTCTATTGAATCAAAAAATAACAAAGGAAAAATAAATAAATAAATTGTGGAACAAGCTAACCAATAACAAAAGTGGCGCAAACAATTCAAAAAACTGGATTGCACACAGTAACGTGACTTAAGCCACGCAACACTTAACTCCTGCGTGACTTAAGTCACGCAGCCGTTAACACTTGCGCAAGTTAACTTGCGCCAAGGCCTATTCTCTACGAAAACCAGACGAACCAAGCACCAAAACCAGCAAAATGAGATGAGTTTAGATGATACATTACTTGATATTTGATGTTTGATGAGCGTAGAAACTTGCTTACTGAAGATTTGCAATGATTTGGAATGAGGATTTTGACCCAAATTGCACATTTGAGGTTTTTGAAGGTGGGGGGAAAGAAAATAGTGCTTGAAATAATAGACTGATAGGTTTTGTACAGAAACAATAACTCTGCATTACTTAACTCACGCGGCGTGACTTAAGTAACACATGGGTAAATGTGTAATTTCAGTTGAGCGCGAGTGTTTTGTGCTGGAAGAAGGGCATAATTCTAAAATCTCGTGTCCCATTTAAATAATCAAAACAATTACCACTAATTATTTTGGATCATATGGATTTACTCCATCCGTTTCAAAATATAAGCAAAAGTTACTTTTTAGGTTCATTCATTTAATGATGTATGTGGTTCATAATATGGACCACATACATCATTAAATGAATGGACCTAAAAAGTAAATTTTGCTTATATTTTGAAACGGAATGAGTAGTTTATAATTGATACTTCAATTTTAGGGAAATTAGGTATTTTATGTATATACCACTATATTCCTAAAAAAAGAAAAATACTAATGCTAATAATAATGATTGAATTTGAATGAAATTTTGTTGTTTATGTAGTTGTATGCCCACCTCACCTCAAAAGTGTTTATAAAATGAAAAGTTTGAAGTTGAGATGTTGAGTGGTGCAATAACAACATAGAGACGAAACCGCGTATATAGAACAGACTAAGCATATATACGCGCTTGTTGTTCTGTTCGGCTGTAAGATTCTGCCATCACCACAAAACCTATCTGTCCACACCAACCATCACTATTGCATTCTTATTCTTATTTTCTTTCCCTAAAATACTTCAAATATAAAATAAATGAGCTGAGTAACTAAATTATATAAAGACAAACTCATAAAGGGTTAGAATCGATTCGACGCATATTGATCTTTGCTAGTGTTCGTTGAGTTTTAAAACCTGTTGTGACACAGCAGGGGTGGCCCTGAGGGCGGGCTTGAGGGCAGTCCATGGCACCATTTGTTTAGGGGTACCAAAATTATTATTATTATTTTTTGGTCAAGTAACCTAGTGTGGAAAAGTAAGGTGTCTGGGGGTTCGAACCCCTGCCCTTGCATAATTTATGCAATGTCCATACCAACTGAGCTAAGCTCACGGAGACCAAAATTATTATTTTTATTTAGTAGTTAGTAGTACTATATATATTTCTTTTTAATTCACTTATATAAAAAAAACTAACACATATTAAAATTGTGTTAATCATCTAAATTGCTGTTGAAATTTGTTATGGTATGTGTGTGAAAGAAATAATAAAATTCGAAGAAATATGAGTTGGAACGTATACCTTTTCTACAAAAAATATTCCTTTGAAAGAATACTGTGAAAATGATATAATGAACTGATAATAAAGATAACACAAAATGCATTGCACGCATTAGCACTAAGCAGCAGAAGGTGACCTTTTCAACTAAAAGATTAACAATATGTTTTCTTTTTCATTGAGAAAGAGACCTTCTAAACAACATAGAAAATTATGCTAATTATTTATTTAATAATAATCACATCATCGTCAAATTGAACAAGTATCGCCTCCATTTACGCATACCGCAAAAGTCAAGGAGCATGAAACAATACAGTAAGACACAAAAATGTAAAGATTCATTCAAAAGCTTAAAAGGAGAGAATTTAGGTGTGAACTATTACGGGTAATTTCAAAAGGAGGAATATCACTAACTAACTGAAACTAAGATAATTTAAGTCATGTCGAACTTTATTAATAAGATAATTTAACGATCAATAGAGTGTGAGTGTGGTTAGAGAACTTAATTTTACAATAAAGGCATTAAGATTTGAAAAATTAGGATCTCTTACATACGGTTCAAAAGGAGTATTATATTCCCTAGGCATTAGGTAGGCTGATTAGTAAACCATTGTATTAAACTTGTTACAGTAAATGTAAATTTGGTTTCACTCATGAAGAAAGTAAAATTGATTTTTATATGTGTAGCCTTTGATTTTGACATGTTTAAATGTCTAAGAGTAACCCCAAAAAAAAGTCTAAGAGTAAAATTGATATTTCATCTGGAATGAATTCTAATCTAAACCTAGAATTAGGAGCTTTTGCCCCTAATATTATGTTTAATATTGAATTAATGTTTGATCTACTTTTATATATACCTATAATGGGTGTAAAATAAATTTTACATTCGTATTCAATAAGAGTTCACTTTTTTTGTCATGTCATTGATTTTTGAGTGTCGTGAGAACATCATGAAGAACCCGACAACATAATATACAAATATAACGTTAGAAAAACAGATTGAAGATTCAAATTTTGCACTTCACCATATCAAATGTATGTGCAACCATTTATCATCCAAGTCACTCTTATGAGGTTTGAAATTAAATATTTTTTTATCAAATAGTTTAGCGTTTAAAATTCTCTTTTAAACAAGAATAACTAAATAATTTATTGCTTAAACCTCAACTCCTACGTCTTTGTCTACTGAGTTATGTTGACTAAAATGAAAGTAATTATACTAATGCCAAAATGATGAATCTTTATTAGATCTCGATGTAAAACCATTTTGGTTTTTGATTTTTTTTTTCTTCTTTAAGTCAATTTTTGTTAGGTGAATTAAATTGTATTTTTATTTTTTTTAACTTTTTGCGGTTATTGAATTTAGCATTTTCTCTTACAAGTTAGTGAGTTACATACAAGTTGGGAGCAGCATTTAACAATTGTTTCTGCAACTTTCTCACCCCATTTCCTTCTTCCACAATTTCTCTCTCTGGTCTCCAACTGGCAACTGCAACTAGCAACTCTAATCCAACCCTACATACACAACAAGATCTCTCCTCTTTGACCCACCAAGTTGCTTCCTTTTCCTTTTTCAGCTCATCTTTCTTCCTATGGCATAAGGTAAAACCTTTTCTCTTTCTTCCACCGCACTTTCTCTTCCTTCACACCATCTTCATCATTTTCCCTTGCTCAATTTGGAAACTTTCACTCTTCTTAACTCTAAATCCACCTCATCATTTTCCCTTGCTGAATTTGGAAACTTTCACCAATTTCATCATAACCCCCCAATTTACTTTCCTGATCTGGCTGTTATAAAAATCAGATCTTTTTATCAAATTTAGCCTCTTTCTTTGTTTTACAATTCTGGGTTTGTTTAGATTTCAATTGTAATAAGCTAGAAACAAAAAACAAAACAAGGGTTTTGTTTATTTTGTGATTTTGGACTTGTTGTGTTTCATGGTCATGATGAGGAACATGAACAAATACTTTGTTTGTGTTCCACTGTTTGTGTTCTTAGTGCTAGCTATTGAGCTTGTTCTAGCAGCAGATTTTAAGCCAACAGATAAAATTCTGCTGAATTGCGGCGGTCCTGCTGTTAGTACTGATCCTGATGGCCGTGAATGGACCACTGATAATGGTTCAAAATTTGGTTCATCAGCTGTAAAATCCACCACATCACAGGCTGCAACTCAAGATCCTGCAGTTCCACAGATTCCTTTTATGACTGCGCGTGTTTTTCAATCGCCGTATACCTATAGTTTTCCGGTGGCTTCCGGTTGGAAGTTCCTACGGTTGTACTTTTATTCAGCTTCTTATGGTGGGCTTAATGCATCTGATGCGCGGTTTGGTGTGACAGCGCAATCATACACCGTGCTTAGGAATTTCAGTGTTTCTGAGACTGCTTTGGGTTTGAATTATGATTACATTGTGAAGGAATATTGCATTCATGTTGATGAAGGAACCTTGAATGTGACTTTTACTCCATCTGCCAATGCATCAAAAGCCTATGCATTTGTGAATGGGATTGAGGTTGTGTCCATGCCTGATATTTATACTTCTACAGATGGAACCACAATGATTGTTGGTACCGAGACTACTTTCACCATTGACAACAGCACTGCACTTGAGAATGTTTATAGGTTAAACGTGGGCGGGAATGATATTTCGCCTTCCAAAGATACTGGCATGTTTAGGTCGTGGACCGATGATGTGCGTTACATTTATGGGGCTGCATTTGGAGTTACCGAGACTGCTGATCCAGAAGTGAAGCTTGAGTATCCTCCAGGAACACCATCTTATATTGCTCCGTCCGATGTTTACATGACAGCCAGATCGATGGGTCCGAATCCCAATATCAGCTTGAATTGGAACTTGACTTGGATTTTCTCAATTGATTCTGGGTTTTCCTATCTTGTGAGACTTCATTTTTGTGAGGGCACGACAACTATAACCAAGATTAATCAAAGAGTATTCGATATATTCCTCGGTAATCAAACTGCTCAGGACGCGGCTGATGTTATTGGCTGGGCAAAGAGTTTTGACCTTCCACATTCAAATGGGGTTCCAGTGCATAAAGATTATGTTGTATTTGCTCCCAATGGGCCACCACAGCAGGACCTGTGGCTTGCACTGCATCCAGATACAGCTTCCGGGTCCAATTACTACGACGCAATCTTGAATGGAGTAGAAATATTCAAAATCAGCGATAGTAAAGGTAATCTGGCAGGAACAAACCCTCCTCCTCCTCTGGTGCAAGACTTAATTGATCCGTCATTGGCTAGGAAATCTAGTAAATCCAAGAGTCATACAGGAATCATTGCTGGAGGTATTGGTGGAGGAGTTGCTTTACTACTTTTGATTGGGCTATTTGCGTTTGGCACTTCTCGTCGCCGTAGGAATGGAAAAGATTCTAGTACAAGTGAAGGGCCGTCTGGCTGGCTTCCACTTTCTCTTTACGGTAATTCACACTCTGCAGCTTCTGCCAAGACGAACACAACCGGAAGTTATACTTCCACTCTTCCATCAAACCTTTGTCGTCATTTCTCATTTGCTGAAATCAAGGCTGCTACAAACAACTTTGACGAATCTTTGATTCTTGGTGTGGGAGGATTTGGCAAGGTTTACAAAGGAGAAATTGATGGTGGATCAACCAAAGTTGCAATTAAACGTGGGAATCCACTCTCTGAGCAGGGTGTGCACGAATTCCAAACTGAAATTGAAATGCTCTCCAAACTTCGTCACCGACACCTTGTTTCATTGATCGGATATTGTGAAGAGAACACCGAAATGATCCTTGTCTATGATCATATGGCCTATGGAACACTCCGGGAGCATCTATACAAGACTCAGAAACCTCCACTTCCATGGAAGCAAAGGCTTGAGATATGCATTGGATCTGCTCGAGGTCTACACTATCTCCACACCGGTGCTAAACATACCATCATCCACCGTGATGTGAAGACGACAAACATTTTACTAGATGAGAAGTGGGTGGCCAAGGTTTCTGATTTTGGATTGTCGAAAACAGGTCCTACATTGGATAATACTCATGTAAGTACCGTGGTAAAGGGTAGTTTTGGTTACTTGGATCCAGAATACTTTAGGAGGCAACAACTGACAGACAAATCCGATGTTTACTCATTTGGTGTGGTTCTATTCGAGGTACTGTGTGCTCGCCCGGCTTTGAACCCAACACTTGCCAAGGAGCAAGTGAGTCTAGCTGAGTGGGCAGCTCATTGCTACAAAAAAGGCATACTTGACCAAATCACTGATCCTTATCTGAAGGGCAAGATTGCCCCGGAATGTTTTAAGAAGTTCGCCGAGACCGCGATGAAGTGTGTGAATGACCAAGGCATTGAAAGGCCGTCCATGGGTGATGTCTTGTGGAACCTTGAATTCGCTTTGCAGCTGCAAGAAAGTGCGGAAGAGAGTGGCAACAGTTTCGGAGGAATATGCGGTGAAGACGAGCCATTGTTTGCAGATTCTAAAGGAAAGAAAGACGTGGATGCGGGTTATGATGGTAATGTGACCGACTCCAAAAGCAGTGGCATGTCGATGAGCATTGGAGGTAGAAGCTTGGCTAGCGAAGACTCTGATGGGTTAACTCCTAGTGCTGTGTTTTCACAGATCATGAATCCAAAAGGACGTTAAGGTTTCAACCATCTAGTAAGAATTCCATATATTACACGGTCAAACACTCAAGTTGGGTGGTGCAATCTTCTTTAAGCAAATCTGAACTTTACTTGTTAATTTTCCTACTATTATAATTATAATTATAATTATAATTATAATTATTATTCCTTTTGTAATATTGTTTCTGATTAATTATTATGAGTATAAGTTGTAATATGTGAACATAAAAGATTGAAGAGCAAATGTTTTTTAACGAGGTTGTTGTAATCTTAATCTTTGGAAACCGAAGGGGTTCCACCATGATTCATGAGACCTACTAGACAATGGTTACAAGGGTCACACTAGAAATGGAAGTATCTCTATTGCGCAGTTTACAATCTTGACCGATCGATCCAATTAATGGCCGAGATTGTTTACTGCGTGTTAATTTGTGCTTCTCACTCCCTTTTTATGAATTAATTGGGTACTCGTGTTTTTGCATGGGTCGCGTTGGTTTCGCCACATTTCTTGACATCTATTTTTGTTGTTGATAAATTTAACATCTATTTTCCGCTTAAAAAATAAAAAGAAATTAACATATATTTTCCTAGGTTAATAAACTGAGGTGTTCTTATATTATCACAATTTTTATGTTGTAAATTATCAGATCATTTATTTCTTTATCATAAAGAAAACATGCTTCACACTTGGTGTACAAAAACATAAGTATGCTTGATATTAATGCAATGAATTGGATATCTTGATTCTTGATTATCAGCACTCTTGTATGCTTAAATTGCATACATTCACAGAGTCCTATTTCTTAAGCATAGACACTCACCTCCAAGTTTATTGAAATGACTCAATTTTTTTTTTACTCATATTGCTTCTATTTTTACAAAATAAAAAGAATGCGTGTAATTGAGTAAAAAAATAATGTAGTTTATAGACTAGAGGTGGACAAGACCATCTTAAGCAATTTATTTTATTATTGATATAGATATATATATAAGAATCATAAATATTTTGAAGGGTGGAATGTTTATATTAGTATATAGGAATATAGGATATGACATATGAGGATTGAGGGTAAGCACTCAGCAAGACGTGTGGAAGTGTTAGAGAGGAAGAGCTTTCCTCAACTTTTGTTTGTATGTATAGGTTGTCAACAGGTAGACATAAGAAAAAGAAATACTATATATATATATATATATAGGGAATAAAAATGAGGAAATGGTCCTACTCCATTGATGAATCGTTCATATTATGAATGTGACACTTAACACCGTCATATATGTATTATTTGTTTGTTTATTCATTGTGTTGTGTGTATCTTAGCTTTTATTATAGAGGGTTAGCAAATTAAATATATAGCACTGGTCAAGAAAATCATTAAATTCACAGCGAAGTTGATCTGGCTTATGATAAATTAAATTGCGTTATTTGAATTAGCTGGAGGTGTAAGGTTTAGGTTTATTGTCTCAATGAAGTTGCATTAATAAACATGACATAAGGTGGATGGGTGTATTATTTGGAATAATTGAATGTATGTTTGAATTAAGGTTTCATAGAATCATGGTTTGTCATTCTGATTTTAGTAAAATTATACCTTCGAGGTTTAACAAAGTAAAAAAAAAAATATACATAAACATTTTGAAATGAAGTTTTTTTTTTTTTTTTACAAATAAATGAAGATGTTATTAATAGCTTATTTTATTGGATCAAACAAAATATACTAATCTAGTAGCTTCCAAATTAACTCAAGTCTCAAACATTATTTGGAGCAACTATTGCATAAACACAATCTCAAATAAAATTTATTTGGACATGCGCATGAATGATAAAATTAAAAGAAAAATGATATTAAGTGATGTGACTAAATTACTTCTCTTTTAAATTCTATCATTCATGTGTGTGCTTAAATATTTTTGATTTGAGATTGTGTCCAACTAAATATTTCTCACATTATTTGTTGACTCTGTAAATATCACTTGGGTGAATAAAGGCTGCAAGAGTGCGAATTTGCGGGTTTGAATCTTTAATACTACTGTTCTCCACAAGTGAGTGTGAATTTCACCGATAAATTCCTTGAAACAAAAAAAATAGAAGGAGGAATTTTATCCTAATTTGGTCACATTTTCATTATTACATTGCTTATATCTTATATAAAAAATTTATTTTATTTTTACAAAGGAGAATCAAAATGCCTTTAAACTTATATCTTAAGCGTAGTGGATGGAAAAAAGATGTGGTTGAGACTTAAAAAGAAGATATCAGACTAAATGTGGTGTATTAGTTTGAAAAAAAAATGTTATATTGTATTATATATCACTTTTTGTTAAGAGATGTATTATATATAACTTTAAAAGTCATGACCAAATTAATTTCATTCCAATGTGAAACCTTGCTTTTATTTTTGTCAAAAATAGGGGGATGGAAAATGACTAGTGACATGCGATGCAACAAACATACGTAGCAATGCTAGGCTGTATTGCATAAAGTCCAGTAGTCCACCACTAACTTTGTTAACCATGTGGTTTGGAAAATTATATTCTTCATAAATACTACTTTTTGTCATTTTTTTTTATATCTTCCAAGATAAAAATGGATTATGGTTTGACAATTTTGTCAAAAACTTTAAGTTATTTTAAATACAAATTCAATAATAATATTTTATAAAACGACAATGAACCCAAATTTTGGTATAAATGAAAAACCCAGTAATAGACAGATAATGGGATGCTTCGAGAGTTTGTTGAGAAAGCCTTGCAATTGGGCCAACCAAAATTTATTGACCACCTTTTTTTCATTTAAAAAATTGAATTAATTGTTAAATGGAGCTTTTTTTCACCCAAAAGTCTGGTTAGGATTTAGGAATAACTATGATGTAAACATTTTAAAAAAATAGAAGACAATTTTTGTGCTATTTAGAGGTGTACTTTCATGTCAAGTGTGTTGAAATCCTTCACCAGAAGACTTTATTAAAATCAATATGGACGGATCTTTTTTTGGTAACCCTGGCAATACAGGTTTTGGAGGTCTTTTGAAAAACAATAGGGGGAATTTGATTCATGGTTTTTATGGATCTTGTGGCAGAGCCACAAATTTATTGACTGAACTTTCAACTATTCAGAAGGGTCTTCAGTTGGCGTGGGATTTTGGTTATATGTCTATCATCATGGAATCGGACTCTCAGACTACTTTGGATCTTATTGTTGATACTAAACAAAATGATTTTTATCCTCATGCAACTTTGTTTTCTCTCATTAGAAAGTTTTCTTCTCTTTCATGGATGGTCTCATTTAGTCACACTTTGAGAGAAGGGAACGAATGTGTTGACTGGTTGGCTAAATTTGGTGCAACTAATACTGACTCTTTGAAGATGTGGACTTCTCCTCCTCCTCAATTGGATATCTTTCTGTTTGTGAATACCTCTAAAGCTTTTAGGCGGCGCATCGACTAGTTTTTTTTTTCTTCTTTCTTTTTCAGACAAAAATAATTTGTTCATGTTCACAGTACACACTTAGAATCATGTGGCGTTTTTTAGATATGTGGTTTCTTTTTCTTGTATGGAAGTAAGTACACATTCCATGTGACTAGTTTGATATCCAAAATCCATTGAGGGGCCAAAACTTTTCTTTTGTGCGAAAAACTACTCAAGCGGTTTAAGTTTTAGATTTGTTCTTTGCGAAGTGAAAGATGCTAGTCGTATTAATTAGAGGATATAATTGAAATCCAGAATTGAAAAACATATTAATATTGCACTCAAAATAGTAAAAATCTCTGTTTAGAACATTTTTCTATAAATAGATCACTCATTGTTGGACCAATGGAGTATAAGTTAACAACAAATGTACAGAAAAATGATAATAAAAAAAATAAATTGTGCTAAGTTTTAATACTCGAACCAATTTCAGAAAAAATTAAATGAAGAATAAATTCAAAACTTTAAACTATGTTAAAAGATCCATGAAGTAGTTTTGTCTTTTTTCTTCATTAAATAAATAAAACTCAAACCACATCTTATACAAAAAAAATCCAACTCTTTACCAGTCAAATCATAAGTCTATTGATTCCATGTAACTACCATTTTTCTTAAGACAATAATGCAGAACAAATTTTATATTTGCACAGCATGCTTTTTTAACTACAACATAACTTTGAATCAGAGACATATTCAGTTGAAATGTTTTATATTTACATCCAAGGAACAAAATAATTCAAAGACACTCACGGCAAAACGTTTAGAAGCACTCATGTCATGGTCAAGAATTCGCGACTTGTGAGGGAAGAAAAGCCGAAGCATCTACAAACATGAATAAAACAAGTCACTGCTTATTCTGAGGAACTGAATCAGCAATGGCAACAAGTTTCTTCTCAAGCTCTGGCTTGTTGGCTCCAACAAGTTTGTCAAGTTGTTGTCCATCTTTAAGAAAGAAGAAAGTTGGTGTGGCTTTGATGTCCCATGAAGTGCTGAAGTCCTGCAACATACACAACCATGTTCAATCAAATGTGTTGCCACTTGACATATACCAATTACACTTACCACACCATAAACAAACTACAAAGTAAATGATCATCAAAAAGATATGATTCACAATTTCAGTCCCCTTATTCTAATTCTGAAAATATAGTCCTCCAATTATTAAAATATCATAAATTTTCTCTACCACTGAATTTGAGACATATATTTGCCGATGTGTCAAGTTGAATAATGAGATGGCAAGTCAGTGAGTGATGTGACAATGCGTATGTGGATTAAATCTGATTATTGGGATAAATTCAAGTCACACATTGAATAGAGATAAGACCTGATTAGAGTTTATAAAACCCAATGATTAATAATTTCTTTTCCTTATCATTAAAGTGTTGTTTAAAAAATAAATTTAAATGACAACAAAATCAGATCTCCCAAAGAACATGTACTGTCATATCACCGACTTCTCGGCTCATTATTGAATAAGAAATATCAGCAAAAATAAGTCTACAATTCAGCGGTGGAGAATATTTTAAAATTTGGGAGAATATTTTTGGCTTTAGAAATGGAGTGACCAAAATAGTGGATCAACAAAAATAATTGGACCTAAAGTGAATACTATCATGTTCAATCAAATGTGTTGCAAGTTCACAAATACATCTCAGGAAACTTTATCCACAAAAAATTAATGAAATAATAATATTTATAACTTCAGTACTTACAGTTAGTTCATCCACATCAACTAATAGGAACATCATAGATGTGTATTTCTCAGACATCTCGCAGTAATATGGCGCAATCACCTTGCAAGGCCCGCACCACACTGCGCTGAAATTTGCAACCACCTGTTGAACAAGGAGCTTTAGTAGAAGCAATTGTACCCAAAGAAAATAAATTATATAGCATAAAGTCAAATAAAGTTAAGGAAAATATATGCTGGAAAATCTGCAGTCAATAAATTAAACATTTTAACCAAATATGGGAAGTCAATTCATAGTGTCTCTGAAATCATGTCAGAGTGAAAGAGAGTACTAACTAGCAATTACCGCTAATATGGCCTTGTTTGGATAAACAGTTTACTTGAGCACTTATAACATAAACATTTATCTTATAAGTGCTTATCTTCAAGATATTTCCTTAACAAAAGATCAGATAGAGTCGAATTGTTTTCATATAAGTTGTTTCCATAAGCTATCCTGGATAACTTATGGACATACAATAAGTTGTTTCCATAAGCTCTACCAAACAGTATCGCATGTTCTTATGCCAGTAAAATCTAGATAAGCTCAAATAAGTCGATTCAAACAGACCCTATATCTACACCACCAATAGATTGGGCAGAGAAAAATCATGTCACAAAAAAAAGAGACACTGGCCTAATTCAGATCCACTTCTAGCTTGAAAGAACTTTTCAATTAGAATAAGTTATGGACCTTCAGTCCGCAGAAATCCTTAATATAAATCTTTAGAGTAGTTCAATGAGAGAGCTTTCAAAAAAAATTAAGATGCCGAAGTTAATCTCAACTTATACAATAACTACTTGTCAAAAAACTCATAGTTAATGCAAGATTTTTGTATTATTTCTTTTATCACAAGTAATTCTTGAGAATTTTATCCAAACTGACTCAAAGTCAAGTGTCTTTCAAATGTAGAATTCTTTCTTTAGTTATACCACCAAAAAATTCCTAACGAGATTATGGCGGTTTTGAAAATACAGATGTTACCGAATACCAACTATACAAATGTGCGGTAAATTGTGGCAAGGTTTAAATGATTCATCCAAACAAAACAACAAAATGGAAATAGGTCTTCAATTGTATTGTACTGCATATTAAAAACTAGGTCAAAGTGAAACTTACAATTTTGCCATCCTTCTTTGCTTCTTCCAACTTTTGGTCCCAAGCTTCTTTGGTGGTAATAAGTGCCACATTCCCGGCAGCAAACTCCACATGTTGATCAGAATCATTATCCCTATCCCGAGACTACAAACATTAAAAACATGAAACTTTTCTGTCAATTGATTCATCAATAAATATCAAAATTGATGGATTGCAGAGCAAACATTAAGAGCTACAATACACCTAAACAATTTCCATTATTCCTTGTTTTTCAATTTACATAAACCAGTAATGGTTAGGAACAGAAATATCACGGATAGAGGCTTACAGAAGAAATTACTTCTAGTTACAGATTAGGGATTGTTGCATCATACTGAGTTAATAGGTTTTCACAGGTCAAAATCACTGCAACATCAGTTATGAGAAGGAATGGGGATGGAGAAAAGATATGTAATAAGAACTATCTTTAACTCAATGATTAGCCGTTTATCACCATTAAAAGATGAAGGGGGGAGGAGGTTTAGGGGTGAGGGGGAATAAGTGAAGAAAATGAGAACGCTACAGCAAATTAGTTCGAATGTTTCGCCTTTTCTTTTTTCTTTCTCGAACATGATTTTTATCTTACAAATAGATATTTATCAGAAGCAATTAATAACTCTTCGCACCAGTTACCTAGGCAGTGTAATTTGAACTGTAAGTTATTGACTGATACTTAGATGAATTAGAACAATTGGCAGACCTAAAATAATCTCTCCTTTCTGCATTCTGTTGTATTTGTTTCTCTATTGTTGCTTTACTATAACTGTTTAATTTATCTGCTACTGATCGCATACAACAGAATATGCAAAGGCAAGCTGTATATGTAAAAGTTAATCTCTATTTGGCTATCAAGTAAGTAAGTTTTTGCCACAAAAAGAAGGCGCGGTAAAAGACTATCAGTTCAAAGTCACAACAGCTGTCTTTCCTTATGCGTTGATTCTACCAAAGGAGCAACACACTACACACTTTAGGAAAAAATCAGGACCTTTGCTTATAGAGTGATCTTATATCTACAATTTATCGGAGAGAACAGAGGAAAGGCCTCAAACTTTAACTTTTAATGATCAATAACAGTAAATAATATGTTTGACGTATCCGAATATTCTTACCTTAGCCAAGCAATTCCCCATTTAAATATTTGAAAGCCGCTAACTTGTAAACTTTAATGAAAAGAAGCCTACGAAAGACCGCCTATTTCAGCAGAACAAATTCCCTGAAGTCCGCCAGAACAAAAGTTAGAGATTGATCAATAAATATATAATCATGCAACACTTAATTAGCGCATTATGAGCCTAGAAGAACAGGAAAAGCAAAAATTCAACAATATAAAAAAAGTGCACTCCAATAAATGTTCACTTAGCCATATATCAGAAATTATTTCCTTATATTTCTGAAGGTGCAAAATCAAGCAGGGGAAGGAAAATATTTAGAAAGACTCAAAAATCAACACCGTTCATTCCCCCTCGATCATAGACGATGGGTGTCTTTATTGAAGTGAAAATGAGAGTAAATAAAAATTACTCCAAATCGGGTTGGATAAACTTCTCAAGAAACTGATAAAGAAATCATTGTGCGTATGCGTTAGCCAATGTCAGCTGCTTTTTGGATCAAAATTTCAATGTTTTATGAGTCTTGTCTGATTCATATTAGGCATTAACGGTTAGCGGATGTTATGGGGATTACTACCCGACATTTGATTCTTCTGTCGTTTTTCTTTTTTCCGGGCTTAGGCTACGAATAAAGAGATATTAAAAGAATCTTACGATAATTTATGAGTTTCTTAAACAATAACTTCCCTAAACAACAACTTTCTGTACAAGTTGAAATTAACTTGTTTACTAAAGCTGGTTTATTTCTCAAACTTGCACACCGATACCCCGACAAAGGAACCGTTGAAACAATCTTTTAACCATACGTTATTTAACTCCCGGCAGAACTCCAGATTACAAGACCTCTTTTCCTTAGTAACCAGATGGTTAAAACCAAAAAAAAAAACACCACAAAGAATACCTTAAACATAACACAAGTACTCCAAAAAATGCAAAGCAAAGTAAATAAATTCCAAATGGGGTACATTAAAAACTCCCATTATTTGGATTTGTGATCAGAAAAATTCCTTGGTTGCTGAGAAACAAGAAAGGAAAAAGGCAACAAAACAGTAAATTATGAAATCAGCTAGTTTGCAATAATAATAACATGATTTTAACATCTGAAAATTAAAGTTGCAAACTTTCCATCAATATAAACAACCCCATAAAAAATAAATAAATAAAAGCAATAAAATTGAAAACTAAGATAGATTGCTGGTGCTGAAACAAAAGAGAAGGATGAAAAACATACCGAATTAGTAGATTTGATTGAGGTGAAACAGAAAGAATTGAAGAGATTGTGAAAGTGAAAGTAGAGATACAAATACAGTGGACCTCGTAGTTGGAGAAGAGAAGATAAAGTAGTATTGTGGTTAGCGTGAATAACAATAATTGTGTTGTGGTTAAACGCAAAAATGTAGTTTAATTTTGTTTTTTTTACTGAAAAATAGGTTCTTGCAACATAAGCAATCTATCTAGTACAATAACAATAAATTGTGTTTAAACAAGTTTTGGTATCATGTCTTTTGTTCTTTGTCGGGTATCTTTATCTGTCTAACTATTTATAACTCTAAAATAGAACAATGGTGAACAAGATTGAGTCAAAACAAGTAAAATTTCAACAATGGTAAAAACAAGTTGTTGTCAACAAGATTAAATAAAGAGAAGAGACCTTGATTTTTTATCTAATTTGATCTTTAACGAGATATAATACGCGTATAAGATTTGATATTTTTATACGGTCGACAAATTAGTTTTTGACTTATTATTATATAATAAAGATTAATTTGTCAAAATGTCAAGAACTAATTTGGATATTATTTTTTGTTGGTAACTAAATTAGATCGGAAAAATATTGTGAATGATCAAATTTGATTTTTACTCTAAAGAGAAATGGTAAATTTTAATTTAAAAAATTAAGAAAATGAAATAATATTTTTTTAATAAAGAAATTTAAATAATAAAATAAAGTAATTTAAAAAATGAAATATTGTTTATTACTTTTAAAAAATAATTGTAGAAAGGTAGGAGATCCAATATCTTATTTGAAAATATAATTGAAAGGGATGTCTCATTTTTTTTCTCACAAGATTCACATAACACAGTTTAGTCCTTTAAAACCACACAATTTTATGTCTTTTGAATAAACTGGAGTGGCTGAATTTTTGTGGGTTCCAATTTCCATCCATAATTTATTTATTATTTTTTGATAAGGGGTTCCAATTTCGATCGATGATTTTTCGTTGCTTCTCATTATTTCTTCTTCGTAAATTACCAATGGAGGCATCAATTCTTGACCTTGAAAAAAAATGTGTTTCCATTTAAGCCGTTTTGAGTCTTGCCATTTCGAAATTATCCATAAACATCAATATTAAATTATCTGAGTGGAATTGAACTCGAATTTTTAAAGTATGGTTTTGAGTTTGAACTTTGTTGATGAAAAAAATATGGTTGAAAAGAAGATCACAATCTCGAATTTCTAAAATAAGGTTTCAAGTTCAAGTTTTATTGATCGAAAAAATAATGTTAAAAAGAAAGATCATATTAAAGATGATCGGTCAAAAATTTCATCAGAAACTAAACATGTATAAAGTTGATGAATATTATACATCAATAACATGATAGCATTTTCTCTTAAAAAAAAAAATGATAGTATTTGACCAAGAAGCTAACTTATATGCTATTGGTCAATTCATTATTTGCTTTTGGGAGGAGTTAGGAAAGTGCTCACACACCCCTTGTGATTGCCCTCATTCATTGCCAGCTAAGAAAAATGAAATAACAACCCAATTAAAAATATTGAGACAATGAAAAGCTAGAGTTTAACAATTTAAGTGTGTTTAAGATGAGATTCATTTATTTAACAAAATATCACAAAAGTTAAGGTGATTGACCGTAAATTGATTCAAGAATAACATTGACTGAGACTATAGTAGTAATATAATCTGCCTTTGTTCATATTAATGTGCACAATGTTTTCTCTAAATGGATAAGGCCAAATAAATCCCTATCACCTGACAGAAAGATCAGTTGAGATTCTTCAAAGCCTTGGTTAATTAAACCATGTTTTAAATAGAATATTACTAGTACAAATGCTTTCTGAAAAAATATATGATTATATATATCCCACTAGGAAGAATATGAGATTCTTATGGAATCAAATAAAGAGGAAAATTTAAGGGTCTTAGTCTTAGTCTACTCACCTGTAATGGGTGTCACATGGTTTTATTTAGAAAATATTAGTGTTTGCCACGTTTGATGATACAAAGGAAAAATAAATTCCATGCTTGTTGTGTCAATACACGGTTTCTGATCTCATGTATCAATGCTTAACTGGACTTCAGATTACACCTGTGTTTTGTTGGGCACTACTTAATTTTTATGAAGGATTCTAACTATAATTAGTACATAGATATTGGTAGTATGTCCTTACATTATACTAACTCGTGACTTACATGAAATTTATTTATGAATGATTGTTTTAAAGTCAAAAATAAAATCGGATCATAATCGGGAGTTGTCAATTTTTGCAAGCTGGAGTGGGAAGATAATTGAAGGATAAGTACTATACTTTGTTTTATTGCACGGACTATAATAACATTATTCAATATTTATGTTTAAGAATGTTAACCAAAGCTAAACAACAGAGGAACTAATTAATTACTTATTGGCAAAGCAAACTCCAAACTTGATAATAAGTGGGGAAAGCGAATTCACAATTTGCAATCATCTGTTAGCACGGGAATCATCAGTTTGTAGCTTTCTATTAAATGTGAAATAAGAATAGCAAGAAAGTTTGTTTAATGATGATGGGTCATTTTAATCAATCATAACGTATCAATATTCATAATCACTTAAAATATCAACGATGATATGTGACTATAAAAAATGAACGTTTATAATCGTATTTAAAGGACGGTCTAGTTGATGTCAATTTGATAAAAGTAAAAGGGTGTGAATTGAATTTTGAGACGCTCATATTTATTTTTCGATTGGTTTTTTGAACCGACACCAATCCGGCCAATGTCTCTCTCGAAGAAAGACCATGAGATTTTTACTTCCAACCGAATATAGTGAGTAATCATTGAAGTTTCACATAATTTTGAAGCATTAGTTCACTATAAAATTTGAAACAATATGATTTGAGCGCTTTGATTTAGATTGTAGTTTGTCAAACATACAATAATTTGAGGAAACATGAGAGAGAAAAAACAAATCAAATATTTATTCATCGTTATTTCTATGTAGTAAAAAGTATGATGAGTTATTCTTTTTAATAAAAATAAAAATAAAAATTGAGTAAGTCACGGAGTACTATTTATAGAGATCCTTAATATGGACCCTTCTAAAAAGGTTTTTTTAATCTCCGTTGAGTGACATATAGGCATATAAAATGGATTCTCGTCTCAATTTGGTTTTTTCTATATGTATACGATAAGAATTGAACTTCTGACCATACTTCTGATCACATATTTAAAGGGTCTAAATCTCTTGCCACTTAAATCAATCAATTATTGATAATTTAAATTTTATTGTCATATTAAAATATGTCAACTTGTTATTATTTTTTCAACAAATATGCCACCTTAAAACAATAACATGGATCGTAAACAACTACTAAATTATTATCATTTATTGAATTGTTTGTTTAAATTTTTATCATCCATTAATGAGAATCTCATGCATCAAACATTTAGGGACTCCCTGCTAAATGAGGGAAACGTACATCATGAATATAATACTAAAAATTTATGGGGTTTTGTTAACGAGCTTTTTAAGAGCATAGTATAATTCTATTATAGGAAATTTTATCGTAGAAATACAAGTTGTTTCTTTTGTCAATGCAATAATTACTCAACTCTTTAATACAAACATATTACTCTTGGTATTTTAACCAATGTCTTAAGGATATTCGTTAGCATTTTCCAAATTTATAAAGAAAACTAATTGGAATTTAATTTTATGTCATTTTAAAAAAAAAATTAAAAAAACTATGGGGTGGGAAATTTTTTATTAGTAAATGTACTACAAATTTGAACTCTAAATTTGAGGTTATAAAGCTAAACTCTTACCATTGAACTAACATATGATCTCAACTGTAAAAGTTACTTAATTGTATATCCTTAATAGACCAATCAACTAAAAATTTGTGGATCGGTTTATGGCATTGGTCCTTCATTGGGTTCTGCTTAAGATTGAATTTCATAACTCTTAGGATATGTTTGATGTACAAGATATGATAAAGAAGTGATAGGATATAAAATAGAATAAGGATATGAAATCAATACAATAACAATAATCTTATCATGTGTTTTATGCAAACTTGATAACATTATTATATAATATCATATGTTTGGTATGCATTATTTTTTTTAGCTAAAAGCTAGAGTAGATTAATAAAAAACAAAAAAGTACAAAGACGGAGGAGCGTAAAACTTGACCCAATAAATCTACATAAAAGTGCATATCAACTCTACCAAACGATCATCAATCACGAGCATTACCCAACGCACATGTGTACATACACGAAAATAGTTTGCAAAAAATAAAATATGAATGAGTGTTTGTGAGTACCGATCAGAGGTTTGCATATTGGCAAATGAAATGATCGGCAACACAGAAAATGTCAACAAACCAATAACCCCTTACAACGAGTGACGACAAGCAATAACAACTCTTTTGAGTTCAAAGAGTCCAATCAAACATAAAGAATGACAATGATAATACAACAATTGAGAATCAATCACGAGGACCGATACATATATTAAGACAGCATCGATGCGATGAAGGCAAACCTTGAAACCTGGAAATATCAACAACATATATCAACATATCTATAAACAATTAGAGAATCTGATAAAGACGGACTTTACTATCCTTTGCACATAAGTAAGTATGTTGATTTTATCAAAAATGAATATCGAATTCACAACGACCGCACAAAAGTTTGATTGTTCCAGTTTGCATTATTCTAAATCAAGGTTTGAAGGTAGTTTGCTTTTAGAAACAATTTGTAAAATAGATTGTAAATATGAATAAAGAAATTTTGTTGGGATTAGACGTCATTAGCTACTCATTCAAGACATTCTCTTGATCTATTATGGGTCCGTTTGTTTTGGATTTTTTTCCAAAAAAAATCTATTTTTTTCTTTAAAAAATCACTTTTTTCATTTTTAAGTGTTTGTTTAGGATTTTTAGAAAAATCATTTTATCAAAAAAATCTATTTTGACCCTAAAATGAAAAACTATTAGGATTAGCTTTTCTCAATTTTTTTATTTTTTTAAACAAGGAGGTAGCACATGTACATGTTAAAACTCATTTTCTATAAAAAAAAAAAATGGATTTTAATGGGTAGCAAACAAACAAAAATAACTTCAGGTTTTTTTTAAAATCTCTAAAAATCAATCTCTAGACTCTTTTAACATAAAATCTATTTTTTTTAAAGCTAAAACAAACACACCCTATATATTTTCTAAGATACAATTATGTCTCCACATATATGTTTTCATGTTTGACAAATGACGTGAAATTTATTATATCAATTGACTTTCAATGCCAAGCAAAAGAACCAATTGATTAAATGACATACGACCGAAAAGTGTGTGTGAATGCAAACTTAACTCTATGTCTACACATTAATATCTATACATGATTTAACTCATATCCCTTGAATAAAAAGTCGATGTCTTGTATTTTCTAAACAAAAATATCAATTTTGGAGTGTACGTAAAAAAAACATTAAGAATGGAATCAAATCAAAGAACATGATGAATAATAAATTATGTATAACTAGTTAGATCAAGAGTATTACATTAAAATCGTAACAAAATAATCTTAATCCCAACACAAAGAGAAAATTAGTTTACTGATGGGTTGAGTGAAAGTTCCATCATTAGTTATTCAATGAATAATTTTTTTTCTTCTTATAACAGTGACAAGAGGGTGTATTATTTTACAATTTAGGATTATTTATATTTGGTAAAAAAATTTAGGATTTTTTTAAAACATTATCAATATAGGAGACTAAATTATTTTGTTAGAGTTGTGCTAACCGATACATATGAGACACTAGTTAAAGAAACAAAAAAAAGTTATATATTTTTTTTGACAAAAATAAACGATATTCATTCATTCAAATTGATAGAGTACCTCGATACAATACAAATTCAAATTCGCTAAAAACAAAAAGATTAATTTGTGAACAAACTCACAACATCCATGTTAATAGCATAAAACAACAAAATATCTATGCCTACAAATATGACTAATATGACTATATTCATGTCTCTAAAATACTCATGTCTCCGGATCTGCAACGTTGACGACGTCAAAGTCATTGTCATTGATTGGATCTATATTTGCTCAAAGCTAATCTTTCAACCTGAATCAAATAAACATCGCACTAAGACGGGAAATCAAAAACACACCGCACAAAGACGAAAAATCAAAACAAGTAGAGTCGTTCAGATCACAAAAACAAAGAAAGAAAACAGAAAATATGTGAAATCACTTATTCAATTAGGATAGAAGGAAAAACAATTCGAAGGGGTGATTTTTGGATCAAAATTGACCCTAAATCACCCCTCTGAAAAGAAGAAGAAGAAGAAGTAAAAAAAAAAAAGTTTTATATTGAAAAGAATATATTTACACTTTAAAATTTTGACTACACAAATTCAAAGATATTTTTACTTGATATGTTTTCTTAACTATTGTCTTAGAGATATTTGTTAGCCTTTTTCTTTTTGCTATTCACATTTTCAAACCATTGAACTAACCCAAAAACACTATAATGAAATGATAAGATATATTTTTTAATTTAATCTAACATTAAAAATGCAACAATGTTAAATCTTTGAGAAAGAATTTTGTCACGTAAAGTTTTACTTAAATGAAGGATTAAGGTGTGCAATTAGAAGATATAAGTTAATTTTATTTTGGCTTAAATGCAGTTTTACCCCTCCTATTTTGATTGAATTTGGATTTTGCCCCCTATTTTAAAACTTGGAATTTCTATTTTGATTGAATCTGGATTTTGCCCCTCTTATTTTAAAACTTAGAATTTTACCCCATCTGTTTTACGTTTTTCAAGATTTTGCCCCCCTATTTTAAAGTAAAGAACCAAAAAATACTAAAAAAAATAAAGAAACGATTTGAAAATATTAATTCGGTAAAAAAATAAAAAGAAAACAAGAAAAGGCAAAAAAATATAAAAACAATTAAAAATGCACGAAAAAACTAGTTTACACCTCTAAATATTTGCTATTTTCATACTAGTTTTTTATTTTATATTTAGAGATCAAGTTTTATGCATTTTTTTAGTATTTTTTTGGTTTTATTGTTATTTTTTCATTAAAATAATAAATAATAAAAATACATTTAATATAAATGATTAATTATGTGGATAAATTAGGGGGGAGGGGGCAAAATCCTGGAAAACATAAAACAATGGTGTAAAATTCCGTTAAAATAGAGGAAGCAAAATCCAGAATCAATCAAAATAAAATGAGTAAAATTTCAAGTTTTAAAATAAAGGGGCAAAATCTAAATTCAATCAAAATAGGAGGGTAAAACTGCACTTAAGCCTTTTATTTTTGAAGTAATCTGGTAGAAAGAAGTTGATAATAGAGTAAGGACAAAAGGGACCGTAGCCGTTGGATTTGATGAACACTTCATTGCGTAAAAAAACGATTTTTTAACATAATCGATTCTCACTTTAACTCCACCACCCTTTACTGATTCATCTGGTAAGCAGTTTTTTCATGAAATATTATTTGTATTCTCCACAAATTATGAACTGTTTTTATTCTAGATTTAAGATTTCGTGATGCCCATCATTTAGTTCCTGTGAGATTGGTGATTTTTTGTTGCAATATGATGAATCATGATGAATTGTGTATCCGGGTCTTTGATTTTGAAGTTGGCATTATTGGATTTTATCATTTGTGAATTTTGAACCTTAAAGTTCTCATTTTTATGCTTGTTTTTGTTTTTGTGTTTGTGTTTGTGTTTGAGTAGTGCCTATTAGATGGAAGCTGACAAGAGAAGGAGAAAAAACAAGAAGAAAAAGAACAAGCAAAACAAGAATAATGTGGATACTGGGGTTGGAGAAACAGCTATTAGGGATCAGAATTTAGTGAATAATAATGGTAAGGATGAGCATGCTGGTCTTTCTGAGACTGCGCCAAGTTCTACCAGGGATCAGAATATGATGAATAATGGTCAGGATGAACATGCTAGTCTTTCCGAGACAGTGACAGATTTGACTAGGGATGATGGAGAAACAGATACACGAGATCAGAATCTGGTGAACAATGCTAAGGTTGAGCATGCTAATCTTTCTGACGATGCATTGAATTCAATTATGGATAGAGAAACAGGCAACATGGATCATAATCTTCTAGTGAATGATGCTAAGGATGAGCATGCTCATATTTCGGAGGCTGTGGTGAACTCAAATGGGGATGGAGAAAGTTCAACCAGGGATCAGAATCAGGTGAATAACGGTAAAGAGGATTCCGCTGAGTTTTTTAGGACAGCTCATGGGCAAAGTGTGAGTGAGGATTGGGATTGGGATTGCGATTGGAATTGGGATGCAGAGGTCCCAAACAAAGATCTGAATGTGGATTTCAATGGACATCTGCCAAATGGTAAAAAATGTGTATGTTTTCCTTCAAACCCATATAGATTTTCGTTGTATTTTAGTGCAATAGTGTTTTATGCTCATGAGTCATGACTTCAAACGTTGATTCTTGGAGGGAACTACTTTTTCACTAGCTATGTGTAATGTTTGGTTCAATTCTAGAGGAGCTAAATTTGATATTAGAGGTGTATAATTGATTCTTACATGTTTAGTTGCTCTCGAGTATAATTGATTTGACCTCAACTATTGATTCTACTTGAAGTTAGAAATTGGAGCTTTTTGATTCTAGAATTGTGTTTAACGCTCAAGTTTACTATTCAACTCACTTTTACATAAATGTATCCAAACATAAATCCCTTTACCTTCAACTCACTTTTAGCCATAATCAAATTTACAGAATCTATTCACCCAAAATCAATTTTTGTTAACGCAGAACCAAACAGACACATAATCACTTTTCTTTGAAATTGAGAAATTTAGTTTGAACTTATTTTTTCCTAATTCATTTTGTTTATAGTTTTTTTTTAGGTTTGTGTGACTTATTGTGCTAGTTATGTATGGCCAAGAAATTGGATCTCCCTTATTGTCTGTCTCTTGTTTGAGTTGTGTTTGTGGACGGAGTGCATTGCCAAGCTAATGAAATTACCTCTTGACAGGCTATGTGATAGGATTATAGAATAAAGGGGAATTAGAGCAGTTAAAGTAGTTATCAGTTCTCTTGTTAAAAAAAAAAGTAGTTATCAGTTCTTGTAAAAAAAAGAAGAAAAGAAGTAGTTATCAGTTGTTAGAGTAATTAATTAGTTATCTGTTTAGTTAGATTTCTATTTGGGTTCTGTTTTCTGTAGTATTTTCCTGTTATAGGGTAAGTTGTTATGGTTCCTTACACATTATCCCTATCACTTTGTACAACCTTATTCCCTTAGGAAAGGATCTTTGGTATAAGTATTAGTTCTTTGGAATCCGATTCTTGGGTTCCTAACACTATGTCAAAGGAGTTTTTAAAACAAATTGAGAAATGAAAGTGATGTTCAAAAACAGAATTTTTTAAAGATGTCTTAAAAGTTTGTTTTTTAACAATATTATATGTTGGCATGTCTAAATTCTAATACTTTCAAAATTACCAATACTTATATATGCTTTCCTTTGACAGGACATATCAGACGAAACAATTAGAAAATTAAAAGAAGAAAATGCTATGCTCATTCAGAGAGAGGTAACATTTTACTGAAGAAATTCAGGTCCTTTGTCTTAGAACCTATGCTTCAATGATTATGCAACTTATACTGCATATTGCTCCACAGACGATATCAGAAAAGACCATCCAGATATTAACAGAAGAAATTGATAC
Source organism: Medicago arabica (assembly GCA_946800305.1). Lineage (NCBI taxonomy): Eukaryota > Viridiplantae > Streptophyta > Magnoliopsida > Fabales > Fabaceae > Medicago > Medicago arabica. The sequence goes on from OX326969.1 coordinate 38,061,405, forward strand.
ACACATTCGTAAAGAGGTAATATTTTATCTAACAACTATCTGTCCTTTGTTTTATCATGTCTTAATGTTTTTATAACATGTACTATGTGTCGTTACAAAGGTCATGTCACTAAAGTTAATCAGGAAGCTGAACGAAGAAAATCATATGCACATTCAGAAAGAGGTAATATTTTATCTTTGAAATACCTATGACTTGCATTTAGGCAGTAATGTTCCATCACTCGACAGGCTAAATCTGAAGAGACAGTCAGAAAATTGAATGAACAGACGGACATGCATGTGCAAAAGGAAATGATATATTTTAAATTTTATCAGTGACATTCTTCTTTTTCTTCCTTATAGTTTATAGCTTGCAACTTTCTTTCAACGCATATATCTTTCCTCAGGTTGCATTAGAAGAGAATATCAGAAAATTGAAGAAAGAACTTGACATGCATGTTAAGAACGAGGTAGTATTTTATATAAAATATATGTCCCTTGTTTGAGCCCTTATGTCTCATTTTTTAATAACATGTACAGCCCTTCATTTCACAGGTCATATTAGAAGATACAATTAGAAGTTTGAATAAGGAAAATGATATTAAGTATTCACATGCAAATAAACTATGATATTTCAAAATTTGTAACTGTATTCTAGTATTCCACCAATAAAATATATTTCAAGCGACCGTCTATCTCAATATGCTTGTTTCTCTCATGAAAAAACGGACCAGAGGCAATATGCAATGCTGCTTGATTATCACTTATTAGTGCCATTTGTGTTGTCTTTATAAGACTTAAACTCTAAATAATTGTTTCAACTAAATGAGCTCACAAGTCACTAATGCCACAACCTTGTATTCAACTTCAATACTGGAACTTGCAACTACACTATGTTTCTTATTTTTCCATGATATTAAGTTACCTCCAACAAGTACACAGTACCCAAGTTGATTACCCATTGTTGGGTGAGCCGGCTCCGTCGGCATATGGATAAACAATTATCTGAGTATGTCCTCTATTAGTGACCCAAGGGTCCCGATATCGATCATTTGATAATCGGTGGCCCAATGAATCTTGGATATTCTCTGATACCGTGTTGAATGAGAGAAATAGAGAGCAGTGTATGGTGAAACCGTGTTTAACACTATTTGAATTATATTTCCCGAAGGCATTAATTTATTGGGCTCTCTATTCGTCTCTTTCTTTACTTGTAATTGCCCTCACTGCATGTCTCCTTTTGCAGACAGTGTTACAATTATCCTCTGAAACTCCCAAGGATATTCCAGAAATCTTCTTTCCCACTAGTGATCGAGTTGAGCCTTCTCTAAAACAAACGTCAATTCAACAAGGTACTGTGTCTTTGCCTTCTCAATCCTCTATCTTGACAGAGGGTAATCAATTGAAGGATGATGAAGTTGACATTTCCCAAACTGCCACGGAAATTGAAACTGGAAACACTGTGGAAAATGATATTCTTCCCCAAACATCTTGCCCTATGGCTTTGGTAGTCGAAGACAATTTGATAGTAGAGGCAGAAATTGTCTCAACCACGGAGCCTGATGACAAAGAAGTTACTGCTTCTGATGCGAAAGAAACTAAAGAGGCTGACACAGGTACTGTCAGTAGGAGCATTTATTCAAATGACCAACTAGAAGAACATGTGTCAAGACTCGCTGCCCCTGTTCACTTGAGCTCGCCAATTTCTGCTCTATCCTCTAGTGCTCTTTCTCAAAACCCGAATGTCCAAAAGATTTCAGAAATTATGCAAAAATTGAAAGTCTTGGTGGGCAAGGATCTTGACTCAATCATGTCCATCGCTGGTGTTGTTGGGGAAATATCTTCACTGTTGAAATATTTAGATGAAATCAAAGGCCATCTCAGCCCTGTTGATTTTGGAACCTTTTCTGCAGTTCAGATGGTTGTTGGTCGTTTTGAAAGTGACTTCCCAAACATCAAACTTGCCCTATCCAACTATCATGATGTGCATCAAGAACAACAAGGAGTTCTTGGGTGTATCCAAGAGTTGATACAACGTCGAACAGATGTGAATGACAAGCACGAGGAACTCAACCAGAGAAAACAGCAAATCACTAATCGCATTAATGGTCTTCAACATGATCTTCAAGAAGCAGAAAAAGAACTAGCTACAGTATTGACTGAAATGGATATCAATGCAGCATCTGGCAAAGACATTGAGTCCAAATTTAATGAGGAATGTCCGAAAGGTGCGAGTCTCATGATCAAGATGTCATCCATTGAAGCTGACTATCACTTTGCTCTTGCCAAGAAAGCCTCTTTAGCTGAAGATTGGACCAACGTTCAAGCTTGTTTCCTTTCAAAATCTATATAATTTAACCGTTTAAATTAACTTAGATTTTATCAGAACAATTTGTACTTTCATTACACTGTAGGTTTCGTTGCTTTTGTTGAACAACTATTCCCTCTTTCTTTATTTGCAATGAATTAATTTAACTTGGCTGGGGTAGATTGTTAATGTGCCTTACCATGGTAATCTCCGCGCCATTATGATTACGATCCAGAAATACTATACTTCACATTTTTATCTTTCACAACGACGATCGTACTCTCTTTGTTTTGTTTCTATCATGTTTCCCTTTGCACTCCTTTCTTTCCCGTGGGTAATTTGGATTTTGTTTTACAAATTCCTTGATAAGGTATTTGTCTCAACAACTCAACTTGTTTAAGATCTATTACTAATTATTTCTAAACTTTGTTTTAAAAAATGGTGGAGACTTGGTTTCAATTTCTTCCTACCATGCTCTAACACAGGGTGGGAGAATGAGGAGTATTGGCCCTTGAAATGTAAATTGAAAGAAGAGTCTAAAATTATTTTCTTCTGTTAATGTTTTGCACACAACCAAGTTCAGAAAGTTTCAAATATCTACCATTGATAACATTTAATATCACACCATAGTGAAAACCTGCCAGCATGCAAACATTTAATTTGGAAAGAAACAACCTCAGTAATTACCAATCATTTCTTCCAAATTCTTCACAAGACTCATCTATGAGTAATATGATATATAAGCCTCCATAATACATGCATAACTTAAAATTTTATTTTAATATATATATATATATATATATAAAGTGTTTAAACTGCAATATAATTAATAGAGGGCCAGTGGCCCAAAAGAAAATTAAGAAGCTAAACGCACACATTTTTAGACATGTAAGCCTTGAAAATGTTGTAAAAAATAAAACTCTTAAGATCTTCAAGAGTGGACTTCAAAATAAGAAGATTTCAAGAATCTATAGAAAGACTAAAGTTTGTCCTTTAGTCAACACTTTTGTTGCCTTCACGTCAAATATAAATAGCTTGTGTATGTCGTCCCTCCGAAGAAAAGTTTGAATATGCTGAATTAATGAGGGGATGTTCCCATTGGTTTTGCACTTGTTAGTGACCATATCGACTAAAACCTTTGAGTCATTCTCTCTATTTAGATGAGATACACATCCTTTCCAAGTCATGTCTAGCCCCAAGTACATGCCCCACATCTCCACATGCAGGGCATTACATTCTTCGATCTTGGGGTTAAGCCCTTCAAGCCATCTTCAATCAAAATCATGAAAAGACCTCTTTTCAAGCTCAACGTTCTTTTTACATGCGTCGTCACAATTGAGTTTCACCCATCCTTGATTTAATCTCTTTCAATCAATGAAAACAATATCTTTTCTAATAGGATCCTTCTGCAAATGCAGTTGCAACTTTCATCAACATCCTTGTTGAAATGGAGGTTGAAACTACAATATAATTTAATATAGCTTTCCTTGTCAAAAATAATTAAAAATTGCTTTATTTTTTTGTTGATTGGCTGATTATTAATTAATTTGAATAATATTTGATTTGATATGTAAAAATCACATCCATTGATAATAATGGATTCAAGTCTAAGTTTCTAATTTAAAAAATATACAAAAAATACCTTTTAAAAAGAAAGTACTTGATTCCTTTGAAATGAATAATTATTTACTTTAGAGTACATAACATACCTTTTTTTAGAGGAATATACCTATTCTTAATTAGCACACAAAAATACTAACTATAATCTAGTAATTACTCAATTTAGTTTATAAAGTTATAGAATCACATCAATATATATTTTTTTTAAGAAAGAATCACACCAATAATTGTTTTGTGAGAATATATCCCAATATAGTCTAACATATAATCAATATTTCAAAATGATCCATAAAAATGTTAACTTTTTTGATCAAATACATCACTAATATTAGTAATTTAATTTTAAGATAGTTCCTACAAATATCAATAAAAAGATGACTTTGACTAACATTTACAATTTAGGAGTTATTTTAAACATTCCTTAAAAAAAAAGGAATTATTTTAACATTTTTGGTGTAGGAGATTAAATTAATACAATGATACAAATTCAAAGAAACAAGTGTAAAATTTATTTCCATTCTTCTTATTCACATTTCCATCAAGATTATTTGGATGAAATAATAAGTTATTTTTTTCAACTTAATCAAAAATTATGAATCGAATCTTCTGAACGCAATAACGTTAAATTTTTTGATAGAAATACTTTTCATTTATTGTGGTCATATCTTGTTGAAAGATTAGTCTATACACTTACATATCAAGATATTCAGTTAAAAAATCTTGTTGAAAGATTAGTCTATACACTTATGCGCGTCGGTTAATAGAAACATACGAGTAATCTGGTAGAGACAAGTAGTACATAGACAAAAGGAGTAAGGAACCGTAAAAGCCGATGGATTTGATGAAAGGTGTCATGAACACAAACATTATAAACGAAACGTAAAAGTTCCATCAAAATCGCTTTTCTAACAAAATCGCTTCTCAATCACTTTAACTCCCCATTTTCACACAAATAACTTCCATTTTCCACATTACGCTAACTTATCAACACTTTCCAGATTCTCTCTCTCTCTGTAAGCATTTTCTCATCAAATCGTCATTTGCATTTTCCACTTTCTTTATTATTTTCTTCAAATTTCTACAAATTTGTTAACTTTTTTATTCTAGATTTAAGATTTCGTAATGCCCATTATTTAGTTACTTCGAAATTGGTGTTTTTATGTTGAAATATGATGAATCATGATTGATTTTGTATCTGGGTCTTTGATTTTTTTTAGTTGGCATTATTGGGTTTTATCATTTGTACATTTTGAACCTTAAGTTATAATTTTTATGCTTGTTTTTGTTTTTGTTTGTGTATCTGAGTAGTGCCTCTTAGAAGTTAGAATAGAAATTGCAGCTGGGTAGATGGAGGATGATAAGAAAAGGAGAAAAAACAAGAAGAAAAAGAACAAGCAAAATAAGAATAATGTGGATACTGGGGTTGGAGAAACAGCTATTCGGGATCAGAATTTGGTGAGCAATGGTAAGGATGAACATGCCAGTATTTCGGAGACTGCGAAAAATTCGATTCGGGGTGGTGAAACAGGTAACGGGGATCATAATCTGGTGAATGGTGCTAAGAATGAGCAAGTTAGTATTTCTGAGGCTGTGCCAAATTCTGCCGAGGATGGAGAATCACGTACCAGTGATAAGAATCTGGTGAGTAATGGTAAGGATGAGGATGCTAGTCTTTCCGAGGTTTCAGAAAGTTCGATTGTGCGTGGAGAGACAGGTGCCAGGGATCAAAATCTAATGAATAATGGTAAGGATGAGCATGATATTCTTTCCGAAACTGCAGAAAATTTGATTGTGGATGGAGAACCTGGTACCATGGATCATAATCCTCTGACTAATGCAAAGGATGAACAAGTTAATCTTTCTGAGGCTAATCTTTCTCAGGTTGCAGCAAGTTCGATCATAGATGGAGAAATAGGTAACAGAGGTCATAATCTGGTGAATGATACTAAGGATGCACAAATTAATCTTTCTGAGGTTGCGGTAAATTCAAATGGGTATGGAGAAACTTCAACCAGGGATCTAAATCTTGTGAATAATGCTAACGATGATCATGCTAGTGTTTCCGAGACTGCGACAAGTTCGACTGAGGATGGAGAAATAGGTACCAGGGATCATAATCTGGTGAATGATGCTAAGGATGAGCCCACTCAGCTTTTGGGAACAACTGATAAGCAAAGTGTGACTGTGGATTGGAATGGAGATGTGGAAGTTCCGATCAGAGATTTGAATTTGGTGAAAAGTGGAGAGGGCGAGCCTGCTCAACCAATGGAGTCTGCAGACGGGAAAAGTACTAATATGGATTCCAATGGACATCTGCCAAATGGTAAAGAATGTGTAAGTTTTCTTTCAACCAGTATAGATGTTCACCAAATTTTAGTGCAATAGCGTTTTATGCTCATAAGTCATGACTCATGACTCTAGTCTTATATTTCAAATGTTGGTTAATGAAGGGGGCTGTGTTTTTCCTTGGTATTGTTATCATTTTTCTTTGAAATCAAGAAAATTAGTTTGGACTTATTATTTCCCAATTCATTCTCTATATATGGCCAAAAAGAATGAATCTCCCTTGTTACACAAACAAATTCATAAAAAAGGGATCTCCCTTTTTCCCTCGATGGCTCTTGTTTGAATTGTGAGTGTTTGTGGACCTGATTTCATTGCCAAGCTAAATGAAATTAAAAAATCGGGAGATGAAAGTGATATTAACAAATAGATTTTGTTGAAGATGTCCTAAAGAGTTTGTTGCCATGTTTAATACTTTCAACTTTTCAGTAAGCATATGATTTCTTTCAACAGGACGTATCCGACGAAACAATTAGAAAATTAAAAGAAGAAAATGCTATGCTTATTCAGAGAGAGGTAATATTTTACTGAAGAAATTTACGTCATTTGCTTTAGAACCTATAGTTCAATAATTTTGTAACTTGTATGGGATATCTCTCCACAGACCATATCAGAAGAGACCATCCATAAATTGAAAGAAGAAATTGATACACACATTCGTAAAGAGGTAATATTTTTTCTAAGAAACCTATGCCCTTTTCCTTTGTTTTATTATGTCTCAATTTTTTTGTGATATGTATCGTGTATCAATACAAAGGTCATATCAGAAGAGACAATCAGGAAGCTGAACGAAGATAATAATATGCACATTCTGAAAGAGGTAATGTTTTATCTGAGAAATACATACGAGGCTATGACTTATGTTTTGGCCTTAACGTTCCATCATTCTACAGACCATATCTGAAGAGACTATCAGAAAATTGGAAGAACAGAAGGACATGCATGTGCAAAAGGAGGTGATATATTTTAAATTTCATCTTAGTGACATTTATTCTATTTTACTAATTTTTATAGCTTGCAACTTTCTCTCAACACATTATCTTTCTATCCACAGGTTGCATTCGAAGAGAATTTCAGAAAACAGAAAAAAGAACTTGATATGCATGTTAAGAAAGAGGTAGTGTTTTATATAAAAATATATGCCCTTTGTTTGAGACCTTATGTTTCATTTTTTAATATGTACGGCCTATCATTTCATAGGTCATATTAGAAGATACAATCAGAAAGTTGAATAAGGAAAATGATATTCACATGCAGAAAGAGGTAATATATTTTAAATTTTGTCCAAGAAATATCTCTGTTTTAACGTATGGCATATCTCAATATAGGCCACTTCAAAAGAGACAATAAGAAATTTGAAAGAAGAAAATGAAGTGCACATGCAGAAAGAGGTAATATTACTTTAATCTGAATCTACCAGATTTATTTCATTTACTATTTACATGCTTATTTCATTTATTATTTACATGCTTATTTAATAATTATTCTTTAGTATGAATGTATAACCCATCGTTATGTAGGCCATAGCAGAGGAGACAATCACAAAATTGAAAGAAGAAATTGATAAACACATTCATAACGAGGTAGTTTATTGTAAATTTTATAAGTGAGGCATTTGTTTAACTGCTTATTTTACAACTTCATATTTACTTTCTTAATAGCAGTCTTGAAGGAAATCATGGAAAAAAAATGACTAAAATTAAGTTTTATTTCTAACTTTTTTCATCTCTTGCCATTTGTTTTGCCTTTCTTTTCAGGTTACCATGGAAGAGATTATCAATAAATTACAAACTGAAAATGAATTGCAGAAACAAAAGCAGGTAATTAAATTTGAATTAACAGTTTTGGTGAATGTGTGGGCGGCTCTTACATTATGTCTGGGGAAGATTTATTTTGGTGATATCGGTCTATTTTACAAGAAAATGCTCTATAAGAAAGCTCCAACAAACACCGATTATTTGAATTATATTTTTCTTACATATGTTCAATTATTAACTAGCATATTTAACTGGATTCTCTGCAGACTGATCTAGAGGTGAGAATTGCACAATTGCAGAATGAGAATAATTCTCTACTTCAAAAAGAGGTGAGTGTAAATACATACATATATTCTTGTTCAATATTTAGGAGCATTTGCTGTAGATATTGTTTGTCTAGATGTTTAATATTTATTATTATATCATATGCAGGTTGGGTTGGCTGAAAAAACAACTCTGTTACTGAATGAAAAGGTAGTTTCGAGCCTAGCTTCATCAACTTTGCAAATTCTTTCTTTCACCGTTTATATAACCTTAGATGGTTTCCCCTTTTAGCTGTTTATATAAGAATAATATTTAGTAGCATTTATTTGGAGATATTGTTTATCAAGATGTTTAATATTCAGTAACTATATCATATATGCAGGCTGGATTGGTAGAAAAAGTCAACATGTTATTGAATGAAAAGGTAGTTTTGAGCCTAGCTACATCAACTTTGCAATTTCCTTAATTCACTGCTTATTTAACCATATCTGGTTTCACCCACTCTTAGCTGCTTATTATTAAGAATAATTTTTGATATTTTTCTGTTAATGGAATAGTGATTTAAATTCTAAATCTGCTATACATTGTTCCACAGGAGGGTTTAAAGCAGAAAGTAAATATTCTGGAGAGCAATTTGAGTTCCTTTAGTGAGAAAGAGGTAGTAACTTGTCAATTCTCTCGTGTGTTATTGCATCAAGTATATTTTGCATACTTAATTTGTGACCTTAACTTTTCGTATAGTACTTTAGGCATAGTCCGCTTCCAATTTGGACCAGATATTTTTTTAAAGTAATTGGATTTGAATAGAACAAATTCTGATCAATGTGTGAATGGATCTTGTGCATTTAAATTTGTCATCCTTGTATTTATATTAGCCACTGACTGGTAAATTTTGGAGATATTTTTATCAAGATGTTTAATTTTTTATATTATATCATATGCAGGCTGGATCGGTGGAAAAAACCAATCTGTTACTGAAAGAAAAGGTAGTATTGCGCCTAGCTTCATCAACTTTGCAATATCCTTCATTCAATGCTTCTTTAACCTTGGCTGATTTCACCCCTCTTAGCTGCTTATATAGGAATAATGTTTTTTTTCTTTTTTTCTTTTTCTTTTTCTGTTAACAGAATTGTAATTTAAATTCTAAAAATCTGCCATTGATTGTTGAACAGGAGGGTTTAGAGCAAAAATTAAATATTCTGGAGAGCAGTTTGAGTTCCTTTAGTGAGAAAGAGGTAATAACAGTTTTTGATGAATGAGATGGCTCTTGTGCATTATTTAATTTTAGCTACTGACTGGTGGTATATTTAACTTGATTGTCTACAGACTGGTTTGGAAATGAGAATAGCACAATTGCAGAGTGAGAACAATTCTTTACTTCAAAAAGAGGTGTGTGACTTAACATTTTTTCCTCTTAAAAGAATCAGCAGGGTTAAGTTTGAAAAATTATTAATCAAGATGTTTCATATTCAATACTATATCTTATGCAGACTGGATTTGTTGAAAAAACCAATCAGTTGCTGAATGAAAAAAACATTTTGAGCCTAGAAGTGGTCAGAACTACTTCTTCAACTTATTTCCTACATTTATTGTTTATTTAGCCTTAGCTGAATCCCCTCTTCTGACGGCCTTTCATAATTTTCCTGTTTTTTGGGTTAGTGAAAGTTTTGTTTTAATTCTAAATCCAATATACACTATTTTACAGGACAGTTTAGAGCGAAAAATAATTCATGTGGAGAGTGATTTGAGTTCATTTGTTGAGAAAGAGGTAATAACTTGTCTACTCTCCAATGTGTTATTGTATTGAAATATTGTTTGATTAATCAACAATCTTAACTTTTGTATAATAGATTAGCAATTATAAGCATCCAATCTTGACTGTCTAAAGCATAAATAAAAAGTGTAATGAAATATAAGATAAAAGAAATTCTTCTGAAATAAATAAATAAAAATGTTACACTAGCCCAATTTTCAAAACACTCCACGAGGCCCAATACTATTTGTTTTCATGTTCTGAAATTCCCCGATAGCAAGTGTCTGGATTCAAGGTGTGAAAAGAGATCAAGGGGATACAAGAAAATGACGTTTGCCAACAAGAACCTCTCTGGGCTTGTCAAGAGAACAGAAACTTGGGAGAGAAATAAAAGGGAATATGTAGAGAGAAGGGTGCAAAGGAGTTGATGCTTATTGGTAGCATTCTTTGAACTTCCAGTTTAGTATTTTTCCCTCCTCAATCTACTTGGTTGACTCTACTCCATACTCTCGGTTATCAATTTCTTGAGTTAACTCATAAACATCTGATTTTATAGCTCTAGTAATCAAAATTGAGTTACTAACTTACAAAATTGTTTGTGTAAAATCATGTAGACTCACAGACTTATGTATACCCGCATAGACTTGCATAGAATAAGCCGAATAGTGCTAAATATGTGCTCTATTTCTTGTGATTTTGTCCCTTGAAAGAGGAATATTGTGTGTTTTATTTGCAGAACTCAACTGAAGAAGTTATTTCAAATCTGAATGGAAGCATCAGCATGCTACAAGGGCAGGTATTGTACATAATTGTGCATACAATTAATTATACATGAATATTTTATGTTGAAAAACCTGATAAAGTATTGTAGATTATTATTTCCAGGTATCGTTATCCTTAAATTTCCTCATCGTTATCTTTGAAACAGTATATTTTAGTGTTCAGTTTTGGAATCAGGTCCCTAATTTCCACATCGTTATCTTTGAAACAGTATCTTGTAATATACATATAGAATGGACTGCTATTGCAAGTGAGCCATAACTTGTTTGAGTAGTTTTATGAGCACCAAAGCAGGTTCCCCTGCGTCGGTGAATGACTAACATGAATATTTCCGCAACTTTTCTTAATTAGACATTCTGGATAACTTCTGTAACAGTTCAGACTATGACTTTTCAATTGTTTTGGTACTGAATACCGATTCATTAATACCTTCATTTTGGCTGTTACGTTTTCTTTTCATTGACGTCTATTATTTCATAAACACTGGCTTGATGAATTACCCTCACATGTTATTTGGTCATGTCCATTTTATAACAAACATGTCTTAATTTCTGATATGGAAATTAAAAACAAAGCTTGGCAGGTGGCAGAGTTGGAAGAGTCCAAGAATAATCTTTTGCTAGAAAACCATCAATTGAGGGAAAATGTGTCTGGTCTTCAATCAACAATCCAGAATCTTGAAAATAGTAGCTCTTCTTCCGCTTCACAGGATGCTTCCACAAAGGTTTGTTTGTGTTATCTTTTATGTTTGAAATCTACAGTAAATATTTGTTCATAGGAAAAAGTACATTTTCTTGGCATCTTTAAAAGAAGGAAAGGATCAATATATGACTTTGGAAATGGAACATTTTACTATGTAACCTGTGATATACTCAAATTCACAGTGGTGGACTGCCGTCTTGCTTTCCATGAATGTTATTAGTTGCATCTTAGTTCTGCAGCTTATCATAATTTCTGAAAGTGATGATGGACATGAGATACTTGTTATGAACTTCTTCCTTGTGTTTTATGTTGCCTCTGCAATACTTTGCTTAATGACGGACAGGACCGTGCTTCTGAAAACGAGGAGTTGAAATCTCAAATTGAAGAGGCCTATATGTTAGTGGAAAAATTGATGGCTGAAAATGCTGAACTTGTTGAGAAGGTAAATATGCAGGGTTCTTGATGGTTTTGTAATGACAGTTTTTATTTTTTTATTTTCTCCCTTGTATTGTAGATTTGAGATTGGTTGGGTTAGATTTTGTAGATAGTTTTATGTGTTCTTAAGTTAAGCCATTTATATCCTCAGGTCCACATGCTATGTGTTGAGCTGGATCGACCAGACACTGAAATCAAACTTTCTGAAGTTACTGGGCCTGATGGTTTGACTGAATTTGTTAAACCTTCTGATCCCGAATCATCTGAGGTTACGTCTATATCTGTGCCGGAGTTGGATTCATTGGAAAAGACTTTTGTGGTGAATGATAACAGTGACTCTATTCATGCCGAGCATGCAAGAGATCTACAGCTGGTACCAGATGATATTGAAGAAATTGTTCAAATTCCACTGGATGATAATGATGTAAGAGATCTACAGCTGCAGGATACCAAGAATGTGGAAAATGATGATGCTGTGCCAATAACAGATGCTCCTCTTATTGGTGCTCCATTCCGTCTGATATCATTTTTTGCGAAGTATGTTAGTGGTGCTGATTTGGTTAGCCAAAACTCCTCAAACACCAGTAATTGATTTTAACAGTGGGTGAAACAGATAATTATCATTTTTGTATGGCCGTACATATCATACAGTAACCTCACTTACACTAGTCAGAGATACAAATATAGGCTGGGGCAAATTGGGTCCCATTTTAGTATCTGTATGCCAACTCTTTGAACATTAGGATATATTGTACTGGCATACTGGGAAGCAGTAGAGTTTTATATTTGAGTGTTCTTCACTTCAAATTGCCTTCATAGTTGGAAATCATACATTTGAAAATTGGCATAATGAATAAGACTAGGGTGCGTTTGATAAGAATTTAGGTTGTGTTTGGATATACATTTTTAATTGAGCTCTTTTTGAATAAATGTTTATCATAGAAGTGTTCACATATAAGTTACTTTTATAATGGGAGAATGCTGTTGAATTGTTTTTATATAAGTTATAAGTCATTTTAATAAGCTAAATATGCGGAAAATATGTCAAACTATTTTTATAAACTCAAATATTTACGCAAGTATTTGTTATAAGTTCGACTAAACTATAATTAAGCTCTTCCAAACACATATGATAGATGATGACTACAAACAAAGCTTGTGCTATGTAATATCCTTTGATTTTTTTTTCTTCCATTTGATTGTGATATCGTGTTCTATGGTTTAATCATTCATTTTGGTGATTGATGTATTGGCCTTTTTCCACTTCTGTGTTTATATTACTGAGATGAAGCACAACAAATATAGTATTTTCTCCATTATTAACATCAAAATAAGATTATTTTTTCTTTAAAAAAAATTCATCTGTTACAAATATGGTTTTAGATGTCAACTTGTCAAGTTAAAGTTACATGTGAAGGGAAAAGGAAATGGCAAGATGCTTAAACATTGACGTTTTTCTTTTGATGCCAAAGACCTAAATCAATCTTGACAATGGATTTGAGCTTGTCCTCTGTTGGCTGGTATTAATAAATGGATGCCCTTATGTCTTCAATCATCCTAACAACTTCCTCCATTGAAGGTCTTGTGTCAGGCATCTCTGCTACACATGCCATTGCCAATTGTAACATCTGCACCAGTTCTTCTTCAATGTTTGAATATCGCATTAGATCAAGATCAAACACCTCGGCAGTCCATTCCTCTCTAACAACAGATTGCACCCATTTTGGAAGATCAACCACATCATCATGCCCTGAGTACTGAACTGGTGTTTTCCCTGTCAGCATCTCAAGAAGAAGAACACCAAAGCTGTATACATCAGACTTTTGAGTGTATTTTCTGCTTTCATTCACCTCCGGTGCTCGGTAGCCTGGAGGACTTTTGGGTGAGACACATAAACTTGTAAGAGGTGTTAAGCCAAAATCTGATATGCAGCCTTGAAGATCTATTGAGAGAAGCACATTGGATGCTTTTATATTGCCATGGACATGTTTCCTTCCATTGGCTGAGTGGATATGGGCAATGCCCTTAGCTGCTCCAGCCATGATCTTCAATCTGGAATCCCAATCTAGTTGAGTTCGTCCAGTGTCGCTTGTTCCTGTCATCATGTTTCATATGATATAGTAAGAGAATAAAATAACCAGCAAATGGCAATACATATAACCATGTCTAATCATACATATGATATAATAAGACTTGTAGTTTTATTAATAAGAAAATGAGTTATGACATTACCATTCTTGAACCTTGTGAAATCCAAGAAAAAGTTGAAAATGAAAGAAAATTACCATGCAATAACTTGGAAAAGCTGCCAGATGTGAAGTAGTCATAAACTACTAGTTTTTCATCCTTGGAATAATAGTAAGCACGAGGTGGAACCACATTTGGATGGTGATCAAGCCTTTGAACAATCTCCATTTGCTGTTCAAATTCTTTTTTTACCACTGTCACTTCCTTTAACCTCTTCACAACCACTATGGTCCCCTCTTCCAGAATGGCTTTGTAAGTTGTTCCACAACTTCCCTTACCAAGCACTTCAGCTGAGGCTCTTAACAAATCATCAAGATCAAAATTATAAGCACAGCCTTCAAAAAATGTTAGCCTGTTTCTCTCATTTTCTTGTACACCACTTCCAAATTCCTCCATAAGCTTCTCTCCCTTCTCTTTAAGTGCTACATTTTGTTCACCTACTCTTTTCTTGAAACAGCAGAACATTGCTACAAGAACTAGAAGAAGCACTACTGCAAAGACTCCCAAAGCAATAACAATTTTCTCCCATGTACTCAATTTCTTGTTTGAAGTATCACTAGGTACTTTTTGTGAGACTATTAGTGGAGACAAAATAGTAGTAGGGGAAGAAGCTAAAGAACATTGTTTCAAAGGTGCACCACATAACCCTAAATTCCCCTTAAATGAGGATGCATGAAACTTATGAAGCCCTAAAGGTATTGCACCATTTAAATAGTTGAAGCTCAAATCCAAATTCTTAAGATTAGGAAGGTCAACAACATAAGGAATAGGTCCTATAAGAGAGTTATTTTCAAGGTTTAGTCCTATTAGATATGTCAAGTTCTGGATTATGCTTGGAATTTTTCCAGTGAAAGAGTTATATGACAAATCAAGAAACAAAAGATGAGGTGGCAAATAGTTAGGAATATGACCTGAAAAGTTGTTATGTTGAAGATATATAAATCTTAGAGAAGGAATGGAAAATATGTCACTTGGAAGGTTCCCAAACAAGCTGTTAGACCTAAGACTGAGACTCGTAAGACCACGTAGCTTACCAAGGGTGTTTTCAGGGAGAGAACCGCGCAAACCAACACCCGGAAGCCTCACAGAATGAACATGTGAGCCATTAGGATTGCATTTAACTCCCACCCAAGAAGTGCATATTGAGGTATTAGAACTCCAATTGAGTTTTCCTCCATGATGTAATGCAGTAATAAAATCAAGTAATGCTTGTTTTTCTGAATTTAAATCAGATTTAGTTTGAGGAAACACAAGTAATAGTAAGAAAATTTGTACAGTGACAAAGAAGAATTGTGGCATCATCGAGCTTGTTTGTCTAGCTTTGAAAGTTCCACTTGTTTTCCTAATACATTGAAAAAAATGAGAAAGGGTAAGGAAGTTGTAAAAGGAAGGGAGAGTTAAGCAGTGTGCAAGTAATGTAAATGAATATAAGTGATTGTGAGAAAGAAAAAGTTTATTTTTGTTAAAGCAATGTTGGCTTAGTGATTGGTGGTGGCAACGGCCAAGAGGAAGCAAGGGCAAACTTTAACGGCATAACTTCAGGAACACACAACATTGAGAAAGAAAAGCTTAATTAAAAGCACTATAGTATATTCATTTACCATCACACATATTACTACTATCCCTAAATATATAAGTTTCTTTTTTTAAAATATTGTCTCTTCAATAAATATATTTTCAATTCATATTAATAATTTGTTTTGTAATTTTAGAGTTCACTATGATTAATACTACAATTATTTAAATTAGAATATTAATTATAAGGTAATTCATAAACATAAATATATATAGACACACTTTTCTTATATGCTTTAACCATTTTATTGATGCAAAGTATTCACCAACTTTAACGATGACTAATCTTTATTAGAGAGTCTGAATGACTCACGACCACACTTTTTTTTATTCACATGACTTAAACTATTGATAGCTAACATATAGAAATCAAATTTCACTTTTCACTTGATATAATTTTTTAATATATGTGAAAATAACAAACATATCATGTGAAATTATGGTTGTTTATGATTTAGGAGACAGGCATTCAACGTTGAAGTAAGCTTAGTACACTCAGCTTAAACTACACGGTTTCTTCCTCATCGAACAGGCCAACCTATGGGATACATATTAAACCATAATTGATATTAAATAATTTATGATTAATATAATTTGTTGTGGACATGGATGAATTAGACATACTATCAGATTAAAAAGAAAAGAAAAATATTTGAAAATAGAATGATACCTATACATTGCATTTGTGAATGCAGATCTCGATGGAAGGAAAGGTATGGGTTCCTTGCCGTTTCCTATCTTCTTAATGAACTGGTCACTACAAAATTTAATTTACTCCATTCATCCCCATTACTAAATGAAATTGAAAAAAAAAAAAAAAAAAAGTAATTTTATGACTTTAGTTTTTTTTTTGACATCATGCATATAGAAGTAGAAGTTCTCGAGTCACTAACCTAATATATTTTTTGTCGTTTGACTATTTAGTGTTAAAACTGTGTGTGATAAATAGAAGGATGGATGATTCAATTCAGATTGAATAAATCATCAATTTAGTTTTTAAACTACGATTCTCTCTTTAAATAGCATGTCTTTCTCTTTTATGTCCCTTGGATACCAATTTTGAATTAAATGGGATGATTGTCACTAATCAAGGGACATATATTCATAATTTGCGATTTTGATATATCATAAAGTACTAAATAGCGTTGGCTTGTTGAAGTGAAAATGATATGTGTATTAAGGTCTTGTCCCCCTCTAGAAAGGACCACAACTAAAGTCTAAGCTTGCAAACCATTAGCTTTCAGTCTTTGTGGTCCATATGTCTGTTTCAAAGGAAGATTTACCCTTATACTACTATATGTTAGAATTGGAGATTTTGTTTTGAGTTACAGTTAAGAGGCAGTGAAATCGTTGTTCAATTAAATGCTCAATTTACAAAGAAGAACTACCAGACAAATACGTAAGTCAATGCACAATAGTCTTTGTGATATGATGATATTTATTACAAATAGCCTTTATGCTAAACATTTTTTTTACAAAATTTCATGCTAAACATGTTGCTCCTTTCTCTTGCAACCATGAAACACTCACACAGACACATATGAATATAAGTGTATGTATTGATGATGTGAATTTTAACCAATCAAAAAGAGTGTGTTGAAAAAATGTGTGTTAGAATATATGTTACTAGCATTTTTCATTGATGTTATGTTCATGTGGAACACCAACACGTATTGGGCAACAAACACATCTTCGATTAGAATTTTTGCCCTTCTGGGCAACAACACATGGTAACAATGTTCTATAATTTCCTCTATAGCATTGGCATGTCCCTATTTTTGTTATTCCACCCACCCCTTTAATGTTAAAAAATGCCCCATCCTAAAAATGGGATTGTATCAATACAAATTCAATCATATAGGAAGCGTAACTTTCAATTGATACTAAGTCCTTCGATTTATCAAAACATAACGTTCGATTCCATATAACTTATCAGAAGATATAATCCAATCGTTTTTTTTTTCTTCATATTTTCCGATCAACTTATTTCAAATGTTGAGCAATCCAAAGGAAGCATAGAGCAATTGTCCTTTTCATATTCATTTTTGGTCCTCTAAGAGCTCAAAAACAAATGAAGCAATTAATATTTTATTGGTCTATATTTATTTATAAAGGAAATTACATTTTACAATCCATTTTTCTGCTAGAAACATCCTCATGTTTTGATTCTCTTCCTCCTTCCATCGCTCCCTTTTAACTTTTTAGAATTTAATTTCTTCAACAAAAAAAACTTGATAGTGAAATGCATAAGTTTGATTAGACTCATGCCTTTAGGGTCCGTTTGGTTCGAGAATTAGAAGGGGAGGGAAGAGGAGGGGAGGGGAGAGATTTTAACGGAGGGGAGATATTTTCAATTAAAAACGTGTTTGGTTTGCAAGGGGAGGGGAGGGATTTTAAGATTGTTTTACTGTTTTACCCTTAAACTTAATAAATAAAAGAAACTGCTAGTTTTTACGATTTCAGAAACCGACGAAAGATTAGCTCATATCTAAGCCGTTTATTTTATCTCAGATTGGCTCATGTACTTTACTTCATGCATCATATATATATATATATATATATATATATATATATATATATATATATATACACACATATATACACACACACATATTTATAAGAGCAATTCTTTGTAATCCTTGCAATTTCTGCCAATTACTTCCGTAAAAAATAACACTCTTTTAATATATAATCAAAGTTGTTATAAGGAAAATATAACAAAATAATAAAATTTGTTACAAGAATAAGATAACCTAATATTATATGATTGTTACAAAATAATATAATATAATCTAATAATAATAAAAGTTGTTAGAAGGTTAATATTGAGATTTGAAATTAATTTAAGGATAATTATGGCGATGCAATAAAATTTTAAAGTGATTTGCTCCCCTCCCCTTCTACAAATTGAACCAAACACATCAAATTAAAAATATTCCCTCATCACCCCTCCCCTCCCCTCCCGTCCAAAACTCTCGAACCAAACGGACCCTTATAAGCCTCAAAAGCATTGGACACATATGATTAAATATTGTGGGAACATGCTTTTGTACATTCAAATGTAAGTGTCACTCACAGTTGTTTTAGCATGTGGCTAAACAAAAGTGGTTAATTAGCATAAGGTCGAATGAATCGAGAGTAATCAAATTTTCCGTAGGAATCAGAGGATTAAGACAAAAATTAATATACTTCCAAAAACAATTGAAGCTGTAAAATCATTTTTTAAAAACATAATTTTTTGAAATAATTTACAAAAAAATAAATAAAAAATGAATGAAAACTAAAAACTATAAGAGACTACTATTCTTTCATAAGAGAAACTTGAACAACACTCCTCAAAAGTATTCAAAACTACTCGCCAATGATATTGAAAGCAACCGAGAAATATTTTTTTTAATAGTATTGTTTAAAGTCATTTGCTGCTTCAAACCCAAAAAAAAGAAGTTATTCATTGTAATTTAAAGATGAATTTGATATCATAGGAGGGAAGAGCAGAATTCAAGCATTTTTTGGAAGAGGAGAGAGTAATTAATCCAATATGAAATGCAACTAAACTCAACTATATTGTTCATTGCCAAGGGAAATATAAACACTCAATCATATTGTTTGCACAAAGCATCACATTCCATGTCTATGTACTTACAGCAGTACATCTGCCTTTTGACAAATGCATACAAAAACTATTTCCTGAAAATTCTCATCCATCCAAGAAAGTTGGACCTGTTTCATGTAATTTTTCCCCAGCATTATTTGTATATGAGTAAGATCAAAGTTAAATCCACTGATTTCTCTGCATATTGCAGAAAACATATAATGCATCTTTACTTTCTTTGCCATTTGGAGCTTTATAAGTTGAAATATCTCATCCTTCCACACAAAAAATGAGATAAGAATTACAACATAAATAACATGTTACAAATGCATCAAGTTGAACCTCTTTAAGGCTATAAGAGTCCAAAAGGCTCGGGCAGGTTCTCAAATCCATTATCAAATAATAAGGAGCCTTGATCACATTTGTCGTCACCACTATGCAGCCAGTTCGTATTCTTCAAATCTTCTTTAAGCAACAGTGCATCGTAACGGGAACTCTCGTAGATGTCAATTTCACTCAGTTTTGCTGAGTATTGTCTTTCATCTACCTCTCTTCCTCTCATCATATTCCTGTTGATACCATTTACCAGATCAAAATGAGTTCCATTGTTTTTGCTTAGCATGTTTCCATTCGTTTCGATGGATGTTGGTGGAGTACTTGAAGCGCGGTGAGATTGGATCTTGGGAGTAGAATTTCGAATACTTTGTGGAAAAAGTGTAGTACTTGATAGTGTACGATTATTTCCCGAGCCATTCCTTATATCCTGTTAAGCAAAAAAGTACACGGAAAATTAGGTTTGTGAGATAGAACAAACATGCTTGACATGCATCTTCTCAAAGAAAGCTTCAGAAACCAAATAAATAAATATTGTAGAGCATAACAAGAAACATGACAAGCCTAATATCACAAGTTACCCTGATCTTTGTTCCTTTAAAGTTTGGGCAGAGATGTTAAGAAACAATAAATTCAGGTAAGTATAGACTAATTTATCCTTAATTTATTTAGGAAAATAAAATTCATTTAAAACATGTTTTTGATTTTTGTAAGAGTACAAAGGGAAAAAGATGCTTAATTGTATCCTGGTTTCCTAAAACAACCCAAGTCCAAATATTAGGGATGGCGGGAGTATAACTTTAATGAAGACATATTAAGTATCATTGTCAAAATATAATGAGATTGAGATCAGTCTAATTCATGAAGTATCGCAAGGTGAATAATGTAACAATGCATTGATGACAAGGATTGCCGTATCATTTGGGGCATGATGTTCATTTAAGTAGTTTGGTGCTATAAAGCTTCAATTTAAAGTCTCTACTATGACCATATATATAATTTGAAACTGATGAATATTGAGATTTGAGAGTCTAATCAATAAATTTTTACTGTCAATCCTGCAGAACTGGAAAAATAGAGTATACATACCATGTGCTTGATAGCCATATCCAAGGACTTCTTTGAGATATTCCTCCCAAATCCAGTGTTGTCAGTTGTAGTGGTTGAGGCCTTAACCGATCTCCTTGAAACTACCTCAGGAGCATGTGAAACTTTCCTAGGCTCATGCACATCGGCATGATGGCCATTGGCAGAGGCAAAGCCACGACTTTTACTGACAGGTTCTGTTGATCTCCCCCTACTGACAATAGGAGACGAATGTCTCCTTGGCATATTAATTGACGCTTGAGTTTCAGAACTATTTCCGCGCAAAGTGCCAGCACCAGGACGGGACCTACCTGCAGAGATTGGCCTATCAGGCAATGTTGTTCTGAGGTTTGGTGGTGTATCAAGGGGAAAATCGGGTGGAACAACAGGCTGTGGTGGGGGCCGGACTCGTGGGCTTGGTGAGCTTGGCCGCGATGACGGCGCTGAACTACGTCCGTTCAATGAAACACGTCCAGCTGAAATTGAAGAACTTGTTGCAGAGGAAGGAGATAGAGATGGTATTGAACTCCTACGAGTCGGAGTAGAAGGGCGTGACAACGACCGGGTTGATGGTGCGGACGGGGAATGTAAGTTTGCAGGAACCTGAGGCCTGGAACTAGGAGTTGATGGCCTTGAGCTCTGCGATGTTGGTCTAGGTTTTTCAGCAGCAGAGCTGGTGGAAACTGAACGTATTCTAGAGGGTGTTGAGGACCTTGATGCTGTTGTGCGAGAGGTAGGAGTGGAAGGCCTTGTTGAAGATGTTGAACGGGTTACCGGGGAAGATGGCCTAATGTAAGATGAAACTGAGGCTGAGCTTGTGTTAAGAATATTTGTAGAGGAGGATCTGTTTGAAGAATAGTTGTTATTGTTGTACTGAGAGTGTGACGTGGAGATGGAAGAGCGAGTCACTGAACTGCTTCTTGCTGGTCTACTAGAGTGATTGTTGCTCTCAGACTGTGACACCGAAAGCTGAAACAAACATGATTAAGAAGTTAAACTTAACAGCACCTACCACATCATTTTCAACATGTCAATGAATAAATTACGAATTAGTTCCTCCAATTAATCACTAAGCTCAAAGGTACTAACTGGTGAATGACAAACATATATACATTTTCATGGCCTATTCTCTCATCAAGAACCAATATGTAAGGATGGATACCAGTAAAATATATGGATTTTTTTTTTCTTTATAGAAAGGATATATATATTTATAAACTATGAGAGGACCGCACATACCCTTGAGGCCTTAGCAGTAGAAGTTGATCTACTCAAACTTCTTCTTGGAGGCGCCAAGGTTGATTGTGGTTCATTTTCTGATGATGGAAAAACCGGGGTCCCCGGGGGAGTGAGAAGCCTAACAACATAAAAACAGTGATTATAATTACAAACTAAGCTACCAATAGTCATTTTATTTTCATTTTCATTTGTGATTGTGCACGCGCACAATAACTTAGAACTCGAACTATTTAGAGTTGCATTTCCTCATTTCAAATAGTAACCTAACAAGTAAATATTGTAGCTCAAATATAATTGAATCGGTTAAATAGTTATGTGTTCCATCATAAATATTTATCTGAAATTAATTCCAGATCTAGGAATGATCTAAAATAGCATAACCTTTTCTAAGGAAAACTGCTAATAATGCACATAAAAACAAACATCTATTTCTTTCCCTCTTCCTTATTTTGACCAAATTCAATCTACTAATAACAGATCAGGATGAGTTAAGCATAGATAAAACATACATACCAATCATAATCATGCTTTCCTCCTTCTATAGATGACAACATATCCTCAATTCCATTTCTAGCCTGTTTTGCTCCTCCAACTGAGAGTCTCCCCAATTTGACAGAAACTAAATCCACAAATAGCAAAATCACTTCATATCATAAGAAAATAGAAACAAAACAAAAATTGCAGCCAAAAACCATAGACTAAAGCCAAACTAGTAAAAGTTTAAATTCAATGACATCACCTAAAAAACACAACTTTCACAATCAAGTAGATTTCTTAACTGAATAGCAATTATACATAATCTATAATAACCATATAATTAAAATAAAGCTACTTTTTTTTTTTCATTTGACAAACAAAAACATATAAAAAACATGTTTTTGGAGAAATTAAGAATGAGAAATGAAAAGGGGTGATGAAGTATATACCATCAGAAGAGTCATCTGAAGAAGGTAAAGAAAGAGAACGACGGTTGTTAGAGAAGAGATCAAGAGTGTTATCATCATGGTGGTTGTGGTTGTTGGAATGATGATTGAAGGTATTGCTTCTTCTGTTATGGTTGATGGATCCATAAAGAGAGTCTCTTCCATTCCTTCCATTCATCATGGTTGATTACACTGTCAGTGTAACAGCACCAAGAAGAAAAAGAAGAAGATCTAAGAAGAAGAACAAGAACAAGTACAAGTGGTGTAATACAATGCAATGTGTTTGTTTGTTTTTTATTTAGATCTGTTGCACATGGTTGTTCTGTTATGTTTTGCTTAACTTGGTTGGTTATGTTATGAAATGTGTTTGTTCTAAGTTCTTTCTAATCAAGAATCATGTTTGATTATTTTGGTTTTGTTTTATGCTTGTTGAGGTGGGAGTGTCAGAAACAATTAAAAATCATGAAAATTGAGATTGAGATAGATTTATGGATACTCACATGGCTATTTTTTATGTCATGGCCCACTTTTTTTTGCTTACTTCCTTTCTTATACACATCATCATAGATCATCATCATATAGATAGATCAAGGATCTTTCTTTGTTTTCCACACTTGCTGCTAATGTGTCCCATTTGCACATGGCTTGGCTTGTGATGTGATGGGATGGGATTCAATTCAACCTTCCTTTCTTTTTTCTTCTCAATTTACTTTCGGGGTCTTGCTAATCGGTGAATTCTTAGGATAATGGTTAATGAAACTATAAATAGAAAATTTGTCTTATAAATATAAATTTTGACTTTCGATTAAATAATAATTACACCACTTTTATAAAAAGTTACTTGTTTTGGTTGTTTAGTCATTCTCCTTATTTTTATTGTCTTGTCAAAGCGTTTAATCATAAATAAGTTTGATATAATAATTCAAAGGGTTTAAGATAGTCGTGTTGAACTCAACCTCGTAAAATCAGTTTGTCAATTGAAATATTTTGCTACTTATAAATTCTTTTTTAAATCATAGTATTAACTACATTTGATTTGATACTCTATACATATAATTTACGACAAAACATAAGGAGCGTCGTTTGAGATACTTAATAATGGATGACTTCGCGAGTCTAGGACAAAACAAGAAGCATCATTTGAGAATCTCTTGAATTTAACATATACTCTTAGAGTTCAAATTTGAATTTAGCCTAGTGTAGTCTCGTAATATTGGCTTTTAAGATGATGGATGTCTAACACATATTGCATATAAAGGCGGGTAAATATTTTTATTAACAGTGACAAGATCTTATTCTATAAAATGTTTGTATAAAAAATATACAAATGCATTAATGACAATTAGTTTCATAATTATCATTGAGTAAAAGATTATTAGAGACTATTGTAAAAACTACTATTATTTTGCTAAAATAAAAGTAATACTATTGTTTTATACTAAAAAAGATCGAAGACACCAAATCATCTAAGAATTATATTTATGCAAGTGTATTCGTATTTTAAAATTGATGTATAATTTTTTTCATTTTCAACATTATTAAATATATCTTTGTATGTTTCTTCAAAAAAAAAAAACTTTCCATGTAAATGGTAACAAAGAATCATCCAACAATTTATATTTCATTCTATTGCATGTTTTATTATTTTTACAAATAAAGTTATTTAATAATATTTTTAGATGCAAAAATAAAATTATTCAATAACTTCCTACCAAATAAACAAGTAGGGGCAAGTGACCCATTGGCATGAATGTAGATCCAAGCCTCGTGGTACTAATATTAGACTATGAATAATAAGTTTAAGTTGAAGAGGTGTGTATCATTATTGTAAACTAATTGTATGTTGATATTTTCAATAAGGATCTCTATCCTTCACTGCATATCATTAGTTTCAATGATTTTTTTTTAACCATGTGGTATTCATATTTGGCATATGTCAGCTTTGACCGAGATATTTGGAGATGATTTTGTGCTTCAATTCGGTGGAGGAACTTTAGGACACGAGATGCAACTACAAAAATGGACTAACCTAGCAAAATAAAGATTTTTAATCAATTCATTTGAGATTGGTCTAGTGGTTGGCTTGAGATCTTAGAGTGTGCTCCTCTCAAGGTCTCATGTTTGATTTTCTCTGGTGTCAATTCCGGTGGACAAGTCCATACAGAGCTTTGCTCTGGTTTAGAACGGGACCCCGCAAGTGGACGGTGAGATTGGTCCTCTCAGATTAGTCGATCTTTGATCGGATACCGAGTTTTAAAAAAAATTCTAATGATATATACTAGATGGCAATGCAAAAGCAAACTAGTTTGTTTGAATGTTTTTAAAGAAGTGAAGTGGTATTTTTATTTTTATATTTTAAAATAACAAATAAAGTAGAAAATATACAATAAAAACATGAATAAAAAGGACCCTAATCTTTTTGCTACTTGTCTCTTATGCTTATGTTAGTGTCTTTTATTTCTCTATTTTCAATTTACACTTTATATGATGTTTTATTTCTGCTTGGGCTTAGCTTGCACCAGTCATTGCTTGAGAGGAGAATCTTGTTATATACTAATACAAATGAAAATTGACAATTCCATGTTACCGCAAAAGCAACATTACACATGTTTGCCAGTTGCCACTACTACATTCTCATATGATCAGATCGTATATATCACTCACTACTCACCCATTTTATTGTTGGAAATTCAGCAAAAAAATATTATCACAACTTTAGGGTACTTTTCAAAAAAAATAGATTAGACAAGCTATTTATTTTTTTAAAATATTATTTTTGAAGTAAAAGGCACTTATTGGTTTGAGAAGATTGCTAATAAATTAATGGTCCATCCTCAAAAGTTCAAGTGTCCTTGACACCCAACCAACGTTAATATATATTTTCAATTATTGCAAGACAATGATAATTTTGGTTTTAGTTGGTAGTAATAGTGATAATAATTGAGAAACGATGGAGTAAGTAAGTATGATAAAGTGAAAACCTGCTCCTTTTCTTTCTCCGAAATATTATTAAGGTGAATTTTAAGAGACGTTGCAACTAACTTTGGCTCCAAGGCCATCAACCTAATCTTCTCGATATTTCTTCCTTGTGTGACATAAATTAAAGCCAATGAGTGGTTTCAATTAGATTATTTTTGTAATATAAAAAATATATATTGAAGTAGACACACCCTTAATGTATTATTAACTAGTTTTAATTTTTTTTTGAACAGGCTTAACTAGTTTTAATTTATCTTTATAATATGTATTTAGTTAGATATAGTTTCTAGATTTTTGTTTTTTTTTTTTTGTTTTTGTTTTTTTAGAAATAAAAAATTGAGAAACAAAAAGTTATTATTAAAAGTGATGAAGTTAATGATCGTTTTACAAGTGTCTCATATGAGATTTAAACTTGTACTTTTAAGTTACTATGTCAAACTTTTATCATGAGACGACATCTCGTAAAAATAAAGTGAATTAAGTTACTATGTCAAACTTTTAACATGAGGTGACATCTCGTGAAAATAAAGTGAATTGAGGCGCAACACATTAACTTTCCTAATTTGAAAATTAATAAACTTTTCCGTTTTTACATTTTTAAAATATTTTTTGTTTTTATTTTCTAAAATTTATGTTCATTTTGAATTGCATTAATGATTTTTTTTTTACATTAAAACAAACTTCTTTAATCCATATGTAATCTAAATTATGAAGAGCATACTTAACTAAATAATGAGCAACTTGGTTGACTTCACGCTTAACATGCAAGAAATATAAACTATGAAAACAAACATTGAAACTAATACAATCTCCAATAATAAAGCGACATAAGAGAGAGATTGTTGACGAGCATTCAACATCAAGACCACCTTAAAAGCATATGATTTTGCTAATAGATTCAGAAAAGACGTGTCTTTTTGCAAATTCCAAACCCGTCCGCATAGCTAAAGCTTCTGCAACCTTTAAATCTGGCAATAAAAAGACTTGTCAGCAACTAACAACAACGACAACACATTCATTATCTCTCACTACAACACAAATACCCCACTTACCCCCCTCTATCAGTCTTGCTGCATCAACAATAAGTTTATAGAAACCACTAAAATGAGGTGTCCGGTGAACATCAGATATTGACAAAGTTGGACCTCCACTTAGTGTCTTCAACGACATCGTAATAATACTCTTAAAATTCACAATTGATTTTTGTGCCTTTTGAACAATGGCAGACACATTAACATTAGTCCGCTCAAAACATTTCTTATTTCTAGCACACTATATTTCATAACAAAGAGCCAAAAAATGGACTATAATATTTCATTAGCATCAATAATATTTCTCTTAAACCAATCGGAAAATGGTACATACTTGGAATCATGCGGATTGAATACCACCCATAAAAAGGAAGCATACCATGTCTCCTTTAACCAATAATAAATTATCTTTTTATTTTTTTTAGGGAAAAATTGTCTTATTATGTTGCCTTGATGATAATGAAGGATGCGATGAACAAGTGTTTAATACATTGTAGTGGGAACAACAAACAAACTGAAAACATAAATATTATAAGCCATATCAGGTCTAGTAATTGTGAGATACACCAAGATTTCAACCAAAGTATGATACACAGTGGGATCCGGTAGATGAATACCGTCAAAGGAACATATTTCACATTCAACTCAAAGGGACTATCTACCATTCTAGTATCAAAATGACGGGTTTGTTAAAGAATATTGGCAGTGTAATTAAATTGGGAGATGATACCAGAAGAGTAGGCAACTTCAATCTCCAAGAAGTAGCGAAGAAAGTATAAGTATTATATCTCAAACTTCTTAGCTAAGTGCAATTTCAACTTATGTATCCTACTAACATCACCCCTATAATAATCATGTCATCAACATATAAAGAAAATACAATGCGACATGGAAAGTGGACTTGATCAACATGGTAGAATCATAAACACGAGTGGAAACCAAATGAAATGATGGGATCACAAGAAGCAGTTTCTCAATTCAAGATTGATGATCTTGTTTAAGACCATATTTTAACACGTTTCCCATGAGGAAGATGCGCTGATTCCCAAGTGTTTGTTTTGTGCAAAGCAAAAAGTTCTTCTGTCATATCATGTTATCAAAGAATAACCACGAGGCTTAGATAAACTATGAAAAAGGGTTAGAAAATAAGCAGAGTAAGTGGAATAAATCAGACAATTGAGTAGATTTGCTAACACACAATGGAAATAAGGAGGAGGTGGAACAACAATCACAAGAAATTGTTGAGTAGCCATGGAGACATGAGGGATGTTTATTTCTAGAGTAGCAGTAGCATCATCCCTACAATTCTACATATTACAATAACTAGAAAGACAATCATCAAGGCCGAAAGGCTCAACATGGTTAAGTTTAGATCCAATAGGAAGCATAAAAATGAGTAAAAAAAAAGAGTAAAATGGAATGAGCACAAGAAGCACAATATTAGAGTTGGAAATGAGTCGAGTCGAACTCACCTCAGCTCGAGTTGATTCGTTAAAAATTAGTTCAGCTAGAAACTTGATTTGAATTTGATACAAACCTTTTTTTCGGCTCGAACTCAAACCGTTTCAAGTTCACAAACAACTCGGTTCGGTTCGATATGTTCATTTTCTTTGCTCGAATCAATATTCAAAAGTCTTTTTTTTTTTTTGAAAAAATAAGTAAATCATTTAGATCATTGACCTTTTATTTTTTTTTAAAAGAAAAATATTGGATTAAAATTAAAGTTATTCCAAACATAAAGTGTCTAAATGAAATATACAAATACAAAGTTTTTTTTTTTTACAAAGTTAAAACTTACATAAATATGCATAAAATATAGATTTTTTTTTAAGTATAAAATATAGAAAACTGTTAACATAACTAACCCCAAATGATATGAAACAAAAATACAATACCACACCAAAATTGATACAATGATAACAGAGGCAAAAACCAACAAAATTTCTCAACTAAAATTGACAATATCATCAAAATAGTTTTTCGCTTCCAAACTCCAATAGGTTACCCCTTCAAGACAGAAGTGCATCAACTAAAGATACATGAAAGTCACATGTACCACACTTTGTCGTTCACACATAAAATTGATCTTTTTTTATTTTCAATTTTATACTCATTTAAACTATTTTATCTTTTTTATAACATTATTTAAATCTTCTAAAAAAAATATTATTTAAACTAGTAAAAAGACATACACGAAGTCAATTCTTAAAAAATACTTAATCAAACCGTTTGTACTACTTCAACAAAGGAAGAGGGGCTCTCCTATATAGAATGACTTTTTTGTCTTGATCCCAATTCAAGACTAAACAAGTCCGAACCAATTGAATCATTGTGTCGGAAATTCCCCGATTGAATTTTCTATTTCCGTAAAGAATATAATTGGCAACTTTGAGTTCCAGACTATCCCTTTTCTGAAAATAGATCTTGGAGAAAAGGTTTTACAAAATCGATATTGTTTGGTATTTCATATAAAATTACACGTTGAACTAAAACAAAATACTTTATTTTGGTAGTTGCGATGTGCCTCTATTGCGCGTGCTTAACTGCAAATAAAAAGATATACCAATTTATAATAAAATATGTTTGGCAAATAAGATTAAATTAAGTTACCTTAAAAAAAATTGAAATGAAATTATTCTTATTGTAGTGGAGTGGTTCATATTTTAATGGATTTAGCATTTTCAATTAATAATTGAAATAATATTATAAAGGATAAAATAGTCTTTTTATTCTTAACTCGGGTCACGACAGGTGCAAACAATTGGGTGCTCGTCTTGCGGCTAGTGGTTATAAAATTGAAATAAACATATATTGAAAATAAACAAAACAAAAACTAAATAAATTTCTACTCTCTCTATTTCAAAATATTGCACTAATTGTAATACATAATTTGACTTTTAATATCTTTAATTATTTATAATAAAAATTATAAAATTTGATATTTTAAAAATATTCATGAAAACGAATGGAAGAACATCTAACCTACTAATATATATAAAATATGGTAAAAAGTAAATTATATGAATAATACAAACATGTTATGAATATAACTAAAGAGAATAGTAATAGAGAGAAGGAGAAGAAGAGAGAATAGGAAGAAACATTCTTATTCCACTGATGTACAGTTGATGAGCTCTATTTATAGGAAAATAGAGTAACTTATGAACTAAGCCCAATAACATAGTAGTATGACCCATTAACCTATTTGCTATTTGGACATCCACTATTAATATTCATAACACTCCCTATTGGATGTCCATTGAGGATATGTCTCATTAAAACCTTTCAAGAGAAAAACCTAATAGGAAAAAATTTTAGTAAAGGAAAAGGAGCACAATATCCTTTTTGTGTATGATAATCTGTCTCGTTAAAAAATCCTTACCAGGAAAACCCAATGGGACAAAACTATGGTTAAGGGAAAAAGAGTGCATGCCACATTTATGTCTCCCCTCATAAAGACAATCATATATGAAATGAAGAAAGTCAAATAATATTTGTTATAATTACTCAAAAGTTTACTTGCAGCGACTTTGTTGAAATATCTAGTTTATCTTCATAGTCTTCTTCAAATTAGTAGTGCTTGGGAAGTTCTTCATATTAAGTTGTTGCAAGACCTCTTTAAGAAATCCACAAGTTTCTTGTACTTGTAAAATCATCATCCTTGATAAAAGAGCGTTCTTCACTTCCTTGATTATGTTGTTTCCTTGGGATACAAAACATATGCTTGACTTTGTTCTGATATATGTATTTACAAAATACCACAATACATGTAAGTAACAAAATACATTAATGTTCTAGTTTGAACTAAGATATGATACTTCAGGACCAATTTAAGTTATTTATCGTTTTCTTGAGGACATGATCTATTCTAATATCAAGTGACATCATAATCATTATAGTTCATAATCAAATAGATTTGTCTAGACCAAGATTTATATAACAAAT
The DNA here is from genome assembly GCA_946800305.1 of Medicago arabica. NCBI lineage: Eukaryota > Viridiplantae > Streptophyta > Magnoliopsida > Fabales > Fabaceae > Medicago > Medicago arabica. The sequence goes on from OX326969.1 coordinate 38,092,296, forward strand.
TTTAGAATCTCTTCAAGAATTCTAATAATATTTATACCATTATCATAAAATTGATTATAACAAATTCATTTCCGAGTCCTTAAAATGGACATATGATGTCATTTATTCAATATCTCATGAAAGTTAGCTTCTTCATGGAGTTTCATATAATCATCAATTTCAAACGAGGCATACAAATACATTGTAACATATTTTTCATCAAAATTGAGCCTTTAATATGCTACTAAACTTAACTAGACAATAAAAAGTTCTTGAATTCACTTAAGGTGAATATGCCTCTTGAAAATAATTATCATTCACTTCCGGTGAATATATCAAACTTTATATGTATGTATTTTATCAATATAATTCTCTTTCGTGCGAAAAATCATACATATATCTAATTAATTTCACATCTTCAAGTGTGCGGACTACAAGTCCAAAATGTTCAACTTTACAAAGCGAGTTTGATTTCACTGGAATTGTCTCTTTCCACATGCAAATATTTCCTTTTTCTATAATCTTTTATAGACTTTAATTCATGATCCTCATCATTATTGATCACATATAGCGCTATATTATATGCAAAAACGTCATAAACGTTAACTTTTATTTTGGCTCCAACTCATTCCATTCATGACCTAAATGATCAAGAAAAAGCTTTGAGTAATCTTGTAGTTCTTCAGAAACTATATCACAAATGATCAAGAAAAATCATTAATGGAGCAACCCTCTAGGGATTGTTTAATACAGTGAGGAATGAGTATTTAAAACATGATTCATAAACTTCCGGTTTACAATAGTACTTATATTCTAAAGGCTTGAATTATCTTTTGCATTATCATAGATATATAGAATTAAAAAAAAGGATTAAGCACACCATAAATTCAACGAATAAAACTTTATAAATCATACATATTTTTCTGGTGAGTAATTAGGCAACACAAATTGTCAATAAGACATATTTTTCAAGTTTGATATCTCCAAAGTTTGTATTATATATAAGATCAAGATCAAATAAATGTATTTCATAAGAAAATATACATATCTAACATATAATATTTATGAGATAATAATTTTGAAGGATTTAGAAGTAAATAAGAGAACGTCAATTCATGGAAGATAGTTTCAAGAATTATGTAGAGAAGAGTTTGTGCTTACCTTGTAATTCAAGCCATCTAGAAGTCTTATGCAATAAGAAAGAAAAAAAATCATAACCAAACTTTGATCATGCAATAAGGAAACAATCTTGCAAGATTCAATCCATATAATAGAAATATGATCGTACCAAAAAAAATCTTTGATCAAATAATAATTTTTCAACTGGTCTAAGTTATAATTTCTCAATTGGTCTAAGTTCATACTAAAGAAATTGCATGACCTTGACATGTAGCATATCAATAGTCACTACCATAACTAATAGTATGAACCATTCACTTTTGGGAATGACGTTCAAGGTGAACTTTCACCGTTTTGATCAAAAAACCACTCATTATTCAATTACAAATGTGAGTAATCTTTCAAAAATATTCTTGAAGATATTCATTCATTTTGCTACTTTAGGAACGAGTGGTATAAAAACATATACTGTCTCATATTTTCCTCCTTGTTTTTTTTTCATGATCAAATAGATCTTATAAATTTGTGTTCTGTTATGATTTAAATGTGTAGTTCTTCAATAACTCAACATCAAATTTATATAAACGGTGACCAATAGAAATCACTTTTTTTTTTACGGTCCACAAGGGTGTTTGATATTAAAGTATTAGTTCTTCAGGAACTATGCCACAAATCTATGTGAACAATGATTGAGATAATTCATGCCTTAAATAGTCCTTCATGGATATTTTCAATAATATGCTTATTTTAGTTATTCAAGAACTATATCACAAATGTTCATAACCAATGATCTTTCAAAAATCATTCTTTAAGTAATCCTTCAAGGATGTGCTAGTAATAAACAATTGTAGTTCTTTGGGACTAAATCATAAATGATATTAATAACCAATGATAAAAAATTTGCTTCTCTAAGCAATCTTTCATATATGCTTTAATATTAAAAGAAATTAGCTCTTCAAAATTTATGTCATAAGGTCCCTCGAAAAAAAATTATGTCACAAGGGATCAAGAACCAAACAATAGTAATAATAATAATTACAATAAAAAATCATAATTATATAAATCAAGACCTAATTAACGACGACATCTCATATTTAAAGACAAATCATCCTACCAAATCAACTGTGTTAGTAACATATCAAAAAATTATTGGTAAATCGCAATCAAAGCTACAAAGATATAAATGTGTAGACATAAAAAAACTAATATAAAGTAGTGATTAGTGGATATACCTAGAAAAATAATTTCACGTTGTCTACCTGGTCAACCAAATAATTCAATGTTTGTTACTTATACTAGATTTCTAAGCCAAAATTTTTGGATCTAAAACTAATAAAAATCAAAACACAACACCACGTAATAATACACAACAAACAAAGTATCCACTAATGCTTCAGTCATAAATCGCAATTGATCTCAATTTATTGAACATAGAGAATCAATATAAATCAATTATTTATGCAATCCTACAGGGAAGCACTGAATTTGGGGATGCATCACTATTGAATTCTTCAAGAATTCAAGATAAAAATTAGGTTTATAAGTTCTTGAGGAACCATCCACAATTAAATTAGCGAGATCTTTATGCAGTGATGATGCATTACTATTGAATTCTTTAAGAATTCATTGAAAAAATTGGGTCAATTAAAAGAATATATCACTTTTGAATTCTTCCAGAATTCATAGAAAATTTAGACTATTCTTCTTAAAATTCATAGAGAATAAAATTGAGACTTTTCCTTTTTATAATAATAGATCAATCACATATGCAATCATTCAGGAATGCATAAACTTTGAATTCTTCGAAAATTCATAAGAAAATAACTATAAACATTTTGTGCAATCTTTACCGTGGAATTCTTTAGGAATTCGTTAAAAAGATTGAGTTTTTATGTGATCAATCTCTTATGCAATCAACAATCACGTATATAAAATAATTAAAAAAAACTATGAAGTATTTTCAGTTGGTTAGAGCGTGCTGATGTACAATTGAATGTTACAAATGAGCTCTATCTATAGGAAAATAGAGTAACTTATAAACTAAACTCAATAACATAACCCATTAACCTATTTGCTATTTGGACATCCACCGTTAATATTCATAACAAAACAAATATTGTGACATGTAAATTGATCACTAAATCTCTCAATGATCACTAAATTGTGACATGTAAATTGGTGACTAAATCTCTCTTTAAAGGGGTTTATTGAACAGCCCAAAATGTTCACTTCACTATGCAATGCTGAAACGAAACAGAACAGAAGCTGAGAAATTGAAAACACACTCACTTCTCTCTCCGCCGCGTCAACAGGATCCATTTGAGTCCCTTCACTTCAGAAATTCAGGTTTGAATTCATTCAATTCAATTCAATGTTGCTAACTAATTATTCTATATGTTGCTTCTCTCAGAATTCTGATGACGAATTCTGTTTTTCGTTTTTGTTCTATCTCATGATGACGATGATGATGAGTTCTATCTTGGTTAAGAGAAACTCTGTTAGTTTTGTTGCAGTGGCTTAATTATTGGAATAAAGTTAGCATTTTATTAGTCTGCTTTCGATTCTGCTTTTGAATAGGAAGATTGTATTGAAGCTTCAAATTCTAATCTTTTTCTTATATATTTACAGATTTATGAGCAAGTGGAATTATAATTACCTTTGTGGTTTTGGGTCTCAAACCTTAGGGTAGTAGCTGGCTACATATTTTGAACTCAATTTCAAATTTTTATTTATTTTTTAGTCCGTAGACTAAGTGGCAATCACCACCTGAAACTCACACAGATTGCAAGGTCCCGGGTTGGAACCCAGGTGAAGGTGTCCAGCATGGCAATATCGGCATTTCCCAATTGAGCTAAATTCTGGTTGTTAAGGGTTTGATTGTAATTGGTACTTGTTGTGTTTAAGAGAATGGCGTCAGCTTTGATTTCTCGTGCTTCGCGGAGATTTCTCAAACCTAGTCTCCTTTCTTCTGGCTTCACCCCTTCAATCTTCAACCCCTTGATTTCCTCTCAACAATGTGTAGACCGATACCCCAGTCCTAATGTTTCAGTCGGTCTATTCAAGCCATCCCAATTTGGGATTTATAATCTTGAATTTTGTAAAACTGTTGGGTCACTCTCAAATTTCCAACTGGTTGTGCACATCTCTACGTCGCCTTCGAGATTAGGACAGGATAAGGAAAACAAGAATCAGAGTAGTAGCAATGTGAGTAGTGGAGGGGACATCTCTTGGGTTGACTTGTATTTGCCTAGGTTGGTTCAGCCCTATGCTCGGCTTGCTCGCCTTGATAAACCAATTGGAACATGGCTTCTTCTATGGCCTTGTGTGTGGTAAGAGTTTTATGTTTTTTTACATATTTATGGGTAAATGTCTTCACTATGACAAGAACATAGAGCTTAACAATTTTATTGATATGAAATATGTTGTAGTTAGTAGCTATGTTTACACCTTTGAGATTGGTAACAAGTCAAATGGATTTTAGAGGCCATGGAGCTCCTTTTCATTTATCGACAAAATATTGACACATAATCGCATGTATGAATACATATATGTATACAACCTGTTATCTTTAACAGGGGGAGGGAGTATTAACTGTCAGTACAAATGCTCCATTTTAAGCCTGTTATCTTTTTCCATGCCATAGGTCAATCACCTTGGCTGCACACCCAGGGCATCTTCCCGATTTTAAAATGTTGGCTCTGTTTGGATGTGGGGCTTTTCTTTTGAGAGGTGCTGGGTGTACTATTAATGATCTCATTGATCGTGATATTGATACAAAGGTAAATCTCATTGCTTTTTTTTGGTTGCATATTGTTTTGGCAATAAGAGATACCAAGATAGTATTTTTCTGTTGTAAACTATTGTGTGTGAGAGGAATGTGACAATGTGTATGTGAATATGTTTGACTGCAGTTAATTCATGCCAAGTCTAGTGCTTTAACAATTCACGGGCCTGTAAATTTGTCTTTATTTTATATAAATTGTAATGTAAGATTCTTTTTCTTCTTGCTTAGTGTGTTTCAAACATTGTTAAATCATATCAATTTACCAGTGTGAAACTTACCTATTTTATTTTAACCTTCAAAGAGCCCAATAGACATTAGTTTTTTTCAACCCCCTTTGAAAAAAATTGCAAGATTAAGTACCATGTAAGCATGGCTAGTAGCTACTAGATATGATGAAAGCCCAGTACTACTAAACATTTCCCGCACATCAGAATAGCATTGGAGACTTTGGTTGCTGTCGTTTTTGTGTTTATTGTTATTCCTATAATGTTACATTTTGAGCTTGTTTTAATAGCAACACTGTGTTTGTTGAGCAGACGATTGCAGGTTTTCCCATTTTTTTTCACGTGATCTTACATTTCAACTTCTGACTATTTTTTTATATAATCTTATATTGCAGGTAGAGCGTACAAAGTTGAGACCTGTGGCAAGTGGTATTTTGACACCATTTCAAGGACTTTCTTTTCTTGGATTTCAACTGCTTTTGGGTCTTGGTATTCTTCTACAACTGAATAATTATAGGTTAGTTTTAATGTTGTCTGCCAAGATCTATGATTAATGTCTTACTGTGTTATGTTTGAGCTTTAGACTATTAAATTTACAATATCTCAATCAGTTATAAAACATGGTACCTTTGATCTGTGTTCTGAGTCCTTGGCTATGGTAGTGTGGCCCTGATTGGCAAAGCTGAAAGCTTGAAATCCTTTTTTTAAGATTAAATATTATATAGATTGTTTGAAACAAATTAACCAAAATTCTTTCCCGGAATAGACCTTTAAAATATTAAAATTTGGAGGAAATTATGTCAAAATTACAAGTGCAGAATGAGGAAGGCTAATCTCTATTGAATAGTAGATGATAAAGGTGACTTCTTTGTTACATTGAATAGTCTCACACAGCAGCCTCTTCTGCATGTTAGCCTTATCCACTGTCAAATTTGATTCAATTGTTTGATAAGAAAGAAATGTTGTGTGGAAAATAAGTATTGCATTGCTATATACCCTACCAACTATTGCATTGTTATATAACATTGCTATATCCACTACCAAGTATTACATTGTTATATACCCTGCAAAACATTGTTTTGTTCTGCACAAATATGAAATGTGATTTATGTTCATGCGTTAAATATTGTTTGGTTTGTCTTTTTGGGCAGCCGTGTTTTGGGTGCCTCATCATTGTTGCTTGTCTTTTCATATCCCTTGATGAAGAGGTTTACATTTTGGGTAATGAATTTTCTCATTTCTAATTTCTTATGGCAAATTTATTTTTCTTCTTATTTCTTAATTATTATCTTTGAAATATGATCTCATTTATTCTGCACTTTCCTACTATATTGGTTAGCCTCAAGCATTTCTTGGCCTGACCTTTAATTGGGGGGCTCTGTTGGGATGGGCAGCAGTTAAAGGAAATCTGGATCCATCTATTGTGCTGCCACTTTATGCCTCTGGAGTTTGTTGGACTCTTGTGTATGATACTATCTACGCGCATCAGGTAAAAACAATATTGTTTATTGAAAGACATGATCCCTATGATTTTGTTTCTCTGTCCTACCTTTTGTTTACTTCATGATCCCTGAGATACTGCTTAGTTTACAGTATCCTCCACAAGAATCTTGTGTTTAATGCAACTTAATCAGATTCTTATGCCTTCAGGATAAAGAAGATGACTTGAAAGTCGGAGTTAAATCAACAGCTTTACGTTTCGGTGATTCAACAAAGGAGTGGCTTACTGGGTTTGGGATTGCGAGCCTTAGTGGTCTTGCTCTCAGTGGATATAATGCTGAACTCGGTATTTATTTATGAATGTTATTCTGCTCTCTTTTTCATGAGGTTAAATAATTGTTTCATGTGTCCTGATTCATATGATTGGAGCAGGGTGGCCATATTATGCATTTCTGGGAGTTGCATCTGGACATTTAGGCTGGCAAATATGGACAGTTGACCTTTCTTCTCGTTCTGATTGCAATAGGAAGTAAGTTTGTGGAGATGTTTCCGTAGATTTATGATTTAATTATCCTGAAGTCCATCTTTTGAAAGGGTCTCAAATCTTTTATTATATTGGCTTTAACATTTATCGCAGCTTCTGTATATTTTTATTTTAACGGTCAATACCACAGAAATATAAGCTTTAATTTATCATTCTCTAAAAATATACTCTTCGAAAAAATATGAAAGATTTCTCCATTTTTCTCTATATATCACATCCCCCAAAGCCCTTCCCCTCCCCTCCCCTCCAAACTCCCAAACAAAGCCTTGACTGTCTCCATTTTAACTACGACATGACCTTCTTTTTTTTTAAGCTGCAACCTGACCTTGTTTCTTTTCTCCTCCAGGTTTGTATCAAATAAGTGGTATGGAGCTATCATATTTGGTGGAATCCTGGCTGGAAGACTTTCATCATAGGGTAAAGTTTGCCTTATATTTATATATAGTAACAACCATAACATATGCTGTTTATATTTTTGTAATTATATTGGACTTGAAGGCAACGAACAATGACAATTTGTTATTAGGTTCAACTGGTTAAGTAACGTGATTAGTTATTCATTATTTTCTCTGATGCCAACATCTGAATGCCGTTGTGTTAATATGCAGATGACACTATCAGCTCACATTAATGAGTAAAAAGTAAAGAATTTTTTGATAGCACATGAAACTGGACATTGTAGCTACATAATCTCAAGGTTGTGACCAAGAAATTGATGGTCAAGTAACCTTCACAGTTTGAATTATGGGAACAAGCGTGAGATGCCAAGGTGCAGTACATTTGAAGTTCCAAGTTTCGAGCTAAGGAGTGATTGGTGTAGTCCACTCGTGTATGTATTGACAGGTGATGGCGTTAGTCCACTCATGTTGGATGAGTGAAAGGGTATCATATTTGTTATATGATGACTTTCATTGATTGATTATAGGAAGTAGATGGATGGTATTTATCATGAAAGAAAATCCAGAAACATTGAAAGCTTGAAACACAACATTTCGAAAACAAATTGAATACTGAAATCGTAATAAAGATATATTTCTTTGCATTGCCAATAGAAAAAAGTTCACACCTCAAGAATTCTGCTACTATGTAGGGTGCTATGTCTTAACATGTCTATGCATTTTGTTTTCCTTAGATAAAACATGCCCCAATATTACCAAACAGATTTGTGAAGCATGTTGCATACCGATTATGTGCCAATGTGGTTTTTGGCAGAATGGTCTAAGATAATTACTGATCGCATCATTTCGCTTCCGCAACTCAAACTAGGATTTGTATTGCTCTATGGGAAGTTAAGGAAGTTTAAATACACGGCGAGCCGTTTCTGAGTATTTGGGGGCATATTACATTTTTTCTCTCCCAGCAACCTAAGGAGTAAGTTTGACAAATACATTGTATCATTTTGAGGATGCCATTAGAAAGGAATGGAGGTGTTATACTTATACCTCTGCGACATGGTCATGCTCCACATCTTGTAATGTAGTGTTTAATGATGCTTGCTGTTGGTAGCCACTGCAACAGGCAGTGTCTCTGTGCATCTAGAATCATCTTAAATTGCAGGGACTATGAAGAGTGGTAACATTCAAGTTCAATTGTGAAACTAAGGACCGAAGATGAAGAGAAACATTTGACCAACTCATTTACACATTGTGATGGCCACCTGAAAAGGTAGAAATAATAGCTGGTGCTATAAAAGCTTCTAACTAAGAAGAGCAATACTTATGAGAGCCTATGAGAGAGAATATCTCCTACTCCTGCCATTTTTCACCTCTGTTCCCCGAGACTTCCTACTTGCTTTTTGGCGCTTTCCTCCACCTTGACTGCTAAAATTTGCAATTCTTCCTATCCCCTTAGAAAGCGAGGTAAAGAAAGTTTTTCCATTTTCTGCTTTATCGATCATGCCTTGTTTCATGAACATCTGCTCCTTCTCCAACTCACTCAGCCTCACCCTCAATCTTGAAATTTCCAGCTTCAGTTCTCGATTCTCTCTCCGCAGTGATGCGTAGTTGTCCCTCGGGGACATGGCTGCACTTGGAATACCGCTACTTATTCTCTGTGACAGCAACCCATCTCCTGAACTCCCCGACACGGCATTTTTCAAGCGCAGCTGCTCAAAATACAAGACTTGTACCACCATCTGCAGTGGAAGCCTGTCATTCTGGGCAGCATGGTTGCATGCTTCTTGTGACAGCTTTTGACAGTCTATAAACTTGCAAAGTTTCTTGCATTCTTGTTCTGTTAATGCTGTATGGGCCTGAACAGAGGGAAAGAGGTGGCATTGTCAACATGAAGTAGGAAAAGTGAATAACAAACAGAAACAACTGATTAGTTTTGTATGTGTAACTGTTGCATGATTGAGAATATGGTTCGACAATGAAGTGCCTAAATATTGGAATCGGGGAATATCTTATCTACAGTAAAAAAAAATTACCTTCAAATAAATGTCCACGGCTCTATAAAGACCATCATCAATGACACGAGCATAATCAGGAAGTATCTCGATCAAAGCGATGAATTTTGGTAGACTTAAGCAAGGATCAGGAGCAATTTCTGCTAAAAAAGCATCAATAAGCTGACCTACTTTTAACAGAGAACCATGTCCATTAGAACCAATCCCATCGGATTCATATCCGTAGTCTTCCGTTTCTTCCTCTTCAATCCGCTGCATGAAATTCACTAGTAGCCTGTGAACTGTATCCACGTCAAACAAGGAGTCTCCACTCTGCAGAGATGGTATAAGAAGATCATCAAGTGAAACCATTTCCAACCTTAATGATATCCTTCTTTCAAGCTCAAGCCTACATGGAACGGTGGCACCTAACATGATACCCATCTTTAACATGCCAAACAAGAAAGTCAGGGGAATGATGGAAGAGCTTTTGTCTGTTGGCATGAGATTAACAATAGTTTCCACAATTGTCCTCTGATCCTTTTCTATAGTGGTTGGACTTGTATCTGTCCTTGATTGATTCCATAATTGACACTTCCCAATACCCTTCAGTGATGTTTGAGCATAATGCATCAGGGAAGCAATAATGTTGTCTGATCTAACCCCCATTCTTCCCATGGCACATATAACTCTCTGGTAGAAATCGATACGCAGTATCGAAAGATCTTCAATCCACCACACCACGCACTCATCCTTTATATCCTTAGATTCACCATCACAGTGTAATTTAGATAAACCAGAAACTAATTGCTCTTTGCAAGCATTCATTGCAATAGCTTCCACAGATCCTTTTGTGATTTCTATCTCCTCCACTATATTTAGAGGTAACATCTCACAGGTAGATAGAACTTCCACTGACCTCTGAAGATTTTGAAAGACAATCTCATTCAGATAAATATCTGTTCTTGAAATGAGGTTTTGATCCCGGTATTCTTCTGTCATTTCTAGGTACTCGGCTGCACAACGTAGTCGGGCAACATTAAATGTTGTTATCTCAAAATTCATACCATAACAGAACTTCATCGCAAGTTCAAATGTCTGGTGTCCTCCTGGAAAATTGGGAAGCTCCAAGCTTGAAACACTGGAACCCTTGTTGGCTTCAGCAACCATCTTCCGGATCTTCCCACTTAGGGTAACCAAGGGAAACTACATGATGAACCATTAAAACAAATTAGCTTTTAGTACATTTTGTTTCTTAAAATATTTATGACAGTATCCGAATAGTCTTAAGTTTATCAGTGCAGCTAATATGTGTATTCAAAAGATGGAAGACATCAACTTTTTTCTTTGATATTTCAAAGTAGGCATCACTTATGGGTAAATAATTCATGTTAACATATATATTGATTCTAAGGCATACAATTACATTTCAATTCGTAGAAATCCAAAGCGATAATAACCAAATTTATCATATAAAACTTACAATTTAATATGACTAATATAATACAAGGTTAGGAATGTTGAAATATTTACCTTATGTAGCAGAAATGACTCCCCATCAACAACAATTGTAATGTCACCAGCAACATCAGCAAAAATCCTGCCATGAATAAGAAAAAACTGATTTCACAATGAATGCAAAATCTCATATAAAAAAAACAACATACATTTATATTTGATAAAAAGTTCCTATTGAAGCTAGCTAACCAAGTTATCAAATGTACAAACTACAAACCGAAGTAAGACAGAACTTGAATAAAACTAACTCTTATAAAAAAGCACATTATAAGTTACATGTTTAAGCTACTATAAAATGAAGTAAAGAAAGACAAGAGTATCATATAATACAGAACAAGACACATAATATAGTAAAAAAAAGAACCATTAAGAAGCAAAAAGATAAATGAGAGGTAATTTAGCCTTATTACTGAAGTACCTAGTAGTGTAAGAGTTGCAAAATTTAGGAGGAGGAGTAGTAGTAGAAGAGTGCTTAGAAGAAGAGAGTGAGTTTTCAGAAACCATATTTGTTTTTTCTTCCTTTCTATCTGTTAGAAAGAGTGAAGATAAAACTAGGGAAAAGGAAGCTCCTCCTCCTTGTGTTGTCTGAGGTGTGTCTGCATGTGTATGTTAAATGTTTCAGTAACAGCAACACAAACTGTAGCTTATAGCTATGGATGATTATACTATCATCCAATAATGTGTACGGATGATTGCAGGTTCAAGAATATTTTGAAATAAACACCCTAAAAGACCCTCAACACATAGCAATCAATTATTCACAAATGCCATATACATAACTTTTTCTTTTCATTTTCATAACATGGCAAGGCCTGTGTGTGTAGTCTTCTTTTGCTTTTTGGCCGCTTTTGTTTCTGCCCTTTATTATTATAAATATATTACTCTTATCACTGTCACTATACACTATATATTATATAGTGAGTATATGCTTCGTATTCAAACGTGATATATAACTGTCACTATTGGCCTTTTGGGACGTTACAAAAGACTCATTAGTGCAAATGTGCAATGGTAAAATTTGCAAATAGGAGTGTACATGTGTATCACTATGCTTTATTGGGTTTGGATTTTGAAAAATGGCCAAAACCAAATGCTGGAATTATGGCTTCAATAATACTCAAACAGTTACACAATAGGTTATTAATAGCATGATTTACTAATTCAAATCAAGATTTGCAGCTGTAGTAAAATTTTAATAAAAGAATTTATAATGCAAGATACTGTTTTATAAATCGTCATGACTCGTTTCTCCTAGGAACAAAGGATTAAGATAAAAAATAATACTAATCCTATGTAAGAATTTTTAGAAAGTAATCTTATACTCTAGATATTTTTATTTTTAAAAATATTTTATTTATCAAACTTATTTGTTAAAAATTATTCAAACAAGTTACTCCTATTAGCATGCAGTAATGTGGCTATTATGGTTGAAAGATGGGATAATCCAAACAAAACAATTGCAGAAAAAGGAAAAGAGTTTGTTCAAAAGAGAAAAAGTGGTCTAAGGACATCTGACATGGATTGTTGGATCGATGCAATGCAACTGAGTTGACACGGAACTCAATAAAGATGCAATTATTAGAGACAGCACCCCTGCTCACTCCTGCCTTCTTATGCTTTTTCCCTTTTCATGAACACTATTTAAGCATTTCAAATTAGAAACTTATTCTTTAAATAAATTATATAGTTTAATTTTTAATACATTAAATATGCAAATTTTCTTAAAAAGTATTTTAGGAGTATTCGTTAACATTTCTCTTTTATTTTACCACTTCATTGTTCAATCTCAAATTAGGCGTGTCTTTTAAATTTTACGTCATTATTAAAAAAATGAATAATAATATTGTTTTTAATAATAAAATATGTTTACTATTACTAAAAATACTAATTGGAAAATGTTATCTAGTGCCACAAGACATAAATTAAGGAAACAAATATAATAAAAGGAATGTTAACAAAATCAGTTGTATCATGGTCTAAAATGGGCTTAAAGTTTTGAGATGTGATTAAAGAGTTAGACAATTGCTTTTCCGACTTTCAATACTTTCTAAAAACATAAGTAAAATACTAAAATACCTCCAGTGGTAGTTAACTATCGCTGGCTTATAACTAAAAAATCCGACAGCAGCTAATTGCCGCTGTGTTTTTTGGTCATTTACTAGTGTTTCTAAGACACATTGAATGTCAGAACATCAATTGTCAAAGAGTTAACCAACATCCAAGCAATCAAGTGCAAGATGTGGAGGCACACACTTTAAGAAAAGAAAGAGTTTATCATAGTCCAATTATGCAACCTTTCAATGATTCTACCCATTTATAACCTTTTTGTAACAATTCAGCAACCTAGACATTTATGCTAGCATTTTTTGCTGAATTTATGATTTTTCCCGTAAGCTTTTCCTTTGAAGAAAAAAAAAATTGTGAACCTTTGTGTATAAAGGGCATATGAAAATTGAATAAAGGAATGTAGAATTTGAATAAAAATTACACTATGTGTATTTTGAGTGAGAGTTTCTCCTCTTTGAATTCTTGGATTATAACTCATTTATTGAATCTTATCAATGACTTCCTTAACACTGTGGCGATTCCTCTTGGCCTAACATTCCTTCTTAGATTAGAAGTTATTGTGACACTTTCTTTACCATTCCATTCCCCAATTCCATATTTGTATTCTTATTTGATTTATGTTCCTCATCATTAGGTAATAGGCCAAGATAAATGGTCAAGATCATATCCACTTTTTTAAAAGAAATTGATATATTCCCTTATGATAAAGATATACACAAATATGATATTTGTGCGGCCTATTTTTTAATGTTTCTTTGTTATGTTCATTTGCTTTCGTTTTGTTTTTCGTCTTTTGCTTACGGTTTGCATCACAGATGTTTGACGTATATTGCTTGAGAAAGATTTGTTTCATAGGTACTATAGGCTTATGGCGGCTATCACCATGTTCATTATCCTCTCAACCTCGCAAAAGTCTTGTCAATATGTGGTAGAATTGGTCATCTTATAGACCACTTATAGTCGATTTGAGCAAACACCTGCAAATATCTTTTTCCGAAGTTGTATGAAATTAAAGACTGTGGACCTTTGACCATATGTGAAAGCTTTTGGTCTGGTTGCTACAATCTGTATTCTGGTTTGTTAACGCTCTACTGTCTTTTGAAAGTTCTATATGTATCTCTAGCGAATATTTAATTATTTTTATCACTAGTACTGATCTCAAAAAATGTATGGGGAATGTCCCAACGCATATTCTTTTTATTGTATCGGGTGCTGGATTGTATTATGACTCTAAATTTGGAGTGCAATATGGTTTAATTTTTTGAATTTACCTTATGGTTGTATTTTATCACCTACTCGGATTGCTCGTTTTTTGGTTCGCTGGATCAAACTTTATGTCCCTCAATAATAATTTAAATTGGCAAATAACGAAGACACACATCCATTTCATTTCATGCATTATCACTTATCACTAGACAGTGTTTGGTTTGGGTGGACATAATCCATTATTTTCTTCAAAATGCTAACTCTCAATCTCAATTCTCTTTCTTCAACTCTTCCCTTTCATTCACTCTTTACTCAAACTCGCCTATTACTTCCTGCTAATCTCAACTACCCTTTTGCTAATACAGGTCAATAAACCTCTCTTTCTCACTCTATTCTTCATTGCTTTTGTTAATTTATCATTATTATTTGTTTATTGTTTGCTTTCAGCTACCAGAAAGTTCAAGACTTTTCAGCTCAAGGCTGGATTTTGGGAGTCAATTAAATCTGGGTATCTTTCAATTTTGAAAATGAAATAATTAACTGCTTTGGCGGTGTTGTTAATTAACTTGCATGTGTGCTTTTTATGTTGGAGCCACAATACAAATTTCATACATAAAATGTTTTCATATGATTATGTTCCTTGTTGAAATCTCCACAAAAAATAAAAGAAATATCAAAGATTGCCAAACAACCTGTTGTTTATGACATTCACATGTTATGATTAGTGTGTCTCTTTTCCTTGTTACCCTTTGGGCGATACAATTTTTAGTTTTTTATACACTAGGATGTTTTCATTGGATTATGTTCCTTGTTGCTGAAATCTAAGACTGCTGAGACATTATGCGGTGTATAACATTTCCATGTTATGATTATTAGTGTAACTCTCTTAAAAATGCCTTTGGCACGTTTCTCCTTTCAGGTTGATGAAGAATAACACCACACAGGTCATCGATCCAGAGTTAACAGAAGAAGAAGACGAAGAACCTCTACCTCAAGAGTTTGTGCTTGTTGAAAAGACTGAACCTGATGGAACAATTGAGCAAATATTATTCTCTTCGGGTGGAGATCTTGATGTTTATGATCTTCAAGCCCTCTGTGACAAGGTGTGTATCTAATATGTTTTTATGTTTTGTATTGATGTTTTTGTTGAAACTGTAAGACATTGATTATGTGTATGCTAATTTTCAAATTACTTTTCAGACACAAAACCATGCATGTGCACTCAATTCATATTTGAGGAACTTGTGCGACCTCATTAAGAACTTATTTCTTTGTTTCATTTTTGCAACTATATTAATCAATATATTTATCATTATTTTAGTTCCTTAGCAACATTAAGAACTCAATTATTTATGTACATTAATCCTGACAAAAATTTCCTTCAGTATGGTTTACTTAATAAGTTAATAACTTTCAGCACCTGCGTTTTTTAACATTGTAATTTACAGATTCAGTGTATCATTTATTATCACTAAAATTTGAGTACGAAAATTTCAAAATTGTTTATGATATGAAACTCGTCCTTGGTTACTAAATAGTTCATCTCTTTAACAGGTAGGGTGGCCTCGTAGGCCATTATCGAAATTAGCCGCTGCTTTGAAAAATAGCTATATGGTGGCCTCTTTGTATTCCATAAGAAAGTCACCAGGGTCAGGTAAAAATAACATGACATCTTACTGTGTCTTGTGATTAAGTTAATTCGTTGGATGGTTAAACTTTTTTGTTTATATTTGTAGCTGTCTAAACCTATTTGATGAATATCTTAGTGTACTTGGTGAAGTTATTTGACAGAGGGGAATGAACAAAAGATATTAATTGGCATGGCCCGTGCTACATCAGACCATGCCTTCAATGCCACAATTTGGGATGTCCTAGTTGATCCAGGCTACCAGGTACTTTGGCAACCAAACATAGATTTTGAATACAAACTCAGGTGCAAGTTAATGAAAGTGTTTGCTTCTAAAATTAGAATCAAGTTCATGAAGAATATAACTTTTAATTTTTTCTATCGTATTATTCTTGGTAATTAGAGAGAGAGAGAGTGGGGGTAGCACCTATAGTAGAAAAGTTGGTAGAAAATAGGCTTAGATGGTTTGGACATGTAGAGAGAAGACCCGTAGATGCCGTCGTAAGAAGAGTAGATCAAATGGAGGAGAGTCAGGTTAAAAGAGGTAGAGGGAGACCTAGGAAAACTATTAGAGAAACCATTAGAAATGATTTAGAAGTCAATGAGTTGGATACAAATATGGTTTATGATAGAACACTATGGCGTAATTTGATCCATGTAGCCGACCCCACTTAGTGGGATAAGGCTTGGTTGTTGTTGTTGTTGTATTATTCTTGCTAATTACTAAATTAGAAATGAATAGACGGTGATGCTCGTGATTAGATCTCTGTGTTGATTATCTTGCACGCTATTGCTCTCATATTGAGCCTAAAGGTGCACCTTTTTAATGGTTTCATGGTTCTGGACCAACACATTTGATTTGCTTTAGGAGATGACCACCATATGTCATATGGCCTTGGTTTTATTTAATTTAAATTATCTTTAAGTTATATACTACTAGATGTTTTGCTCACAATTATTACAAGATAAATTTGTTTTGAGATTAAAAGATGTCAATACTTTTTGTTTCTGCACAAATAAAAATGCGTAGTTGAATGCTAATCTCTTGTTTAGATCATTCAAATACATTCTATTCTTCAATTTAGTGCTTAGAATAGTTATGTTGTGTTAGCTTGATTCAGACAATTGTCTTTTTTTCTTTCTTTTTTTGAAGAATTGATTCAAACAGTTGTTGAAATGGGAAGCAAATAAATAATTTTAGCAGATCTACAATATGTTACGATCTTAAAAATCTTATATCTTGTGTTAATAAATTTGTTCAAAAAAAAGTTTTACATAAGTATTGGAATTCATTCAGGTGCAAAGAATGATGTTCTTAAGATAAATGTTCAATAAAAATAGACGAGCAGCAAAACATTTATTCCATTCATTTCCTCATTAGAACTTCCACACAAAGGAGCAGTGTTCTTTTCTGTTTCAAGGCAGCCCTTTTTGAACCACTCTACTTGATGTTCGTTAGACCCCCCAAACCCTCACTTAGGGAAAGCTAAACGTTTCATGCTCCAATCTTTGATTATATAGTACGAATTTGAAAAACACATTAGGTATTTTTGGATTCAGGGATACTGCCAAATTACTTTTATCTTTTATGCTCAAGTGCCTCCTTGTGTCCTGTTCCAATGTAAGCATAGATTATGGCTTCATGTAGACTTGAGTTCTGCTTATTGATGTTGTTTTGATTGTATAGGGCCAAGGTCTTGGTAAAGCTCTTGTAGAGAAATTGATTCGAGCTCTTTTGCAAAGGGACATCGGTAATATAACTTTGTTTGCAGATAGTAAAGGTATAACAATATCGACAAACTTTGCTTGAATCTTCATGCGCTTTTATGCTTTATGTAAAATAGAAATTGGATTGTAACTCATTGTTTTTGTATGTTGAATGCAGTCGTGGAATTTTATCGCAATTTAGGATTTGAAGCTGACCCAGAGGGAATAAAAGGCATGTTCTGGTACCCAAATTGATAAGGAAGTTTTCTTTATGCTTTTATTACATTGTTTAACACTGCAACCTGAAGTATACAACGTTACAGCAGTGACAAGTTTGTAGTATGAAAGTATAAAGATTGGACATCATCCTGTAATTACTGTGTTAGGTTGTAGCAAGATATTCTTTTCCCCCTAAGTTTTATTACTTTTTCAAACAGATGATGGTGAGGCTTTGGTTAAAGAACCAGTGTTATTTTCTACTCTTTTTTATAATAATTTTTTTGTCATCTTGGATGAATGGTTGTATCAGCGTGTAAAAGGAGTATAGGTTTGTCAAGTATCCTGAAATGAGCATTCATCTCATGGTTTGGGCGATTATGGGTCCAATGTTTTTGGTCCTTTGTTGTAGTCTCGTTAAGTGTTAGTATTATTTTATAGATAAATGTTACTCCCTCCGTCCCATTTTAATTGAGTCATTGACTCATTTCACACTTATTAAGAAAAAATGTATAAGTTAAAGAGAGAGAAAAATGATTTTGAGTGTCATTATCAACTATTGGTGTACTCCTCTTTATCTTAAATATAAAGTAGAATATATTGAATTGAGAGTTGTGAAAGTAGTAATAATTAGAGTTATAATTGGAGAAAAAAAAAGTAATTAATATTGCATTGAAAAGTGAAATGGGTCAATTTCTTTAGGACAATATTTTTTTGCAAATGGCTCAATTATTATGGGACGGAGGGAATAACAGTTATTTTGTTTAACGGATCAGAAAATTGTTACCACCACATATCAAACTTTGATCTTTGTACGTTCTATAGGCAATTTTTTACTCTTTTTAAATAGCCTATTGGAAGGTAGCTTCCAACAGACTATTTAGCCAGTTTTGAGCAACGCAAGGGGTCTACAGAGCAATCATCATACTTCAGCATGTCAACCCATACTGTTGAATGTACCTTTGGAGACAAGATTATCTTTTTTACTATTACTTTTCACACCCTATAGATTACTCGCGCTCCCGAAGAGGATTTCAACATGAGTTCGTATCCCTATCTAACTCTACAAAAGTTGGATAGAGAGTGTTAGAGCGAAAATTGTCCCGAGTGTTGTTAAGATTGGTAAGCACAGACTAAATTGATCCAAACAATTAACTTAAGGATATAAAAAAAAAAAAAGCAATTTAAATAGCAGATATACTAACAAATAAGAGGGAGCAAGTAACTTTCTTTTTTTGATAAAGGCTAAAAAACAATAAAAGGCAGGAGAGGGTCTGAACCCTATACAAAGAGAGAACATACAAACATACAAGAGAAAGCAAGCCAAAACTACTCCTAAGATGCAAAGAAACTTTTAGCATCTAGTTTAAGCATTGCCTTAAATCAAAAGAAACCTAAGCTGCTAAACAAGGAAAAGCAGCCAAGTTCACCAACATAACTAGCACAACAACAGAGAAAGACCAAAAATCAAAACAATCAGAAATATCCCACTAAGGAAGTATTGTCAACCATCCACACAATTACAAATATTTAGGATTGCTGTTGATGACACCCTTTTTAGAACGAGTTTGTATTTGTTCACTAAATGTGTTATGAACCCCTGTATCATTTAGCTTAGTTGCATGTTTCTTCTTATTATTCTTCTTCTGCCTTCTTGACATGATAGGAGTGAATAAACTTCCCTCCTCAAAATCTCTTTCAAGGTTCTGCTCTTGCTCATCACTCATATTCCTCAGCAGAAGCATTATCAGAATCCAATCCATCAGCCCAGAATTTGCTCAGAAGTTTTTCACTTTTCTTGCAAGCTTCAGAAGTATTTTTAGAGTAGGCAGGTTGAGATATCCTGCCTTTGTCAGGTCCAAGATTCTCATCATAAGTGGTAATGGGAGTGATAATAGTAGCATCATAAGTACCTATTTTAGATGAGGCAGCTTGCTTGCTTAGAATTGGATCTCCAGCAACAACATTGGGGTATCTGCTTTGTAGAGGAACAAAAATGTCATCATTTGTTGTAACAAGAGTGATGATAGGTGCTCCAAAGGGATTAGTATTGTTTGTGATCAAATTTGCAGACTCATAGGAAACATTCTTCAAAGCATCAGAATTCTTAGAGTGTGCAGCTTGACTCAAACTAACCATCTCCTCAAATACCTTATCAACAAATTCAACACTATCAATCAAAGTGACTTTAGAAATGTGATTAGGATCCTTGTCTGCTATCTGTGCCTCCCCTAAAGGAAGTTCACAGTCCTCATGAAATGATTATATTTGGTTACTGTTCTTCCCCTGCATAAAACACTCGCACATGACCAAAATACCTCTGCGCTAGTTAACTAACGCAAGTGTAAAACTATACGTTAGTTAACTAACGCTGCGTGACTTAAGTCACGCAAGTGTAAAACATTGCGTGAGTTAATTCACGCATAGTGTTAACACATGCGCGAGTTAACTCACGCTCTACTAATATATCAGTACATCATTAAATGTTGTACTGATATGCATTCAATGCATAGTGTGTCATTAATGACCCGTAATCTTTACACGCTTATAATTGAACCGAATTACGCCAATTTATCAAGATTATCGGATAATACGACATAATCGATAAAAATTACACAAAAACATCGTTTTTCTCACAATCACATTATCACACATAACGATCCAAACGGTCCAAATTTCACAAATTCGTCGATAATGACCTGTAATCACTTAAACACACTTAATGACATGTAAACGATCCAAATTACATTAATTTATCTATAAATTTTGAAAATCACATAATCTCACATAAACGGTTAAAATTACCCAAATTCATCGTTAAATTACATAAACACAAATTCATTAAAATTCAATAATATAGACACAAATTCGAACAAATTACGATATTTCACGTTAATAAATATTACACTTCAACGGATTTGACAAAAAGATGTAAAACGTTATCTTCAATCATTACGTAAAACATGTTAGCGACGTCGCTATCATCTTCGACACGTTGTGAAACAAGCTAACCAAGAACAAAAGTGGCGCAAAAAATTCAAAAAACAGGATTGTACAGTGGCGTGACTTAAGTCACGCAACACATTAACACATGTGTGACTTAAGTCACGCAACATTTTACACCTGCGCAAGTTAACTTGCGCACCTTGCCCTACTGCCTACGAAAATAGACAAACCAAGAACAAAAAACAACAAAATTAGATGAGTTTTGATGATACAATACCTAATATTTGGTGCTTGATGAGCGTAGAATCTTGCTTTCTGACGATTTGCAATGATTTGAGATGAGGATTTTGACCCAAAAAATCGCACTTTTTGAGTTTTTGAAGCTGGATGGAGAGAAAATAGTGGTTGGATTATGGATTGATGAGTTTTGTACGAAAACAGTAACTCTGCGCAACTTAACTCACACTGCGTGAGTTAAGTTGCGCAGCGTTACTTAACATGCGCAGGGGTAAAATTGAAAAGGCTGCAGGGTACGAGTGTTTTGTGCAGGGGGAGCAGTATTCTTAATATTTGCAGACAAGTTTGAAAAGATTAGTAAATGCATGGACCAAAATTCAAACGAATTCTATTTACAGAGACTAAATGCATAAATATAAACCAAAAAAAAAAAAAAAATTTCCTATATTTAATAAGAAAACCCATTTTTGTACATTACTCCTTTCATTTGTATATCATTAGTCCTAAAAAAAAAAATTCAGTATAGTTTACTTGATAGCCTCCAGCACTTGGCATTTTTTAACATTATAATTTACAGATTCAGTGCATTATTTGTTTATCAGTAAAACTTGGGTACTAAAATTTCAGTTTGTATTTTATGAAACTCGTCCTTGATTGAATAAATGGTTCTTTAAGAGGTAGGGTGGCCTCGCAGTTATCAAAATTAGCTGCTGCTTTGAAGAATGGCTATATGTTTTACAATTTACACATCCCAAATATTACTGGGTTGAGAAAATTTCATCTTAAGAGCTAGTATCTCGGATTTTAACTAACAAAGATGGATAAATTTTTCAAAATAAACAAAGTTTGATAGACAGCAACATTTGGACTGATGCTGTTAACGTCGGTAAACATAAAATATTAACTTAAAACAAACTCAATGGACCAAATTGATCAAAAAAACAATTTACTTTTCATTTGACAAAATCAAATCAAATCAATTAAATACGAGGACAATTTAAAAAAAAAAAAAAAAACTTAGATGTCAATGATTTTGATTATATGATTTATACTGGTTTTTATTCATTTAGCTATAACCTCACGTTAGTAGGATATGACTTTGTAGTTGTTAATCCCCTATTACCTAACTCCTTGTTGTGGTATTCTACTTGTTCTCTTCCTATGCAAAATTCCACTCTACAGTGCAGTCCTATGTCAAAATTTCTTCATTAAAAAAGTCAGGAATTATATATATTTAAATGTTGAATTAACACATGCAAATACTATAATTCTTCTTGAATAAAGCCTTGATATATACAACTTAATTAAAAACTAATTAGTTTTTGTTCGTAATAATATATTTCGTTTAAGTCATAAAAGTGTCTTTTGAAGAATATGGTCACCCATGAGGAAATCATAGTTTGAACACAAGAAGATTCTGTCTTCCCATTAATATGAATTTTCTAGCAAAAGAGAAGTAATCCATATGCACACAAAGTCATCAAGGAAGTGAAAGTCAATTAACGATACACACATCATGATGTGCACATTTTTGCTACGTATATTCTCTAGAATTTTACATTGTGCATATCATTAAACTCTTTCTTTAAAGTAAATGTGCTCTTTGGCTCCAGGAAAGGTTATGTGCATTTTTCATATTGAAAATGTTACACGTAATGCTAAAGATAATTATCAGCATACATTAATTACCTGTTGGTAGGTCTCATGTCATGCATTGTCTTGTGATTTCTTTATTTCCCTTTCAAAATTAACCTTTTTAAGTTTTACAATTTTTGTAGAAAAAAAAATTCATTTACAATTGATTAAAAGAGGTTTCTTTTGTCCCCACGAGCATAACTTAGTTGACATGAACAATACATAATAATATGCAATGACTGAAGTTCGAACCGCCAGACATCTCATTTATTCATTTTAAAAGGTGAATTATAGTCATTAGATTACTTAATAAAAAAAAATCTTTTCGATTTATTTCATGTATATAAAAACAATAACAACAATGAAAAATTAATTAGAAATTACTATACTTTGATAAACTATTGTGACAATAATCTCACGTATGAGATACCACACGATAATAAACTTTTACAAAAAGTTATAATAAACCTCCTTCTAAAAATAAGACCTAGATGTGAAAGAAGGTCTTCATTGTTACCAAAAAAAAAAAAAAGGTCTTCATATTTATTTGTATCGCGATCAATATTATGTAACTCAAGGTTTATATTAGGAGACTGGAGAATGGATTGGATCTTTGCAAGTACAAGTTGCAGATAAGAAATTTTAGTATAACCACATTGAATTATATCCACGACTACTTTGAAATCAAAATTAATTCACACAAGTTGTAGCCTGCGGGTGTTATGATTGAACAAGTTGAAGGTAATTTTTTGCATAAAATCATACACGAATTTTTCATGTTGATCAAGAAATCAACCCACCACTATAGCCAAGCTTCCACTCCTAGTAAAATGTGATCCATCGAAGTTGAATTTGAGTTTGAGGTGTTCAAGAGGAGGATGAGTCCATTGATTATGCTTTTGATGTGCACTTCTGATTTCTCTTGATGTCTTGGATTGTTGCAATTCAACAATAATATCTGATCTATGATAAAATATAAACATGTTTATATTCTTCTAAAGACCCCACAATATCATAAATCCGAACAAAATAAACCAATCCAAGGTATATTATCAATTTCCTTACACGACAAGCTTCATTCAATCCAAACAAAAAGGCATGAGAGTAAAGAACTTACTCAAACACTCTTCTTTTATGACCCTGAACCAAAACTCCTTAGTATCTTCCCAATGTTTCTTTCTTACTTTTTATTCATTTGTGAAAAGACGTGTAATAATAATTTAAGAGTTTATTATGGTTGTAAAAAAATATGAGTTTATTATAAATTTATGTTTAAATATTTGTTTTATTTATCATCTCCGTGCATCGCAGGTATTATAAGTAGTCTAGTTTTTTTACCCAAACCTATGCAGTCAAGTATATATAATTGGATTTTTTTTATGATCTTCAAATTTACACAAGTTAAAAAATTTAAAAAGTTAAGCCCCTAATATGGACCTCAAAAATAAGGGTCCATTGGTGGACCTATGCAAATGACTTGCTGCAACAGGTTACTATCATTTAGATAATAATTTTAATTTTATTGGAATATCCTTATATCCTGACAAAAGAACAAAGCAAATTTTCCTAAAATGGTCTCTATTGCCTTTAGTGTTTGAAAAGGTCCGAAATTCTCAGCTTGCATGTCTGAACTTTGATGAATGATGAAGATGGTTCAAATCCATTCTCAATAGATTTATGTAGAATTTCATCAACAAAAAATTATGCAGCAAATCTTCCACAATTATTTTCTATGTAATTCAACCAAAGCTTGCCGGAGAGGACTGTCTTTCCGTAATTACTTTGTGGCAAATGGACTTGGTGGGGGCAGAGCAACAATCGCAATAACATGACTGAAAATCAAACCTTATCTATCACCTAAAAAAAGATCGAACCTAAAAATAAAAAAGTTGTAAAATTAAGTCCGCTAAGGTTCTTTTTTAGATCTATGTTGTTGTTGTTCTCGTTCCATTGTTGTTCTTTCCATTTCTCCTCTAATTTGCAAACTCAATCCCAGCTAGAGACCCCTTTTTTGTGTGATAAAATTAGAAGAGATGATTACTGTTTTCATCATCTCCAAATAACCAGATCTAATTATTGATAAAATTATTTTGGGAAATGATTATTGTTCCCAAATATTTAGAGCTAAAATGGTTTACAAATAAAAATATAAATAAGTAATCACAAAGATCATCAGATGTTCCATTAAAAATACATAAGATGTTAAAAATTAGGAAAAGTAGATGTGCATGCTGCTAGCACGTGAGGTAGAAGGCTGTCGTCATTTTTTTTGTATGGAGCTGGTTATAGTAGGTCATTTGCATAGGTCCATCGATGAACCTTTATTATTAAGGTCCATACTAGGGGTTCCAATTAGAACATATATATTTTATATTAAACATATAGTTTTCAATTAAAAAATAGTTATTTTTACATATACAATATATTATACACGTTAGACAAACCTTAAACAATTAAATTGAAGATGGGTGTCACCTATTCAGTCGGCCATGATCTATATCAAAATTCGAAAGTGACATTGAAAAGAAATACAAGACAAATATCATACCATTATTAAAAAAAAGACAAACATCATACCAGATTTACATAAATATATATATGCAGTTCACATTTTGCTTAATTATTATTAGTCAATGCCTTTCCCTTTCCACTTTGAAGTTTGGTCGAACAGTTATAACCATCGCTACGAACAAATATATTTTTACACGAGTAAAAATAAATTGAAATAATTAAAGAGAATGTCAATAAGGGTTAACTCAATTCAATTCATATTTACACTTTTAATAAAAAATTAGTTAAAGAGAATATCTCTATCAATTGAGGCAAGATCACATAGACCGAATTATTTTATATCTATAGCTATGTGAATTTAATTCATGCAAATCTCTATCACATTCACATGCAAAAATTAAACACATTTTTTTTATATGGAAAAATGAGTTTGAATTTGAAATGAGAGGAGGAGAAAGAGAGAATAAGAAAAGTGAGAGAATTACAAAGGACTGGAAAAATAAGAGAAGGAGAAAAGACATAAAAGAGGAGGTGGAGATCCTCTCCATTTCCTAAATAAAAGAGACAAAATAATATATATATTTTTTTATGCAAAAAGAATAATAGTTGAAAATTTGAAAAGAAATTAGATGTATTTCTTCTAATAGAGGTTTAACTAAAAGTTTATAAATGTAATATATATTTTTAAGGATATAGATGTAATAGATAAAATATCAAGTCCTTAATAAAAAAGAAAAAATATCAAGTTGTAAATTTGATATACTAAGAAATAGAGGAGTACGTACTAGTAGTAGTACATCACAAGTACAACTTGAAGGACTGGACGGTTTCACAATCACACATGACTGACACAACTTGAAGTGGATGAGATGAGGCTCCACATGTCGAATGTAACATTTAAAAGAAATCTGAAATTAAACTATACTCCATCATGCATGCTAGCTTTTTGACATTACATGACTTGTTCACATTTTACATCAATCAATAATCATTTCCATACTGTCCCCTTAAAAAGTTTGGTCTTGATTGGTAAGTAGTCATTCTAATTTCTAATCAACCACGTTGGTTCGATACAAAAGTTCTGATCACATTACACATCATTCTAATTTAACTACATTGATTCCATGGAAAAAGTTCTTATCATATTACTCAATGTTTTGGTTATTAATTAAATAGTTTTCTAGACGATTTTGGAATTTGTTCAAATATAACCAGAGTCAATATAAAGTTAATCAAGTAAATTGACAAATCATGAATATATCAAAACATGAACTAATTCGATGAAAATCACAAGTTCAATGAAGGAAGGCTTGACATAAACAAAGTTAGTATACTACTCAGAAATGATATTTAAGCAAAAATTATAGTCGAAAAGTTGATGTATGTGAACTAAATTTTTAATATATATCAACTTTTTAACTACCTGTTTGGTTTATATTTCATTTTGGATGGAGTATATGTTGAGTGGCAAACTCGTTTTCTCTATATACATGAATAGTGGGGGA
Organism: Medicago arabica; assembly: GCA_946800305.1. Taxonomy (NCBI): domain Eukaryota; kingdom Viridiplantae; phylum Streptophyta; class Magnoliopsida; order Fabales; family Fabaceae; genus Medicago; species Medicago arabica. The sequence continues at coordinate 38,118,947 of OX326969.1, forward strand.
GTGTGACCATTCAACATGTGGTGTAGGATGTCAATTCGACATAACATTAACCGACCAAGACAAACCCGGGGATGTGTGGGATTCAAGCACATATTTCGTTGAAAATGCAAACATATTTTACATTGACGTCATTTAATTTTCAAAACAATTAACCTTGAAACCCCTTTCACTACAAGAAACATTGCATTTTGCCAGGGGCAAAACCCTTGTCAAAAGGACAGAATCCCTGGCAAAACGGACGTTTGTGAGGGATTTTCCCAGGGGCGGAAGCAGTGGCAAAAGCGCTTGTCGCAAACACTTTGCCAGGGGTTTCACCCCTGGGATGAATGCGAGGGACGCAAACCCTAGGAAATGTCCTGGCATATTTCCCTGGCATAACCCCTGGCAAAATCCGTCATTTTTTTCTGTCGCCGCCTGACGCACTGACGCACTGCCTGATTGATGGACACAATGATGATAATTCTGATTCCAGAATACCAGGGACATGTGAGGGGTTTTACCCCTGGCAAATTGCAAATTATTTTTTTTTAAAAAAATGTTTTATTTAATAAACCGAATATTTCTATTATTAATTAAATATTTTAAATATATTTTTAATTAATAAATTATATTTAAATTAATTAAAAATTCGATTTTTTTAAATACATTAAATCTTTCAAAAATCATTTTAATTAATAAAATATATTTTAAACAAAATTTAAAATTAATTTTATCACACATAATAATATTAAGTCATTAATTAACAGTCATGAAAAATAAAATGTATTTAATAATTATACAAACCGTGCAGGAAAATAAAAATTGTGCCGGGAAGCATAGAAAACCTCCCATAGTCATACAAACCATAGTAAAACAATAATTATAGAAACACGCAATAACAACCATCATGCATCAATCATCCTCATCGAGCCCAAGATCATCATCGTCTTCACCATACACTTCATAGGGGTCGTCCACATCATCATCAGGCACTGGATCAATTCTCACATTTTGCTGGCTTCCACGCTGCTGCCCAACACTCTGCTCATCCGTAGGCCAGCCTTGCTCTTGCCTAAATGCGGCCAACTGAGCATCAAAGAATTCCCGCTGTTTCCTAACCACATCCCGGATAAGCTCCTCTTGGGTTTTCATTTGCGCAGCAAGTTGCTCTTGAGTCAACCTAGCGATCATTTCCCGCATCTCGGGAGTAAGCTCAGGTTGCCGAGAAGACCCCTCTCCAGAATTAAGGGTAAGCTTTAGTGTGGCAGCAATACCCTTCTTGTAGTTTCCAGCTAAGTTTCCTGCACCGTATAACCGCCCCTTTGTCTTCTCGCCAGCAACTTTTGTCCAAGTGCGGAGTGTCAGAGCTTCGTCAACCGAGCATCCACGGGAGAGCGACTCTGCTAGCTGTCGATCGTACTCCTCCTAATATAAATAATAACAAAAAAGTTAAAAGAAAAATTAAAAATTAACAAAAAATTATAAAACAAATAAAATTAATTAAAATATACTTATTTAACAATTACCTGGGGTTCCAGGTACACTTAGTCTGCATTTTTGTTAACATATTTTAGAAAATTAATATATTATAACATATGTATATGTAAATTAAAATACATATTATGGTAAATATTAATGTAACCTTAAAAAGGTTGAACCAGGCATCCTTCTCATCATCGGGGACATCACCATATGTCCTCCAAAATCCATGATACCTTCCCTGGATGATGTCTCTAATGGCACTGGCGGCTGGCTTGCAGGGCATGAAACTACAAACAATAAAAAGCTCATAGCATTACATAAATTTATAACAAAATACATATTGAAAACAAATACAACAATTACTTACGAGTTGCCGCTAGGCTCAATGATATAGCGATCCATTTCATCTTGCGGATAATCCTGCATCTCTTCAACTTCATCTTCAGCACCCTGTTGGGGTTGGGGAGGGGGTTGTTGTGGTTGAGGTGGGGGTTGTTGTTGTTGGAGTGGGGGATGTTGAACTTGGAGTGGGGGTGGTTGTTGTTGGAGTGGGGGTTGTTGTTGTTGGGGGATCATAAAGCCAGTCGGGCCATAGGGAAATGGTGGTGAAGGAGAAAACTGAAAACCTGTAGGGAGGATAAAACCATGAGTAGATGATCCATAATTAGGAGGGGACACTCCAACGGGTGCAGCAACACTAGTCTGGGATGCCCCATTCGATCCTTGGCTAGAAGAAGTGGTCAGATTGGGGAAAGGAGTAAGGTTTGCAAGTGTCGCTGCATCTGCAACATGCGTACGGTACCGCCTCCTGTTGTCCTTGCTCTTGCCTTTCCCCTTTTCCTTCGGAGGCATTGTGAATCTGGTTTATAAAAAAAAAAAAAAAGATCAATAACTAAAAGGAAAATAATTAACAAGTGATATCATCATTCAAACTCATATGTATTCAAGATTACAACAAATTCATCCATTACAAGTGTGGATAACCATAACCTTCAAGTGTTATTATCAGACACATAGTCATATTCATCGACATCACCATCATCAACTTGCGTGTCTTGTTGGTCTCCTTCATCATTCTCATCAACAACTTCCTCATTCTCATCTTCAACTTCATTAGCCATCTCCAATATAGAAGGATCAACCTGGTCCCCTTCAACTTGAGAGTCACGCCAACTTGTAACTTGATCTACTTAGATTATCTCATTAACATGTGTCATATCATCGGCTTGGTAAGCAACTTCTTCATTTGGTTCTTCAGTCTCGATGCGGCCCCTCGGTTTTGTTTTGATTGCAACAGACCACCCTCGTTTGCGAGGCAGAGTTGGGGGATAAGGAACATAGTACACTTGCCTAACATTTTGTGCCAAGATAAACGGGTCATACTCTTTATACTTTTTGTCGACTCGAATGTCAAAAGTGTTGCATGATTTATTAATTTTTGTCCATCTAGGAGTGGGATCAAACCAGTCACAATAAAACAACACCACTTTATTCTCATTATATGACAGCTCATAAATGTGTTTGATCACTCCATAGAAATCATCTTCACCTCCATCTGTAACTCCTTTTACATAAACACCACTATTAATAGTCTTTTTGCCTTCCGTCCAAGAGTGGGTATGAAATTTATAACCATTCACGAAGTAGGTGTGAAATTCACTGACACCTTGTAAAGGACCCTGAGATAAATACCGTAAACGAATGACTTCATTAGTTGGTTCGGAATTGTACACTCTTTGTTTGAACCAAGCTGAAAAATATTCATGTACCGAACCAACTGCCGAACCTTCACCAAACTCCGCGTAAAAAGAATTAAATTCCCTATTCCAAAATTCAATACAAAGTTGTTAGATGATTTACAACTTATTAATCAAAATTCAATAAAATTGTTTGATTTACTTACTCAAGGTATGATTTAACTTCCGCACAATTAATCAAAACATGAACATGAGCAGACTGATACTCTCTTTCATCTACCATCCAATATTGAAGCACCTTGCCCGCATGTCGACCAGGAAGATTGAATACGGATAAGGTTGACGGATCCCTTTCACCATTAACCTCAACTTCATTTCTTGTATTTGATGGAGTAAGTAGACGATCAACGAAATAGTAACTGAAAAAGTGTGTGGTTTCCTTCGAAGTGTAAATAGCAACAATTGATCCTTCCACTCTGGCCAGATTTTTAACAGCTTTCTTTGAGTCACCCATGAATCTTTCAAAAGGGTACATCCACCTATATTGAACAGGACCACCAAGTATAGCTTCATATGCCAGATGCACAGGAAGATGTTCCATAGAGTCAAAGAAACCTGGTGGAAAAATTTGCTCCAACTGACATATAATGATTGGCATATTCTTCTCCATTTTCTCAAGTTCATCAACTCTCAAAGTTGAAGCGCACAAATTTTTAAAAAACTGACTAATCTCAATAAGTGGATTTAGCACATGTTTGGGCAGTGAACTAAATGCAGTTGGGATTAAGTTCTCCATGAAAATGTGAGAGTCATGACTTTTCATCCCATGCAACCTTCCCGTGTTGACATCGGCACACCTGCCTAAGTTAGAAGAATATCCGTCGGGCATTCTCAAATCCTTCAACCATTGACACACTAATTTCGCTTCTTGGGCAGATAGGGTGTAGTTGGCTTTCGGTTTCAACAACTTCCCATTCGGTTGAGGTTTCAACTCCAAATCCTTTCTTTTGCAATATACTTCTATGTCTTTTCTTGCTTTCTCGTTGTCTTTTGTTTTGCCTTTGACATCCATCACTGTGTTAAATATGTTGTCAAAAACATTCTTCTCAATGTGCATTACATCAAGATTGTGTCTGAGCAAGTTATCTTTCCAATAAGGGAGGTCCCAAAATATACTCCTTTTAGTCCAGTGGTGGTCAACTCCATATCCTGGTATTGGGTCAGCTCGGCCATAATCAGTGACTTTTGGATAATCACAAACTCTTGTCCACACTTCTTCTGATGTAATCTTAGGTGGAGGGCCATCAAATAATCTATTATCCTTCCTGAAGCCATTCTTAAGTCTTCTAAACGGGTGATTAAGAGGCAAGAACGGACGATGACAGTCAAACCAAGAACTCTTCCCTCCATTATCCAAAGTAAATGCCTTTGTATTTTCCATACAATGTGGACATGCAAATCTACCATGAGTACTCCAACCAGACAACATGCCATAAGCGGGAAAATCATTAATGGTCCACATCAAAGCTGCTCTCAACTTGAAATTTTGTTTTCTAGAAATATCGTACGTTAATTCTCCAACCCACAACCTCTTCAAATCATCAATTAGCGGTTGTAGAAACACATCTATGCCTGCTTTTGGGTTATTTGGTCCTGGTACAATACAACTCAAAAACAAGTAGGGTTTTGTCATGCACATCTCGGGAGGGAGATTATACGGGGTTACAATGATTGGCCAACAAGAATATGGTTTTGCAGAAGATTGGACATATGGCTGGAAACCGTCAGAGCATAATCCAAGTCTCACATTCCGTGGATCTGCTGCGAAATCAGGATGAACTCGATCAAAGTGTTTCCACGCTTCACCGTCAGAAGGATGACGCATAACTCCAGGAATTCCATTTGAATGATGCCACGTCATTTTGTCAGCAGTTTTCATCGATGCAAACAGTCTTTGTAATCTTGGTATTATTGGCAAGTAAAACATCGACTTAACCGCCACTCGTTTCTGCGTGCTAGACCTGTACCTCGGGCTTTGACAAAATTTACATTCCTCCAATGCTCCATCATTTATCCCAAACTCGTTGTCATAAAACAGCATGCATCCATTTCTACAACAATCAATCTTTTTAACTGATAATCCCAACTTCATCACCAACCTCTTGGCATCATAATAAGAAGTTGGCAGATTATCTTTGAACGGAGTTACGACCTTCAACATCTTCGTAATATCATCCAAACCATCATCAGGATTAAGATAATTCGACTTATGAGCTAAAAGCCACACACAAATAGATAGCTTAGAGTGCGAAGACCCTTCATACAAAGGTGTATTCATTTCACTCAACAATCGGTAAAATCTCTGCGCCTTCTCATTTGGGGGTTGTTCCTCTTCATCATCTTGAACATCATCACCGTAAGACAATTCCACCCCTAAAGCGTCTGCAACCATATCATCCATCATGTTGAATTGTTCTATGTTGACATCTTCATTGTATTCCACATTTGTTTCCACATTTGTTCCACCATGGCTAGTAGAAGCTTGTGCATTGACCCCTACTCCAAAATTCTGAAAAATTTCACCATTATATGTCCAAAGCCAATAATTAGGCATAAAACCAACTCTTCTCAAGTGTTTCTTCACATCTCCAGGATCGGTAATTATGTGTCTGCACCTACATTTTAGACACGGACATCTAATTCCTCCCTCATCTCTACAAATTTCTTGCGCCCATGCCCATGAAATGAAACCGTCAACTCCTTCCACAAATTGCGGTTTTAGTCCCGTTCTTCCAGGAAACATCCTATCATACATCCAACTCCGAAAATATTGATAATAGTCCATCTTCTGCGTGTTCACCAACTTCATTGGCATATTCCACGTCAAAAAGAATGATTACTCAACCGAGAAAACTGACTTTACGCGCGAACAAAAATAAACTTTACGCACAAACAATAAAATAAATTTTACGCCTAAACATAATTATTTATTTTATGCGCAATCAACAAATAACAAACTTTACGCGCAAACATTTAACATTACGCGCAGACAACAAATAACCAATATATGTGTAAACATATAATAATTATTTCCAATAAAAGGGCTTATTAGTTTATCGCTTTTTTATTATTAGTTTTAATTAAAAAATTTAGTTTATGAGAAGACAGATTTTAATTTAACAAAAAAAAATTATAACATAGTTTTTTTAGGATAATTTGTAACATAGTTTTAATTTAAATAAACAACTTTCTTCTACTATACTATTTTTAAACAACAGGCAATGTCATATTATATTGTTTTAATTTATAATTTGATAAAAGATAATAACAGATTTTATTTATTTAAAAAACAGATTTTGACAAAGTTTTAATTAAAAAAAAACAGATTTTTATGAAGTTGATTAGTTTTAATTTATAAACTGTTTTTAATAAATTATAACATATTTCAGTTTAAAAAATAATAATTATAACATAGTTTTAATTTAAATTTATTAAACATATTTTTAAATATAAAAACAGTCCCCAAAATGTTATGGCCCGAAATTAATTTTTTCTTTTTTAACAAACAATACGTACATGTCCTATTTTTCTTATGAAATTGCTCCTATATTTCTTTAAAAAAATTACAGTTTAATATACAATAAAGCTTAGTTTTTGACATTTTTTTTAAACATTATTCTACTACAACATGCATATATTTCAATTTCTCACAATAAAAACAACATGCATATGTTCCATTTTATCACAAAATAAAATAACAACATGCATATATTTTCATTTTATCACCAAAAAGAAAACAGCAAGCATATTTACCAAACAGTCAACATGCATATATTTTGCACAAAAAATAAAACATGCATGCATGCATATATTTATCACAAAAAATAAAACATGCATATATTTTGCAAATTCGAATAAATAAATCAACATTCATGAATAATAATATGAAAAAACAAAAATAAAGTATCATGATAATATTTTTTTACAGATTTTCGGACAAATTTTTTTTTACCAAACAGTCAGCATATTTTAGAGCATATCATCTACATGTATATCAATTATAATGTTATAAGTAAAAAAATCACTAACTTGTTGAAGCTTTACAATAGAAGATCTGCAAGGGTTGGAGCAATAGCTAACAATAGGAGGCAGCAACTGCAAATAACATACAAAATAAATAACATTAATATGTAGTAAATATCAATATTATGATGAAACATATAACAAATGAAAAATTTCTTACCAAAAAAATTAAGTGTGAAGAATGTGTTGTGGTTTAAGTGAATTTTTTTTTCTAAGTGGTGTAACAATTCAAGGACCGATGCACACACTTATATAGGGAGGGGGAAAAACCAGGGACTATGCGAGGGACATAGCCCTCACTAGTCTGGTCAAATCCTACCATAGCTAGGCGCAGGCATAGGGTCAGCAAAGCTGCCATTTGCGAGGGACTTTGCGTGGGGTTGCGCCCCTGGCATGCCTGCAACGGCCAACTTTTGCAGGCCCTTGTCTCTTCAATGGGGAAAAGTGGTCAGCTGAGGGACATAAAGCAGGGAATCTTTTGACTTTTGGTCATGCCAGGGTCAGTCCCTGGTTTATTCCCTCGGATATGTCTGAGATGCCATAAATTTCATCAGCTTTTGAAATTTCAAAGTGGCGCCAAGAAATATGCGACGGCCTATCTGACGGCTTGCCCCTGTGATTTATGCCACGGGTTCTCCCTGGTATATTCCCTGGCAAATTTGCCAGGGGTTTCAAACCCCTGTCAAAATCCCTGGCAAATTGTAATGTTTCTTGTAGTGTTTAAGCTGATTTCGACCATAAAACTTGAATCCAATTCGGAGACGTTTTCAAAACATCACCCAAAATGTGAATCTATCTATTAACTTGTTCAAACTTCCGCAGTCGCACCGAGTAAACATTTGTTTATGTTTTGGATTTAGTTGACTTTCCTTAAAAAAATACATGTAAACATTTACTAAGTGTGATCTTAATTATGTTAAATGGATTCCACATCAATGTTATCTCATACTTTGATGGGAGAAAGTTTGTGGAAGCAAAATGGAGCTATAGTGCATGTGATTAATGTTTATGCTCCATGTGACTTCCATAGTAAGAAAGAGCATTGGTTACAAATTAGCTACATAATTGAGGAAATGTGGGGTGTTGGTGGTGTGTGTGGTGATTTCAATTCAATTTAAAATGAAGGAGAACATAAAGGAGTAAGTGATGTTTCGAGAGTGGAAGATATAATTTGTTTTTAGGATTTAAAGGGTAGATTCGAAAGTCTTGACGAGGAAGAAATCATAGAGAGAAACTTTCTATCGGTTCAACTATTTTCATTGTCTAGACTCAATTGCAAAAGAAAAAACTATCATCCGTAAAGAGAAGATGCATGATAGGAGGGCTACAACTAGAAATATGTGCCCCATGAATGATATCTCTATCTTCGTGATGGTGGATAAATGAAGATAAGTCATATGAGAAAATAATAGAGATAAGGCGAAAGAAGACCACCTTGCATTAGTTTTATTTAATTTTTAGATTTTTTTAGTAGTATTTTTTATATTTTTTTTGATAGGTTTTGTCATTTTACACTGTTTTTTTAAGACAAATGTCGCAATTGCTGAAATAAAAGACGATTATGATCGTTTCTTATATAGAAATATTTACGATTATATAATTCAAAACAAATGATTCAGATTATATAATCCAGACAATGATAAAATAATTATTTTTGAAGAGTGCGCGAAAAGTGGATAGGGTGAGAAAATAAAATCTCTCAAGTTTATTATCCAACAAGAAAGAAACAATTTACAATTGTAAATATGTTTGTGTCATAAAAAAAATAAAAAAAAACATTTCCCTCATCCTAAGTAAGGTGGACTTCTAACCAAAGAAAAAAATGGAAAAAATACTGACAACATATGCACATGATTGTTTAGGTAAACTTTCCATATTTAACATGAGTAGGAGTAGGTGGTGGAGGTGGTCACAAGAGTTAAGAGAATAGTAACAAAATATGAAATTAAAAAGGCTGCTTGCTTCTTTCCAAAATGGCGTGTTTGACAATTTAGAAAGTTTGATAAACCATTACCAAACCAACCATGACAGTGCCATCTTATACACTCATTTGCTGACTTTTATTTTCTTGGTACAAAATCATTTTCTTACTTTAATAATTAAATAAAACACAACAGGGTCGGTCAATATTATATTATATGCTTGTCATGAATTAATCATTTGTATATAATATGTGAATCATGGTTTAAGAGAATTATTTTGCTAATAAGTTCCTCACGGACTCTCTATTTTTGACTTTGGATTTTCATCTCATTCATCATCATAAGCTACCTTCTCTTGGTGAGACTTTTTTTTCTCCTTAGTTTCTTTCATTATTATTTTATTTAACAACTGTTATATACCTGTGTTAATTGAGTTTTCACTGTAACTCATTCAATTTTTGTTCTGAATTGTATGATATATACATATGTATATAACTGGAAATTGTTTCTTATAATGTTTCAATGCTTCTTATAGTATTTATGTGTTTTATTTGGTTGATTTCTAGGGAATATTGTGATGTGGGCTCTAAGAGTTCATGGATATGTCTTTGCTGTTTCATTTTGTTTCATTACTCTCATGGCTGCTTCACAAAAAACAGATCCTTCAGAAGGTAAATTTGTTAAAACAAGTTTTAATATTCTGAATTTTTCTGTTTCATTTAGTTTTTTCTGTTATGATTTCAGTGTTTAGGATTAAAATTTCAGTTCAAGTTGAAAAATCAGGGAGGGGTTTCTTATCTTGACCAAGGTTTTCACAACCCTCGGTGTTGTGGAGATTTGAGGTCAAATGCAGCTCAATTGCAGTCATAGAGACATCAAAAATCTTAGTTTATGTTTGGTTTCACTTTTGGAGGAGACAAAATTGATTTTGACATGTTTGAAAGTTCTCTACTTAGAATTGATTTTGACTTCAGAGTTGATTTTAATCTTAATTAAAGCTAGAATTCAGAGCTTTTGATTCTAGATTTTTAGCTTAATTTATATTTGTTCTCTTCTGCTTCCATGTAATTTGATATGGTATTTGAAGTTTTTAAACTCAAACAATACTTATTCTAATTTTGGTATGTATGCAGTAAAAGCATTGATAGACATCAAAGAGAGTTTGGTTGATCCCATGAACAAACTGAGGAACTGGAATAAGGGTGACCCATGTACAGCAAACTGGACTGGAGTTTGGTGTTTTGATAAGAAGAGCAATGATGGTTACTTCCATATCCGCGAGCTGTATGTCTTTTTTGTCCTTCTGTTTTCTTTTTGCTTGAGTTTCAGTTCAATAATCAATTCTACATAGATTTCTAATTTTTTTTTGTTATTGAATTTTACTTTAGCTACCTGATGACTTTGAATCTCTCGGGAACTCTATCACCACAGCTTGGTTCGCTCTCCTATCTTGTGATAATGTGAGTTTTCTCATTTTCTAAAATGTTTCCGAACACAAATGTATGTATCAGAAGGATAAATGGTAATGTGTTACACCAAGCTAATATCTTCATTGTTTTATGCTTGAAGGGATTTCATGTGGAACAATCTGACAGGCACAATACCAAAGGAAATTGGACAAATTACATCATTGAGACTCTTGTAAGAACTTTACCAAAGAAGATGAATTATTAGTATTGATCCTCATCAAGTTTTGTTTTAAGGTGGTGTTGTCTGTCCTACTTGATACTGTCTCTTTGTTTCAAAAGAAGGATCTTAATTTGAACCTATGCTAAACATATCCTTATGTTTTATAAATAAACTTATTTTATTTCTTTGTGCCATAAGTTTGAAGTAGAATTGGCTGAACATACAAGAAAATTTCTGATGTTATGCTTTCTGTGTGTTGGTGTTCATGATTGAAGAGAACTCAACATAATTATGTGCTGCTACAAGAACATCTAAGCTTTTCTTTATGAAGCAATTATGCAGTGGAGCAAATAGGGTTTCCATGTATACTATCCAGCAAGAACAACCAAGCCTTTTTTCCATCCTTTTCACAATGGGAGTTATCCCAATTTTCAACCCAGTTACTAATCCGTCAATTCTGTTACACTAAGTTTACTTTTTCTTCGGTACTTTACCATCAAACATTAAGGGTCTGTTTGGATTCAGTTTGACTTGTTTGAGCTTATCTACTGTGAGACTGTTTGAGAAAGCTTATGGAAACAGCTTATGACATGTCCATAAACTGTTTTCAACTTATTTCCATAAGCTCTTCATGATAGCTTAGAAAGCAGCTTATAGCATATATATAATAATAGTTTAACTTTATTTTAGATTTTGTTATAGAAATAGCTTATACATAAGCGTTTATAGTATAAGCGCTTAATTAAGATGTTTATCCAAACAGTGACCATGTCTCATACAACATTGCAAGTCTTACAGCCACTGTTGTAATATGAATTGTTATAATTCTGACATATTTTTTATGCAGGCTCTTGAATGGAAATAAATTATCTGGTAGTTTACCAGATGAGCTGGGCAACCTTAAAAATTTGAGTAGACTCCAACTAGATGAAAACCAATTGTCAGGTCCTGTGCCAAAATCATTTGCTAACTTGCTCAATGTTAGACACCTGTAAGTAAATCTCTAAATCAAATGCATCATCAACAAACACCGAGTTGGATTTCTTACATGTACTTTATCTGCTTCATTTTTTTAATCTTTGCAGCCACATGAACAACAACTCATTCAGTGGTCAACTTCCACCCGAACTTTCTAATATACCCAACCTTATGCATTTGTGAGTATTGAACCCAATTTTTAACATTTCCTTTATTATGGATTAAAACATTAGAGCTGCATCCTATGATGCATCTTCAAATTGACCTTTTATTTACAAGTTTTAACTTCGTCTGCTTGTTGACATGAATTTGCAGGCTTTTGGACAACAATAACTTAACTGGACATCTTCCACCAGAATTCTCCAAGTTGCACGGTTTGGCAATACTGTATGTTATGCTCCACATTGTCTAGATTAGTAGCATGCAGTAGATTCTTCAGAATTTTAAGATATATTAAACTATTGATTGACATGCATCTGCTTGATTTATGGTGGAGGTTTAGTGAACATGTTAATGTTATACTCTGTTATAATGAGTCAGATCCCTATTGACATTTTGCTTTCATATTTTTTAATCAATTGTGTCAAACGTCAATAATCATATTGTAGCCTTTATATTTTGTTTTACTATTTTTAATGATTCTTTTATCATGTAATTCAATAGTCAACTGCATGACTTTTATAAATGATTAATCTTTTTTTGGTTTGGAAAATGGAATCTCACTTCTTGCATTACTTCAGCTGTAAAATATTTGTAGTCTTTTATGCACTTAACTAAGTAAGAATTTTACTAGTATATTCTACAACCATTTTGCATGCCTGTATGTATGGTCTTGTGTGTACTTAAGCTTGGTCACAACAGGAATTTTGGTATCGTTTGTGATTTTCATACTTTCTTGTTTCCTTGCAGCCAACTTGATAATAATAATTTCAGCGGGAATGGAATTCCATCTACCTATGAAAATCTACCGAGGCTAGTAAAACTGTAAGTACTATTGTTTGTCTACCTTTCCTTTTTTCTTTTTCTGTTTCTCATTTAACATAGGCCGTTACAAAAATTTGATGACTATTATTTAGCCATAAACTAGGTCAAAATGTTATAAATGGCCTCCAAATCGATTTTCGCCATGGTTTCTCTCCTTAAACCCTTTAAAAATTTGAGTTTTGACATAGGATGTGGAGTACTTGTTTTTCCATGATTCATGGCCAAAGAGCATTCATGTAAAGGTGTATTAAAAATATTAAAAAGGTGCTTGTTAGGCTACATTTGATGCTCAAGTAGGATTTGAACTAAGAAAAGCATACTATCAAATTTCGGACAGTGAATTGAATAACATAGATCGATTTTTGTTCCGTGAGCTAATGTTTCCTTTTGTATTTAACAGGAGTTTAAGAAATTGCAGTCTGCAAGGAGCTCTTCCTGATTTCAGTTTAATACCAAAACTTACATATTTGTATGTTGAAGCATATCTTGTGGCTTTGTTTTATATTATGCGTGATAATAATTAAATCGTTTACTTCTGTTTTGGACACAAACTCATTTGTGATTGGTTCATGTTTTAGGGATCTTAGCTGGAATCAGTTCTCTGGACCTATACCATTAACGAAACTTGCAGAAAATATGACAACTGTGTATGTAAATAGCCAATTTTATTCATAAAATTTGCATCTCTATTGAACCTAGTTTACTTATCTTCATTCACAATATTAATGTAGTATTTTTTTTGCTATTGCAGTGATCTGTCCCATAACAAACTCAATGGGTCAATTCCTCGAGGCGTAGTATATCCTCATCTTCAAAGATTGTGAGAATACTCATCAACTTGTATTTCACATAATATTTCTTTAATCATTACATAATCATATCTTAAAATTTCTAAATATAACTCTATTTATGAGAACCAAGTTTCCATTTCAAATCTAGACTTTCATTCTGGTTCAATTCTTCACTTCTTGGGTTAATGTTTTGTTTTCACTGTCAAACACAGGCAACTAGAGGACAATTTTCTGACTGGGTCCTTCCCTGCTACCATATGGCAGAACATGTCCTTCAGTGGGAAGGCGAAACTTATAATGTAACTTCTTAATCTGAATTATTACGTCAACCTTAAGGAATATTTATTTTTTGCATCCAACTAATATATTTTGACAAGTGGCACACTCTTATAAAATAATGGAGTGCATTTCGATGTATGTTGTTTCCAAAGTAAATTATGTGTGTTTGTTCTATTATTGCAGTGATGTTCATAACAACTTGCTTTCTGACATTTTCGGAGATCTGAATCCCCCAGTAAATGTTACCATAAGGTAATCCAATTAATATTTTCAGTAATATATTCAATGCAACCATATGATCAGATTCTTTCTCTATAGTTCAATTTATGTTCAAAGTGTTGAGTATTTCACTCATTATATTTAATTTTTATTGTCAGGATTATACTGTCATTAGTTTTTATACCTTTGGTGTTACATTAATATCTTATCATTTCTTTTTTTCCATAAAGGCTTTCTGGCAATCCTGTTTGCAATAAGTCCAACATACAAAGAATTGGTCAATATTGTGTTCATGAAGGACGTGTAGTAGACGAAGAATTTAGAAATTCAACCACTGTCTGCCCCATTCAAGGCTGTCCAGCAGACAATTTCTTTGAATATGCACCACCATCATCTCCAGTTTCTTGTTATTGCGCAGCACCTCTAAGAATTGGATATAGGCTTAAAAGTCCAAGTTTTTCTTACTTTCCTCCCTATATAAACAGTTTTGAATCATACATAACTGATTCCTTACACTTAAAATCCTTTCAGTTATCAATAGATTCTTATGAATGGGAAGAGGGACCTCGTCTTAGAATGTATTTAAAATTTTTTCCTTGTTTTAATGATTCTCAATCTTACACATTCAACACAAGTGAGGTCCTTCGGATTAGTGGCCTCTTTACATCATGGCGATTCCCTCGCACGGATTTCTTTGGACCATATGAACTCCTGAATGTCACTCTTCTGGGACCTTATGCAAATAGTAAGTTTCTCAATCTCAACATTTTATTGTTATCTTACACTATACATAACATTTTTTATGCCTCCTTGACTATATTATATCTTTACATCCAACCAAATGTATGTACTATTTAACAACAAACGGTTCTAAAAGAAATTTCTTTTGCTGCTTGTAGAAGTGATAGGCAATTTCATATGTATGGTGTAAAGAAATTGCAAGCATTATTATTGTTGTTGTTGTTGTTGTTGTTGGTAATATACACTCTCATTTAATGTACCATTGCTTAACTTAGATGTTGACAATTGGATGTTTGATTTTACCTGAGAGACGTTGCTTGAAAGTTGAAGGCATCAATCTTTAGTTCTTTAATGGTGTATGCCTTATTTTCTGCGACATTTTATTCACATACAAAGAAACATGGGTTGTAAACTGAAAAGATGAGGGCATTTGTCCATTTAAGTCCAAACTAATCCTCACAGTAAAAAATGAAGTGTAAAAAAACCAGAAATATCTTGATCCACATATGATAAATGTGAATGTAGAAATAGTTTTCCATTAATGTTGATGAGTCAGATAGCTAGTGTAAATTTTTAGTATTAAGGTTTAGTTTATATAATGTATTCCCTTTATTGAGTTTCTCTGATATAACTTTCATTTTATTGTTATAGTAATTATTCATACAGAGGACGGAAAGAAAAAAACAGGCATACTAGTTGCTATTATATTAGGAGCTGTTGCTAGTGTTTTAGCATTATCTGCAATAATCATGCTCCTACTTTTTAGAAGAAATTCGAAATACAAGCAGTTGATTTCCAGGAAGCGTATGTGTAAGTATTTTATTGCTTTCTTTGGATAATGTTTATTCGATTGATTTTGTAAGAAAGAAATTTATTTGAATGGCTATTTCTTTTTGCAGCCTCTAGTGTATGTATCAAAGTAGATGGTGTGAAATCATTCACTTTGAAAGAGTTGACTCATGCTACTAATAAATTTGATATCACAACTAAAGTCGGTGAAGGAGGTTATGGAAGTGTCTATAAGGGTATTTTATCTGATGAAACATTTGTTGCCGTTAAGCGAGCAGGAGAAAATTCATTGCAAGGACAAAAAGAGTTCTTGACTGAGATTGAGCTGTTATCAAGGTTACATCATCGAAATCTTGTCTCACTATTGGGCTACTGTGAAGAAGAAGGAGAGCAGGTATATAACCTATAGCTACGCTTATCTTATGTATATCATCTTCATCGTATTTTATTGATGAAGTTAAAAGAAAATGAGAAGAAATTTGTTCTACTATAAATAATTATTAAACAATTTCATACCATAGGATAAATATTCGTCTAACTATAAGTCATTTTATCAAAATGTAAAACACTTGCACGTCCTATTTGAGTGTGTTTAGTACTCTGTTGAAGAGACCTTGAATACATTCTTAGTCCAATCCATCAAGTGATATCTCCAACGGTTTTTCAAACCATTCACATCTTATTCTTTTTTTTATTCAAGAATTTTTCTATGCTGGTTCTTTCTGTTGATCTGGTTTGGTGTGCCTGTTCTGTTAAGCTCATACGTGATATGAGTTTATCACTAATCAGAGGCAATTGCTTGTTATAACAAAATTCTGTTATGAATATACCACTGTATGTTCAAGTTATGTCAATGTGGACTGTAGTTATATTCTTGCCATATAAACTTGATAGTTGACCATAGAATTATCTCATGTGCTCTTTTTCTTGGTTTAGATGCTGGTTTATGAATTCATGCCCAATGGCACCCTAAGGGAATGGATTTCTGGTAAGGAGTTATAGAATTTTTTTGTATTGAACTTAGCAATGTCGTCTATGTTAGATTTAAATAGATATCTATTCTTAAATGTTGTGATGTAGATGACACATAAATTAATGAATATCGTGATCTGGCAGGTAAAAGTAAAAAATGCAAGGAAGGGCTAAGTTTTTTCATGAGATTACGGATTGCAATGGGTGCATCCAAAGGCATACTATATCTGCATACAGAGGCTAACCCTCCTATATACCACAGAGATATTAAAGCAAGTAACATACTGCTAGACTCAAAGTTTACAGCAAAAGTGGCTGATTTTGGATTGTCACGACTTATACCATACTCAGATGAAGAGGGAACTGTACCTAAATATGTGTCAACAGTTGTGAAGGGAACACCGGTAAGTTTGCTAAAGGAATTTTAGGAATGATTTCAATTCTAATATTGTAGACTTGAAGTTATATTGCTGGTTCCTTATAGTATGAATGATTGATTTAGTTCCTGAAATTGTAGTTATTAAACAATTTGGTTCTTCTCCTAAAAAAATACAGTTTGGTTCTTGATGAAATTAACGATATTTTGAAACGATCATTGAAATGCTCGATCGAATATAATAACTACTGTTTAACTTTGCTGCAGGGTTACCTGGATCCAGAATATATGATGACTCATAAGTTAACTGATAAAAGTGATGTATACAGCCTAGGAATTGTGTTTTTGGAGCTTTTGACCGGCATGCATCCAATATCACGTGGGAAAAACATTGTCCGCGAGGTACATTTTTAATTTTCACATCTTTTTTCCTTATTTTACAATAATAACTATATCACCAAAAGCATTGCATGATAAAACTTCTGCTCACATTCAGAAGTCATTTTAAAATTTCATTAATTTGAGAGACTAAATTGACACTGTCCAACAACACTCTTTATTTTCCAACCTTGTTGAAAGAAATACTACTGTTTAAACATACTCTTATATCTATTATGGTACGTAATTTATCAGGTTAATATGGCTTGTCAAGCTGGCTTGATAGATTCCATTATAGATAACAGAATGGGCGAATATCCATCCGAATGCTTAGACAAGTTCTTAGCTCTAGCCCTCAGTTGCTGTCATGACCATCCAGAGGAGAGACCATCAATGTTAGATGTGGTGAGGGAATTGGAAGACATTATTGCTTTGTTACCTGAAACTGAAATTAGTTTATCATCAGATATTTCCTTAGATAATTCTGGTAAAATGGCACCCTCATCTTCATCATCGACAACAACATCGGGATTCATTACGACAAGAAAGGACCAACAGCACATGTCCTCATATGTGTCAGGAAGTGATCTTGTCAGTGATGTCATTCCTACTATTGTTCCTCGTTGAGGGCTTATAATTATTAGTCTCCCTCACATTTTCCAAAAAGAATGTAAGTATACCAGATTAAGTATACATTTTTTGATAATACCAAAGATAGAGAGTTTATAGGGAGATAGTTCTTGTTTCCCATCGTGCATGGGACTTTGTAAATTTTGTACTTATGTAAACAAATTTGCTGACAAAAAGAAGAAAAAGATCATCTATCATAGGTAAATGATACATATTTTTAATGATCATTTTATTCAATTTCTTTAGTTCACTCTCAATCTCACACTGCATCCTTCTTTTTACCAATAACACTAATACTCTTTATGGTGACACTTTGGGGATAAAGTAAGGTATTGATTGAACTATAAAATGGTTGGGTGGGATGATCTATAAGGAGGTCACCCAGCTGAATTATAATTGCGATGGATAACATTTGTAGTGATAAAGTCTATCAAATCGAGGTCGTAACCATTATTCGGTTTGTTTCATTTTGTACGTAGACAAAGTGACAATTATCACCTAAATTTTATATGTACAACTTAGGTTTCAAATTCGAATCCGAATAAAGGTATTCAATCTAACAATATTTGCATTTATAAAACAACTATTTTGTTCACTTAACTTCAATTTACTTTTATTGAAATGAAGTTAATTTGATTTGTGTTTTAAAAAAATAAAATAGGAACCAAATGTAATACTACACTCCAAGGCTCCAAGAAGAACAAGTGAAAAATGAATTGGTAGAACATACCCAATTTTTTTTATTTTTTTTGTCAAGAACACCACCCAATTTTTAACTGAACCTTTTCCTTTTTTGATGAAAAACCTTGATTTTAGTAATTTAAAAAGTATCCATGATTATAAATACTCCCCTTTCTCCTCTAGAATATAAAATATTATTTTTGTTTTATGATAATATCATTCTTTTTTTTTTAACAATGATAATACAATTCTTAAAATAATTTACAATTAACATAATATTTTTCTTACCAAAATATTTTATTCCGTCCATTAGGTTACTTGACAAAAAAAAATATTTTATTCTGATGAAAAATATAATTATTTTTTTACTAGTTATATTAAAAGAAAATACAAATATATACTTGCATTCCTTAAAAAAAATATATACTTACATGACCGGTACAATGAATTCATATTGGACGATGATGTAGAACTATTTTATACCATCGTCGGTGCATATGCATTCAAATCAATAAATACTCTACATATATTTGAACATGATTTAAATGGCATTAGTGAATATTTGAACATTCCCTAAAATAAATTCTCGACTGTAAAAGAACAATTTAGACGATAGTTATCATTGATGTCCGATGAAAAGTAAGAGAAAAAATGTTGGTGTGGACACCCATTCATCCAACTCACACATCTTCTCTCTTATGAAAGGTGAGTGTGACAATTTTCAAGTGGATCTGTCTATATTAAAAAAAAAGAAAAAAGTGGAACTTAAAAAAGTTGGTCCTTCCGTAAGGAAATAAAAAAATTATAAGTAGTCCAGCTGTGATGTTTTTATTGGATAATAACTGTATATCCAACACAACAGGATCTAAGTTTTGTGGTATTTATTTGAAAAATCGAAGGCAAAGATTCTGTGTAGTGTAGGACTTTGTTCGAATTTCCAAATCGTGAATTGCTTCAAGCGAAAATGGTGCGACCCTCTCTCCTGCTTTATACTATTTTTCAATCAAACTAACAGATCATGATGATTAGTCATTATTAATTTTGTTATCAGTCATCTATACTTAGAGGAGATTCCAGAAGATTCAACACCAAACAAAGAAGAAAACATCATTTGACACCACAGAAGAGACAAGAGATTAAGGAAGCTTTTGAATTATTCGACACTGATGGCTCAGGTTTACCATCAAAGTATACTATACTATACTATGTAGTTAAAAATATTTTAATTATTTTTAGGTACTATTGATGCCAAGGAGCTTAATGTTGCCATGAGGTATTGTTGTTATGTTATGCATAAGCTCAAAATAATCTTGTTTTCATAACATACATCTTATTCTTATCTTTCTTTGCAGGGCCCTTGGACTTGAGATGACTGAAGAGGTACTCCCTTGTATTTGCTATCGATTTTTCATATTTCAACACAAATTACTAGTTCAGAAATAGGGATTCAATGGATTAGAGTTCTATATTCATCTCTCTAATAGATAAGCAACTGCACCATTTCAGCAAATCGAGCAAATGATAGCAGATGTGGACAAGGATGGGAGCGGAGCAATTGACTATGATGAATTTGAGCACATGATGACAGCCAAAATAGGAGAAAGAGACACTAAAGAGGAGCTCATGAAAGCTTTTCATATTATTGATCAAGACAAAAATGTGAATATCTTCACTGCTGTATATGACTAGTATCGCTTCTTATTGATTCTCATTGCATATTTGTGGTCATTGTATTGTAGGGTAAGATATCGGCATCAGATATCAAGCGCATTGCAAAAGAGCTTGGTCAAAATTTTACTGACAGAGAGATTCAAGAGATGGTTGATGAAGCAGACCAAAACAGTAAGTTTCCACAGACATATCCTTGCTAATTCTAACTTTTTAGTAAAAAAATTACATCTCACATAGGGTATTTGTATATCATTCTATGGTGAGCTGCTGGGTGGAGATATGTGTGTTTTAGGTTATGCTAACATAGTGCATAAGAAATAATAGTATCATTGGTTTGAACTTTAATCTCTGATTTTCTACATTGAAAGTATAGTGCGCATTGATCATGTTTTAGTACTCATGTAGTTTCAGACATGTATAATCCTGACAAACGAAAAAATAAATGATAAGAAATTCATGTAACATCAAAGGTATTAAAACTGAGGGAAATGTTAACTTGTGACCTTAAAGCACAAGATAAGAAACCCAACATAGTAACTTTTTATTGGAATGTGTGCATTCAACTTAATTTTTGAATTTATAATAAATAGAATGCACAAAATTTGAGGGAATATTTCTACTTTTGGGTTCCTTATCTTGTGCCCTAAGGGCACAAGTTAACATGACCCTAAAAACTAATCATAGTTTAATCCTAACAATAAAAATGAATCATATTAGATAACAATTACACATAATGAGTGGAATACTCTGAACATAAATTGAACTATAGAGAGGGAGTCTGATATATGGCTGCATTGCATGGAGTATATTTTAATTAGAGTACCTTAAGGTAATATTTGTTGGGAGACTAAGAACATTATTGCAATGATAAAACAAACACGCCGAATTTGCTTTTCAAGCAAAATATCAAAATTCACTCCATCATCTCACAATAATAAGTCCATTGTCAAAATGTATTAGTTTGATGCAAAGCAAATCCTTAAGGTTGATATAGTAGTAACTCATATTCAGAAGTTACATTCTAAGTTTAGTGTTCCCACTGAAGGATGGTGTTCCCTGTGAAAAACAAAGTTAAAAGATTGCAAATAGAGCTAAAATAGATTAAAGTATAAAACAGGTTCAAAGCTATATCACCTGGCACTTATAATTTCATTTGATACAATACACTTGATGTGTAGGACTTGGTCGTGAGATTTAGCTGGAAATCAAGGCAGAATAAACAATAGGGTGCTAGTTTTTTTTAACAAACCATAGGGTGCTAGCTGGTCGGTCAAAAGTCAGTTACAAAGGCAATTTGGGAGTTAGAGGTTAATTAGCAGGTTCTGCACATCTGTATATGCATTTGGGATTAGTAGGCAACAACGGAGTCTCTTAATTGTGACTTGTGAGGGGCAACCCTTCTAAGGTGGTTATTTGCCTTATTTTCTCTCCATTGCAGAAATAAACAGTGTTTTTTCTCTTTCCCCACAAGAACTACTTGTTATGTCCTGCGGTTTTTCTGGTTCCTAACTTGATGTTTACAATAGGTTCCTGAATTGTATATATACATACAACATTTGTTGAAAAATGAGCAGTTTTTCATTTCAAAACTAAAGGGGGAGTTTGCATTGGTTTCATAATAATTGGTTTGAGATATTATTAAGACAACATTTGTGGCTTTATAATATGCAGATGATCGAGAGGTTGATCCAGAGGAGTTCATCATGATGATGAACACAACAGGCTACCGTCATTAGTCATATCTACATGGAGTAGTTACCTTTGGTTGGCTTGATTACATATATATTGGATGAAGTTATACTTGTGTTATTTATTTTGATAAGAAATATGAATCAAATGTTATGATTTTGCATCACTGTGAGCATTGATGTATGTCTGGATTTAGGTGTCCTGTTTGGACCAAATGCAACTGGGAACAGTAGATAGAATTTATTTATTCTAAAGTTTAAATTTCAATGATGCAAATATCAGCGTGTATCTAATATAGAGTTTAGTTAGTGCCCTTGGAAAGAGAAAAAAAAGTAAATGTAAATCTAATTTGTGTACTCATCGTGCTCTAAGAGCATCCACAATGGATATGCTCATTTTTCTCTGACAACCATTCCAAAGCAAGTAACACACTTGTGCATTCAACTTCATGAGGAGGGGCTCCATAATATCAACATGTTTTTGCTCTGATAAATTTCCTTATGTCATGTGAAATGCAACATACAGCCTCCAAATATATTAGAATCATCGAATAAAGCCGCATTAACATTACACTTAAACGATCCTAAATATGTCCTAGATTAAATCTGGTTGTGCTGCGCCGCACTAGATCTGTTATTTTGATAGATTATGTTGCGTCTATGCTACCAGCTGTGCAAAATGGTCATTGCGTGCAACACTGAAATCTAATCCGGTTTTGCAGAATTCTCCCACACCTTCTCATTCCTTCTTTTCCATATAGACTAACACGTCATACAGAGCATACTTTTGGGAGTGCTGTCGATCAAGAGTTGCAAAACCGATTCCTCCCAAACATTCTTTACATCACAACAACCAAAACAGTGCCAAACATCCTCTATCACTCATCCCATTGAAGACAATCAACACCTTTGTAATGTAAATTCTCTCAAAGAGGCAAACACTCCTGAACTATTTTTCACAAAAAGGTTCATCTCCCTCCAATTCCCTTGCACCTGTAACTCGCTGCTCCATAATATAACAACGATTTAATTCAAATAAATAGTGTTAAAAAGAATGATTTAATTTGTATGCACGGTCGATATAAAATCATACACATATTATCGTTATCTTACCGTGCATAGAAATTAAACTCAAATTAATATTTTCAACCAAGCATATCATATTTCTATAGGATTGAGACACTAGTTTATAATAGTGCATGTTTTGCGCTCATAGGTTACACACTCTACACACACATGGGTTATGGTTACGCCGCAACTCTACGTTGTCGCATGGTGCAAGCAAGATCACTCTGCAGCAACACTTCCGCAATTTCACGTTACGGTCGCATCGGTGATATACACAATGCACGAAAAGTGTTCGACAATACGCCATTGCCACAAAGAACTATCGCTTCCTGGAATGCTATGGTCGCTGCTTACTTTGAATCCCACAAACCTCGTGATGCCCTTCTTCTGTTCGATCAAATGCCGCAACAAAATACGGTTTCGTTTAACGGGATGATATCTGGTTATGTGAAAAATGGAATGGTTGCTGATGCTAGGAAGGTGTTTGATGTAATGCCTGAACGAAATGTGGTGTCGTGGACTTCGATGGTTAGGGGCTATGTTCAAGAGGGTATGGTGGAGGAAGCTGAGAAGCTGTTTTGGGAGATGCCGCATAGGAATGTGGTGTCGTGGACTGTTATGATTGGTGGGTTGTTGAAGGAATCACGTATTGATGATGCAAAGAAACTGTTTGATATGATACCAGAGAAGGATGTTGTGGTGGTTACTAATATGATTGGTGGGTATTGTCAAGTGGGTCGTTTGGATGAAGCTCGTGAACTGTTTGATCAAATGAAGGTGAGGAATGTGTTTACTTGGACTACTATGGTTTCTGGGTATGCAAAGAATGGGAGGGTTGATGTTGCAAGGAAGCTTTTTGAGGTGATGCCGGAGAGAAATGAGGTGTCTTGGACGGCTATGCTTATGGGGTATACTCAGAGTGGGAGGATGGAGGAGGCTTTTGAGCTTTTTGAAGTGATGCCGGTGAAGTGGATTGTTGCTTGTAATGAGATGATCTTACGGTTTGGACTTGCTGGGGAAGTGCATAGAGCTAGGATGATGTTTGAGGGAATGAAGGAAAGGGATGAGGGAACTTGGAATGCTATGATTAAGGTGTGTGAGAGGAAAGGGTTTGACTTGGAATCTTTGGGTTTGTTTGCTAGGATGCAAAGGGAAGGGGTTCCGTTGAATTTCCCTTCGATGATCAGTGTTCTTTCTGTGTGTGCCAGTTTAGCTAGCCTTGATCATGGCAGGCAGGTTCATGCTAGGTTGGTGAGATCTGAATTTGATCAAGATTTATATGTTGCCTCGGTGTTGATTACGATGTATGTTAAGTGTGGTGATCTTATTAGGGCAAAAAGGATTTTTAATAGGTTTCCGTTTAAGGACGTTGTTATGTGGAATTCAATGATCACCGGTTATTCCCAACATGGGTTGGGAGAGGAAGCTTTAAATGTTTTCCATGATATGTGCTCGTTTGGAGTTCAGCCAGACGAGGTTACCTTCATTGGAGTTCTTTCAGCCTGTAGCTACAGTGGCAAAGTGAAAGAAGGGTTTGAAATTTTTGAAGCAATGAAATGCACTTATCAAGTGGAACCAGGAATTGAACACTATGCTTGTATGGTTGATTTGCTAGGCCGAGCAGGCCGGGTAGATGAGGCAATGGAACTAGTAGAAAAGATGCCAATGGAACCAGATGCTATTGTTTGGGGTGCATTGTTGGGTGCTTGCAGAAACCATATGAAGCTGGAGTTGGCTGAAGTTGCAGTAGAGAAACTTGCAAAGCTAGAGCCTAAAAATGCTGGGCCTTATGTCTTGCTCTCACATATGTATGCAACCAAAGGAAGATGGAGGGATGTTGAAGTACTTAGGAAAAAGATAAATAGGAGAGTCATCAAATTTCCTGGCTGTAGTTGGATTGAGGTGGAAAAGAAGGTGCATATGTTCACCGGGGGAGACAGCAAGAGCCACCCTGAGCAGCATATGATCACACAAATGTTGGAAAAGCTAAGTGGGTTTTTAAGGGAAGCTGGTTACTGTCCCGATGGTAGCTTTGTGCTTCATGACGTGGATGAGGAAGAGAAGACACATAGCTTAGGTTATCATAGTGAAAGACTAGCTGTAGCATATGGACTTCTAAAAGTGCCCGAAGGGATGCCAATTAGAGTCATGAAAAATTTGCGAGTTTGTGGTGATTGTCATTCTGCGATCAAACTGATCGCAAAAGTCACCGGTAGGGAGATCATTTTAAGAGATGCCAATAGATTTCACCATTTTAAAGATGGTTCCTGTTCTTGCAAGGACTTTTGGTAGTTCCTGGAAACAGTTACATTTGGTCTCAGATTTGAATAAGCTGTTGGAGTAGAGGGTTGCTTTGCTCCTAAGCATGATGGGATGAGATACTATCCACTTCAATGGGCTGTATTTAACAATCAAGCAGAAACTCCGTAATACATTTGAGCTTTCCACTTGAAAATTACACACCTGTAACATACAATAGTAAGTACTGTTGTACCACATTGTGAACATTATCCCGACACTGACAGCATCATTGGGATAATTGTCAAAAGAATGGATCTAATGCTTATGCTTTTTGCAGCCTCAAATATTTACACTGAAATAGATGGATTGAAAGCATTCATTTTCAAAGAACTGGCAGTCGATACTGAGTACAATTTTAACCGCTCACCTAATGTTGTCCAAGGAGGTTATATTTTGTGAACCTTTCAAACTGGTATGTGGTGCACTAACCCGTAAACCCTTACACCACGGAGCCATGTTTCCGGAGTTGCAACCTATATCAAGGAAGATCATTGATTGCAAGGTAACTTCATTTGGTTGTTTTCCCTTCTTACTTCCACCCTGGCAAGGCATGATTTCAAACTGCGCAAGACTTTTATGCATCCTTTGTTTATTACACAGGTATGCTTAGGCAGATAATTGATTGACCAGATTATTAAGAGTACTCTTTTGGGTAAAAGTACTCCTGAAAATTGCATCAATTGCCTGCAAAGTGATTCATGGATTTTTTTTTTTTTTTTTTTAAATTCAGGAGGTCTTTGTAGGTTTGTGTCAGAAATCAATATGTACCATCATTGGGCAATAGTGTCAGATCAGGTGAATATGGCTTCTTACTTCGGCATAATATTTTCCATTTTAGAATTTAGAAACAGAGCGGTTTGCTGTACACAACTTAAAGTTGTCAGCGATTCTATATTTTTAACTTTTACCAAATTTTGAAACTGGCAACTTGTTAGGCACGTAATTATTTTAAATGAGTCGTTTGGCACAAAATGATCTACTATTATTTAATACCAATGGTGTGGTGGTGGTATATAATTAATAATTAGCTTAGCTGTACACAACTTAAATAAACTAGTCTGCACAAGAATTTCTCAGTCACTGGGATGGAATATAATGCATAATATAATATATTTTGGTTTTTTATGCAGAAAATTGGAAAAGGTGGTTGACTCTTGATGGTACAAGATATGATTTAATTCCAACTAAGATGATAATAGGACAGAATTTTGCATGACCTTAGATGTGTTTTAAGCACTCTTTAAAGTAGAATTTACCCCGGCTTGGAAAGAAAGGGAAAGACAATCTCTTCGTGTGGTCCTGCTAAATAATTTGACTGGGACAGGTATTCATAAAATAGTGATCAATCTAGCATGATATTCTCCATTGTGTTGAGACGTTTATAACTTTGGTACTCAGTTGTTATCATGACATCACATAGAAGAAACCATCAATGGGGTGTGGTGGTGGAGCTTGGAAAATATTGTTGAAAAGCTTCCAAGAACTGGTAGTTCTTTCCCATATATTTCATTTTATGATTGCAAATTTGTATCATCAGCATTATATATGATAGGGGAGACGTCATGTGTCAAAGAAAGTTGATGTTGTGGGACATCCATGTTTGGATTTACGATGAAAATGGTAGAATCACGGTGAACCACAACGATTTTGACATAAATTGTACTTTGGAGCTTTAACAAAATCACTTTGTCACCATAATTATCCAGCTCAATTGTTTGTCCCAACACATACACTAAGGACACAGTTTTTTTGCTCAATTGGAGCTTCTTATTCAGTATTTTTGCTGTATGTAGTGTAATGGTAGGGAATGGAAGTGAGATTGTTGTGTAATCTAGAACGTAGGAGTATATGATTCAATTGGGATTGAGACACAGTTTTAAATTTATTGTGTAATTAATATTTTTTTGTAAACTTATTTGTATTTCTTTAATCAATGTATTGAGAATATTAGTTAATATTTGTCAAATAATGAATAGGAAATAAACATTTTTCTGTTTACAAATACTGAATGCTTAGCGACAAATAAAACAAAATTTTAAATTTCTCGAGGAGAAAATATCAGTATTTCGAGTTTAGATTTTGCAGTATCATATGCTACTTTTTTTCCTTCTAACAAAAGAGGTAAGGTAAGAAAAGAAATTTTGTCTCGTACATATTTAATTGGCCCATAAAATGGTTTGTTTAAAAATAAAAAGAATATAATTGTTTAAAAATAAAAAGAATATAACGAGAGCATGAAATAAAGTTGTAATAACAGTTGTTTTAAACTAATTATTATACAAATATCATTCCTCTTTAGAACATCGTAAATATACTATTTCCATATGTCAATACACAATCATCAATCGGTCCAACGTTTATACATGGAGTATATATCAATCAACCACTAATCTAAAATATACTCTTTCGATATGCCAACACACAACCACCAATCGGTTCAACGTTTATACATAGAGTATATATCAATCAACCACTAATCTAATAGGTTTATTGCATTATGATATTGAGTCAATTTAATGATTTTTTTATTAAAAAAATGAATTTTCTTCAAAGGTAATTTTTTTTTGCAACTTGATTTATTTTAGGGTAGTTGCAACTTGATTCTTTTTTGAAAGAAAAACTACAACTACGCTCTTAAAGAACCTTGAGTTGCAAAAAAAACTTTAATTTTTTTTTTTTGAGGTGAAAGTTATTTTTCTTATTTTTGACCAAAATAAACATTAATAATTATTTCTGACTCAATAATGATCAAAATAGACATTATTATATATAAAAAAAATAATGACATTAATATTTTTCTTAATTTCTATTTTTATCATTGAACCTTATGTTCTTTTTGACCAAAAAAACATATCTTTTTGGTAAGTTTTATAAAAAAAAACTAGTAATGCTATTTATTGAGCAATATATGAATGGACACATTGAGGTAAATCAGCAGCGGTTTCTGCGTGCGCAAAGTCGCCGGTTTTGCTTCCCCAAAATTTCTTTATCTTTCCAATCAATCAATTCACTATATAATCCAATCCAATTAGGGTTTTCAAATTCTTCTTCTTTTTCTTCTCTTCTCTAATCCAATCCCCACAATCAATCATGTATGCTACCTTACCCTTTACCTGTTCATTTCAATTTCCAATTTTCATTTTTTCTTATCATAATGCGCATTTTTTTTTCTTCTGAATTTAGGGTTTAATTGGGTTTTTTTGGTATAAAAAAAATTGGGCTTTTGAGTATATGCAAAATTGTTTGGATTATGGTACTGTGTAATTGTAGTTTTAATTGTTCATTATTGTATATATTGTCATTTGTATTTTATTTTATGTATTGATTTCTAATAATTCTTTTTTTTTTTAATTATTATTAATATCTACTGCAGCTAGATTGATCATAAATTCATTGCATTTGAGTTGCATTTTTCTGGGATTTATCAATTACCACTTTATGATTTAATCTGATACAATAGAAGCTAATGGAGCTGTAGCTTGTGTGAATTTTGATTTGGGGCTATTGGCATAATAGAGAGTGTTCCTTCATACAGAGGGATCATGTTGTACATGGCTCCAAATCTGAAGCTAAGGTTAGGTGTTTCCTTGTTGTTTATACTGTTGAGCTTTCTTGTAATCGGAAACTCGAATGCCGAATTAGAAAATGAAGTTTTGCATAATAAGATAAGAGCTGCTCCACATAAGGATGTAGGATCTACCGTAATTGATGGCACTGGTGTAGAAAGTTCTTTAAAAGTTGAGAATGGAAATAGGAAGAGTGGAAGCAGTAGAGTTTCCGTTTCAACGGTTGCGTTGTTTACGTTGGCGATGGCAGCTGCTACTGGTTTAGGTGCAGTGCCTTTCTTCTTTGTAGAGCTTGATCCACAATGGGCTGGGTTGTGTAACGGAATGGCTGCAGGTGTTATGTTGGCTGCAAGTTTTGATTTGATACAGGAAGGGCAGGAGTATGGTTCTGGAAGTTGGGTTGTTACTGGAATTTTAGCTGGTGGAGTCTTTATTTGGTTATGTAAAAAGGTGATGATGATTCTTCATGTTCTCTGTCTGTCATTCTTTCTCCTTATTGTAGTTACCTGCATTTGCTGTTTTATCGCAGCAGTACTTTTATGCACTGATATATGTATATATGTCTTGTGATGTTTTGATACTACATTGATATAAATAAGCTCTATATCCTTGGCGATCTTTTTGTCAAAAAAAATGAACATCAAAATTGAGAATGGTTTTCTTATTCACGTCACATTTGCATGTTGTATTGATTTTTGCTGAAATTTCCTACCAATGTACTCTAGGAATGTTGGAAAAATTGATGAATTGATCATTTACTAAAAGTATCATGCATAGTGCCTTTTCATTTTCTATGTTTTTGGGATGCATTTTTGTAGTGTAATTCTCACTTTACTGGTAGAGGCTATTTTAGATTTATAGTATTCTCACTTTTGTCTTGCATGTCTCTTGGATTTCAGTTTCTTGAGCAATATGGAGAAGTAAGTATGTTGGATTTAAAAGGTGCTGATGCAACCAAAGTTGTTCTTGTTATTGGAATAATGACTCTCCACTCTTTTGGAGAGGGATCGGGGGTTGGGGTCTCATTTGCTGGCTCAAAGGGTTTTAGTCAAGGCTTGTTGGTAACCTTGGCTATTGCGGTGCATAACATACCAGAGGGTTTAGCTGTGAGCATGGTGTTGGCATCAAGGGGTGTTTCTCCACAGAATGCAATGTTATGGAGTGTAATTACATCTTTACCGCAGGTATATAGTAATTAAATCTTAACAACCTACATTGTTCAGAAGAAAATTGTTGACTTTGGTCAGCATCATGATTACATTATCTGTATGAATAATGTTATAATTGGGTAGCTCGTGGTTGTTCCACTCTATTTAGTTTTATAATTGGGTAGCTCGTCTTTTTTAGTTCAATTAGTATTATTTGGGAGTGGGGGTAGATCACTGGGCCTCCTTATCACTCCACTCCTTTACTCCCCCACCTCAACCACCAAACCAATCTTATATCTCCTAGTTATATACTTTTCGCATGATTCACACGAGGTGTAATATGTTGCATGATTAAGCCAATTGTTTCTATATTTTATTTAGTTCAATCCTTTTGGACCACTAAAAAACTATAAACCAAACCATTTCTAGTTGTGTTTTTCATTGATTGGCATGTCATCCAATCTAAGGGGACAACTTTGTTTTTGTGCTAGAATATGGACCGTCAAAGATTTGGTAGTGTCTTTTCAAGTTCTTAATATTCTTGTATGTAATGGAATCACATCCCCAGAGATTTCTTTTGCTGTGATGGAAGTTGCACTGCCAAACCGGTCAATATATATGTCAGGTTAAATGTATGCCTAATATTATTTTTAACCCTCTGGTTCCCAGGGGAAGGGGGCCTTGGTAATCCGGAGTTCAGCCGTGGGGTAAGTATAGCCTGGCCAAGAATTGTTCCACCTAGTAATCGAACTTGGGTTTTCTTGAACGATTCGTCCTTCGGCAAAACCACTTGCCTTGGTAATCCGGAGTTCGGCCGTGGGGTAAGTATAGCCTGGCCAAGAATTGTTCCACCAAGTAATCGAACTCGAGTTCTCCCGAACGATTCATCCTTTGGTGAAGCTCATTAACCACTTGAACCCAATCACTTGGTTGATATAGGTTGCTTTAGTGGTAACTGTGACGCAATTTTATCTTTAAGCTAGTCTGGCCTAATTAAGACTGTTAATTGGTTCATGTTGATATGACTACATGTTACAGACATGAACACTGACCAAGAGCCCTAGACACACTTCTAGTTGTTTGGTTTTGGTTTGTTACTTTGCTTTCCTTGTTTAATTCAGGAAAGACATGTAAGCATGTAGAAGCATAGCACTTCTTTAGTACAATGCAATTTATTTGTTTAATATAATCATCACATCTTTGACTATAGCCTCTAATATTCTTATTCTTAATACTAATGCAGCCAATTGTAGCTGTTCCTTCTTTCATTTGTGCGGATGCATTCAGCAAGTTTCTTCCATTTTGTACCGGATTTGCTGCTGGATGCATGATTTGGATGGTTATTGCTGAAGTGCTTCCTGATGCATTCAAGGTTATTTACCTTTATATTTTTATAACAAAGCTATTATGATATGTTGTTTGTTTACCACAACATTTTCGAGGTGTAAATTTTTATTTTATTGTTTTGTAACTTCACTATTTTAATTCTTGTATTATTTTTTTTTGAGACCAAGTCCTTAAAGATTAAGCTATTAAAGGAAGGAGTGGTTGGAGTATTTCTTAACCTTTTTATATTGTCTTCTGTTGATGGGATTTGCAGGACTTCATCTCTTTGAGCCACACATACATTTCTATGCTATTATCTTCCCTTTAACTTTTATGAAATTGTCTTTTCATATATATTTAATATCATTTTCTCTTCTTTTGGGTTGTAGGAAGCCTCGCCTTCGCAGGTTGCATCAGCTGCAACCCTTTCTGTAGCATTTATGGAAGCTCTCAGCACCTTGTTTCAGAATTTCAGTCATGATTACAGGTGAGTTTGTGTTTGTGTGTACATTTTGTATTATCAGATAAATTTTGTTGTATGGGTTTGTTGCTTTGGTGAATAGTGTTGATCATCCATGCTCTGCTGAAATTTGAAATATAGCGAAATATGCAGAATTTCTCTTCTGAGAGTTTTCAGCTTTCCCCCCTAAATTGTGATTTCTTTGTTGCAGCTCTGAGGATGCATCTGGCTTCTTTGTTTCATTACTTTTTGGCCTAGGCCCATCACTTGGAGGGATTTTTCTGGTAGCATTTGCTCTTGCTTTTCATCTTAGGCACGCTCTTCTCATGGGCATTGCTTGCGGCATTGCCTTCGTTCTTGGTGCATGGCGACCTGTGCAGCTTATTTTGTCTTCAAAAATGGGACTTGTTCCCGTCTCATCTCTTCTTGCATTGGGAGCTGCTTTGATCCATATATCTTCTTCCGGTGTATTGAAGTTTGCAACTTCAAAAAAAACCTCAGCCCATAACTTACCAACGATCACTGGCTTCCCGCTCAGTATTCACACCCTTCAATCATTCATATCTTGTGGTGCAGTAGCTCTTCACGCTGTGGCTGAAGGACTTGCGTTGGGAGTGGCTGCACCAAAGGCATATGGACTTGGTCGTCATATGGTCCTTCCAGTCTCTTTACATGGTCTTCCTCGTGGTGCAGCTGTGGCCAGCTGCATATTTGGAGCCACTGATAGCTGGCATGGTTCTCTTGCAGCAGCTGCCATAATTGGATTTATGGGCCCGATATCAGCAATTGGAGCTATCCTCAGTGGTATTGATTATAGTGGTCTTGATCACATAATGGTTCTTGCCTGTGGTGGATTAATTCCTAGCTTTGGCAATGTAGTTCAAAGAGCACTTAGTTTTGATAAACGGAAGAGCACCTGTGGTCTTATTATAGGTATTACGTTCGCTACTTTATGTCTAACATTCACTAGATTGGTTTGCTTGCATACACCATACTGTAATTCTGCACCAGAGGCTGTTAGATAAGGCGATTCTATGCTGTATTTCTTGCTTGCTCTGTGATTATTGTTCATCCACTTCTATAGTTTGATCTCACAAGGCATGGTTGCACAAATTTGAAGAGATTCTCAATGAAGAAAGAAACTAGAAACAGCAATGTCAAGTGGATGATCCACAAGAAGACCAAGTTTTCATTCAGAACTTGTCCATGTGTAATATTTTAGTGTTTACTTGTATATAAATTTTACACATGATCTGAATTTGTTTAACAGTGTAACACTATTGAGAAGGGTGACATATATTATTCCCTTTTTTCCTTTTCTGGGTCTCATTTGGTTATTTACAAACAGAACCAATATTTGACTGTTGCAGGCACATTTTCTTAAACCAATATTTTGTGAGTTGTGATATATGAATTACCTTGTTTTGTTTTCTTAAACACATGAAAATCAAATGAAGTATGCCTAATGAGTGTGAAAGAACGCTTGCTGCAGAAAAGTGGTAATTTCCCTTTTAAATTTGCTTGCAAGTTGATAATAGGAAAGTAATGAAAGACTGCAACATGCTTGGTCCACGGGATAAGAGGCTTAGGCACTTCAAACGAGTAAATGGTTAGTGGTTTGATTTCTAACTATTATGTATAAGAAAACTCGGTTGAAAATTAAAAAACTCATTTCGGAGTCACTGCTAAGTGGCAATAGATACTTTGTATCTATCTATAACATGGTTAAAAAGAAAAGTAACCAAGGGCTCATTTCAATGAAATTATGTTGGGGCTTATAAGAAAAATGAAATTATGTTGGGGCTTATAAGCAAAATGAAATTATGTTAAGAGAGAAATGATAGCCGTATTTTTTTCTTAACAAATTTTATAAGTAAGGCATATGTTACCCCTTCATGATTTGCGAGTTATTTACCCCTAATGAAAAATAAGATTCGAGTTTGGAACGTAAGAGATGGAGATTAGATGTTAAATGAATGTGATAAAGAAGAACGATGTTCTTGAGATGAAAATGATAATTGATCGTAAGAAAAAACCCTATCGGTGAGATCTACCTTTTGATGAATTGATGGGAGTTTATCTCTTATGAAAAGTAGTAGGATTCGATTCTAGATCGAAAGAGATGAATATCACATGTTGAATGAGGGAGATGAAGTTGTTTGATGTTCGTGAGATGAAAATGGTTACTATTGTAAGAATAAAGATGAAGAAAGATGAAGAAAAGTGAATTTTTCTTTGATAGGGGTAAATTACCCCAAAATCATGAAGGGGTAACGTAGAAAAAAACCAATTCTATAACATTGATTTGATTTATAAAAACTCCATATATTAGTATTGTAAATTGATCACTTTGAAAGTGTGTTGATTTTTTTTCTAATGAATCAATTATTTGTGCCATTAAATGTGTGTTGGAGTATTATCAAAATATTATGTTACATGTTTATGTTAAAACACTGAATTATGCTATCAAGATTAAATTTTCCCTATTGGGAAGAGCATCGATGTTGAATGGGTGGAGAATGATAGAAGGAATGGTTTTGAATGCGTAGAGAAAATGATGGAAGGAGTGACAAGGAATAAGTGTTTCTGTCAAATACTACAGATACGTAAAAAACTCAATTTGTAATTCTAGAAGTAGACAAAGTACCCAAGAAGAGGATGCCATTATTATCCACAGTACTTGTAATAATGTTATGAGTTTTTCCCTACTAATTTGAAGTGAAAATAGGCGTCACTTCTTTTATTGGTTCAAATGAAGGAAAAAAAATTTAAAAGGCAAAGCTCAAAAAGTACCAACAAGTAAAGCAGAATCAAAGTTGTGGTTTCAGAAATTTCACCGTAATATCAAATATGCACATTGAGTATCAACAACCAAGCAAGTACTTAAAAAGCAAACAGGTACTCAAAGTATTAAACATGTACTAAACAAGCAAGGAAGTACTCTTTAGAAGTACACATCGTTGATGGTGTAAGTGCATGTTTGATATAATGGTTTTGAGATGTCAGGACTTCCAAATCACAAGCTGCGTTTGAAAGTGGGAGTTCCAATCATGTTGTTAAGAAATATAGATCAGAGTTTGGGATTGTGCAACGGAACGAGGTTGATTATTACAAGGATGGGTAAATTTGTGCTTGAAGCTCAAGTGATATCTGGAAGCAATATAGGTGACAAGGTGTTCATTCCAAGATTATCTTTGACGCCGTCTGATCTGAGAATTCCTTTCAAGTTTCAAAGAAGGCAATTTCCGATAGTTGTTTCTTTCGCAGTGACTATCAACAAAAGTCAAGGCCAATCTCTAAAGCATGTTGGAGTATATTTACCATCGTCTGTCTTTTCTCATGGTCAATTGTACGTGACATTGTCAAGGGTGACTTCAAGAGATGGTTTAAAGATATTAGTATCCAACGATGATGGTGAAGAGACGGATGTAACATCTAATGTGGTCTATAAAGAAGTTTTTCGTAATATATCCTAAATTGTGTCCTTTGTTTGAATTAACTATGTTATAGTCCATTTCTTGGTATGACTTATTTGATAATGTATCTTTAATCCTAAACTTTTTCATTACTGTTCAGTGCTCTATTACAAGTTTACATCTTTTTGTTAAGTTTTACGATCGATATGACCTGTGCGACAGCACGGGTCGAAGTTCTAGTGAAATCTTAAAGAGCACTTGCTTGTTTCAGATATGAAATTAGTGAACTGGGTAAATCAAAAGAGCACTTGCTTATATGCATCCTCTTTTTCTAGAAAGAAAACCGCAATATACTTGTTGTTTCTTGTAGGAATTTGTGGCAACGCACAGAATCCATGTCAACGGTGATTTTTTCTTGCGTCCCTATGCAACGCATAAGGGACAAAAGTGTAGGGACGGTCATGACTGGAAACGTGAATTCTGGTTTATTGATGGAGGGAATACATTAGGATTCATAATAGGAAGATGACATTTGGTTATTTTTTTGTTTGTTTTTGTTTTGAAACTTAGTCAAATACAAACACATAACTTAAAGAACTACAAATGCAATTTCACCGTAATAAAATTGACTAATGTCAGGTAAGAATATAACAAGTCACGTCAGCATCATTTATCAGATCCATAACGGCTACATGCGTATTTTGTAGCGAGAATTCTAAAGAGTAACTTCATGCGCATAACGAAACTTAAAAGAACTATTTAAAACAAACAAAAAACTTAAAAGGATCTATCTAGTATAAACACATAATTTGAAGGACTATTATATATGCAAATTTAATATCAATGAAAGTGAAAATAAACCAAATTATTGATGTTGCACAATTTAATATCCAATATCATACACCTGATTTTATTTAGCCAATACTCCAAACTAGATATGTGATACTTTTACAAAGATAATAATGGTCTAGAAAAGGACAAGAAAAGCCTACTGATAGAAAAGAAACAAAAAAACAGCAACATAGTAGCCAAAACCAAAACATGTTCATTTGAGTAGGTGGACTGGTGGGGGTCCAAAATCCAATACATGGCCATACTAATTTGTCACCTTATTGTTCAGGTCATAATTTTCAGCAACATACCATCAAAACCTGCCAAAATTTTGTACCAAATATCCCATCTAAATCTACCCTTCATTCTTATTTGTTGCTGCCAGAAAATTCAGAAAAACTAAAAGACACACACCTATCCAACAATCTTGGTCAAAGCAATAGATAAAAACAAACTAAGTGATGCTATTCACTTTGTTGATGTTGTTTGGTTGTTAGTCTCCAAAGCCTCTTCCCTTTCCCTTTCAACCTTCTCAACTAATCCATCCTCCAATTGTGATGGCTTCTCACCAGAACTTTGTGACCCTGTCAACCTTGCCAAAATCACAAAAGACATTCCTCCAAGAACATTGTTCACAACCCTAAGCACCAACACCGAGGACTTGAACGCTAAAGGATTTAGCGCTTTCTCCAAGACAAACTCAGCACCATTTAGTGTTTGGTACCTAAGATTACTGCTGAAACCCATATGAGCAGCCCAAGTGAGAGAATTGAGTAAAGTTGGTGGAGCTTTGTTTGGTGTCTCAAAGTTTGGATCCATTTTCTTCCTCATCTTAATCAACCCATTTGAAAGTGCTGTACCAGCAAGACCAGCACCAAACCCAACAGCAGCAAAAATGGTTCCTTTATACACCAAAGTACCTAACCTATCCAACAAACTAAAAGCACCAGGTTCAAACATGTGACTCTTAGGACAAGATGCAAAGAACGCAGGCACACTGGCAGAAGAAGCTCCTAACGTTGGTGCCAATAGATACATAAGTGTGAAATTGAGAATAGCGCCAACAACAAGAGTTGAAAACACAAAATCAAGTTCATTCAAACCAAAATTAGGCCTTGAAGCCATATCACCTAAAACACAAGCAGTAACACCAACCAACTCTTCCATCAAAACCTTGAAAGGAAATTGCGGATCAGCAGCAACCCTTGATCTCCATCCATTCAGAAACAAACCCAAAATCCCAAAAGACGAATCTTTTGATTTTCCATCATCATTATCATTATTAGCACCACCCCAATTTTCACTCCCACCACCACCACCACCTCCACCACTCCTACCACTACCACCACTTCCAACCCCATCGCCTCCGATGAATGAAATTTTCAACCTTTGAGGCAAATGGGGTGATGGGTTGGTGAGATATATAGAAGTACGGCTATGTAACTGTGGAGGAGGTGATGATGGAAATGAAAGTGCACGGCTTTGACCAGATGAAGGTGTAAAACGCAGAAGAGCCATAGTTGACATTTGATCTGTGACAAAGCAAACATCAAAAACAGAATCTTTACAATAGAATCAAAAAGCTCATATTATTCATTCATTCACTATGATGTATATGTACAATTAATTTAATACTACATTATTTTCTAAACTATTGAAAGCAAAAACACAACAAAATATATTTAATTAAGATCTAAATCATAATCCAAAAAATAGAATAAAAAACACCGCGATTCACGTACCGGCGCCGCCGTTGCTTGAAAGATTGTATGAATATGAATATGATCATGAAAATAAAAATAAAAATAAAATATTTAAAAAAAAAGATTGGATTTTTGTGATTACCTGGATCTGGTGGATGAGTGAAAGAGCGGAAGAATCAAAGCTTAAACCTCAAAAACTGTAATGTTGCGGCAGTTGTTTTCGTTTTTCAGAGAAAGAATTAGGAGTGAATGAGTTGGTGGAATCAATGTTTATTTATACTACACTCACTCACTATATACATCATTGTAATATTAAGTGTCACGTTTATATGACAAACAAATATTCTAACAAAAAAACTATCACTTTTACATAAAAAAAAATAATTTATAATTATATCTTTTAACTAATATTATTTACATCATCTCTACTAAACATATTTTATTTTATATTTAGGATCACGATTTACGATAATCATTAATATAGTAACGATTTCTTGTTTAACACGATGAACTAAAGTTCGAATCACAGCGGAAAAAGACACCATCATAGTTCGAAGAGGCATCTACCTTTATTGCGCCTCTAATATAATTAACTCTAATTAAAGGAATTTATAGAAAACAAAACAAAACAAAAATGTATATGTATCTGATCCAAATTTAGACTAGGTGCGTTTATTTTATTTTTGTATAATTTTTAATGGATTGATGTGAATTCATTAAAATTATTATTCTATTTTTTGGTAAAAAGTACTATATTTTTTATTCATAGTATATAACTACCCCTCCATGTTATAAACAATAAATCACTTTTCAGATTCACTGAATAAGTGATGTATCTGGTCTCTATATAAACCATATACATCATTTATCCAATGAATCTAAGAGTGTGTTTGGATGAGGTAATTGAGAAATTTTAAAGAATCTAGAATTCTAGGCAATTCAAATGATTCAATTCAATTACTTTCATTTCTCAATATTCTTGTTTGGATGGAGTGATAAAAAATTTCATTGTCATCATTTTTGGGCAACTTTTATAAATTTAAATATTTTTGGGCCAAATTTAAAAATTGAAATTTGGGGTCAATTTGTAAATTTCAAAAAATTTGAGGGGTCAAATTATAATTTTTATAAATTTTGAGGGGTCGATCTGCAATTTTATTGAAATTTATTGGGGTCAAATTGAAATTTTTGGAAAATTTGAGAACCAAAATGAAAATTTTGAAAAAATATAACAATGAAGAAATTTGAAATTCTTAGCTTTTAGGTATCATTTGAAATTCTCTAAATTTAACTTGAACAAAATGATTCATAAATTTCCATCATTTTGAAAATTCTTCAAATTATTATCCAAACAATGGAATTCACCTCAAAGTATTTAAATTCCCTCAAAACATTACTTTCCCTCAAAACATTCACACATCCAAACACACTCTAAAAGTATTTTTTTTGCATATAATAATGATCGAATGAAGTATTATTGTAGTGTATATCATTTGATCACTACAATAATGCTTCATTTTATCACTATTATAAGCAAATATTTCTATTTTAAATTAATTAAATAACATATGTATGTGCTCTATAATTTAGCTAAATACATCTCTTATTCGATTAATCTAAAGAAAAAATATATTTTACTTAAAATGGTTATATGAGGGAGTATATACACAATCAATCCTTTCAAAAAATGTACATTGATATCCATCAATCGTTACCCCCCACTATATAACTTAGTTTTAAATATCTCAACAACCCGTTCTACTTACTATTGATGATATATAGCAAATCAAGAGAATAATCGTCCATTAATTGGTTGTTTAAGCGTGCAGTGAGGATTAGGTATATACTAATTAGAAAAGCCCAAAAATAGAGTACGAATTATTAACTATCTAGTCTAGTATAGTAACGTAAGCAATTGTGACTTGACAATAATTATCTAAGCGCTAATTATTTGAAGAAAGATGAAAGACATTATGGACCAAGGAACTATTAAATATAGGCTAAAATGCTCTTTTGCTCCCTTAACAACATTTATAGTATCGCTTTGGTCCCATAAGTAATAAAAACTCCATTTAGGTCCTTTAACTTGATTTAAAGTATCAGTTTGGTCATTTCTGTTATTTTAATTCAAATAAACGTTAAATTTAGGGACCAAACTAATACTAATTAAATAAGCTAAGGGACCAAACTAATACTAATTAAATAAGTTAAGGGACCAAAATTTAACGTTTTTTTGAATTAAATTAACAGAAATGATCAAATTGATACTTTAAATAAAGTTACAGGACCTAAAAGGAGTTTTTATTACTTATGGGACCAAAGCGATACTAAAAATGTTGTTAAGGGACTAAAAGAGCATTTTAGCCTTAAATATACCTACTAATGTGAGACCATATACAATGGTCATAAATCTTCAACAACCCTCAACACACACTTTTTCAATTCCCAACACTCCACATCATTTTCTCTCTCTTAATTCAACATTCATTCAATTTTATCCACTCCAATGGTTTTTTCATTCAACACCCTACCCCACCGACTTTTATTTCTTATTCTTATTTAATTTTATATTTTTGTTTTTATAATTACATAAAAATACAATTATCGTTTATAATTAAATTAAAAAACGCTTAATTTTAAAAAAAAAATTGTAAAAACATTATGTAGGCCCATTGTCAAAGTAGTCGTCAATTAGCCTTTGGTTTGCCGCTACATGATCTCTTTTTAAATATTTTCTAGTACGAGATGTACTATCTTCCTCTATTTTTTTTTCGACGCTCAATAAATCGGTTGACGATATAAGTGTCTTCAATAGCACGGTTTCGGAAGTAGGCTTCGATATCAAAAGGATCCATTGATAGTTTTTTGAAAGTAGAGTATTAGAGAGATTTTTGTGATATTTAGAAGTAGATTGAAAGAGAGTTGTGATATTGGAAGTAGATTGAAAGAGAGTTGTGATATTGGAAGTAGATTGAATGAGAGTTGTGATATTGGAAATAAGTTATGGAATACATTTAATTATCGGATAAAGACTACATTCAAATTGGATGGTACATATTCAAACTCAGTAACCCATACATTAAAGCCAAAAGTCAACGGGGACTACACAATACTGAAAGTTATTAAAGCAAACACTGTGGATTAGACAACACTGACAATTATTAAAGCAAACCCTGTGGATTAGACAACACTGACAATTATTAAAGCAAACACTGAGGACTAGACAACACTACGAATTATTAAAGCAAACATTGGGGACTAGACAACACTGAAAATTATTAAAGCAAACACTGGGGACTAGACAACATTAACAATTGATTGAAATTAATTTGGAAACAGCTCACTAAAAAAAGCACTAAAACTTCAAAAGAAAACCTAATAATAAGATTAAGATAGTGAAAAACTTGGTTTTTTTTTCTGTGTCCAAATCAAATGATCCAAGTCTCTATTTATAGACAAAAAAAAAATCATGAATTTTGGTTTTTTTTTTAAAATTAATTTGCAATG
Source organism: Medicago arabica (assembly GCA_946800305.1). NCBI lineage: Eukaryota > Viridiplantae > Streptophyta > Magnoliopsida > Fabales > Fabaceae > Medicago > Medicago arabica. The sequence continues at coordinate 38,160,242 of OX326969.1, forward strand.
AAATAATTGAGTTTGAATTATTAAGATGACAAAAATCCAGACAGCCAATCGTATGCTGCCACGTGTCCCACTCAAATTTCAATCCACTCTATCTCCTGCCATTTCTGCGCGTCACGCGCCAGTTTTGGCCATTCATGGTGTGCCACGTGTCCCTGACGGAATGGCTTTCAACATACTTAACTCTTTCATCACCTCACCCATCCACATTGTAACACCCCGTTTTCCCAAATCCAAAATTTCCTAAATAAATCAGAGTATCATATAAAACGGAATGCTACATTTACTTAAATTCTCAAAAAGGGAATAAATGAACATTTATTCTGGTCAAAATAGTTCTAACATCGCAGCGGAATAAGTTCAATGTTAAATAAATCGTTTTGGCACGCAGGCCTCATAAATAAGTCTCGACATAAATTAACTGAAACTTAAATCCTAATCAAGTACGTAAGGAATAGAAATTAAACATAAAGGTTCCCATCCCGTTACGTATCAGAGCACCTAGGGACACTGTGAGGATAGCCACTCACGACAGCAACAGCAACAAAAGCTTAATCACCTGCACTTGCCCACAAGGCGGCAATTCCAGCAGAAGGGGTGAGATTCTCATAACAATAGCATTAAACATATAATCCAATAATTACAATTAACAACATAACTTAATCATCATATATCATAATAGCAATCAAGTAGCATCTTAAACAACATCATAAATCAACTTAATAGTTTGACTTGACAATGCAACATCGACACAACTTATGCAACTTAGACATCTTAATCATGCATGTGGTACCATATTGAGTATAAATATACTCCTAGGGCATAAGCCCTCGTCGCTATTGAGCATAAAAATACTCCTAGAGCATAAGCTCTCGTCGCTGTTGAGCAAAAGCTCCTAGGGCATGAGCCCTCGTCGCTGGATGAATGTGCATGGACTCAATCTCTTAAACTAGGACATCTCAAAATGAATTCCAATAATTTGGATTACAGCATCGTAAATCTTATAACAACACATGCAGCTTTTAATTACTAAAATATGGCAGCATGGCAGAAATCAACATCTCAACAACAGCAAATCGTAAACATTCACATACATCACTTATGATTCAGAAAAGCATATACAAATGTATCGGTCACAATAACGAATCAAACATCAGTTAACAACTCTATTTTTCTTCTTATCATCTTAGTACTTAATTTCCAAACCAGGGGTCATCTCATAACTAATCGTGCGACAAGAGTCGCATTATTCTAAAAGGTAGCCTAACACAGGACTACTCGCTATGGCGAGTGGGATCTCTCGCCTCGCGAACCATTACAGGGGTTACTCGCTACGGCGAGCATCAGAGATACTACTCGCTATGGCGAGTTGGGTTACTCGCCTGGCGAGCTCCTGGGTGTTGCTCACCACGGCGAGTTGGGTTTTCGCCTCGCGAACACTTCTGGGGTTGCTCGCTATGGCGAGCTGTTCTATTCGCCTCGCGAGCGGATGAGTACTCGCCGTGGCGGGCTAGCTGCTCGCTGTGGCGAGCGGCGACAGAACAGTTACGGGATTACGAGGGTTTTCACCCCAAACCCCAAATTCCATCCTAATTCTTCATATTTTCGACTATAATGGTGTCTAAGAGTTATTCTAATGTCTGTAAACAGTTTACTACGTCAACGGTATAGTTTTTCATCATCTAATCATCAATTTACCACTTTTTGACCTAACTCTTAATTTCTAATTCTCATGAATTAAACCTAGAATTTGCTAACTATAATCATGAATTACATGTTCTAATGATATTGTAATGAAAGGCTCACCCTTACCTTAAGAAATTCGAGCAGCAGCCTCTCCGGTTCTTCTCTTCCGTTTTCTCCCTTTTTCTCCCAAATTGTACGTTCTGTACAATTCTAACCTAACTCTCCCTATTTAAACCTCTTTCTGTTTGTTTTATTTTATCTTATTACCCCCACCACTATATCTAATTATAAAACAAACCCACAACTTATTATTTGTTTCATTTTCTAATCTTATTTTATTAAACAATAAAATAAGTCACAACACATAAGTCACATAAATCGCATAATATCTCAAATAACACTTAATTCACACAAAATCATATAAATATACTCTATACTATATAAAATAAATTAAATAATTAAAACGGGCGTTACACACATCATCTTTCTACTCACTCTCAACACCCTCATGCAATAGTTTCAACATATTAAAGCTTGCATTCAATAAACCATTGCAAATGGTCTAAGAGTAGTAGAATTTATTTTCCCATCTCTCGCCTTACTCGTACTTGCAGTCTTACAAGCGTTGCATCGTTGAACATCTTGGCAACAAAACACACAATCTGCACATAAAAACAACCATAACCAATATAAATTGTTCTAAGCAAATAAATATCAACAAAAGCTAAATAAAATCTTAAAATCTTAAACATACACATAATAGAAAATTTAGGTCATGCAATCACTCAAAAGATGATTAAATCATGAGGATAAAACAAAGGTAATAACAAATATTTTGTGGTTATCACGTAACGTTGCATGAATGAATAAAAACCAAACAGTTGGTTGGTTACATGACACTACTTCATGCATAACAAACAAATTGTTGTTTACGTAACTTGTAAACATGTTGTATCGTTTGTTGTTTATTGATTAGTATAGGTTGATATAGGCATTAATCTATCAACAAATCGACATAGTTGAACCCATGGATTTTGAGGAGCATTGTAGGAGGATAGATACTTGTGTGTTGTCTTGTTTGTACCGATGAAGGGTCTCCACATCATAGAGCCTTAAAGAGCGCACTTGGGTCATATTATAGCTACAAATTGTGTCTTCTACGCATAACCACTCACCGTCAGACACACCTATTCTACAACATCAAACTCTCTTTATGTTGGATTTTATACGGACCTCGCATGATCTCTTATTTGTCGGAGCACGTGCGCTATATTGGATTGTCCAAACCATTCTCAAACATCCAACTCAGTTTGTTTAACCTATAACAACCCGAGAGAAGATGCTTTGTTGCAGACTTCGGAGATAATGTGTTGCATGGTTTTGAGACAACATGAAACGGTATTTCAGGATTTCACATTCGTACTTGCTTTCCAAACTTGCGGGAGATATTCCTGGGCCTCCTGAGTAGGAGATGCTTGATGAGATTACTACTGATGAGGATGGGAGCATGTTGTAGGTAGATATGGGCCCATGATTAGGCCACATCTAGGTGATGGCCATTGGCATACTGGCTAATGACCAAGTGGAGCAGGGGTCCAATCCGACAAGGTTTAGAATGGATCATTGTTGATGCTCAGGGAAGGATGGTGTATCACTGCAGGAGAAGGGGTGGTGGTATGGGGTATGTCACTGAGTAGGGTTTATAGCTTTGTATGATTTGGATATTTTGTTTGGAATATATTGTACAATTTGAATATTTTATTCCAAATATCATTGATAATATTTTGATGTGTGTCAATAATTTATTTTTGCGTGTATTGCAAATCGACGTAAACTTGCAAAAAGGTAGGCTCAGTGTCTCAAATACTTAGGATTTTTATGCTGACACATTTCAAATTATATATCCCGAACCTATATTTAACACATTCAAAATATATAATCTGAAATGTGTCACCATGAGAACTAACTTTGTTATTAGAAACTGATGTGACGGGGGTTTAACACATTTATATCATATAATATGAACCGTTAATTTTTGTCATATTACGTTTTTCAGATTGTTTTTTAACCAGAATTGGAGAAACTAGAGTAATTCAATGGCAAAACACGTATACTTCTTAGTTTTTAGGGAATTCGAATTATATACTTTGAAATAGAGTAAAAATATATCAGGTCATATAAAATATGAACGGAGGTAAAACGGAATAACTTAGAGTGAATAGAGCTGTTGTAGCTCGATTTTTTGAAGGGTGTTCTAACTCGATTTGTAGGTCTACATTAAGCTCTTTTCATATTGTAGTCACCGACTATATTTGAAATCATTTTAATTAATTCATGCTACGCTGGTATAGAAATGATTAAAATTCGAATTCTTTAGCATTGTTTCTTATATATAAGAAAAATATATAGTTATGAAAAAAATTACCTTGTTGTACAAAACTAAAACAAAATATAAATACTTTTAGCATTTCCCATTTCACACACTTTTATAGGGTAATTCGATTTCAAGCACTAAAAATGTAACAAACTCAAAAGTCTAACAAAATTATGAAAAATTACTCTTTAGGCACCTATAAATAATAGTTTGCTTCCGCATCTTAAACTACCAAAAATATCTCAACCACAATTAAAAACCACTGTCAGAAACAGTAGTTAACTACAGTTCAAATTTAGCAAAATGTTAACAAAACCTCCCTTCATAACACGATGCAAAAACGAATCTATGAACCTGAGAATCTACCTAAACAGTATTTAGGCGCCATTATTTGCAGTTTCGTTTAATCTTTTCCTTTTTCTTTTTGTTTCCTATGTGATGTTTTGTTCTTTTCTCTTGTCGGTTTTTTCTGTGTCTAGATCGTAGTACTCCATATGCATGCAGTGCTCTAATCTTTTGTTTGTGAAGTTTTAATGGTGAGTGGGATTTGTGCAGATACCATTAGTGTGTGCCGTAGTGGTTTCCACATTTCTCAAAAGCAACCAACTCAAGAAGAAATCCAATGATTTGAACAAACCTACTCTAAATACCCAACTTATAAATTTTTCTTTTTTAGAAATTCTACATTCCAGTTTTATCTCCTGTTAGTTCAAGAAGGAAAAGGTAGGGATAATAAGGGAAGGAAAAACCACCAGAATGCTAACCAGCAAGAAATGTCAGCCTATTCTTTTCACAGCTGCATTGAATGAGACATGAACCAGAAGATATTATCAGCAATGAAAGCTGAAGGACCACAACATCCATCTACACCATTTTGCACATTTCATCCCATTTGGCCCAGGACTATCACCTTTGAAATTTGAATTCGACAGGCTAATCCACACATCTGCTGCCTCTTAATATAGTCGTGTGCATAGAAACCTTCACATCCAAGGCAAAATGGAAAAAATAAATAAAAAATTCACTACTGATCAGAAAAAATGGTCAGCTTATTGAAAACTTCCCTGTAAGTATCAAAGCACTCGAGAAACTCGAGTCAAGATCATCTCCATTTATTAGTCTCTCAATTTCTTCCATTTGGAGAGATAAATGCACAAAGAAGTTTGAAAATAATTAATACTCCACTGAGTATCTCATACTACTCGATGTGGGACTTAGCCACCCCACAATACCCAAGTCCCCGTCATGTGCTTGTGCTAAGGAAGATATTATTGAACAAACTCAGAATTAGTGAAATGGTTTAAATTTGCTCCATAATTAAGTATTTTTTTCACAAGCAGAGTACGGAGCTGATCAAACCTTAGTTTGATCTCAGCAAAATATTTTTAAAAACAGTGAAAGGTAAAATTTAAACAATAAATTTTCAACAGAATCCTAGTAAGTCAATCATCATCGTGGTTTTTTTTTTTTTTAAACAGCAAATATTATTCTCGTCGAGTTAATGTTAGAAGCAATGACACTCGTGGAAAAAATAAAGAAATACAATTAACCGGCGCCGCATATATACGAAACACCTACAGAACCAAACACCCAAAACCTCCTAGTTAATAATGAGGCCGGAATATACATACACACAGAGAACCTAACTGAACCCGATTCGTATGAATACTCCTGCCTCACTACTCCACTATCTGAAAGCCACAAGATTCCCAACCAAAAACAGCACTGCTGCTCACTGCTAGCAGACACGCTAACAGCAAACAGCCGAACTGCATAAACCCAAAAACACACACCAGAAGCTTCCCATCATTGTAACAGAAGCAGACCCACCAAAACTCCAAAAGGAAAAAAACCACCCCAGCTGAATCATCGAACCAATCCTGCCACTAAACACAGTAACAGTAGCTCCACAATATGGCTTAGCTCCTCACCTCATGAGATACAATTGAGGGTTCCAATTTCATTCGTTAAAAAGACATGCCGGGATTTTGATCCTATACAACATCCAACGCCAAGACATAACCTTAATTTCTTCCACTATCTCCTCCACCACATAAGTATAGTTTTTATAAATTTTATCATTCCTCGCTTTCCACAACAACCAAATCGTCGTATGCCAAATAAGCCGTAATCCTCTATTTAGTGCAGAGACGCCAAAATTGGAAAAAGTACCGGTGTTGCACATACAACATAAACATCTGTATGATACAGCTAACACGGATAATGTTATCTAGTAGCCTAATTTATTCCAATAAGCAAATGATGGCATGCGTGCAAAAACTGAAAAATCAGATTGCAGATACACTACAGGTTTGTTTCAGACGAGAGGAGTGATTTTGCCCCCCCTCCACCCCCTCCAAAATACACCATGCATAGCAAATAAGTTAAAAAACATACCACAGGTTTGAGCAATTTTTCTATGATTTCCTGAGCCTGTCTTAGCCTTATATCAAAATGTGTAGAGGGTTCGTTGATATGCTCATAGCCAGGTCTTCCTTGCAAATTTTCTTCCTTAAGATTGGAAATTAATAATAATCTCAGTTGATACCACAAGTATGATTAAAGTATACAAATCAGTAGCGAAATGAACCACATCTTTGAAGCACTTTGCAATATTGGACCACGTTTTTCTTCATTACCTTGTCTGCCCTTTTATCGATCATTTGCCTCTAATATACAAGCGGTAACTGGCAACCCGTACTAACTTCTATTCGCTTTCAAAGCAACGTGAGTTTAATACTGAATCCTTAACCACGTGTGTCAACCTAGTTACCAACATTTTAACTAATATCCTGAAAAAGCTAATAACTAAAAAAGGAATATACTCCAAATAATTGATGTTACAGAATTTAATATCATTAACCTCATTTTATATAACCAAAACTCCACAAAAAGATTTGTGACACTTTTACAATGATAATTGGTCTAGAAAACAACAACTAAAGCCTACCAATAAAGCAGAAACGAAAAACAGCAACATAATAGCCAAAATGTTTTCATTTGGGAAGGTAGTTGGAGACCAAAATACAATACATGGTTATACTAATTTGGCACGTTAATGTTTCAGGTTGTAGGTTTCAGCAATATAACAGCAGCACCGGCCAGAAACTTATTCCAAATCCTCCATCTCAATCTATGCTTCATACTTATTTGTTGCTGAAAGAGTTTGTCAGAGTAGGACAATCTACAGAAAATTCGTAAAACTAAAAAGCCGCAAGCTCTACAACAACCTTGGTCAAAGCAATAGTCAAACCAAAACTGATAGATGCCATAACTTTGTTGGTGTTGTTTGGTTGTTATTCACCAAAACCTCTTTTACCTTTCAACCTTCTCACCTAATCCAACCTCCAATTGTGATGGCTTCTTCTCACCAGCATTCTGTGACCCTGTCAACCTTGCCAACATCACAAAAGTCATTCCCCCAAGAACATTGTTCGCACACCTGAGAACCACAACTGAGGTCTTGAATACCAAAGGATTAAGCACTTTCTGCAACATGAACTCAACCCCGTTGAGAGTTTGGTACCTGATGTTGCTGCTGAAACCCATATGAGCAGCCCAAGTGAGACCATTCAGCAATGTAGGTGGAGGCTTGTTTGGGGACTCAAAGTTGGGATCCATCTTTTTCCTCGTACTGACCAACCCATTTGAAAGTGCTGTTCCAACAAGACCAGCACCAAGCCCAACAACAGCAAAAATAGTTCCTTTATACACCAAAGTTCCAAACCTATCCAATAAACTATAGGCACCAGGTTCAAACATGTGACTCTTAGGACAAGATGCAAAGATAGCCGGCACTTTGGCTGTAGCAGATCCCAATGTTGGTGCCAAGAGATACATGAGTGTAAAATTGAGAATAGCACCAACAACAAGAGTTGAAAACACAAAGTCAAGTTCATTCAACCCAAAATTAGGCCTAGTAGCCATGTCACCTAAAACAGCAGAACTGACACCAACCAACTCCTCACTCAGAACCTTGAAAGGAAACTGTGGATCGGCAGCAACCCTTGATCTCCAACCATTCAGAAACAGACCCAAAACCCCAAAAGATGAATCACCTGACTTTCCATCATCACCCCCCGAACTTCCATCTCCACCACCACCACCACCCCGACCAACTCCCCCACCAACATCCCCTCCAGCAAAGCTAAGTTTCAACCTTTGAGGCAAACGGGTTGGTTTGGTAAGATATATAGAACAATTATGAAACTGAGATTGCGGAAATAATGGTAATGGAAATGAAAGTGCATGACTCTGACCAAACGGAGGATTAAAACGCAGAAGAGCCATAGTTTCCATTTGATCTGTAACAAAGCAAACATCAAAAACAGAAACTTTACAATCAAACCAATAAATCCCACATCACCCATTCATAAATAAATCATAACTAACCACATCAACAAATCAATATTCATTCACAATCATGTAAAAAATAAAAATCAAATTTTTGAAACAGGAAGAGCATGTTGTGTGTAGTATTTACCTGATTCTAGAACAACAAGATCAACAGCAAGGTAAAACCTGAAAATGAAAGTAAAAGAAAAAACCCAAAAATAAAATTATGAAGTTTATAAGGAGTTAAGAGTGAAACCCTAAAAAATTGAATGTGTGTTACATAGTAGTGTAGGGTATAGAAAATCAACATGGTGTTCATCTATTGGCGGATGCATGATGATGAATGTGACCAACATGGACCACAAAAACTTGTAGCCTTTGGATTATCTGATCCTCATATAACTACGGTGTATCCTCCATAGCAGATTCGTTCTCCTTCACCAATGTAGCAGCCAAAGATATTTTGTTTCACCTGAACATATTTCAGAGAAAAATCTAGAATTGGCAACAAAAAGACAAAAAAACAGAAAGAGAAAAACAAAGTGCAGTACAGTGCAGTGCAGTGAAGAAGAATAGAGAGAGAGAGAGGAAGGTGAGGTGGATTGGAAGCTGAAGGTGGTTGTTTCATCGCGGCCGGAGTGGTTGCAGAAGATCGCCGGAAAACTCGTCGGAGTTGGGGGTTTCGTTTTCTGATTGATGAATTTATGAATAATGAAATAGTTTAAAAAAATTCAAAGAAAAGTGTAATTATATGCCTTTTATTTCACAAAAATTCCAACACTTGCTAAATTTAGATATGTTTTATCTAAAGAGTGTTTTTTTTCCCTTTCTTAAGTGTGTCAGTTACTGGAGCAAGAAAAAAATTCTTATAAAAAATTGATATTTTTAATCACTTATCCCGCTTGTGCAAGTAATATTAAATATTAATTTATTTATCATCACATGATACAGATTTGCAGATTGATTCAATGAATTGTTGCATATCAATCAATGAATATGACAATTCATATGTTTATATTCATTAATTTAACTCTTGCTTATTTTCATCTTTAAAACGAGTCGATTTTGCCATGCGAGGGTGTATGGGCACCAAATTTAGCACAGGTGATGTCAAGTTCCAACGGTAAAGTAGATCCAAATTGGTGGCATAAACCCCAGCAAGGTCGATACAAATGTAATTTTGATGCCTCTTTCTAGTCAAATCGAAACCATATAGGTATTGGTATTTGCTTGTGTGATGATGATGGTGCCTTTGTTTTGGCCAAAACAACGAGTTTCTCTCCTGAGTTATGTAGCAGTGGGAGAAGCACTTGGTTTACTTTATGCGATGCATGGTCAAATCCAAAACAACAGCGGATGCTTTTCACACAAGATGGTAGATGTTATGGAATTTGGTCATGTCATCACAGCTTACAGGGATATCTTCATAGATTCTATGAACTCTTGGATGCAGCTCAAAAAGAAAAAGTCCATCAAAGTCTATGGTGAAATTCGACTGACTCTTCTTCCCTTGCAACACTCCATCATATATTTGAGCCAATCTAATCTTTTCCCGCCTCTAAAGGTAGGATGTTCAATCTAAGATTCACAAAACCCTCCAACAATTCCATCTATAGTACCATCAAGTATGATACACGGAGTGATTTCCTACTAGGAACATTGGCTACCACATTCACATTTCCCGAATGATACTTTAACTCAATGATTTTAGTAGTTCGTATTTAGATAGCAACTAGTGCCCATGTTTTCTAAATAGGCCATAACATAATGGAAATGGAAGAAGCAATTAGTGTTTTGGATTTTTTTTCCTTCTAGATATGGGGATACGAAAGGGTAAACATTATGTCTTCTCTTCTAATTTAGTCAATGAACACATCAACATTCTTGTGGCCTTCTATCATAATAAAGAAACTTAGATGAGTTGGATATTGAGGACTCGTTAAGGTTTGAAAAAGTCTCATGACCGAAAGAACGCTGGTAGAAATATTTGTATTATCCATCAACTAAAAACACATATCAATGGTGCGTTTGAACCCACACCTTTGGAAGGAAGGCAAGAGTCAAATTCTTACCAACTTTCATTGGCAATGGCTAGAGGCATATGTATTTACACAAAATATACAAATTCTTAATAAATGAAAGGGTAAAGTTAATTCATTGCATGCCACTCGAGTTTTGGATTTAAATCCTCTACGATTACGATGCCCCATCCATGTCAAAGGATATTCGATCAAGGTCAAACGATCCAATGTGATTCAATCATGTAACTTGTGATTGGAGTTTTAACATACAAAAAAACACATCTGACAAAAAGCAACATTCCCATCCATTTCCAATCAAAATAGACAGAAAATCTAAAATAATTTGCAGAACATTTATAGTACCATTGTATACAAACAAAATACAACTTTTTTTTTCCTTGGTACATGGTAAGGTGTTCATCTGATAAACATCCACTCCAACTACAATTCATATCTCTCAGAAGAGAATACAAATTCTTGTGACAAACAACTAAAAAGAATCCAGCCTATGCTAACTTACATAAATATTAAAATACCATGACATATGACACATGCCAACAAGACTTCATCATCTTAAAGCCTAAAATTTTACCATCACCATCATATGTATAATATATATGTTCCACACTTCTCAAAAGTAACTGACTCAAGAATAAATCCAATGAATGTATTGAGTTTAAAAGGGAGGAGAAAAAAAAAAAAAAAAGGGGGTTGATTTGAACAAAACCTATTTTCAATACCCAACTATATAAAATTTTCTCTTTTAGAAATTCTTCATTCCAGCTTTGTCTCCTTTATGTTCAAGAAAAAGGTAGGAAAACCCACCAGAATGCTAACCAGCAAGAATTGTTAGCCTATTCTTTCTTTCCATAGCTGCATTGAATGAGACATGTACTGGAATATATTATCAGCAATCAATAGCTGGAGGACCACAACATTCATATACACCATCAACGACACATTTCAGCGACCCGGTTTCGCACGTTTCATTCCACTTGAATTGAATGGGGACACACTGCCACTTGGCCCTGGACTCTCTTCTCTGAAATTTGAATTCAGCAGAGCCAATTCGCGCAACTGCTGCCTCTTAATAAAGTCTTGTGACTCGTCCTGTGTATGAAACATTCACATCCAAGACAAAATTAAAAACACTATATATTCAAGTATGGCTATGTAACTAAACTTCTTTTAAGACAATAATAAAAATTAACAAGTATCTCTTTTGTGAATTTTGATAATCATTTATTGATATGGTTTTGCATCAAAGAGAAATGACCTATGTCTATTTACATATGTTATGTGTGCGTGTGCATGTGTGTATTAGTATCTAGGCTTCATATATCATGTTATCAAGTACCCTAATTTATTTGAATAGGTAAATGATTGGAAATAAACAAAAAATAGCAATCCAAAAACACTAAAGATAAGTTGCATCTTTTTTGTTCTGTTAGACAAAGTGAATGAGAATAACAGTTGATTCACAATGCATAGCAGAGAAAGAAATAGGTTGAATGAACATACCACAGGTTTGAGGAGTTCTTCTATGATTTCCTGAGCCTGTCTGAGCCTTATGTCGACAACATTAGCAGGTAAATCAGCCTCAATCAATATGTGTAGATTTTCATTGAGATGCTCATAGCCTGGTCTTCCTCGTAATTTGTCTTCCTTGAGATTGAAAAATCAATAATAATCTCAGTTGATATATAAGATGTATAACCAAGTATAAAATCAATCACGAAATGCACCATATCTTTTATGCATTTTTCAATATAAGACTGGGAAAATTGTGTTTGTCGATAGTACCTTTTCCGGATCTTTTATTGATCCCTTTCCTCTAATATACACGCGGCAACCAGTAGTAGCTTCTACCCGTTTCAAAGAATTGCCTCTAGGTCCCAGAAGTCTTCCAACAAAATTAAACTAATGCAATAAGGAGAAACATATTTCTATTACTTATAGTTGATAAGCTTTCAGTTAAAAAACGAAGAAACGAAAGTGTCTAATATAATAATCAAACTTGACTTTCTATAACTGGAATTTGTTTAAAAGCTTACATTGGGGAATGTGTCTACTGGAATTTCCAAGCGCAATATTCTCTTAACAGTGAATGAACTAGGACTTGCAGGTGCACTTTGCCAGTCCATATTCATTCCAGGGGGTCCACATAATCTCTGTTTTGTTCATTATAAAATAATGTTAATGAATAGAAGTTGAAAGTAACTATGGTAAATGAAAAGAAAAAATTATGAGGCCTTTTTGTTTAAAAATAAAAAACAACAAGCAACTAGCATTCTCAATCCCGGGAACCAACAAATCATGAATAGGTCATATAGTTTCCAACTCTACTTTTCATGGTTAATAATGTGACCACTCAGATTTTATGTTCCGTATCCTATTTATACATTGGAGGCACTAATTGAATTCCTGAAGTTGTGAGCAGCACAAAGTTCTTGTTGGAATGCAAGAGTCAATCCTTAACAGTTCGAAGTTTTTTGTAGTAAATATCCTTTCACTTTTTTTATATATTTCTCCAAACTTTCATGCATAAAGTATGTGCCATGTCTAGTATTACCATGAACTTTTTGACTAACAACAAAACACACATAAAAACAATAGATATTTAACATAGACATACACAAAATTAAAGACTAGTGAATCGTGATGCATGGACGAATCCATCAATCAACGGAGGGGCTGAAAAAAGTTAATGAGTGTTGCATAAAACTTGATTGTAATAGTTGAATATATTATATATATATATATATATATATATATAAATATATATATATATATATAAATAAGAATTTAATGTGTATGCACTAACAGTGTAAATAGTTTTACACATACATATAATCACATCTCACCATAGCTATTTAGGAAATAATATCATGACATGTTTAAATGGTAAAATCTAATTGGAGGTCTGTGTAAAACTATTTTACACTGCAATAAATACAAATTAAACTCTATTACTAATTATGACATATAAAATCAGTATATGTCCATAATATAATATAGCTATATAATAAAATAGCAATAGTTTATATAATATATATTAGAAGCAGAATTTGTGGGGATTGACACCCCCTGGATTCGTCTCTTCTTATTTGGTTTGCTTGGCCCTAGTTGGCTAGTTGTCAAACTTCTTCTCCATATAGCAGCATTTGTTCGTTAGATCCCTCTGGGTCTTCACTAGTAAACCTTGCTACCAATTCCTCACCCAGTCACTAAATGGAAACATGATTGTTGGTATCTCTGAGAATTTATGTACCAAATGAAGGTGAAGTCCTTCATTAGAAATGCTGTGCATAATAGGATTAATACTAATGTGTTTCATCAGGACAGCAAGCTACTAAAGTTTGTGTTACATACTACTGCTGCTGCTAAAATCACTGAGACAAGAAAACCTTTTACTGATGTAGGGTTCTGCTGAAAATTAGTTCTGGTGTAAGCTTTTTGGTATCTTTGGTGAATGTTGTGTTTGTCTAAGAGTATTGAGAATTTTCTATTTTGTTACTTTAGAGGATTGGAAGATCTAAGGAAGGAAAGGGTATTTGGAAATCAATGATTTTATGTCTAATGCTAAACTGTACACCTCTACTCTTCTCTAATAAAATATTTTCTTTTATCAAAATAATACTCACATAATTACACACAGGCTTGTGTCAAGGAATGTTTGGTTTTATTGTGATATTTATAATTCCTAATAAATTAACATGTTTAAAATTTAATAATGTTCTTTCTTCTCTTACTTAACGTTCATTGATTTTCAAGATTTTCCACTAATTCAATTATGTAAATGTTAAGAGTTTCTGAAAATATCACTTCATTTATCTTGTGTTTGGTCACGTAGCCTAGTGGCTGGAATTCACTTTTTAAGGTGAATAAGTGGGGTGTCCAGGGTTCGAACCCCGGCCTCTGCATATAATAATGCATTGTCCCGGCCAACTAAGCTAAGCTATGTTCACGGGGACAAATATCTCTTCACATTATCATTCTATCATTAAACATATCATAATATCTTATATTATCTCTAAGGATTAGTTTCCATATTTCCTTATGTATCATGATTTATGGCAGGATTAGTGTTTTTCCTATTGCAACATTCAGCATCATGCATATTTTTTTTTGGGTGGCAAGCATGTCATGCATATTTTATCAAAATCATTTATTATTTTGAGAATTTCCTTTTCTCCTTTAAACCTAAAAGACCAACCTGGAACTTCGACATGGTATCAAAGTGATACTATCCTCCATGACTTATCTTGTCGTCATTCTTAACCAAGTTACCTAAAAACAGGAACTCTAGCGTAAGCTGTAACGTTGTCGTTTTTCTTCTTGTAAGTTGCACAAAAAATTTGGCCACCTTTTTCTCCCTCAGATTCTCTCTTTAATCTTTATTAGTGGTTTTTTGTTTGTCGTTTTCGAAACCTATCTCTGGATTAGTTCATCCCTTTGTCGTGTCCTCATTAGGTTGTACCACATTAAGAATTCACTTGTAACAAGATTGAAGTTTAATTAGTAAGATTTAGCCGCAGGGTAAGCGTGACTATATCGGAAAAATATCTCTTCACATTATTACTCTATCATAAAATATGTGAGGAGCATCTATGATAATCTATTACGATTAGTTTTCATATTTCTTTACACATCATGATCTCTCTTTAAGTGAGAAGGGAGTGACGTGCGGAGCAGTATAAGACTGACTCGGTCATTTATAGGCCTCTCCTAGTTTGATTCACTCGGCAGGGCTGTAGACAATCCATAAAAAGGCGTAAAAGCTCCTTTAATATTTTGTCTTTCCTAATAACATCCAAAAATCATTCATATCAAATCAATATAATTTTGTTATTCTGAGTATCTCTTTTCCTCCTTTTATCTCTAAACTTCAACAATAGCCAAGCAACCTGTCTAACGTCTGACACTCGGACCTGTTTTTCAAGAGACTGCTTTCAGGAACAAAAGAGCAGGTTTTCCAAGCTATTGTAAATATAAGGATTAAGTTTACATGAGACTTGGTAAATATATTATTCAAGATTGACTGGAATGGCATCATGGAATCCATGTAGCCAACTACTTGGTGGGAACTGGGAATATGGCTCGGTCGTTGTGGAGGTTGACTACAAGGACTAGTACTATACGTCATGAGTTGAATACTTCTCATGTAACAATCCACCATCGAGATAGATGATGAAATTTTTATAAAAAAAAATAAAATAAATCGAAAGTTACAAATTAGGCAAGCATTATGTATGCATTTATAACAGCTACCATATCATAGCAAAAACAAAATGTGCATCTAAACATACAAATAAAACTTGAGCAAATCAATTTCAGATGCAACAAATTAAAAATTTTAAAGCAGTCACCTCCTGCTGAAGACTATTCCATGCACCCATTCCTGTCCCAGAGACATTTGACATGAGGTTTGAAGAAGCCATAGGACTAGGACTTCTATGCTGCAGTCTATCAAAGTCACCAAAACCTTGGTTGGACAGCATTCCAGAAACTCTTAATATTTCTGCATATGTAACATTGCAATCAGAAACCAATGCATACTGATGAAAATAATAACAAATGAATAGAGAGGCAAGTTATAAAAAAAATGCAACAAAGAAAGGTTAGATTAGAGACAAGCCCAAGTCACTGCAGCCGGTGAATGTCAGCCATTAGATAGAGATCGAACGACTCATATTTCAAATATGTCCGAGGATTTAAAATACAAGTTAATATCTAAGCCGTCTGATCTTTATCCTATGACCGAAATCGTAACTGCCAGAAATATCAAAAATTCAAGTTCATGCTTTGTATGGACATGATTATCTTTTAGTCAGAGAGGTTCAAATTAACCCCATAGAATAGACACCAAACTAGACTCTGAAAATCACAAAGCCACGCCCCGTGAGGGTTCGGCTCACATAAGACCCAAAACGGAAAATTCCTCCGAAAAGCGGTGCAGTGGATTTCATGTCGGAACACTCACCATCAAATTTACCACTTTTTGCACAAAATTAAGACTATGAAGCCACATTTCATCCAATGTTAAGACAACATCAAATAAAGGACAATTTTTCCATTTAATTAATTTTCATTTCCACACCTAACAAAACATCAATATCAAGTGAAGTAAAAAGGGAATAGTTCCACCAAAATGATAAATGATAGAGAGAGCAATCAAAGCATGATCAACACTATCTGAACCATTGACATGATCTAAGCACAAACATCAAACATGATATCAAACCAACAAGCTCAAAAAAAAATCTAAAAAAAAAATAGATCCACAAACTTAAACATGAACAGACCTTGATTCAAGAGGCGGCTACATATAGGAAGCACTTGCAAAAAAGGTCCAAGCTTTTGATGTTCTGCTAGCAACTCTGACAGATACTGACTGCAAAAACAAAAAACATCAACAACCCTTTTCATTTCTGAATCAAAAGCACATAAATTTATCAAAAGCAAATCAAAACAAACACAACTAAATCCAAAAAACAACCCTTTTAATTCTTTATACCAAGCTTGAATCTTTTATCAAAATTGATCTTAAAGTAAGAGAAAAAGTATACTATACCTGTCAACTTCTGAACTGGCTCTAATCTGAGGAGAAGCTGCTCTAGCATGAGAGAAGTTCTGATTATACAAACCTGACATGACTAACTTTTTTGTTTAAGCTGCTTTTTCCTTTCCTTAAGGATTGGAAAAAAAACCAAACAACCTCAAAAAAGGTTTTTAGTTGGTGCAGTTCTTTGCAGAAGAGAAAAAGGAGAAACTGACCAAGACCAACATCATCAATAAAGGGGTTCTGTAATAAGGAGAAAAAACAACAAAAGGTGTTGATTTTTATTTTTATTTTTTATTTTTTTGCATAAAAATAAATTATTTTATTCATTTTGTTTTCTCTCTCTTTTTACTATTCTTTCCTGTTTTGTTTTTTTCAAGTAATAATTAAATAATATTTCCTTGTCAGAAAAACAAAAATAATTAGAAAAGTGGAAGACAGTTAAAGTACATCTAATATCTAAATAAGGAAACATGAGTGTAAACAGTTAAAGATAGATTTTGTTCTTTGGTAGTTAAAAAAATTCACAGTGGTTGGTTGAGGAAGTGAAGTGGTTAAGGTGATAATAATAATAATAATAAAAATAAAATAGATTTGATTTTTGAGTACCACAATAATAATATAATAAAAAAATAAAAAAGAGGGTAGAAATATAATGCAAGAGACAAGAAGATGAACAGGTGGAGACGCGTGTTGGGCATGCAAGAGAATCAAAGGTTGTAATGTTAGGAGGGAATGTGGAGAAGAAAGATACACCCAAAATGTGATGATCATGAATGGTCATTGATAATGATGTTTGACAACGTAGACTTAGCTGGACCGTTACACATTGCATATATATATACTTACTATCCTTACCCTAGATAGATTCATATTTAACATTTTGCACATTGTCGACCAATCTGAATTGCATGCGGTAATTCACCGCATGCAACAACAGAGTTGAAAAGTTGTTTGTAATTAGTTATCACTTGCAATTTAGGTTCGTCTAACCCAAGTTGTTTGAACATTGTGTGTGTGAGTGTTGTAAAATTTGTGATATCAATTTTAATTTTTATTCGTGAAAAGATAGTAGTTAAAATTTTCTACTTTAGTTATGGCTAGCTGGATTGAGTTCAAATGACATACAATATAACTTTTTTTCGTAATATATAAAATCAAAAACTTAAAATGTTAATATTTTTTTCCGAAATGTTAATCTTTAATAATGGTCAAAATCACTAACTATTTGATGCAGAACTAAATCAAATAAATATAATTCTCAAGAAGAGTTTATAAAGATGAGACACTCTTCACCGTAGAAATCAATTTTACAATGAGGAGTTATGCCTCGATATTCTTTACAATAATGGTAACAAATCATTGATTGCCACAAGCCCAAAATTACTATAGCCAACAATTTCTACAACAGGCAGGTCAAAAGAAAAACGGTATCTATCTATAATTGCTAGAATTGCTTATGTTAAGTTTTTGGATGACTTAATGACTCAACACTATTGATAAATCAATTACTCAGTGCCTTAATCCCTTGCCCATTATCAATAATTAAAAGTACGAATAATATTGAACTCTATTTAACCACAAATTATTTCAGAGAATTTGAGTTTTAATTTCAAGTGTGACAATTCTTTAATTTCAACTCTAGATATAAGGGATCCAAATTCAGCAGGATCACTTGGACCCAATGCAATATATGTTTTTGCACTATTGTTTCACCCATGGTGCAGTGTTGGGTTTCGCTAGTTATTAATGAATGGATGCTACTACATTCCAACAACAAAATAAGAGAGATCACATGAGCTCAAATTCAAATATGTTTAAAATAAGAAAAATTTAAGAGAACAACAGCTCCATTAAAAAAAAAGAGGACAGCAGTTAGCTTCTAAATGCAATGAACATGATTTGAAATTCATGAAAAACAAACAATGATAGACTCTTTTTTGGTTCTAATAGAATATGTTTTTGCAAGATATTATACACCTCTTGTTTTTCTTTTTTTACAATATATACACCTAGTATTAAAAAGATCTTTAAAAAAAACACCTATTATTAAAAAATAAATTTTATAGGAACTAATATTTATCTCTAGTTTAGAATATGAAAAATATATTTTATACAGTAATATTTATCTTTAGTTCAGTGATAGTGGAATACATTTTCTCTTTTCCACTTTTTAAACATATCATTTGGATAAAAGAAGTATATATCCAAATGATATGCATATCAGTCAATATAAGTATATATTTTGTGTGTGGGGTTTTTTTTTTAAGCATGTATATATTGGTTATAATAGAGTATACTTTTTGAATCCTTTTGGCCAACTTATCTACTGAGATAGCTATAAGTTTTTGAGAAATGTCTTAATTCTTTTTTTATTCAAAACCACCGAAAGCTACCTACACATGAACCTATAAATTTGACAAAATGGCGATTTGTTCATTGATTCAACAAAATAAAAATTGTTAAAGTAGTAGCCCTTAAATAAGTTAATTATCAATTCTTATTTCTTTCCACTAAACACAAATAAATACCAGGAGCAATTAGTGAAGACTAATTGGAAGCAAAAAGTAAGTGAAGTATATTAAGAAATTAAGTTTTATATAGTGTATTAAAGAAAAAAACAGAAGATGCATGTTATGTTAGGAGTAGGGTGGGGGAAAGGTGTGGTCTTGTCTTGTACATAAACTAAAGAAGTGTCCACGACCTCAACGACACAGTGCAGAGTGGGCCACTATTTTAATTGAATGCCTCACTGCCTCTGACTCAATTGGCCTCATGAGAAGAATCCTAAGATGTTTTATGCAATAATATACTAAATAATACAACGTTTTCTTTTCGTTTTTGTCCTTGGTTTTGATCCCTTCTCTTGCATATCAAGTATGCATTGAAAATACCAAAATAAACAAATGGGAGAAAAGAGCAATAATTTGAAAAAAAAGCTACCAAAATTAAATTCCCTTGCTTATGATTATTTTCAACTTGATTGTTTGGAAAATTAAAGATTAAGTTGGTCAAGTGAAAAAGTATATGACCCGAATTATCCAAGTAAATGAGAAGGGGTGGAGTGGATTAAAAAGGCACAAGAAAGGTCAAAGTGAGGAACAATGATCCCAACTAACAATGCTTTATTTCCAAAATAATAGGATGACAGAAGAAAATATGTCTAAACAAAGTTTGCCTCCACCAAGTATGACAAGATTCTGACAGGTCATGTTTTCCAAATAGAAAATAGTTGTGGTCACCAGTACCATCAGTAGTGGAATAAATAAATTAACTCTTGACTTGAATTTCAATTTGTTTTTCATGTAATGTGAATTTCACATTTTTTACTATGAATATTAGTTGGTACCCTTCAAAAAATAAAAACAATTCATCTAGACTATACTTACGGCCGCATATTAAATTACCAAATCTCTTCTAAAAATCATAAGGTTAAAAAAAAACACCATTCATCTAGCTTACAATAACTTTAAATTACCAACTGATTTTTTTTCATTATAGGCTAGTATATTGACTAGTAAATACATAATTCTTGACCGGAGAGGACACCAAAGGCATTTGCCCTCCTATTCCTAGACCCTATTTACTCAAGGGATGACGGACAAAGGTTTTGGTTTTTTCATGTTGTCAAAGAGTTGAGCAGTCGGAATAGATGGTGATTGCATGGTTGAGTTGATCATGTCATGTAGAAATAAAATTTAAGTCTACCGATTTGTTAGGATGTCTCGGTTGCATACATTACTTAATAAATTTATATGTTCAAACTCAACTTATAAAAATATCAAAATTGTTAAGTTGGACGTCGTGATCGGAGTTTAAACCTAATTTCTCCACTTATATGTGTGATTTTTAATGGCTATTGTCATATTTCATTTACCTATAAAAAAAATCTTGAATACAAATTGGAATGGACTCAAAACTAGAGGATTAGATGTGTATGTTAGTTTATGGGTGACTACATTAGTTTTTCTTCTAGTTTACTCTACCATCCGATTTGGACAATAAATTCTTAGGCCGGATACAATCGTTAACAATATGACTCAATTCTAAATAGTCTACACCGTCTGAATGAATGTGATCTACTACTATTATGAAATCAAGTTTAAAGTGGGAATGGTTCGGTTCGGGATGAAAACTGAATTGAACTGTTTGTTAAATTACTGTTCTAGTTCAATTTCAGACTTGTTAGTAATAGTTCAGTTTTTTTAGGTTCGGTTCGGTTCACTTCAGCCGTTCAGTTCGGTTTTTTGCTTTTTTTCCCCCACCCCAAGCTTAATGATTATATCATTTAGTCCTAGCTCTTGAATCCAAAGTATAGATTCTATCAAATCATATACCTCGCCTTCAGCAACATGAAGTTGTGACTTGAATTTAGCAACTTTTGCCATGATAAAGATGCCATATTCATCTCTTAAACGCATACACCTTCACCGGAAAATAAAGCATTAACATTACACTTCAGTTTCCTATGAGGTGGTTTGTGCAACCAATCATCGCGTTTCTGCACAATTACCTCCCTTCGATTTGCTTCCTTCAATTAGCTTAGAAAGATTTTTGCTCGATGAATAACATTTGCAGGATTCTCCTCCATATTTTCCCATAACTGAAAGTTGTGACTTTTCCATATACTCCATAATATTGTGCACCATTTGTTGTGTTGCACCAGTATCAAATGTGCCATCATCTTGAAGAAAATGTCCTTCATGACATCTGCATTCCATCATGGCAAGATGGTATGCACCATATCAAAGTGTCTTTCTCAATAGAATGTACTAAAAACATATTTAAAATCATATAGAGACTTTATACTAGTTTGTAAATATATGTTGTTCCATCTAATCCTTCCTTTATAGAGAGATTTGTCTCGATCTATGAAGCCCGGATACGTAGTACGATACGGGTACGAGGATACGCAAAAAATTTAAAATTTAGGATACGATACGACTAAGATATGTTAACCAAATATTTATACTAAAATTTATATGCATGTAAAATACTTAAATAAAACATTGATTACTCTTTCTTCAATACTATATAATCATAAAAGTCACAATTTACAGAAAAAATACATATGATCAAAATAAAACATATGTTAGGATATCAACAAATGTATCAATAAAAGAACTCAAAACAAAGTTTGTTTAAAGCTGATTGATTAAATCTCCCCTCTCTCATTACTTTCATACACTAAAATCATAATTTTTAATTTTTTAATCGAAAAATAATTATAGTGATTCGTATATTAAATTGAATCATATACATCTCCATTGAATTTTCACAACACAACCTCATTTTTTTACACTTCATTTTTTTTAAGATACGTCTCTGTGAAGTATCTTATAAGTATATGTGTGTATTTGTCGAGTATCTTATAAGTATCCGATAAAATATATATTTTAAATTAAAATAATTAATTTCGATACTCTGTGGGTGCGTATCCGAGAGTATCCGCGAAGTATCGGTATCCGATACGGATACGTCTCCATTTTGGAGTATCCGGGTTTCATAGGTCTCGATACAATAGAGGACTTAATCCTCTAATAACAAGTATTCTTTGTTCAACCTCTTCATGCAATGTGAGTATTCTTACTCAACCTCCCAAGGTCTTCTACTATAAACTTTCAGATCTTCCCAACAACTAATGACACGCTTTTATTATTTCCATCAATTTAACATTAAACGTCCGCATAAACATTTTTTTTAGCTAAGTTCAATAAAAAGAGGGTAAGGGTAAAAATATCTTATAATTTAAAGACCAATTTATTGCAAAATAAATAAATAAAAGACTAATTCCTTACAAACATCTAATTTAAAGGACTACGAAAGATGTTTGGCCTAAATTAATATTCCATGAGTTGTAAAAGAAGACAATATCTTTAATTTTTAGTCCAAGTATACAACTTTAAAAAAAATAAAAAATAGTCCTAAAATATTCTTTACTTTGAATTGTAGCACCATTAGCCCTTCACCCCAAAAAAATATTATAAAAAAAATTAAATATTAAGCAAAGCACGGAGTGACTTCGCTTCACATACTTTTCTTTTGGGACATGCTTACCGCCACAGGTGCCTCTAAGGCGCTACTTAAGAAAGTAAAAAATATTAAAAAAAAATATTGAAAACAATTTTTTGACTTTTATAAAGTTTAATATACCACTTTTCATCAATTTCTAATACAATATTTCTATGTTTGTTTCTTTAACTAGTGCTTCAGAGGTACTCTTTAACATTTATCTTTTCTTTAACAGTTCCATTTTCTCAAAAACAATAGATTAGGCATCCAGTAAGGTCGAACATTTTTTAAATCAGGTGAACCATTTTGTTCTTGTTTAATTTGTAATCCAAGAAAAAATCTTAATTCTCCCATCATACTCATTTCAAATTCACTTTGCATGAGATTGAAAAATTCTTCACACATTTTTTCATTTGTTGATCCAAATATGATGTCATCAACATAAATTTGGACAATTAAAAAATTTGATTTGTCATCTTTTTTAAAGAGAGTTGTATCAATTTTTCCTCTAGAAAAATTATTTTTGATTAAGAATGTACTTAACCTTTCATACCAAGCTCGTGGAGTTTGTTTCAGACCATACAATGCTTTTGTTAGTTTAAACACATGATTAGGTTTGTCAGTATTTTCAAAACCAGGTGGTTGGTGCACATAAACTTCTTCATTTAAGAATCCATTTTAAAAAAGCACTTTTTACGTCCATTTGAAATAGTTTAATATTTTTATGAGATGCATATGCAAGAAGAATACGTATTGCTTCTAACCTGGCTACGGGAGCAAAAGTTTCATCATAGTCAATACATTCTTGTTGATTGTAGCCTTGTGCAACCAGCCTGGCTTTATTTATGATGACTTTTCCTTCTTCATCTAATTTATTTCTAAATACTCATCTTGTTCCAATTATAGAATGATCTTGAGGTTTAGAAACAAGATTTCATACTTCATTTTTCTCAAATTGAGAAAGTTCAATTCTTTCATGGCTTTTACCCATGATTCTTCACACATAGCCTCATGAATATTCTTTGGTTCAATATGTGAGATCATTGTCATGGTGTTGTCATTATCTTTAAAAGATAATCTTGTTCTAATTCCATCGGATGTGTTTCCAATAATTTGTTCTGGTGGATGATCACCAACAATCTTCCAGCTTTTTGGAAGATTTTGAGATGAAGATGCTTGATCTGTAATACTTCTTATTTCTTGATTTTTCAAAGTTTCCTCATCATCTTCTTTGTTAGTAACTAGATCATCAAACTCATCAAATATAACATGCATGCTTATTTCCATAGTTTGGTTTTTTAAGTTAAATATTTTATATCCTTTCGAATTTGTTGCATATCCTAAAAAGATTCCTTTGTCTGATTTATGATCAAACTTACCTAGATTTTCTTTATCATTTAAAATATAACAAAAACAACCAAAGATATGAAAATAAGAAATGTTTGGTTTTCTGATTTTCAACAGTTCATAGGGAGTTTTATTTAGAATTTTTCTAATTGAAACACGGTTTAAAATATAACATGATGTGTTAATTGCTTCAACCCAAAAATATTTTTCGACGTTTGATTCATTTATCATTGTTCTTGCCATTTCTTGTAGGGTTCGATTTTTCTTTCAACAACTCCATTTTGTTGAGGAGTTATTGCACAAGAGAAATTGTGTGAAATGCCCTTTTTATCGAAAAGTGTTTTGAATGATAAATTCTCAAACTCACCTCCATGATCACTTCTTACTGAGATGATGTTTGATTCTTTTTCATTTTGAACAAGATTACAAAAGTTTTCAAAAGCATTAAAAGCTTCGTCTTTTTGTTTTAAAAATAAAACTCATGTGTATATGGAATAGTCATTGACTATAACAAAACCATATTGTTTTCTAGCAAGACTTGCAGTTTTAACATGTCCAAATAAATCTATGTGAAAAAGCTCAGGAGGCTTTTTAGTGGAAACCATATTATTTGATTTAAAACTACTTTTAACTTGTTTTCCTCTAGTACATGCTTCACATATTTTATCTTTCTCAAAAGTGATTTTTGGAAGACCCCTTACCAAGTCGAGTTGTGATATTTTTGAAATAGTTTTCATACTTACATGTCCAGCTATTTTATGCCATATCAATTTATCTTTGTTAATGGACATAAAGCAAGATTCATTTGGAAGGTCATTTAAGTATAAAACATAAAGATTTTTCTTTCGAGATGCAGTGAAGAAAATATTTCCTGTGAAAACTTTTCTCAATTCGCATATGTTAGGTTTAAACATTACATCAAAACACTGTCACATAATTGACTTATGTTTAGCGGACTGTGTTTTAAACCTTCAACATATTGAACATCTTCTATTTTAGCAGAGTTATTCTTACCAATAATACATTTACCTTTAATTTGACCTTTGTCGTTATTACCAAAGGTTACCGCTCCTC
This sequence comes from Medicago arabica, assembly GCA_946800305.1. Taxonomy (NCBI): domain Eukaryota; kingdom Viridiplantae; phylum Streptophyta; class Magnoliopsida; order Fabales; family Fabaceae; genus Medicago; species Medicago arabica. The sequence goes on from OX326969.1 coordinate 38,185,650, forward strand.
CTTCTCTTTTTGTGAAGGAGATAAAACAGTGTTTGTCCCCTGTCATGTGTCTAGAACAGCCATTGTCCAAGTACCATGGCTTTCTCCTTGCATTTTGAGAGGATTCCTCTTCGTTGTCTGAGTTTGCCATCAGATATATGTTTGCTTCTTCGTCTTCTTCTTCTTCTTCTTCTCGTGGTTCTTCAAGATCGTCACATGTCATTAATGTCGTTTTCTTTAAAGGGGATTTTTGGTTCTTTTTGTTTTGTGGACATTTATTTTTGTAGTGACCTAGCTTGTTACAACCAAAGCAAGTTACTTGGCTTTTATCAACTTGTTTCTTTGAGTTGTCTCTTGTTTGGAAAGTATCTTTTTTTCTGGTTTCTTCTTTTCATCATTCTTTGAATTTTCTTTGAGATTAGAGCTAGTTCATCTTCTGCTTCTTCTAGAACAATCAGTTCTTCTGTTTCTTTGTCGTCCTCCATTTTTGAGGATGCCTCATGTAACACCCTGTTTTCCCAATATAAAATTTTTATAATAAAATCATCAGAGTATGCAACGACGGAGTATTACACTACTTTCTCAATTTCATAAATAGAATATAAAACTATTTATTCTACAACGTATTAGCAACCAACATTTTGCAGCGGAATAATATTTTCTTGATAAGCAACTCCAACAAACTGGCACATAGGCCTCGACGTGATAATTTTTCAAACATCTGTTTCTAAGACAATAAAAGCTCCAACAACATGTTTCAAAATTGATACATAAAGGAATGATAAAACATGACAACTATTTTCCCATCCCGTTACGTATCAGAGCCCTAGAACACCTGAGCCAACACCTCTGCTAGTCTTCATTACCTGCAAGTTACCCATAGGAAAGGCAACGTTTCCAAGCAGAAGGGTGAGATTCACAAACAACAAATAGTTATATAATTCATCAATTAAGATTCAACAATATAATAAACAAGGCTTCTCATTAGTCATGCTCTACAAATCAACAACAACCAATAGCAATTTATAATCTCAATTTAATTAAACAGCAAGGATAACTCAACCGACGACAGCGACTATGCAACGACACAACAACAGCAACGACGACAACGACCATGCAACAATGCACATGCATGTGGTACCATTTTTACGCGTTTGAATGACTAGCATTCCGGGGTATGAGCCCCCAACAGTTGAATGAGTAACATTCCAAGGCATAAGCCCTCAACATTTGAATGACTAGGCATTCCAGGGCATAAGCCCTCAACGGGTGAATGATTAACATTCCAGGGCATAAGCCCTCAACAATGGATGAGTATGAATGGACTCCAACTGTGTATATCTGCATACAACTCAACGACAGCAACAACGACTACTAATATGCATAATCAACTATGACATACTCCCCAACTTAGTCAAATATGACACAACCAACTCTTACGACAACATTCATCATTAATATTATATTCAAACATCAACATAACTCAAGATCTAAGAATCATTTTCAAGTCAAACAAAGACCATTAGAAAGTTAACTCAATTGCCTAAAATTCTCATGTTTACACCAAAGGCCAATTCAAAACAGAAACGGGTGAAAAAGACGTGAAAACGTAAAACTGGCTATGCTGTCACTAGGCAATTTCGCCAGGCCAACTACTATTTCGCCAGGCGAGTCAACAAAATGGCTTCTCGCCATGGCGAGCACGATACTCGCCCTAGCGAGATAAATCTGGGTGCTTTCGGGAATCGCTCGCCTTACAGCTCGCCCTGGCGAGCAGGGCGAGCGAGTGGCACTATTTCACCAGATGAAATTCTCTCCGCCATGGCGAATCGCGACAGTACAGACTACGTGAATTCTGCAGTTTTTCACAAAAGTCCCAATTTTTCCCAATTCAATCCCCAAAACTGATTACAGAAATGTTATACACTCCTAAAATCGACCTGAACACAATCTAACACCATTTCTTTGGTTTCTACACATATTCAATTCAAGAATCATTAATCAAACCCTATTCCCAAATTTCACCAAAACCCTCTTGCTAAATCGAAAAATCAGAGTTATATAACTATAATTATTGAGAGTTAGTCTCACCCTTACCTGAATAAAATCCTGAATCAAAGCTGTGTTCTTCTGTCTTGTTCTTGCCTCTTCTAGGTTTCTCCTCTTTCTCTCCAAAAACCCACTTTTTCTTATGTCTGTACGTACAATTGTTTCTCTGACTTTTTCTTACTAACCCTCAAAACATTAGCTCTCCCCTTTTTTCCACTTAACCACCACTTAAACCAAATAATTATTATTTAACCCCCAACCTCTAAATAATAATAATTCTCACTTTCTATATAAAATAATAATAATAAATTATATAATAAAACATAACACACCAAATACTCAACAATAATTATTTAAAATCATATGAAAGACTCTAAACAAATCAGAAATAGTTAATTAACAACTAGGGCGTTACACCTCATCTGGATTGTCTTGAGATGCTTTAAGGGCAATTATTTTTCCCTTCTTACTTGGTTTATCTTCTTGGAGTAAGACTTCATTAGTCTTAGTGTTCCAATAAGATCTTCTAAAGCCAAGGTATTTAAATCTTTGGCATGAGTGATTGATGTAACCATAGGTCTCCACGTACTTGGGAGACATCTTAGTATTTTTCTTATTCTGTCATGAGGGGAATATATTTTCCCTAATGATCTTAATTCATTTACTATGGAAGTGACTCTGGAATACATTTCATCAATGTTTTCCTCTTCATTCATTCCAAAAATTTCAAATTTTCTTACGCCAATATCTATTCTTGTTTCTTTTACATGGTTTGTTCCTTCGTGATGAATTTTTAATGTATCCCAAATATTTTTTGCCGTATTGCATTCATAAATTCTTTCACTTTCTTCCATGGTTAGTGCACATTGCATAAGGAGTTGAGCTTTAGAATTTAGGAGTACTCTTTTTTCTCGTCATCAGTCCATGATGTCTCAGATTTGATAGTTACTACAATTGTGACTGTATCAGTGGTTTGTGGCACAAAGTTACCTTCAGGGACAACTTTCCACATGTTTATATCTTGAGACTTTAGAAATAGTTCTATTTTCCCTTTCCATAAGTAATAATTCTTTCCATTAAATATTGGAGGTCTAGTACATGAGAGTCCTTCTGGTATGTAAGAAATTGCTTCTTTCTGAATATTTACCTCTAGCACATGTTAATTGCTTTATCGTTTCAGAGACCGGGCTCTGATACCAATTGAAGTAGCAATATATGTCGCAAAAATGGGGGTTTGAATTGTGACCCTTTTTAAATTTTTAATTCTGAAAGAAAATAGTTACTCAAGAAAAATTCTTGGTAGGTGTTAGGAAAGTAATAAAAAATATTTATATAATTAAGTAGTAAATATTTGGACCAGAGAACTCTGGATAATATGACTGAAATAAATAAAGCAGTAAAAGGACCAGAGAACTCTGGAAATATATAGCTGAAATAAGCTGAAATAAGTAAAGCGATAAAAGGACCAGAGAACTCTGGATATATATAGCTGAAATAAATAAAGCGATAAAAGGACCAGAGTACTCTAGATATATAACTGAAATAAATAAAGCAATAAAGGACCAGAGAACTCTGGATATATTAAGAATAAAATAAATAAATAGGAGCACAAAGTTCTGGATAATTATTAAGTTTTTTAGGTTATTTAGTTTTTTAGTTTAAAGGACCAGAGCACTCTGGAGAATATATATAATTAGTTATAAGTGATATTGTGTGTGTTGTGTTAAATAAAAATAAAGATATGAGAGAAGAGAAAACACACAAGAGATTTATCCTGGTTCACCTAACCGGCTACTTCCAGTCCCCACACTACGTGTGAGATTATCCACTATAGTATCCTGCAATCAGAAACTTCTGAATAACACTATAATATGTTGATCACACCAGATCAGTCCAGTTACAGTCTGTATTATTATCCTCAGAAGGCTTCTTGATCACTCAAAAAAGGTTGAAACAACCTTATCTCAAACTATTAAGCCCAATAGACTTGACACCTAGTTACACTTTTGTATGTGGTGGGTGTTGGTAGAAGATGGAATCTCAAAAGAGAGTTTAAATGGTATCTCAACTTGGAGATTTCAAATGGTATCTCAACTTGGAGATTTCAAAGAGTATCTCAACTTGAAGATTTCAAAATAATATCTCAAAGAGATATTTTAAATAATATCCCAAACTTGGAGATATTATAAATACAAACTTATAGACATATCTTCAAATACAAGAGATGGAAGATATTGAAGTTTGCTTTGTTGTAGTTGTTGAAGAGCTTTGTGAATAAATCTAGTGGACATTCACGTGAGAGAGAAAGAATTATTTTGAGAGAAAGTTTGAATTCTTTTTGTAGTGAAAGCTCTTAAGAATTGCCTTGCTATGTTGTTGTATTTATAGAGGCTGAATGTTGAAGCTTCACTTGAAATGTACATGAACATACAACTGATGCTTGTACGTAAAAAAAAAACCCATGTGCTCTTGCTTTTGTTGCTTGAGGCGCAAGTGTTGCAAAAAATGTGTTATTCCAAATGAAGAATGTTCTAAAGAACATGTTCTTCTTTCTAAGCCTTTTGAGACAGCTCACGTGAGGTTGTAATAGAGCTTGCAATTAGTTTTACTTGGATGTGATAGAATGACATCATCCTTATCCATTTATAGTTTCACCAGAATGTTCTCAAGAACATTTTTTCTTTGTAAAACAATTTATTTCTTCTTTCTTTAAGGCACGTGCTTTTCCATTTCCTTTTTAAATGCAAAGGCCTTTTATGTAATCGTATGATATTCTTTCCGTTTATGTCATATATCCAAAGTATCTTCTTTTGGCGAGACATAGAGAATATTTTGCTTCTTGATTTTGTACCAAAAAGTCCATTTATGTCCTTTTATTTATTTGTTTTGATAAGGACGTTTTTAACTTGTCTTATGAGCAAAGAACCTTCTTCTTATGTTAAGAACATTCTCATGAAACATTTCTCACAAAATTCATTAGTAGATAACAAGTTAAAAAACAAGTATAAAATGTTTATTATCTTTAAAACATCAAATAAGGATTTTGTCCTCAACAATGTGTTGTTGAATTAAGTTGTTGCATTATGTTTTGAATAATATATATTATTAAAACTTTCATTATGTTTTAATTTACGTCAAAGATGTTCATTTAATCGCTAAAATAACCAAATATATGCATTCTGAATTATGAAATGCGGATTCACATAGGGCGTAAGTGTATTTTGGATTACTAAATCCGGAAAGCTTTAGCATTGGATCCTTTTGTATGGACCACATTGCACCAAGACTTTATGTGGTCCAGAGCATCCAAGACCTCTATAAATACACCCTCTTGATAAGTGCCGTGAAGTAGTTAAAATCATCTTTGAATTAAGACATTTTTATTACTTATCTTACAAGTAATCTAAGGAAAAGCCGAGAGATAAATGATAATTGTCCTATTACGCTTTATTTCTCTTACTCTATCCCTTTTGTGCAGGAATTGAGCTCAAGGCACCAAGCAAGGAAGGAAAAGAACCAAGAAAAAAGAGGCAAAGATCATGGCAACTCGCCATCAACTCGCAACGGCGAGCAAGGAAAGGCGAGCAGCTCGCCACCAACTCGCAACGGCGAAACCAAGGCGAGCACATGGCAGAGAGTTTTTCTCCCTTCGCCTTCAACTCGCCATGGCGAACTAGAGGCGAGCAGAGCTCGCAATGGCGCATGATTTTACTCGCGAGGCGAGTTAGGGCGGCCAAAACTCTTCAGAGGTGACGTGGCAAAAACCCATAGGCGAAGAAAGCGCAACTCGCCATGGCGAGTGATTCTGCTCGCGAGGCGAGTACATGCAGATTAGAAACTCTATAAAAGCCTCCTCTTTCATTTTTAGAAGGAATCAATTAGAATTTTAGAGAGAGAACAGGGCGAAAATCTTGGGTATTCATAGAGCAAGAGTGATTGAGTGAGAATTCATCAAGATCCTTGGAGAAATCAAAGTCTTGGCATGGATTCACAACTTTTCTTCCACTTTTGTAAAGTTCACATGACAATGATGAGCTAATTCTTCTTAGTTGGGATTAGAGGTACTTGATTGAGCCTAAAATGTAATCCTTTGATCTTGTATTATATGATTCTAGCAATTTACATGATATTGAAGTTATTCTTGCAATCCAATTCCTATCTTTGATTTAATTGTTATTGAAAAGTACCTTTGAATCTAGGTTTAGAATATTCATCTATCAAAACAACAATTCTAGACATAGGATTGATGTTTTGATAATCACACACAGTATCGGAACGTAAAACTTTCGGATCGTTGAATAGATTGAGAAATCGTCGATTAAACGATACGATCGACAATTGGATTGTTCAATAGTTTGGGAAATCAACTATCGAAGAATACAATTGGTTTCACGAGATTATTTGGACACGAATAATCTTGTTGAACGATACGTGATAATATCGGTAAAACGCTAGAGTCATTATACGTGATTAATAGGTTATGTTTGACGCTTAATCAGGGAACCCTAATTCCAACGTTTCTACGCCTTGTTACTCTCAACATTTACTTTTACACTTTAGTTTATGTAGTTAAACAAACAAACAATCAATCTTTTAACTTAGAATGATATTTCGTGTCGAACGGTCCATGATATCGCACTAGTCCCTGAGGAGACGATTTATAAATACTTATCTTGTTTGATGCAAAAATACTACATCACCTCTCCAGTTTTCAGCTTCAATACCAGCAAAACACACAAATACACCAAAGAAAACCATGCAAATTTTTGTCATTAAGCTGAGGATCTTTCTCACGTCCCAAATAGATAGCTCTCTATTTGACTGCGTGATGAAAATCTTCAGCAAGCTGTCAAAAATATATAGATACTCCTTGCTGCCTCCTTGATAGATAGCTAACTCAAAAATATTAAGAGGTTGCTATGAGTTAGATCTTGCTGTCTACCAGATGAATATGTCATTTGGCAAGGCAGCAAGATCTAACTTAAAGAAATCCTCTTGAAAACACCTTCTCAAAAGATTCATCATTTCTGTTATTATGGTTTTTTTAACTGTTTATTTGTCTTATGATGCTTCTATTTATGTTATGTACCTTTGTTCTATTTTTTTCCAAAGCATTCGCAACGAAAACGAACCAAATAAAGGGTCAGATGCAATTCAGATTTTATAATCCGAAATAACTTCATGAATTCCGGATTATAAAATCTGGAAACCCTCAGTAACATTTTGGCCAGTGACGTTTCACCAAAGGTTAGGCCGGTTAGTGGAGTTTTAATGCATTTTTTGACGGTTTTGAATGTGAACACGTTGTATTTGACTGTAATTAAGACCTATGACTTATTTAAGGTTATAAAAAGGCTTGGATCTTCAACATTTTCCTTCATTCTTCTTCACCTCCTTTCTTACATTTTCTTCAAAAAAAATTAGTTTTATAGGTAGCTTTTAGGAGCGTTTGTGGTGTCACGGTCATTGTTGACCGCTCATACGACCCATGCAATTGCATTTCAGCTTATGCGGGGTTCGTATAACGGTCAACAGAGACCCTTACATCAAAGAAAGACACAAAATTTTATAGCGTATGCGTCCGGATTTTATTTTTTGGAAACACTAACAATGTGGTTCGGAAAACGAAATCCAAACCAGGGGTATTATTGGCATTTTTGCAGGGCGCGCAAGAAGGCAGCAGGGTGAGAAAAGTATATCTCTTAAATGGGTTATCCTTGGACAAATGAATGAAATGATGGGCCAAAAGAGATGGGATAGGCCCATTAACTGAATGTTGTATTGGGCTTTAATGAATGGAAATCACGTTTGTTTGGTTATTGCTCTTGTCCCATCTGTTTTTGCTCGTTCCCGTCAAAATAGTCGAGTGTGAGTTAACTCATGCAGGTTTATTTTCAACGTGAGTTAACTCACGTAAGTGTATTTTTCAGCGTGAGTTAACTCACGTTGGACGTGAATGAGCAAAAACATATGGGAGAAGAACGATTCTCGTTTATTTTCTTGTTCAATAGGAAATTTTTTAAAATATAAAATAAAATATCACCAAAAATAATTGAATTATTTTTGGGTCCAACGAAGTATTTGAATTTTGAGGTATTGATTGGGAGTGATATACACTCTCTTTCTAACACTATTCTAAATGGTGTTCTATGTATTGTAGAGAACAACATGTGTCACTTGAAGTCATCATAAAAATTTAAGTTTTTTCTTCGTGAATGATTCAAACATAAAGGTGTATCGATTCATGAATGAACACATCCAAACATTGAGTGAAAAATGAATATGCTCCATCAAACAAATTTTATAACCGACGAGGTCCAAGTTTACACAATTTAGGTCATTCAAACTAGTGGTGATGAGTTCGATTTCTGATGAGCGTGGAGTCGTGGACGATGTCAGGGAACTTCATTAGAAAAATTGTCAAATTTATTATACTATATAACAAAAATTCAGACCGTTAAAAGCATTTAGTGGCCATTTAGAATCAAATGAGATTTTAAGAGTCAATAAAGTGTAACGTGCTTATGATAAATGAAAACATATTTCTTCATCTATTAAAAAAAAATGTGTTTGATATCAAATGTTTGTTAGTGACATTTTACCTGTTCATAACTCCCTTGTACTAGTTTTGACATCATATGTATCTTCTTGATTTTGACACATTCTTGGATACCTTGACCACTATAAGTTTGTTGAAACCAAAAAAAGAAAAGTGATCTCCTATATCATTTCAAACCACATTTTACTTTGGGAAACTTAGATGATTATTCGACCCCTTTTTTTTTCTTTTAAAATATAAACTAATTTGATCTTGAACAACTTATTGAATGACACACATAAACATAACATGGCTACCAAAATGTTTTCCTAAAACAAGTTATAAATATATTTATTAAAAAAACATGTTATAAATATTATTGAGGTGTATGATTGATATTGCTTTGTGTGCTGTTCCATGCCTTGGATGAATGGAGTTGTGGCCTCAAATTACTTAAACAATATAGAATGAAGAGAAATAAGAAAATTATGATAAAAATTTGTGTATACTTCAGCTAGAAGACATAAAATTATTGGCTTTTAGTTGACTAGTGTTGGTGGCACTGAGCTGTAAATGTGATGCCATACTTCATCAATTATATCAACCGTGCACCTACACACATTTTTCTTCTTTGTTCTCTTTGATTATTTATTACATCCTTTTTTGACAAAAGGTTGTTTATTATATAAAGATTGAGTAGTTGACTACTACAAATAATTAAATAGTGGCTTTAGTTGTATTTTTTAAAGGAATGTAGTAGCATAGAAGATTATAATATTAAGATGAATAATTGCATACTACAAATTTCATGTGCTATATTAGTTGAAAAAGAAGAACTAGTATTAAATATGAATTGCATTTGGGAGTGTTTTGATGGCTTAAACAGATGAAAAGTTATTCGACACAAGAATAGTATTCTTTCCCATGTGCTGCCATCCGTTGTTTGGAAAGGGATGAAGTCTTTGCTGTCAAAACTATGAAGATTTACTTCATGTCCTGACATTGTTGCCTGCATTACAATTACAATGTCCTTTTCATTTGTTAATGACCACTGAAATGCTAGCCACTCAACAACATAAAGTTTTGTTATTTTTTTATTTTTTGATTACTTTCCTTTGTCCACTTCTGTGTTTGGAGACAAATTAAAAGACACTAAATTTAATAAGCAATGATTAGGAGAGACTCCTTGAATAAGTAAGTACTTTATATTTTCTATTCTAATTCTATTAATCATTATCTTCTTAATCTTTATGAACATGTGGTTGGCATGGTAAGGGACTATGACATCTTAAGCAAATGGTTAGAGGCTTGATATCCATAGATTGTGTATAGACAAAATCTAGATCGGGTGGAAGAGAACTCACCTTATGTGTCCATGTTTTTGGACCGAGAGCAGTTGTCTGTTGGATACTTCGTTCCTATAACATGGTTATCAAAACAAATATTCACTTTCATTTTCTGTTTTCAGTTTTAACCTCAAAAAACTCCTTGTAAATGGTAAAAATATCACTTACAAATCAAGGGAAACTTATAACATGTTAAAGCAAAATACAATAAAAAATGAAAACAGAAAACGTTTGCTCATATGAAACAAATCTGAGGACTTTCCTTTGCATTTTCTGTTTGATATGTTTGTCTATAATTAACTGTAAACACTGCATCATTCTGAAATCCAGTGAGTCCAAACAAAAGAGTTCATATTGAAATTTCATCTAGGGTCTCCCCCTCACTTAAATGAATGAACAGAAATGATGGTAACTGATCACCAATGTGCCCACTACATTTATACCAAGCTATCAATTTTCAACCATGTGAAAACAAAAAGTTAAAACAAGTTAAAACTTAAATCACCTCAAGAAGTAGATGCTAAAGTTTTTTTTATTCACACTCAGTGGAACTTGACCAAAATTCATGGCATAATAATCAACACTTTTGACTCCTAAATTAACACCACAATTAATCATGAAACAAAATAAAAACATTACTGATGTACACAAAAGAAAAAGGTGTAATTAGAAGAATTTCTGATTACAGTAAATTAACATGAATATGAGGGGAACAACTGCACCTAAAGATTGTGCAAAAAATGTAGTGTCAAGGTGCATATTCATGTTCAAGTGTTGGTTGTGTTCTTGTAACTGTTGCAGCAGGTGCTTTTGTTTCTCCAACAGAAGCCATTTGAAGAGTTTCTCCTGAATCTGCAGCTCTCTCCATACCTTGCATTTTCTTCTTCTGTTTGTATTTGTTTATACACAAAACTAGAAATGATAACAAAACCAACAATAACAGTCCCCCAACAACAGAACCAACAATAATCCACACCTTTTTACTACTCTTCTTCTCACCTTTTCCATGATCATTTGGTGTCGGAGAAACTGGTCCAGGAGCACCATTGGACTTGACCACTATAGAAAAATGACCTTGTTGTGAAGTAGAACATGTGTTACCTCCTTTTACATTGCTGAAATTGGAAGAACCTTGCAAATCAAACCAAACACATTTTGCAACAGTTCCATGAGGTACTGATTTAACATCTTGGAACTTGACCAAAATGTTGTCACCAGAAGCATTTACATCAAGTTCTGATAAATTTGTAGCTGACAAATTTGCAGCATCATAAGCTAATAGTCCCAAAACCGGTGCCAAGTAAGTGTAATTAGGCAAAGGATAATACTTGTTTGACAATTTATTACCTAGGTTTTGATACACAAAAACCAATCTTTCAACATAAGGACTCACAATGAGTCCATTGGGAATTTCAAACTCATTGTACATGTCAAACCCTTTTCTCCTTAAACTTCCACTCCTTAATCTTAATGCTGCAACCTTAACTCCAGTTAAATTTGAAGGAAGTTGAGTTGCATTGTAAACAGTACCTGTTTTCGGATTCACCAAAGCCTTGTAAGCATATTGTTGGAGAATTGCATCCAAAGCCTTTGCTTCTTTATTTGAAGAAGATTGAGCCATAACTTGAGGAAGTGATTCAAAGCACAAAAAAGGAAGAAGAAGCAAACCAAGCATCATTGTGCTTGGAGAAGGAAACTTCATGAATAATTCAGCTCAATGTGACTCTTGGTCTATTAGGTTTTCACCTTGTACTCAAAACTATAACTCCAATGCAATATTATAGCATATACCATCAACGAATACTTGACAACAAGATTGTAACTGAAGGAAATGCAATAAATTTCTTCAAAAGGGGTCTTTAAAGATTGAAACTTGTTGGCACGTTTTGCTTTGTTAAAGAAAAATATTCACTTGAGGGGTATTAGTATTAGTAAAGCAGCTTTGAAGATTTCAACCGTTGCAAAATGCTAATCTTTTCTCTCAAGAATCCTTGCATAAAGCAACAAGGCCAAATAGGTAAAAAAAACTCACTCAATATACTTGTAAATCTTCTTCTAGTTCTAGTGCTCTCTCTCTCTCTCTCACTCTCTCTCTCTCTCTCTCTCAATAAAGTAACAATTTTGAGAACAATAAAACCAGAAGAAACTGAAAATCAATGTTGTAGATCAAAATGAGATTCTGAGTAGCAGATCCATGACCCTTTTAGATTTCCTTTGATATTCACCAAGAGACAAGGTAAATAAAGATAATTATTACCTTAAAAAAACTGTCTTTATTTGAGGGTTTCAACAGCTGTCACCTATGTACTTGAACTGAAAAAACACAACAAACACCTTCAAACTTTGAGTGTCTCATCCAACAAAACAAGAAAGCTTCTTGGTTTGTGTATGCCAATAATCTTCAAGAAAATCATCACTCCTTGTAGCTTAGAGCAAACAACTCCTATTGCAAAAAGCTAGTGGACAATGACATGTCCTAATTGATTTCTATTTTTTTTTTCTTTATAGTTTCAACAGTGAATGAATGTGAATGAGTTTTTAGTGGAAGAGAAAAATAAGCTATTTTTGTGTAAAAATGCAAGCTGGTTTTGTGACTTTTTGTGGAAAGAGTGAGTGAGAGAGAAAAGAGAACTAGAGATAATTGTGAGTTTTTGAGAGCTTTAGATGGACACTGGGGGGCTCACCAACCAAACAACCAGCAAAGAAATAGTGATGAATGATAATAAAAGACAGAAAGGCCATGTGAGAAAATAAAGATCAATGGGAAACAGAAGGAAGTGTTTATGTTCTTTAATATTAAATGTTTTGCCAACTTAAGTTGGTATTGTTACTCAGATACTTGATACGATACAAACATGATATGATATTGATATATTGATACATAATTTTTTTAAAATTTAATATATGATATGGTCGAGATGCTTTAATAAAAAGTTAAATCTAAACTATAGATTAAAACTCAAAATACAAACTACGGATTAAAACTCAAGAAAAAAATAGGTGAAAAACCTAGGTCAAACCGACATTATCAAGTACAACAATAAGGCACACTAATGTAATAGTCTTCACAAAACAATCAACAATAGCAGCATTTTCAAAACAATAAAAAAGAGACAAAACAAATGGTGGACAACAACGAAAAATAAATATAAGTAATATTGATGATAAAGAAAGTAACAATTAGTCAATTACATATACGATATATCCCAAAAATAGAACATCATTAGTTAATCTCTGATACTCTTCTGATACATATCGAGTCGTATCAGACATGTATCAGTACATTATACATATCATATAATGATACGTCGTCCATTTTGAAGTATTTGTACTATAGAGGATCGGTTGATAAAAAATTGACTCATCTTATTTTTAAGGATATGGATTCAACTACAACGATTAATATTAAGACTTTGTTGATCGAGAGAGCGTAAATATTTTATGAATCTTGAAGTTTGTTTTGATGCTGTGAGTTTGAGAGATCAACTCATTCTAATATAAAAATCAAAATTTTGTTTTAAAGTTTTGATGTTATGAAAAATGATTTTAATTTTTTTTAGGGGAAAAATGATTTTAACTTTTTATAGTAATTGTGGAAAATAGTACTAATATGCAAGTACATTAAATTGCCTTTTGAGTGTACCTTGCATAAAATAACGTGTATATACCGACAAAAATATCAGGTATGCAAAGATAAGAGTTAAATATATTCCAATTCCCTACAAATATGAAAGCTTCTAATATTAATCCCTACTTTAATTTTAATTTTAATAAATTTTTGGTCCCATGTTTTTGCCATTAAGGAAATTGATCCCTCCTGCCAAATTGTTGGTGACTGGACAAACGAAGATACCATACAGACAAGCCATTTTAATGCCAATTAGATTTATTTTTTCATTTTATACAAATAAATAAGTTCTTATATTATTTTATAAGTTTTCATTAACAAATATTGTATCTTCATAAGTTGTTTTTTCATAAACTTATGAATAATAAATAAAATCTTTTTTTTTATAAACTATAAGTTCAAAATAAACCCAATCAAACTGTCTTAAAAGTGAATTGAAAAAAGTTTTAATACCCCTATATAATGTTCCCTACACAGCACGCGAGAGACACCCAAATATTGTTTCCGTACAAATAACAATTCTGTTGGAGGAAATTTCAAAAACACAAAAATTGTCGTCCAACATATGCCTTATCATAATTTTACTCTAATTTCTCTGTCGCTAAAATACCATGTTTTTCACCATGGAAATGATGTTACTGCAGAAAATGTACATATACTTAAAACTGGTTAAGTGACCATATTAAAACAAAAGATTAAGTGATTAAACAGAAAATATTATTTACAAAAAAAAAAAATATGTCATTGAAAACACAAACTTTTAAAAATATATCAACTTAAACTATTTCTTATAGGCACTTAGTGTAGGTTATGACCATATAGAGAAGAAGGCTAAACATAATTGTGTCTTAATGTCAATGGGGTGAGGAGGGAAGGGGGTTGAAGAGGTCATATGAAATCTATGATCATTATTGCCTTCAATTCCATGGGAGGAAAATATAACAACATTCTTTAGTTATTTTACATGAACTCGGTAAATGAAACCTGTTTCATACCATTAATTTCTTGGCATGTGAACAAAATTGAATGTAATGAACTCAAATTGCCATGGATTAGCTCCAAAAGGTGTGTGAAACTCAGTACTTCCTCCTTTCTTTTGCACGCTTACGAGTACTCTTACCTTGAATCTTCCACTTTTCATTCCCAGCTGGTTGCCTGTGTTCTTCAATTTCTCGAACCTTCCGCTTCCTATAAAAGATGTTAATAAGAGGTAAAGTAAGTGTTCTTCATTTTCTAGAAAGCATAAGAGCAACCAGGAACAAGTTTCTAATATCAATAAAAAGATTCTTGTTTAATCCATATAAGTAAGTTTATATGCGCATTGCACATAAAGTTGAACCTTAAACCTTTCTGTTTACCAGTATTATTTCCTGTTGATGCATAATATTTGATCTTGGAAACTACTTTAGCCAACATTGAAGTTGTTGAGTAACCAATGAAACAACATGACCTATCAAAGTGGTTACCTAATTTTTAATTGCGGATCAGTTGCAATTGCATCTATAGTACTCTAGCTACCACCAAACCATTATGAGCATACTCTAGCTACCGCCAAATCATTATGAGCATATTTTGCATACCATACACTTATTTAGCAGAAGGACCGCAGCAAATAAAACGATAATACCACACTCTAATGGGAATTTCCAATAATGATTCACTCAAATGAAGGCTGGCTAGAACAAGCACATACAAAATGGATGCATTGCATGCTTTTTTAAACTTAACCAGGAAAATATGTTTTCCAATGCCTATCGTACCTGTAAGCTGAAAGGTTTTGATCAGAAAGCAACTCATCTGCAATTGATTCTTTCCTCTCGCTTTGTTAATCTGCCTGAGTAGTAGTCCAGTGGAGAACCTACCATTGTTCCCACCTGATCATATTCAAATCACAACAAAAAGGTTAGAAGATGTTGAACAGAAATCAAATATTGATGGGACGCACAACAACTCCGAACTTGCCTGAAAATACTTTGGAAGAGCCTTTGATTTTGAACCACTCTTCTTGTAGTGCCGCTTTGGATCAATAGCATCCCTCAACTATGAGCATCAACCAATATATAGATATCAAAGCGTAGGGATCATATTAACCGCAAATGAAGCCACGATAGAAATTGTGTACACACAATAAAGTTAGTTAGCTTGACATAAATTGATGGATACATTGAAATCTATGTTAGCAAATACTGTGAAAATATGTGTATAATTGTTTTAAAATGTATAAACATGAAACAATGAACTATAGTCTTAACATTTCTCATTACACTTTCAATGTACACATCCATCAGCATTGCAGTATATTTCACAATGTAAAGAAAGTCTGACATCAATCTTCTTATCAACATATAAATTCAATCTATAGATCGGGGCTAATAATTATATGTTGGGGGCAAAAACTCATGTGAAGTAGCCAAATCCACCGATCATTGAAAACTTAATATCACCAGCAGGAAGAATGAGACCAATACTACGAGAAGAATAATTGTAAGGCAGCATTAACCTATCTAGCTTGTGAAGTGGACTAGAATTGATGCGAGAGATTAATAAAAAAAACCTTAAAAATAACTACTATCCTAAATCTAACTGAAATGATAAACACCGCATCTTTGCAGAAAAGCAGTATCCTACACTCGTTTTTCGTTATTTCTTATCACCTAGGATGCCAGAGAACGTGTATAATAAGATGATTATCAGCTTAATCTAAGCAAATATCACATCGTCATATTGAAAATGAATATATTTCAGATTCACATTGAAGGGGAGGGAGGATAATAAAAGATAATGTCCAAACTGAAGCACCTGTAGTAACTTGAGATCTCTCTGCAACTCAGGGGTGATGGTTGGAGCAAGCATGTCAAACCTGATAAAGATTTAAATATAATTAGATAACTCCCATTAATGATTTCTAACTTAAAAAAACAACAGAGAGAAATCAAAGGAAATACACAACAACATCCCACTAAGTGGGGTTGGGTTGGGTACATGGATCAAACAATGTCATAATGCTCCATTGCGTCATATACTAAACGAAATATATTTGATTAAAAACAAAACCTGTTACTAAATGCCCCGGTTAAGTAGCGTAAAAGTGATATAGACAATCATCAATCAAAAGATTCCAACCTTAGTTTCATTAAAAAACAGTAACATGCTTAAGATCATATAATATATTGCATACCATTGTTTCCCAGCTTAACCTGTTGAGATGTGGTATGAGATTGATCACCTGTTGGCTTTGACAGAGATGGTATAGGCAACTTTGGTTGCCATGAGAGGCCAACTACGGGATTTTTGTCTGGCATTCCTGGAACAAAATGGCATGCACAGTGAAATTCCAAAATGATGTGAATGAAATAAATTTAAGGCTTAAGTGATTCTTTAGATGGAAGAATCTACCAATCAGTTTCACAAAAGTGATGACATGAATGACATTGAATGCACATAAACTATCGGTAAGGCGAATGATTCTGTTTGTAGAGTAATTCTATCAACCGCCGTTCTCTCCCCAGGCTCGTTTTCCTTTCTCTATCATTTTATAGCTTATCTATACTTTTAGCCTGAGGTATTTAAATTTCGCGTAGCTTTGGTCTCAATCCAATTTTGACAAAGTCAATGCTGACGTGGACACGATATGTGCACATTTTTTTTTTTAATTATTTAAAAAATAAATACTTAGGGGTCCAAAACTGTTATTGAGCCTTTAAATCTTAGTCTTTGAACTTGTTAATCTTTTTAAATCTGACCTGCAAATATTAATCACTTTAAATTTAGTCTCTCAATTCAATTAATGACAACCACGTCACTAATCTGATGAGTTGGCAGTGCTGATTGGTTATGTGAAAGCATGACTCGACAAAATTTGGTGTGAATGGACGAAAATACTTCCTCAGACAAACGCGAAAAGACAATTTTACCTTTGATTTCATCTCCTCAAATGCTTCCCTCCTTCACTTCTTTTTTCTACCTATTGAAAACTTCTCTTTTCTTCTCTCTTCTTCTCATCTATCTGGAAAATGCTAACCTCCATCAATTTGATTCTTTCATTGTTTAGTTCTTGTTCTCACCTGTCTTTCTCTCTTCCAAACCTCTTATTCTTATCTTCCTCATAGTCTCTTTGATCTAAATCTTCCCATATTGCGAAAATTTATGAATCGCTCTCAAGAATTGGGATTAAGGTTCCATATCTCAATTTAGAACATGAAATCACAATGAAAGAATGAGAGGAGGAAGACGAACGCACAAGAGTTTTTCTGCCTAAGTTTTCAACTGAGTTTTCCCTCGTGAACTCTTAGATCTAGTTTTTGGATTTTGATTGTATCTAGGGCTTTTATGGTATGAATGAATGAAATTTGAAACACATGTTTTTGGGTCCGTCCCTGCAATATAAGTAACTAAATTTGATCTTTTATCGACTTCAATATTTTAGAAGATTAAAATTAATAATTTTGAGTAACTACTTAAAGTCTCATTTCACATTATGAAATCCTCAATTCAAATAAGCGTTTGAAATTATCTATTTTTGACACCAAAAGTTTCATAAAGTAAACTGGTTCCAAGAAGATTGTCCCATAGTTAACTACTTCTAACTTCGAAGAAGTCAATTTAAATTAGTCTAATCACATTCATATGACTAGCCTAACTACACATGCATATAAAAGTAAGATAAAATATAAAATAGTGAAAATAAATTTGTTTGATTTATGTGTGTCTTTTACAATGTACAAGATAAGTATTTATATGTGAATATATTCTTACTGGCCAAAATGACGTGGCATACAACATCTAATCTCGCTTGTATAGTTTTACGGGTAGTTCATTGGTTTTCCATCGTTAAGGATTTCACAACACCCCACATTTGACTATCAACTTCCTCCTCATACATGATATGTTGAAAAGGTCCAAATGCGCAAGCTTCCCACAAACGTGTTTCCTTACTCATATCTATATGTGGTTAATAACACTGTAAACATGTAGCATGAGTTTTAAGCCTCGTCGTCTGGTTTTAGCAAACTTTACCTAAGTCAGAGATCTTCAAGACCCACATACTCTGTCAATAGACTTGAGAAATAATTAACTTTTCTAACTCGGTTGTCTTAGTCTTCGCCTAACCTTCCATCAACTTAGATGAAAACTCACATAACCCTTAGTGGCCTATATGCTGATATATGCCAACAAGTTAATTATTTAAGACGTTAACATAAACAAAGAAAGAAAATGGTGCGGGTTATCAAATTTAGGGTTTATGATGGGTAAAGTCGAGTCACGAGTTTACGACTTAATCAAAGTTTTATGTATTTTAAATATTTATCTATTGTTTGAATCAATTATATTAATTTATTTATCAATAACTAATTGAACAAATCAATTAAGTATTTGTCAAAAAAAAAAAATCAATTAAGTAGATAGCCACATGGACACCACTCATTTAAAATGTTTACATTTTCCATTTCTATATTAATTGGATTAGATTTTCATTATCCTATTCAATATCACATTGACAATGACAATAACACATTTTGAAAAGACTAATATACATATTAAATTAAAATTCGTAAAACTAAACTCAAACTCCAAATTTTATAACGACAAAAAACATATTTAACCTTTTATCTACTTTATGTGCTTTGTATAGATGTATGTACATGTATCATGTATGTGTTCTTTAAAAAAAAAAAGTATC
This sequence comes from Medicago arabica, assembly GCA_946800305.1. Classification (NCBI taxonomy): domain Eukaryota; kingdom Viridiplantae; phylum Streptophyta; class Magnoliopsida; order Fabales; family Fabaceae; genus Medicago; species Medicago arabica. Next base: position 38,204,870 of record OX326969.1, read on the forward strand.
ATATTATGTGATCCACACATACATACATACATACATGAGATGAAAAATATGAATTGGGGGGATGAGAAAGCAAAGCAAGTATAGTATCCGAAATGGTTGCTTCTCTTTTCTTTCATCTCTTCTTTGTCACATAGCTCTCTCTTTTTCTTTCTTTCTTTCTTTCTTTCTCTCTCCTCTCTCTCTCTCTCTCTCTCTCTCTCTCTCTGGCGCCATTCTCCCTCACAACACACCAGAGAGCGAGCGAGCGAGAATCACAACGATAAAACACACAAACCCATTTCACCAATTTCAACTCTTTCATTTTTTCTTCAATCAATTTTCACCCTTTTCAAACCCAAAACCCTAACCCCCTTTTCGTCAACGTCAACGCTTTTTCCCCAAATTTTCTATTTTTTTTTACATGATTTCGGATTAGGGTTTGGGATTTTACGCCAATGGAAGGGAACGGAGCATCATCTTCATCGTCGAGAAGATATGGATTCCCGTCGGCTGCAAGCATAATCCAAGCACCGTTATCAGCGCTTTTGGAATATTCCGGTATTCTTCCGGCGAGGTCAAACCAGCAGCATCAACCAATTCCCGATTCTGCCCCTAACGACGGCGAGGTTTCGATCAGGATTATTGGTTCTAACGAGCAAGATAATCATCGGGATGAACAGGGTAGTCCAGTGGCTGTCAATGATGGTGGTGGTGTGGCTGCGATGACGAATACCTCGGAACACGGTGATGTTGAGGGCGTTTTGAGGACGGGGAGTGGGAATGTTGATGCAGAAGCAGGTGGTGGTGACGGTGGTGCTAATGGGAGAGATTCTTCTTATCAAAGATATGATATTCAACATGCTGCTAGGTGGATTGAACAAGTCTTGCCCTTTTCTTTGCTTCTTTTGGTGGTATTCATTCGCCAACATTTGCAAGGTTCATTCTCAATGAAAACCAAACTATACAAATTGTTTCTTGTACTTTTTGTATTTAAAGATTGGATTTTTACCCATTTTGATTTGATTGGAAATAATCTGTTTAAAGGGGTATTTTAGTTTGGTTTGTTTGTTCATAAAGTTTGGTGATTTTTGTGGTTGCAGGGTTTTTTGTTACCATTTGGATTGCTGCTGTGCTTTTTAAGTCAAATGATATTCTGCGGAAACAAACGGCGTTGAAGGTATGAGAGTTTGTGATTCTGTGTTCATTGTTCTTGAGATGTGGGAAAAGGTGTTGTTAATGTGTGTAAATATTGTGTTGTTTGTTAATGTATGTAAATATTGGTGGCTGCAGGGAGAGAGGAAAATGCCAGTTTTGATTGGAATTTCGGTTGTGTTTGCACTTCATGTGGTTGGTGTTTATTGGTGGTATCAGAATGATGATCTAATGTATCCGTTAGTCATGCTTCCTCCCAAAGAGATACCGCCTTTCTGGCACGCTATCTTCATCATCATGGTGAATGGTGTGTTTCTCCTTCCTAATTACTCTCTATGTTTCTCGCTGCTTATACTTGTATGCTTCTCTTTTTGTTCTACTTATGGCAATCTTATGTTATTTAGTTTTTTTCGTGCAATTAACCTGCTGATGTTGAGTGTATTCAAGAGAAAAAGTTTAAATCATGTCAATAAATGCAGGGGTTTGTACTTCTATTATGTTGCCATTGAAAAATATCTTCATGAGTGCTCAATTGGTTCTTGTTTCTGATAGATTTTTTTCCTTCTATTAGTGGTCACAAATGCTTCCGTTTATATTCTCTGTCCATCATTTCCTAGTAGCATGAATTTTCCTTCATTTTAATTGCATTGTTTGTATAAATTAAACAATTCATTCCAGCCATTTCCAGTGATCTCTTTTGACCTGTTAGCATGGAAACTCTTAGAGGCTGCCCATTATGGAATTATTTGTTCTTTGTTTGAAATTCAATGGGAGGAGGATTAATTTAATTGGCTTACAATGGTATTTTAAAATTTCAGATACTTTGGCGCGCCAGGCTGCAATGGTAGTCAAGTGTATATTGTTAATGTATTATAAGAACAGCAGAGGCCGCAATTATCGTAAGCAGGTGAGGTAATAAATTATGGAGCTCTAGGGAAATTTAGTCCAAAGTGTTTTTGGGAATAGAAAAATATTCGAAGATGACATTTTTCTTCCTTCTTTAAGTTATATTATTATCAAGTGTTTTGGGTTCAGGATCTGTGATTCTCTTTCACATTACATTCTAATTGTACCATCATTCATTCATCAGGGGCAAATGCTGACTTTAGTTGAATACCTCCTCTTACTCTACCGAGCCTTGTTGCCAGCACCAGTTTGGTATCGTTTCTTCCTGAACAAAGAATATGGAAGCCTCTTTTCATCACTGATGACAGGATTGTATCTAACATTTAAGCTCACATCTGTCGTTGAAAAGGTGAGTTATTCCCTCAAAATCTATGTTATTTATGTAGCCATGTGCAGAGTGTCTTTATCGTGTCTCTCACTCGCCTAAATAGGAACAAATATTTTCAGGTTGTGCATAATTCCATTATTGAAACTTTTTTTTTTCCTTACTGACTTTATTTATTTGTTAAACTAAACAATGTGATACTAGTTCTACTATCTTACTTCTGCTTTTTTGTGGGATAGATCAAGCTGGAAACATATTATTATATTTGTCGGAATACACCTCTTTGTTAAAACTGTTAATATCAGCTTCAGTAAAAAAAGATGGAAGTTACTGACATTTTTGTTGTTGATAAATTTTACTCCCCTCCCTCCAAACATGAAGATTTGCTACACCTAAGTTTATGTTGATATTGATGTAAACAAACCTCATTGATAATGAGTAGTTGTAAATGAGTCTCTGAAAGGCTTCCCCCCTCTTTTTGATTCACACTTAGTACCGACAACTATTTTTTAACATTCCTACTATTGGCTTTGAGGTTTTAGAAGAATTTAAGTTTTTAAGTGAGAAGTTTGGGAGATGTTTTCTGGTTTGTTAAATGTTTATTTACTCGCTGTTTAATCATTTGTGTGGAAATCCTAATGATTAAAAGTTAAAACCATGATGAAGTCATTTAGATAGGCTACAACAAAATGCCATCTTTCTTTCCACATACAATAAAAGTACTGTACATGTATAGCATGGGTTGGCATCTGGTGGTTCTTCTCTTAACTGTGTATTCGTTTTCAGGTGCAATCTTTCTTTGCTGCAGTGAAAGCATTGTCACGTAAAGAAGTGCACTATGGGGCTCATGCAACATCAGAGCAGGTAAATGGTGGCCTTCATATGATCATTATTGATCTTGGTGTTGACCAATCAATTTTTTGTTGTTAAATTACCTGTTGTTTCGTGTTTATTTTCCCAATTTTGTTTCTGTCGTCATCTATACTGTTACAGAGTGTTCAATTAACTCCTCTCCAGTATGTACAACTCTTCTATAAACCCTAGTGCGTTTTTTTGTGGCTAATCAATCACTTTTTTTTTGGGGGAAAATTGGCTAATTAAAAATTAATAAGTAACTACAACTGAAACAAATTAATAAGTAACTACAACTGAAACATGAAGTGACAATTGTCACTCTAAACCAGCAACAGAGGCTCATCAGTCCACCATTTGATGCATACTACGGAATTTCTAATTTTTTTCCAAAAATTGTAGTTTTAGGTTACCTTTATGGGTGGTGTTTTTATTTTTTTTAAGAAATAATGCCATCATCATAAAATGAGTCATCATTATTATTAATACTAATATTATTATTATTATTATTATTATTATTATTATTATTATTATTCATGTCTAGTTTTGGAAAAAAAAACTTATTGAGCATTATAAACCTACAACACGGGCAATTATGAAGCCTTAGTTGTAGCTGGGGAAGATATTTTTAACCAGTGTGTTCAATGTTCATTGATTGTAAAAATTAACACTAGGAATTGTTGATTTCTTTTAAAGTTTCACGGTCCAGTTGACCATGACATCTAATGTTTAGCACTTCTCACACTTTCCGCTGTGTTATTTATGGGCTTTTTAACCTGCTATATGCACGTATTGGAGCAGCAAGTTGTTCATGCATGTAATTTATCTGATGACAGGTGATTGCGGCCGGTGATCTTTGTGCCATTTGTCAAGAGAAGATGCATGCCCCAATCTTACTTCGTTGTAAACACATTTTCTGTGAAGACTGTGTATCAGAGTGGTGAGCCTTGCTTTGCTGTTACTTTATGTCTTAGTCTGCATAAGAATATGAATTGTCGTTTACATTTCAGTTAAAGTAGCAAATACTGTGCTTATAAAAGAAAAATAGCAAGTACTGCATGGGTAATTTACAAAATGTGTCAAATTAAAAGATATTTTAAAAAATCAATTTAATATTTTAAGTATTGGTTGAAGGAATTAAAGGAAGCAAGTGTTCTTTTTGGTTGATTAGTTAATTAGGAGAAATTAATATTGACTTGATTTGATTTAACATATATGGCTGTGAAGATGACACGTGATTTCAGTATACGACGCGACTTGGTGATGTTAGGACGGATTTAAATTTAATATATTGGGGTAGATATGCTCAACTTCCACCTGATTACCAGTTTTAATTTATAATCTTCTGGTTTACAAATGTAGCTATGGGTTGCTTTCTTAGTTTTTAGCATTGGGGTCAACATGTTTTGTCTTGCTTCATGTTTGTTACTAAATTTAATTTTTCTTCATGTTTATTTGGGCTCCTGATTATCTATCTTATTTGCCAGGTTTGAGAGGGAAAGGACATGCCCATTGTGCAGGGCTTTGGTAAAACCTGCAGACCTCAGGTCATTTGGTGATGGCTCTACTAGTTTATTTTTCCAGTTATTCTGAAATCATATACACAAACCAGGAAGTTTTTTCCTGCTTTGAAGCTTTACTTTTCAAAGCAGCAATCCTGATGGATATACATCAACACATGTAAAATTCACTAGAGCATTTTGGAGACACTCTGAGAAGATGAATGCAGCTAAATAGAATTTAACTGGTCACCTATTATTCATATAATATACTTTTAAGAGGTGAAATGTATTATATGACCCTGTAAACTAGGAAGTTTATTGAATGTATAATTAAATGTGAATCTTCATTTCCAAGGAATGAAGGTCTTGCTCCCAACTGCTTTCTGTCATATATTGTGAATCAAATTAGCAGTTATGATTTTTTTTTTTTTTTTTAAATTCTCTGCAATTGGTTATTGGGACACAGAAGTGTTTGCTCCACTAACAGGTTTTGGTTAATAATCTCACATTTCAGTGAAGTTAATATATTTGTGATACTATTTAATGTTGGGAATTTCACAGAATTTAAAAGCAATGTCATCTTCATTATTTTAAAGTCTTGGTTTAGCTAGATTTAGGGATATAAAGAAACGGTTTGGAGTGTGGAGTTATATTCTTATGCTTAGATTTCTCATAAAAGTTAGGATCAAAGTTGGATCAAAATTTATGTTAATAACCAGTGGCCATTACAAATGAGTAAAGACGTGTCATTAAATGTATGTATGATTTGATTAGTAATCCTAGAAACACACTTTTAACACGCTTACTGTGAAGTGGGTTGATAATATTATAATATACTCTTATCACTCTTAATACTAGATTTGCCATTAATTACCCGGTGATAAGAATATTATAAATTGTTATGAATATTTTAAGTTAGGCCATACTATTGATCCATATCATGTTATTGTATTTCTCTATAAACAGAGCATTTCTCTATAGATAGAGCTTACTTGTAAAGATAAAACAGTAGAACTCTCTTTTAAAAAATTTCTAACTATATTTTTTTTTTTCATATGTGGGGTGGTAATCGATAACAAATTTTGATACTAACGTATATAATTTGCACACTTGACTTCTGTGTCTTGGATCAGCAACTTATTTCAATAATGCATTGTTTTATTCCTTTCATAGAGCATTTTATTCTCTATACCTACTTTTACCTTTGATAGATTAGAAACATTATCAAATAGACACAAAAGTTGACATAATTAAATACAAGGTTGTAATTTCCGTTACTGACATAATTGAGATTTTAACTGAAATGAAGGGTTCCCTAAAAAAACTGAAATAGAGGGGTATTCTTGTGATTTGCTCTCTCTTTCACTCACCACTGGCAACCTCCTATTCTTGATGGATTCATTTGGAATTGACATTACTTCTTTCTGAAGTAATTTCCCCCACTTACCTAAGAAGGCTTTATGATGTTCGGATCAATGTATGATTCTAGAACTTTTTGGTGATTTATAATTCGAATAATGCATTGTTTCATTCCTTTTATGGAGCATTTTACACGAGCATACAGCCTGACCCTGTTGTCATTTTTAATATTCCAGAGATAGGATAAATCGAGTTGATATTTGATGAAGGGTGTGATAACCTTCATTTTCCTATCATTGAATAATACATTTAAAATGTTAAAGGAAGCTATAATATTTGTAATTTTAATAGGCCATCCAACAAAAATTGATCAACCAATACATTGAAAAGCTTAAAAGAATTTTCCAAACCAACTTCATAGTGACAGTAAAGTTACACACAAAACAAATGTGGGTTTTCATCAAATACTCCCACTCTCCTAATTCCTCAGTCCTCACATTGCAGTTAGGTATAATAAATAAATGTACATATGTTACAAATAATGCATATATCCCTTAAAACAAGAGAACCTCATCTAAGGCTATAACCCTATGAACAAAAAAAGGGTGATCATTTTGCTGCATGTTGAGGAGGTGACACACTAGCAGGAGTCTCATTTTCTTCTGATGTACTCTTATCATCATCATCTTTTGTTGACCCCAGAACAACTTCATCAGGCGATGTCGGTGATAACGAGTGTGGTGAGACAGATAGCAACCTGGTGACTCCATTGACATCCATAGGATATAGTTCTGCGACTTCTTCCATTCCCTCATCCAGATACACCACATCCTGCATTGTCAGCTGATGGTATTCCACAATTTCCCTAAGGAAACGGTTTTCTCTTGAGTATGTCTCATTTTCATTAGCCAAACGAGCCTTCTCAGCTAGAAGTGTCTCCAGCTGATGCCGGATCTGAGAAGATTACAAATTCAGTATCAGAGTTAAATTTCAAATAACATTAGTAGTAGTAGTAGCAGCAGCAGCAGCAGCAACAGCAACATCAGTAGCAGTGTAGTAGCTATGCATGCATACATGATGTTACTTCTATTTTATGCATAAAATACATCGATCCACCTTATAATGTAGCATAGATGCTTCAAAAGAGAGAGGCTATATGTTAGATACTTTGACCTATTTGGATTGGTTTTATTTAAGTTTATTAATTGGCATGAACATTGGTGAGACTGTTTGAGGCAGTTTATAGAGACGAGTTGTAGCATGTTCTTGAACAATTTTCATCATACTCTACAATTTGTCCATGATTGCCTATGAAAATAGCTTATAGTTTCTTATGTGTAAGTGCTTAATTATTAAATTTTGTTTTGTCAATATGAGTGCTTTATTGGCTTCTAAACACAATTCACACAGATAACCAACAAATAATTGTTACCAGATCATCATCTTCACGGTTATGTCCCTTGTCGCTGCCCTCTCGTTCCCTGAGTAATTTATTTTCTTCTTCAAGTTGAGCAGAACGCGCTTTAGCAAATGCTAAATCCGCTTTAACAGTTTTTAACTCCCGAAGAAGTAATTTTGCTTTTGCAGCTGTTGCCATTGCCACCTGAAATACAGCAAAAGGAAATGTAGATTGTTTTGTTACATGAAATACTCAAAAATTTAATTCTAATAAAAGACCATCATAAACTCAATTTTCTATTCGCTATTATAATCAGAAGCAAAAGTTTGAACTAGGACTCCTGCATCCAAATCAAGAAGAGTTTAAAATTTGTACACCGATACCATAAACACGTTTTCATAGACATCTAATCATATTTCATTATCTTTTCACATCATTATATCATTTCTTAAAACCTATTAAGACTACGGTAAGATGATGAAATTATGATTCGAAGTCTGTTGCGATAGGTTTTTGCAATAACTGAAGTCTTACATGTAGAACATGTTTGTGCCATTTGTGGAACAAATTTAAATCAATCACATGATATGGAACTAAAAGGATTATACCAACTTAAAGTCTATTAACAATTCCAAAATCATACAAGATGTTCTATCATCTATGCCTTCACTACAAGAACTAGTGAGGCCGCAACCATTACACATGATTACACAGTTGGCACCTTACGTCGCGAGATGCCTTGAGTTGTGTTTCATGGCGAGAAGGAGAATGTGTCTGCTCTGATTGCTGCCATGGATTCCTCATTTCTGAAGCCTGGTTTATGTCTTCAGGGCCATTTCCTCTTCGCCTGATTTGATATCTCAGGTCTGCCGTCTTACTCTCCACCATTGTTTTTCCTTCCTGAAAAAAATCAAAAGTAACATTGAACTAAAGAATGTGATGTATAGATTAAATGTTAAGTGAGTTGTCAAAAAAAATCAAAGATATCAATAATTTGATGTACACTATCGAAACATGAAATTCGGAGAAACTCATCAACAATTATGTTATTCTTACACAGACAGATTTACCTCAAAAGCCTTCTCAAAGGTGTCACCTAGCTGATTGAGGGAAGTAGTAATTGCATCCAATCCCTTCCGGATCGAAGGATTGTCCATTCTTTTATTATAGTCAGAAGGTTGATATAATGGCTTCAAAGCAAAATCACACACAAATAAGTTGATTCCCATTCAACTAATAATGTAAATGACAAACATATATTTTGCAACATTATGTTATATATCATATATCATATCCCTGCATTGCATTGAACACCATAAATGGTAATCACCTGAGTTGAAAAAGGACTTGTAAAGGTATTAAATGAGTGTGATTTGAGTGTTTGAGGCATGGTTTCTTGTTGTTGTGGAGCTGGATTGTTTTCATCCAACATTGATTTGGCTTTATGAGCCAAAACACCCCAGAAACCAGACTTAGAGTTGTCATTTCCATAAGCATCAAAACTCTGCATTAATATTCAATCTTTGATCTATCAATCTATCTATCTATTTCAATCATCAACATAATAAAATATGATTCATATTTTACGATATGCAAAGTTTAACACCTGATATCAACGCATATTATGAAATTAATTGACATACCGTGGATTTATGATGGTCAGGATGAGAGGGGTCAAATGCAAAGGAAAGAGCAGGTTGACGACGAGCAGTAGGGGCTTTGATGGCTTGAGCAGCGAGGGAAGAAGAATTAGAAGAAGAGAGGGAACGTGAATAACCATTTCGTTGATCAGAATCTTTAGGATCATCCAATGATGAATGAAAATCTTCTTTGAATGTTGAAGCTCTTGATATGCCTTGTCTTCTTCTGTACGCCATCTTTTCTTTTGCTTCCAAAACCTGCCTGCCTGCCTTAGAGAGATAGAGAGAAAGATATCCCAAAAAACAAGCAAAAGTGTCTGATTATCATTCAACTTCTACCTAACCAACTCTTTCCGTTTTTATCGTTTTTTTAGGGGTCATGAAATGAAATATCAACCTAAATAACTATATAAATTAAATAATAATAATATTGTTGCTTCTTTAAGACAGATCATACACACGTACAAGCAAAGAGAGTTAGAGAAATAAGAATAATAAATATAACTTTAATGTACTGTAACTAACGATTATGTATATTCAACTTTATATGATCTAATTATTATAACAATTTTTTTTTAACATTTTAGTAAGAATTTGATTCATATACACTTTTTACTATCCGATTATTAAAAATATTTAACTTTAATCATAACAAATTCTAAAGCCACACTCATTCGATAGTGCAAATTCTTTTGCTTTTCATAATTCCATTTACATCATTATTTTTGTTGATCATGTTTATTGTAAAAGGTTGTGCATGCTTTTCTTATACAAGATAATTATGGACTGACATTACTCTCAAAAGAAAAAAATAAGCCTTTGGTGACAACTCAACTTAAAAGACCCCAGCTAAGCAAAGCTGTTTCAATCACACATCGAATGAATTATTATTAGGCAAACACTTTTCACTTATTGGGATCGATTAATTCTTAAGTTTTTTTTATTAAATGAAGCAATTCTATGCCACCTTTTAAGAATGTAATTGTTTTGTTTAGCTTTTTGATTCACTTAGTAAAAAAAGAGCTTTTAGATTCACCTTAGAGAGTCCAAGACCCAAAAGAAAATACATTTTTTTTCGTAGAGTTAAGTATTGTAACAGAAATCTGCATGATTTGGTTGGCCACAAGGTGAAAACATGTATTATAACAATCTTAGTTTTCAAAGATTCTCTTTTATGAACCACTCAATTCACCATTTTTACTGGAATTTATGTTTGTTGTTGTAAATTTTGAAATATAAACAAACAATTTGTAAGAGATGCATATATATAGATGTTATAAAAAGTAGTTATATAGTTCTTTTAAGTTAGCCCTAAATTTAGATAATTTGAATGATCATATACCATCTATGAAACCATCTTGAATATGGTAAACGAACCTAATGATAATTAATTCATTACAATGTTGAGTTCTTAATTAGAAACAATAAGATCTAGTAGGCATGTATAGTGCATAATCTTCACAATAAGGTCAATCAATTATGAGAGGATTAGGCAAACTATCAAGAAATACAATCTATTCGATTCGATTTGATATCGAGGTAAGTAATTCTGAGGATTAGATAAAACCAAAAAAACATTATGAGGATTAGACAAACTATAAGCATCAGACAAATTGAGGTGTCTTGGACAAAAATATCCTATAATACTTTCTATACTCTCACAGAGCAATTTCAAATATAAAAAAGAAATAAAATATATTTTAAAAATTAATATAGTAAACTTAATCAATAAGTAAAATAAATTCACGATAATTATTACTTTTTTTTACAAACATAAATGATATTCATTCATTCAAATTGATAGAGTACATCAATAAATTCAAATTCAAAGTCGCTAAAAACAAAAAAGATGAATATGCGAACAAACTTACAACATCCATGTTAATAACATAAAACAACAAAGTACGTATGCCTATAAATACGACTATATTCAAGCCACTAAAATACTCATATTTTCGGATCTGTAACGTTGACGACGCAAAAGTTTTTTATTGAATTTGCACTTGATAAAAACTAATCAAATAAACACCTCACTAAGACGGGAGGTCAAAGACACACCGCACTAAGACGGGAAGTCAAAGACACACTGCATAAAGACGAGAAATCAAAATAAATAAAGTCGTGTGAGACGACGAAATTACAAAATCAAACGAAAGAGAATCAAAAATATGTGAAAATCACGTATTTGGTAAATCAAGGAAAAAAAAATTGTGACCACTAGCGTTTGAAAAAAAGTGTAATAATTATTACATATATTTAAAGAAACGACAACAAAGAAAATAAAAACTAACAATAAATACTTATATAAATTTAGATCTAGGAAGTTTAAAAAGTTAAATTTATTCATAATTGACACTAAACTAAATAGATTATCAATATTTTTTTAATGTTATCTTTCTTTAAACAAACAAAATTATTTGGAGTAACCAAATGATACATTAATGGGGTAGCTACCTATAAAACTATATTAATTATTCAAGATTTTTTATTTTATTTTGGAGATAGCCGGTGCTACTCCATGGTTATTTATGAAGCCCTTTGCCCCTGCTCTCATACTCCAAAAAAATTCGCTTTTTATATGGTAAAATTTAAGTTTGCAGTATTCATCGTAAATTTTTTTAAAATTTATGATACACGTTATGTATACTGTAAACTTATAATATACGACATATTTTTTCTGTAAAAAAACAGTGTACATTTTTTCAAACATACAATTTTGTGTAAAATGTTTTTTAACAAGGCACATTTTATCCAAAATGAAAAAAATGCAAGGGTACGTACTCAATTATAGCGGTGTATTTGACAATTCTCTCTTTTAGGACATCTTTATGTCATAGATTGGGTCAATATAATATATGATATTCTCCACTTTGGAGTCCGGAGAATGAGCAGTGATTTATATGACCATTTTGTTAAAAAATTTAGGATAACCTTATTTTTTCTTTTTATATGTTAAAAATAATAGAGAGAAAAATGAAGAGTAAAAACATAATGAGAACACGAGAAAGTTGTTCAAAAAAGAAAGCACAACACGACTTTTTCCCCTTCATCACAAGAGCGTCGCCACCAGCCCCTTCAATCCAAACGTTTTGCAGCGATGTAGCTAATGCTAGTGGTGGTGCGATGAGGTCATCACTCCGCACCACCGTTCCACCACATCGAAGTAACCGTTAACATCTTTTCTTTCGGCAGCCGCCATCTTTTCCGTCAAGTCGTCGTCTGCGTTATCTCTGTTTTGGGCTGTACAATCAAACACGAGTAATCCTCCACCGTTGCTTCTCTTGGGTTGTTGTTATCGAGATTGGATTTCAGGTTCGTTCGGTTTTCAGATCTAGTTCGTGATTTATGACTTTTACCTCTCTTTTGCTCAAATTATGTTTTTAAGGCCTTAATGGTCTAGGATCAAGGTGTCGTACTCTGTTTGTACGTATTTTGAAGGTGTTGAGCTTGAATCGTATTTGAGTCCTATTGTGCTTTCCATTTTTTTGGGAGCTTATTGTGATGGGGTGGTATTGAGAGATTATTTTGTTGTCTTTTGATGTAGTTGGAAGTTTACTTTTGAGGGAATTTATTCTCTTTGGTAGTACTTGTGGTGGTATTGGGAACTTAGACTTTATTTTGTTGTGTTTTCAATTTTCGGGAGGTGACTGAATTGGGAGGTAATTGTGTTGGGAGTGCTAATTGTGTTGGGTTTGGTTCATCTAGACTTGTCCATTTCGTTTTTTTTTTTTTTGGAGTTCCCTACTTTGTATTCATGGAGTGTTTTGTTTGTTTTGTCTCGTCTGACTCATCTTGAGTTAGCGGTGATGCGAGTGGTGGATGATGTTAGTAACATAAGGTAACGATTGTCAATTTTTTGAGTTAACGATGATTTGGGTGGTTATTGGATTTGGTTACATAAGGTTTTTGTTGTTGGGTTGGGAGTTGGAATGTAAATGGTGTCTTTTTTGCATGGTGGTGATATTTGGTGTTGATAATGAGAAGCTTGTGAGTTGGTTTTGCTTTTGGGGATTTTTTTGTTTTTTCGTTTCCGGTGCTTCGTGCTGGTTTCCATGGTGGTGTTAATACTGAGTCTTTTTTTGGCGGTGATGCTCGTGGTGGCTGGTGTTGGTTTTCGAGGTGATGCTCGTGGTGGTTGGTGCTGATTTTTGGTGAGGATTAATGGTGGTTTTTGTGGTGGTTAATGGTAGTTTTGTGTGGTGGTGGTGTTGCTGGTTTTTGTGGTGGTGCTTGGTGGTGGTTATGTTTTTTGTGGATTTTCTTCTATGAGTTTGTTGTTAATGGGGTTTTCAAATACTTAGATGGTGATTTTATCTGTTCTTAACTGCGCTCAACTGCAGAAGAGAAACAAAGTGCGGTTATACGGGTTTTTGGTAGGATTGATGGTTATTTTGGATGGGTTTTGCAACGGTTTGACACAAGACTTGTTTCTGCTATTGCTTAGGTGTTTAGACTTTGGATTTTGGAGATGACTTTTTGGTTCCGGTGTTTAGTTTTTATTGGTTTCGGAGGCCCTCAATGGAGGGTGTTTTTGGTTTGTTTGTAAAAGTTTGTATTTGATGCATGAGTGTTTGTTTGGATGTTCCACATATATACGACACATTTTTTCTTTGTATGTTCCTACTTAAGCCTTCTAGCCAAGCATTTCTTGTGCTTGCTACAATTCTTTGTATTTTGAATGAACTTCATTTTAGCTTCTTAAAAAAAAAAAAATACCAAAAGAAAAAAAATCATATTTTATTGTCTTATCAATCGTTACATTACATTAGAATCGAGTTAGCTTGACTGTCCATCTAATAAGAAGATATAACCTAGGATAAAATATAGGAAGACATGATGCGATAAAGAAATAGGAGTAATCATAATAGCTCAACAAACAAAAGATTATTCCCCTTTAAGAAAATAATTATCCTAACTATAAAAAAAATACAATTATTTATAAAATCTATTAATTTTTATATAAGTTGACTTGAAATATCCTCTAAAAAAAGTAGAAAGATGATTTGATATTTTATAGGCTACATATCTCCCGCGACCTTTTAAGTTAGATATTTGTAATTTTAATTGATTTGATAAAGTATATTGATACATTACAAATTTGTTAAAATAAAAAATGATGAACCTTCGAACAAATCGACAACATCCATGTTAATAGCATAGTACGGAAAAATACAGAAGTTTACAAATACAACTATATTCAAGTCTTCATAGTATCTATACCTCTGAATCTGCAATGTTGGCTACACCAAAGTCATTGATTGTATATTGTTCGATCGAAGCTGATTTGACAAACTGAATCAAACAAACACTTGAATAAGATGAGAAAGGCAAACAACGTCGCACAAAGACAACGGACAAAACATTACATTAAGACGACGAAATCACAAAAAAAAATACTAAATAAATATGAAAAACACTTATTTAAATAAAAGGGAATGCGAAAAATGATTTAAAGGAGTTTTTGGGGTTAAAGATCGATCGTAAACCACTCTTTTTAGTGGATGAAGAAAGAGAAACTAAAATTTGAAGTGACGACTCATAAAATAGAGTGTTCCACAAATAGTTGTTGGAAAAAAAAATACATATTGGTACAAAATTGGTTTGTACAAATCTTCTAAGGTTTTGATGATAATAAAGTATTAGAAAACAAATTAATATGCTAATTTATGTTTAAGTGTGCATGATCATAGATTAAAATTTAACAAGGTCTGCACATGTATAAGAGCATCAGAAGCACAAGAAAAGCTCAAAGACTATGATAGAAGATACGAAGAAATGTCAACCAGAAGTCAACGCCTTGGATCAAAAGAAAGGATGTTATTCAGAAGCTGAAAATCTTCGCCAAACTCTAAAGTACAAAAGATCTTGAGGGACTTAGACTCCACGTCAGATTTGTCCTCTTCTGTAGTTGTCTCTATAAAAGTATGATAGTACAGTTTGTTCTCTTTTGACCACGTGTAGAAACAAACAAAGAACTTCAAGAAAAAAGAGAATGAATGGATAATTCCAGTTTCAGCAAATGAATTTAAAATGTCTAATCAACGAAACTATCCATATAAGGCAAAGACCCAACATTCTTGATTTGAAGCTTCTCAACGGCTCTTAATGCGTCAACACTCTTCTTGAACGTGTCTCAAATTCTTGCCTATATAAGGAGCTGAAGAGTTGAAGAAGATAACAAGACTCTGCTATTTTAACTGTGCACTTACTTTGTCAAATCAAAAAGCGCATAGATTACTTAAGAATTTCTTATCAAAGTTAGTATTTTAGAAATTCTATGTCTTAGAGTCTGTTATGAGTTGTATTGTTCACACTTCTGATTGTATATCAATTGTAAGAACAAATATTTTATTTGTAAACCTTTAGAAGTCTTTTGCTTGTGTACTTGAGCAGTAAAAGTCTCTTTCAGTTGTGATTGAGCATTGAAAGTCTTTTGCTTGTATGCTCGAGCATTTGGAAGTCCCTTGAAAGTGTCCGTGAGCAATTGTGATCTATAGTGATTATAGTGAAATCCCTTGGAAGTGCAAGATGACTGAACTACTCCTAGTTTGTAAGAGGAACCATTATAAATTATCATGTGTCATTTCTCTTTCTCTCTCTATATATATAGAGAGAGAGAAAGAGACACACACATATATCTTTGTGTTTGTTTCATCCGCTACAAACAAACTCTGACCAATTCGAAAACACTTAGAAAAAGTTTTGAAAAAACCAACACAATTAATCCCATTTTTTTTTTTTTTCACCTTCAATAGATACTTGATAAAGTTTTATTATTTAAATAAATAAATAAATTTGATAGGTATTTATACATATAATATTTCAGACTAATGATTTTAAGACAAAAATAAATAAAAAATAGAAGTGGTTACAGTTTACAGTAAATCCGAAAACGTCGTCGTGGAGTGTGGTCTGTTGACGAGATAGAGTCGTATGTTTTTTTGATACAAAAAAGGTTGTTCCTGCGATTCATTCAATTCTTCTTCAACTTGCTCCATATTTTTGTGGTAACTTCCTTCAAATCTGATCTAACATTTCTTCCTTTGGAGATCTAGATCCCTCTTTCTCAACTCTTTCAGGTTATTCATTCTCTCTCTTCAATTTTTTTTTTCTTTCTATTTTTTATTTTTCACTTTCAATACTCAATTTTTTAATTTACTCTTCAAAATTCATTCTTTAATTCACTTTCTCAATGCCCACATTCTCATTCATGTTTTTCATCTTCTGGGTATCTCTTAATTCTACTTAATTTGTTACTTCACATTCATCATTGCTTTTGTATAATGCATTTTACATTGCCCAATTCAATCGCCTTACAGTTATACATGTCACAAATTACACACACACACATGCTTGCAATTAAATATGCTACTTGATTGATGCTCAACTTTTAGGGTTTAGGATTGATGCTCAGTTATTTCAAATAACTTATCTGAGCTTATCTACTTCGAGAGAGCTTATGAAAATAATTTACAACTTGTTATAAGCAATTTTCAAATTATTTTCATAAACTCTACAGGATAGCTTGTATAAAAATACTTTGACTAACTTTTGTTATAGAAATAGCTTATTCATTAGCAATTATTTGATAAGCGCTTAATTAAGTTGTTTATCCAAACATGAACTTAATTTACTTTTTGATTTAAACTCAACTCGCATGATATTATTAAGTGGATGGTGTGCTTGTTTTGTGTGATTTTATGAAGTAAATTGTTTATGGTGGGAAGTGTTACTCTATGAAGCACCAACACATGCACCGGACAAAACACTAATGCTGGCACGAAGACACTGATAATAGTTTAAGAAAATGTGGGTGATTGAATGTAATTACAGGTGTCAGTATCATGTCTGTGATTGAAGCACAGACACCGGTCATACTTTCAATCTATGGTGTCGCTGCTACATAGGTGTTATTGTTATACTTGTTACTGCATAGTTTGAGTGCTTTGTTGTTAACTACTTTTCTAACTTGTCAAATTGCCTGTTTCTTTAGTACATTATATTTCTTTGGTTTCAGATAGATGGCTGCAAATCATGAGAATATATTGTCCTTGTCATTGCTTTCAACTTCAGAGGTTCTTGGTGGCGCTGATTCTCCCGGGGTTGCAGTGTGTTCTCTTTGCCGCAAGGCCTTATCGCCTGATGATGAGATAACAGATCTTGCAGCCGGTGGTGTATGTGGTGATTGTAAATTTTTATTGCTCGAAGACTTTGGAAATCATACACTTGCACAAAGCTCTCATAGGAGGCTAAGAGGAAGATTGAGGAACGGTAGTTCTGAATCATTTGAGAACCCTGCATCTTTAGAGGAAGATCAACTTGTAGATGGTGACAACACTGCATGGTCATTGCAGTATGCTAGTGCAAATACAACTCCTACTGGGTCTAGAAGCCGGAGGCATGTTCTCTCGGATACCGAAAGTGATGGTTTTGATAATCGGCGTTCTCTTTATGGTGAAAATGAATCAAATTCAAGTTTTAGACCATATAGGGTTCCCCACAGTGAGACTGATTCCTTTTCTTTCAGTGCCTATGGAGGTGAGTCCGATATCTCTATGGATAGACAGAGTTTTGTAGGCAATGGAACTTTTAATTTACCAGATGGGGGAGATGAGTTTGATAGTGAAACCGACATTGATCCAATGCATGCTGGCCTCGTTCAGTGGAACTCGGATGATACGGAAGATGAGGAGGAAGCGGAATTACCTGAGGTTGACGAAGCTGAAGCCGCTAGCCTTCAAATTCTTTTAAACTCAAGTCCAAGTGAGATTCGAAGTCGCATTAATTGGGAACGAAGGTTTAATGCTATTGAATCTGAGGGAATATTTAGCCGGATAATCAGGGAAGCTTGGTTAGCTTTGAACGATGTTGATTTACCTCAAGGAGCTAACTTTAGAGATTTCCTTGATACCAGACGCTTCAATAATCTGCTTGAACGTCTCGCTGAAAATGGCAGCTCAAGACGAGGAGCACCTCCTGCTGCTGCGTCGTTTGTAAACAATCTACCTCGTGTAGTCATTAGCAAGGAACACGAGAAGCGTGACGAACTAGTTTGTGCCATCTGCAAGGATGTTTTGGCCCTCGGCACTGAAGTGAATCAGCTCCCTTGTTCTCACCTTTACCATTCTCACTGCATTTTACCGTGGTTGAAGACACGTAATTCATGCCCTCTTTGTCGTTACGAGCTTCCAACCGATGATAAGGATTACGAAGAGGGAAACCAGAACGTTGATGGTAGAAATGTGATCTATGATAGGCAACAACTACATGTTATGGATGATAATTTCTCTGATGTTTCTGACGGATACGAAACGGTTGAAGACGATGGTACCACTACTCATGATACCGTGAATTCTTCTGCAGTAAGTGGTGGTAGCGGAAGATGGTTGTTTCTTGCTGCAGCTCCAATTGTTAGTCTAGTAGGCATGGTTATTGTACTGTGGTTAGGTAGTAACTCTCAGATTGAAGAGACTAGACATTCGAGTACTCGCTATTTGTCTGCGCAAAATCAGCACCCTGTTCATGTTTCTGGTTCTCAAAACCAAAGGGAGAGTAGAAGCAGAAGATGGTGGTGTCCATTCTAAGTGCTTTTCAAATTCTTCTTCAATAATACATTATGTAATAACCAACCACTTGGGATGGAATTTTTTAGCTGACTTTTTATTCATGTGTGATGTGATGAGGCTTGTATGATCCACTAATTTCAGAAATCATGTGTAGATTTAAGTTTGTAATTACATTTTTTTTTTATCATTTAACATTTCCTCCCTCTTCCTGTACTCGGTTGTGTGCTTCAAGGACTTGATGCCTGGAAAATTGACAATCAATTCTTGATGTTTTAGACTGAACTCATGAATGATTTTACTGTGAATTTTTCTACATCCGGTGTCAAGTTATCTAAATTTCAAAATTCTCCCCATATTCTGGAATGGATTAATTCTAATGGATTTGACTCTTTAATGTAGACTTCCATCTTACAGGATAAAGTGAGTCAATGTTCCTCTTAAAAAAAGCGAGTCAATATTGATTACTCGTTGTGTTAAGAGTTCTACATTGGATAAAATATGACACAACATGTTTATAAGTGATAACAATCATCGTTTTACAAGCCGATTTTGTAATATTAAGTTAAACACAACTTAAATTTTTAAGATGATACGAGCATATCCATAATCCGTTGGACACAGCTCGAGGGGGTGTACTACGAGTCTCACATTGGATGAGATAAGATTTATAAGGTTGAGTTAGGGCCGATCTAAAATCTAAAACCTTGATCGGAAAAAAAAAACATTATTTTTGACAATTAATCATAAATAAAGTAAAGTGTTGGAACAATTATCATTTAAACCTTGATGTCATATTTGTATTCCAAAACGATGACATTAAAACATGACACCTCTCCTAAATTCTAGAGATTCAGATTCCATGCAATCAAAATTGCAACCATACGTGGCCTTCTAATTAAGCCTAGACTAGGCAATTCAAATTCCAAGCTTGTATTTAAGATTTATTAAAAATAGTAAAACCTGCTTGAAATCTAGACTGTTTGATCTTAATTTGTCATCAAGGAACATGTTCTTTTTAAATTGCAATTTATTACTTAAATCCCATTTCAAAGGCAAAACTATCAAACCTTTTTTTATCAATTTTCTATTACATATTCCATAAAAAGTTATACTACATGTATTGTATTTTAACTATTTTACTTCAACAACATAGATTTTTTTTATATATAAGCTTCATACACTTATTTTAACTTATTATTATATCAAATCTAACCGGCGGAAATACGTTTCGTTTGCGCAAGATGCAGGCCATCATTTAATCATTTTTTAATTTTGAGTAATTCCTAGTGCAAAATAAAGCATACAAGTCTTCTTTTTGAACGGTAGCTATACTGGTCAAAACTTTGTTTTTCTCTGGCCACACATGCTGTCCTTTTATTTTTCAGAAGATTGGGAATCACATTGAGTAACAATCATGTGGACTTGTACAAGCCTTACATGTGAAGATAACTCTTGATGTTCCCTTTTGTCTATTCCAATGATAGAATTGAACATATTCTACAATATTGCTAGATAATGAGTCCTCAAAAACTAGTTTGGAATAATTAAAGTAGAAATTTAGAATATGTTAGACTCTTTTTAAGTCTTTGGTCTAACTCAATCCTACAAAATTAACCTTTAAAATGATACTCGTCTGAGTTCAATAAGATCTTTTTGGGTCATACCTCTCGTAGTAGGCTGGCCTAGTAACAGTCTAAAAGATCTTAAAAGAGGCCCCGATCCATTATTAGGGTTTCTAATCAATGAAGAACTTAGGTTTCTTCCGATGTATATTTTCAGCTCTTCTTAACAAGGCCCTCTAATGAATATCATAAATCAGTAAACCGCAGAAATCAAGATCAGTATATAAAGGCGCACTATATAAAATATTGGTATTTCTCCTAATCTAAATTTCAAATGGACAAAATTAATGATATTAAATTACATCATTATTGCATAAACATGATATCTATCTGTAGTCTCAGAAGAGTATGCTAAGGTATAGAACAATCCATCCAGCCATTGATATTACAGCAAAGATATGTACCCAGAATAAAACAGCAGCTGCCTCCCTTCCACACCCTCTTAAGTTAGCAACAGCACCTGTCAAGTAAAACATTATATGTTAAAAAAATCAACCTTAACAATATTTGTTATGTACATGAATTATTATGTAATAATAACAATCATGTTTGCTAATAAAAGAAATTCCTTAGAGCAACTTGATAGCTAGTTATAGCATATAAGTTTGTAAAATCAAAATTTAAATATTGGAGCTTATAATCTTTTTTGAGATAGCTACTGCAAATAACGTTTGAGCTTATAATGTATCATATTTTCGCTCATTTTTACCCTCGTTTTATATTATCAGTTGAACACTATCAGTTACTTCAACCAAGGTTGTCAGGATCGCAACATAGATCGTGAGATCATACGATCTCGCGCGTCACCTGGTCTCCACCAAGTTGAAGCGGTTCAAAGATCGGAGAAGACGGCGGAGCGTGCGGCGCGCAGAGGAAGAGCGTAAGATCGCAAAATCGTCGCTCTGATTCGCATCAGAGAAGAACGGTTTGACCCGGTTGTTTCGCGCGAAGAGTGAGGTCGGAATGACATGAGCTGCTCGTTTGTTGTTTGCTGCGGCGGCTGGTTGCAGAGGCGGCTGTGTTATGTTGAAGGAGAAGACTAGGTCTAGGTTAAGTTGGTGGAAAAGACTTATTTGGTCCTAGACTTATATAAGTATAAATAAATTGTTATGACTTATATGGGTCTGAGAACAGTATAATAAACTATTATGAATTATAGTAACAAAACAAAAACTATTATGAATTTATTTTTTTAAGGGAAAAACTATTATGAATTATTAATTAACTTAGTTTAATGTTGTAATTTATAAGTTTTTTTGATGAATGGTTATTTTCTTAGTTATTTTTATAATTTTGTCTGTTTGATGGGATCTTACGATCTTACGATCTATGCTTTTTCTATACTCCAATGATCTTTAGTGAGATCCCAATTTTGACAACCATGACTTCAACTATTAATTCTACCAAACACTTCAAAATCGATTCACTAGCTTAATCGCTATCACTTAGCTTATTAGTCATTCGCTACTTTTTACAAATACGAGTCTATAAGGCCAAAGCAGCAACAATTTCCCAACTTTCTAGTTCTACCCATTTAGAGCAACATAGTTGGTACTTTTAACACCAAAATTTTGTTCAGAACTGAATTTACTTACTACTAGTGAGAACTAGGACTAGGACAGATGTGTGTACTATATACCTGAAAGGACAGATGTCGGCATTGAATGCTGAAGTAGTAGGACAAATTGAAACATCTTATCATTTGGGGGTAAAAAGCCAAGCTTGTCGGCCAACGTGACGATGCCGAGTCCAACGGGAGGCACTAAAACTAATCGCGCAAAAACAATAGCAGCAGTTGTCTTAAAACCAAGTTTTGAACTTCCAGGTCCTGCAACCAAGACAAAAAGCAAACCATGATTCATTAAAGGGTCTTGCTAACCATTGCCCTGAGGGCAATGGTTAAGGAAGCCAAAAGTAGCATGTTTGCATTG
This sequence comes from Medicago arabica, assembly GCA_946800305.1. Lineage (NCBI taxonomy): Eukaryota > Viridiplantae > Streptophyta > Magnoliopsida > Fabales > Fabaceae > Medicago > Medicago arabica. The sequence goes on from OX326969.1 coordinate 38,227,103, forward strand.
GTTTCAACAACATTTTGACTTTTAAAAAGTTAAATTTATCACTTTTCACCATTTTCCAATACTATATTTCTATTTTTATCCCCTTATTCAATGCCCCAAGGGCAATGGTTAGCATTCTCCTTCATTAAAATGATACCGTCAAAAGATTTAGACACATTGCTTAATGATGATATATAACGAGGACGCTATGAAATAAACTTACCGTCGATAAGGTTGCCTCCCAATGCCAACAATATGCAAGGAATCATGGCCTCCCTGATCATAAAAAAACATTAGATATTATCACCTATAATAGCTTCATAAGTATTCCACAATGACTTCTGATAATAAATAATACTACAGAATTAAGGAACTATGGCTCAGTTCCATAGTACATAATTTTGAAGTTTTCCTCGAAATATTTGTTTTTTCAGAAGATTTTTTATGAAAGAAAGCAGGAAGAGTGAGAGAAAGGAGGATAAAATATATTCTTCTAAACCAATAAAATAACGGAAAGAAAACATTGAACTCCAAAAGGCACAATGTTTATATTGTTGTAAACCAAAATTTGTATGTTACAAGTTAAAAGAAGAATAAAACCGAGTCACTACGTGTACTTTTTGTTATTTCTGACATAATGGTTTAACTATGCCGTTGCTCCAATTTCCAAAATATAAATAAATGGCTAAACTTCTTAAACCATATAAGCTTTTAAACAAGGACTCGATCATAAGGCGTTAGAAAAATGCAATATGTGAATATCCTATATGAATATTATTAATGGCAATTAAAAGTTTCATGCTGAAAGGTATTATGTTGCTCAATATAGTGAATAGCTTGCAACTTAAAAAACCTTAATTTAACAAAACAAACTATATGAACACAAAAGTACACACTTCATTAAATATTCAATAGGCATACCCTAGAATCATGCAACTGTCAGTGAAGAAGAATAGTGGAGCTTCTGGCGTAAAGATCAGTTTCTTTAGAAACGGGACTGCACCAAGTGTCATGGCTAGAATCTGCAAAACATGTGTAAACACTTGTCAAAACCAATTCTTTAATATATTAGTTGACATGAAACAGATCTATTTACCAAAATACCAGTACACTAAACTAGTTCACAAACATTTATATATAGATTCAATAAGGAGAAACTCACTGATGCAATGATAGGGGGTTGGAGAATTTGCTTAAGCTTCAACTTGTCGTATACTAATGCTAATATAACTTTAATCTGCATCAAGAAACATGTGTGAACATTGTATCCGAGGACGCATGATATACAAATGAAATGAGTTAAATTACACCCAGTTCATCAAATCATGTGAAAAAAATAAAAGAAAATGACACCTGAATTTAAAGTCAATCTCACCTTCGACTTCCCTGAAGCACTTGAACTTACTAAATTGTCCTCCTCCATGTCCCCCTCCTCCTGAGCAAGCAATGGAGTTTGTTCCGGTGCAACATCAATCTTTGCAGAAGTGCTCTTTATGGGAAGCCTTTCACTATCAATGTCAAAAGTTCCCTCTGGAGGAGGTGCCAACATATTAAATACATAGGTGTACAAGATGATAGCACCAACCTAAGACAAATGAGAATTAATATCTCCCAATCAGTACTATGTTTTTGTTTGAATGAGAGTGCGATTTCTAGAACAATGTAAATATATGAGCTAGTCTGAATTATAACAAAGACCCTGAAATAAGGAGCCTATAAACTGAAAATTTCTTGACAAGTGAATGAATTATAAGTCAAGGCACATGATATCAGTGTTGTCAATAGTGGCTATAGTATTAGAGACACTAGTGCTATAGCGCCGCATAATTTAAACAAACCGTTATTGCTTTGCGATGTGTGATTTAATACAAAGTGTTGTCAAATAGCAGTTGTAGTATTAGTGACACTGGAGCTACTGTAGCATAATTTTAACAAACTGTTTTTGCTTAGCAACATGCAATTAAATACAAAGTGTCGTCAAATGGTGGCTACAGACCCTTATAGCACTGTAAAGTAGCAGAATTTGAACAAACCACTATTTTCCGCGATCTGCAATTGACAACACTGCATGATACCATGAACTAAAATAAGATGTATTGGTCTACAAAATATCTAGAAACTCACCCATTGGCCAAATGATATATAGGCAGTTCCATCTGTGCTACATTTAAGCGAGTCTCCAAAGGGATTGTTTTGGTCTCGGCATAAAGCACCAATGAGGACAAGAGGCACATTCCCAATATTCCCTGTTAAACAAATTAAGGTGATATGGTTCAAGGCAAGGTAAAATTACACATGATGAAACACATACAAAACTTCAAATTTTCTTCTATTTCAATTGAATTAAGCCAATCACATATCATGCTACATTTCAATAATTCCTTCTCTTCATATAAAGGTAACCAAGCCAAAGTATCAAATAAAAGAAAATCAAGTTTGATTGCATTACCGATTCCAATATGGATAATTGTGAACTTGAAGAAAGGGTACGGTGGACGAACAATTGACGCAACAATAAAACCAATAATTGATCCTACTATTGAACTCAAAAGAACATTCATGGGAATAAACCACCTGCAAAATAATGAAATATCAATCAATTGGTGTCTGCATATTATCAAAACAGGATTTTATAAATTGTTCAGCAAACTCAATTAGTTCTCAATCGTACTGTGACGTCTATGCAACAGCATTGTGACCACAATTGTGTCGCATTAAGTCTGTTTGACTGCAATTCTTTGCAGTATCAGAGATCTCGATATTCGACCTCAATTCTCCTCAATATCACAGCTCACAAAGTAATCTAAAATTTTGTTGTATACATTATTATGAGTTTAATTTGTAAATATTCAGTGTAAAAAGTGTTACAACCAATCAGACGAATGACTTTAAAAATATTTATCATCAAAGCCAAACGTTTTTAATGATCTAACAATTATGATTGATTGACAGTGTAAAACATCATTACACTGACAGTGTACATGAATTAAATCCTAGTATTATAAGGGGAAGAAAAAAAAATCAAAAGTTGGGGGTGAGGTGACATACCAGTCAAGCATCTTCTGCAAAGTAACAGCTTGTCCCAGCTGTGAGAATATCAAACAAGGTAGCAAAAGTGAAAAAACCAGCTGCAAAAAACCAACAATAAGTGAATGATAAATCAATTCCATTTGAGAAAACATGGCACATGATCCATATATAACATATACATAGATAGATAAACACATACCCCATTCAAAAGCCTTCTACCAGAAGCAGGTAAGATATTAACATACTTAGACGCCATAAGAAGACCTAAAGCACACATAGTAAAAACTTTAACTATTGGCAAAACTGCAATCTTGATTGAACCCAACAGTGATTGTCCTCCTGGTCCTTCAGTTTCCAGAGCCATCAATAACCTCCCAATCGTTGCCATCATCACACGTTCTTCAATTCCTTTGATAATTGATTCCAACAACCTCTGTGCAGTTCTTTGAAACTGCACAGAATTTTATACCTTCATTCATATAAAAACAAATGTTTGACAATTAGTAGATAAAAATAAATTTAAATCGATCAATAGTAATAATAATAAGTGCAGTTGATGTGCTTACAAAAACGTAAGAAGATCCTGGTCACTGGTCAGTGTTTTTTTTTTGATTGAAGAGAGAGAAAGAAAGAAAGAAACAATCTTAATCTTAATTAAAAAAAACATAGTTTAAGGTTTTATATAATGTGGGTTTGAGATGTAAGAACTATAAATTGCACGTGACTTCCACGGCAATGGCACGTGACTTTATATTCTTTTTCTCTACTTTGATTCAACGCAAATAAGAAGTTTGTATGTGTTTTATTTCTATTTCTATAAATAAATAAGAAAATCTGAATCTAATGATGGAAGCTAATAAAAAAAAATCTAATAATGTGTTTAACCACCAAAGCTTGTTCGTTGGTCACATGAAAGAAAGAGACCGGTAGTTACAAACAACACGCCAAAGTAACAGCTTGTCCGACACATATGCGACTACTTTTTTATTTTCTGCGCTCTTTCTCTTTTTATCTCGTGGTTTCTACTTAAAAATTAAAATCCTATTTCATCTCTTTTTTTAATTTTAATTTTAATTTTTGTTCTTCCGACCAATTTGTTGTTTGATAAAACTTATTAACTTGTATATTGTTAAGACCAAACATGTAAATAAAATTCAAAATTCGTAGTTACTTTTAATTATGATATTGATTTAAATACTGTGAAAAAATTGTACTAACTTTCAAAAGGAAAAATGCCTAACCAAATTTGATATTTAAAATTAATAAAATGAAATATATCAAACCAAGAGGATATCCGAACCTGCACACGAACAAGTGTAAGGCTATGAATCAAGAGCAGTTACGAACTGGATTATAAACCATACACTAACATGGTTCAAATATTGAAAGGGATTCATACATTAACGATGAAATCAAACTTAAATTTTTGTGTTTACCTTTCAACCAACAAAAATATACTCCATCCGTCTTATAATGAATGAGTCATTTGCAAAAAAAAATACTTCATCCATTCCTTTTTAAATGTTGTTTTAAGATGTCGTTTTGGTATTTTAATGATATGATTTATCAATTATAACCTTTGTCAATTACTCATATTTTTTTTTACTCTTATTTTTTTTAAACAAAATTTGTTTCTTATCATCTTCAGATTTAAACAAAATTTTGTTACATATAGTAATGAATGATTTTATGAAGAGTTCAAATTCTATAAATAAGATGAATAATTGTTAAAAATTTCAAGTACAAAGTAAAAGAACATATTTAAAAGAAAAACAAATAAAATTTTGATTACGTTGAAACTGCTGACGGAAGGTGAAGAGGAAGTCTAAGCCTTAATTTTTATTAAAAGAGTTGGAGGAAAGTTAATTTTTTCTTAGCTTTTGATTAATGTGAAGTTGGAATAATTTTTATATTGACTTAAATTAATTAAAGAGATGTGCACAATATGTAGAAAATTGACAATTGTTTGTTATGAAAGAGAGTGTGAAAAAAAAAAAAGAATTTGTTGGAGAAAAAGATAGTAACTAAGAAATGTTTGTTACGATCTTAAAAAAAAAACAAATGTTTGTTACGAGAAAAATTTATTGTAAAGATAAAGTGTGTGTCTCTCAAAAAATAGGAATATATTAGTGGATTAAATTGAGGGTATAATAGGAAGAAAATGTGTAAAAATACACTTTGCTATTTTTGTGTTAATTTTTTAAAACGACACTTAAAAAAGAATGGAGGGAGTACTATTTTCATCACTCGAATTCAATAAATTCCACTTTATATCTATGATAGTGCAGAATGCACCAATGTTTAACAAGAGCACTTAAAACTATTTTTCTCTCTTCTTCATTTATACATTTTTCTTAGTATGTGTGAAATAAACAAATGACTTAGTTAATATGAGACGGAGGGAGTAGTAATTTCACTTTATCAAATAGCAAATGTAAAGATAACCTTTTTTGTTGAAAAATGCAACAATCACTTTCCTTCCACATAACCCAAACACACACGTCTAGCAAATCAAATGAATTGAAGATCTTTTTTCTTCTTTTAAATTGGATGAGATGATTAGAAATATGCATTTTGTCTATTGAATGAATATCTAACAATTGGCGAATGAGAAGTCATCTCAGAAACATGTATCAACGCTTTCCAGCATCCCACAATCACTTGAATAAAGAATAAAGTTAGACGATATAATTTTAAATTGAATCATATTATTTTTCGTTAGTAAGCGGTTTCATAACAACCACCGCACAAACATAATTTGAATCCCATATAAAAGAAATTCTATATGTAACTAGCATTAACTCTAAAAGTAACTAGAATTAGAAATGAGATAATTTTACAAATTCTTGTTTTTTAAACTATTAGAGCATCTTTAGTGGTACTTTTATTAAGATATAACTTAAGTGATCCCTACACATACGCATCATTTGTTCGCTTCATTTTTAATGTCAATGTCCAATAAACACTCATTCACTCCAACTCTCTTAGGAGTTAGGATGCGTTTGATCTCCTAAAAGGTAAGTATTTAACATAACATCATAAGACAGAACAAAACATGACAAACATTTATGTTATTGAACAATTTTGTCTTATAAGATATTTGGTGGATAAAATGTTATTTTGCATTTTAAACAATTTGTGGTCGGTATACAAAGTTGAGTTATGGTTTAGCGAGGGCTAGAGTTTAATTTTTTTTTTTGTCCTTTGCTCGGTTTGTCTTGTCCTTTGAACAATTTTATAATCAAACACATTACTATTGATGTTGTTATGTTTTGTCCCTCAATTTTTAACAAATCAAATACACTCTTAAAAAATTATAAATGGATCATGCCAATAACTTTATAATATTACATTTCAGGAATAATTAATTTGTTTGCGCAATATTTTTTTTCAAACTTTTTAATAAAGTATGCAATCTAACCCACATTTATCCAAAAGAGACATGGCTGGTAGAAGTATTCCACCCCAAGCAATCCCTATTAATTTTTCTCCAGGTAAAGTAGTTAATAAACTCTACATTGGACTAAACATCTCTCATTGGAGGTGATATAAGGGCTTAGTTCATCTTGAATTAGTAATTTAATTTGAAGAAACAACTTGTGATTTTTTTTAGATATCAATTTTACTCTCAAAAGATTTTAGAAATGGACATTCACTCTTTATAGTGTTTTATTTTTCTAGTTTCTATAACATTGATATGAAGTTTACACTACCGTATAATAATGACTAATCTTTGTCGGTAGATCTATGTTGTTATTAGGACGATTTAATTACCAAATTTCATATAAACTTTATTTAAAGGAAATTTCATTTATTTTTTGAAAGAAAAATTTATTTTATTTATCATCATTTATAATTTAAAAAATATTATTTGGCTTTTTCTTTTTTTAATATATACATTGAGTCATCTCGCGTATTTATTATAGTCACATTCCAAACTGAAAAGGAAACTTACCTTTAGAGCTTCCTTCCTTCCTTGTTGTAATCCTATTTTCGTTTCTCGTTACTTCCATTGCCAATTAAAAAACTTTATATTACATGTGTACTGTATTTTTCTTTTGTCAGGAATTTACATGTGTATTTTGTTTATTAGTTCCTTGTATTGTTCATTGTACCTGGACGGGTCAGATACTTGATTTATTTTTGAGTGGGTCAGATACACACTCTCTCTTATCATTTTATAAATAAACAAAAAATTGCTTATTACATTTATTGAATAACTCATTTATTTGAACATAATATAGACTTGATACATTTGTTTTTAATGAATCTAATCTAAAAAAATGATATTTTTGTTTATAACAATAACAGGAGAGAATATATAGCTTGCCAACAATGATCAAATTAAATTTTTTGATTTATTCAAGATAAATTTGTCCATATAATATTCATAATTTTATTTATTAATCTTTACAAAAAATCACATTTTTTAGATATGATAACATTTTTAACGACAAAAAATGCTGACGAAATTTTTTCGAAAGACAAGTTTTGATGAAATTTTTTAGAAGCATTAAAAATGTTGATGAAAAATTTATTTTTTTGAAAGAGAAAAATTTATAAAAGTGTGATTTTTTTCCGAAAGCAATAAAAATAAAATTGTGGATATTAATAGAGACCATTTATTTAATTATTAAGATAATGACCCCTATGTCCGGTAAAGATCAGATAAATGTTGCGGTGAATCTTTGGGAACTGCGGATGATGTCGCGGTGGTTCACAGTGATCCGGTGTGGAGGAAAGCAGGTCTCGTCGTCGAAGGAGAACAATGTCTGCAAATAGGTTAGCACTTCAATGCGTCGGTATGTGAAAGAGGTGGATTATGTCCGAAAATAAGGTGAATGAATAGTGTAGATGAGCGTGATGTGGAGTCATGTTTATATAGTCATGGAGAGCGTGAATCCTGAAGGCGTTAGAGATCACCTGAACGACTAGGATTAATCTTGGTGCGTTCATGTGTGGTGATGCGCATATGACTTCACTTGCACCTTTATGTTGTCTCTCCTTAAGGGATATGGGCTTTAGCTTTGTTGGGCAGCTTTTATAACACTTGTTGCATTAGACTTTATGCTGGTTCGAAACAATGGGGTTCATCAAGAGGAAATTTGAAGAACTGATGAGCATCACGCAACACACCGTCACATCTCTAAGAGCTGCAGGAAGACCACACATCTCCTTTTCCGACGACAAATTTTTTAGAAGGGTGACGAACTTCCAAATTCCTTTGCTCATGCAATCTTATATAGAAAATTTTGGTGTCTGGTGGATCCTAGTCGATTAAGGAGCTTCTTGCGGCATCATGTACACGGATTTGTTCCGCACACTATAGCTGATGGAGGCAAATCTTATCCCCTACATTAAGTCTGATCTACTAGAACTCAATGACTCAACTATTCGACCATAGGATACGTGTAGCTGCTCATTACCTTTGGTGAAGGTGGAGCAAGAAGGATTGTAAAGATCTAGTTCTTAGTGATGGACTGCAAATCCCTTTATAACTGCATCATCGGAAGGTCCACCTTAGCCGAGCTTGGAGCTATCTCTTTCACGATTCATCTAATAGTGAAAAATCATGCTAGGGATGATTTGGTGGCCGGCTACTCTGCATGGTGGCAGGCTACCCGCGTTTCCATGTTCTTCTGCCGTGAAAAAACAGAAGCTAGAAATAGTTGTTTCTGGCTGGATGCAAGTTTATTGTAGTTTCACCGCATATTCAGACATACCATAAGTCAATGATACTATACTGTCTCTTCGCGCTTTATTTAACGGACTGTAAAAATAAATAAATCATAGAGACAGAATAATGAAGATAGGAAATTTTTAATTTGTCTCCCCCATGTTACACATTCAGCATCAGAATTTTTCTTAGTATGATTGAAAACATGATGAATAACATATTGAATTTCATTTCCTCTCAATCAATTAGGATATGCTACATCTACAAACCTAGAAGGAGTAGAGGTAATTGAACTTGTGAATGTGAAATCTGTTTGACCAAATGAACTTTTACAATAGGCAATAGCAGCTTGAATGGAGTTGTCTTTTGAAAATCCATCATGAATTGGTGAGTTGTCACATGAAGTTGAAGCAGTTTTTCTTCTTTTTGATCTGCTGAATACACCTCTCAATGCTCCCAAATCCATCTCCATTAACTTTTTACTCTTTCTCAAAGAGGCACACATACTATCATCCTCCCCCAAATTCCAATGCTTGCTATTCCTTCCATTTGAGGGATTGACCAATTCCTTTTGATAACATTGAAAAAAGGTTATGGATTTTTTGCTTGAGTAGCTGGTTTGTCTTGGTTTTATGAGTGATGCAAAGAGTGATTTGATTTTTATACCTCGAAACTTGATCAATAATTTCATCATAATTCCATTTGCTGTTGTTGTTGCTGTCAAGCTTGGTTGTTTCCTGATCACATGAACAGTCAATGATTCATACAGAAACTATATGTAAGATTCAAATTAAACAATGATATTTGTTAGTCCAAATGTTCAGTTGCTTCTATTCTTATAGGAATAACACTAAAGTAAATTGCACATGCATATCAAATTTCATTGTAAAGTTAGCTGGAGAATAGAAAATAAAGTCACACACACATGCTCATTGTTCTTTCTTGAATGAGTAATCAGAATTAAAGATATACTATTACTAACCATAAAACTAGATTTTGAACAAGCCATTCAAATATTTTTTTTGATCAAACAAGCCATTCATATATATTTTGCTATCTTGTCACATATATTGTTAATCATGTATATTCATTTGTTAAAATTATTCGAAAGGTGTCCCATAAGTACAACTCGGTTGGTAGCTGCAAAGTTAGTTTGCATGGCTACCAGTCTAGCCACCAGACTACTTGACCGAAAAAAGAAAAAAAATCTCCGAAAGGCTCGTGATTCCAATTTTTTCCTTAACAAGATTTATGTTCATAATACACCAATATACGTTTTGGTTTTTCACATGTTTCTTTCGGGGGAGGTAAGTCTATTCGAGACACTTTCCGACATTAATATAGATTTTGTTTTTGAACATGTGGTTTGTATACATACCTAGGAGCATATAGGACATCCACATTGTCATAAGGAATCACACGAGTTGTATTTGTCCCCAATACTGTTGTTGTGCCACAAGGTTGAGGACTTTTGCATGGAAATTCAACTTCATCAGAATGCTGCTGCTGCTGCTGCTGCAGGGACATTATTGCTCCAATTTCAGAAGCACCATCAACACTAATTATACTCTCTTTTTGAAGGGAAACAGAAATGGTTGATGAAATTGAAATGCGCAATTCGTACTCTTCCTCTTGTTGTAGTTCTACATCATCATCCATACAATTGTTATTGTTCTCATCTTTGTGAATAGTGGTGGTTACTGCAGTATCAAGTTCTATTTCGATGTATGGATCCTCCTCATCACTGCAATCTAAGATTTCATTCTTACTTTCCTCCATAGTTTTATATTTGGGGGTCTACAAACAACATAACTAGCTATGATATATATATTACAGTAAATGACTAATGCATGCATAAATACTATTATTATTTAATACATATTGAATAATATAGTAATTACAAATGTTCAATACCTTACATTTGGAGTATCTTTAGAACTTAGAATCAATCAATAACTAGATACAAGATCACACACGTCAGGTTGGGGACATAAGATGTGTCCTTACTCCTTAGTTTATGTATATGAAATGAAACTATTGAGTCACGGAGTGACTTCCAGATTTTTCGATATTTGTTTCACAAGAGGCAAAATTATCCTTAAGTTATGGTCCTCTTAAAGATTCCAAAAGATATACTAAAATAAAAGGACAAAAGTAGACTATTACAAAATTAAGATTGTTAATACTATTAGCTTTTCCATTCTTAAGCAAAATTGTCATTTAGCACTCTAGGGACACTTCAAAATTGAATAAGAAACAAGTAGTCTACATTTGAACCCACATTTGGAAGAGAATCTGCCCCTTGTCTGAAGATCATCAATAATTAAGCATATTTAACTTCCTAATAACCAATTCAATTAGTATTGTGGATGAGGCAAAGAGGAAAAAGGGGAATCTAATAAGGTTGAAGGTAGATTTTTAAATGGAATGAGATTATTTTGATTTGACCATGATGAAAATGATTTTCTTTTTCCTTTTGTGTTACTTGATGATAGTTCTTCTATTGAGGAGTTTTTTTTTTGTCATGGCTTTCGATAGGGCGACCTTTTATTAGCGTTTAAATGACGATAATAGATCATGATGAGTTGAACAATTCTATTATTTTCAATTCACACTAAACATATGCGCATGCTTATAAACTATGATCTACAATATTTTGAGCATGGCTTTTATCGATTAACAATTATTATAAAATTAATTCCAATGCCCCGCACTGCATGCTCTTCTTGTTGCCAAGTGTTGTTGCTCCATACTAGCACAAAAATGAATCTGTAAAGGTTGAAGATGTGTGTGCAACTCAAAGGCAACAACAAGAGAAATAAATGGATGAATACTATGGAATAGTATAAAGATATTATACCAAAAAGAAAGAGTATAAAGATAGAGAAGGTCAAGCAGAAAACTTAAGTTTATTACTAATTACTTTTTTTTTTTTAGAGATGTTTATTACTTATTACTATTACTCTACAAAAGAGAGAATCAAAAGGAAAAAGTGATTTTCATCAATTTTCTACCGACCAATCATTGGCCTATTGAATCACATGACACATGTCACTTAAATTCCTCTAATTTGGTTATTTCTAACTCCTTGCAAAAGATTCTCTTTTGTATTCATAACAAAATCATCTGACCAAAATTGTCTTATTATGACTGAGCATTTTATCATAGATCAGTTCATGTCTCTTGAGGGCTTATGCATATCTCTTGGCAACTCATTAATTTCTACCATGGTTCCAAAGGATCCTTGTTCTCCAAGAATCACCTCTAATATAAGCCAGTTAAGTTAAATAAAGGATCCTTATTATCAAATTAAGGAAAAATTCAAAAGTCTCGAACACTTGCATATCATTTATAGCGTACGACAAATAAATTAAACGCCACTATCAATGTTCAGATAGATATTAAACTCCCACAACGTGGAGAACAAATGTGAAAATGTATTCACATTTAGTGCCTGACATACATAGAATTAGACGTCTCAAAATAGCTGGTACAAATTAAGATAGAGCATGGAGAAGCTTCCATCTATCAATATTCATCATATATATACTGCAAAAGCTAAAGCTAAAGAAGAAATAAGCATGGCTAGAATACAAGGAGTATATTCCAAAATTACAACAAGTGAGATTGACTACAACATATGTGGTCTAAGAGCTAGAGACAGCAGTGGTGCGCATCATATCCTTAAATTCATGAAAATCAACACGACCATCATGGTTGGTATCAACAGACAAAATCATTCGTTGAACATTATCAATCAAGTTCCCTTCCACAAGTCCAAGCTTCCCTAACACAACTTGCAATTCCTTAGCTGATATGTAACCATCACCATCTTCATCAAACACCTTGAATGCTTCCCATAGATCTTCATTTTGTGTTTCCTCATCAGTTTCTGCTGCCACTGCAAAATATGTATCCCCTAGTGACTCGTGCAATCCCACGAAATCTTCGTACGTCAGTCCTACGTTGCCCGGCTTTATGTATGACCTGCCACAATTTTTATTAGTATATTTTCAATTTCAGACTCTAATTATTATTGTAAAAACTAGTAATAACAAAGGTGAATTTTGATATTAAAGCAAAATGCAGCCGAAATTGCGTTTGTATAGACCTTAGAAATCTTTATATTGCAATCATTCTAGCTGTTGTGATGTGATTGCGATTGTTGTGGTGTGAATTTATTTTTGTTAGCATCAAATATTATTATTTATAATATATCTCATATATCTAGTGTTTTCTCTTTATAATCTCGTATTTTTGATTCATACTTCTAATGGTCCGCAATTTGAAACCATTAGAAGAATGAATATAATTGAGTAAATGAAAGGTGTGGATGAACTAACTCACTTGACCATGGAATCAACCTCCTTGAACTCAGCTTCTAATCCCAGCAGATTGAGTGCCTGGCTTATTTCCTCCACAGTTATCATTGAATCTCCATTTTTGTCAAACATGTCAAATATTCGCCTGAGACGGATTGAGTTGAGACTCTGACTTCGAAGCCTAAACGACTTTGATGGCGATGATAGGTTCATTTCCCCCATTATAATAACCTCGAGCTCGTGCGTGCAGTGATGAATGAAGAATTTGAAAAATTCTGGGAATTGGAAGAAAGCGGGGTATTGTTTTGTTCAATTTTGTGTCTATTGCAAAAAATGGAAAAATCTTAATACTACTAATAAACCTTGTAGCTATGTTACACAAATGAATGGTTCGTAATTTTGTTATACGAATGGTTCTTAATTTTGTTATATGTGTGTGTTGTGTTTGTGCTATGTTATCCTATGCTATATTATAAGGGACAGTGCGTGTTTGGTGGCACGCCATAGATGACTATTTCCATTGTTCACGCTGCTTTCTTTTGAGTGAAAATAATGGTGAACATTAATAGTGGTTATGGGCCTTTGGTAGTCTCCCTTGACTTGAAATTGTCTATTTTGATTTTTTTTTTCTAGATGAAAATTAAAGCCTTGAGGTACCTTAAGAACATGGCTCTTTGACTTTTGGAACATGCATCATGGACTAATTCAAGTCGTTCATTAAATTGCATTTAGTTTATTACCAGAGATCTCAAGGGTAGCTTTTAGATGTTTTATAAAGAATGTTTATATGAGATGACACATATCTCATATAATCTAATTTAATCAAGATCATGTGTTTGAATCTAGCTTTGGTCATGTAACATCATTAAAAAAATTAGAGAAATCTGCCGCACAATTAGATTTCACAAAACTCGATAGACTAATCGCCGTTGTTGCTCCTGAAGGATATCCGGTTTAAAAAAAAAAAGACATATTTAAAGGTTCATTAAACATTAATAAAAATATGTACAACTTATCTACTAAAGAGATTTTGAGATTTTTACACCGATAATGAAAGTTGAGCCTACTTTCTTGTAACATATGAGTCATTTTTTTTACCAATTGAACAAATATAATTGGCTGCTTCTTAGCTGCTTAAGTTGAAATGTATATATTCACACCCACAAAAAATTGAAATGTATATAGATGCAGAAGTGAATGGTAGGGACCAGGAATTCAAGGTCCTCTCTACTCTCATCTTCAATGAATAATTTTTATTTTTCTTTCTACAAAATGGAGCACATGTTAAGTTGTTGACTAATAATTGAATATGAAACAGCCCAAGCCATAAGTATGGGACCAGCCTCCCATCGCAAGGGGAAATTTTTTTATTTCTTTTTGGTTACTCGCAAGTGGAAGAACTGAACCATCTAAAATTTAGTGGTAAAATTTCAGGCAACTATTAGTGAAATTTTAAAATAATTTATAAGATTTAAAAATATTTGATTACATATGTTTTTTAAAAAAACTATTTGATTACATTTGTAGAAAAAGATGTGTAGACGTCTCCACCCGTCTACCACACATCACACAATTAAGAGAAGAATCCGGGTCTAAGATATGACGAAGTGTAAGGTTAGTTCTCGTAGGGATGGATCAAGGAGTAAAGTCCATGAGAACGCCACTACTTTAGACGGAGCCGAGCTCCTCCAAAGTAAACTAAAGACTCGTTCCTCTTGACCACTCACACCCTCTAAAAGCAAGATCGATTCCAACACGGTATAAGAAGACTTCACCGAAAAAATCCCTCCGTCCTCCAAGAGCCACACCCACTTATCCTCTTGACTCCCCAAAACTACCCCCTCCAAGAGAGCCAACAAATTGTTAATTAAATTAACCTCCCAAAGAAACAGTTGTCGCTTCCAAGTAAGGTTCCAACCGAGCCTCCCTCCTTGAAGCAAAACCACTTCCCCCACCTTCGCCTCCTTTTGTGATGAGATCGAAAAAAATCTAGGGTATATCTTGTACAAAGCCACTTCATCAATCCACCTATCCTTTCAAATGCTATTATTCCTTCCATCTCCTATTTTTCTCATCACCCCATTTGTAAACCAAACACCCACTCCATCCTCCAAAGTCATTAAATTCTTCCACCATAAAGAAGTGAACCGGGCCACCTCTCACCCTCCCTTGGTGCCAAACCACTAACATCATGTTTTCTTCATTATGTTAAAATTTTCTTTAAATTAGATCTTCTGCTTTGCCGCTCATGACTTTTATTTTCTACTGAGAATATATATATATATATATATATCTTTTAACAGCCAAAAAAGTCTTTGAATAAAGTTATTTTTGAACGGGTAAAAATCTTTGAATAATAAGTAGAAGCTTCATGTTGAACTTTCCTCTTTGGATATAATATCGTTGAGAATCTTTGATTCATTTTTTTTATTAAAGAATCTTTGATTCATTGAGTAAGATAGAAAGTTGCAAATTCTCTCGTTAACTAATCATTCGACCTATCAGCTAACTATAACTGATTTCTATAATTTACTACAGTTAATTATTTGTGTGTTTAATATCATCAAGATGCATTTTGCTCTAGAGTCTAGCGTACACTAACTAAGTTTGCACGAGGTTGTCAAGTAAGGGTGGGAATATGTCAAATTGATAGACAAATAACCTAAAGACCTTGCCTAGGTCATGTTAGAGTGTTTTTAAATAAACAATAATAAGGTTCTTCTAAAAGTATTTTTTTAGCGAAAATAGCTAGAATACACTATTAAAAAATACTTAAATAAAAATGAATAATATTTTTTATAACTACTATTTAATTAAATCTTATAATTTGTATTAAATTGTAAATTTGCTAGCTTTTTCAGTAATTTAAGTATGTTAACCTGCATTATGTTTTTGTCAGATTTAAATGTATTATCATAAACTAATAATTATTTTAAAAACGTTGTAGATGAGATTTGAAATTTATAGCTTGAGTTTTCAAGACTAAACTCTTACTACTAAGCAATACCTCAAGGGTAGCTAAAATTGAAACATAATCTTATATGAGAATGGAAATGTGATACCATATAAAGTTAATCTATTTAAATATATTTCAAATTACTTACTGAAAGATAGTTATATGAAATATATCTTTAAAAGATATACCTCAAAAAAAATGTCATCCCATATTCTTCATAAGCCTATAAGAGCAACGCCAGCTGCTACATTTTGCATGGATATCCGCCAGCTTGAAATTCTAAAAAGTTCATTATTTCACAAAAATTACTTAGAGTCTACCAGGCAAACCGTGCCTTCAACAATTGACAAAAACTTTTAGGACACTTTGAAAGAAAAACAATATTTTTGTTACATTTTTTAAAGTTCAATGACACTTTAAATAAAATATTAATGTGAGGTATAATTTTGGAATCCAGTTCTTTAAAGTTGCACTATTGAAGATAAAATAAGTGAGTTACTTCCAACTTTTAGTACCAAGTACAATTGGGATCACAAAATACTTTTGGATGGAGTTCACCAGGTGCTCTAAAATCAAAGTCCAAGTCTTGAATATTTTGACCGGTTCAAAGTTCAAACTTGGATTTTGCAAAGCCTATATATCGCAAGTCATATATGAAAGAAATACAATTCTTAGTTGTTTGTAGACAAACGTGTCTTTGTTGGTGTTTATTTTCAAGTGTTCCGTCTATATACGACGTCTTTAGTTTGTATTCCATGAATCACTAGTCTTTGTTTATCTTGAACATGATTTGGTTTTTAAATAAAATTTGTTGTTAAAAAAAAACTATGTAATTACCATTGCATTTAGAATCAAAGCATGCTAGTTTCTGTAGGCTGAATACATCATCCGCGTGTGTTTGGCTATCAGCTAAAGCTCAAATATATTCCAAAGTTTAACAAATTTGTTTTGAAAATTATATGCCTAGCCTTAGGGAGAAAGAGCTAGATTGAGTTGCAAGTATACCGCATAAAAATTCATTATAATAAGAAAGAAAATAACTTAGAATTTTTTTAACTTGTTGAAATGCAGTAGCATAGAAATATGTTTGTCGTAATACTAAATACACAAAAAAGGGCATGATTCAGAGATGAAAACAAAGTTACATGGACATAGATTCCTGGTTTTGTATATATGTAAGTTGATGAGTGGTGACTTCATTTCGATCATGCTTCATTTGATGTGGCTGGACATGGGGATTATGTTGAATTTTCGATACTTAATGTTAATTAGATAAAAAAAAAGTTTGATTGTATAAGATAATCTTTCAAAAGCTTGTTTTAAACCTCGGTGAGGGATAATTCCTAGGGCATCATTCATTGGTAGTAGTAAACTTCATTTTTGAGATGCTAACTATGATGTTCTTGATATCATACGTCTCTAACCCATGCTACAATTTTGTTTTAGGTAAATATTAGTGATTAGGTTGCTAAGAGAAGGGAAAATTTGTTAACATAAGGAACCCAACTCAGACCTCTTTTTCAACGTAATAACTCATACCAACAAACTTATGAGTTTAGTTACATAAGTAATGTGAAATGAGAAGAGGAATGAAAGAAATAATAGATTATTTAAACAAAAAGAATGCTCTTTACTTAAGTTATTAGACAAAGTAAAATATCATTCTTTATGGTGGTTGAAAGCCAATAAGGCTGTCTTTGTTTTTGGTGAACATTTGTGGTGGTCGAGTCTATTATCGTGTTTAGGCATTGGCTAGACTATTTGTTGTATTCTGTGTGAACTACTGATTTTTTTTTTAAACAGTCTTTTTGATACACCTTATGCTGAGAAGATTGTTTTAGCAGTGTTAATATAATCTATTTTTGCTTGTTAAAAAAAAAGTGAAATCACATGAGTTTGGTTAGATAAGTAATGTGAAATCACCAATGTCAATTTTGATTAATTTGTGCTATGATTCTCTAGTATTTTATGAAGTCACCTTAGGACAATTTTACTGCAAGCATAGTTCCACTTTATTCATGTTTTCAGTTCAACTCTTTGTGGCAAGTATAGTACTATCCGACTTTTGGTATAATTGGCCCCTTTAGCTAATGATCTTTTAAAATACACTGATATAAATTTAATATTTAAATTATTTCTGATTGGTTGAAAATATTGCGAAAGTCCCTCTCAAATTGGAACCAAACACAAAAGCAAAAGAGAAAGAAAAAAAGTAATAAAAGAAAAGAACAAAAAGAAGAGATGTGTGTATAAACTGGGCCAAGCTCATGTGTCCGCGTGATGAAAATTGCTCTTTGAAAATTGTTTTTTTGACATTTAAAACTTCCTAAAAACACAAGTAAAATACTTAAATATCTTCAGCGGCAGTTAAGTACCGCTCAGGTAACCGGCAACAATTAACTGTCGCTGAGGCCAATGATAGTTAATTGCCGCTACGTTTTCCCTCTAAAACCAGAAAACCCTACCTCCTATTCACTCATCACCTTACATCATCACCATACCATATCTAAAAAAATCTCCATTTCAAAAATTTTGTGTCAAAATCTTGGTTCCAAATCATTGATGATGGATTGCTAGGACGTTTCTATGCACAATATACATCAAAAAACAAGTATTGCAACGTTAAACTCGTTTACATTAGATTGATTTTTCTGTTTTTTTTTGTTCTGACATGCACGTCAACGGTTTTTAACTACCGCTCATAACTTAGAAAATTTTTGAAAAATTTCAATTGGCAGTGCTACTGCCTCAATTTTTTTTTCCTTTTTTTTTGGTTTGCTTATGTTCTTATATGATATTAGATACATGTTAATTAATTATTTTAGGAATTATATGTTGTTTATTTATAGATATGGTTGAGAAAGCGGGTTATCGGAAACCTAGTGTTGTCGATTCCATTAAGGTTGAAGCTCCCATTAAGGTCGAAGCTTCCGTGAAGGTTGAAGCTTTCGTTAAAGTGGAGGCTTCAAGCGTCAATGCTGGTGTGTGGAAACTTCGTCACAATAAAGTGGACACATCTCATTTGTTTTCGAGCCGAGATACATGAAAAGATAAAGATGAATTGCTCGATTGGGTTCGTTGGCAAGGAAATAGAGCTGGATTTACGGTTATCATTAAAAGATCTTGTGAACTTAGAAATTCTATGTTGGAGTTGGTTTGTGAACGGAGTGGCGAGCATAAAGTACCAAAGATAAAAGTAAAGCATGAAGCAACGGGATCTAGAAAATGTGGGTGTTTGTTCAAGCTGTGTGGATATGCCGTCAGTGAAGACAATGCTTGGAGATTGACTATTCTTAATGGTGTTCACAACCATGAGATGATGCAGTATTTAGTAGGGCACCTTCTTGCGGGAAAATTAATGGAGGACGACAAGAAGGATTGTACATGACTTGACCAATAGTTCGGTGAAACCAAAAAATATTTTGACAAATTTGAAGAAGAAAAGGCAAGAGTCCATGACAAATATCAAGCAAGTCTACAATGAACGTCATAAATTCAAAAAGGCAAAAAGGGGTGACTTGACGGAGATGCAATTTCTAATCTCAAAGTTGCAAGAGAATGGATATGTTTATTTCATAAGAGAAAAAGATGAAATTCAAACTGTTCAAGACATATTTTTGGACTCATCCAACATCGGTAAAGTTGTTTAACAATTTTCCGACTGTTTTGATAATGGATTCCACGTACAAAACTAACTTGGTGCTCGCATTGGCATTTCTCCACGTTCGTCGATTCCAACTCCGGTTCCGGTTCCTAAGCCTATCTTGGTTCCAAAAAATTATGATCCATCGAATCCTATGTATTACATGCCAAAATTCATGAGACCATATATTGAAAGAATTTTTGATGTTATTGGTGATGGGAATCGTGGGTTTAGGGCTATAGCTGATTCCATGAGGTTGACGGAAGAAAGTCATGTTATGGTGTGGAGATCACTCATTCAAGAGTTGAAAGATCATATGGACAACTACATCGGGAAATATGCGGGGGAAGACCGTTATAACTACATCTTGGATGGATTGCATCCTCCCAAAAATTGTAGTGGTTTTGCACCTCCCGGTAAATGGTTGACATTCTCGGATATGGGTCACATCGTTGCATCTTGTTACAATAGGCCGGTGGTAGAGATGGCTACCCCTCATATTGGAGTCTCAATACTTTTTTCCCACTTAGAGGTATGCCTCCGGTTAACTGGAAAAGCAACATGATTTGCCTTAGTTTAATCCCAAATCATTTTGTCCTTCTTTTGTTGAAAGTCGATTGCCCACTACCTCCATCATCTACGGAGTGGAAGCTACACAAGAGCGAAGATGCGACAACATGGGAGGATGCATTTTTGGATCAACACGATCGTTTTCGAATACTCATGGAGATTGAGAAACAATAGAGGTACCTAACAAGTTTTGAACACGATCGTTTTTCGATGTGTTATTAGGAATTTTTTAAAGTTAGAAGAGTAATTCTCTTGCTCTTTTCACTTTTGATTGAATTCTATTCTTTACCCAACAAGTTTTGCTTGCGCACAACTGAAATACCTAAAATACCCATGCGTTAGTTAAGTAACGCAAGGGTAAAATTTTGCGCAACTTAAGATGCGCTGTGTGACTTAACTCCCGCAGCGTGTTGTTAAAATCAAATTTATTTATTTACATTATTCTAATTTATTTGTTCACTTTATTCTAATTTATTTTTTTACTTTATTCTAATTTATTTATTCAATTTATTCAAATTTATTTATTCACTATATTCGAATTTATTTATTTACGTTATTCTATATTATTTATTTACTTTATTCTAATTTATTTATTCACTTAAAATAAATATTTATTCGAATTTATTCTTTAAATAAATGCAATATAAATAAAAATAAAGGAACAAACTTAATATTCATTCGAATTTATTCATTAAATACAAAATGAGAAAATAAATGCAATATAAATAAAAAGACAGGAACAAAATTAATATTTATTCAAAATTATTCGTTAAATACAAAACGAGATAATAAATGAAAATATAAATAAAAATAAAGGAACAAAATTATTATTTATTCGAATTCACTAAATCTACTTATTTTCTTTTTACCCTTTTGAGGTAAAAAGTTTTTTTACCCTCTTGGGGTAACATGTGATCAACCTTGGGGTAAATAGTGACCAACCTTCTTGGGTAAAAAACATCATCAACCCTTGAGCTAAACCTAAATTTGGTTCTTTTTATACCCCAAGAAGATTTTTTTTACCCACGGTAAAAAGTTTTTTGGGGTAAAAAGAAGAAAATTTATTTTTGTCCAAAGGGTTGACCTCTTTTTCTCCAAGCCGGCTAGCCACTTTTTACCTCAAATTTGACCACTTTATACCTCAAAGGGGTAAAAAGAGACTAGAGAAGCTTGAAGAAAAAGAAGAAGAAGAGAAATAGGGGTAGAGGGTGAGGAAAGCTTGAATGTGGGATGGTGTGAGGAAATAGGGAAGTCTGAAGAGGTATTTATAGGTGGAAATGTAAACATAGGTTATAAATACAGTAAATGCAGTCAAAAAAACGTGTAAAACTTGTAAAACACATGTAGAATCATGGTTGAAAAGCTGACCACACCGTCCAAAAAATGGCTGTTCTTGAGCTCAGACCCACCGGCCAACGTGCGTGAGTTAACGCGCGCACCGGTCAGTGGTGCGTGACTTAAGTCACGCTGCGTGATTTAACTCACGCAGAGGTATATATGGTATTTCAGTTGGGCGAGAATGTTTTGTGTTGGGTAAAAAGCATAATTCCTTATGATTTTGCTTATTTTCTTAATTCAGTGTGAGTTAACTCATGTTCGATATTTTTTCAGCGTGATTTAATTTACGCTGGCACTTTCAAGATCAATTGAATCAATTTAAAAAGTGATTAAATTGATTTTAAAAGTTTCAGATTGAGTTAACTCATGCTGAAAAATATCGAATACGAGTTAACCCACGTTGAATTATATGTGACATATGTGTGGATTGTGGACATATAAAAAGGATTTTATGCCTAGTGTTCAATGAAAATTGTTTAGGTACTTATTTTGCTCACAAACACCCAAAACTATCGAAAATATCTACAACGGAAATTAATTACCATTTAATGTCGAACAACAGTTAATTGTCGTTTAAAAGTGTATTTCAAATTGGTTTTATTCTTAAGTGAACACACAAGAGCGTAGGAGTTGGTAGACAATCTCTAGCAAACGTGCAAGAATGATTTCTCTCTTCATTCATTCATTGGCAAACATGTGGTCAGATTAAAAGAGAGAGTAATATGAATGATGAAAAATTGTGCTTTCTACATGTGGTTGAGATTGAAAGAGATAATAATATGAACAATGATCTGAACCCCAATTTACAATGAATGTAGACAAATTTTCTTTGTTTTGACTGAAAGTTAGTATGTTGTTTTTGTCATCAAGTTAGTGATACGAATATAGACAATTAGTAATTCATCAAATAAAGTATGAAGTGTGTGTACACACACACGTTTATAAGATATTTATATAGACGTCGGTGTTAGTAGAAGTTAAGAAAGGATTGGCAAACTGTCTCAAGTCCAAATTAGTAGCGGTTATGATGGAGTTGTATCTATATAGTATGTTGTAAGAATATGAAGGAAATTATTCAGAAAAGAATTCTAACCTTTCCTCCTTTTTATGGTGACCTATATATTCCTCCTCAAATTAGAATAATTAACTATTATTATTTATAACTTTCTATCATTGATGCTTTTATTCTCGATCTCATTTCAACTGATTTAATGACGGGGCAATATATTGCAGTGTTTGACAGCTTTGACGACGATGCCTATTGGTGAGTTCTTCGTAACGATAGATATTTAAATGTCCAAATTGATCAATGGTTTAAGCAATCAGCGACACCATATTTATGGGATACAACACCATATGACCTAAGTTGATGCTTCGTTTGAGCTAATTACAACCTCAGAGGACAAGAATGTTGTAGACCGATGGAGTTCAACCATAATTTCCAATGTCTATTTCTATGTTTAGTCACATTTTAATAACTTTTCCTCCAATTCCTGGTATCGGTTATCATCATCTTTAACCAACTTGAATTCTAATAGGTAATCCTAGAAACCATATGTAAAAATGTTTATTTTTCTAATTTCTGGCTACCATATGATTGCCAATATATAGTAGAGGTTTCTATACTATAACTGAATTTCATTTGGTTTAACTATGAAATAAAACTCAAAATGAATTTTTAATTCCTAACATTAAGTGTCGAAATAGAAAACAAACTCTTAAATATCTATTTGTCTTTTACAACGGTACAACTCAATTTGAAACAAACCAAATTATCCTTACCGACAAATTGAAGTCAAGCATGAATGGATTTCACTACAATAAAGAAAAAACAACATGGAATCAGATGCAGAAATAAAGTCAAGATTCGTCATCCTCGTACAGTGAAGAAGTCATAAAACCATATAACATGTTTCAATAGTCACAAAGTCAGAGTATGCCTAATATATAAAATATAAATGCTACTCCCAAAATTTTCAAAACCACAACCATCTTCTATCAGTCAAGCATACAGATATATAAATACACGTAACAATATTATTTATATCGGTAAAGTATATATGAAGTGACCATATAACCTACAAAACTACTTCCTCCATCCATAATTCACTACATATGGACCGTCCGGTCCGACTAAAATGAACGGTCCATACTTCAAGTTCGGTGTTTTAGATTTAAAAAAATATAAAATCATATTAAAATCTAGATCGTCTGATCAAATTGGCCGACTTCATGTAGTCACACCGCACACAATCAAAATACATTCATAACTTAGCCTTATTCTTGCAGATTTGGCTTTTGATCTCCATATCAGGAAAACCAAAAACAAATTGACAATTAGACTCAGCAACAATATGTTTCTTGATAAATCCAAGAAAAGTAACTCTTCCAGGAATCCTAGTAACTGCTCCCAAAGAGAGTTGACCACCCATTAAATCCCCTAATAAACCTGTCACATTGGATGCTAATTTATCAGCTTGAAGGGTAAGTCTACAAGGAAGAATAGTAGAACCTCTTGCAGGAATCAAACCAGGAAATATATCTGTATCTCCAACTTCAACACCTTTATACATCAAAAGACTAGTTCCATCTGCATGTTTGAAGCTTGCATGGTTTTGATTATCGACTTGAATCTTGAGATCTAGAGTAACATTGAGTTGTATGTTAATAGCAGGAAATGTTAGACGAGGTGATATACCTTCTAAAGTAGCTGAAACAACCTTTGTTTTTGGTTCTTTTGGCTTGAAAAGGGTGAAGGCAAGAATAACACAAACTATTACTAAAACTAGTAATAGTAACAACACTATACATATGCAAGTTACACATCTGTTTCTTCCCTTTTTTGGTGGATTCATCAAAGCTTGTTCTTCTTGATATTGTTTATTTTGTGAATCCTTCATGGCCCTTTGTTTTCTTACACAAGCAAAATTGAGAAATGGTGAAATAGAAATGCTACCATAAAGTTGGATGAATAAATGAGATTTGATATGTATGGTATGAAGAGGCTACATATATAAGAGTGGCAGTGACATTTTGCCAACCATAATATTATTAATGAATCTATATCTATGGGTGTAGTTGGTAGTTGTGGGGGTCCAATTGCATTACCTATGGAGAGTCAAGAGTAAATGCGCGGTTAACCATTACGTGTTGTAACTGCCACTATGTATGCATTGATTGCACTTATTAGCATGCTCTCTGCATATTCCATCAGGTTTAGTACTAGTAAGTTAATAGTATTATCGTCTAAATAAAAAAGTTAATATATATAGAATAAATTAATTTTATGTGATTGCGGTTCGAACATCGACTCCAATTCATGTGATTGTCTACAAATTTTAACTTAACTGGTAAAAAATT
The DNA here is from genome assembly GCA_946800305.1 of Medicago arabica. Classification (NCBI taxonomy): domain Eukaryota; kingdom Viridiplantae; phylum Streptophyta; class Magnoliopsida; order Fabales; family Fabaceae; genus Medicago; species Medicago arabica. The sequence goes on from OX326969.1 coordinate 38,251,978, forward strand.
GGGAAATTTTGGACTTAAACTAGGGATGAAAATTAGACCCAAGACAGATGGTAAAACCCCGCTTTCATAGATCTGGGTATTATCCGCAAATTTAAATAGATATGAGTATGGGTAAGAGTATTATACTACTCAGCCTCGCAACCTGCATATACATATTTATATAACATGATAAATAATTTTTTTATTTTTTATATATAATTAATTAATTTATTTAACTATTTAAGTCAAAGCTTACACCTAAAAACATCATAATACAATAATTGATCCCTCAATTTTTGAAGGATGTTTTAGATGTTTAACTCAACAATATCTACATTGTTAATTTGACTGATCTTATGGACAAAATGATTTTCTTTTTGAAAATGAAGGGTAAATACAACGACTTAGAGATGTAAACAAGATAATAATAATATAGAAAATGGACTATACATCATTTAATGAGAGTTTGACAATCTTATACCTGAATAGTGCTATAATATTTTGGGAATAATTCTAATTAGAGTTCTTATGAATTGTATTATTAGGAGAACCGGGCCTATATATAAGACCATTTTTTAACATTGAATTCTTCACCTAGCACAAAACACTTCCGCCTTGTCAGGAAGACCAAATGCTTCTGTATTAGTTAACTAACGCAAGTGTAAAACTATGCGTTAGTTAACTAACGCTGCGTGACTTAAGCCACACATGTGTTAAACACTGCGCAAGTTAACTCGCGCACAGATTTAACACATGCGTGAGTTAACTAGCGCACAATCTGTGCACAGAAGAGGCAGAAACCTCTCTTTTCCCTATTTTTTTATTTCTTCTTTCATACATTCATTCATTCAATTGCATGCATTTTTCATCATTCATTCAAGCAAGTCATAATTAAATTACGAAAAATAACGGAATAAAATAACGAAAAATGTCATAATTAAATTACGAAAAATAACGGAATAAAATAACGAAAAATGTCATAAAAACGCCAAATATACGCAAATGTCATAGGATTACAACCATATCCTTCAAAATGTCATAAAAACCTAGAAAATATCATAAAACCCTACTGTCGTGGACTCCTACTCCTCACCTGGTGAAACACTGTATAATCGGACCGGAGACTCTCCAAAATGCTTAATAATAGTGGATTTGAAGCCACCTCAGGAATCTCCATTGCATGCTCTACTCTGCCTCTCATGTTGCCGATGACCTGGAATGGATCGGGAGGATGTCTGGCCCACTGTTGCTTAACAAGAACCTGCTCGTAAGGAGGGACATGACGAGGAGGTTCCTGAGCTGCGTAGTCAGGAATGGCCGCAGGGGGTTCACAATATGATGTGATACTCTAACGAACCATCTCATGTACCCCATACTATGAGACCACGATTGGTCCTCTGGCACCGGTTCACCCCTCTACTGCTGGCTGAAGACATGTAGAGCAAACTTCAAGAAAGCCTGGGCAACGTCATTTGTCGTAGTAAGCTCAACAACTGTAGGAGACCTGGGCCGTGTCTGGACATACCCGTACTGCCTAAGAACCCGCTCTGGCAAGTGACGGACCATCATGTCTCTGTCGGTCATGATCCATCCGGAGTACTAGCATATGTCCTAAAAGGGCGTGATGTGTCGCCGTCTCTCGTACGGTCTCCAAATGAGATGAGAACGATCCATCACATCAATGACATCTCTATAGTGTCCAGGGTCCGTAAAGCCCCTAGGAGGTTTCCACCAACTCACAAGCGGGGCAAATGTCGGGTCGTACACATCACTAAGAACTCTCGGAATGAGGTTCCTGAAGTGCGCCAAAGTCCATCCCTGCAAACACAAAGAACCAAATATATATCAACACAAGTATTATAGAAACAAGGTAAAAAAGAAGAAAAACAAGGCACAAATTTACAATCCAATAAGTAAAGAAGAAGAAAAACAAATTACCACAAACAAGGTCATGTAACCACCACATGAGGCCACTGATGAATCGGAGGTCAGAGAGAGCTGCTCGTACATGAATTCTAGCCCCATCCCACCCCATGACCAGTCGTCCAAGTCGTCCATATCTTGCAGCGCAAGTAGCCACAACAAATTAATGTTTTTGCTGTTCTTGCGGGAAAAAATGGTCCATCCAAGCAAAAGCAACATAAACGCCTTAACGCAGGCCAGCCTAACTTGAGCACGCTCATCTTCCTCCTCCTCTGTGTCAATCTCAACTAGCTGATTACACCTATGCAAGAGATCTTCGTAGCGCCTCTTCAGTACACCAAATGAGATATACGGACCACCCTGTCTGGTCATCTCCCTAGCCGCATCCTCCGCGGAAAAAAGCAGATCCCATTGCATCATCTCCATCCCCTCATCACAGGTTAACTCTCTATCAGGAAGGAGCCTCCCAGTGATGGGGATGCCTAGGAGACACGCCGCATCATCTAGTGTGATGGTCATCTCCCCAACAGGTAGATGGAAGCTGCTGGTCTCCTCATGCCATCTCTCTGGCATCGCATAAACGAGCCCGTGAGAGATGTTTTCGTACCCACTACTTAGGAGGGGAGTTAGACCGGACAGATTCACTACATCCCAAAACCAATTGTTTTGTGCTCCCGGCTGAGGCACCGTCAAGTTTTTAAGGCTCAACTTCTTTCCGTGTGAGATACCTTTCACCCTATGTCTTTTCCGAAACTGAAATACAAAAACAAAAAACACCAAACAACACCGTTAAATAAATAATAAGTAAAATTAACTTTAAATATATTCTAACATAAATAGTAAAAGTAAAATAAGTAAATAAGTACAATAATAATTAGAATAAATTGTATAAATAGTAAAAGAAGTAAAATAAACATTAAAATATACTTACATCGGCATCGACTCATATCCTGCATGCCACATGTCCGCCAAATCGAGGTAAAAGCGAGAAGTTAGAAGGCCCCCCTGCATAGCCGTCTGGTCCGACCTCGTACACCACCCTCGGCACCCCCTGAAAACTACCCCCACCATCATCGTCCTGCTACTGAGGTTGAGCCTGCTCCTGCTCCTCAGGCTCCTCAATATGAGTCTGCTCCTCCTGCTCAACAACAGGCTGCTCATGATGCTGCTGATGCTGATACGCCTCAAACTGATACTGGTGAGACTGAGGCTCCACAAACTTATACACCTGAGGCTGAGGATCCTGATAAACCTCATACTGCGTCGTGTCCATCGCCTGGGATGGACCAGTCTGTGATGAAGAGGGCCCATCATCATCAACACTGGCAAGTCTCGTGCCCCTCACTTTCCCTCGACTTCGGCCATGTAAAGGAGGGACTACTGCTTGCTTTTTCCTCCGTGCACTACCAGTACAGGTAGGCCTCCCTAACCTAAGTCTGTTAGTCTTCTCCCTCTGAGACATATCTGCACAACACAACATTTTAAAAATCACAAAATCAATGACACATTTTCACACGGACATTGTCTCATTTCTAACAATTCAAAACAACACTAAAGTTTCGACAGTGTCATTTCAATCCATAATTTACCACATTGTTGTCAAACATACTATAATCAACATTAATAAACTATATTCTAACTAATTTCATCATTAGCAATCAAAAAAACCAAAAAAAACCATTTTGACATTTTACCAAACACATAGAGTGCAATTTTTAAACAACTAAGAAATCTAACAATTTCTAAACCCTAAACTACCAAATCGTACCATAAACAACATCTAAACAACAATTCCTAAGTTAAATCATCACTAACAATCATAAAAGCTAACATGCAAGCAAAAAATTTTAAAACCTAAAAATGTTAAATTTCTTCAAAAATTCGGAAATTTCAACCAAAAAAATGCAATGAAGTAGGATAATCATCACTTACTTGACATTGTGGAGGAAATTAGCTTTGAATGGCGCAAGAATGATGAAATTCGAATTTGGGGTGAAAATTTTTGAAGTTGGGAAGTTTGGAAAATGAGGGAAATGGTTGTTGTTATATGACTTAAGTAACCTTGCGTGACTTAACATGCGCAACACTACTTAAGTTGCGCACAAAATGTCACGTGCGCAAGTTAAGTCACGCAGCGTGACTTAACTTACGCAGGGGCATTTTCGTCAGTTCAGCTGAACGGAAGTGTTTTGTGCTGGATGAAGAGCAGAATTCTAAAATTTACGTGTGTGAGTATCTACAAGCCCTACATCTCAATATCAATCCTTCTTCTCCAATAGGAATAGCTAATAAGTTCTGCATGCTATTAGGAAAAACATCATCTATCGGAGATGCTCTAATAGTCTTACATATTTTTTACAGCTTGTAATAAATACTATGAAAGAAGCAAAAATTAATATATCAATTGTCAATAAATTTAATTAGCTTAAATGTATTTCTCATCCCCGTATTTTAGCTAGAATATGATTTTAGCCCCCCTATTTAATAAATTTAATTAGCTAAATGTACAATCCATGTTTTTTTACCCAAAAACTAGTGATTTTTGAGCCGAAAGGCGGAGATTTTGGCCCTAATTTCGAATTTGAAGAGAAAATACATGAAATCAACACTTTTTAGACAAAATTAAGACTGAAATTGCAATAATGTGGGAAACTCGAGGACCAAAAATTAATTAAACTAACGAGTTGTTGTGGTTTGAACACTGTGAATGCTAAGAGCACTACTGCCAACATAAACAGTGACGCATTATCTAGTTTAAGACTACACATCTATTTGTTTTCAAGTTGAAAATAGGCCGAATGCATGCCTTGTGACGCAAGAAATTGAATTTGGCTGTAGTCCTAAATATAGAGGCAATAACTGTTTTGTTTTCATCCTGCATTTATCAAACTTTTCATTTTCTAGTTTAAGAGAAAAAGGAAATTGATATAATCTATCTATCTATACTATTAAGCTAAAATTCTGTATATTACTATAACTATAACTATAGTCAAGAAGTAGATATCATCAGAATCAGAATATAGTAGCTATAGGTAATTCTGCTATACAAGACCATTGGAATTGAAATTGATGACAACATTAAGTGCAATAGTGAACTAAAACTTAACTCTACCTGACCTAGACAAATAATGTTAGGTAAGTAAGTTTAATTGACAAAAGCTACTACTCTTGACAACTTTTTCTTCTCAAACAAATATCTGAAGGTATACATAACCCTCAGTTTTTATATTTTTATTTTATATTAGCGTGCAAGCGGCCTGACATAAAAAAAAGAGTATGAAATCCAAACTTATTTTGACTTGAGAGAAAGCTTAGATTCCTTATGGATATCAGAAAACGATTCATGAAAAAAATATTCCTTGATTGATATATGATCAGTTGCAAAGAATTTGATTTTTTTCAAAATTTACCTACCATTTCCAATTAATCAACTATGATCATGCAATTGAAAATGAAGTTATTTATTGCTAATCGAACGATGATAGTAATATAAAATCACCTGGGACTAGTCCCCACATTGATTGTGTTATCCATGTGATGCTCACTTCTTGATGATACTTACCTTACCTTGATGATTATATCACAAAATGCGTAGCTCATATAGAGCCTCTGACACCGCCGACATTGACATGTTACAAGTTATCGTAATTTCTTTTTTGTTGCTAAGTTACAAGTTATCTTAATTTATGTGTATATATAGCCGCGACTTATATTTTTCCCTTTACCTTACCTATAAAATCAACCTAAAGTTGATGAAGTTACCAAATATTAAACAATTGTCCTAAGGGCATTTGTTAACATTTTACTTAGTTATAAAATGTCCATTTTTAAACATAATTATATGCATGCAACAAAGTATTGATTTGACCTATTTAAAATTAACATAAACAGAACGACCAATTTCATATAGAAAAGCGAACTCCAATGGAAAATTGAAACAATGACCAAACAAGAGGAACAAATAATTATAACAAGAAACGTATCAAAATGCACTTGTGAATTGAAGCTAGCTTCTGTTGAGCAATTCCTTTTATTTTTGTATTTTTAGTTTTTTTTTTCAACTCTTAAGTACCTTGGAGTCGTGTCTTAGAAATCGTGGTTGAGCATAACACAATCTTACGAACCGATTTGTGAGGTGAGGATTGCCCCCACTTATAAACACATGTTCAAGTCAACATTTCGTCTGATGTGAGATTCTTTAACACACCCACTTACGACCAACACTATTGGATTTGGTTCGTGGACATAATAGGTGGGTGGTCCGATAGCGGAAGCTGATAGCATGTGACCCAATGAATGTTGTAGGAGACTTTGACACAATCTTAAAAATCGTGGTTGAACCTAACACAAACTCACGAAACCTGCTTGTGAGGTGATGATTTTTCTCACTTATAAACACATGTTCGTGCCATCATTTTGTCCGATATAAAACTCTTTAACATCGAGTCTTATTGGTTACTAGTAATCAGTAGACAAAATTTGTTTAACAATTAAATTGATTTTAATATAAAAATATTACATAAGGTTGAATGATTAGATGAGAGGTAAATACATGACCAAACTCTATAGATACCATTATTATGTTAATTTAATTTTACAAACGACTAAATGTGATCCTTGTTTTTCTTGCTCTAGGCATTTTGCTAGAGATTAAAGTGGATCTTCACCCAATTTTTCTTTATTGAAGAATTGAAAAGGGTTTAAAGTTGGTAATGTGGATACTATAGTATTTTTTCAGAGTTTCCGTGATTGTGTTAGTTCCTAGGAAAAAGAATTCTATTAATCTAAAGTTCGGCGGATATACAACTAAAATATTAATTCAACTAGGAATTCTTCTGAACAATTCGTCTTCGAAAAAAAACAAATTATTGAAAGGATTTTAAATTCTCGACAACCATTTCCTTTGATACTGAAAATGGCTTTAGGTAGCAACGATGATGACACTAATTATTCTTCTCTTTCACCAACGGTGGAAGCAACGAAGAAGAAGCAGCAATTCACCGGAACCCTGACACCATCTTCGCCACTTCCCACTCTTACATTTGATCTCATCGCAGAGATTCTGTGCAGACTTCCCGTGAAGTTACTACTTCAACTTCGATGCCTCTGTAAGTCCTTCAATTCTCTAATCAACAATCCAAAATTCGTCAAAAAAACACCTTCGCTTGTCAACCACCGGCCACAAGCTCATGGTAACCTCTACAAAAAACAACTTGATGGGAAGTTAACACAAAACTATGGTAACACACCAATATGCAGCGGAAATAAAATTCCCCTAACTTGCAAGAATCTATGAGGAGCAACAATAAATAAATGGCAGCAGCGAAAGCAAATAAAAGACACAAGTGAACACCGATATTTTAACGTGTAAGGGTAAAAACCACGAGTCGTCCAGACCAATGAAATAGCTCCACTATAATCAAATATGGGTACAAGAGAGTCTCAAAAGTGATGCACAAACCATGCCAACAACTAGCCAAAACAACAAAGCAACAAAGCTTACAAAAGAGAACAAAAATGATGAAAAAATACCCAAATATACTGCTTCAGTGCACGACAGTTTTCTCCTAACCCAGACTTTGTTTCGATGATCCGAACGGTGAAAAGACAGACCCAGGTGTTGCAAACGTGCTGTCCAAAAATCAGCCCGATCCGACGGTTAACGAGTGAGAAATCACTGTTTTACTGAGACAGATTTGATAAAAACGGGAATTGCTTTCTCTCCTCTTTTCTCTCTTTTTGGTGGCTGCTTTTCCCTGACTAAAACCCTCTCTCCTTAACCCTCATAAGTGAGACATAATGGGCTAACATATTTGGGATTTTCTCCACATAGGAAGGGAACAACAAATCTCCCCCTCACAACTATGTGGAGGAAATCGCCAAACCGGCGATCTCACAACAAGTTTCAAACTTTCCTCTTGGTAACACTTTAGTCATCATATCAAAACCATTATCATCAGTATGAACTTTTTCTAACTCCAACAACTTAGCATCCAAAACATCACATATCCAATGATACCTCACGTGCTTGGACCTACTATGAAAAGTTGGATCCTTACCAAGATGAATAACACTTTGGCTATCAACAAATAACACATATCTGTTATGCACAAAACCTAGCTCCTGCAAGAATTTCTTCAACCATAACAACTCTTTGCATGCTTTAGTAATGGCAATGAACTCATCCTCTGTTGTAGACAATGTTACACATTTCTGCAATCTTGATTGCCAAGCCACAGCTCCCCCTGCAAATTTAATCATGTAGCCTGAAGTGGACCTTCTGGAGTCAATATCTCCAGCCATATCTGAGTCAGAGTACCCCACTAAGGTAGGATCATTTCCACAAAAACAAAGCCTCATATAAGTAGTACCACGAAGATACCTTAAAACCCATTTTACAGCATTCCAATGCTCTCTATCTGAATTTGATAAAAATCTACCGACTATACCAACAACATGTGCTATATCTGGTCTTGTACACACCATTGCATACATCAAACTACCCACAACAGATGCATAAGGAACTCGTTTCATATCAAATTTTTCATCTTCACTTGAAGGACTTTTTTAGAACTCAACTTAAAATGAGTAGCAAGAGGAGTACTTACCGCCTTAGAATTTTCCATCTGGAATCTCTGCAACACTCTTTTGATAGTGTTCTTGTGACATCCAAAGTTTTTTTCTCCTTTTTGTCACGGATGATTCTAATACCAAGAATTTGTTTAGCTGCTCCCATGTCTTTCATGGCAAATGACTCACCCAATTGCTTCTTTAACCTGTTAATGTTAGAAATATTTTTCCCTACAATAAGCATGTCATCAACATATAACAACAGGATAATGAAGTCATCGTTAGAAAATTTTCTAACAAAGACACAATGGTCAGAAGTAGTATTCAGGTATCCCTGGTCGCACATAACAGACTCAAACTTCTTGTACCACTGCCTTGGAGCTTGCTTCAACCCATACAGACTTTTTATCAGTCTACACACATAGTCTTCTTTTCCTTTAACTTGAAAACCATCGGGTTGCTTCATGTATATCTCTTCTTCCAAATCACCATGAAGGAAAGCCGTTTTTACATCCATTTGCTCCACCTCTAAATCTAGTGTAGCTGCAAAACTCAACACGGTTCTAATAGAAGACATCTTTACCACAGGTGAGAAAATCTCATTAAAATCAACACCCTTTCTTTGACGGAAACCTTTCACCACTAGTCTGGTTTTATACCTTAGAGACTCTGAGTTACTCTCATGTTTCACTCTGTACATCCACCTTTTTTCCAAAGCCCTTTTGCCTTTCGGCAATTTCACCAAATCATAAGTGTGATTATCATGCAAGGATTTCATCTCATCTTGCATTGCATCCAGCCACTTTTGATTTTCTTCACTTTCCATTGCCTCTTGAAAACACTCAGGTTCACCATCATCAGTCAAGGTCACATACTCATTAGAATCATATTTTGTAGATGGTTGTCTCTGTCTGTTGGACCTTCTAAGTTGAACTTTAGATGATTCGGGAGCATCACCAATATTCTTATCATGTGACATATACTCACCCTCCTCGTCACTAGTGGGAACATTCACATCATCTCCAAATTGTTGATCATCAACATGATCATGTGGCTCACCATTCTGAATATCATCATCAATAGTATCTTGATTATCAACAGAAAATCGAACTGGATCAATATGAGACGAATTGCCATCTTTCTTTGGTGTAGTCTTCTTCACTTTATCAATGTCTTCAATAGTTTGGTCTTCCATGAACACTACGTCACAACTTCTGATAAACTTTTTCTCTACAGGATCATACAACCTGTAACCAAACTCATCATGCCCATAGCCGATAAAAATACATTGTTTAGACTTTGCATCCAACTTGAATCTTTCATCCTTTGGAATATGCACAAAAGCCTTACACCCAAAGACTCTTAAATGATCATATTTGACATTCTTTCCAAACCAAACCTTGTCTGGAACTTTACCATTCAAAGAAATAGTAGGAGTGAGATTAAGAACATGCACCGCTGTGTACAATGCCTCACCCCAATAGTGTTTAGGCAACTTAGCTTCAGAGAGCACCTTACCCTCTCAATCAGTGTCCGATTCATCCTCTCTGCTAAACCATTCAGCTGAGGAGTTTTAGGAGGAGTCTTTTCATGTGCAATACCATGATTCTTGCAATAGACATCAAATGATCCACAATACGCACCAACATTGTCAGTACGAACACATTTAAGCTTCTTGCATGTTTGCCTCTCAACCAAAGCATGGAATTCTTTGAACTTCTCCAACACTTGGTCTTTTGTCTTCAAGGCATAAACCCATAGTTTTCTGGAACAATCATCAATAAAGGTAACAAAATAAAGTGCACCACCAAAGGATTTTACCTTCAAAGGGCCACAAACATCAGAATGCACCAATTGAAGCAACTCTGAGTAACAATAAATTGAGAAAAATCATCTAAGTGAAAAATGGAAAGAAAAAATGGTCGAAAATTAAATGAGTTTATACATGCATGAAGAAGTTAATTGCTCAAAATAATGGAATTTACAATGTTTAAATCATGTTATATTATAAGTGAAATGCTTGTCAATATGATAAAAAAAGGAGATTAGTGTTTAGTTAAAAAATAGAGTGAGTGTTTGTGTAATTTAAGAATACCTTAAGATGTTAGTGTAATTTGCTATGATAAAATAATTGAACTATTTATTATTAAATATTATGAAATGGTAAGCTAAAAATATGTAGAAATATTAAAAATAGTAAAAATTTCATTATTGATAAAGATATCGTTGAGTCCCGTGTATGAATTGTACAACAATATTATTATTTTGTGACTCATTTATCATATTTTCAGTGTTTTTATAGTCATATTTCTAAAAGATATAATAATTAATAATCTACAACAATAAAAATAATATTTTATAATATGACATGGTGGTCAGAATTTTTTGATTCTTTGTTGTTTTCGAAATATGTTGAGATCTACAAGTTTTAATATGTCTTGTTTGTCTATACTCCAGTTCTTCAGGTTTGAAAGAGCTTTTATGCTTGCTGGTTTGTTTAGGGAGCTGTTGACACTTGAGTTTTGTTACCGTGATGACGGTCGATTCATGAATTGTTTTTTGCAGAGGTTCAATTTTCATATTTATTTTAAACTTGGTTTCGCGCCAGTATACGGGTTCACTTGCTGATTAGTGAATTTTTGTTATGATAGATTTTGGTCGATCCACTTGATCTGATTTATTATATTGTATCCCCGTTTTTTGTTGTACCTGAGTCCGGTCTAATGTCCTCAGGCTCTTTATCTATTTCTTTTTATTTAATAAAAATTATCTTTTGACTAAAAAAAAGATAAAGAAAAAACAAAGACAAATTAATTTTAGAAAAAAAAGCAATCTTGAAAATGTGTAATTTTTTAAAAAGTAGGTATATGCCTTGTAATTAATATTTTGTAATTTTTTTAACTCTTTAGATATTTAAAAGTTGAATTATAGGAAAATTTGCTTTGATTGGTATTAAGATTAAGTTTGTTTGTTCTTTAAAAAAAGATTAAGTTAGTGTGTAATATCGAGTGAATTTGTTTTTAGGCTAAAATGTGGTTTTGGTCCCTGCAAATATGCCTAGTTTTGGTTTTAGTCCCTGTAATATTTTTTTTTGTTTTTGGTCCCTGCAAATATGTCTCGTTTTGGTTTTGGTCCCTGACCCCACTTTTGTGATGATTTGCACACGCGACACATGATGGTTGAACCCATTTATTAGATAAATAGTCCCTGCAAAATCTTTTGATTTTGAAAAAGGTCCTTGCAAAATATTTTACTTTTGAAAATAGTCCCTGGAGGGACTATTTTCAAAAACAAAATATTTTGCAGGGATCGAAAACAATTTTTTTTTTACAGGGACTAAAACCAAAACTATGCATATTTGCAGTGACCAAAACCATATTTTAGTCTTGTTTTAATTTGATTTTAAGAGAAAAAATAGGGGGAAATTGAAGGAAAAGACACAAAAAGATATAATTTTGATGATGTGTCAAAAAATTAAGAAGGCGTAAGATTGTATTTTTTTGTAGACATTAAGTTTCATAATTTTTTTTGGGTACAAAGTTTCATGATTAGAGAATTAGAGAATATAAGATTGTAATTTTTTTTAACTCTTTAAATATTTAGAAGTTGAATTATAGGAAAATTTGTTTTAATTGGGATTAAGATTAAATTTGTTTGTTCTTTAAAAAAAGATTAAATTAGGGTATTTTATCAGTTGCGTTTGTTTTAATTTGTTTTTAGGAGAGAAATTATAGAGGGTTGAAGCAAAAGACACAAATTTTTTGCTGACGTGTCAAAAAAGTAAGAAAGGAATAAGATTGTATTTTTGGTAAATATTAAGTTTCATATTTAGATATTTAGATATTAGATTAGATAGTTCACAATCATGCATTGCATTACTTGGTCTGTGATGATTTTCTAACATCGGAGTTAAGGTTTAGATGATATAAGTTTATAATGTCTTCTAGATGATATAAATTTGGTTTGAGTTGTTTGTGCTTCAAAATTTTGCACAATGCATTATGAAGTGAATATAATTATGATGTCATTTTTTTTGAATTTTCTATTTTAGCACAGATGTAGCCTTTTTGAATTTTCTATGTTACCTTCAGCTACAAGTCACTCCATCTAAAGGACAATTATTTTGTTTCTTTGTTTTTACTTGATTATGATTTGTTTTTAGGCTTAATTGCTCTTTTGGACCCCTAACTTTACAAAAGTTGCAGTTACGGATCCCTAACTAATTTAAATACAAAACAAACCCCTATGTTTTGAAACTTTGATAGTTTTGGACCCCAAGTGAATTGTTGACCTGATCGTTGATGACGTGGCACCCACTTCCCATTAGTGAGGTGCCACGTGGAATTTATTTTTATTTTGTTTTTTTTTAATTAAACCAACCATTTTTTAATTGGAAAGAATAAAAAAAAAATTAAAAAGGAAAATAGTGAAGGCCAGGCACGTGATGAAAGTTAGATACGAGTTTTGGACCTCTTTCTTTCATCTTCTCCAAACCCTCGTCATTCTCTCTTCTTCGCCATTTCCTTTTCTTCTCCATTTACAGAAAACGATTGTCGTAAAAAGTAAGCTTCGATTGTTTGATTACCTAATTTCGATTTAGTTTGTGTTACTATTTCGAGTTCCAGAACCAGGGTTTGTGTTGCTATTTTCGGAGAAGATGAAGTGGGTGGATAAAGGCTTGAATGGGAAGGACACTGGTGAAAGATCTGCTCGTCAACAAGAGAAGAAGATTCCCGACAACAATGCAACAAAGTAAGATTCGTTTTTGACTTTGCTTGAATATAGTGTTTGTCTTTTTGTGGTTGTTGTGTGATGTCTGCTGCATATAATATTGTAACTGGGGTCGTCTTTTGTTGGTTGTTGTGTTGTGTGATGTCTGCTTGAATTTAGTGTAGAAATGCTTTCTACATATGCTTTGTATAAATGTCATTGTACTGTATAAATACTTTGTACATGTTACTGTATAAATACTCTTTCAATGTATAAATACTTTATACGTTGTACACATACTTTGTAGAAATACTCTTATACACATATTATTGCACTTATACTATTGATTTTGGTAAGGTTTGTGAGTGTATTGAAGACAATATTTAATGTCATTTTAGCGGTTTTTTAACTGAGCTAGCCAATATTATATTGCTTGCAGGGCTACTGAGGACCACTCACTGAAGATAAGGTTCAGATACAATGGTTACTTTAGTGGGGATCCAGACTTAGAATACAAAAGGGGTGATACTTATGAGTATGGTGGCACATGGGATCTAGATGAAGTTAACATAATTGACTTGGACAAGCTAGTGAAAGAGATTGGTGTAAAGGGGGACTATACTGTATGGTATACTGTGGCTGGAGGTGAAGTCAAAGATGGTATTAGAGCTATTAAAACTGATGTGGATGTGGTAAGGTTCATAAATGAGTACAAGGCTGAGGAGAGTGTGACTTTTTACGTGGAACATCTTGATATAGCTGAACTTGATGCAAGATATGGGGATGCAGATCATTCATATACCCCTTTTGAATCTGAAAGTGGTACAGATCCTGAGTTTGTAGCTGCTGAAGGTGATGATTCTGAAAGTGATAGTGTTGATGGGGTGTCTCTGAATGATAGTGACTATGATGAGGGCTTTGACTGGACAGATGTGTTGCCTGACCAACTGATAAATTCTGCACCTGTGGTTACTTCAAATCAAGCTTTGGTGGTGGGTTCTGAAAGTTCAAGGAATCCTAATGCTACAATACTTGAAGATTTTGATGATGAGAATGGAGATTCTTCTGATTTAGATAGCAAATGCTCTTCTGATGATGATACTGACCGTGGTAAGCAAAAATTACATAAGTTCAAATTGTCTGATGAAATTGCTTTTGTGAAGGGACAAGTGTTCTCAAGTGCTGAACTAATTAGGACATCTGTGAGAGAGTTTGCTTTGCAAAAAAGGAAAAATATTTATGTTCAGAAAAGTGAGAGGAAGAGGGTTGTGGCTAAGTGTGCTGAGGGTTGTCCATTTTACATGAGGTTTAGCAAGGCTCCACCTAAAACATACTTTGTTTTAACTACTTATAACCTTGATCATAATTGTCATTACGGTGGGAGAACTAGATTGATTAGAACTACTTTGTTGGCTAAGAAGTTGATACCACTTCTGAAAATCACACCTCATATGAGGATAAAAAAACTGAAGGACGCTTGTAAAGAAAGGTGGGGGGTGATGTTAAGTAGCTATCAGATGTATAGGGCTAAGAACAAGGCTTTGGAACTTATCCATGGTGCCATAGATGAGCAATATGTCAATTTGAGAAACTATGCTGAGGAATTGTTGAGGAGCAATCCTGGCAGCACTGTGAAGATTAGGTGTAGTGATAGTGTTGATGGGCCAGTTTTCCAAAGAATATATGTGTGCTTTTTTGCATGTAAGAGGGCATTTGCAACTACTTGTAGACCATTGATTGGTCTAGATGGGTGTTTTTTGAAAGGAAGAGATAGAGGACACTTATTAGCAGCAATTGGGAAAGATGGCAACAACCAAATGTTACCAATTGCATTTGCAGTAGTGGAAGCTGAAACAAAGGAAGCATGAGACTAGTTTCTTGAACTGTTATTGGCTGACTTGAATGGCATTGATGTAAAAAAATGGTCTTTCATATCAGACCAGCAAAAGGTAGTGCAATTCTCACCAATTTACCAAATTAAAGATTATGTTAATTATAATTGTCTTGATATTTAATCATGTTCAAACATTGTGTTATTTGTTTGAAGGGACTTGTGAACACAATTGCATCAATTCCTGATACTCATGAGCACATATTGTGTGTTAAGCATCTATATGGGAACTTTAAGAAGAGACATCCAGGTGAGCATTTGAAGGAAGCAATGTGGAAAGCTGCTAGGTGTACTACAATGGTTGAATTTAACAAGGCAATGGAGTGCTTGAAGAACATTAATGAAGCTGCTTGGAAGGAGATGAGTGAGCATGCTGTAGGTACTTGGTCAAGGGCTGGGTTTAGTCCTTACACTTGTTGTGATCTACAAGTAAACAACATGTGTGAGATATTTAACAGTGCAATAGTTGATATAAGAGAGCATGCTGTTATATCTCTTATTGATGGGCTGAAAAGGTATATCACAGATAAGATAGTAAAACTTAGAGATTACATGATGAGGTATGATGGTCAAATTTGTCCAATGATTAACAAGCTTTTGGATAAGAGTAAGAAAGAAGCTGAGGGATGGTCCCCAAATTGGAGTGGAGATAGGGGTTATGCTAGATTTACAGTTTATAATGGCACTGACTCATATGCTGTGAATCTTGGAGAACATTCATGTGCCTGCAGGAAATGGGATCTATCTGGCATACCTTGTCCACATGTTATTGCTTGCATCTGGTATAATCAGAAAAATCCAGATGACTATGTGGCTCATTGGTACAGGTTAGTACACTTACTGTCTAGCTTTAACTTTAATTTAGTTTACAAAACACATTAGATAGGGCTTAACCATTTAATTTGAAATTATATAGGAAATCTACTTTTTTGGAAACTTATGACAACCTCATACTGCCTTCTAATGGACCAAAATTATGGTCACAAGTTGACTTTCCACCCATCTTGCCACCATATGTTAGAAGGGCACCAGGTAGACCCAAAAAACAAAGAAAGAAAGGTAATGATGAGAAGGTGAAAACTGGTAGTAGTAGTCAATCTGTGACCAAAAGAAACCAACACAGTATCAAGTGTGGAAGGTGTGGTGAGATTGGACATAATGCTAGGACATGCTATGGTAAACAAGCTGGTGACAGGATGCTTGCACCAGGGGAGAATCAGGTACAAACGTTAGTGTATGTTATTATTGTGTTAAAATTGCAACTGTTATTTGTATGTAACTTGTATTATGCCTATTTCAGACCAATCCAACTGTTAAGCAACCTCAAGCACCACCTGCAGCCAAGAAGAAAGCACCTGCAGCCAAGAAGAAAACACCTGTCAAGAAGAAAGCAACAGCTGCAACCACAACTGCTGCAACCAAGACTGGACTAGCTGTTGCATCCACATCAAATGTACCACCTGCAGCAACCAACAATGGACCACCTGCATCCACATCAAGTGTACATCCACATCAAGTGTACCACCTGCTGCAACCAACAATGGACCACCTTCTGCATCCACGTCAAGTGTACCACCTGCTGCAACCAAGACTACTTTGAACACAGTCTTCAACAAATCACTTGCAAACAACAATGTGGCAGCTGCAAGCAACAATGTGGCAGGTGCAAGCAACACTGTCAACAAAACTGCAAGCAACTCTGTGCAAACCAACTCTGTGCCAATTGTAAAGCCACAAATAGTGGGGGATAAAATACTAATGGTGCCTAAGAAGTGCAGGTATATTGGACTGAAGAGAAAATCTGATGAAATGGAGCCTATTGGAACACAGCAGTCAGTAAACAAGAAGTAGTGCCACCTTCTTAATATGTCTGTGGAGACTCTTTTGTTGGCATTTTATTTTGGGTTGTAATAGTTTAGTATTGAACCTTTATGTCATGTGTTATTTTGGAACACATTAGTTTAAGTTCTGTTACTTTCGAACTTATTAGTATTCAAACATGGTTGGTTGTAAGTTAAATCTTAATTTGGATTTGATATTTTGAAACTTAATCTCAGTCTTTTTGTTTTGTGTTACATTCTGTCCTCCATATCATATTTTCATATCATTATTTTGCATATGTTCATGAGTTCATAACAATACACAAACATTTTTCATTAACTTGCCAACATCAATGGTTACAAACATTCAGCTTCTTACAAACATTTTCATTACCCTGCTGAAATCACAGGTTACAAACATTCAGCTTCTTACAACAAAAAACAACTTAAAACTTAACTACATTTATCCTTGTTTCATAGCTAACCCTAGAGCTAAAATGTCAAACATGAACAACATCATTCCTAACACAACTATGACAATTACATAACTTCTTTCTTTCTTCTTCAATTCATCATTCTTCTTCAACAGTGCTCGAATTATTTTCTTCTGCCTATCAGGTACCTCAGGATCATACCACCTAAAAAAATTGCATTTTCTTCTGATGAAATACCTCCCACAACCGTGAAACCTTCTCCCTGGATTCTCATCAGTCCAAGAAGTCACCAATGGTGAATCAACACCACAATAACACACCAACTTGGTTCTGTGCTTCAATGTTGACCCACTAACAGATGAAGATGAATATTCAACCACCATTTTTGGTTTCCAGCAAAAACTGAGCAAGGAGGAAAGAAGTAACAGAAACCGAAATCGATTGGAGAAAGAAGAAGGATGAAATCGATTTAGAAGAAGAAGGAAGAAATCAATTTAGAAGAAGAAGGAGGAAATGAAATTAGAAGAAGAAGGAGGAAATGAAATCGATTTGCAGTTTGGGAAATTGGGGGTTTTTAAAACCCTAATTTCTTACCGTTGAACCATCACGTGCCTGGCCTTCACTATTTTCCTTTTTAATTCTTTTCAATTAAAAAATGGTTGGTTTAATTAAAAAAAACAAAATAAAAATAAATTCCACGTGGCACCTCACTAATGGGAAGTGGGTGCCACGTCATCAACGACCAGGTCAACAATTCACTTGGGGTCCAAAACTATCAAAGTTTCAAAACATAGGGGTTTGTTTTGTATTTAAATTAGTTAGGGGTCCGTAACCGCAACTTTTGTAAAGTTAGGGGTCCAAAAGAGCAATTAAGCCTTGTTTTAAATAGATTATGAAATATTTGTTAGTTGGTCTTGGATTGATACCAACCCTGTAAATCTTTTTTTACCTTGAAACAGTTTCACGGTGAAAGAAATTGTGACAACTGACAACTAGCAAACATTGATGTTGATCAAGCAACACTGAAACGTATTCTGTCTGCAAAATTTCAGCACAGATGGATTTAAAGAACTCAGTTATGCAGATTTTCTTTGTTCTTGTTCCCTTGTATACACAACCTTTAGTGCACTTGTAACTGAATGGTTCAATCAATGGTAGCTAACATGTTGAGTTCTAGTAGGGAATGATGTGTTTTATATTCAATTTGACACTCTTTAGAGATACCACGTGTTTTACACATTGTGTCCAAATAGTTTACAAATCTATTCGTATTGAGCATGAATAATGCATATTTTCTTGATATTAATTCTTTATATTTACGATGTTAGTCTCATTATAGATTGCTATGTATCATGTGTAGTAGTAGCTCCCATCAGCTGATTCATGCTAATTATATGTTAATTTACTAATTGACATGAGTAATGATTTTTTTTTTGGGTACAAATAAGAGTGATGATTTACTTGGGATAAATTGGAGGTAGACATGGAAATGTGGTGGGTTTGGCGGACAATTTCCTCCGTCAAACACATGTAAAAGTTATAATTGCATAATTTCTAATGTAAAAATTCTTACACAAATATATATCTTAAAATATAATCACAAGATAATTTAATATTATCAATTTAATAATCCTTGTTAATATAATCCTTAAGTAATATCAATTTGTTTCAAAATATCAAAATTTATCATTAAGTATATATCTATATACAAGATAATTTAATAATAGTCATACACATTTGAAACAAATATATGATTTTAATAACTTTTTTTAATACACATGATTGTTGTTATAAAATCATGTAAAAAGGGATGGAGGGAGTATATTTTTTAGGTTGTTAGACAACAACTCAACGCAGTTTTGAAATTATTTCTCTTTGTATCGAGTACTACTATATTTTTTGTTTTTGTTTTTACAAGT
This sequence comes from Medicago arabica, assembly GCA_946800305.1. Taxonomy (NCBI): domain Eukaryota; kingdom Viridiplantae; phylum Streptophyta; class Magnoliopsida; order Fabales; family Fabaceae; genus Medicago; species Medicago arabica. The sequence continues at coordinate 38,271,224 of OX326969.1, forward strand.
ATTACTATTTGATTAATGACATGAACTAATTTGTTTTTATACTTGTATCTAAGAAAAAGTTTGTTCTTATACTCATACACATTTAGAACAAATTTATTAACAATTTATTTTGAATCCATAATTTTTGTTATAAATTTTTATAAAAAGGGACGGATGATGCAGTATATTTTTGAGGTTATCAGACAACAAATGAAGATAGTTTAGAAATACATAAAATTTAATCAAATAATGGTAAAAAGCAGCTTCCTGTTGTGCTCGAAATAAATTCCTTAGACATAAACGAGGAGACTATCTTTAAGGATTTGAAAAAGCTCGGAGGAGAGGCTGCACAGCTGGGGCAAGTTCCAGAAGGGCTACTGGGGGAAGTCTTTGAGAAGATCAATACAAGACTTCTCTTTGTTGCCTCTAAAAAGAGGGGGTGACATCCCCCATAGATGAGATTCTAACTTTAATTAACCTTAAAAGTTAGGTTATATGTCAGATGACAAAGTTGGAACCAAATCTTTTATGGGTTGAAAACCGAACCAACCTTCTGGTCTGGGAGACTCCATATTAACAAAGAAAAAGTGGGAATATCGACCAGAAAGTCTTACAAACCGACTCGCCCAGTTGGATAGATAGGGGACCAAATATGTCTTTTTTAGAAACCTTTCATTTAGGGTTTATGAACAACTTTTAAAGAAATGATTAATTGTGTTGATTTTAATGATAAAATTAGTATCATTTACGCAAATACCCTTATTAATTGTAGTTAGTTGAATAGTTAAATTTGATGAAATTTAATAAATAAAAATATAACAATGATAAAAAGAGTAAATACTACATTAATATTCTAAAGTGACAATTATTTTTGGATATTATAAAAATACTAAAAAGACAATTAGTTTGAGACGAATAGAATAACGTGTATTAAAGTTTCTTTGGTGAGATAAACCAACTCATTTTAAATTTGAAAAATCAAAATAAATTAAATTTTTAAGTTAAATAACAAAAAGACATTTATTGAGAATAATAAATATCTTTATCCATCTGTACATCTTTGAATAAGGTGGCTCCACACATGGAAACAATGTCTTTACTCACTCTATTGAGCTTTGGAATGACTCACTTTTGACTTGAAAAGACGTTAATACTCTCATCTCTTCAAACCGACCCTCAAATTTAGTTAGTTGGGGACAATAAGCGGCGAGTAGCACGCAACACAAGTGAGTGTTTGTTTATCCGCATCACTAACTCAATTCACCACCATCAAATTCAATTCCAATTCCACATAACCAAACACTTCCTTATCCAAACCTAACCACCACTCTCTTCCCATTACTATATCATCAAATTCAACAGTAACAAACCACAGAACATTCCAGAATGGAGCCGTGGAACGAAACCGTAACGGAATCCGTTACAAACCGTTTAAAGCAATTTCAACAACGAAGCAATGAATCACCAACGGTATGGGTAACGGAGTTAATGGAATACTTTAACTCCGTTGGAGTTGAGTTACCGAGTTCCGAGTTAGTTGAACTTTTGGTTTCGCAAATGTGTTCTGAAAATGTGAAGGATCATCCTGCTACATGGAAGTTTCTTCATCATGCTCTTTCTTCTAAGCTTATTTTTCCGCTTCAGTTACTTTCGCTTTTAGCTTATAAGGTTTTTAGGAATCGCTTTTCTCTTCCTCATGCGTATGCTCTCTTTCTTCCGCTTCTTGATCAACATGCTTTCAATTTTCAACCAATCGCTTCGGTCTCATGCAGTAACAAGTGAGTGAATCTTAAACTAACTTTGCTTCTTTATTTACTACACTAAGTTGATAATTAATGTTTTGTGGTAATTAATGTATAAGCTATTTCTATAATTTAATAAGTTATGTGATTAAACTGTTTTCGTATGAGCTAAGTTTTTCCATAATAAGCTACATTTAAGAGTTTAACGAAAAATGCTGAACATAGTCTATGAATATGTTATAAGCTATGAAGCACGGATACAGACACGGACACGGCACAGACATGGACACGCTGACACTTTTAATAATTTGAAAAAATTGCACAATTCAGTGTAATTATATGTGTCGGTGTCGTGTTGGTGTCGGACACATCACATGTCCAACACCGAGACATGCCTAATCCAATGAGTGTTCGTGCTTCATAGGTTATGATGCATGTGAGAATCTCTAGTGTTGTTATCCTATCCTGATTCGATAAGAATCTCTAGTGTGTATCTATTTTGAACATTAATCTCATCTTCGATCCTGATTCGTTCTAATGAATCACTACACTTTAAGTGCTTATATCAATAGATAAGACTAAATGAGTTGTTCATTAGAAAATCCAAACACAACCTTATTCACTAAGCACTTAATAAGGTTAGTTTGTCAACTTTGCTCAAACCTGAATTATATTTTCTCGGTCTTTGTTATTTTCTATATTACCTTGTATATATTTCTCTATTTTTGCTTTCGAGAATCTATTATCCCACACAAATGCCTTGTACTCATAGAAACGGGCTCCGGTGTATAGAGAGAACCTCACCGTGTAACAAGTAATCATAGAAACAGTGGAACCCACCATTTTTTGTCTATTTCTATTAAATTAACTATGCTTTTTTGAATACCTAGTATCAATAGAATTTCTTATTAAAAGGTTAAATATTTGGAATAAATAAAAAAATCTTGGGAATGTTATAGTAGCAAAAGCCATTGGAAGTTTTATTTAATGGGTGTTGTTAACGAGTGCCCCCGGGCACTCTTTGAGGATTCCAAAAGAAGAAATTATTTTATAAAGAAGTCAAATATTTCGATTTCCAATGCATTGATTACACATATTTTCATAAAAAGTTACCATTTAAAGGTCTTAAAGAGTTCTCCGGGGGCACTCGTTAACATTTCCCTTATTTAATATATTGGAAGAATCCATTTTGTTATTAAATTAACTATGCTTTTTTGAATGCCCTAGTTGTATGTGGTTTGCTTTCTTGTTTCTAGTCCTAGTTAGTGATTTACTTAAGTTACATGATACTTCCTGAATATACCTTGATCAACAGTGGTTAATTCTAAAAATCTCTTTTTTGTTTTGTTTTGCAGGATAATCAAGTCCGTTGATTCTGTCCTTCATTTTTCTGAAACATTCAAAATTCATGATCTGGAGCTAGGGCATGTATTTGTGCTGTTCTTTTTTAACATCATCATTGCTTTGATTGACAGCACGTTAAACGATTGGGGATTACAAGTGAACTTTAATGAAAGATCGTGTTTAGTCCCAACAGTTGACCAACATATGGAAATTGATCATAATGTGACACAGAATTTAAAAAAAGGTGATTATCGGGAACAGATAAGGAAGAGAAATGCGATCACAGCCTTAGAGGTATTGGAAAGACTAAGTGAAAGCAAAAAATCAACAATTCTTCTGCAGTCTGTTCTCTTAAACATGTACCATCTCCCACCTTTTTATATTTTGGCCTTTATGTTTTGTCTTGAAAGTTTAGTTTGGTATTTTAGAATTGATTGCATCTCAATTCATCACCATTAATATCTCTAATCTTAACATCTAAATAATCAAGATGCTGAAATAATCTTTTAGCCTATTCCATTGATCTCCAAAAATTGATAATATCGAGTTTCAACATTGACAGACTGAATATTGTAACAACGATGATTTGCAGATATTTTAAATTTGACACTTCAGACACTGTTTTACTACTATATGACATCTCTATTTGATTCTCTACTGTATACCATAATATGGTTTGATTATGCTACTGATACAATCAATTTCACTTTAGCCGGTAAATGCTAGAATTCCTATCTGGTTATTTCTAGGTGGTTTGCTAGAATAAAATCCACCACCGTGCGTTGAAACAGTAGTTTGAAGTAAATGGTTCCATTATCAGATGGTCTGGGAAATTGTATTTAACAGCACATATGCATAATGCATTATGCCCCCGGTAGTCCTGGTTTCTCTTGTCTGAGCACAACCATTTATTAGTTCTTCAAGTGTTGATGTTAGTTTACTTACATAAATTTTTATATGAATTTTATTGTTCATATATCTTACTTGCTTTCTAGGAGTTGTGTTGGGAAGCTGACGATCTGTTTTCCCTATTTTGTGTTTCATCATATTTGATAGGCCTGAAAATTTCAATTGCCTCCTGCAGAGGCTTCAATTTCTTGAATCCCTTGACTTACCATCATCAGAATCAAATCTAGTAAATCAAGTCCTTAGAAAAGTGTCTGCAAAAATCCGCGGAGTGTCTCATTTTGATTACCCCCTAAATAAGCATCAGGTGGTTGGGATAAGTGTTGATGTTGGACCATGTAAGACACTGTTGAAGTGCAACTACAGATCTTGTTGGATTCCTTTGGACATTTATATGGAGAATGCTATGGATTCTAGACAGATTCCCATCAAATCAGCTATTGAGGTGCTTACAGGTAAATCTTTGTGATGGTTTTCATTGGATTTGTCTTTGCTTGCTGTAATTGTTCATTAGTTATTTAGGGTTTATTTTCTGAAAGTTATTTATTAGATTTATCTTTGGTTCCATTATTTTGGGTTTGATTCAGGTCTTTCTTAATGTTCATGGCCTATTTGCAGAAGGAATCAAGACACTTCAAATATTTAACCAGGCTAGCTGGCATGAAACTTTTCTAGCTCTTTGGCTTTCAGCTCTCCGGCTTGTGCAGCGAGTTGAGACTGATTCTCTCTTTGATTTTTTGTTTTCATAGAAGTATTAACAAAATAACTAATATTTCCCCTCTCTTGGTACATTGCAGGAGCGCGATCCTCCTGAAGGTCCAATTCCCCATCTTGAAGCCCGATTATGCATGCTTTTGTCTATCGTCCCTTTGACAATTGTGAATGTTCTAAGGGATGACACTGAACATAATCTGTCTACCGTTCCAGTTTCTGTGGGATCAGAATACAAACATGAAATGAAGAGTGATCATTCAATGAAACTTGGGCTGATTTCGTCTGTTCAAGTGCTTGGACACTTTTCTGGTCTTCTCTGCCCTCCTGCATTAGTTGTTGATGCAGCCAATCAGGCAGCTAGAAAAGCATCTAGCTTTATTTATAACTCAATGAAAGAAAAGGGTGAATCTTTCACTAGCATTAATGCTAATGCCAATTCAAATGCAGGTAGGTTGATTTTTGTCACTTCAAATGTGCTTCCATTATTTCGTTCCTACTTTATTTACGATTATTAAGGACTACTATCACATGCATACAACTTACTCCTTGTTTTTTTGTTTTGTTTGTGCATCTCTATATACTTCAAAAATAATTATCTTTTAGGTGGAAACTTGAGGCATCTCATAGTGGAAGCTTGTATAGCAAGAAATTTAATGGATACATCAGTGTACTTCTGGCCTGGTTATGTGTCTACACCTGTTATGTCTTTGTCAGATTCATCGTCACTAGGAAAATCTCCATGGTTAACATTTATGGAAGGAACGCCATTGAACAATTCTCTTATAAATGCCCTTACGGCGACACCTGCCTCAAGGTACATTTTTATGCAAAATAGTGATTCAATTTTGGTATTATCTAAAGTACTGATGATTGGTTTTCACAATTTTTCTTCCATACTAGCATTGCGGAGATAGAGAAGTTATACTATATTGCATTGAGTGGATCAGAGGTGGAAAGGCCTGCAGCTGCAAAGATTATATGCGGTGCATCCCTCAGCCGTGGATGGTATATTCAGGTGACAAATCCTATTCCTACCAGAATACTGGACCATTGGAAGTCCTTTCAAAGAAAAGTTTCTTAAATTTTCTTCAAAGGTTTTCTTGGATGTAAGTTCTTTATATGAGTGCTCTCTGTCTCCGTCTCACACTAAAGATAATCTTGTTACTAAAGGAGAGAGTAAAATCATAAATTTAGGTTTGCATATTTGCAATAATATAATAATGTAAATATCAGCTTGAGAACAGATTGGTGTTTCAATTCCAACAAATAGTTCCAGGGGGAGGATTGCCCATGTGATTATAAAGGGCATTTTGGCTATCTACCTATTAGGGATGTTAATTAAGGGAGCTAGAGTTAGTTTTGATTAGTCATAACTTCTGTTTCTCTTTTCTTCTTCAAAAAGGGCAACCTGATGCTATGAAGCTCTCATTATGGCGAGGTTCAAAGAAGGATTCCACATAAAATAATGGTCTTCTAGTCGCAAGGCAGCAACTTCAATCATTGCTTCAAGGCTCCCCGTCATCCTTGCACCTAAACTAAGAATAAAATTTTCCCACGCTTCTGTTCTTTGCAATAATGACACTTGGGGCTAAGCATCATGTGAATATAACATGTTAATTTTACATCATTTAAATAATTGTTTTGTCCTTTGTTATACCGGATAATGGACTGATATTTGAATACTCCAGATCTTGGTATTGTGTTTATGAATATTATGTTCCTCATCACTTATTGTTTCTGATGTAAAATGTTGTCTCCTTTGTAGGAACATGTGGTCCACTATGTAGTCAAACTACTGGCTTGTCCTGTACCTCATAGTAACTCTGGAACTCGAGGCCTCTTGGTTGATGATATGTCCATGCTAAGTGCTGTCCTCCGTGGAACTTCCTCTGTTGATACAGTTCACATACTTTCTTTACATGGTGTAGTAAGTGATTCACTTTAACAATTTATTTGATATTTGAAGGCTATATGAATATGATGCCCCATTTTGATTCTCTATTTCAAATTTCTAAGAATGGACATTTTTGGGGTTCACTTGATAGTTGTCAGTCATTTGCCCATGTTCCAGATATATAGTGTTGGGTGTGTGCTAAGATCCCACTCGACTGATATGACCAAATAAGTTCTTATAAAGCTTAGGCAATCCTCATTTGTCGAGCTAACCTTTGGGGCCATGTTAGACTAATTCAAATTCTAAGATGATATAGAGCCTATCCTAGATATGTTATTGGGCCACCTGCATTTGTCTATACTCTAGCCTCTATATGTCTAGTCTAGTTCCAAATGTGATGGGGGTGTGTTGAAATATGCCTCCTACATTTGTCCACCCTTCCACCGTCTACACATGGGTGTAAAGCGGTGACCTGAGGTCCTTCGATTAGAGATTTGGCCAAATTTGTTCTTTTAAGGTTTTTTTTGTATAAGGTAAAAATAAAGATTAAATATATATTTCGTCCCCCAACAAAAAATCAGTTTTAGTTCCCCTTTTGAAAATTGACATACTTTGCTCCCTTGCATTTGAAATGTGTCAGTCTGTGTTTCCCATGTATTTTGAAACTTGTTGTTCGTGGTCTCTGGCAGACATCAAAGTGGGTATTAAAACCGAATGAATTTTAGAAACCATTAATGACATATTTCAAAAGTCGAATGTGAAAATTCTCCACTTTATAAAGATTCAGACAAACACTGAATTTTATTAACTTTTGAGGGACAAAAACATATTTAACCTTATAAATTAAGATGGAAAAGATAACTAAAGAGGAATATTGAAAGTTAAACGATTCCTTCTAGTTCCAGATGGGGATTGAGGATGCACTTGGTTAAGTAAGTTAAAGTAGCATTAAAAAAAGAAAAGACTTGACATAAATAGTTAGTTTATAGTTCAAATGTCATTCCTGAGCTATTAGTATATAGACTTCATTCTCAAGCTTAATTTATTTTCCAGTCACTTTTTGATGTCAAATGTTTTTAACAAGTTTTTTGTGCAGGTTCCCACAGTTGCTGCTTCTTTATTGCCACTTTGTGAAGCATTTGGCTCCATTTCACCGACTCCAAATAGCACAGGCGATCAGTCTTCAACATCAGTTTACATGGCTTTTTCCTTAGCATTTCTTTTCCTCATTCGTTTATGGAAATTCTGTACACCCCCTCTTGACCAGTGCATCACTGAAGGAGGAATTGCAGTTGGAGGTTTGGAGTATCTTTTGTCATTGCACAATAACTGTGTCATGTCTTCCCAAGATAAGCAAAAAAGCAATCAAAATCTCTTTGATTCTGCATCATTTAAACCTGTTTATATTGATTCATTTCCAAAATTACGGGCGTTGTATTGTCAATACAAATCTTGTGTTGCTTCAACCCTTTCTGGTATTTCTACCGGAAATTCCATTCATCAAACTGCTAGTGTAATCTTGAGCATGATTTACCAAAAGATGTCCAAGGGTGGGATTTCATCAAGTAATTCTTCATCACCAAATAGCAGTAATGCATGTAGCTCTCTCATAAATTCTGGTGAAGATGCTCTTCAAAGACCTGTGCTCCCTGCATGGGAAGTACTAGAAGCTCTTCCTTTTGTACTGGAAGCAATCTTAACTGCTTGTGTTCATGGGAGGCTTTCATCACGAGACTTGACCACAGGTTTGCTTGATGCTATATTTACTTGTATGTGAATCAAAGATTCAAGTTTTATTTGTTTTCACCAATTTGACCTCTCTTTCGTCTTTAATAGATGATAGCTAAATCATGAAAATTAAATAAAGTTGCCGGTTCCATTTCGTTTTTGCCAATTTTCTTTTCTGATATCTTAATTTTGTCCCGCCGGTCTTAGTCCATGTTCTAAATCATGTTAAGTTCCATTGAAGTTACTATCATTGACTTGTAATTGTAGTACAACGATTAAAAGAGTTCACATCAAATTAGGGTAATTTCGGTACACTTATACTTACTAAATTGTTATAACTTATAATGCAACTAATAAACAGAAATGAGTTGGTACAGTCAGAAAAAGTTTACTGGACAAAAGGTGCATGTGTTTCCGGTGCATCTTATCACTGTAACTCATGTGCCATTTCACTTTCAGGTCTGAGAGACCTTGTTGATTTTCTTCCAGCATCAATTGCTGCCATTATTGACTACTTTTCTTCAGAAGTTACCCGTGGAGTATGGAAACAGGTTCCAATGAATGGAACAGACTGGCCTAGCCCAGCAGCAGTTCTTCATTCTGTGGAATCAGAAATAAAGGCTATACTAACTCATGTTGGCGTTGAGGTTCCAAACTGTTCATCTGGTACTTTCCTGGTTCTTATTCTACTATACATGTTTGATATTTACTAGTTTCCATTATGAGTCCTACCAAATCCAAAACAAATCATACATATCTACATGCTTGGGCAGATAGGTGGAAATTACAAAGATAGGCACATGCAAAAACATTTTGTATGTTGCCGGAAATTGTTGTTGACTTGCAGTGACCAGAATAAATTTGTCTTTCCCCTCTTTCTAAGGAACCGGTTATGTTATGATTTCATCAATATTTTTAACGAAGATTTTTTTCTCTTCCAATTCTCTCTGATGTTCATATTGTTTTGTCTGTGTACATTTACGTCGATAGCCAATTCTCTCATTTCTTGCATTTGGCTGACTTTCTCATTTGAACTACACTCCATGTGTCTGTGCATGTATATATGTGTTAATAAGTAGGTACATAGGGTTGTGTGTGTGAACGAGAAAAGAGAAAAAACAGTGGTGGTTTTTTTTTTCCTTGATTGAGAGTATGAAATATAAGCAAATATTTTCTCCATGTATTTCTGTGTCAGAGACAATATGGATGAGAATATGAATTTAGCACCATCATTTCTTAAGAAAATCAGAATTTTTTATTGTTTTCTCATCTTTTCTAATCATTTATAAGGGTACTTTAGATTAAACAATCCAGTGATAATTATTACATTTGCATTACTTACGAGTTAAGTCTTTGTTTCTGGCAGGAGGCTCGCCAGTAACGCTTCCATTACCAATGGCAGCTCTTGTCAGTTTATCCATTACTTTTAAACTTGACAAGAGCCTGGAGTACATCCATGCTATCACCGGAGCTGCTTTAGAAAATTGTGCATCAGGTTGCCCTTGGCCTAGCATGCCTGTAATTGGATCTCTGTGGGCACAAAAGGTTCGCCGCTGGCACAACTTCATTGTCGTATCAGGTTCCCGCTCTGTGTTCAGACATAACAATGAATCCGTTGCTCAGCTGGTGAGAAGTTGCTTCACCTCATTCCTTGGAGTATTATCTGGTTCAAACTCAAAGTTGACTGCTGAATGTAGTGTGAATGGCCTGTTGGGTAGTTCCATTACTGCCCCTGGTGCCTTTCCTTTTGTTGCACCAGGATTCCTTTATCTTCGATCCTGTCGAAATATACACAACGTGCAGTACCTAAACGATGTGATTGTGGGTCTAGTGACAGAGTATTCCAATGAATTGGCCGGAATAAGGGCGAGTTCTGGATCTAGCCGCTTAAAATCCAATGAATCATCACTATTCCTAGCTGCTCAAAGTGCAAAAGAAATGGCAACACTTGGTGCCAGTCTCTTATGTTCAGCTGGTGGTATTCAACTGGTACAGGAATTGTACAAGGAGACTATTCCTACCTGGTTGCTGTTGTCAAGGGATGTGAAGCGCAAAAATGATAATGTGATGTCATATATTCTTGAGGGCTATGCTATAGCATATCTGTTGACATTGTCGGGATCAATTCTATGGGGTGTCGGGACCAAGTTACCATCACCGAAACTGTCTAGAAGGAATCACACAATTGGAGTCCATTTGGACTTCTTGGCAGAAGTCATGGAGAGAAAAATTTCTCTAAGTTGCAATCCTATTACATGGAAAACTTATGTTTGTTGTTTAGTAGGATTAATGGTTAGTTTTGCACCTGCATGGCTTCAAGAAGTGAAGGTAGATAGTTTGAGGAAGTTGGCACATGGATTAAGCAGATGGAATGAACATGAACTAGCACTTTCTCTACTACAAAGAGGTGGGACAGCAGCCATGGGAGCTCTTGCGGAACTTGTCAATGTAATTGAGTTTGACCATAAGAAGCCATGCTCATAATTCAATACAACTGCAACTTGCAATTTCCTCTCAATCCTGTGAACTATAGCTGTAGTGTCATAATTATAATGTACTGCACCATAGTTTTGGTCAAATATTTTTTAGGAAAATTATTGCATATTAGGAATGAAATTATTTATTTATTTAGTTTGATAATTTTATTTCGGTGTTAGTTAACTAATTTATTTATTATTCAAGTAGCACTAATTTTATAGTTAATTTCGCAGACAGAAAAGAAAGTGTACTAATTTTACGGTTACAATCATAGTTTTAAAACTCGGCTCGGTCATCGACTCGGCACAGGCACTAAGTCACTGAGTTCAGGTCATTGGTTGAACCGTATGGCAAATCGGATGACTCGGTTAGATAACCCGGTGTCCAGATTAAATTTTTATAGGTATTTAATCAGATTAAATCGGATTGAACCGGTGACTTGATTACTCCAAAAACTAAAATAATAACATATATAAAATAAAAATAAATATCGAACAAATATAATTTCATAGACTAATCATTCATGTGATAAAAAAAAGCGAAGAGTAATTATCCATGAGCTTTAAATAAAATATTTGAGCTTTATAATTATATTTTTTTAGGGAAGCTTTATAATTATATATGTCTATGTTTTTGTCCGTTAATATTGTAAGTTATTTTTATAAAAAAAAAAAAAAAAGATTGATAGGTATTTTCTTTGTAAAATATTAACGTAATTTTGTGAGGTATTTTTATCAACTAAAAAATAATAATTGATGGGTATTTACTTTGTACGGTATTCAATATTTTGACAGTTATGGTCTTATCCAAAAATTTATTTAATATATTCTTAATAAAAGCAAATCAAAAACACAAAGAACAAACGTTTTAGTGGTTAGGAAGTTGTTTTTTTTAATGGGAGTGTCGCCAATTCAACTCACATCTGTGCTAGTTCGACCCATAACTCGGCCAAATCACCGGTCTACCCATCGGTTTCTGGTCGGACCGGCCAGTTCGAGCCGAGTTTCAAAACTATGATTACAAGGGATGCTACACTCTGATATGCACATTGCATGTTGTATTAGTACCATTCAACTAATTTTCTTATCAAGACCATTCAACTAATTAATCAATTTTTTTTTAGGAATCTAATTAATCATATTATTACTGTTATGAACAATAATGAATAAAAATTGATATTCGTCCATGACATGAGTTACAAGAAGAGGAATATTACAAGACGGGACATTCAATAATAAAGGTCTAACAATATATCAAAATTAAGATTGCACAAATAAGATGAAGTTTCTTTGTACAAACATTGTAATTTGTGAGTGACATAGGTTGACTGAAATTATTATTTTACATTTTGGCATCGTGCATCACATTTTTATTATAAAATTAAAGGTAGTGTTAACTTGTGCCCTTAAGACACATGTTAAGAAACTTAAAAGAAGAAATATTCTCTAAAATTGTGTGCATTCAACTCATTAAAAAGTTAAAAGTTAAATATAATGCATACTTTTCAATAAACTATTTCCATATTTGATTCATTAACTTGTGCCTTAAGGGTACAAGTTAATATTTCCCTTAAATTAAAATTATTATTTTACTTTTTTACGCGTGAAACCAATTGTTTTGAAATTAGCCTTAGATAAACAAAGAAATGACAAATAGCGGTACTTGTAAGTCGGTTTTGTGGATTCAACAACCTTTTATACTAAAACCGATATAGTCGTACACTCAAGGTGTATCAAGTTTTTTAAACGGGGACCAATTTTTGCAATATCGCAGTCACTTATTTCACCATCTAGACAAAGACACTTACTATTTTTATTTTTTATTACATGCAAAGATTCCGAAGTGCCGATAATCTTACTAGGTACGAGCACTACTTAAGTGCTTTATGTTGATTGCAATTTGACAGCCCCTCAGATTCTGAAACTCATACATACATGAGTGTCAATAACAACGTCGATAATTGGCCCCTTAAGGAGTTCCATGTTCCTTCACATGAGGAACCCCATACGAGTATTGTTCGCCCTGCAATTAGAGCGAACAATTTCGAACCGAAACCCTCTTTGTTGCAAATCATGCAGTAGAACCGGTTCTTCGTAAACCTGACGAAGGACCTGAACATGCACATGTCAGTGTTCGTGCAATTTGTTGATACACTAAAGTGTCATGGAGTCGATCTAGAAGCCATTCGACTTCGACCCTTTCCATTCTCCCTAAGAGATAGAGCTAGAGCATGACTACAATCTCTCTTGTTAAACTCAATTATCACACGAAATTTGTTGAAAAAGGCTTTCCTATCAAGATATTTTCCCCGAGTAGGACAACGCAATTGAGAAACCAAATCACTTGCTTTAGACAAGGAGAAGGGGGAATCACTTTTTGAAGCTTGGGAGAGATACAAAGATTTGATGAGAGCTTGCCCACATTACGTATTAGAAAAGTGGCTAATAATTCACACCTTCTAGAATGGTATACTTTATAACATAAGAATGACCATTGATGCTGCTGCAGAAGGCGCTTTCATGAATAAGCCATTCACTGACGCCTACAACCAAATTGAGGACATGGCTTAGAACCATTACCAGTGGGGTAGTGAATGCTCCAGTTGAGAAATCATAACCAAAGGCAGGGAGGTACGAAGTCAGTGACTTCGATCACATGAACGCTATAGTTGATGTTGTATTCCAAAATTTAGATAACTTGAGCATCAGTGATCCCACCTACTGTAGCTGCTGTGACTCCCAATTGTGAAATTTGCGGAGCCTCTGGACACATTCCTGCCGAGTGTCAACTATTAGCTGAAACCGATCAGGTAAACTACGCGCAAGGTAACTCGACAATCCTGGATTGAGAAATCATCCTAATATTACCTACAAGAACAACAATCTCACCTTTGCGCCTAGTCCTCCCCCCGGTTTTCAAAGCCAAATAGGAGCCCCCATTGCTCCTGCACTTCTGAAAAAGTCAAACCTTGAGCTGATGATGGAAAATTTTATTATGGCCCAATCCTAGCAAAACAAATATTTCTTGAACCAAAACATCCATACCAACGAGATGATAAAGTAGGTGGAAAACAAATTTGATGCTATGGACACTCATAACAAGATTTTGGTAACATAAATTTCCCAAGTGACCCAACAACAAGCATCTGGAGCTGCACCTACCGGGAAAATCTTGTTGGGACACTTGGGAAATATGTGTTTCCAACATCTTGTTGTCATTGGCCATAAAGTTGACTTTGTTTGCCAGCTGCATTATCATCTTGTTGGTATGGATGTTTTGGTTCAATTTTTGTTTTGTTTTGTTGGGACTAGGCCATGATAAAAAATTTCATCATCAACTCTAAGTTTGACTTTTTAGGAGTTGCGGGAGCAACATGGGCTCCTCTTTGGCCTTGAAAGCCGAGGGGAGGACCAAACGCAAATATAGGATTGTTGTTCTTGTAGGAAAGATTATGATGATTTATCAATCCAGGATTGTACAAGTTACCTTGCGCGTAGTTCACCCAATCTGTTTCAACTAACAGTTGAACTCGGCATCAATGTGTCCAGGGTCTTCGCAAATTTTACAATTGGGAGTAACAATAGCTACAACGAGTGGTTGAGTGATAATCAGGTTATCTAACTTTCGGTGTAGATCATCACCTCTAGCGTTCAAGTGATTGAAGTCACTGACTTCGTACATCCCCGCCTCTGGTTGTGATTTCTCAACTGGAGTGTGTTCGTTCCCCCACTGGTGATGGTTCTGAGCCATATCTCAATTAGGCCGCATGCGTCATTAAATTACTTATTCATAAGAGCTCCTCCTACAGCGGCATCAATGGTCATTCTTGTGTTATAAAGTAGACCATTGTAGAAGGTGTGAATTATTAGCCACTTTTCTAATCTGTGATGTGGGCAAGCTCTCATTAACTCTTTGTATCTCTCACAGGCTTCAAAAAGTGATTCCATTTCTCTTGTCTAAAGCATGTGATTTAGTTTCTCAATTGAGCTGGCTTACTTGGGGGAAAATATCTTGCTAGGAAAGCCTTTTTCAACAAATTCTATGTGGTATTTGAGTTTAACGGGAGAGACTGTAGCCATGCTCTGGCTCTATCTCTCAGGGTGAATGGAAAGAGTCGAATCTGAATGACGTCAACTCCATTACATTTTAGTGTATCAGCAAATTAAACAAACACTGATAGGTGCAGGTTTGGATCCTCCATCGGGTTTCCGGAGAACTGGTTCTACTATACGATTTTCAACAGAGGGTTTCAGTTCGAAATTGTTCCCTCTGATCGTAGGGAGAACAATACTCGTATGGGGTTCCTCCTGTGAAGGAACAACAAACTCCTTAAGGGGCCGATTATCGACATTGTTATTGTTACCCATTTCTGTCTGAGTTTCAGAACCTGAGGGGGTGTCAAATTGCAATCGACATAAAGCACGTAAGTAGTGCTCGTACCTAGCAAGATTACCGGCACTTCGGAATCTTTGCATTAAATAAAGAATAAAAATAATAAGTGTCTTTGTCTAGATGGTGAAATAACTAACTGCGATATTGCAAAAATTGGTCCCCCGACAACGGCTTCAAACCGTGAGTGTACGACTATATTTGTTTTAGTATAAAATGTTGTTGAATCCACAAAGACCGAACTTACAAGTACGACTATCTGTTGTTTCTTTGTTTATCTAAGGTTAATTTCAAAACAATTGGTTTCACGCATAAAAAGTAAAATAATAATTAATAATAAGAATGAGAGGGGAAAACGATGATTTCTGTCAACCTATTTCACTCACACAAATTACAATGTTTGTTCATAATGAGAATATAATTTTTGTATAGAAATACCAAATTAGAGACACTTCTGCTTTCGTAATCCGTTATCGGATTTTAGACGCGTAAACCTTACCAACTTAGCTAGGCTCATGGGGCCGTAGGGTTTAATTACATGTCTAAAATTCCCTTTTATAAGTTAGTAAGTTCTTGGTTAATTAGAAAAGTGTTTTCACTACTTATTTAGTCAACAGTCTGAATTTTCTTAGTCCAATACCGTTGCCATTCTTTCGATGCGTAAAAGATATTTATATGTTTCTACTTTCGTGTTAAAGCTTTAATTTAAAACAGAAATTTTCTCAACAGCAAATTCATTCTCATTATAATCAAACGCACGAGTAATCTACATGAGTTCCGTCGGTATGGCGGTCCTCTCGTTTTGATAAATTCATGGTAAAAACAGTAAAAGATTGAAACCTGTTAATTGATGGAAACTCAAGGAATAGCCACAGCCTGAAGCAATTCTCACCAGTTGGAATTGAACAGAACAACCACACAGTAATAATTAATATATGTAATACGGCACTAGCAAGTTGGATGCGTTGGCACGGCAGTGTTAAATTTCAAGCAATGACAATTCAATGAAACAGCCGCACAGGAATATGGAAAATATATATAATACGTCCGCCCGCAAATTGCTAAGAAATTAACACGCAGGAATGGAATTAAGCAGCAACAGCTATGGCAGTGTGAATTGCAAAGAAAATAAAGGAAAAACTGAAACTTGGAATTAAATTGAATGGAAAATATTTTGCAGAATTGTATTGTAAATTATGGTAGCTAGAGGTACAATGATCAGAGTGTTTGGCTCTTTTTATAGCCTAAATTCTAAGCTGAAAGCTCTTAAAATTGTGCAGAAAAAGTGCTCTTGTTGTTGGATCGCAGGCAGCCAGTTGAGAAATTCTGGAATTTGAGTTTATTGCATGCATGACGGGGGTCAGCTTGTGTGACGGTCAGCCCGTCATGGGATGTTGACTTGATCCCCTGATCTGTTGACTTGGTGGTGACGGCTATGAGCATGACGTCACAAGTGCTTTTTCAGCATTTTTCTTCTGTTTTCACTTCTAATCACTCGAGTACCTGAAATGTAAACAAAACACCAGCGACACCATGCAAAACACGACAGATGACTTTTAAACAAATGCAATTTAAGCTAATTAGACAATGTATCTTGCGTGTTATCAACCTATTCTTTTGAGCTCAAAAAATTAACAACATCAAGTTTCAACATTGCCAGACAGAATAGCGCAGTAGCCAGTAACGATGATTTGCAGAGATTTTAAATTTTACACTTCATATACTGTTTTACTACTGTATTTTGATTTTCCACTTTATACCATAATATGGCCAAATTTTTCCTTAAAATGCCGATGATTAGTCACGAGCTCTGTTTCTCTTTTCTTCATTAAAAAGTGCAGCCTGATGCTATAAAGCTCTCCTTATGGTGAGGTGCAAGGAAGGGTTGGATTCATTGTGGAGCTATTGCCTATTGAAGGCAGTGCTATTCAGCATTTGTAAAAGACTGATTCCACGACTCAAACTGATCGGCTTCTAGTCACATGCCAGTAACTTCAATCATTGCACGAAAACTAGGAATAATATGTCATCACACTTCTGTTGCTTTTGTTCTACAGCATTTCAACAATTGTTTTGTCCTTTCCTTTGTCATTCTGGATTATTATAAATCAATGTGCGAATACTCCAGTACTTGGTATTGTATTTATAAATATTGTGTTCCTCATCATGTATATTATTTCTGATGTACAAAATTTCTCCTTGTTAGGCACATGTGGTCTACTATGTAGTCAAACTACTGGCTTCTCCTGTGTCTCGTAGTCATTCTGATACTTGGAGCCTCTTGGTTAATAATATGTCCCTTGGAGCTGCTTTAAAAAATTATGCAACAAATTCGCCGGTGGCTCTAGCCGCTTAAAATCAAATGAATCATCAATATTCTTAGCTGCTCAAAGTGCGAAAGAAATGGCAACACTTGGTGCAAGTCTCTTATGTGCAGCTGGTAGTATACTTGCTGATCCAGGAATTGGTTAAGGAGACTATTTCTACCTTGCTGCTGTCATCAACGGATGTGAAGCGCAACAACGGTAAAATCGTGTCTTATATGCTTGAGGGTTATGCTATAGCATATCTAATGAAACTATCGGGATAAATTTTATAGGCTGCTGGGTCCAAGTTACAATCATCAAAAATCTCCAGTAGGAATAGAATAATTGGAGTCCTTTTGGACTTCTTAGCAGACGTCATAGAGAGTAATATTTCTCTCAGTTGCAATCCTATTACATGGAAAACTTATGTTTGTTGTTTAGTAGGATTAATGCTTAATTTTGCAATCTTAGACACTTTGAGGAAATTGGCTTGCTGAACTTGTCAATGTAATTCAATATGAGGATTGAATCATAATTAAAATGAAAAATTTGTAGAGAAAATAGTGAGTTTGCTCGTGGATGCAACTTGCAATTGTCTGTCAACCTTGGTCCTACGAATTATAACTGTAGAGTTACTTCTGTAGAAAGAAATAAATTATTTGTTTGATAGTTAGATTTTGGTTGATATTAATTAAGTCTTTACAATTGTAACTCAAGACCATAAAGCAATTAGTTTACAAGTAAATCAGATTCAGCATAAGAGACTTCTCAACCTTATTTCAGTCACTAATGTTACTAATGAGTCACCCTGTTTTGTTTCCTTTTATGATGATCATTGTCTTGTAAAGGAAATGAATACCTTGAAGATGATTGGCAAAGCTAGAGTGGCTCATGGATTATATGAAGTTGATCTTCCTCAATCTAATCCAGTTCCATTTCCTTTTAAACATTTTGCAAATAATACTTGTACAAACATTCCTCATTCCATTATACGGCGTTATAGATTAAGCCATCCATCTCTACAATGTTACACTCTTATATAAAAGATGATAATTCATAGATTTTATCTTACAATTGTGCACGACAAGACACGTTTTACTTGGATTAGACTAATGAAGTATAAGTCAGAAATTAGACCATGTTTAAAATTATTTGTAAGCTTTGTAGAGACACATCTTTATTCAAAAATAAAATCAGTAAGATCTGATGACAATTGTGAAGAATTTATGTTTGAGTCTTTTTTACATAAGTAAGGGTATTTTGCATTAACTTTCTTGTGTTGAAACACCCAAATAAAATGGGGTGGTTGAAAGGAAGCATCAACATATTCTCAATGTGTCAAGGACCTTAATGTTTCAATTTCATATTCCTATTTCTTTTTGTTCTTATGCTATTTCACATGATGTTCAGCCAACTAAATTTTTACCATCTTCAAAATTGAACAATGAATCACCTTATTACGTCCTTTACAAAAAACATTCCTGATATATCTCATTTCAAGGTCTTTGGATTTTTATGCTTGGCTTCTACCTTAACTTCTTCGCATAGAAAGAAATCTCAGGCTAGAGCTAGAAAGTGTGTTTACCTTGGCCATAAAGAAGGCGTAAAAGGGTTCATTTTATTTGATCTTATTAAGAGAGAATTCTTTTTTATCTAGACATGTGATTTTTTTTTTTTTTTATGAAAACACATTTCCTTTTTACTTATGTAGTAGGTATATAACTCGTGCGTTTGATTAAAATAATGCTTGCAATATTTCTTTTACGGGATCGTAATAGTGCAATCATGCTTGTTGTCAATGTCTCTTATAAGAAAGGTTTAAATATGCTTCAGTTAGTATATGATTAATATTTGGTAATTTCATCTTATTCATCTTTTGATCACGTTCTTAGAAATTATGCCACCTGACATCTTTTGATCATGTCTTTGGAAATTATGCAACATAACAAAACTGCTTACTTTTACTTTCTATATCTTATTTAAGGCCTCTCATATTTATTAAAAAAGACAATTCTTGTGTTAGCTGCTTCTGAAATTTCCTATCAACCCTTCACTTTGAGGAATTCTACTCCAACTTTTATTAGTTTGGATTTTTTTAGTCAACGGTTTGATTTACCTTATCATTTTACATAGTATTTTCTTTTCTTGATGACATTTATGTTCTCCAATATTTTTTTTATCTTTTTTATTTTAATTATTATGTTTTCCTATATAGCACTATTATAGTCATGTAAGAAATGTTAGACATGTATAATGAGCACATTTCCTTCAAAAAAATGTATAATGAGCACCTTAGACATGTTCAATGGGCATGGAGTTTAAAAGGCCAAAGGCGTTTTATTTAAAGAATATAATAAGAGTAAATTTAATAGCATCAATCATCTCTAAATATAAAATCACAATCGACATTGCAATTTTGATCATTTTTTTCTTAATTTATTTATTGATTGGAGTGCCATTTTTTATTCAAACCATGAAGAAGAAAATTTTCACTTAGTTTAACTCCTGCAATTTACTATATCAGATAACGTACAAAAAATCGTTGAGTATATCAATGTATCTTTTTTAATTGACGATAATCTCATGACTAACTTTTTAGTATCATTTTGATCATATTATTTTGATTCCTCAAAGATGTAAATCATAGTATAAAAAATAAAGTCAAGAAGACATATTCTTTCTTCCTCAACTGTGTTTCTTTGTACGGGACACATATTCTTTTAATTCAATCACAATCCGATGAGAAGATATAATTACACAGTCAAAATATTTTACATAGTGAAGCATTCCAATAAGCACACATTTTGAATTTATTAAAACTGTTAAAACTAATATGAAAACCAATACCTATGCAGCGAGGTGTTTTTATATATAACTTATGTGAAATTGAAGTAACTCACGTTCGTGATTATCTTTATGGATGAAGGAACCGGTGCATGAAATGTTAATATTGGTTTATATATGTTGTGAAATTTTACAATGAACAACTTACACCTCTCTCCTTTAACTTTTCATATAAATAATAGCTATATTAGTGTTTACTGTTTGCAAAATATTATATTAGAACATATCTTACCGGATGATTATTCTTTTTTTTTAGGGGAAATCATACATAATTATTATTAATAACCTGATATCGTAAATGAACATGTCTAACGTGCATAGTTAATTTGACTGCAAGCAAAACCTCAAAGATCTAATTGAATTTTATTCTGTAGCTCCTCCTCATATAAACATGTCATCCATCTAGCTGCTCAAAAAATTCCACTGTTAATAATATTGATTATTATAAAACAAACTTCAAAAAAAGAAATTATTGTTAAATAAATCATATAAATACTAAAATTGGCTAGAAGAACAGTGGAAATAGAAAATTACCGGGATAAGGAATAAGAGTACATCTACTGTGATAAGAGAAAACATAGCAGATCGAAAAAGTTACTTTTATAATTCATTGGAAAATCACTTGAGAGTTCATTCAAAGATATTTGTTGAAAACTTGACAGTCATGATGAATTGAGTTTATAGAGACTTAAGACAAAATGAAGCTTAACTTTTGATGATCACCACCATAGAGGCTAGGTATGTGTTGGGAGGTGAAACTTATTGAAGTCCATCAGACAAGGATAAATTTAAGGATAAAAAAAGAGTGTTATGGGAAGGGAAAAAATCAACCAATGTCTTAGATGAATCTTGAAATGAAACATGGCTTTTTAGTTTATAAGTTGAAAACGTTACTCTTGTGTCATGATAAAAGAGTAAAGGTAACTGATGCATAATAAAGAAGAGGTCTTTTAATATATAACCTCTCATATGCAAGTGAGAAGATATTACTGGCTTGCAATCTATTAGCCTATTGCCCATCTAACTTTTCTTGGGTTCATAAACACAATTCAATGAAAGTTATGACTTATGTGATTTTTTTATTTAATTTAATTTTATTATTATTATTATTAGTAAAAGAGATAGAACAAGAGGATATAGCAAAAAAAAAATAGAAGTGTTATGAAATATAAGAATCTTTTCTAGATGTGCCACATAAGCATGATCCAAGCATTAAAATGAAGCAAGTTTTAAATTCAAATATATATATATATATATATATATATATATATATATATATTTGCGTCCTCCAATTCATCTACTCTTACTTGGGGGACAAGCTATACAAGTAATTACAGTAAATAATTACATTCAATGAGAACAAATCAATATCCTGATATCTAGGAACAAACTAATAAATATAATGAAGAAAGATAATCAGCTACTTGTTCACACAAATTACTCAAGTATCTTTATGGACTCAAGCAAGCAAGTCACCAATGGAATTTTAAACTAACTTATGCCCTTTTGAAGCTTGGTTATTGGAAATCAAAATCTGACTACTCTCTTTTTGTCAAACATCTTGATTCCAAGTATTACTTGTATATATACGCTGATGACATTGTCCTTGCAGGAATTGATCTTGATGAGATTGGTTTGGTTAAATCTCAGCTTGATATTTAGTTTCGGATTAAGGATTTTGGTTCCTTAATCCCTAAAGTTTTGCCAAGGTCTTCGGGTCGTAAGATCTACCAAGGGAATTTATGTTTGCCAAAGAAAATCTGTGTTAGAACTTTTAGACTATGCAAGCATTCTAGCGTGTAAACCAGCTTCAAGACTAATGATTACAAACCTCAAACTTTCTGTTACTCACAACAATCTTTGTTCTGTCCTAGCTGCATATAGAAGACTCGTTGGTCGGATGATTTAACTCACAAACACTCAACCTAATTTAGCCTTGCAGTAAACACAGTGGCGGATCTTGACTTATATTTTTGGGGGTGCCGAACTATTATGGAATATATATTACAATGATTCAAATAATAGCAAAAAAATGTCAAGTGTTTTGGTGGTTTTATTTGCTTAAAATTAGGGTGTATGATCCGTGTTCGAATCCCCATGGGGGATACCATGGCTCCCATTGGTCCCCAAGTAGATCCGCCACTGAGTAAACATGCATAGTCAATTTTCTACAGAGGGACATCATGCAACATCCATGCATGTTTTGCATTACATAAAAAACTCTCCTGAAAAGGGTTTACATTTTGCGGCATCTTCTGATTTCAAACCATCAGCCTTTAGTGATTTAGATTGGGCTTCTTGCCTTGATTCTAGACAATCGGTCACAAGTTATCCAGTCTTCATTGGACCATCTTTGATATCTTGGAAATCAAAGAAGAAACCAACAATTTCATGCTCTAGTTATAAAGCAAAGTATCTGTTTGTCATTAGCCTTTAGAACCCGTGAAGTTCAGTGGCTACTTTATATTCTACAAGATTTGAAATGTGAAAACGTTGGCCATGTCTTGATACATTGTGATAGCAAATCTGCCATTGCAATTGCTCGAATTTGTTTTTTTTTTTTTTTGAAATATATTTTCTAATTTTTGTTTTTATATTTTGAAAATTAAGTTCCAGAATTTTTAATTTTTTTAAGAAAAAAATCTTCTTAATTTCGGAAAAAAAATCTGATTTTTTTTTAATTTTTTCGATTTTTTTATTTTTTTATTTTAAATTAAAATAAATGTAAAAAAAAATATAATAACACATCCAACATGCACATAATCAAAGAGAAATTATACAATGACAATTTGACACCCTTATATTCCATATCCCCTATGCACCACTCCATGTGGCAAGGCCATTTTTGTAATTTCAAACACAAGTTTCCTTCTCCTTTCCACCTGTTCCTCGTTTCTCTCACCATATCACTCTCTCTATCCTCTCCTTCGATTCAATTTATTTTTACGGCCTCCGTCCCTCACTCTCTCCGCCGGCGTCTCATTTAAATCTGCAAGACGTTCATATCCGCTTTTAAAACAATCATCGTCTCTGTTTAGATCCAGCTCCGACGTTGATGAGAGAGTAATGGTGGTGAGAGATGATTTCTTTGAATTTGGGTAGATTTGAGAGGAGGATGAGGAACAATTTCACTCTGTTCCCACTTTCGTCGCGTCCTCTTCCTCGTCTCCGCCATGCTTGGGCACTCAACTCGTTATCGAGAAGCTTGCAGAACTTGGACCCGTCTTCGCCAGTTATCGTCCGGTGGTGGTGGGCGGTGAGTGGCCTGCGACAAAGGCAGAGAGAGCTACGATGAGAGAGAATTGAAATTTTTATTTTTTATTTTGTTTTGAGCTTACACTTTTTTATTTAATTTTTTAGTATTAAATTTGCCACCTAAGGTGGTACAAGAGTGTATGGCCACATAAGGTGGTCAGTGTATCGGTACTCTAGTCAAAAAATATTTGACTCAATATGCCTTATACGCATAAATGTACAGTCAGCTGTCTTAAGGGTATCAAACCAAAGAATCTACATATTACAGGATGAAATTTATATTTATTTTTTTTACAGAAAAAACCGAAAATGACCTATATTACAGGGGTAAAACATTATTAACCTTTTTTTTTATATACATATCATTTACACTTTTAAAACTATCTATTCTTTTACATCAAACAAAAACTATCTTTTTTGCTTTTTTTAATATTTTTTGACTCAACTATATTATATATATTTTTTACACAAAAACAATCTTATTATTTTTGTGGCAGTTTTGTTTTTTTGGTAGTGATTTTTTTTTTGTGGTAGTTTAATTATACACAAAAAATTTCAATATATCATTGTTATCATTTCATGGTGGTTTTCTGTTGTTATTTTGGGATTCAGTCCGGAGGTAAGTAAAATTTAATCAATAATTTGTATAAACAAATTATAAAAAAAAATATGATAAGTTTATTTTTAAATATAACAGACTATATATATATATATATATATATATATATATATATATATATATATATATATATATAATTCATGTACAAAATAATTTATATCATTTTTAGTTTTCAAACTATCTTTTATTTTGCGTCAAATAATAACTATGCTTTCCTCTTTTTATTTCAATGTTTTTTGACTCGAAAGTCAAAACTATGTTTATGTTATTTTAATGAAAAACTACCATAATTTGTTTTTGGTAGTTGACTAGATTATATTTTTTCATTTTTATTAATATAAGAAAAAAACCATATATCTCAATGTGAGGTCTTTTCTTCTCTATATATTTAAGAGGAAAATTAATCTTTGCTAATTTCAGTCCTCAGTCGATCAGTTTCTGAATGGGAGAGAGAGCAAATACATTAATTTGGATCTTAGAATAAGAGGTATGTTTATAATCTCTTCATTCAAGCGCATGTTTTGTTTTCTTTAGATTCCATTTCCTACGTGTTTTATTTACATTATGTGTTCATGAATGTCCAACAATTAAAAGATAACTTTGAATTTTAGAGTGTGTTTGTCTCAATATCTTATGTTTGTTATTTTTTGATGTCGTCAATTTTTATAGGCTAGTTTAACTTCTTAAATAAAAAACTTAGAGAGAATAAATTAAAGTCATAGTGAATCTAACTAATAAATATATAGTATTTGGTGAATCTAACTAATAAATATATAGTATTTGTTAGTCGATAAACTTTTTTTATCAAGGTCATGCATGATATATTCCCTGTTAGATTGTTTAAGATTATAAAATCATCATGTGAAACATTTAATATTGTCATAATAACTCATGCAGGAAACGTTGAAAAATGAAGAAAAATAATCCGGATAACAATTATTCAAATGATCATCTGGTTTACGAGATTTTGGTAAGAATCTTTGCAACCCTTAGTGTTGTGGACCTTGCAGTAGCTTCTATGGTTTGTAAATCTTGGAACTTAGCTAGTTGTGCCCCTCAACTTTGGGCAAAACTTGATCTAAGTACCCTGAACTTAAAAGGTTTGAATGTACCATTGACACTATTTGCTTGGATGGATGGACATTCAAGCCAAACAATGACTCAATTCTTGAAGTATGCTTCAAGTTTGAGTGGCAAAAATATAAGTTGCATAATATTTAATTATTATGTTTACTTGACCGATGTGCATTTAATCTCGATTGCTGAAAGGTAACATATTTTATTTATTCTTTATTTTTTTTGTTTTATTTTATTTTTTATTATAGTGGTTGAATCTTTTGTTGTGTTTGAAAAACATTTGACTTTATTGCTCTAAGGGTTGAAATATCTGTTGTACTCTTCTTAAATATGTTAGTTAATTTTTTAAAAAAATTGGCCTTGTATATATGATCTCACATGTATACATTGATAGCTATAAATGAGCAACATTTAAATAAGAGGATATATATATCAATTAGAGATTTTAGGTAAAGATGTAGTGTTCAATCCACTTGTGTGATTGGCCAAAACCTAATACAATGATATCTAGAGTTTTCTGATCCAACATTATTTCCATCTCTCTCTATATATAGTATTTGATGCTTCAAAGTATAATTTTTAATGTTTCAAAGTCAATATGTAAAATATAGTTTTTTTTTTATCAAAATTACGATAATATATTGTGACTTGTTGAAATTCACTGTTGACAATCTAAATTTATTCTAGATCTTGGTTTTGGTTTATTTGATTAAGATATTTTTGAATTTATGTTTTTAATTCGATTGATGTATGTATCAAGTGAAATGGTGCAACAATTGTGAGTTTCATTATATATAATCAGAGAAAAATTCTCACTAGATCAAAGGGTTATACAGTTGCTGCATTGTACGACTACTGTAGATAATCCAACTCCATTTTTGTCTTTGTAGTATGATTTTGTCTATTGAGAACTTTTGTTTAAAGTTTGATATGTTTCTTTTTAAACTCTCTAACTGTTTTAGGTTGGTATTCCTCTTATATTATCTTAGTTAAATCATTTCGTGTGTTAAAACAACGATACCTTTGCTTATAAAAAAAAAATTATCAACAAAATTTATTTTACCTTGAAATTTAAATACAAGTTGCTTAAACCTTTTTTATGAAAAAAAAAAACAAATTTTATATGATGTTAAAATCTGTGTGTTCCTTAATGTGCAGGACTCCAAATCTCAAAAGGTTAGTTTTTCCCATATCTGGCAACATATCAAAACTTGGAATGGAAACCGCAATGAGATCATGGAGAGGCCTTGAGTCCATTACAATTACGTCAATGTTGCATCATATTGAATTTTTTGAAGCGATTGGAAAGTATTGCACGAACATCATTAGCTTAAAGATCACATATTGTTTTCAACTATATGAAGCTAAAGCATTGGTTCAATACACTCCAAATCTAAAGGTTTTGAGTATTCGAAACATGACGATAACCATGAGAGGTTTATGTCATGCACTTAATAACTTGGAACATTTGGAGGTTGTAAATTTATGTCATAGTGATATCATAGATATAGATCATTGGATTCAAGTATATTCCATCGATGATGTACTAAGTCGTGTTAATATCTCATGTAAGCTTATCACCACTTGTCAAATAAGCACATGCAATAGGTGCAAGAACCGGTCTATGAGATATCCAATAAGACTGCCATGTGAGCCCGTGGAGGACATTTGGCGCGAAGATGAGATAATGACTCTTTCACATTAATTAGCTGGAAAATGTGTTAAAGATTGCGTAGACCTCCATACTTTTAAATATCAATGAATAATGATATAAAAAATATCAATTAATAATTACTTTTCTTTTTGTGTGAAGACATTTATTGCTTGGAATTGTCTACATGTCTAGTTATTATTGTTATTGAAAAATACAATAGTCTTTTAACTTGTTAACGTGGATTATAATTATGTTGAGCTCTGTGTTCAAGTTATATATGTTGATGATGGTCTTTCGAGAGTGGAAATTACGGTCTTAAGTCTTCAAATTAGAGTAGTAATTAGCTGATTTATTTCTAAACAATTTAATTAATTAGAGAATTGTATGACGGAATTGGAGTGCTTCATACTCCGTTCTAATTTCTTTTGAAAGATGCTAGTGTGAATTTGATTAAGCAAAGACATACTTCCATGTTATGCTTGAATTTTATTAAGTATGTCATGTACTTAATAACTTGGAACATTTGAAGGTGGTAAACTTAAGCCATAGTCTTATTGTGGATATATTGGATGATGAGCTTCAATTATACTCGATTGATGATGTGCTAAGTCGTGCCAATATCTCATGCAAGCTTATCACTTGTCAAATAACAATGCCTTAGGTGCAAGAATTGGTTTGCGAGAAATCCAAGAAGAATTCCACATGGGTCCTTGGAAGATATTTGGCGTAAAGATGAAATAACGGCTCTTTCACATTAATTAGTCCTAGTAAAATGTGTTAAAGATTGCATGAATCTTATTATAAACATTTGCTCATTTTGAATTAGAATCATGTTTGGAGACATTATATTGCATGCAGTTGCCTACTTTTCTAGTTATTATGGTTATTGAAAAATAAAATAGTCTTTTAATGTATCGAAGTATATTATAATCATGTTGAGCTCCATGTTGAAATATTGTCTTGGTAATGATTTAATGGAGATAGTGGAAATTTTGGTCTTAAATTTTAAAATTAGAGTGGCAGGCAGATAGTTTTTCTAAACAATTTAAATAATCAGAGAATTATATGACGGAGTTGGACAACTTCATACTCCATTGTAATTTCTTTTTGGTTAAAAAAACATACTTCCCCTTTATAGGCTTGAATTTGATTACGGGACATCTTCCTTGTTACAAATGACAAGAATAAAAAAGATGAAATATCATTTTATAGGAGAAACAAACATGTTGAGAGCTTCATACAAAGAAAAATTACTTAGAATTCATTGGTAAGAATGATTGAAGATAAAAGATCTAGTATGGAAACAACAAACTAGCTATGAATCATCAAACTAAATACCTACTAAAAAACTTATAAATAACCACTATCTAATTTTCATGGGAGTTGTAATTAACTGTTAAGAAAATTGTAAATAAATCACTAATCAATCAATATGTTTATTAACTCTAAATGTTTCACCATTCAACAACATAATTCACTACTTAAAAATTTTGTGACAAAACAATAAGATAAAATCTCTCCAATTTCTCCGTCACAAAGTTTAGTGATGAAATTAGAGAGGGACTTCAACTTTTCGTTTTGTTATTTTTTAGTTTATTTTGTTGGAGGATTCTTTTGTTTGTTGGAGAAACTTTGACTATTTTGAGATTAAGTTGGATTTAGTTAAACCTATATTTTGATTTTATTAATTATAGGAGGACTAATATTTTCATTAATTATGTTGTTTTTTATTATTGATTGAGACATGTGAAATATCATGTTTTGTTTTGTTATTTAATAGTTAGAGTGGATTTATGTTTGTGTTTTTGGAAGTCAAATGGAAGTCATCCAAATTACAAGGGCGGATTTCCTTTCCAAACAAATGGGTTCCACCAAACAGCAAAGCTAGCTTGTTCGTCGATGTCAGCAAGGCTAACAAAAGTAATTCTCACTCACCGACAAACCAGGCTCCATATACCACCAAAGAAGTCACAACCAAGTACAAGAAAATGATTAAATGTTTCTTCCAAAATGAAACCTCCAAAACAAAGTAAGAACCTGGAAGGCATCACGTCACGATGAAATAGATTATCCTTAGTAGGAATCCGTTTATCAAGAAGTTTCCAAGAAAATAAAGGCACTTTGAGGGGTGTTACTTTATTGAAAATTATGTGAGAATAACTATAAACATTGGGATGCTCTATCCGATTAAGAGTTAATTAAATAAACATCCTTTAGCAAGCTACCATCAATGGAGTTTTGAAACCACACGCATTTGTCATAAACGTTTTCCTACAAAATAATGTTGCATAACAACAAACCGCATTGCTTCAATTGGTCCTCCTCCCAAACAAATAGCTGAGTTCTCCAAAGTCACCATTGTCCCTTGACACTTTTAGGCTTTGTTTGCGAGTAAACAAGAAGGTTGGGGGGGGGGGGTTGAATTGTGTTAGCTTTTTATTTTTTTAAAACTAAGTCCAGTGTTCAGAGTCTGATAGAGTTCAGAGTCTTATGCAGCGGATAATGTAAAGAGTGAGAGAGAAGAGAAAGACACAAAACAATTATACAGGTTCCTTCCACAAACCGGAAGTAGTCATGTCCCCCTTGCACTTTCAAGGAGATTTCCCTAAAATCAATATCTGATTACAATTGCTCAAACACAAAAGTAAGAGACTTCAAACTACTCAAGCACAAAAGCAAGAGGTTTCCTATGCCCAAGCACAAATGCAAGAGACTTTCTATGCTCAAGCACAAAAGCAAGAGACTTCTAATCAAATAGAATGCACAGAAAATTGTTTGAGGTTTGAACACTTGATATACAATCAGCGGTGTTCACAATACAAATCAGATACAGACTCTTAAGACTCTAGAATTTATAAGATATGAAAGTTGTTAAGAAATTCTAAATGAACTTTGATGTGAAAACAATTTCAGCAGAGTTTTGGCACTTGCAAAACTGTTGTGAGTCTCTTACAATCTCCAAGTCTTCACTCCTTTATATAGAGGTGTGAAAGAGACGTTGTAGATTGCCAACACATCGAAAAGAGTCGTTGTTGAAGCTTGATAATCACCAATGATTCGTTGCTTGATTTGGTTATTATCATATGAGGGAACAATTTCAAATTCATTCCTTGAATGGAGAATAACCAGCGTAGACACAACTGTTATCTTGTACTATTGTAGACATGAAAAGTGAAGTAGTGGTTATACAATTGTACTATGTCCTTTTCCTGCGCTCTTCAGTGGATAATCGTTGCTCCAAGCTTCCATTCCTTCTACAATGATATGACTTCAGAATAACAACTTTAAGCTAACTTCAACTTCCAGTCTTCAGACTCTGATGAACTTCAGCTTCTAAGGCTCTTCAGACTCTTTGATGACGTCAGCTTCTGATGGTCTTCAGAAGCTCTTTGTCTTCAGACTTTATCTTGCAACATAAGCTTCATTTGTAGTTTCCTTTGCTCTCCTTTAATTTTTCAGAACCAATTCTTGACTTCTAAGTTTTGACTTTGGTCTTGCACACTTTGACAATATTGATTTTAAAATTGACTCGAAGATCACTCGCGACACTTTTCATTCTACTCGTGACGACAATAATGAATTCGGGTGCATCATTGCATCTTGTCGTTCACTGTCCAACTCTTATTTTACCAACTATAGGGTGGATTTTTCTAGGAGACAAGCAAATATGGTTGCTCATGCGCTTGCAGTGTTTCTTGTTTGTCCAGCTGATTATTTTAACATACCCAGTTGTATTGAAACTATTATTATAAATGAAATGCTATATATTTGACCTCTGAAGTGGTTATGATTAAATTAATTTTAAATATTACTAATACTAGTGTTTTCAAAAAACAAATATTACTTCTTTAAAAAAACAAATATTACTAATACTAGTTAATTTTATATATTATGTTATAAGCCATAAATAATGGTCAAAGATGCTTTGAATTTTTTAATTGTATTTTAAATGTTTAAATTTTTTTAATTTAAAGCAAAAAAAAATTGGTAGATAATTTAAAGCAATATTTATCCGTTGCTGTATGTTTTTTTGTTTTTAAAAATAATCTTGTTTGAGACATGCGGAGTATTAATATAGATTTCTTTTGCTGTGAAAATTTGAATCTTTGAATCGTTATATTATGAGAGTCTGACTTGTTCTGCTAGACTTTTTTTTTGAAGAACTTAAAATGGATTATATTACTGAAGTCCTGGAGGTTTCAACACAAGGGGTGCCTAAACCTCGGCTGAAAGAGTCAAATACAAGAAATAACAAACATTTGTAGCCAAAACAAGCTCAAAAAAGGAATAATGCCTTGTTACAAAAATATTCCCAAGCAAGGTAAATAATTCAACCACCATGAATGGTAGGAGAAAACAAAACTAGGACGATTTGCCTTCAGCCACCAATAAGATTGAAACTTAACTTTATCTATCAATTGATTAAAAGAAGCTTCTTTTTGGTGAAAGATCGGAGTATTCCTTTCAAGCCAAATCACCCACACACATGATAACCAAATAAGGTTAAGAGCTGAGTGCTTGCTGTTTGAAAAACCACTAAAGGTGCCAAATTGATATAAGTGGTCTGACACATTTTCAGGAAACACTATGTTGTAACCAAGCCAGTGAGAAATACCATACCAAAGCTTGCCAAAAAAATCACAAGACAGGAATAAGTGTTTTGCACATTCTATCGTACCACATCCACCAACACATAATTGAGCATTCAGATGTAAAATGTGTCTTTTGATTAGATTGTCCGTTGTTGGTAATCTATCACGTAATAAGCGCCAAGCGAAGAGACTGATTTTCAGAGGCACTTCCTTGTTCCAAATTTTAATAATGTGAGTAACCGCCAAGTTGTTACTAGTTGATGTCAACATATGGTTATAAGCACTTGTGACATTATAACTGTTGGAGGCATGTAAGTGCCAAATCCACCTGTCAGGATGTGTAGGCTGCAAAACAATATTAGATAAAATATCACAAAATTTCCGCACCTTCGCCTCCTCCAAGCTAACAAACGACGCCACCACTGCCAAGCTACTCCCTCAACCACCCACCCAAGAGAATACATTTTAGCCACCGTTGTCATTTTATTAGTAGCAAGATCAAAAAGACGACTGGAACTATTCTTTAAAACTAACCCGTCAATCCAAGGATCCCACCAAAATAGAGTTTGAGCACCATCACCTACCACCCTCCCCACATTATCATCAAACCACCGTCCACCTCCCATACTAGCCCCATTTTTAACATTTATCAAATTATTCCACCAAACAGAGTTAAATTTCCCCTCCTCGGCGATTTTACCTCCTACCTCGCCGTATCTGACTGATAAAACTCTATACCATAAACTCCTATTCTCAACCCGCATCCGCCAACACCATTTACCAAGTACAGCCAAATTAAATTCCCTAATCCTACGCACTCCTAAACCGCCTTTCTCCTTTTTGGAACAAATAGTGTTCCAATTAATCCAAGAAATTTTTCTAACCTCCTCACAACCCCGCAAAAAAACAGTTAAATTAAGATTCAATAGAGGAAATGATACATGCGGGAGACTTAATCCATGTTTCCCTAGATATATCTTTTATGGAACATATCTTTTATATATATATATATATATATATATATATATATATACATCGTAAATTGAAATATAATTTAGTTCAAATTTACATAAATAGTCGATCATATTTTATATTTTTCAAAGTTAAATAAATCCTGACCAATAATTGATATAAACAACTTATTAAAAGAATAATTTATATAAACAAGTTTTAATATAATATGATAAATTAATATCCATAAAAAAAGAATGATAAATTATTTAAAAATATATAATTGATTTTATATAAAAAATTAATTTATATATTATTTTATATATATTTTTAATGAGAAATTAATATGTAAAAAAGATAGGATACAAGAGAAACATAGCACCGGACGTACTCAAAGAATAACTATATTTCTTTATATATATCATTTACAGTTTTCAAACTATATTTAATTTTGGTCAAAG
This sequence comes from Medicago arabica, assembly GCA_946800305.1. Classification (NCBI taxonomy): domain Eukaryota; kingdom Viridiplantae; phylum Streptophyta; class Magnoliopsida; order Fabales; family Fabaceae; genus Medicago; species Medicago arabica. The sequence continues at coordinate 38,304,157 of OX326969.1, forward strand.
AAAAACTTTCTTTTCTGACTAAAAACTATAAAAAAATAACTTTCTTTTATTATTTTCTAAATGCTTTTTGACTCAAAACTATATTTTATGTTTTTTTTACGCAAAATCTATCTTTTTATTTTTTTAAATAGTTTAAGTTTACACAAATATTCAGTCATTTATATCAGTTCATGATGAGTTTTTTTGTTTTGTTTTGAAATTCAGTTTTGAGATAAGTAAAATTTGATCAATAATTTATATAAACATATTTTAATATAATATGATAAATTATTAATGAAATTCATAATGGAATGAAGAAAAAAAATTGTTTCGTGTTTTTTATTTAATGTTTTTTTACTCAAAATGACATTTTATGTATTTATTGTAGTTGACTAATTAATGAACTAGTACATGCACCATATCAACATGATTTGAATATACTTTTGTATTTTTACAATGTCGAAAAAAATCTTATTTTTCAATACGAGGTTTTTTTCTCTCTATATATTGAAGAGGAAAACAACTCTTCACTAATTTCAGTGTTTAGTCTAAGTGATAGAGAGCAATTCCATTTGTCTGGGTCTTGGAGTAAGAGGTACGATCATAGTTTTTTTTTCCCGGTAAATCACATGTTTTCTTTTCTTTAGATATCATTTCCTACGTGTTTTTCTTATACTTTGTGTTCGTGAATGTCCAAAAATCAAGAGATATCTTGAGGGAATAAATTGCACAATTATGGTGAATCTAACTAATAAATATATGGATGGAATTTGTTAGTCGATAAACGCAAATCTTCAAATTAGTCGAATATATGGTATACTAATTGGATTTAGTGTACTAGGTAGAGTTTTGTTAGGTTTGGCATCCCACATCCAATTATTTCACACCATGTAATGTTTGTTGGGAGTACTAGGTAGAGTTTTATGGAGTATTTTTTACAAATGGGTAATGAAATCTTTCAATCTGTTGAGTTTTTCTTATTTTAATTTATGATTTTCAATGTTTTAAGATGGATTTTGAGTTCGTTTTATTTTCTGGTTATCGTTTTCAATTGTATCATTTTTTTCTTCTTAGATCTAATATTTGTGCTAGATGTATTATTGTTGGACCTCATATCATAGGGATGTCTAATTTTGTACTTTTAAAGTGTTAACAACGTAGTTGAATAATGTGTGCGCGCACATGTGTGGCGTGTGTGTTGTCTTTATAAAGTACATTTATATCGACTATGTTCAAATATAATTGATCTATTGTTTGATATTTAATCTTTTGGTGAGGTCATTCATGATATTATTTTCAATTAGAATGTTTAATTTCATAAAATCATTATGTGAAACATTTAATGTTTTCTTAATAACTCATGCAGAAAACGTGAAACATGAAGACAAATAATTCGGGTAACACTTATTCGAACGATGACCTGTTTTATGAGATTTTGGTAAGAATCTTTACAACCCTTAGTGTTGTAGACCTTGCAGTAGCTTCCATGGTTTGTAAATCATGGAACTTAGCGAGTCGTGCTCCTCAACTTTGGAGCAAACTTGATATAAGTACATTGAACTCAAGAGGTCTGAATGTACCATTGAGACCATATGCTTGGAGGGATGATCATTCAAGCCAAAAAATGACTCAATTATTGAAGTATGCTTCAAGTTTGAGTGGCGGAAATATAAGTTGCTTAATATTCAATTGTTATGTCTACTTGAGAGATGTACATTTAATCTCAATTGCTGAAAGGTAACATTTTTAACTTATTCTTGTGTTTTTTATGGTTGTGGTTGAATCCTTTGTTGTGCTTGAAAAACATTTAACTTTATTGTTGTAAGGGTTGAAATATCTCTTATACTTTTCTTAATATATGTTAATTAATTCTAAACAAAAATATTTAGCTTGTATAAATTAATAGCTATATATGTGCTAATGTAATATATGATTGAAATTAATTGTATGTTTTCTTGAACTTACCCACACTTCGATAGATTTGCTTCCTTAGCTTGTATATTTTCTACTTTGATTGTGCTTCTTTTGCTAGTCTGAGTTAGAAGCCTCACATTAGATTAAAAAGTGAATGTTGAGAGGATCCATGTATCGATTAGTCTTTAAGATTTTAGGTGAAAATGTGGTGTTCAATCCACTTGTGTGATTGCCTAAAACCTAAAGCGATGATACCCCGAGTTTCCTAGTCCAACATTATTTCCATTTATCTCTTTCTTTGATACTTCAAAGTATAAAATATAGTTTTTGTCAAAATTACAATAATACATTGTGATTTTGAAAAACTAATCATCAATCTAAACTTCAAGACCTTCTAAACCATAACTACTTATTTTATATGATGTTAAAGTATATGTGTTCTTTAATGTGCAGGACTCCAAATCTCAAAATGTTGGTTTTTCCCGTGTCTGGCGACATATCAAAAATTGGAATAGAAATCGCAATGAGATCATGGAGAGGCCTTGAGTCCATTACAATTACATCAGTGGTGCATCATATTAACTTTTTTGATGCGGTTAGAAAATACTGCTCGAACATCGTCAGCTTAAAGATCACATGTCGTTTTGAACTATATGAAGCTAAGGCTTTGGTTAATTACACTCCAAATTTAAAGGTTTTGAGTATTCGAAACATGACAGTTAACATGGGAGGTTTATGTCATGTACTTACTAACTTGGAACATTTGGAGGTGGTAAATTTAAGCCATAGTCTTATTGTGGATAAATTGGACGATGAGCTTCAACAATACTTGATTGATGATGTGCAAAGTCGTGTCAATGTCTCATGCAAGCTTATCACTTGTCAAATAACAACATGCCTTAGGTGCAAGAATCCGTTTGCGAGAAATCCAAGAAGAATGCCACATGGGTCCGTGGAAGATATTTGGCGTGAAGATGAGATAAGGTCTCTTTCACATTAGTTAGTTCTAGGACAATGGATTAAAATATGCATGGATCTTATTACAAACATTTGATCATTTTGATTTATAATCATGTTTGGAGACATTTTATTGCTTGCAGTTGTCTGGTTGTCTAGTTATTATGGTTATTGAAAAATAAAATAGTCTTTTATCATATCGAAGTATATTATAATCATGTCGAGCTTCGTGTTAAAATATTATCATGGTGATGATTTAATGGAGAGAGTGGAAATTATGGTCTTAAATTTTGACATTAGAACAGTAATAAGATGATTAATGTCCAAACAATTTAAATAATAAGAGAATTATATGACATAGGTGGACTGCATCATACTCTCTTTTTTTTGGTGAACAGTGGAAAAGGTGCAACACAAGGACTTCCCATGAGGTTACCATCCTAGTACTACTCTCGCCCAAGCACGCTTAACTGCGGAGTTCTGATGGAATCCGATGCATTAGTGCTAGTATGATCGTCCATGACTGCATCATACTCCATTGTAAAACAAACATGACATCTTCCATGTTACAAATGACAAGATTAAAAAAAATTCCTTAAAAAGAAAGATTAAAAAAAATGAAATTTCATTTCATTTGAAAAACAAACAATTTGAGAGCTTCACATAAAGAAAAAATCCTTATAATTCATATTGGTTAGAATGATCGAAGATAAAAGAGCTACTAGGGAAACAACAAACTAATTACAAATCAACAAACTAATTATTTACTAACTTCTTATTAATCCCTTCGAAAAAAACTTCTTATTAATAACCACAATAACTAATTCTTAAAGGAGTTGTAATTAATTGTTAAGAAAATAAAAAATAAATCACTAATCAATCAATATTTCTAATAAGTCTAAATAATGTTTAACCATTCAACAACATAATTCACTACTTCAAAAAAAATTAGTGGCAAAAAGTAAAAAAAAAAAAATCTCTTCAATGTCCGCATCACACAATTTAGGGATGAAACTAGAGAGGGACCTCAATTTTTCTTTTTGCTATTTCTTTAGTTTATTTTGTTGGTGGATTTTTGTTGTTTGTTGGATAAACTTAGACTATTTTGAGATTATGTTGAATTTAATTAAACCTTGACTATTTTGATTTTATTAATTATTATAGGACAAATATTTTCATTAATTTTATTGTTATTGTGTTGGGAGTATGTATGTGGTTTCCAACTTTACCTCACCCAATTAAAGAGTAATCACCAATTTTCTTGAAATTTTAGGGGTCAATCATGTTACCCCTGAAATTTATAAATATGCAAAAAAAATCTATATTTTTGAATGTCTTCTAACATATTAGATTTTATGTTAACTTAACTATTAGGGAGTGGATTTCACTATTTTTGCGACAAAACTGCTTGAAACTATAGGCAGATTTGCCACGTAAGTACGTAGTTAACCTATACAATACCCCCACTAACTTAAAATGTAAATAGAAGAACCATGTTGTCCGACTTCATTTATTATCATACTGTTTTTTTAAAGGCCAAAAAGGAAACATATATTAAGAAACCTTCCGTCAATGCACGAGTGCCCATAAGGGAACAAAAGATAATTAAATTTTAAGAAATCAAAGAAACGAGCAAATAGCTAAAAACAAATTACAAAGTGACTAAACCAAAACATTGTAATGGATTAAGCCACCATGCATGAAAAATCGACAAAATTAATTGGATTGTGTGTCTTCAGCCACCAACAGGAATGAAGTTTTACACCTCCAATTAACTGCTTAGACGAAATAATTTTATTACTAAAAATGTGGGCATTACACTTTTTCCACAAGATCCAAATGGAAGTCATCCAAGTTACCTACAAACAAGGGAGAATCTCCTTTCCAAATAAGTGAGTTCCACAAAACTCCAAAGCTTAGCTTGTTCGTGGATGTCATCATGACTAACAAAAGTAATTCCCACCCACCAGAAAAACAGGTTCCATATACCACCAAAGTAGTCACGATGAAGAAGAAGATGATCAGTTGTTTCTTCCAAAGTGCACCACTCTAGAACAAAGTAACGACCTCAAAGGCATCATGCCGCAATGAAATAGATTATCCTTAGTAGGAATTCTTTTATTGAAAAGTTTCCAAGAAAATAATGACACTTTTAAGGGGTATTGCTTTATTCCAAATTATGTGAGAAAAAAAAATCAACATTGGGATGCTCAATCCGAATAAGAATATGATAAACATCCTTTACCAAGTAACCATCAAAGAGTTTTCAAAGCACACTAATTTGTGAGCAACATTTTTCTACAAAAGAATGTTGTCTAACAACAAAACACATTGTTTCAATTTATTCTCCTTCGAAACAAAAGGACACCTTCTCCAAAGTCACCTTTGTCCATGAACCTAAGAATGAATATGAACTAAAGCTACTTTATTCAAGTTTGATTTCATCCACTCCATGATAACATGTTAATCTTTTATGAATCACTTAATATATATACGTAGTCAGTGAGATTGTGTGCAACCTCCATCGTTTACATATTTGAGTGTAGACATTTCATTATGTTGATTTTGACTATACCTCGCTATGTATTGAACACGTTTGGTTCATGCATATGATCAAGGCCATCTTTTTATTTCTGAGTGCATCTACATGGCCAAAGATTAATCTTACCCTATGAGCAGTGATCTTTTAGTCAACCCCGTTGATCCAATTCGAATAAGAGAGAATTTATTTAATATTGTAGTTTTATGCAAGTTGGGGAGAGGTGGATCACAATATAAAAGAACCAAGTGTGATGATGATGAAAAGAAAAAGAAAATAAAACTAGCTTGACAATGGAAAAGAAAGAAAAGAAACGTTCCAAAAAGGAACAACCAAAAAGTATTTTAAACATCAAGAAAATTATAATAGTTGTCAAGAATAGTAATTTATAAGCATCGCCAATGGGTTACGTATTGTATATGAGAAAAGAGAGTGTAATGATTATATAAATAGCAGATAATTTCTCACTTGTGCTTATGATTTTGGAATTCCCAGAAACACAAATATTATTTGTAGTTTAGCCACATTACAACGTAACCCTAAAAAAAACCTTAGTGATCAATGATTGATGCCATGTTTGTTAATTTTGTTGATATGTATGTCAAAACTGATGTGCATGTTGTGAATGCATTGTTTAGTTTAAGGGAAACACTTCACCCATGAGTGAAATACTTTTGAGATGTTGAGATTATAACCGATTAAATGTTATATTGGAAGGTTTGAAATAATACTTTTATTGAGGAACTTTTTCATATTCATGCTCTAATTCATGAACAATTATAAACTATGATCTTGAATTTGCAAAACATCTGATCATTCAGAGATGAACCTTTTTGAAGTTTTTAATTGATTAGAGACCCTAAAATATGTATACATCATGGTTTGAACTTGTTTTAAAAACTTTTTTATTTAGGACTTTTGTTTGAGGACAAACAAAGTTTCATCTAAGTTCGGGAGAGGTGATAAGCCAAATTTAAGAATCTATACGCTCATTTTATCAACACTTATTGACTTGTTATACAAGAAATCCTAGGAATATTCCCCAAAATACTGTAAGTATCGGTACACTAGCTTTTGAGAGGCAATTTAGCTACGTTGACCTAATTCTATACATTTTGTAGGTTTTAATGCTCAAAATGAACATGGAGGATTCAAAGCAGAGTTTTTCGCTATCTCAGACAGATAGCTAACGAATATAGAAATTACACTAAGTGGTTTAACTATACAGCTGGAAATTGCTTCAGCGTGAAGAAATTAAATACGGTAAGCAATTCTAAAACCCGTTAAGCAAATTTTTACTTTCAAAATCTATAAATTGAGGCTTATTGCCTCATTTTTTTATAATCTTTTTGAATTACAAAGTTCATAGCTTGAGAGAGAGAGAGATAGAGAGAGAGGTGGAAGAGATCGAGAAATGTCTTTAATGTCTAATCTTTTTTTTCTTGCCATATATTAATTGTAATGTTATGTATAACTAATCTTCTATATTGTATTGATTAATCCTAGTTTCTATGATTCTAATGTAGATACTTGATCTAGATGATTATATATAAATCCTATTTCATTGTATTGATATCTATATTCCCTTACTTAATGCTTTTCCAATGTGCAACTGAAATTGATCTTTTGACTTTGAGAGTGTTAGGCATATACATTCTTTGTAAAAGACATGGATACATGCATTTCTAGTTGCTAATTGCGAGACATATGTTTGAAATAACATACACTATCACAAAGTAATGTCATATTTATCAATTAACTGGGTGAGACATCAAAAGTTAGAAGACATCATGGATCTTCCATCATCTGCGAGACATCGAGATGTAGAAAAGACGATAGGTGAAGGTATAATTGAAATATGAAGAATATATAATTGATCAAGGAATGTCATTATATGATTAGTTAACGACAATTAATGCTAACACTATTATCTCTCTGATTTTGTTTTCCTTTTTAAATGCTTTAGATCGCTTCTTAAACAAACAACCAACTTTCCATACTTAAAAACAATAGTCATTTTTGAAAGGCACTAATATTGTGCGAGTCCCTGTGGATACAAAAAACTCAATTTTATTTTGATGCTGCAAAACACACTTATCAAGTACTATTTCAAATAATTATGTCTGAATCAAGTATAATACATTTCTATTCAACTCACTTCATCTGACTAAAGCGTTTGTTCAACAATTTGTCCAATGATATACATTGTCTAGTCATATAATCATATGTAAAAGGATCAATCTTATTCACATCTTTCAATAGTCAAAATCCATAGGTTAAAGCATTTGGTGAATGAATTCGATTAGGATCGTCTAGTCCTTTAAAACAACTATTTGAATCAAGTGTATTGTCTAGTAGCAGAAGTGTCTTTGAAGATTTAAAGACATAACCACATTGAAGACAAGAGTTGAAGAAACAGTCTTAAAGCGCGTTATCTCTGCAAAATCATACAAGTCCTCGATGACTCTTTGTGTTAACACCTCTCTTAGAATCAAAGCTTCAACGTATCTCTTCTCAACGAATAATTTCCTCACTGGTATGAAAGCAAAACTACTCAAATTGAAGAAAGTGTCGATGACAAAAGAGACAAATATTTAAGTCATTGACTCTAAAACTGAAAATATAAGACCATTTCGAGAAGAATAACTCAGGCCAATCATTCAATATCATCTGACACAATTATGATAGAAAAGAGAGAAAAAAAGAAAAGGAAAAAAAAAGCAAGTTCATTGAATGAAATATTCAGAAAAACCATGAACTTAGGATTTAGAACTTCATCTTATATCCTTTCGGTTGATAGTGATTAGGTCATGATGTAAATCATTCAAGTTGTCATTGAAAACTTGAATTGATATGGGATTATTTTGAAATATCTTCTTGATGAGACATAGATCCCCAGGTCAGTCTTTGTATAATGTATGATAGAAACTCATTCTTGTAATTTCAAACATGCTAGCAGATCATAAAAAAAAAAACACCAATTGAAGTAGATATAATAGTCACAAAAAAGAGGGTTTGAATTGTGATCCTTTAAAATTAAACTTGTAACTTAAAATTGATTCTCAAGTTGTAAACTTGGAATGATTAAGTTAAAAGAATGTCTTCAGAATATTCTGAAGTGTTAGTGCAGTAATAGTTTAAATAAGTAAATGTGTTTGTATGTGTTGTGTATACTGTAAGTAAAAGTATAAAAAAAGAAAGAAAGAACACATAGAAATTTATAATGGTTCATCCAACATGGGCTAATCCACTTCTTACAATCTTGTGAGAATTTCCACTGTGATGCTTGATATACCCTCTCAAATCCTGCACCTTACAATCTTGTTCATCTAAACAATTACAACCGGTATTCTCTAAGCCTCAGCAGACTTACAACCTTCTTTGCTAAGTCTCACGTAGACTTTACAACTTTCTCCTCAAACTAACATTTTAGTACCCTTAAAGTTAGATGAGACTCTTCTTTATACTTGATTGGAAGTTTGAATGAAATCGGATAAGAGGAAGAAGAAGAATGGAGGGAGAAGATTATCTTTGAAAAGATAAGAGAGAAGTTTGATTCACACTCTTGGAGATTTTAATAATCTTTAGAGTTGATTTGTGAAATCAAGTTGCTACAAAGCTTTTTAAACACTTTTAATAAGTTGTTTTTCTATGCTTGTTAGTTGTGCTTAATGTTGAGCCTTCCACTCCTTTCATAGAGTTTGTTGGAGTGTGACCAATATCGTGTGCCACGTGTCCTGAGACCCACTAACTTTTGGTTGAAAATCTGGGTTAACATTCTGAACTGAAAAGACTTCATAATGTTGTTGTGTTCATCGGGATATTGTTCCTGGGTTCATGTGGATGAAGACCAGATGTGTTTATGAGTTTCATCATATGAATATCACATGAATTTCAGAGTTGTATCATGAAGATTGTTCTTTGTACGAACTTCAGAATGTTCCTGGATCAAATCTCTTTCAAATCTGTCTTGGAACTAGTGCATGAGAGATAAACAGGAACTGTCACTTCATGCACATGCTTTAGAGGATTTGATTTGCTTTGTATAGTACCAACTTCCTTATGTGTCGAATCCTTATCGAATCAGACTTGTAGTTGCTTTTTTCTTTGCTTTTTACTTTCCACCAACTGTACTGTTCATGTTAGAAAAAGCATGTAACTGGATTGAACTTTCTGAACACGAGAGACTTTTGAATATTCCTTTTGTTTCACTCAGGATGATTTGTAATACTCTCATATGATGTAATCAAATCCTAATAGTGAAACACCAATGAAGTACAGTATGAAAAACATCTAGGATGATATTCTTGATCGAATATTCTTAATGTTTTGTACTTCAAATTTTCATAGTCTTGAATGAACATTGAAGATCCCTTTTTGACTTTAATCAAATAAATGTCTTTATTCCTTGATTGATCTTAGTCAATGTACTTAACTGGGCTTTTATTTATGTCACGTGAACCTTGTATGTTCTTCATTTTGTTCATGAATTTCTGGGATTTGTTCTTAATGTTCATAAGAACAACCTTCTGAACTCTGTCCAACCTTCTAAACTCAGTTTAACTTTAAGAACTCTTACTGAGTTCATAAGTCTTTATGTCCTTTGATTTCTTGTATCTTGGTTCGATTTAAACTTTGTTCATATCTTAGTTACACACTCAGGAGCACAAAATAAATCCCAAGAAATTAATCAAAGTCCATTAATTCCTTAATCATCAAGGTTTGTTATCTTTGAAATTAATTAGAGAATTTGCCTCAACAAAGTCCATCTTTTTTCTAAAAACGTCAACCTAAATTAAATGATTTGACGAAGAACTTCCTTTTGAGTTACAATGAACTTAAGGGAAATTCAACTTTGTATTTAAAATTATCAACATAATTGAATCCTTCATTTCACTTGTTTTATAGCACATTCAAGTTATGATGGTCATATTGATCCACTCAATCCACAAAACACTCATAGTTAACCTTTTGATGTTTGACTTGATATCATGCAAACTTTTCTCTATCATGGATGTTAATTCATTTAAAATGAATACTTTTATGCATCTCATACAGACTTTTCGAGAATATTTCCTTTACTAAGTTGTAAACTTTGATTATATACTAAGTTTCTTTTATTTAGTAAAAGTTCAATCGTTCGTTTAACCTTTTGAACAAACCAAACCTTTATTTAGTGATCTCATTCATTAGAATCAAATATTTTGCATCCATTAAACTCAAGGAAAAGGTTGTACCAAGTATAAAATATTCCTTTTATTTTTTATACTTTATAAATTTCTGATTAAAAAAAAAAAAAAAAGAAGCAAAAGGGGTATCATATGAAGAGTCAAAAGTATATATAAAAGTAAATTACTAAGTTTACAATTTGCAAAAAGGAGTAAAGAGAGAGATGAAAATTTGGTGGTGGTGGAAGTGACGAGAATGGACGAAAGAAGGCGTGGAGTTTGGTCTTGTCGGCGCATAGTAGCAACCAAAGGTGAATCATCAAACAATGGTTCCAAACCAAACATCAAGATCAACAACAAAAACATCATCAAGAAGCTTCAAACACGCGAGATTTCTCCTAAACCTCATCGTTCCTTTGTTGCTGCTACTTCACCACATAGATTTCAGAACATGCGTTTGACCCATCAATTTGATACTCATGATCCTAAACATCGTTCTTCTCCTTCACCCTTTTTGCCTTTTTTGATGAAAAGAACTAAGGTTGTTGAGATCGTTGCTGCTAAGAATATTGTCTTTGCTCTTGCTCATTCTGGTCTTTGTGCTGCTTTTAGTAGAGGTAGTTTTTTACTTACCCTAAATTTCAAATCATAGATTATTTATTTTTATGCATGAATTGTCACTACCCATGTTTGAATTAGTGTTAGTAGTTGTTATATTTGTATAAAAACCTTGCCTTTTTGACTTCTTTGTGTGTTTATGAATCGTTATTGATCAATCCCTCCGGTCCTATATATGAGAAAGTTGGTTCAGCGTAAGTTGATGTATCTCAGATCAAAACTTCGACCAAATACATCAATTTTGTTAATCCATTACTTTTGTGTTGGTAATCTTCATGTCTGTACAAAAACTAGGACATTTGATTTGTTTTATAAGCATGATTTGCCATAACTTAATACCATGTATTAGACTTGGTAGGAGTCTCACTAAGGCTTGAAGTTTAACATGGGTTTATAAGTAGAGGCCGTTCTAACTTCTCACCTTACAAGCCAGTTTTGTAAGGTGGAATTAGGCCGAACCCAGAATTTTAATATGGTATTAGAGTCTATTGAAGATCTGTTTGACCACTTGCTATCATGCCACTCAGGTCACGCTCCAGGTGTCCTGTTTTGGCCTGATCCTGACAGGTGTGTGTTAAGAGTTCTACATTGAATGAGATAAGGCCTGAACATGGGTTTATAAGTAAAGGCACTGCTCACCATACAAACCGTTTTTGTAAGGTTGAGTTAGGTCTAACCCAAAATTCTAATTAGGCTAATAGTCATTGAAATATTTGTTATAAGTATGAATTTTGATTTAAATTTTTAGCTATAATAATTTTTCGTTGTCGGATTTGGATTCTATGCAGTTGTGTAGTGTGAATATCGATTGTAGGGTGAAGGTCAGACAGTTCGTATTCTTATATGTATTTTAAAGTCGATTTGGTGAAGTCAAAATACTACCAAGCCGATTTGGTGAAGTCCGAATACGAGCAGTTTGATCTTCATGAGATTCCTTGAGTGTATGTTTTTCTTGTCGAGAATCCGCACCTGTTATTGTCTATTGTCCACATATTAGTCGTTGCCATTGTTTAGAGACTATGGTTTTTTATTATTGTGTATGGATTGCCACTGATCATTACCAATGTGAGTTATTTTCATGTCCCTATTCCCCATATTTATCATTGTCTTTGCTGTGTATAAAAGCCATGACTTTGATTTTTTTGAACAAATTGCCATTGCTTATTACTCCTTTACACTGTCAAATCAAATTTGTATGCAAAATCTTACTATTTTTCTTTTCTTGTGTATGAATTATCATTTATCATTGCCTATTCGATGTAGATTTGGTTCACCACAAAAGGGTGAAATCTCACATTCCAAAGAAGCACTTAATCATTGGTATATTTTATAGAAGTCACGACTTTCCGGTTTTTAATGTGTGAATTCCATGCAGAAACAAATGAGAGGATTTGCTTTTTGAATATTTGCCCTGACGAAGTCATCCGCAGCCTCTTCTACAACAAGAACAATGACTCACTTATTACAGTGTCTGTTTATGCTTCTGAGAATTTCAGTTCTTTGAAGTGCAGATCAACAAGGATTGAGTGCGTGCATACTGTGGTTGTGCATTCAAATTTTCCTTTCATGTCTACAATGTATCTTACTTATATATTCATTTATTTCTGTTCCTAGATACATAAAGAGGGCCAAGCCAGATGCCGGTTTTCCTCTTTTCCAGTCCGAGTCTTTAAAATGGCCTGGATTTGTGGAATTTGATGATGTTAATGCAAAGGTCCTAACATACTCTGCGCAGGATAGGTACTTTCCTTCACTCTTCCTCTTTCCATTCCACTTCTATCGCGTTTCTTTTCCACCCAATATTTTATCTTACCCCCTTCTTTCCAATGGTAACAGTATATACAAGGTCTTCGATCTTAAAAACTACACTTTGCTATACTCGATTTCAGATAGGAATGTTCAAGAGATCAAAATCAGGTACTTTCTCTTTTTCCGATTCATTTTCTGCTTAGCAGTTTCGGTATCCGCAGAAACTCCATTTTGATAAATAAATTATGTCAAGTCATGAGCATAAGCATCACCATACTCTGCATTGCCCCCTCACACACATCACTTCGAAAAAGAAACCGTTCAAAGAAATTTAGGTGATGGCTTAGTAGGTCATGGATGAATTTCCCACTAATGTAGTGAATATTGCAATTATTATTATTTTTATCTTAAATGATTGAGCAGGTTTTGTTGAAAAAGAAAACCAGTTGGAAACCAAAGACTTTGGTGAAATAGGCTAAGGGTGGGGATGGCTATTTGGCGGACTTTAAGTTTGGAAAAGGTTTCTTTCCTGGAAAGAAAGACTCTTTGAAGAAGAGGAATTACTGATGGCTATTTATAGTTGGGAGTACGTATGTAGATAAGGAATTAAGGTAGAAAAGTCTCAGGCTTAATCAAAATTTGAGAAACCTTATGATATTGTCGGTTAGGGCTTGGTTTTTAGGTTTTAGAAGAAAGGGTTTACTTTTAGATGGAGAAGTTGAATTCCAGGATTTATTGTGACACCATTTCATAATTATTAACGGAGAGCCAAAACCCTGATTTCATAATTGCAGGGGCAAAGAGATCCTTTATCTCAGATTTTGGGGGTTGACGTCTGTATTCGTTTTATTTCTAGAGCAATAAAAGTTAGCAAGCAGGTCCATTAGAGCAGCCATGATGGACTCAGAAAAGCTGTCAGTCTCTCATTTGCAGTTTGATGTGGATAATGCTGTATTTAAAGTCGGCATAACAACAGAATCTGTATATGCGAGTGTCGATCTGAACTTGGACGACTTTGATGAGAAAATGCACTGGGTTTATATTTAATATGTTCAAAAGTAGTTGAACTTGTATCACTTAATGAGTTGGTAGGTCCGTTGTTGCTTTAAAAAGGATTGAGTTTGGATGTTGACTGTATGGTTTATAAGAACATTGCGACTAGCTTTGACATTATTCTTTGGAATCTCATTTCCTTTAGCATTAGGTTATCTGGAGTAAGAAACTGTTGACCTAAATGGGAGGGATGCTAATACAGCAAGCCAAGCTTCTCATTTAGACGATGGAAAGTTTATCTCACAGTTTATACTGCTGTGAAGTCATTGCTTTGCTAGAAATAGGCCGTGGACCTCATGTTATCTTTTGGAGGACCATTGGAGGATTTTCCTCTTTGATTTAGGCTTTTGCTCACCTTTTTTTTGCTTACCCACCATAATTAGTAGGGGCCTCAAGGTATTCCCACAGCTTAGGCCCTTTGGGCTCGTTACGAGACTAATCCTTGAGTTGGCAGAGAGACATTCACTGTCTCTTTTTTTAACAGGGTTGGGCTACAAAGAACCGAATCTGGGTTCTTTTTCTAGGGGGAGCCATGTTACCAACTCTCCCAATATCTTGTTTGTGGCTTTTGCTCAACTTTAAACGTCTATCTTATACAATTCTCCTATCCTCAATTTATAGTGTTCAAGACTCATCTTTTTTCAGTAAAAACAAAAGACTCATCTTCTTTCTAGGATTTCCATTTCTGAATGATAGCGAATCTTCTAAATTGGTGACATGGTTGGTCTCTTATCCTTCTAGGCTGTCTCCATACCAATCTTATCTTTTAAGTCTCAACTCATTCAGTGAGTTTATTATCATCTAAATAAACTTATTTCTTAGTCCAAAGCCTTGAATGATAGATAGTTCGTGTGTTTAGACATCATTGCTCGGTAGAATTTTAATGAACTGCTACATGTTTGTGAGCGTTGGGAAACACAACACTCCTGATGTGTGTTATGTTGGTGATAACATAGGATCTTTCTATAGTTATTTCTTTATGGATTTTTTTTAAAATCAATTTTGGAGAATCTCGAGTGTAGGTCCTTTGACCAGTTTTTTGTTAACTACCTTTACTGGTTTAATAGAACCAAGAGGCTATGTTTTTGTGGCAATTTGTAATCCATGCTACACTTGGGTGCATTTGATTGTGTGTAGCATAGTGCTCTCATCTTTAAGAAGGTTTGGTTTCTATTTAGTGTAAAGCATATGGTCTTTATAAAGAGATTTCTTTCTTCTCTTTGTTATTTTTTATTTTGAGTAGAATCTCTTATCTTCAATTCTGTTTGGACTTCGGAATATTCTTCTAGCTGTTCTAATTACTTTCTTCTTTTTTTACTTAGCTCTTCCCAAGCGCATGTTTATTTATCTATTCATTACTTCGTCTTTTGTTACAGTCCTGGCATCATGTTATTAATATTCAATAGAGCAAGTGGTCATATTCCACTGAAGATTATATCCATTGAGGATGGAACAGTTCTCAAAGCATTCAATCATCTACTCCATCGGAATAAGAAGGTGGACTTCATAGAGCAGTTCAATGAAAAGCTCCTAGTCAAGCAGGAAAATGAGAACCTTCAAATTCTTGATGTGAGACTTCATTTTACCGTTTCTTTCAAAATTAGTTTTGTATCTGTGTAATTTTGTTTGTCTTTTCTTTTAGACAAGTGCTAACTGCTAATCACTTCCTTAAGAGCATTGGTTAAGGAAATCTAAAATGGAATGTCGTTGTTGAAAAGTGCTAAGTTACCAATATATTCAATATTGTACATTTCAATCGATAATTTTCATTTCTTAACTAACCGATACGTTAGAGGCTATGTTTTGGATAAGGTGGAATGAGATAGAATGCAAGAGAATGGAATGGGGTAGGGTTTCGTTGCTTGGATTATTAAAAAGAGATTGAAAGATATGCCCTGTCAGTAAAAGCTTGTGTTACACTAACATCCAAAAAGAATAAGTGTAAACAAACAAATATGCCTTCACTTGTGTTTGTTTATTACACATGGTTGAATGACTCCTTCACTGAACACCACCCTTTCAGCCTTCATTTTATTAATTCTTCCTTCTTTATACTTCCATTCTTAAATCCTTCTCTACCTAAAACAATGGAGCTCCATTGCCGGCCACCACCAACGACGGCGCCATCACTACCAACCACCATCTCTACAGTCTAAAAAGACCTCCCCTACCCCAACTCCAAAGGCTTACGACACCCACCTTCTCTGCCCTCACCAACACAATCTTCTAAACACCAAAAAATGTATTTTTGATTCATCCCGGGGGGGATAAGAAGTCATTTGTTATATTTTTTTATATAATTATTAAATTTCTAATTATCCGTTTTTCTTATTCAGCATCTCTTCAAAATGATTTTGAAATCTGTTTGTGCGATATTTCACAGGTTCGAAGTTCTGAGCTGATGGAGGTAAGCAGAACTGAGTTCATGACTCCTTCAGCATTTATCTTTCTGTACGAAAATCAGTTATTCCTTACTTTCAGAAATCGAACAGTTTCTGTCTGGAACTTTCGTGGAGAACTTGTCACATCATTTGAAGATCACCTGTTATGGCATCCGGACTGCAACACAAACAACATATACATAACAAGTGATCAGGACCTGATTATCTCGTACTGCAAAGCTGAATCTGAAGATCAATGGATGGAAGCCAATGGTGATTATCTCTAAGATTAGTTATTCTTTGATTTCTGAATGCAGTTATCATAAACAATTTTTATTGTTTTGAAGAAATCATTAACATATTTTAATTTATGAAATTGATTTAACATCATAATTTTCTTGTTGCCACAGCTGGTTCCATCAATGTGAGCAACATCTTGACGGGGAAATGTGTGGCGAAAATTAATGCTGCAAATTGCATCGCCAAGGTGGACGATTGCAGCAGTACTTGCAGCTGCAAACACACTGATTCATCTCAAATAAGGAGCTCGGTTGCAGAGGCTTTGGAAGACATAACTGCCCTCTTTTATGATGAAGACCGGAACGAGATCTATACTGGTAATAGACATGGTTATGTTCATGTATGGTCCAACTAATAGAGAAAAAAATGGCTTTTGCGTTTCTTCATTGGCTTCGTGGACCAAGGAAAAGAATCCTCATGCTTGGGTTTATACTTTTGCTGATGTGTAATTACTGCAGTGGATGATTCTACTGCCGAAACTGCCTCAGGACCGGGTCTGGATCCTCTCTTTCCTCCTCTCTCTCTCTCATTGATTTTTCTTGAAAGAGTGGATATTGACTCGGATTTGTAGGCATTATTTGACATGTGATTATATAACTGCATTTGTTTAGCCAGTTAATAGAGTGAATTTGTTCAGGTAAAACGGTTATGCATGTGTTTATTTCACTCTTAGGTCTTAGAGCGTTTGACTTTGTAGATAGTTTGTGTACAGTGAAGTCACTGCCAAGTATTTTGTGCCAGATGATAGACATCTAGTATTATCTACTTCATCCTGGAATTCTTAGGGGACTTTGTGGGATATGGTGGCAAGAGGGGAAACTACATGGGTTCATATCCTTCATTTGTATCATTGATATAACTCGCTATGAATGTGTTATTCATTTTGGTTAGTCACATAATGGATGTGCTGGAGTTTGTCACCTTGTAATAACAAATATTTTACTTCCAACCTTTCCTACTTCTCGTGTTCTAATGTTCAGTTGCCGTGTGCCGTGTTTTGGTAATTTTTCTTATAGTAGGTAGCAGTTTTTTTGGGTTCATGATATACAAACCTAATAAAAAGAAAGAGTTTAATTATGGTGGTTGACCGTTCAAAATAATTTTGAACATACGACCAATCAAAACTTTTTAATTTTTTTAAGACCAAAAGTAAGAAATTGTTTTTAAAAAGATTGAAACAAAAAATTAATTATTTATAAGCTTCAAAAACATTTAATCCTTAAATCTATTATGTACTCAAGTTGATATATATGGCGATCATGCCTCTATTTATAAGAGTTAATTGTTTAAATTGATCCTGTAAAATAGGCGATATCTTTTCTTAATAAAAAATAAAAATACACGATGTTTGAGAAATGATCCTTTAAAATAAAAATAGATATTCTCATCCTATAATTTGAGATTTTTCTTATTTTTTACCGTATAATATACGTGTGGTCCAAAAAAGTGATCTAAAGATTGATTTTTTTTCCAGTCATCTTTAGGATGTTAAAACATGGCTTTACACAAAAAATTAGATTTTTCCGACTACGGACGGATTTATTATGAATTTTTATTCTCCATAATTATGAATTTCTTAAACAATTCATAATTAATTCATATCTCGTTTAAAATCTTCAAAATTTAATGGTGAAGATTCTTATGATGTTCTAACCATGCCTACAAAATTAGAGAAAGAAATTTGACCTGTGAGTATACGCATACTCGGAACAAAATTGCAATTTCGCACGTTTTGGTTGAAAAATAAAAATAAATCGAAACATCTTTGAAAGGCTACGAAATTTTGCAGATAATTTTTATGTATTTCTATAGATGTCTCTGCAAACAATCACCTCAAAATTTGATTTTTAGGTTGGGATTTTTGAAATTTTGTTTTTAGCGTTTTAAAAATTCGTAATTAATTCGTCCTTAGTTGAAAAATTCTAATTTTTCGTATAAAGTCTTATATTAACATCCTAATTGAAATCATAAAACAATTCAACTAGAGTGTCAAAAATAATTAGAATTTCAAATTATCAATATGTATTTTTTATTTGGACTATTTTTCAAAATTCGCATGTTAAGGTCAACTTCAATAATTAACTATGTAAAAAAATTGAGATTTGGTGCGCCGTATCAAATAAATACCCCTAATCTCGAAAGCCCACGATTGTGTATTCTTTGCCATAATCTTAATTTCAACGAAACACAAGATACGATTTCTTTTTTCTTTGATGGAGTTTCTATATATATTACATCAATATTCTTTTGGATGGAAAGAAAACCTTAAACCTAAAACTTTTGTTCTTCATTCACGGTTCCGTTTCTTTAAAAGGTTATGGCGAAAAAGTATGAAGAACTTGCTGTGGGAATTGACCTAGGTACAACGTACTCGTGTGTTGCAGTGTGGAATGAGCAACACAATAGAGTGGAAATTATTCACAATGAACAAGGCAACAAAACAACACCTTCTTGTGTTGCTTTCACTGACAAACAAAGGTTGATTGGTGATGCTGCTAAGAACCAAGCTGCTTCCAACCCACAAAACACTATCTTTGGTGTATATATTTTACTGTCCATTGATCTGCTACTTTATATATTATGTGTTATTATTGTATTGTTATGTTAGCTATAGACAAATCAATGAGTGATAAGAAATAAGGTAAATGTTCAAATTGGTCAAAAAACAATGTGACCTAGGCTATGGATAATTCTTAGTTGGTCACAACGATAAATATTAATCACTTAGGCACACACACATAAAATATATACATCATTTAAATATTCTAGCAAAAAAGAAAAAATCGAGTGTTCCTTTTCTACCTTTTCTATTTATGTGAGTGTGTCTCAATACTTTAAATTTGGGGTTATGAACACACAACTCTTATTTTCGTGACCTATTTGGTGTTGAGAAATAAATAATATAAATATGAGTCTTGTTAAGAGTCCCATATTTGATGAGATATGACATGAAAATGTGTTTATAAGTGAAAGCAATTTTCACTTTACAAGTCAGTTTTGTAGAGTTGAGACAAGTTCAACCCATTCTAATATGGTATCTTAGTTTATCTATGATTAGTTGAGCCACTCGGGTCAAGCTCCAGATATTCGGTCCAGAGCGTGAGAGGGTGTTAAGAGTCTCAAAATAGATGAAATATGGCTTGAACACCCGTTTACAAGTGGGGAAATCCTCACCTTACAGGCCAGTTTTGTATGGTTAAGTTAAACCAAACCCAAATTCTAATAAATCTCAAATGTCATTTAAATTAGTTATCTATTTTATGATGATTCGTATGGACATTTTAGTTCTGATGAAGAACAATTTTGACAACATTCGAAACTTGTGAGATAAATTATTGTAGTTTTAATTTCTTAGAGAACAAGTAAGTTTCCGTGTTTTTTTCTCAATGACTACTGCTATTGGATTTCACTCAAATGTCATTTAAATTAGTTATTTGTTTTTATGATGATTCGTATGGACATTTTTGAGAAATAAATTAGTAATTTTCATATCTTAGAGAACAAGCAAGTCTCCTTTTTTTTTTTCTCAATGATTACTGCTATTGGACTTTACTCTGATCAATAACTATTAATATTATTTTTCCAGATGCTAAGAGGTTAATTGGTAGGAAGTTCAATGATGATGTTGTTCAAAAAGATATCAACCTGTGGCCATTCAAAGTCATTGGTGATGTAAACACAAACCCATGTTTGTTGTTAAGTACAAAGGTCAGGATAAGCACCTATGTGCGGAGGAAATTTCATCGATGGTCCTCATAAAGATGCGAGAGATTGCAGAGGCATATTTGGAATCACCGGTTAAGAATGCAGTAATAACTATGCCAGCTTATTTCAATGATTCTCAACGAAAAGCTACCATAGATTCTGGTGCCATTGCTGGCCTTAATGTTATGCGGATAATGAGCGAGCCTACTGCTGCAGTTATTGCATATGGCCTTGACAATAGAACAAACTGTACTGGAGAACGGAATATTTTTGTGTTTGACCTTGGTGGTGGGACTTTTGATGTGTCTCTTGTTACAGTTAAGGATAAGGTCTTCCAAGTTAAGGCTACTGCAGGAAACACTCACCTTGGTGGAGAGGACATCGATGACAGAATGGTGAACTACTTTGTAGAGGAGTTCAAGAGAAAGAATAAAGTGGACATTAGTGGAAACCCAAGAGCCTTAAGGAGGTTGAGAACCAGCTGTGAGAGGGCGAAAAGGATTCTCTCATTTTCTGTTGACACTACTATTGAGGTAGATTCTTTATTTGAGGGCATTGACTTCTTTTCATCGATCACTCGGGCAAAGTTTGAAGAAATCAATATGGACCTCTTTAATGAATGTATGGAGACTGTTGAGAGTTGTCTTACTGACTCTAAGATAGACAAGAGTAGTATAGATGATGTTGTCCTTGTTGGTGGCTCTTCTAGGATTCCCAAAGTGCAGCAGCTATTGGCGGACTTTTTCAAGGGAAAGGATTTGTGCAAGAGCATCAATCCTGATGAGACTGTTGCTTTTGGTGCAGCTGTGCAGGCTGCTTTGTTGAGTGACGACATTAAGAATGTTCCAAACTTGGTGTTGATCGATGTTACTTCACTGTCTTTAGGTTGGAGGCTTATACATGATCGCATGGGTGTAGTGATTCCTAGAAATACCACTATACCTGTCAAGAAGACAAGTTTTTTTTACAACTGAAGATAACCAACCCTCTGTCTTTATCAGGGTTTATGAGGGGGAGAGAACTAAGGCCAGTGACAACAATCTACTTGGTTCTTTTAATCTCAATGGGTTGACCCCTGCGCCTCGTGGCCATCCTTTTAATGTATGTTTTGCTATTGATGATAACGGCATTTTGACAGTCTCTGCAACGGATGTTTCCACCGGCAATACAAATAAGACTATAATAACCAATTACAAAGAAAGGCTATCAACAGAAGATATAAAAAAATTGATTCAAGAAGCTGAGAAATACCGTGCTGAAGATGAGAAATTCCTACAAATGGCTCAACTGAAAAATGCATTAGATCTCTGCGTCTACAAAATTGAAACTGCTTTAAAGAAGCAGAATATTCAGTTGAAACTCTCCACACTAGAGAAAATGAAGATCAATGCTGCAGTTACAATTGCCAAAAATCTGCTTGACGAGAATCACCAGCATGAACTAGATGTTCTTCAGGATCATTTGAAGGAGCTCGAAAGTATGTTTGAAAACACTACTGCGAAGACTGATTAGTTTTGTTTTCTTTTTCCATTAAGATTATTATTTTTTAACAATTTCTCCATTAAAATTTTCTGTGTTGTCTTGCTGTCTTGTATGCAATGAATGCAAAAAATTTACAGGAAGATTTATTTTCTAATGGTATATGGTTTAGATTTTTATTTTCTTTGAGAGGATTCGTATATGGTTTATAACTTAGCTCAAAGTCCCTTGGGTAGAGACGAATTTTTAGCATGACATTGAAGGCTACTCTTTGTTTTTCTCATGAGCAATTCATACATACTAATATTAATATACCTTTCCTAAGACACCTAGTAATCATACATATAAAGGAAAATATTTTTCTCTATAATAGTAAGAAAAATGTGCATAGCTGTTCTAAGTTGAACAAATGTATTGTCATAGTTAAAATTAATACTGATGTAACAAAAAACAGGAAGAATCGATTTCATCATAACCTAACTAAACAAACAACTGTGTCCATATATCCTCCTTACCTAGAAGCCACAAAACACTTCCTCCATGTGCTTGAAAAGGCAAGAGGCAACAAGAGATAAAAGATTCTAGGCTTCTGCTTAAAAAGGGCATTGTCATCTGATCCACCTTGAAAATTTTCTGGTATATTGCCAGGGATTGAAAATGTTAACTATGCCTCTAAAAAAAAAAGACAATGTTAACCATGGTTTAAGCTTTTTATTTTATTTTTATAATCATTGAAGATGAAATATCATTTTATAGATATACAAGTTTTCTAGATAGTTTTTAGTAAGACACCATTATGAGCATATGGAAAAATCTTCAAACTTCAATATGCTCCCTTAGTTCAACCAAACACTAAATAACATGGTTGGATTATACTTCAATATGCTCCCTTAGTTCAACCAAACACTAAATAACATGGTTGGATTATACTTCAATATGCTCCCTTAGTTCAACCATTTCAATCTACTCATTGAATTGAATTAGTCCCAATTCATTCCTAAGAATAAAAAACCTCTTAGTTTTTAATCTTTAGGGCAAACCATATCTGCAAGCTCTGATTCAGTTGCATAGTGAACCACCTCGATCCTTCCATTGTTCACTTGCTCCCT
Source organism: Medicago arabica (assembly GCA_946800305.1). Taxonomy (NCBI): domain Eukaryota; kingdom Viridiplantae; phylum Streptophyta; class Magnoliopsida; order Fabales; family Fabaceae; genus Medicago; species Medicago arabica. Next base: position 38,327,108 of record OX326969.1, read on the forward strand.
TAGAAAATTCAACCTTGCCTTTATGTGCTTGCTCCTACCAAGTAGCACAGGGTTTTTGGCTAAATATATTGCAAACTTATTGTCAATTTTCAATTTAATAGGCTTTTTAACTTCAATCTTCAACTCGTGAAGGGATTTCTCCACATAGCATCGTTCATTGATGGTGCAACAAACATTGGCTTCTTGTAGTCTCCGTGGCCTGACAATACTTGTCAACAGATTGTTACACAACCCTCCAGCAATCTACAACACAAATAAGATCATGTCTCTAATAGTTAAGATATGGCAATTATTAATGCATTTGAAATATTTTCAGTCTAATGAAATTGACAAAAATTGCTTTCGAATTCTACCAAATTTTCATCTGTCTTTTGTGTATTAAAAAAGTACAGAAACACTTCAATTCATCAATGCACCATAAAAGCTTCCAAAATTGTATATAGTTAGTTACCTTGGCAGGAGTATGTGCTGATAAGGGAGCAATGACCATGATATCAGCCCACTTAGCAAGCTCAATGTGAAGCACAGAATCACCTATCTTTTCCAATTTTTCCAGTCATGATCATCACAAAATATTGCTGCACCCTCTGGGATTAATAATCTTGCTTCACCACTAGCGAGAAATTGTAAAGCTGTTTTTGTGACAGCTCCTTTTACTTCCGCCCATTCTAATAAAGCACGCATAACATAACAAGTCTAAATTCCATAGCAGCTACACTTCCACAAGCTCCAAGTACAATCCAAGGCTTCCTCTTAGCATCAAATTCATACTCATATGTAACAAACTTTTTAATTGCAATTGTAGAATCTGAGTTAGCCATCACCGCCAATATATTTTTTTAACAATGTCTTCAATCTTAGTTCTTATATCACATGTAGCTCAAAATTTCATAATACAATTATATGATTTTGATAAGCAATATCATCATAGATCATAGATAGATGGAGGCATGAGCCAATAAAGATTCATTCTTCTTACAAAACTATAATTCATGAACAATTAATTTGTTAGGAATCAAGTGAATATATCGGGTCATTTCTGACTGAGTTTTGGACGAAATTATTATATGAAATAACACTACTAATGCCAGAAAAGGTATATCATGACATATACTACTTTTGTATAGTTTCTACATTTTTTTACAAGAAAACAAAATGAAGAAAAATGATGTAACACAAGCATATCCTCAATCACATAAAGAAAACAAGGGAATATTGAAATCACATTCACAATAACTATCAAGAAATTTGATAAATGAAGCAAATAGAAATAACAAGTTAAAAATTGCTTGTTAAGAAAAAAAGTTAAAAATGGAGCAAGAAGAAAGAGAGCTAAATTTTGATCCACAAGAAATTATTTTCTTCGAAAGAATAACAACAAAAAAAGAAGAGTGAGGGTGAAAAATAAGTTCCTTAACGTTGTTGTGAGTTAAGAAAAAGAAGAACAAAGACTCTCCAAGCTTTTTTTTTTAATTAATTTTCTCAGAACAACAACGACTAATCATACCTTGTTTGGGATTTATACATGCCTTGTGAATTGGGTTGTGGGGTTTGTATTTGAACTTTATAAAATGAAGCTTACTTGCTACTCAAGCCAGTCATCATACGGTATTTACTTTATGAAAAGAAAAAAAAAGGCTACTCAAATTATATATAAAATGTTACTTTATGAAAGAAAAAAAATCTAGATTTTCAGTTTTTGAGAAATACGAATTATAGTCGTGTTCCGAATATTTTTTTGACAATTTTAGATTTTTCTTGAAATGAAATATTCAAAAACTTTAAAAGTGAAAAACTTCAAAAATTAACTTGATTCAAATTCCTTCAAAAAAACTTGATTCAAACCCATGCTCTTGATATTACCATCCTTGGTTTTTTTCTAATACACTCCCTTACATTAATTCTATTCTATTTTTTTATTTTTAAATTCGGTATCCGGCCAATGACCGATTAATCTTTGGGGTTCAATCCCACCATCCATTTGTGGGTCCTATTTAAAGCCAAATCATAACTCTCTATAGACCTAACCCGTCGAAATTGGCACAGAATCAAATTTAAGATCTTGATATAAGCACACTCCAATGTCACAAACCAACACCACTAGGCCAACCAAATAGGTTCTCTAATCTTATTCTTACTTTATCCTTTACAAAAATATGTGATTTGAATGTTAATTTTGGAACACTCTTCTTTTTCTCTTTGTTAAGAGAGCTGGCAAAAAGAGAACAACAACTTCAACCTCTTATGTGATGAGATGTCTATAACTTGGACGATATCTCTAACCTGTTGCACTCACTTGTCATCTTATACGTATGTTTGCTTTTGAGGTGGAACCATATTAAACACAAATTGAGATTGTAGTGACAATTTATGGTTTTTTATCTTCACAGTGAAAGTGCTCGAAATATGACAATTTACGGTTGTTGGCCATCAAATTAGGTCATTTCTATGGTGCAATAGAGACAAACCTCGCACTATGCACAAATTTATTTTCATCATTGGATGAATAAGTCTTACTATTAGATAAAAAAATTATATAATGTGACTTATTGATCCACTATTAGAAAATATATTGAGAATTTCTTTTCCCACACTTCTTGCTTCTCATGTGGAGCCCTCTATAATTTTGATTTTACCTCGTTCAAATTATATAATATGAACCCAAAAATAGGCCTTATATTATATAATCTGAACACGTCCTATATATAAGCAAAATCATAAACTACCCTGATTTACATAGTTACGATTTTTTGTCCTAATACTACTCTCACACCACCCAAAATCCAAACCACTACACTGTGTGATTCTCGAAGGTTTTTTTTATTTTTTTAAATCATCACATTTTAAGCCCTTTTAAACACCAAACACAAGGTAAGGTCGCATTCTTTTGATCTATTGTTCTTTGATTTGATTTTTTATTTTATTTTAGATGTTAAACATATTCAACTTATATAATCCGAAAAAAATTGTTTATGGTTCATATTATATAATCTGAATCTATGTGTTGAAACTGCTTTCTTTTTGGTGTATTTTTGTGTCTATGATTTTGATTGTTTCAAAAATGGACCAACTCATGGATTGAGTTAGACGTGACAGACTTACCATGATTGCATTCATTAGGTGCGGGAAGGCACAACAGACCGAAGTGGAGGGCATGGCGAGAAGGGGCAAGGTTAGCAATACTAATGGATTCAAACTGTGTCAGGTGCACGAGATTGAGCCTCAACCCACGTTAAGGAGAAGGTTCCAGAGCATGATGAGAATGAGGAGAATGACGATGATGTCCACCAAATTTTATATATTATTGGGTCCTCGGTCCCTTAACTTAATTATTTGTTTCAAAGTGGTCTCACAACTATTAAAAAATTTAATTTGGCCCATTATCTATTATGTCAATAGTCGTATTGGTCCTCTTAATTTTTAACCCTAAATATTTAAGGTGGGTCAACATTGTAACTGGTTCACTATAGACCTTATTAATTTTTTTAATTTCAACTCTTTGATCATTTTTTTTAAAAGATGACTGTTTGATCATGCAAATCTATTATATTTGTACGGTGAACCACCACTGACTAATTTTTTTTCCTTTTCTTCATCATCATAATCATACACCTCCATCAAACAAACCTAGAAAATTCAACAAAGAAAATTTAAAATTTGTCTGTGATATATCTAGTAACTCTCCAATGTCATTAAATTAGTTAAATTAAGTTTCTTTTATATTTCTAAATAATAATAAGAGTAATTACAATATAGAACTTATAAATTAATATAAAAATCATGCATGAGATACATATTTATTATTCATAATTTATATAAAGTTTAGCTATCATACTTATAAAAAATGACAAATTAATGTAATTTTTTCGTAACTATAATGTTTTTAGTCTAATACTACTTTATAATATTTAGTAACAACTATTCTAATGTTAGTAATTACTTAAATTGAGTTTCTTTTATATATTATTTATAATCAAAATAAATATAATATAGTAATTATAATTTAATATAAAAAAAATCACTCATATATGTTACATATTTATTGTTTTTAAATTTATATAAAAAATGCAAATATTTGTCAATGATATATAAAAAACATGAAACACATTGACATAATCTTTATCAACAAGATAAAGAAAAACTTCATGTTTTACGAGATCTTTACTTTCTTTTTTGGTATGAGATCTTTAATTTTTTGTTTTTTTTTTTGAGAAATAAATAAAAAAAAGGTAGATTAAAGTATACCACACATTTATTGAGTCAAATATCGTCAATAAAGAGCATGATTTACATGCTAACTGAAAAAACAGTTGATCATAATTAAAATATTTCTAATAACAAATATCATTTACTAATTTATTTTTGGCTATAAATAAGATCATGTAAAAATACTTTTCTATCGTAAAACTTGAAATACAAAAATCTTCGTAAATTTAATAAAGATCGGGAATATATAAACATTGAGGAGAGTTATGGCAGTGAACCTGATGAAAAAATGTATCACCACAATGATGATGATGTTAATGATTATGCTCGTTGTGACCCGAGTATGTTACGCAACTCGACATATAGATACTAGTCCTAAAGATTATTTTTGTTCCCATTGTATTAACAATTGCTTAAGCGATTGCTTTGGTGGTTATGGTGTCACATGCACGGATGAATGTGAGGCTAAGAACTGCCCTTGTTGCGTTAAGAATCCCCCTAATTGTACAAAATGATTAACGCTGTTGAGACTTGCAACAAATTATTTGTATGTTTTGTGAGAATTTGCACAAGAAAATAAAGTTAATAATTAATAAATATATTATAATTTATAATTTTCATTGATCATTTTGTTTTTCAATTTCTTATTATGCATGTTATATTATATTTCTTATATGTTTTTAGAGTAAGTTATACATCCCTCTTTTTTCTGAGAGAACTTTTGAATCATATAACGCAAATTATACCCATCTTTCATAAGAGATGCTTGAATCGTTTTCATCCTAACCTAACTAAACAAACAACTGAATCCATATATCCTCTATACCAAGAAGCCACGACATACTTAATAAAAAGGAACAGTTAATTTTAAAAAAGACTTCTCATCTAATCCACCTCGAAAATTTCTGGTATAATTCCTGAGATTGATAATGCCAACTATAGTTAAAGTTTTTTATTTTATTTTTTATAATCATTGAGGATGAAACATCATTTTTTAGATATACAAGTTTCTAGATAGTTTTTGGATAGAGACAAACACGAGAATATGGAAAAATATTCAAACTTCAACTTGAGTCCTGTTAAGGCCATAAGTGGTTTAGACAAAACCAAAAATTTAAACTGTATCAAACATAAACAGTATTCGACCTAATATTCTAAATTGGTTTGATTCTCGACTTTTGATTGAGATTCAAATAACCAATGAATCAAACCGATGCTAACTTACTTTCCATTTTACTAATATCACAAACACTCACACTTGATCAGGTTAGACCAACAGTAAAATCCGACCTAAAATAATAATCAGTTGCCCATTCAGAAGTTATTTTTGCATCTTTTTAACCACATGCTATTTCATTAATTAATTTTTCTAAACTAATTCTTTGAACCCTGCTACTTGTTTAATGAGTCAAAGAAGGCATGTGTACAAGGACGGACCCAGACATAGTGGTTTGGTGTAGCTAAATTATAAAAAAAATTATGTTCTCGATAATTTTAATTATAATACTCTATATATTAATAATGTGAAAATATTACATAAAAAACACTACATCAAAACGACTTAGGAAGGTCTATTTCATCATAATAACTTAGGTTCGAGTCATATCTAAAAAATTAGGCAATATTCTGGTGTGACAATAGCCGCACTATGCTTTACGATGGGTCTGTCTCTGCATGTGTATATAAAGTTTAGCTTTGTGAAATAAAGTTATTATGTTGCCCTATTCTTATGCAAAGTTAGTTACTTATCTAACTAACTACTAACCACACTCTAGCTAAGATGGTTGTGTTATAGTTCAACTTCCTACAACCCGACTGAGCTTGGTTCAATGTAACAACTCATTTCAGTGCAATTGCAATTTCAGAAAATCGTCATCTCTCAAGAAAGTTAGTAGATACACATCAACTTTCATTTTATATTTATTTTGAAAAGTCAGGTGTGGGGTGCAATCCAATGCAATTGGTTTATGATGGAGAAAACCATTTCGATTCCGTGATTTTTAATAAAATATTCCTTATGGTTCTTATTATAATTAAATTTTAAATTTTTTTAATCATATTTATAATAAAATGTATCTTTATTTTAAAATGGAATATATTACTCAAAATAACAGCGATTCACCCCGCACAAGATGTGCTAAAAGTGGTGAAACACTAAGAGTTAGTTACAAAGACAATGGCACCTATCAAGAGGCAGCCAACAGCCAAAAAAAGGAAAAAGCTTAAAAAAAACACTCATACAAAGAAGCGGGTGTCGCCACCAATCATGATAACGAAAGCTAAGCGGAATTTTACTCGAAGACAACCATAAAAAGGAATTCAACTTAACTTTTTCAAGAATATTATGTGAATTGGTGACCGCATTTCTGAAGACAGTATGGTTCCTATCCTTCCATATTGTCCACGTACATGCAAGTCAAATAACCTCAAGAGTCGAATGAGAAGCTCTCGACATACCCGCCAAATTAGTAAACTGGACATAGTGCTTCAAAATTGAACCTGAAGAAACAAAGGATATGTCTAGCCAATGACAAATTAAATACCAGACACTACCAAAAACATTGTAGTCTATGAAGAGATGATACGTCGTCTCCATGCTCCCACACCGTCCAGCACATAAATTGTTGTTTTGTTGAAGTGCACGTCGTCTCACCAAATTAACTTTTGTTGGAAGTCGATCTTGTAATAAACGCCAAGCAAATAGAGAAACTTTTGAAGGAACCTGCTTGTGCCAAACATTAAGAACAACGCCCCTATCCTCTGATTCTTCAGATGATGTCAGAAACTGATAAGTTCCACAAACCGAATAACCTTGAATAGGGTCTAACAACCACCTCCAAGGGTCATGGATATGATCCTGCAAAACAACGTTACTCAACAAAACAGAGCACTCCCTCACACATTCATCCTCACACGCTAAAAGACGCCTCTTCCACACTCACGTATTCCCTCCTTCCCCCCACCCCAACACCGACATCTCCTTCACCGAGCTCTCTCGATTCATGGTCAAATCAAAAAGGCGGCGGAATTTGATCTGAAGCGGGACTCCGCCTACCCAATTGTCAGTCCAAAAATAAGTACAACAACCATTACCTACCACCCACCTAATGTTATCATCAAACCAGTTCCCTTCGCCCGACCCTACCCCTTCCCATAAGAAAATGTATCTTATAAAGGTATTAAAGAAATATATATTTAATTATTAAGAAAGTATATTGCAATTCAAAGCATCTCTTATAAGAGGTGAGTATATTTTCAGCATATATTTAGTTTTTAGAAGAAAAAAAAGTGTATAATTCAACATAAAAGGAAGATAATATAACTCAAACTTCTTCGGAGGAAGGAGTAAAGTGTATTCTACTCAAAAAATAATTAGAATACGAAAAGAAATTGATAAGCAAAATGGTGAATGTACAATATAAATTGAAATTCATTTATTTATTATTATTATTATTTTTGGTACATTCATTTATTTATTATTAATTTATTTTCTTATGCAAAGTCTAACATAAAATACAAGTAATAATTTATTATTGTTGCAGGCCTCCAAAGCTTTAATCATTTTGCACAAGAAGGGGGATTATGGCGGCAACAAGGGCAAATCTTAGACTCACAATCATCATGGCATCCCATAATGTAATCACCGAGACACGCTTGCCAGCATTCCTCGTAACAACGAGCACAATAGTCTTTAGTAATTATATCTATAGATTGAGTTGCATCACATACTTGAGTCACAAGGAACATAATTATTAATACCATCATCATCATGGTAATATATTTCTTCATCTCCTTCATTGTCATAAGAGACTGTGTATGAGTAAGAAAAGAAAGAATGGTTGGGTGGATTTATGGATGAATGAGATGAGTGGTATTTATAATAATTTTTTTATGAAGTGAGAGTAAATTTCTCATAAGCACTCTATCTGCCTTATTGTTAAACCTCTTGTACACGCTAAGATATTGCCATAATCAAGGGAATGAGATAAGTGTGACAAAAGTGTAAGACTAAACATTTGTTTTAATGTTGGAGTTCCTTTTGTGCAATTCGACATTAAAGAAACGAACTAGATTGAATCTCAATAAATATGTAGTTGTTTCAAGGGGGTACTCCTTAAATGGACTCAATAAATCTCAATCTTTGACTCAATAAATGTGTTATTCTTTGATTTGATCCTGCCCCACTAGAGGAAAAGAGTTCTTACCCTAAGGTATAACCTTGTACTATATAGAAAAGAGATTAGAAATGGGAAGAAAACAAATATATAGGTGGACATACTCCTTAACAATTCGAAACACAGGACAAGTTATTAACATCCAACCTTCAACAAGCGGAAGCAACTGCAACAACAAACTTGTTAGCATACTAGATCGTCGATCCCTACAATGAACGGGTCATATTGACTATAATAACTAGCAAAGTGATATACCATGCAGAAAGATTGTTCTAACCAAATCACATGATAAACATTGATCCACATTAATCATAAAATGATAGTAGTCATTTTCTTTTTTGGAAGTCATACATAAAACATAAATGTAGAAATGAATATTGGCCTTTCCCTCAACATCGCTATGAGACTATTGTCTTACCATAAACTGATCAATCTTGTCTAGCTATTAACGTACTGCAATAATTTATTTACTATTGTCATTATCCCTTCATAGGAGCTATATTAAATCATGTCCCTTTATAACATAGGACATGTAGGTCGCTCATGGTCATTCAAATGACCGAATGAATAATTAGCGTCATGAAAAACTGAACATTTAGTATTAGTATCACTTTCTCTTAAGTACTGGTTGAGAACTTGGTCCAAATAGTCCCTAATAGAAAGATCTCTTTCTTTGCTGATAAGTTTTCAGGAGTATGTTTATCTTGACATTATTCTCATCCTTAACCAATACCTGCAAGTTTCACCACACAGTCAGAATTTTATTTTATTTTTGTCATTTTCTTTGCCGATAGTTTGAATACTTATACTTGGCCTAATTAATTTTTTTGATCACATGAAAGTTAATGTATTGTAGCAGTCCTATTCTAAACCGAAAGCAGAAATCGTTGATAAAATAAAATATGAAAGATATGCTTAGTAGTGATAAAATCAACACCTTCTATTTTTTTATTTTTTTCAAAAGAATGTAGCTCGCAAAAGCTAGGCTACCAAATTATATAGTTATAAAGAAGAAAAAGAAATAAAGGGAGAGGCCAAGCCAAAACCTCCTTAAATATTGACAAAACTAAAGTTAGGTAAATGAGGACATCAAGAGTTCTTCTCCTATAAATAGAAGACTACAACAAAAGGAATACATAACTTTTTGAGGCAAAGACAAAAGAAAATCTTTAACCAAAACCTTTTTCAGTCAAGTGCAAATCATTCAAGAATATTATCGTAGTTTAAACAAGCTGCTATTTTCGTATTAAGTCCTTCAAAAAGATTAATACAACTTCAAATCTACTTACTCTTGTAAATAAATTGGTATTTAGCAGCGACACAAAAGTTGTAAAAAGCTTGCTCGTAAAAGCAAGTGTCTATACCAGTGAAAGAAATTGTTGTAAAGATCAAGAAGATCTAGAAGAAAGAAGGATTTGAGATTAAATCATAATTTAACTACCTAGTGAAAAACTCACAAATATTGTGGGAACTGAATTAACCCACGTTGGTTGAACCATCATAAATTTTGTGTGTGATTCTTCTTCGTTATCTTCTTTATATTTATCATTCACACACACACTCACCGTCACTTTATTTAATCTTGATTATCAGGGCCGTCCCTATAAAACTGGAGACTCGACTCTTATAGTAAAAATAGGTCCCTAATATAAAAAAAACGCACAATTTTTTTAAAAGATTAATCTTCTATTTAAATTGAAAATAATACTCGTATAATGATTATTAGCCACCAAAATCAAAATTAGCAATTATTTTTACTAAAGACGTGTTTTTTAACTTAGAACATGATTTTTTACTTAGAAATTGAAACATGAAACATGTTTATTTTTCTTTTTCGTGTGGGGGGTGGGGATATTGAGCAATAATTTTTTTCTTGAGACTCATCACTTTGGGAGGCCCAGCTCGGTTGGTCTCTTTGCACTCCCCAAAGAACGACCCGGTTGATTATTTCTTTACTACTAAAGTTCAATCACTATAATGTGTTTGTTGAGAATTTTTAATAGGTAATTTTTATTACATCGAAATTCAAATCCCCCTTTCTTGTGATATTATTGGTGTGATTTTGAGTCCGAATTGACAACATGGTTTGTTGAGCTTCTTACATTTGAAAGTCGCAAATATTTATATACATGTAATTTTAACATGTATAAAAAAAATTATATAAAATATCATTGATAATCTACACGCGTCAGCGCAATAAAAAAAGTGGAAAGACGTGAGTATTTATAAAAAAATTAAAAAATTATAACAACCGATGATTATTTTGGTTTCAATGTTTTTTTTTCAATCGAAAGTAGTATTTTGTGAAATTGATCAGAGGGTTTATAACTATGAAACCTGGATACTCTAAAATGAAAACGTACCCGAAACGAATTTGTATCGGATACCCATACTCGCATATACGTACATACGAAGTATCGAAATTAATTATTTTAATTTAAAATATATATTTTATCAGATACTTATAAGATACTCGACAGATACACAACACTTATAAGATACTTCACATAGACGTATCCTAGAAAAAATAAAGGGTAAAAAAGTGAGAATGTGTTGTGAAAATTCAATGGAGGTCTATTTTATTCAATTTAAGATATGAATCACTATAAATGTTTTTCGACTAACCATTTAAAAATTATGTTTTTGGTAGATGAGAGAGAGAGGAAATTCAATCAATCAACAAACTTTGTTTTGAACTCTTTTATTGATACATTTGTTGATATCCTAACATATGAATAAAAATAGAATACGAAAACTTTACATTTTTTATTTTGATCACATCTATTTTAAATTGTGACTTTTATGATTATATAGTTTGAAGAGTAATTCCCTCAGCAACAACAAAAAATTTGAAAAGTAATCAATGCTTCTTTTTTTTTTTCAAGTATTTTTACATGCATAAGTATAAATATTTTGTGAACGTATCTTAGTCATATTGTATCCTGAATTTAAAATATTCATGTATCCACAAACTTGTACCGTACTCACATCCATGTATCCGGGCTTGATAGGTTTATAATAATAATACTCCCTCCGTCTCACAATAATTGTCTCTTTAGCATTTTTTCTTTTTCTTAAAATAATTGTCACTTTAGAATACCAATGCAGCATTTATTATTTTTTTTCATTATTATACCCTCATTTATTGAATTTTATTCAATTTAACTACTCCACTAACTACAATTAATAATGATATTTTAGTAAATGATATTAATTTTACCATTGAAATCAACATAATTAATCATTTCCTTAATAATCGTGCATAAACCTTAAATGACTATAATTTAGAGACGGAGGGAGTAGTAGTTTAGGTCCTTTCAAAGAACAAACAAAAAAAAAAAACTTGTGTGCTCGTGTGAGACGGTGAGAGACAAAATGTGTCTTAATCAGATTAGCTTCTCCTTGGAAAATGTTGTATCCATATTCCATATATAGGCAGTACTAATCAAAATCATGCACACTCGCGTATTCTCCATACAATAATTATAACGCCATGATCATGAGAGAGGAGAAGAAAGAACACAGTGATCAAACGCTTCAGTTTTCAAAAATAATTGTACCGTAGGTTATTTATTGTAGTAGTATAATTAATCAATCTCAATGTTACTTGTTGAATATAAAACGAGCATTTTCCTATCAAGAGTTTCTGAGTGTGACAAGAAAACCTACAAGGTTAGTTAACGCTTCCACTGTTTACTTGAAAGATGATGCCGAAAAAATACAAAGGACCTGCTGTGGGAATCGACCTTGGTACAACCTATTCTTGCGTTGCAGTGTGGCAGGAGCAACACAACAGAGTGGACATTATTCACAACGAACAAGGAAACAGAACCACACCTTCTTGTGTTGCTTTCACTGACAAACAAAGGTTGATTGGTGATGCTGCTAAGAACCAAGCTGCTTCCAACCCACTAAACACTATCTTTGGTAACTTTTATTCTCTACTCCTTTGTATATCTACTGTTATTACCGTTTTGTTATTTCTGTGTGAGCTTCGCAAATGAATGAAAAAAATACATGTTAAGGTTCAAATTAGTCCAAAAATAATGTGGTTTGTCGGTCCTAAGAAACAAACCCTAATTACATCAATTTGACAGTTTGGTCTACAAAAATCACAAATGTATGGTAAGTTAGTTATTTTCAAGATAATTTGTATGGACATTTTAGTCGTGATCAACTTATCGAGTACTATTTTGACATCATTTGAAATTTTGAGAGCTAAATTAGTACTTTCCATTCATTAGAAATCAAGTAAGCCTTCCTCAATGATGACTGTTTCAGCCTTTAAGCTATGAAATAATTATAAATATATTTTTCAGATGCTAAGATGTTAATTGGTAGGAAGTTCAATGATGATGTTGTTAAAAAAGATATGATGTTGTGGCCATTCAAAGTCATTGCTGATGTAAACAACAAACCCATGGTAGTCGTTAAGTACAAGGGTCAAGAGAAGCACCTGTGTGCCGAGGAAATTTCATCAATGGTCCTCACCAAGATGCGGAAGATTGCCGAGGCATATTTGGAATCACCGGTTAAAAATGCGGTCGTTACTGTTCCAGCTTATTTCAATGATTCTCAACGAAAAGCCACCATAGATGCAGGTGCAATTGCCGGCCTTGATGTTATGCGGATAATGAGCGAGCCCACTGCAGCAGCTGTTGCATACAGCCTTGACAAGAGAACAAATTGTGTTGGAGAACGAAATATTTTTGTGTTTGACCTTGGTGGTGGGACTTTTGATGTGTCTCTTGTTACAATTAAGGATAAGATCTTCCAAGTTAAGGCAACTGTTGGAAACACTCACCTTGGTGGCGAGGACTTCGATAACAGAATGGTGAACTACTTCGTAGAGGAGTTAAAGAGGAAGAAAAAAGTGGACATTAGTGGAAACTCAATAGCCTTGAGGAGGTTGAGATCTAAGTGTGAGAGGGCTAAAAGAACGCTCTCTTTTTCTGTTGACGCCACTATTGAGGTTACTGGTTTATTTGAGGGTGTTGGCTTCTTTTCATCGATCACTCGTGCAAAGTTTGAGGAAATCAATATGGACCTTTTTAATGAATGTATGGAGACTGTTAAGAGTTGTCTTACCGACTCTAAACTGGACAAGAGTTGTATAAATGATGTTGTCCTTGTTGGCGGCTCTTCTAGGATTCCCAAAGTGGAGCAGCTGTTGGGGGATTTTTTCGGAGGAAAGGATCTGTGTAAGAGCATCAACCCTGACGAGGCAATTGCTTTTGGTGCAGCTGTGCAGGCTGCTTTGTTGACTGACGGCATTAAGAATGTTCCAAACTTGGTGTTAATCGATGTTACACCCCTGTCTTTAGGTCTTGATCTACAACATGATTGTATGAGTGTAATGATCTATAGGAACACTACCATACCTGCCAAGAAGACATCAGATTATGTAACAATTAAGGATTACCAATCCTCGGCCTTGATAAACGTTTATGAGGGTGAGAGATCCAGAGCAAGTGACAACAACCTGCTTGGTTCTTTGACACTCTCTGGGATTCCCCCTGCACCTCGTGGCCATCCTATCAGTGTAGGTTTTTCTATTGATGAAAACGGTATTTTGACAGTTTCTGCTGAGGACGTATCCACTGGTATCTTGAATGAGATTATGATAACCAATTATAGAGAGAGGTTATCAGCAGAAGAGATTAAAAAGCTGATTCAAGAAGCTGAGATTTACAGTGCTGAAGACAAGAAATTCAGACAAATCGCTGAAGTGAAAAATGCATTGGATGACTGCGGTTACAAAATTGAAACTGTTTTAAAGAATCACAATATTAATTTGAAGCTCTCTTCACTAGCGAACAAGAGGATCACTACTGCAATTACAAGGGCCCAAAATTTGCTTGATGAGAACCACCAACTCGAAATAGATGTTCTTCAGAATCATTTAAAGGAGCTCAATTTTATTCTCTTTTGCTTGATGAGAATCAACAGCATGGAATAGTTTTTTTTTTCCTTCTCCATTAAGATTTTAAGTGTTGTCTTTCTGTTTTGTACACAATGAATGCGAAACCTTTATATAAGATCTATTAAGGTTAGATAAATTTTCCAATGGTTTATATTATAGCTAGCACCTAGTCCCTTGAGCAAAGAACAAATATTTAATGAATATATATTATAGACCAGATACTTTTGATATTAAATGAATCTAAAAGTGATTTTTTGCTTATAAATATGACCGATGGAGTATCTAAACTCTGAAAATAGATTTAGGCTTACAGTAAAATACCTTGTCGGATCATTAATGCTATCGAATTGATTAAGTGAGTGAGGAATCGGCGATTATTAAATACGATAGATCTTTTGTCATCATTTTGAAACGAGAATGTACGAAGAGCGATATGTGAAAATATCAATGGTGACTTTGAATGTATGATCGATCATGATGATACATTGGAAAAATAGTTGATGAAATCTAATCTCATCAAGATTACTTATCAGTTATTTACAACACTTTTATGGCATTTTGATTTTGCGAAGAAACAACTTTTCAAAACCCTCAACTAGAAGTATAGAAATTATTGAACGACAAAATTACACAGTACGTCTCTATTGACACGACGATTGAAAATACTTTGATATCACTATAAAATTATCATAGAGCCATAAAGGAGTCCCTCAAATCTATAAGTAATATCAAGTTTA
Organism: Medicago arabica; assembly: GCA_946800305.1. Lineage (NCBI taxonomy): Eukaryota > Viridiplantae > Streptophyta > Magnoliopsida > Fabales > Fabaceae > Medicago > Medicago arabica. The sequence continues at coordinate 38,342,149 of OX326969.1, forward strand.
CAAATAAATAAGAGACATACTTGGATTCAAACTTCGATATGGACTAACCAAGAAGGGTGACTTTCTTGAGACCTATTGACAAGCTAGGTAGAGTCACCATGGATGGATAATAGTATTATTACTTCTCTTCCCTCTTACAACATGCAAATTTAGTGGTTCCTGCAGAATGTTTGTGATAGATTGGAGAAAACGGCGAGGAATTTTATTTGGTGAGGATCAAATGATAAGGTTATGCATATGGTTAGATGAATGAACATAGCTCAACCTCAGAAAATGGACGAATTAGGATTTTTTTTTATTTAGATATCTAAAAATCAATTCAAATTAAACCACATTAAATTAAATTGGATAGAATGAGATTTTTTTAAATTAGTCATGTAAAATTAAATCCAACCGCATGTAAAATTTTATTTAAATCAAACATGTTTTTCTCCAAAACCGATCTAATTTACGCCGTATCTAACTCAAAATATCAATAATTAGTAAACCGTGGGAAATTCAAAACCATTTTGTTTTCTGCTGCATTTGATCTGCAAGAGTAAGTGCTAAACAGAACAATACAAGACAGAATAACACAACACAAGGTAGAACAACACGACAAATTTGATGGTATTGAATTTTTTTTGGTCTTATGCGATTTTTTATGGACAAAAAGCTATTTTGGTAGTATTTTAGAAATCTTGTATGTGCGACCAAAAGTTGTGATACGGTTTGGTGAGGGACAAGAATTTCAGTTTTTGTCTCGTCCATTGCCTCTAGTTTGTCCTCTCCTTAAAACAGTTTTACAAATCAAACACCGTACAATTGGAGTTGTCTTGTCCTATCTTTTATTTTTTAGCAAATCAAACGCATACTATTATGTTGTTTAGGAAGTGTATTACAATTTGGGACCCCAAATTTATAAAATCTAAAATTACGCGCTTAATTGTCTAACATCAGTCAAAATACTTTTACTATCAAATATCATTGTTAAATGCAATGACGTGTCATGTTAATTGATATATGATTCGTTCACGTTGATGCCACGCCACATAGAGTCCCATATACAAGTATCATTATGGTTAAAAATTTAAACTTTTATGAATATTAGACTTCTTTCATGAAAGTTCAGTGATGATGTAGTTCAAAAAGATGTCAACTTGTGGCCATTCAAAGTCATTGCTGATGTAATGACAAACCCATGGTTGTTGTTGAGTACAAGGGTCAAGAGAAGCACCTTTGTGCGGAGGAAATTTCATCAATGGTCCTCGTAAAGATCCGAGAGATTGCAGAGGCATATTTGGAATCACCGGTTAAGAATGCAGTCATCACAGTGCCTGCATATTTTAACGATTCTCAACGAAAAGCGACTATAGATGCTGGTGCCATTGCTGGGATTGATGTTATGAGGGTAATGAGTGAGCCCACTGCAGCTGCTGTTGCATATAGCCTTGACAATAGAACTAACTGTGTTGGAGAACGAAATATTTTTGTGTTTGACCTTGGTGGTGGGACTTTCGATGTGTCTCTTGTAACAATTAAGGATAAGATCTTCCAAGTTAAGGCAACTGCTGGAAACACTTACCTTGGTGGAGAGGACATCGATTACGGAATGGTGAACTACTTTGTAGAGGAATTCACGAGAAAGAATAAAGTGGACATTAGTGGAACCCCAAGAGCCTTAAGGAGGTTGAGAACCAGGTGTGAGAGGGGGAAAATGATTCTCTCATTTTCTGTTGACACTACTATTGAGATAGATTCTTTATTTGAGGGCATTGACTTCTTTTCAACGATTACTCGTGCAAAATTTGAGGAAATCAATATGGACCTTTTTGATGAATGTATGGAGACGGTTAAGAGTTGCCTTACTGACTCTATTCTGAACAAGAGTAATGTAGATGATGTTGTCCTTGTTGGTGGCTCTTCTAGGATTCCCAAAGTGCAGAAGCTATTGGGGGACTTTTTCAAGGGAAAGGATTTGTGCAAGAGCATCAATCCTGATGAGGCTGTTGCTTTTGGTGCAGCTGTGCAGGCTGCTTTGTTGACTGATGGCATTACAAATGTTCCAAACTTGCTGTTGATCGATGTTACACCACTGACTGTAGGTTTTAAGCTACAACATAATTGCATGCAGGTAGTGTTTCCTAGGAATACAACCATTCCTGTCAAGAAGTCTTCAAATTATAAAACTCTTCAAGATAACCAATCCTCAGTCTTGATAAACGTTTATGAGGGTGAGAGAACCAGAGCAAGTGACAACAACCTGCTTGGTTCTTTTAGGCTGCCTGGGATTCCCTCTGCACCTCGTGGCCATCCTATCAGTGTAGGTTTTTCTATTGATGAAAATGGTATTTTGACAGTTTCTGCCGAGGAATTACCCACCGGCATTGTGAATGAGATTAAGATAACCAATTATAGAGATAGGTTATCAGCAGAAGAGAAAAAAATTGATTCAAAAAGCTGACAATTACAGTGCTGAAGACAAGAAATTCAAACAAATGGCCGAAGTCAAAAATGCATTGGAGAACTGGGTTTACAAAATTGAAACTGTTTTGAAGAATCCAACTATTAATTTTAAAGAGAACAAGAAGATCAATGATGCAATTACAAGGGCCAGAATTTGGTTGACGAGAATCACCAGCACGAAATAGATGTTCTTGAGAATCATTTAAAAGAGCTCAAAAGTATGTATCTTAACATAATACTTTAGTGTTATCTTGTTGTTTTGTACGCAATGAATGCAAAACCTTTGCAGGAGGATCTACTACTAGTTTAGGTTTTCATAAATTTATTTTCCAATGGTATATGGTTTATACAACTAGCTAGAAGTCAATTGTGTAGAGAACAAGGTGGCTAATGCTGGCAAATCAAGCGAACTAGGAAATAATGTTCCCATATAATTTTTAGGGTGAATAAGAGCCAGTTTGAGAGAAGTTAAAGTGCGACATGAAAATAAGCAAGTTGGAAAATGTTGAATATCAAATATGAGATTGATACTTAGTTGCCGGACATTGCGTGAAACAGCATATTTGACCATCCGTTGGAGTAGACGGGTCTGCACAGTACGGGTCCGCACAAAATCATCGCGCTGAATATCAAGAGCATGCAATGAGGTTTTTGCATTACGACGAGACAAAATACAAGACACGAATTTATTGAAATTTGCCATACTCGTAAAGTTTGAAGTCTTTAATATAACGGTAGGAAGATGTTTCCAAAGATTGTTCCATCTTTTGGAGAGAATGCAAGTTTGAACAACGCATTTGGCGTCCAAAAAAGAGAGTATGAGAAGAATAACATAATCGGGTAAAACACTGAGGCAGTCTTCTTTTACATCGTCGCTATATTTTCTTCTTCCTCGTTTCATTGTTTTGTTTGAGAACTTGTGAGTGAGTTAGAAGCTATTCAGTGACAATTATTGAAAATTAAAATCGAAGGGAAAGGGAAAATAAATGCCTCAAATGTTTGAATTGAATCTCTTGATCTTCCTATTAATTATTTATGAATTCATTTCCACAAAATAAGCATTCTAATGAAAAAATATCCAACAGAAATCATCTTCAGTACTAACTAGGTTAAAAAATCAAAACCCTAGAATGTGTTATTTCATGAAAAATGAAACATTAATGTTGAACATGTGAAAACTAACTAACAAGGTTAAAAAAGAAAAGCATAGAATGAATGGGTAATTTGAATGAAGCAAACGAGAAATGGGTGACAAGACACTTACCGTTACAATGTTGGAATCAGATAGTGAAGAAGAAGCCTTGTTCAATTGTTACACTGTCGATGGGTTTTAGAGAGAGAGAGAGAGAGGTGAAAGTTAATAGCTATTTATCATCGACGAGTTGTTTTTTTTTTTTGGCATCTCACCTATCTATTTATCTATTATCTCACTGTATTCATTCTATCGTTGACTCCTTCCAATTCCTTGAAAATTTGCTAGACCTATTCAGTCTTTCACTTTCAATTCGGATTCATGTATTATTGATAATATTTATTCTAACCTACATCTATTATTCTTATTCAAATCTGTAGTTTATACGATTTTCTGTACTTTGCTTAATCGATGAAACTTTGAAAACTTGTTGTATCTGCGATTGGTTTGTATGGTGAATTATTAGGGTATGTATTGTGAACTGTGTCATGATTGGATTGGGAGTAAAGAAACAGCTCCAGCAATAGTAGAAGCATCAAGTTCCCTTTCTCTCTCCTAAAGTCATATTCTGTTGCTTCTGGATTCACAATTTTTTGAGCTGGAAATCGATTATTCATATTCTGAGATGAATAGGATATGAGGAATTGTTGTGTTTTTTTTATTTTCTGGAGTTGTTGTATTCTGGATTTGGAGTTGATGTGTTATGGATTTTGTATTTTATAGATGAAGGTGTGATGAAGATGATGAGTATGATTTTTCTAGTTTTTTTTTTCTAGAGTTTTCAATTTCCATTCTTTTTTTTCATTTTTTTAATTCAATATATACATGCATGGTATTTTAGTTTTTTTAAAAAATCAATAATTACACACGTGGCATGCTACTTAGGCGTTGACTCGTTAAAATTGGTCAAAATGTCACTATTGCAAAGGTGCTAAATGTTAGGGGACCAAAATTTTCATTTTTTTTATTAGGGGGCCAAAATCGCAATATTGACAAACTTAGGAGGCCAAAACTGTAGTTTAGGCTTCAATAAATGATGCATATGATTTATTTATTATATAGACCACATACATTATTTATTGAATGAATCTAAAAAGTGGATTTTTGTTTATAATATAGTTTCAGTCAACAATCTTCTTCATATAACTCATATCCTTGCTAAGAAGATATCTAGGAATAATGCATTTTGATTATAGATCAAAATTATTTGTTGTATTTTTTTTTTTTGAGGGATTTATTTGTGTTAGTTTTAAATTTTCTTTGTGTTGTTTTTATCTTTAGATTTTACATCAAAATAACTTCATGGATTTCGCTTCCTCGACACATCATTTCCAACAAGGTATTTGTGTCACCACTCACCAGCCAAGTATTAGAATATGAACATCGTTCAATTCCATATTGTATAAAAAATAAAAGACCTCAATAGATGGGAAGTTTTCATTACCCATTTGTAAAAAATACATGAAGATTCGATAAAACTCTATCTAGTACCATCCCAACAAACATTACATGGTGTGAAATAATTGCATGTTGGATACCAACCCTAACAAAACTCTACCCGGTACATTAAATCCAATTAGTATACCATATATTCGGCTAATTCAAAAATTAATCCAATGAATAATCTGAGATCTCCTAGTAAACAAAATTCATACTTTTATGCTTAAAGACTTGTGTTTATAGACTAACCAATTATATATATTTATTAGTTATATATCTCTTGATTTTTGGACATTCACGAGCACAAATATAAGAAAAACATGTAGGAAATTATTCTAAAGAAAATAAAACATGTTATTTATCGAAAGACTATGGTCATACCTCTTATTCTAAGACCCGGGTAAATCTATTTGGTCTCTATCACTCAGACACATATCAACTAAAGACTGAAATTAGTGAAGACTTATTCTCCTCTTAAATATATAATAAAGAAAAGACCTCGCATTGAAATATAAGGTTTTTTTATATTAAAAAATGAAAAAATATATTCAAATAATGACATGTTTTATGGTGCATGAACTAGCTCATTAGTCAACTACCATAAAAGAAAAATTTATACTTTTCAAACTTTCTTTCATTTTACGTCATTTATGGTAGTTGACTAATGAGCTAGTTCATGCACCATAACATGTCATGATTTGAATATATTTTTTCATTTTTTAATAAAAAAAAATCTTATATTTCAATGTGAGGTCTTTTCTTTTTTATATATTTAAGAGGAGAATAAGTCCTCTCTAATTTCAGTCTTTAGTTTATCTGTGTCTCAGTAATAGAGACCAAATACATTTGGTTAGGTCTTAGAATAAGAGGTATGACCATAGTCTTTCGGTAAATAACATGTTTTATATTCTTTAGATATCATTTCCTACGTGTTTTTCTTATATTTTGTGCTCGTGAATGTCTAAAAATCAAGAGATATATAATATATATATATATATATATATATATATATATAATTTGTTAGTCTATAAACACAAGTCTTTAAGCATAAAAGTATGAATTTAATATTTAAAAAACCTTATATTTTGAATAAAATGCAATGATTGGGTCATAAACTAATATTTCCATGTTGTAATTTTACCCTCATGTGGTTAGGTGTCCGTTTTCAACTATGAAATATAGAGCTTCAAGCATGTGTTTGCAAAAATTAATCACATTGAATTCATAATTAGGATAATTGATGGTGTCTAACATGTGATGTGGAATTGAACAACGTTGAGATTCTCGTACCTTATGGTGACAACTCAAGATCCTTATAAACTTAAATTTCATTAAAGTTGATGATTTTTTAAAGGAATTGAGTATCTACGTAGATGCAAAGTTTATTTGTTTTTTCAATGCCAGCTGCATCCATTAAGAACGTGGACCTTCTTTTTGGCTAATGTTGAGGAAGCGGACGTCGTGAAGTATTTTTGATGTAAAATTTGAAAAGAAAAAAGAACATATTAATAATTAATTAAATTAGAATAAATAATTTTGAGCTATAATCAAATCGCTTTATACCTTGTAATCTTCTAAGCAAAGGGTATACTTTATGCAAAGAAGAGGGTTGATTGAAACTCTGATGCAGATAACTTTTGAAGAGATGATGGAAGCTGGTGAGAACTTCGTTTCTGAACAATATCTTAATTAACTGAATATTGTGGTTGAGATAAAATGACTTCAATTGTTCTATATATAATGTTCTCGAGAAAGCATGCAATAAATTTTTGTTTGACTCGATCGCATAAAATAAATGTAAATAAAAAGTATTACGTTTTTTCCGGTCAAAAGAAAAAAGTATTCTATTGTTTGACTCGATCGCATAAAATAAATGTAAATAAAAAGTAATACGTTTTTTCCGGTCAAAAGAAAAAAGTATTCTATATATTTTATGAGAGTAGTTAGGAAAAAGAATTAAAAAATACTCGTTTAGTGACTATTTTTTTCTCGATTTGTGCGTGTCATTCTTGCGATGACAAGGACAGGCTATTATTAACCTAATTTACATGTAATTACAACCTTATCTATAATCATGTATGTGGTACCCTAAAGTTCAAATATGAATATAAAATAAAATTAAGTAGGTTTAAAAGAGTTTTGAATTGGTTCAAAATTATATTATAATCTTTTTTTCAAAGATAGGCTAAGGAATTTTATTTTATTTTTGTGAATGAGGCTAAGGATGCTATTCTTCCTTAGTAACGGGTCAAAACAAATCTTAATTTGGTGAATTTAGTTAGATGTATATGTGTTGCGGTTTGTCTCGGTTTTGAGACAAAAACCATTTTATCCAAAGATTAAATACTTGCATTTCGATTTGGTTTATATCTCTCTTAAAAAAAAAACTAATCCATTCCAATTTAACGTAGTTTAAATTTGATCAGTATTCGTCTATCTAAATTGAATTTTGAATTTTTTTCAAATTATTTTAATACTTATATAATAAAACTACATACTAGTATATTTTATGCAAAATAAAATACGTCAATTCAAAAATATTGTAACATTGTAAGTATACTCATCGTGAACACTTAAATGACATTATGAGATATTGAATAGCATTCAAGCACAAGGTAACTCTAATACAAAGTAATTTAATAACCTGAATTTTAATCCAAATACAAAGTTTTTTGAATGACTATTAGCCTGATATTCTTTACTCCTTTCATGTCTACAATTTCAAAGACTTCTCTAGATATTCTTTCAACAAAAAAGAAAAGACTTCTCTAGACATATTTCTGGAGATAGAAATTATTTATTTTCATATTTTGGAAAATAAAGACCAGCTTTCAAATTAAAAAACAAAATCCAAAGTAGTAGGTTTAAGGGAATACGAAATGAAGCATCACAACCTTAAGCTACTAATATTATGTAGGTTTCGGTTTGTCTTGGCTCGATTTTTAGTTGCGTCTTGAAAACCAATTGGAACCCATCATTTCTTGTTCAAAGTGGACCAAACACATCAATCACATATTGTAATCTTGTTTAAATTGACTGAGTAAGCAATTCTAAATAATCTCAAATCAGATTTATATTGCAATGAATTAAAAGTGTAAGACAAATTGGATATGATAATTGAAAATAAAAATAGAGTTTGATGCATAATGGTGAAGGTGGTTAGGATTTCATGAATCCCATTCATGTTTTAGTTGGGGTTATCTAGTTCATAATCTCATTGGCAATTTAAGCTCTATTTTCACGTCGTTTAATCAAGCAGGCCTATTTCAGTAAATAGGGGGGATCGTTGAGTATGCAATTGAAAATGAAAATAGAATTTGATGCATAATGGCGAAGGCGATTAAAATTTCTTGAATCCCCTTTATGTTTTAGTTGGGTTTATCTAGTTCCTGTAAATAAAATTTCGCTAGAATTATTTTATTTAATTATTATGTGTGTTTATATGTGCTTGTGTGTGATTAATTGTCTCTGTGTGTATTTTATTCGGGATTAGTGGATTTTGGTTTAAGAAGAGTATTTTAGTCATTTTAGACTCTGTTGAATTTTGGTCATTTGACGAGCAAGGTTAAGATAGTCATTTTATTAGAAAAGTTATCTTGATGGTTTAAGTGGGAATAATTATATTTACTAATTTCCTAGTGCATGGAGTAATTAATTAGAGACAATAATTATTTGGTATTTTAACGGTCTAAGTGAGTAGTAACTTTGGTGAATTAGTTGGTAAAAAATTTAAGCCCATTAAGACAATTAAGACCTGACCCAATTAAAAAGTGGTATATAAGCATAACTCTTGTGAGAATTAGGTTAAGCCTTATTATTCATTTCACAAAAAGATAAGAGGTAGAGAGAGAAAGTGGATCAAGAGGATAGAAGAGGAGCTAGAGAAAGAGAGTTTGGGATTGAAGGCTAGGAGCTAAAGTGAAGCAAGAGTTAAGATTCTTGAAGATTAGAGGTAAGGGGGATGGTTTATTTTCATCAATTAAGTCATAATCTCTTATTTTCAACTATGAGTTTAAGTGCTTTTGTGTTAATTGTGACTTTTGTGAATTTTGAATGATGAAATTCGTGCTCCTAATTCAAGTGAATTTGTGGGTATGATAAACTTCATGAAATTGTTGTGTTAAGAGCTTAAACTTCATAGTTGTTGTTGTTTTGATGACTTTTATTTAATTGAGTGTAAATCATGAATTGGTGAGTGATTGTTGTTGAAACATGTTTGAATTCACTTCATAAATGTTTGTATGTTGATGGGGTTTGAATTGGTGTGGTTGTTTATGAGGTTTGAATGAAAAACGAGAAAATTGTGGGTTTTGGTGGAAAATGAACTAGGTGATGATTTTGAGGTGAATTGGTGTTAAGATTCCAAGTTTGTTGTGGTTTTGAATGTCTTTTGATGTTTATAAACTAATGTACAAGTTTTGGGATCGAATTTGGGGTCAAGGCGATCAAAATGAGGATTTTTGGATGAAAATTGAGTGAGTTCCTGAGAGGAACCCAAAATATGGGTTCCCCTGTACTGGCGAGCTCGTTGTGGCGAGTGCTCACTTGATGTGCCGAGTTTAGGGATGGCAATGGGTACCCATTGGGCAGGGTACCATAATCCTTATCCCCATACCCGCGTTTTAAGAAAATCCTCATACCCGAGCTCATACCCTCGTGGGCAATAAGTTTGATACCCGTCCCCATACCCTATGGGTATATAAGTGCCTGTACGCGCACCCATTACCTGCACTTTCACAACAAAAAGATAATAAATAGCAAAAAAAATATCAGAATATAATTAAAATATGCTATGAAATCTGTTAAATCAACATATAAAATATTACACATCATATTATTTAGCTAAATAAAAAACATCTAAAATAACTTGACAAAAAAAAACATCTAAAATATAAAAAACAAATGCATATTACAATTAATATCAAAGACTTAAGATTAATTAACTAAATTTATTATAAATAAAATTATTTGTATAGTCTATATAATGTGTGGGCATGGGGCGGGGTGGACACTAGAGTGCCCGTACCCGCGCTCATGCCTGTTCAAGTTTGCGGGTAATTACCCGAGTCCGTCCCCATACCCGTAAGTGCGGGTATTTACCCGCCCATTGCGGGTATTTTTTGCGGGTGCCCGATGGGCTTGGGTCGAATTGTCATCCCTAGCCGAGTTGCTCAATACAACAACTAATGATTTTGGCGTTCCGGGTACTCCGGGACTGATCCGGACCGTCCAAACTGATTCTTTTGATGTACTTAACTGTATTTAAGCTTTATAAACCTTTGAAAACATCAAATGAATAAGATTGAACTTGGTTTCATGAATCGTATCAAACTTTGTGAAAAATACTCAAGAACGCATAATTTTCCGAAACTCGTTTTTATCAATGGAAAACGGTTGGGTTATGGTTGTTTAGTGAAATCTTGAATTGTAAAAAAAAATTGGATGGTATTCATGGGCTTTAACTTAGTTTTGCTTTGAAAATTGAAATTCTTGTGAAAAGTGATAAAATGAGACGAACTTTGTGAAACTTTCGAATTAATTGGAATTGGCTTATGATACCTATATGCATAAGCTATTGTGATCATATGTGAGTAGTGTATGTGCTTGGTTGAGGTGTTTGATCATGTTTACCTTTTTTTTGAATTTCATAGAAAATGTAGAAAGTTGTGGAAATAAACGAACTTTGTTAAAATGTGGTTTCTTGACCGGATAACTGGCCCTAGGCGAATCTAGCAAAGTTGCCATGCCCTAGGCACATAGTAATGCATTTCCATTCCCTATGCGCATTCTTGTGTGCTTCAGGGCCCAATTTCTCTGATCTTCGTCATTTTTAGGTCTTTGTCTTCAAATAACTTGCCTCGGAACTCGGGAACAGAATTCCTCCCTATGTAAAGTCTAATGAGGCCTCTTGAATCTTCATTCTTGGTCTTCCCAAAGTCTTGACAATTCTTCAGATGTTCTTTATTTTCTGATTTGCATGATTTCTTCGTGAGTTACTTCAAAAACCGCCTCAAATTGCTATGTTTCGGGAAACCTAGAATTATAGACTCAAATATAGAAAACATTGCAAAAGTCCCGAAATCATAGACAATTGTTCTAATACTTCTCCTTTTTGCTGCCAAAACCTACTGAAATTACTGAAAAACATGCTAAGAATAACTTAAGATGACCTGTCATCACAACCCCAAACTTAAATTGTTGCTTGTCCTCAAGTAGCGAAAGAAAAATATATTTTATTCTTTGCATTTTTTTTACAGGAAAAACATACCTTTCCAAGAGTTGTGCTTAGGAAATCATTCATCACATTTATAGCTAAGCGGCAACTAACTTACCGCAATACATTCAAGCGGGTCTGGCTTGGTAAGAGTAACCTATATTCACAACCATACTCTTTTCCATGATACACGTATGTATCTCCTAAAGTCAGTAGAGTTGGTCACGATATTTGCTCACTCCAGTCGTCAGATGAATGTATCTTGCTATAAATTTGAGACAATTCTAAACAGACAGTCAAAATCAGATTATTTACTCACTTATAGGACTTTGAGGTTAATGACTTGGTTTAGGTTAAGGGTGGGTATATTTTGGGAAAGTAGGCTAACAAAGAAACTCGGAGTTAGTTTACTAACCTAGGGATTCCTACTAAACATTACTGCACTGTCATCCTTCCTTCCTTGGTTCAAACAAGATAGGTATAACAGTAGAACTATTTGTCTTTTTATTTTGACAGAAACATATTTTTTTTAAGAGATCATTTTTTTGCCTCTTGATTTTTTTCTTTTTCTATTTTTGTTGTGTAGATCCATTGTTATCTACATTTTTTTCTTTTTCTGACAAATTATTCTACTTTTCTGATAAATATATTCTACTGTTACCCCACTCAAAACTTAAACTGTTGCTAATTCCAAATAGAACCCCAAACTTAGTTTCAAAACATGTGCAGTCATAAAATTTCCTATCTAACTCCAAGTGAAATCAAACAGGGTTCATGTAAGTGTAGGACTCTGACATGATTCGTCACTGATAAAGAAAAGAATTTTCATCTGGAGGCACAAAGTGGTTTCACAAAGGATAATAAGAATATAGAAAAGGGTGGCTTGAAAGGCTCAAGGTACCAAAGAAAATTGTCTCGTGTGTATAATAACTTAATCGATCGTCCGTAAAGAACGGCCGCAAATTCAAGCAATAATAACATTAATATGGAACACTCATATATGTATATTTGAAGTATTTAAGTATATAACAACCTAGAATGGATATGGAAATATTGGCTCTAAATCTCACCGGTTATGCTATTCAGAAAAGAGTTGGTAATCTATAAGTACCTTTACTAGTAGGCCCTAGAAATTTACCTCATGTGGCAGAGGAAGGAAATTGTGCTCTTGAATGTATGGATAAACTAGCATCCGCCTTAAATCCTTTGAAATGAATACCTAAGACTAAAACAAATTTAAGCATAAAAGGAAATGTTGTAAATGTAATGCAAAAGAAAGAAATAAAATTTTATTAGATAATACTTGAAAGAAAAGCAACAAAAAAAGAAAAGAAAATGATTAGTTAGATCATCTCAGCTTAGCAAAAATAAAATGCGGAAAATAAAAATAATGGGTTGTCTCCCACTCAGCGCTTGTTTAACGTCTGAGTTTGTTATATAAATCAAGGTGGCTTGAAAAAGGATCAAGGTACCAAACAAGTGCATCATGTGTAAGATAATATAATCAATAGTCTGTAGACAACGATCGCACTTTCCAGCCAAAAAAACAATCGACATGGAACACATATAAACGAAGAAAAAAATAGTAGAAAGTGAAAAAATATTTGGCTCAAAAGTTAGGTGCATTTATTTATGTATATTATTTGTATGGTTCATAACTAAATTCACTGTGATTTCCACAAATCTATAATTTTCTTTGAGTTTGTTATATCCAAAAAAAAATGTGTATTTTTAGTTAAGAAATAAAAAAAGCACCTAAGAAAATAGACATAACTTTTTTCCTTTGTAATATTATGTTCTAAAGAACACCCAATGAAATTGTTTGAAGAACAACCTATATCATAATCAAACCGATGACTATGTTCAATTAAGTTTGTTATCGTTAAAACATCACCTTGAAAAGGATATTTTGATTTTCCTCAACGTACAAGGTAAAATATCTTTGGAAGGGAAGGACTAGATTAGCAACATGTTGTTATGAACCGGTATAAAAATAAGTGTGTACATTCTTATTCTCTTATTCCATTTTATTTATTTGAGTTCGTTATGTTTTACTCCCTCTGTTTCAGAACACATGTTGCAATTTTACAAATTGCACTATTCACATAGCTAACGTAGACTATATTGTTTAACTAACATATAAATACACATTGAAATTCTAGCACAGTAGTATTAAGATGTTCTACACGATGTTCCAACACGGAGCACTCAGAAAACGGATGTTGAGTTTAATGTTCCAAACATCATGCAAGTAAACAAATAATACGCAAGAAAATAAATGAGAAGAAAGTAAAAGGCACAATGAGTTTATTGACTCAGTTCGGTGACAAACACACCTACTCTAGGGGCTACCAAGCCAGGAAGGAAATCCACTAGTGTAGTCCTTATTCTAAAGTTCTCAGCAAACCACATTTACAACTTAACACCTAGATTTCAACCTAGAAACTCATAGATCTGAGATCTCATCTCATTATCCTACAATCAATCATAGCCCCTATGATTATCAGATTAAAACACAAAAGGTGAAGTTACCTTCAAACACAAACTGCAACCTTGCTTCAAAGCTTTGGTGTAGCACATGAGTTACAACTCAATAAACAGTCCTTAACATGTATCAAGGTGATACAAGAAAGGCTCACAGATAACAAACAGTCATAGACTTGCATCAAAATGATACAAGAGAAGAACACACAAAGAACATGACTCAAAACCCAAAAAACTATTCTTTTAGAAATGACGGCTTGAATAAATAATTAGGTCTTGAAGTCTTCCTTATATGCTGAAGCAATATGGGCTCAATAACCTTGTTGGGCTTCAGAAGAATGTAGATCGTTGTAACAAGTAACAAATATGGAAAGTCCTAAAATGTAGGAACATCTTTAGGAACTTCCAAACATATACAAATATTCCCTAAAATATTGTTATTCCTTTAGGAATAAAACCACAACTGATTCTCTGAACAGATATGCCCGTTGCTTGGTCAGCATGATATGAGGACGTGGATTCCTTAATAAGATAAAGCACGCGTACAATCAGACATAAAACAAGGCACACTGAACCTTGTCAGGATGTTTGGAACATCACATCCAACATCTTGTGAAAATGCCTAAAACATGTTGGAACATGGTATCCAACATCACAATCATGGATATTTGTTTTAGCAATAATGTAGTCAATACAAATACCCAACACACATATTAGCATATAAGATGTTGTTTGATTTGTCTCAATAAATATTTTAAAAATATTACATTTTTATAATTTTTTATTATATATAATTAAAGATATTAATAGTCAAAGTTGTGTATTGACATGCGTGCCGTGGTTGGTTACGACATGTATTTTGCACCTGATGGAGTAACTTATAACCTTAACAAACCTCTTTAAATCGAAATTTAATGTTTTGATAATGAATGAGATTATTAAAAGAACAGATTATAATAACCAACAGATATTTCTGCTGACGTAGAAACATGAATGAGATTATAATAACCAATTATAAAGATAGGCTATCAGCAGAAGAAATTAAAAATATGATTCAAGAAGTTGAAAGTTACAGGTAAGAAATTCCTACAAATGGCTGAAGTAAAGAATGCATTTGATGACTGCATTTACAGAATAGAAACTGCTCATGATATTAACTTGATGCTTTCCACACTAGAGAAAATGAAGATCAATGCTGCTACTACAAAGGCAAAAAATTTGCTTGACGAGAATCACCAGCATGAATTAGATGTTCTTGAGTTGAGGATCAGCTGAAGGAGCTCGAAAGTATGTTTGGAAACATTATTTCTTTTTTTCCCCTTTAAGATTTTAGTGTTATCTTACTGTTTTGTAACAAATGAATGCAAAACCTTTACATCAAGATGTATTAATTCACGTTTTGTAAAATTTGCTTTGATAATGGAAGGATTTTTCTCATGAGGAATCCATATATGGAATATACCATTCTCAATCTTTCTCTTTGTGTATAACAATATGAGAAGTGTGCTACTCTACCATATCCACATGTATCGTCACAAAGATATTTTATTTTTTAAGGGTACTGCTAATTTGTGCGCTAAGTGCACGTGTTAACTTATTACGGAATCCCAATGTAGCAATTTTGCGTTGGGAAAAAAAATTGACTTCAAAGAAATTGAAGCAATTTTACATTAAAAAAACAAATTTGGACTCCAAAGAAATTAAATGCATGACTTTTAAGACAAAATCTCTAATATTAGCTCTTTAACATGTGCTCTAAAGACACATGTTAGCAGATTTCTTATTGATCAGTCAAAATTAATATTCTTATGTGTTGTGCATTTTGTGTGACAATTATAAGTATTAGTACATGGAATTATACCAGCAAGCAAGGAAATGAGGTGTAACAGAAAACTGAGTAAATATCAACCTCTAACTAATGAAGCAGTTAGCCTGCAGTTAGAGGCTAAATGATGTAACAGAAACAGAAAAAAATCATTTTTGTCATAACCTATTTAAACAAACAATTGTCGTCCATATATCCTCCTTACCTCCTTACCTAGAAGCACGACTCACTTCCTCGATATGCTTAATAAGGTAGAGAGAACAACAAGAGATTAAAGATTTTAGGGTTATGCAATTTATACTATTGAAAAAGGAAGAGTGGATTTTTTTTTGAAGGGCACTCTCATCTCCACCTTGTAAAATTTTTGGCATAATACCTGCCTGGGATGGACAATTTTTACTATGATGAAGATTTTGTTTTTTATTTTTATAATCATTGAGGAAGAAATATCATTTTTTAGATATAAGTAATATTAATGTATGGTCTGATCCATGGACTAGGACTCGCCATAATATGAAGTCAACATTGCTTGGGTGTGCCTTTCCGGACGACCTGTGTGTTATGTGATGATGCGATAGAGGATGAGATGCATTTATTCTCTGGATGTCCTCGTTCTAAAGGCTACTGATTGAACGCTAATTTATGGAGCAAAATTGAACAAAAATTGTTGTTAATTTGTACTTTCCCCAAGTTGTTTTTCTCGGTTTCTGAGAGCCTGTTAGGTATAGATAAATCTTGTTTTGCTGCAGTTCTCTGGAGCATATAGCGCGCTCTCAATGAAGTTCGTTGAGAGAATAAAGCAATGAATTACCATTGGTGTACCCAGGCTGTTCTGCAGTCTCAAGACCTTATGCCTTCACCATCGCCCATTGTATCTTGGAGAAACCTGCTCTGAATTGGCTTAAGCGTAACATGGATTGCTCCCTCTTCACAAATAAAAGTTGCTTTGGAGTTTGTATCTATTTTCGGGATAGCCCGGGACATTTAGTCCTCTAGTGCATAGAGTGCTTTCCTTCTATTATCCCAATGATTGCTTTTGAAAGTGATAATCAGTCTGTTGTTCATGTTGTACTTGATGGTTGTACCTACGAAAATGAAATAGGTACACTTGTTACTAGTTGCACGCCTTTTATATCTGATCATGCTTGCTTCAATCAAGTTTTAATCCCTAGGCAAGCTAATAGAGCAACTCATAACTTAACAAGAGCGTATGTATTTCAGTCAAGCTCTAGTATCTTTTACTCTCATACTCATTATATTGATACTGTCATGTTGAATGAAACGCTATGAGTTTATTTTGCTTAAAGAAAAAAAGAAACCAGCAAAGTGTATTATTAATGGAATTGCTAAGGAAAAGGCTTTTTGTTTCTTCTCTACCTTCATGGGCCAAGCAAGGAAAAGAACCTTGATGCTTGGGTTTGTACTTTGGCTGATGTGTAATTTCTGTAATGGATTGATGTTTCTACTATCTAAAGTCTAAACTGCCTCAACATTGTTGGAATTATTTGTCATGAGATTATTATGCAGCCTCCTGCAGTTGTGTGGCCAGTTATAGAGTGAACTTTTTAAAGGGAAAAAATGTTTTCTTTCGCTCTTACGTCTTGGAGCAAGTGACAACAATCTGCTTGGCTCTTTTACACTATCTGGGATTTCTCTTTTTACACTGTAATGAAATGGAATATACATTTGTGCGTTTATATAGTAATCAATACGCAGATCACAAATGCAATTCGAAATGAGAATGTAATTGGATCAAACTATTTCAGATGTTTAAAAAGATATAATCACTCACTCATATTACTGACATAAGCATATTTCTTGGTGCTTTAAACAAAATTAATTAATTTGCAGATCACGATTCCATGACTCACGCATTATCAACTTTTGCACACACAACCATATTTTAATTTATGGATGCATCATTTCCTTATTGTTTACACCTTTTTTAAAAAATATTGCAGAGCTTTTTGGTATCTCAATGATGTCTCTGAATGTTATTTTCTTAGGAGTTTATGGTTAATGTTGTGCATTTCTATTTGGATCTACATGTGTGTTTTTCTTAGTTGATTTGACACATTCAATTTGTTTTTTCTTCAGGTGTTGAAAACATGCTTGAAATGGCGGAGAAGAGCAATTGCTTCATTTTGTAGATTGTTTGATAATCGAGGAATCAAGATAGATGGACTTGAGGTGTTGTTCATATCATAGTCATATCACCTCCTATTGGTTTAATTTTTAGGAGTATAATTGGTTTTTGTATTTGTGATCATGCTCACAAATTTGTTATGGCTGGGACAGATAGGTGCAAATCCGATTCGTGCTCTACAAGGTGAAGAGTGTGCGGCTGGGGGACAATGCACAAAGATAGTTTAATCGTTTGGAGTATGAATCTCTCTTACAACAATGCAAAATTTTCTTCATTTGTATAACAAAGTTTTTTCTTTCTCTAATGCTATGTTTGAATTGGTAGTAAAAGATGGGATGGCATCAAATGGAATGGAGTGGTAAGTAACTAGGTTCCATTGTTTGGATTTGCAAAATATGAATGGAGTGAAATGAAACTCAATGGAACCAATTCATTTGTATTATCAACTAATTCTTCCATTTTTAAAAACTGTACAATCTTTCTAGAATATAATTTGAAATTTTGTTGATGATAAATAATTTAACATTTAAATTTGATACGGGTCAACTTGCATATGAGATTGACGTAAAAAAAACTTGACATAAGATTTATTTAGAGGAATAACATATGAAGAATGTTCTGTAACCGTTTCATGAGGAATAACTTATCTGCATTTATCTTTATTTTTATCTATTTTTTAGTTCGGTGTTAAAAATATTGTATTTAAGGCTCTTTAGAGTATTTTGTCAAAAAATGCTCTTTAGAGTAGTCAAGGAACCCACAGTTCGGGGACAAAAATCCTCCCTTAACGTAATAGCTTGAAGTAAGGGAATCATAACTGAGAGCTATCAGTCGATGATGACATGTTGTCATTACATAATATTTAGGACTTATTTTGACATTTTGATAAAGTTATGAGGCAACATGAGCTGTCCAAGGGTGTGAAAAGTAGAAATTCTGGAAGACAAGGAAGCAAGAAATCG
Organism: Medicago arabica; assembly: GCA_946800305.1. Classification (NCBI taxonomy): domain Eukaryota; kingdom Viridiplantae; phylum Streptophyta; class Magnoliopsida; order Fabales; family Fabaceae; genus Medicago; species Medicago arabica. The sequence continues at coordinate 38,360,857 of OX326969.1, forward strand.
TGTCACGATTTTAATAGCCGTGACGCGATATTTAGTCAAGAATGAAGGTTTGGTTCTGCCATAGAAATTGTGATACAATTTCTGATGGTGTGACATGATTTTAAAGAAAGATCTCGAAGGAATCTAGGGTCAATTAAGAAATCGTGTCACGATTTCTTACACCATGGCGCGATTTTCAAAACAGTAAAAAATTCCTATTTAAGCTTAAGCAAATTCCTGAAGCAAGGGTTACGATTTTTAGAGAGAAAAGTACGATTTTGAGACCAGAAGGGGCGATTTCATCACCTCTCAACCAGTTTATGTATGTTTTAATTCTTCCATTGATTATGCTATTTGTAAACTCAATTATGAGTAGCTAAATCTCTTAGAGATTAGGTATGAGATGATTCTGATGTAACCCTAATTGGAACATGTTGTTGTGAAACTCTATTTCTTGTGAATATCAATCTAGTTTTATTCAATTCAATTGTTCTTAATGCTTTTTATATACTGATCACATATAACTTGATTTCGTGAGAATGAATGACTACTGACCATAGCTTTCAACTTAGACCTAATTGAATGTTTCAAATAAACAGGGTTAGTCTAGGAATGGATAATCGTTTATTTGTGATATTAGGTTAACGTTCTTAAAACCTTTAAAGAATATTAGATCACCTAAGGAATTAGGGACTGTAATCTAAAAAGAGGATCCTAAGTCAAGGGATTGATTAGGGCTATTTTAGTTAACCATTGTGAAACTAGAGAAACATTCATAAGAAATAGGTGCATTGTACTAATTAGAGAAACTCAGAGGATTCGAAAGACCTAGTTTCATCTCTCTTTATCTCTTCCAAAATCATCTTATTTTCTGTTATTTACTTTTTATGCACACAAATCTACTGTCTCGGGCACTAAAATAAACTTTACACATCCTATATAATAACGCTATTGTTGCCTTGAGATTAACACGATCCTCGTGGAAACGAACTTAATTATAATACTTCGATAGTTTTTAGTACACTTGTTAAATATCTATCAGTCGATGCGCCAGTTAAGTCTCTAGTTCAGCGACGTCCCTAAATATATCAAAATTGCAAAATTTCCTTATTACCTCTTTAGTTATTAATTTTGAAGACTAAACTGAATAACGAAAAACACATATGAAGATTAAATTGACTATCTAAAAATATAGTTGAGCATCAAAATGACTAATAAATAAGATATTTGTTGACGTGTTTGCAATTTCAATACATTCAGGTAAGGCTAGGAATGACTCGAGTTGAGTCCAACTTAGTTCATCTTCACTAGACATGATAAGAATTTGATTAGCTTAAACTTGACTTTCCTCGCGACCATTTTTTTCGGCTTGAACTCAACATGATCAATTTAATAGGTTATATTCGATAGTTCAAATCAAATGAATCAAAAAGACAAAAAAAAAAGGGTTATGCTTTTGTTCAACTATAATCTCAAATATAAATCAAAATATAAACCAAGAGTAATTTAATTCAAACTAGGCCCAAAGATCAATTTTCATAAATCACCAAACTTCTCATAAATGTGGGACTTCCATAGTAAAACTGAGAAGAATTTCACAGGAGTGAAATTTCCAAGTGTGCAATATGTACATAGCTAAATATTTAACTTTATTCAATTATACAACTTTTTTAATTAGGAACATTCACCAAGAATCTTGTGTGTTTTGTTCTAATAATATTGAAAAAGTTTGCCAAGAATCTTGTGTGAATATGTGTTTTCAACATTCACCAAGAATCTTGATTGATGCTTATAAGGAAATTTATTGACAAGAGTTGCTTTCTTTGTAAATTTTTCGATTATAGTCACTCTATAACAACATTTGTTGAGCGGCATTGTTTAAACATTCAAAAGTAGTAACTTTAACATAGAAAATCGTTTAACAATCATATTTACACATGGTTAACATGCATTTTCAATACAAAATTTCTTTTTGTAGATTCCTTAAACATTGTTTTTAGAGCACTTGATAGCATCAGACGTAAAAAAAGGCATAAAAATTTAGTCTTGTGTTTTGTTTAAACATACAGATTTGGTTTTAATTTTTGGATTTGCGTTGAAATACATTATGGGTTTGGCCTTTCTCCATCAACATTTTCTCTTTCCCTTTTTGAATCCCTTTCTCACTTCCTTTGTGAAGCATAACCTATAGCATTTTTCTCATTTTACTGTTCATATAAATTGGAGAAAGTTGGATCACAAAACAAGAAAACTTGAATCAACAAAGCCAGCGAACGCATAACCATAACCATCGTCGCAGGAACAAGTGAACGACAATCTTAATTTTCGGCAATGTTGCAAAGAAGCATATCGTAGCTACTGTTCACGCGAGAGAGATTTGAAAGTTTCTTTATCGTGTTGATGTTCGATGAGCATGCAGAACAAGGGAAAGGGAATGGAAGATGAACCAGTTCTAGGTTTAGCTTGTTGGTACTGATGTTAATTTTCAAATTCTTTTATGGGTTTAGATTTTGCTAATTCATCAAAAATGAAAGCTAAAGGGAAGAGGAACAAGAATAATTTGTGTGTTGTGTGAATTTAATTAGGGATTTTCTAGGTTTGAGTTTGTTTTTATGGATTTAGATTTGAAATTGTTTGGATTTTGTTTTGTAATTGGTATTTCTAATTTGAATATGTGTTTCAGGATTTAATATGATGATTTCTTGGTTTTCTTTTCATTTTCCAATTAATTTATTTCATTTCTAATTATGTAGTTTTTATTTTATTTTAAAATTACAAAATTGCACAATCAACATGTGACATGTCATCCACATCAATTTTGACTTAGTCAAAATCGAGGAGGACCATGGTTTTGCAAAGGAGGTGAAACTTAAGAGGGAAAAAGTGCTATTTTCAAACTTGAGGAACCAAAATTGCAAGTTTGTGAAACTTAGGAGGCTAAAAATGCATTTTAGCCTTCTTCTCTCTCATCTAATGTATGAAATGCTTTTTATGATTCTTAAATTTATCTTTAATTTTTGTCATGCGCCTAACGTAATTCTATTTCTCATGCGGAAAAGTAATATATCCTTCTTCATAGTAGTTATCTATGCAACTCTTATACGCTGGGACATAGTGAATAGTAATAAGAGAGGAACATCAGTACCACCTACCACTCTGCAATTGAACTAAATTTCTAACCTTTTAATGACGTACGCATTGCATTGATGTGTAGTAACTATAGGGTACTACTGGCTTTTGATGTATTGGTACCTTTATTTTTATCTCTCTCTTAACCATAGTTTTAAAATTCGGCTCGGTCATCGACTCGGCAGGGGTACTGGGTCACTTGGTCAATGGTCGAACCACTGAGTCATTGGTCGAACCGTATGACTGAACCGGATCAACTCGGATGACTCGGTTAGATAACTCGGTCTTGAGATTAAATTTATATAACTATTTAACCGGATTTAATCGATGACTTGTTCACTTAAAAACAAAAAAAACTGACATGTAATATGTATTTTAATCTTTGTACAACTATATTTTGTTGATAGGAAATATATTAAATTAATATAATATGTAGATCTTCTAAAACAAAAATGATGTGTTCTTTCCTCTTATAAAATTTAAATGTATTATATTTACATATATAATATATTTCAATTTGTAACAACGATTAGAAGTTGTTGTAGTGCTTAAGCTTCCAAACATTCATTTTAATGTTCACGGTTCGATTCCTCTTGTCGCTAACTTTTTCATATTTCAGATTTTTCTACAAAAGTCCAAACTTGAAGCATTAATCGGTATTAAATGTATTAAACCGAGTATTAATACGTCGTTTTAGTTAAGTAAAAAGCAAAAAGAAAAAAAAAAGGAAGAACCGGTCTGACCATCAACTCGGCCGAGTCACCGGTTTTGACCGGTTCTCGCCGAGTTAACTGCATGACCGATCCAAATGTTGGCTCGAACCGGTCTGGCCACCGGGTCCTGGTCCGGCCGGTCCGAGTCGAGTTTCAAAACTATGCTCTTAACTAGGGTTGGGAATAGGTCAGGCCGGCCTACAGGGGCCTACGGCCTGGCCTGTTTAGGCCTGGCTTGACCTGGCCTGTTTATGTAAAAGGCTTAGGCTTAGGCTTTTGAAAAAATCTATTTAAGTAAATAGGCCAGGCTTAGGCTTTTGAAAAAGCCTATTTAAGTAAATAGGCCAGGCTTAGGCTATCAAAAAAAGCCTAAGAAGCCTAATAGGCCGGCCTATTTATGCATATTATTAAAATTTATTTTTTTATATTAAAATATAATTTATATTAAACATAAAAATCATTAAAAAAAACTCAAAAAATGAACTTTTTAAATAGGATTTAAGACCTTATATCGAAATAGGCTTTTAAGGCCTTATAGTGATAGAGAGGCCTTACAGTGAAATAGGCTTTAACGCAATTTAGACCTATTTAAAAGTAGATAAAATTGAATATTTAATGACTTTTATATGAAGTAGGCATGTAAATAGGCTTCTAGGCCAGGCCAGGCTTTTAAATAGGCCAGGCTAGGCCAAAAAAGTAGGCCTCTGATAGGCCATAGGCCAGGCTTAGGCTTGCAAAATTGTTCGTAGGCCAGGCTCAGGCCTATCAAAGCCTGGCCTGGCCTGGCCTATTCCCACCCCTACTCTTAACCATTCATTCTCTCTCATCTAAATAATTTATTTTAGGTTAAATTACACTAAGGGTCATTTAAGTTTAAATTGTAACAGATTGGTTCTTTAAGTTTGAAGTATGTAATAGATTGGTCCTTTAAGTTATTTTGGTCACACATAAGTCATTTAAGTTTGAGGTTTGTAACAGATTGGTGCTTTAAGTAATCTTTGTCACAAATAAGTTCTTTAAGTTTTTAAACGTTTTCGATTTAGTTCTTCTACCACATCATTGTTTGGTTAATAGAATGACTAAATCGAAAAAGTTTACAAACTTAAAAAACTTATGTGACCAAAAAACTTAAAGGACCAATCTGTTACAAACCTCAAACTTAAAAGATTTATGTGTGACCAAAATAACTTAAAGAACCAATCTATTACAAACCTCAAACTTAAAGGACCCCTGATATAATTTACCTTTTATTTTAATAATCCATTCATCATTCTCTCATCTAAATTGAATCAATGTCACCAATAACACCAAAGGATTATGACACCCGATTATTTCCCACGTTCATAGACTTAGTAGGCATTTTAACCCAACCAAATAAATCAATAGGAAAAGGAAAATGGTTTAATTGAATAATTAATAATTTATATCTTCGAAGAACATGTAGTTCATTAATAAGGACTCTTTTAATGAGTTCCACATTTACACTTCATTTATTTATATTTTTTTTCATAAAAGTTTATATTAAGGATTCAATGACTCCAATGATAATACACTAAAAATGACTCCAATAAAAAGTGTTTAAATATGTTTCACTAACTTTATATAATTATATAAAAAAGTAATTTATTTATTAAATTATAAATTACATCATAAAATATTACTACGTCTAGTATTACTTCTTTTGAAAGTGAGACTAAGTTGTACATATTTTATTATTTCTTTTAAATATGAAACTCATTAGTTACTCAGGAGATATATGATCCTTATATAGTGGCATGTTACTCCCTCTGTTCTTATATATAAGAAAATTTTCAAAAAAAAATGTAACAATTTTTAAGGTGTAGTTATTGATAAAAGACTTTTCTACCCGTGATTTAATGTTTTTTTAATATTAATGGGTGTATTTAATGCTTCATAATTTTTTATGAAGGTATATTTGAAAAATAGCAATGCTATACACTACGAGTGAAAACAAACAAAAACCACGAATTGTACTGAAGTGATTTTCACAAACATTATTTTAATGTAAAAATAAAAACAAAAAAGTAGCATTTTGTGGAATACACGCCATCATATAGTGTAATTCGTATTTCTCGTGGATTCAGTTTTGTAGGAAATGGCATTTCTCTATGTAAAAATATTCAAAAAGTTACACTTATTAATTATTACATTGGTTTTGATGTTTTTGGTTCTTATACTAAGGATCAGATGGAGTGCTTAATAGAGACTCTTTTTTTCTTTCTCCAATGAAAGATCATTAACAAAGAGTTATCGTTATTAAGTAAGGAATTTTTAAAGACCTCCCATTAAAAATGCTCTAATGTACTATACCCCAAGCTATATATGTGTTATTGACTTCTTTGTCACAAAGGTTATCTACATTATCACTAAAAAAAATTGTTGCCTGAACTAGATGAAGAACCACAAATTATTAGATATCCACTTAAAGGACCAAAAGTTAATACATTATATATGGAGAAAGAATTTTTATTAATTTTTTGACTAAATGTTGGGGAAAGTTAAACTTAGAAAATTACTTCTACTGGGAGGAAGCCTATACTTATACTAGTGCAAATGACTCATAGAAAACGTCTTCTTATCAAATTAACCATTTGTAAGTTTTTTTTTGTTAAGGGGGTTAGCCATTTGTAAATAGCTAACAAACTTACACTCAATTTTATATACTAAGTAAATGATATAAGACTTTTTTGGCGACAACACTCAATTTTATATACTAATTAAATGATATAAGACTTGTTTGGTGACACGCACGTGCAACAAATCATTCACTTAGTATAAGTCACTCATACAACCTTTCACATTTTCCTTCTTCAAAGTTCACCAAACAAAGTTCCAACAAATCCAAATCTTGAGACTTTTGTATGAGCGCACGCACATGCGTGCATGTATGCATGCATGCATGTGTGACTTATAAAAATAAAGCATATCATATTTACACTTAACATAGGGCATTCAAACTGATGACCATATATGTATTCATATGTGAATTATGAAAATATAATAAATGTGAAGTATTTATATGTATATATTAAAATTTGATTGGTTTACCTTTTGATCAGCACCCATATATCATTCAAATTTGTTAAGCAATTAATTGGAGTGTTAAAAAACAATTTGTAACTTTAAATTAGAATCAATCTAAGCAAAATCAGTTAAAATCAAGAATCTCCCAACATAATAAAATCAATTTGTCTTCAAAATCACTGTTTACTCTCCCAAAAACTATGGCTTAACTTGACCATTATAATTTGAAAAAATAATGAAGTGGCTAAAAAATAATTTGATGTTTGAGATATATATAATGTTTTTATATGTGTTTAGTCCCTGTAAATATGTGTCATTTAAAATATGGTCCTAGAATTTGCTAATTTTTGTTTTTTGCCACTAAAAAAAATCGTTTAAAATTGCGTCCCTCTCTCCACTTAATCATTGCCACGTCAAAAATTTGATGATATGGCACTGTTGATTGGCCAACCAGATGCGTGAGTCAGCAAATAGATATGGAAATCAGCAAATAGACATGGAAATGGACAAAAATACCCCTTTTCTTATCAGACCAATTCGAAAAGACAAAAATACCCCTTCTTCATCTTCTTCAAAAATCTGAAACTCTCCTTTGCTCTTCTCTTCCTCACCTTCCTCCTCTTCATTCTATTCATTTCTTCCTCATCCTCTTCCTTTCTTTTCTTTATCATCGTATGCCGAAAAATCCATTTCCGCGGAGCAAATTAGCAGAAAACCTAGTTTCACGAAATTGCAATGAAGAAGAAAAGGTACGTACCGATCTTCTTGACATTGGTGTTCGTGAAACCTGAAAGCATGCAACGATGCTTGGATCGGTGCCGGGAGGGAATGTTGACGGCACCGATGAAGCAAACGGGCTTGCATACGTCGATGGTGAGAACGGCGACGTTGTTGTCGTCGTCGGCGATGGCGAATCTAGTGTTTGGTGTTCGCGGCGGTGGTGATTTTGTTTGCTGATTTTGCTATGAGTTATTATTAATTGTTTTAATTTGATGCTGCCGAAATCACTATCGTATCAAGATTGAAATTATTGCCACATTTAAATGAGATTCACCACAATATCGAGGATTGCAACGAAAGTGAACAATTACACCAATCCAGATCCAAAAACCTTGTTGTCAAATGTTCAACATGATATCATCAAAACCTTATGGTGATTTTGCTTGTTCTTTGTTCTTTATTTGTTTGCGTGTTCATGCTTGGTTTATCTCTTCCCCCAGATTTGTGTTTTTGGGTTCATGCTTGTGATTTTGGGTTCTTTGTTTGTTTGTGTGTTGTGGGTTGAAGAGGGAGGTTGATAAGGGAGGTGATGGTGGTGGTGGAATTGGAGAGGGAAGAAGGCAGGGCTATTTTTGTCTTTTCGCACTCACCCACCCAACTGGTCGGTAATTAAGTGAGGGAGGGATGAAATTTTAAATGATTAAATTTTGCAGTGGCAAAAAACAAGGATTAACAAATTCGGACCAAATTTTAAACGACCCATATTTGCAGCGACTAAACACATATAAAATCTTATATATAATTAAATATATAAGCTTAACAGAGAATAAGATTCTCCATGCCCGTTATGGCGAAGTAGGTGGGAGGTTGGAGGTGGGGGGCCGGAGTGGTTTTTCGTGGTGGCGGGAGGTAGGTAGGATTCGTGATGGGGACGGTGACATAGGTGGAGGGTGGTTCAGTGATAGTGTTAGATGGAAGGTTGGTGATGGGGGCTGCGACGCTCTTCTGGTCGCATAGGTGGTTGGGAGGTTCCCCGCTTTGTCAGCGTTTTCCGCGTTTGCGTTTATTTGACTTGATTGAGAACAAAACCATTTCAGTTGCTACTTTGTTCTCTAGGGGTCTGGAGTTGAATGTGGAGGGTTGGAGTTGGCGGCGTAGGCTGTGGGCGTGGGAGGAGGCCTTATTAGAGGAGTGTAGGGCGTTACTATTTGATTTCTCTTTGGTTCCTAATACTTCAGATACTTGGGAGTGGCTTCTTGATACTGCAGAGGGTTACTCCGTGAGAGGAGCTTATGATTTGTTGACAGTTGGTGATGACTCTCAGTTAGGTTTACCTTTCGAGATGGTGTGGCATCATCAGGTCCCTGTGAAGATCTCGATTTTTGTGTGGCGGCTGATTCGGGGTCGTCTTCCAACGAAAGCTAACCTGGCTTTTCGGGGTGTTATTCCTGCGGATGATATCCTTTGTGTTTCTGGATGCGGTCACGTGGAGACGGCCGAACATTTATTTTTATCTTGTTCTACGTTTGCACCTTTATGGCAGCTGGTGCGCGGTTGGATTGGTGTTGATGAGGTGGATACTAATGTTATCGCATGTCATATTGTGCAGTTTACTCATTTGACAGGTGTTGGTAAACTTAAAAGGTCGTTCATGCAGCTCATTTGGCTCTTATGTACTTTGGTTGCGTAGAATGAACATAATAATCTTTTGTTCAATAATATTGTTACTATTGTGCCTCGCTGTTAGATAAGGTCAAATTGTTAGCATTAGGGTGGCTCAAAGTTAAAAAGGCTATGTTTGTTTATGGCACGCATAGATGGCGGTCAAGCCCTTTAGATTGTCTGGGCATTGGATAACTTGTTTTTTCTCCTGCTTTGTTGTAACTGATCTTTTGTAACTTTTAGTAGTCTCTTAGGCACACATTGTGCTTGGGAACTGCTGTAAATTATGATTTCTTAAAATAAAAAAAAACGACAAGAAAGCCTTGACATCCAGTTTGAGAGGGACGGGTGTGAAAGGTTTATAGAAATACTACAGAGTATTTTTAAGACATTTGTTAAGAAATCTAAAATAAATCTATTGTCTTAGAAAATAGTAAAAAAGTTAAGTCAACATGCACGTAAGATTGCATAAAAAAAAATACTTGGACAAAGATTTATTTAGAGGAACCAAGCATGAAGAATGCAGTATAATCCAGTCCAATTGGTTTATGATAGAGACAACCATTTCTATGGCTACAAATTTAGCATTTCAAATCAACAGTTTCATTATTTTTGGACTTTTATTTAGAGCAACAAGATGTCAATTTTGAAAAGCATCAATCAAGATGTAGTAACAGATAATAACATATGTCTCCTCATACAAATGAAGAGACAACAAACCAAAAAAGGACACATCATAGTTGCCAAACATAACTGAAGTAAAATAATATTATTCTTTTTTTGACCAAAAAGTATTCTAAGTTTGTAGTATTTGATTGGCAATGCTAACCTGATTCTTATTCAGCACAACTGAAGTTCAAAATAAAATAACTGCATTCAAAATTAGTATATTGTTCTGTCAACCGCAGACTAATACAGTCGTTTCATACGAACAAAAGTCCACAAACAAGTGTGGAGGAATGAAAAGTTCAAAATTATTTAAAAGTTGCTGAAAATTGTAAAAACTCATTATCTATTTGTTACTCATTTATCAAACTACTTCTATGAGAGTTGTCTCATAGTCACTTGGAGCCTCAAATCCATGAAGATTCATCACAGTTGCAGCTACGTTGGCCAACCCACCGGTGGGAACATCGTTGCGGAATCTGACACCAGGAGTCAATCCAGGACCTCCAATGGCAATTGGCACCTTATCAAACAAAAGTAAAAGATGTTTAGAACCAAATATGAGCTTATTGTCTGTATAATAATTACTACGCATGTACTAGTATATGTTACGAAAAGACCCTGGACGGAATGCATAGTCTGAACTAATTATATATTAGGTAGTAAACTTACTGGCTCAAGAGTGTGAGAAGTGAGAATCTGGACTTTTCCATCCTTTAGCAGAGGTTTTCCAGCTTTGTCCCTCTTGACCATATCTTCTGCATTGCCATGGTCAGCAGTCACAACATAAATTCCACCCACTTGCTCAATTGCGTCAAGAATCATCTGCAATTACATTTATAAATACACAGTATTATTACAATGAGTAGCTATTTAGCCTTCACTTAATAGGCAATAACACATAATCAAAGGATTGTGCTATATTTAAACACAGCACTGTTTTTTACTCATAATTTCATAACATAAGATAATGACATCGAAAAATTTCAAATTTTCAGCTAGAGCTCAAAAACCATAACAAAAGATATATTCACAGAAATGTTCCAGCAAATTTCAAAAATTAAGTTTGCACCTTCACAGCTTTGTCGGCTGCCTTACAAGCCACAACTGTTGCTTCAATGTCACCTGTATGCCCCACCATGTCACCGTTTGGTATGTTAACACGTATCTACACAACAGAAAAAAAGAAGATAGTAACTAAAAGTTTTATCATTAGACAATCAATCTCAAAAACCACCCGATAATCCATTTACTTACCTGATCAAATTTACCGCTAAGAATTGCATCCCTTGCCTTCTCGCCAATCTCCAAAGCCTTCATTAATGGTTGCTCATTGAATGTTATCCCAGAGTCACTTGGAATCTCAACATATTCCTCCAGTTTCTCATCAAAATATCCAGACCGGTTCCCATTCCAGAAAAAGGTGACATGACCAAACTTAACAGTTTCACTGTAGAAGAAGAAATTCATTAGTGACTATGATAGCTATCATTTAAAAGCAAACATTTTAGCAAGATAAGTGATTCGCATAAAGGATAGTAGTTTCATAAAGGATATGCCGACTTTTTGTTGCTGGTTACAAAATTTTCACTATCAAATATAGAATGGTCATTTAGCAAGATAATTGATTCGCATGAAACTATTACATATCAAGAGAAAACCAACAGATTAAATAGGTGATAACTCACCTGCAAGCAAAAGTGCGAACACCATTTTTGACTAAATATTCACCAGAAGTCCTGTCGATCTCTGGTGGAGAAACAAGGTAATGTTTTGGAAGCTTCAATTCACCATCATATTCGAGCATACCAGCATAACGGATTTTAGGGAAACGTACTCTATCAAAGTTATCAAATTTTTCATATTCAAGAGCCTTAGCAAGCATAGTCATACGATCTGCCCGGAAGTTAAATGTAACAACAGCATCTCCGTCGACTATAGGACCAACAGATTTTCCACTCTCATCAACAATAACAAAAGGAGGCAGATACTGGTCATTGGCCTTTGGTGCTGCCCTCAATGTCTTGACGGCTTCGAGAGCATTTGTGAACTTATGAGGTGCTTCACCAAGAACTTGAGCATCCCATCCACGCTTCACAACACCCCAGTCATTCTGCAAGTTGTTTTGAAATCATTTTTATTATTCATATATAACATATATGTACACACATCTACAAATATATCAAGTCAACAAAATTTATTTGCTGTGTAAAAATAAGAAATTTGAATACAAACGAAAACCACAAAAAGGAAATCTCATAACTCATATGTTTTCATAACTAAGATAGATAAATGAGATTACGCAGCAGTTCCACACATAACTTGAATCCTTCGGTTAAAGCAGTCGTGATTTCTTAGGGAGAAAAAATATTGTCTTTCCTTTTACCAAACTTCCGAACCAATATGGTAATACAATAAAGAATCGCACATTTTCAATAAACAGAATAAAATTGGCCAGATAATTATTCTTTTTTTTAAAAAAAGAAATTAAAACTGTCTGGTATACATATAAACAGAAGAAAAAGACGAAGTGTAGAATTTGTTAACATTTTAAATGAAATGGTGGATAACTGATATACAATACCTCATAACGATCCATTGTGACATTCATGCGACCTCCACCTGATGCAATCTGTGCATCAATACCTTTCTCACGCAATTTTGCAAGATCATTTTCAAGGGTTTCCACAAAACCCACACTTGAGCCATCCAAAACATCACGACCATCAGTAAGAATATGGAGACGGACTCTCTTAACACCTCGCTCGCTAGCTCCTTTAAGCAACAACTGTACAAAAATAATTAGTTAGAACAAAGAAGGCACAAACTATGCAAACAGAAAGACACGAAGTTTGAAAACATCAAATCACCTGCACTTGATCAAGTCTAGAGTGAACTCCTCCATCACTCAGCAGTCCAATGAGATGCAATGTGCCAGTTTCAAAACTTTCCTTTATGTAATTGAAACCATCTCCTTCGAAAATCTTTCCAGTTTCTAGAGCAATGTCAACAAGCTTTGCACTACAATAAACAAACACAAACCAGTACATCCCAATCATCACATGTGCTAGGAACATTATAGCATAGTCAATATGCATATACAATACGGAAGAATTAGTGAAACATTTCAGGATGTTAAGTGTGCAAGACCCAATCCTAATGTTTGGAAAGAATAACCCAAACATAAGAACGTAAGTCCTTAGGAAAACTGACATGCATAGTAACGCAAAGCCACAAAGAGGTTGACTATTCATTTGAATCCTAAAACCAAACTAGGCATGAGCGAGGTGCTAATTTATATATACTGAACTCTTAGAATAATTCAAGAAATAGGATGGTTCATAGAACAAGACATAGCAATAACCATAGCAGCGCAATCCATGACATAAAAAAATAGGCACACCAAATCCAAATGTTTGAAAGAAACAAAATTGGTTCACATTTTCCAATATTGTAAATCAAGATACACCACACCAGTTACATAATTTATGGCACATTGAAGACTAAGTACTTACAAAGACACAGGTGAATAAATAAATCAAAAAACATTTTTTTCAAAAGGAAAAAGACAACACAGCTGTTGTTGAGTATAGTGTTGCATCCTAAAATTAAATTAGCCATGAACATGAGCAACTAACTTATCATATAATATAATTTTGGCCTGTTTAAATTGGCTTATTTGAGCTCATCTTGTGAGACTATTTGGGAGAACTTATGAAAACAGCTTGTGAAAATTTTCAAAAACTTTTTTCAACTTATGTTCATAAGTTCTCTAATATAGTTTATTAAAACAACTTATAGCATATACAGATAAAATATATCTTTTTCTGTAAAACTAGCTTATTCATTATCACGATAAGCACTAGTGCTATAAGATACAAATAAGTTGTTTATCCAAACAGGCCCTTTATATTAGTATTGCTATAAGATAACTACTACTAACTAGTATTGCTAGCAAAATACACACATAACCAAACCAAACCAAACAGATCAAAATTATAAACTATTTAAATTTACCCTTGAGCAAATATACGACCAGCCCCAAGCGCGTTGTGACCAACTTCACTGTTACCCATATCATCCTCGGTTGGAAGTCCTACTGCTTTACCATGAGCTCTCACCAATCTCCAATGTTCAGGAGCACCCTACAACACAACAAAACAAATTGATTTTCAATAATAAAAAACCTAAAACAGCAATAGATCTAACCATATTGAATCCAAAAAAGATGATTATACCTGTTTAAGGGAATCCATGGTGGGTGTTTCAGCGTTGTGAATACAATTGTATTCATTAGCATTAGCTTCACCCCAACCATCCAAAACAATAACAGCAACTGTCTTTCCCTTTGGTAGTTTAGGATGATCCGGTAATTTCCATGAAAAATCAGTGCTACCCATCTTTGTTTATAAGAACAGATTCTGATTCAATCACAAAACCATAAATCAATAACAAATCTCATCACACGTAATTATGTATGGTGATAATAACTATGCATGCTATTAAATTAAACAAGTTAATTTGGATCTTAAATCTGAGATTAGATAAAATAAATCTGAGAAAACATCATGAAGAAACATACCTAACTAACGATTTTTGTTTGTGAGAGAGGCGCAACTAACTGTTACACAAATGTCACAGAGGTAACCTAACACGACCAAAACCTTAACCTGTTGAATTGTGTTATGTTTTGGTTTGGTTTGGTTTGGTTGGTTCGTTGGATATAAATACCGTTTTTTTGGGTTGTTTATTGGACACGATATTTTGTTTTTTTAATTGTTTTTTTGAGATATTTTTTTGAAATTTTTTAAAAGGAATGAAGCTACTAGAATCGTGAGTCACGAGACGGAGTAAAAAAGGGGAAATATGAGTCACATAATTTTCTTTTTTTAATCATTTTAAATTTAGAAGGATTTAAACTATATTTGATGTCTCACTCAAATATGCATGAGAAAGAAAAAAAGTCACTCATACAGTTCGTTGTTTTTTTCTTAAATAATTGAAATTTGTTAAAGATGTATAGTGACAAAATAAATAAAATTCAACCAAGAGTGCTTAAACAAGATGGATCAAGTCTTCTTAAGTTTAATCAAAATTCTAGTTCGAATATGTTTTTGGTATGCAGCAACCACCGTAAAATTCTTTAGAACGTTTAGTGCTCATTTGAGTCTCACAATGCCATTTTTTTTTTTCTTTTAATTTTTTGGGTACATATGTCTTTCTTTATTTCTACAGTAATAGTGTATATAAATTTAATTTAGTATTTATTTAACATATTTTATTTTACTTTGCTATAGAATATCTTTTTAATTTTATGCGGAACACTAAAGAAAAACGATGAAATGAGTTTAAAGAAAATATACGGTTGCATAAAGTTGGATTTTACTTTCTTTTTTTTACTCGAGTTAGATTGTGCAACAAGTTTTTTTTACAATATAGTTTGTGCTACAAGTTTTTGTTTTTGGAATGTAGATGTCGATATAAATACAAGAATGAATATTCGAATATGCTATTGTTACCCATCGTGACATGTAAATATTCATAATGTCTCATTTCTCATACCTCTCTTTTTTCTTTAAAAAACTAGAAGGATGACAAATTATGTGATGCTCTCATGCACGCGCCTTGCACAATACGAAATAAAAATTGCTTTCCATATTTACAAATATTTTTTTAAGACTTTTTTCTATTTATTATTGGATTTAGTTAAATATTATTTGTGCTAGTCTTATTAGTTAACCAATCAAATTTTAATATAGACAACCTAAGTCAACAGTGAGCTATGTGAGTTGATTCATGCTATTTGACTTTTTTTCTATTAATAATATCACTTGGAAAACTTTTTTCTATTAATAAAACAACTTGAAGAAGGAAAAAAATGTGTTCACATGTATCCGCAGAAAAAATTCATCACGACACGAGATCAGTTCTCTAATAAATATTCACAGATAAAATAAACAGATATTTTTGCTTGATTAATAATGGATATGGCCGATCTATAATGGATGCAAATGTAGAATTAGTGGTGGTTGCGTCTATGGATATCCATACATGTTAATGAATTAAGTAAATTATTTAAGTATCATTGTTAAATATAAAAGTTAACCTTTCAAATTGAGTAAAAAAAGCTATATACTATTTAGGGTTAAATATGTTTTTGGTCCCTATGAATATGTTAACTTTTCGTTTTAATCCCCCTAAAAAAGTTCTTCAACTTTTAGTCACAAAAAGTTTTCCATCTTCACTTTTGGTCCCTTTTTTAAAGTAAACTCATATGTAAAATTCATATTTTTGAATAAATTTTTGCAGAAAAATTTATAATATTATAAGAATCTCTCCTCAAAAAAATTAGAACGTTTTAACAAAACATGAATTAAATATGAATATTTATATTTTGTACGGTTAAAAATTTATATTTAATTTATGTTTTGTTAAAAAAAATTATTTTTTTTTGGAAAAGATTTTTACAATATTCTACATATTTCTACACAATTTCATTAAAAAATACAAAAATTAACTTAATATAGGGACCAAAAGTAGTGATTAAAAATTTTATAGGGACTAAAAGTGGAAGGAAATTTTTAGAGGGACTAAAACAAAAAGTTGATATATTTATAGGGACAACAAATATATTTAACCCTATTATTTAAGTTTTTGTTTGATGTGATGAATTTTGTTTTGGTTAGAAATGAAATGTATATATTTTATTAAGTTTTGGTAAATAAAAAGAATGCTACGAATTTTGTAAAAAAAAAAAGGATGCTGCGAACTTTTGTTCTTAAGTTGATAATGAAACAAAAGTGATGAATTGTTAAATTTTACTAGTTAATTACAACAACAAAAAAATTATTTACAAAAATCGATTCAAAAACGATATTCATATTCATAGATATATGTAAATATTTGTGTGTGCCACAAAATATGTGGAGTATTCGTTTATCCGATACTCTCAGAGGTATGAGACTCTTAAAATATGTGTTCATGAATACTCATTTACACCTAGGCATCGCAATGGAGCGAGGAGGAAACGAGTTTTAACTTCTCCATCCTCGTATCATACTCACATATACAAACTCGTTACCCTGCTCATACCTAATGGTCATGAGAAATTGAATCACATCATCGCCTTCGACAAGTTCAGATGTCCCCGCCTAATCCTCATCCCTATAGTGGACAAATTTTTTTAATTAAAAAAAATATTTTTCAGCCCCAGGTCGACCAGACGCAATGTTGTAATGCATTATTCAGCAAAGAAACGATGACGGCGATGTTTATGGTGATGGAGAAAAGAGAGACCGAGAGTGTTAGATATGTAGAGAACTCTAAGAAGCGAGTGTCATATGATAGA
Organism: Medicago arabica; assembly: GCA_946800305.1. Classification (NCBI taxonomy): domain Eukaryota; kingdom Viridiplantae; phylum Streptophyta; class Magnoliopsida; order Fabales; family Fabaceae; genus Medicago; species Medicago arabica. The sequence continues at coordinate 38,378,119 of OX326969.1, forward strand.
TTGAAACTCTGACTGTGTGAGTGAAATGATTTAGAGTTTGAGTTTATGTTTATATAAAAAAAGTAATAAATTGATTTTCTACATTAGGAACGGGTTTGGGTATGGGTTCAGGGTGGATACCTATATCCATGTTACATGTCTCGTACTCGTGTTTTAAAATCGAGGAAAACTCAAACTCATATCCAAACTTAGTCAAAGCAGAAAAAACATGTCAAATTGGTTTTGGTTCAGATGGATACCCGTGGGTACCGAATTTTTATTTAGCAAAAGCAAAGTTAAGTCATTTCATTCAATAACAAAAAGGTATAAGTAATCAGGTACATCAATGAAGATATGGGGGCTAGGATTTGATTAGGCAGCCCTAGCTATATTAAGAGTAACAAATATGCTTGTCTCATGCATGCCTCATAAAATAACTTTTGCGGGTTGGCAATAGATCCTTACATCGATGAGTAATATCACTCAACTCATTTTGGAAGGATGAGTCTAAACTAATATAATCTATAACAATTTTACTATCAGACTTAAAGATAACTGAATGCATCCCCCTATCAATAGCAAACTTAAGGGCCTCTAATAGTCCTACAACTTTAGCTTCAACTTCAGCTGGTGACAAAGAAGAAAGTTCAAAATTCGATAAACCGAAAACAAGTTGTCCGGCTAAATTTGAAAGTATATGTCGTAACTTGTAATAGAACTATTATTGAAGAGGGCACAATCAACATTGCACTTCAAAGTTGTGGATGGGGGCTTTTCCCAAGCCTCCATTGGGTGTGGTGGTTGGCCGAGTCTCCTGGCTCCCTGATAGGTGATGGCTGGTCGATATTCTCCTAAAGCTTGGAGTTTCAGTTCTTCCAAAGACTCCAAATAATCATCGCCGCAAGTTGCTTTTTTTGTGAAAATATCCTGTTGAAAAATTCAATTCAAACAGAAAATTGATAAAATATTTGTGTTCCCCAACATTTCGCGAACCATGGAGCCTAGCTGCACCAACTCCCAACACTCTGCAGCATTTGAACATACAAAGAAAATGTGCATATGTGATTACACAAGACTCTTCATAATGCACACCTTTTTTATTCAATCTAGTACGTGTAGGTAGGCAGGTATGGGCTACATGCCATAAGAAGGACCAAACTTTGTGAAGGACGGATAACTTCCATATCATGTTCCAATTTTGATCAATTCCTTCCTTAATAGGTTCAGCCTCTAAAGACATGCAAAGAGAGTAGACAAATTTTACATAAATGGATCAATTCACCGTACAATTCCACACCAGACTATCAACGAGAGACCTTTCTTTAAGGGGAATAGCAAGAATAGCATTTGGGTATGGAACATAAAAGATATAAGAGATAAGTTGAGTGTTCTAAGAGACCAAATCATTATTCATGAGATCACGAAGAGACAAGTTTTATGTGCTAGGAGAAGGAGGGGTTTGGGGATCCTTATATATATATTGCATCAATGGCATGTTTGGGGAGACGGCGGATACTCAATTAAAAGGATTATTTCACAAAGTTATTTTACACCATATAGCAACTAGTGGTGTGTAATTGGCTGAACTTCATCAATCGTAAAATGGGCTCAATTTTACCCATCTCATTTTTCTAAAAATATCACACGTGATTTTAAATGTATTTACTTTCAGACGGATGTTTATCCATTAAAAAAAGTTGTTTATTAGGTAGCCTACAATTAGAGGACATAAACTTAGAGCTACTTTTATTTTCTACTGTTTTTAAAAACTACAACCATCTGAATTTACTCACATTCAAATGAGAAAATTCATACGATAGCATATATTTCTCTTTTTAATACTAATGTAGTGGAAAAAGAAGCTTCCATTTGTTTACGTAAATGGTTTTTATTGTGACAAAAGTTGGACCCATAAAATATGAGTTGGCCTAATAAATTAGAGTACAAAAGCATTTTGATCCAGTTCAATACAAAAATTTGCTGGCATGATATGGACAGATTCGTGATAAACACAGTCAACCCTAGCAATATTTTAATGAGTAGTAGTTTTACTTTGGTTTTCATATAATATATATCGAGTGAGTGATATTAGCCTCTGTTTGGTTTGGCTTTTGCAAAGCCAGAATCAATTCTGGAGCATTTCAAAAGCAATTATGCAATATTTAACATGTTTGGTTTGGCTTTTCAAAATAGCTTTTATCCTCCAAAAGCAATTCTAGTTGAAGCTACAATTCCTAGCTTCTTACTTTCCTAGAATCAATTCTACACCCTCAATTCTATTAATTCCATCCATGCCCTCATTAATTTAGTAATTTCTATTTATTTGTATTTAACTATGTCTATTTTGGTAATTATACATTCAAAAGTAATTTTGATCAAAACTATCCAAACAACAATCATTTTGTTTAATCAATTCTGCATTATTGCATCCAAACATAAATCAATTCTGTCAGGATCAATTCTGTCAAAATCAATTCTTTCAGAATCAATTCTGTCAGAATCAATTCTACACACCTCAGAACCAAACACACACTTAGTCTGCTTGATGAAAACCATTATGAATAATATACTGACTGTAATTGACTACTTATTAGTTGTGAAAGCAATATGATCTAGTCAAAAAAAGTGAGAAAGAAATAAACAAAATTTTCTTGTTCACATTCTATGAATAAATATCTGTTTCAATTTATTTTAAAGGAAAGATGTTTCCTTGTCTGGTTGATACTTGATGCTTTCCGTTGGAAAATGGAAAGCCTCTATGGGTTATGCTAATTGGATTGAATGTGTGGTTTTGCTTGGGTATGAATTCCAACAATTTAATCAATATTCTCTAATTTTCCGGGGATATAGACGATTCTCTTGTTGCATTTGATCATCATTATGTGAACATATAGTATCTTAATAGCAACTATGTGGACCATGAATTTATACGTTGCCCATGGTTATCCTAAAGGGTAGTTTGGTTTAGCTGTTTTCGTTTCTTTTCTCTTTGTTAGTTTGTTTTTGATGTCCTTCATCTTGTGTACCAAAAGAGCCCATAGTTATTGTGTGGGTTTAGTTGCCAGTGGTAACCACCATGCTGGATTCAATCAGAGTTTATAAGTTCTCAATCTAACTTCTTTTTTTTTTTGGAGGAAAAAGTTTACTATCTTAACTATAGTTTAGAACTACATTGATTTTACTATAAGTTATTATTATACTAGTGTCGAAAATTAACTTTCTTACCTATAGTGTAGAACTACGTTAATTTTATTCCTTAAAAAAAAGTACATCAATTTTTCAGGTTATTATAAAAGCAACACTGGTAGTATCATTTAGTGATAAAAAAATAAAATATTTAGGCCTATTTTTTTTTAGACTTAAATATGTAAATCGTCAACGTAAGTTTGTGTGATTTTTGTTTTCATCATTGTATCTTTTTTGTTCTAAAACAACCCATGCAAGTTATTAATATTTTGGTTTTGGTCATTGTTTTCATCATTTGTTCAAAAACGTCTATATGGTAAACAGATGATGACATGACGATGTGTGACGTGGCAAGTGACGTTGATGTGTCGTTCTATATGTTGAGTCACAAAGTTAGATGGACCAAGATCAAAAAACAAAATTTGCAGAGGGACCAAACCCAAAAATTCATAGAAACTTTCATCTTCTTCATTCCTTTCCTCTTCTTCATGATCTTCAACACATCCTAATCAAAACTTCATAGAAACCCAAAAGTTTATCAACAAACATCAACATCATCTTCATTTTATCACTACACTAATCAACAATCAAAATTGATTGGGCATTTTAAAGGCAAAAATGATGAAGAGTCTTTTCATTGATACATAATTTGATGATATGTGGATTTGGACAAAATCACCTAATGATGAAGAATTTTCTCATTAGTGAAGTTGTCCTCGAATTTGGTTGGCACGCAATTCTTAGCCTCTCTGAGTTATATTGTACCTCATGAACTCATACCCTCCTAGGTTTCTTCTGCTCCTCTCTATGTTGTACACTAGCCCTGCATCGCTGCTATTGTGCACGGTTTTCGTCTATTCATATGAATACATTCATTAGTCTAAAATAATAGAGTAAAAAGCATGTTTGATATATTCACGTGGCTTTCTCCTTCTTCATCCTTGTTGTCTTAATTGTAATCTTTATTTACGAGGTTTAACCTTATACTGCATTATTTTGCCCCTTTTATTTTCCTTTATTTTTAGTCAATTTGAATCGTCAATTATCTAAAGCTTTGTTATTTAGGTCAATCATTCAACTGAGTATCTATCACATACCTCAATTATAGACAGGAAGTTTTCTATCTAGATAAAAACCTCGAAATAAGCCCTAAAAATTTATTGTTACTGAAAATATTGATTATAGATTATAATGTTTTTGAGGAACATATAGTAGAAAATATTAGTCATTGTTTGCACTCCGATTTTACTTTTAAATAAGCTAAATGGGTTTTTCATATAATTTTTGATGAATTTTATGTGTAGTGACGTCGATGATGATGTTAATGTTTGTTGATGAATTTTTGGATTTTTCTAGATTTTCTATGAAGTTTGATGAAAATGTGTCGAAAATGATGAATATGAGGAAAGGAAGGAAGAAGATGAAGTTTTCTATGAATTTTTGGATTTGGTCCCTCTGCGAATTTAGTTTTTTTTTTGTCTCTTTAACTTTGTGACTCAACATATGAAACGACACATCAGCGTCGACTGCCACGTCATCCTCTGTGTTGCCACAAACACATTTTTGTAATAAATGATGACGGCAATGACCAAAACCAAAACGTTTATAACGTACATGAGTTGTTTTATAACAGAAAAAGATACAGGAATGAAAACAAAAAACACGTGAACTTACAAGGACGAGGGGGGCTAGAAAGCTAGTAGAGAGCTACTCGTTAAAAAAAAAAGTCACATCTCTAAAATGAAAATCTTACCCCTCCATCCCTTAAATTGTGACTTGATGTTAACTCTCCATTTCTCCAACTCCCTCGCAGAACTATCCAACCATGTTGTTACCCTCTCAGCTTCTCTACTCGTCCAACCCGTGAGAACCACTTTCTGGATGGTTTCTTCTTCCAACCACCTATTTTTAAATTTAACTGATCTCATTTTAAAATTATGGTTCCTCTTAAATAACTGCAACATGATTGAAAAGTCATCAGACATGTCTGGTATAAGATTTTTTATAGTAGCATTGGGAAACAAGTATAAACATTATAAGCAGTTACATTATATGTAACACAAACTTCACAAAATTCCTATATAAATACCCTTAAAATCTTCACCGTTTCGCACACCATATCTTCCTCTTCCTTCTACAACAACGTGTTTTCATCGTCAGCCTTTCATAAAAAGAGGTTACTTTGAAAATTCATGGATTGTATGAACAGTCAATGAGGATGGTACGCGCTGCAAAGAAACACAATTTGTCTGGGTGTAAGGGTTGTCTGTCTGGGGTGCAAGGTTGGCCATCAAAGTCTCTTTTGCCTTGGAAACGAAACAAACCTTACTCCAGCCCCCTCCTATCCCTACCACCATCTCTTTCTCCTTCCCCTCCCCTCCTGCTTTCCTCTCCATCAACATGCACTACTGGTTTAGCTTAGAGTTTTTAATAGACTGACATTAGGTTTGAATATTATTTTATATTAAACTTAGAAAGCATTAAGTTTGAGCTTTATTTTATGGTAAATGTATTGATATAATAATAAAATGAGATATTTTGTATCATTTGTCCTTTTAATTTTGTTTGTATTTGCATCTATAATTTGAAAATTTCTGACAATCTAGTTCAGATTATATAATTCGAATCAGATGTAATTTAAACAAAAATAGGACTTGTGAAAAACATATAAGGTGGAAAAAGCAACGGTAAAAATAATATAGACAATCATAGTTTATTAGAGACTCGCTGCACTAGCATCATCCATTATGGCAGTAGGTCTTTGTTTTAGAGACTCCCTGCAAAGTTATAGTACTTGAAGCAGAAGCTATATCGGTATCACAGTCACTAAAATTTGCATACACTATGACCTTTTCAATGGTTAGGGACAGTGATGGAGGCTTCAACTTTTTTTTTTTTTTTTCGATAAAAATATCTCAATTTAAGACAAAGAATACTTTAAAGCTCTCTAACATTTAGAAATGTATTTATTAAAGAAAAGAACAGTGGAACTGGGGAAATAATTACTCAATGTCCATTTTACATAGATATTCTGATTTGCATTCTTTAGGAGCAATCAATAAGTTAGATTTCTAATCATTTAACTAAAGTATCATTGTCTTATATTAGTTCTCACGGTATCTTTAATGTACCTGTGTACCTCTGGTGGTCCTTAATAAGTTGATCACATGTGAAATGAATTAACCTTGCTTCCATTCATAAAAAAGGCATGGTTTCAAGACGTCATATCTAGCTAATGCATACCGTCCAAAGGTAAAACTAATTTACAAGGGTACAACTAGGATCAACAAAATTATTGCTTAACACTTTTTAAATATTGCATTACTTTTTTTTTTATAATGAAGTATTTAAGTTAAGTTGCAAAATAATGGTGGATGTCACGTGCAACACGTAGACTTCATAAAAAAAAAACCACTTATTTTCATTTTTAAGCTTTTCATTCTCCCTTTTACGCGTATCGAATAAATATTAACATCCTCTTTATTGGAATTCAAACCACTTCTAATTTTTACTCTCAATTGAAATTGTTAACCATAACTTTCATCTCTAATTATAAGCATCTTTGAGTACAACAAATGTGTAAGAATAAGTAAGTTGTCTTTCAAATTAATACTATTGATTTATGCCTTGAGATTTTGAGGAGGAGTACAAAGTCTCAAGTCAATACCACCATGCCAACTCAAATGGGTTGATTTATACTACGATTCTTAATGCTTCATCCGATCTTAAACATAAGTTAAAAAAATTGATGTATTTAGATCAAATATATCAATCTTTGTTAACTCAACTTATACTTTTCTATAATGAAACTTGATTAAAAGCATGTCAATTTAGAAGCTACTATATTTTACTTCAGAATTTTCAACATATTTTTAAAAAAATATTCTTGAACAAGTGTTTCTCCAAAAAAAAAAAATTATGTACAACAAGCGCTCTTCAAACACATGTCAACAAAACTATTATTATATAAATTAATTTTGATGTACTAAATTTTTACAACGACAGCTAATCACATGCCATTCTTTGTATGCCTTTTGAGTTAGATTTGATTAAAATTAAAATTAAATTAGTAATAAATATGAACTAATTGTAATTTTGGTCTCTTTATTTTCATATCGTATTTTTCGACGAGATATTTGACGGATAAAACAACATTGTCAAATTAAAAGAGTAAATGTTCACTTTGGTCTCTGACTCGGCACATCGCTGTCACAAAAGCTCTCTGACTCAGGATTAAATACACAGTAGACCTTGAATATGCAGTTCCGTTATCATTCTAGTCTATTATGTTAAATACTTCTGTTAACTGATGACGTGACGTGCATGAGGTGTCACAAGCATTAAAATGAAAGTAAAAAATGGTCATTTTGATCTCTGAACCGAAAATCAATATCCCCAAATTGAATCTCAAATCCCTAAATCCCAAATTTAATCCCTAAATCTCATCTAATTCCCTCTTTTGTTCAAAATCAATTTTTTTTATTAATTCTCTGGATTGTATTGAATTCTAATGTTTATAAGAAATCGCCACATTTTACTCCTCAATTCCAAAAAGTATAATCTTTCCCTCATTCTATAGTGCAAGTGCACTAAAGTTGATTAGTATGTTTTTACATGTATATTTGATGAATGTGTCTTAGTAGAAAGTAAGACATGGTTGAAGCTATTTTTGATAGTATGTTTCTACATGCATGTTTGATAAATGTGTTTTTAGTACAAAGTAAGATATGATTGAAGTTATTTTGATCATGTTTAATTAAGCCAAAGTTTGGAGGAATACTCAATTGTTTGACAATTAAGAAACATACATGTATTTTTTCCTAAAATCATATTTGACATGAGACATGCTATTACTATTAATTATAATAGTACACACCATATAAACTAAACTTCTTTGATTGACAACATGAAAGATTTGTAGTTTACTATATTCTTTTCTTACCATAAATCTCCATCGATTAACAATAGCAAAAACAGAAAAGAAAAGAAAAAAAGGAAATTGATTTTGAACAAAGAGGGAATTAGATGAGATTTATGTATTTAGAAATTAAATTCAAGATTTAGAGATTTGGGATTCAATTTGAGAAGATATGGATTCTTGGTCCACGGACTAAAATGACTATTTTATACTTTCACTTTAGTCCATGTGACATTTCATGCACACCACCAATCGGTTAACATTTTTTGACAATACGACTAAACTGATAACGAAAATACATTTTTATTTACTCTTGAATCATAGACTTTTGTGACATAGAAGTGCATAGTTGACCAATTGTGCATACAGTTAAATACTTGTTAAAGTGTGAGCTCGCTCGCTGAAAAGAATTACTAAAAGAAAGAAGAAAAAGGCAAAGAAGTGAGTAAAGAAAGAATGAAAATCTGTGATCCTCGTGCATACCAACAACATCATCCCCTCCACTTCAACCACTCCTCCTCCGACGTCGTTTCATCCTCCTCCTCCTCCTCCTCCTCCTCCTCTTGAATGAATGGGCAACTGCGGCACCAGAGAAGAATCCGCCGTCGTTTCCAATGCTCAAGGTCTCAGATCTATCCACTCCTTCATCAAATTCAAACTCAAACTCAAATTCAACTCAAATTCACTCAAATTTCATCACCGTAACTAACTCTAACTAACTCACATTGTTTTCTGTCACAGTTCAGCATCCACCTCCCGGAGCTAGACACCAAACCTCCCTTTCCGGCACCGGCGAGAGGAAAAACAGTAGCTTACGTCATCATCTAACCGATTCTGCATCAGATCTAAGCGAGACTTGTTCAACGCCGCGGTGGAACAACGCGAATAACAACAACACGCTTTTATATACACATGTTATAGCTTTCACGCTCTATGAGCTTGAAACTATAACGAAAAGTTTTCGTGCTGATTATATTCTTGGTGAAGGAGGGTTTGGTACTGTTTATAAAGGCTACATTGATGAGAATGTTAGAGTTGGACTTAAATCGCTTCCAGTTGCGGTTAAGGTTTTGAATAAAGAAGGTCTTCAAGGACATAGAGAGTGGCTTGTAAGTTTTTTTTTAATGTTTTTGTGATTTTGGAATTTTTCTGTTGTTGTGAATTTTGTTGAATTTTTGTTTGTTTGGTGTAGACGGAGGTGAATTTTCTTGGGCAGTTAAGGCATCCGAATCTTGTGAAGTTGATTGGTTATTGCTGTGAAGATGATCATAGGCTGCTTGTTTATGAGTTTATGTTTCGAGGGAGTTTGGAGAATCATCTATTCCGAAGTATGCTTGATTTTCTTTTGTTTTATGATTTTTTGAGAATTTGTTAGGAATTGAATTGAATCAAATCAAATGGATCTGAGTGATGAAGTGTTTGTAGCTGCGTTGTCGAGTAGCGATAAAATGTAGTGAAATTTTAACAAACAACTATTGTCAAATTATTGCTATATTAGCACTGCAGTGTAGCGGAATTTGAACAAACTACTATTTTCTGCAATTTGCGGTTGACAACACTGATTCTTAGGTGTTTGACTTTTGAGGAGGCATTAATGAATGACCAATTCAATTGAAATGTATTGTAACTGGTGTTGTTTCATGAGTGTTTTAGCATGATAGATTTTAAGTTAATGTTTCATGAGACAAAATTAGTAAGAATTTCTCCTAAGTGGCTTTTGGTTGCACTTGCTCTGTGTGGGTCAAACATGCTATAAATTGGTTATGCACAACAATGCTTCTGAAGTTTCTAATTCCAGTGTTGAAATTTGTATGATTTCTTTCTAATCTAGACATGAGTATTGTTCTAGTACTGGTTACGAAACTAAAAGTTTTTCTAGTTTCTTGCTGTGTTTTTTCAAATTTCAACTCATTGATATGAACTTTCCTGAGGTTTCCAGAGGCAACTGTTCCTTTAACATGGGCTACAAGAATGATGATTGCACTTGGTGCCGCCAAAGGACTTGCTTTTCTCCATAATGCTGAAAGGCCAGTAATCTATCGTGACTTCAAGACGTCTAATATATTGTTGGACTCTGTAAGTTTCTGGTATATTGAAGTTTAGGGCTGTGAAATGAAGTATTTTTTTATATTTCTTTTATACTTACTTTGTGTTGCTTTTGGCTCTACAGGACTATACAGCCAAGCTTTCTGATTTTGGGTTGGCTAAAGCAGGGCCTCAAGGTGATGAAACCCATGTATCCACACGAGTCATGGGTACATATGGTTATGCTGCCCCAGAATATGTAATGACTGGTATGATCTCAGTGTTCCAAACATGCTCAATTTGTAAATTAATGGAAAATTTTGCCTGAAAGCATGGACACCATAAAGTTGGTCTTATTCATTGTGTGTTGTGATTTGAGATGGAGGCTAACACATCTTAATAATTATGAATTAATTTCTATATCATGTCACAGACTGACAGTACATAGACCATAATAAGATTGATGAAATTTCTAGTATCAAATGTTTCTATCTCTTTACAAGTCAATCCCATTTTTTGTTTTCCATCTTTAATCTTGCAATTTGTTTTGTTAACATTACTAAAAGAATTCTTAAACTAAAACATGCTTTCCTCTCAAGTTTAATTATCAAATCAATTTCCTGTTCCGTGGTCTTTCCTAGTGTATGTTTTGTGCTAAACAATAAGCATTTTTACACTGTACTGTCACATAGTTTACAGTTCAAGCTGGATATGTTTGTTTACATGTACCCATTAAGCATGTCGAATAACATAGTTATTTTGCCTTTCATGGTGCATGTGCTCTCTTGTGCATATGTTTTAGCATGAATGGATGCACATCTAAATTTGGCATATGTGAAATTGGTCAGGTCACCTAACAGCTAGGAGTGATGTATATAGCTTCGGGGTTGTTCTTTTGGAGCTTTTAACAGGAAGGAAGTCTGTTGACAAGACCAGACCTGGTAAGGAACAAAGTTTGGTAGATTGGGCACGTCCAAAGCTCAATGATAAGCGAAAGCTCCTACAAATAATCGATCCAAGATTGGAAAATCAATATTCAGTGAGGGCAGCACAGAAAGCATGTAGTCTGGCTTACTACTGTTTGAGTCAAAATCCCAAAGCAAGGCCGCTAATGAGTGACGTAGTCGAGACATTAGAACCCTTACAAAGTTCTAGTGTTGGTGCAGACGAAGTCTCATTATCAGGATCAAATAGTGGGAGTAGCGGTCCTTTTGCTATGAATAAAATCTCTGACTACCGAATGCGTCACAAGTTTTCAAATAACGTTGGTCCAGGTGCAACTTGTCGGTCTCCAAACCCAAATTGCTCACCAGGTGGTGCTCCTGCAGCGTTACGGGTCAGATGATAATTTCATGCTATGAATCTCCATCTGGTTTGCTACTTGTCGAAAATAGTATTTGTTAAAAATGTGGGTTTCACCCTTGTAGTTGTTGCTTTGTAAATGATATATTATGGTGACAAGAAGCCCTAGTTGATGATTTTTGTATCAATGTTTGGTATTCTGTTCATTTTGGTGGAAATTATTGTTTGCTAAAATTTCTGTGTAGTTGTTGTAATCATGGTGGCATCAGAACTAATATGGTTCCACACAAAAGGTGCATAAGCCTGCAAGTCTATTGGTTTTTTTGATTGTTAGGTAGACTGGGTGTGCAAGAGTCTTGTACTCTTGTCATGTCTTAACAATCTTATACCCATTTAGATTCACTGAATTATGCTCTGCTTTTTTCATGTGTCTATCTGTTTTTTAAATATCGAAGGATCCTTTTTAAGTTGTGTACAGTTTTTTTTGTTTTTTTTTACCACTTATAGCCAAAGCAATTGATTTGTGTCAAAAGAATAATGTTTCTTTTTTAAAAATTATTTCTTTAAAAGTATGTGAAGGTGATAATAATAGTAACTGACATGTCTTCAAGATCACCAGATTGGAGATCTCTCATAATAATAGTTATTAAAGACTGTTTGACAGTACAAATAACGATTTGCAACAGTTTTAATGTCTTTTTTCCATTAGACACGGCAACAGTTTTAATGCTCGTGAGTAATAGAATTACAAATTTAATATAATCTCAAAGGTCACAATTTAACAACTTCAATAAACATTGGCTGATTCTTTTGTTAACAACTTCAATAAATGGCCTACATTCAACACTGAATCACTTTGATAAATGATTTCTGCTAGACAAACACTTTAAAATCGGGTCAAGATCTTCTCAATTTCTCAAAGTAATGAAGATCTCATTTTTTTTATAGATATAGACACAAGTAGAATGTTGATGGGACCTACTTTTTTAATTATTTTAAAAAGTGATTCTCACTTCACTTGTATCTCACAATTAAATTGAGCTATCTATTTCATTGAGAAATGAAAACGATCTCAACTTTTAGTCACTCGAAATATCAACAATCAATATCTGAAGCTCATTGCTGTCAATATTTTCTTGAGTAAAACAGTGACCTATAGATATTGATTCAATAAGAAAAATGAAAATGAGTTTAATTGAGGCACTCATTCGTCGTCGCTTAGCTTTATTAGCTACCATTCAGATCACCGTCTCACTTGTTAGGACAAAGATAAACTTCTACTTCTAACAGAATACTTTGGTTGTCATTAGAGTAATCACACAATTTTTAAATGTTGATCCCACAATAATGTGCATCGTTGTAAAATTTGTCATCAAACAATAACACTTAATTAGACCGACGAATTTATCCTTTCGAAAAAACAATAATACACTGTAAGTATGATATACTAAAAAAATAGTAGAAATAACAATAATACTAATATGGATAGTGACAATCTTGTTTGACTTGAAGCATAAGCTGATCATTTTTGTTCACTAGTATGATCTATCACTCAAACTAATTGATAATAGCTTAGATAACCACAATTTTTTATCTGATAAACACTTACATATTCATAAGGTTAAAATCAGTTTAATAAATTATAAATCAGAGGCGCGAACCACGAGGCCTAACTCGTGCTCATGGCTGAACAAAACTGTCATCTTCTCCACAAACAAAAATTAAAACAACTAAAAAGACATAGATGAGATAGATAAATAAGGAGTGTGTGAAATCCTGGTGGTGACCCCCCAATGTTTATGTCTCCAAATGACAGACATGAATCAGTCTCCAGACACGTGAGTCTTGCCCTCATAGTATTTTTTCTCACTTTCACCCTTCTTCTCATTGCGTTTCTGCATGCAAACAAAGAGTAAAAAGTAAGAAACAAAGTGTGAGACAATAACAAAGAGACAAAATTGCAGACACACACATGTGTTCATGATGAAAATGAGAAATTCTAGACATGTATTTCCAAGCTTCATGCACATGGTGCAAAGGAGGTGCAACCTAATGGGGAGTAATGAGCCTAAGATCTTGCAAAAAGGTTTTTTTGGTTGGAGAAAACAATTTCAATATTCATTTTCTAATTTTTAAATATAATTCTTTAAAGAGAAAATGGGCTAGTCAGTGTAATTTTTTTTACACCGACAACCAATCACAGCTCGCCAACACAACAACTGCTTTTATTTAAAAACTGTCAAACATGGTGTCGCAAATTGAAGAGTTGTGATTGGATGTTAGAGTGCATATATATTAATCTCACTTTTAAAACAAAAAGTAAAATAAAAACAAAATAGTAGTAGTTTTGTAATTAGGAATTAAAACAGAAAAGATTTTATAAGACCATATACCAAATCTCAAGAAAAAAAGTACAACGGTTGAAAAGGAAAACATAATGTGTGCCAAGGAAAGTAAGCACATAACATTCCCAATAAAGAAGAAAACCACACTCCACAAGGGAAAACTCTTGGTGTTGGTAGTTGTGAAAGTGATATACTACCACACCACCTTCCATTTAATATAAAGACTTCATAGTAGAAAGTGATATACTAACTACAACACCTACTAGTTAACACTTCACACAAATCAAAGTCTATGTGAAAGAAGCATTTTACATGAAACCAGAAACGCACGGGAACAAGCAGGAAAGAGGGATAGTTGACATTGCAAATATAAAAAAATAATTGATCCAGCTCCTCTAAAGTATCAACCATTGATGAAGAAATCAATAATTTAAATTATATCTACATGCATAACTAATTATGAATGTGATGAAATATTAACCATTGATTTTCTGACTTTTTAACTACTCACTTCGGATGAGCCAAATCCAAAAATAATATTATATTAGCATAGAAAGAAACCTTCTTGTTTAGTTTCCAGCCTACACATTCTTATCACAATCACACAGCATATAATATCATAATCATAATAATACAGAAAGTGGGAAAAAAAGACTAATAATAGATTCCAACTCCACTCACAACAATCTCTTAATCGACTGCTCCATTATCAACTCCAAGCAAATTAGCCTACTGTCTCATTATCAAGTTGAAGCAAGTTGGCTAACCATAGTTAACTAAAGTGTATTGGCACAATTTAGCGTAATAGACATCCTCTCAAAATGAAGAAGAGTCAAACCTTATCCGACTAGATGGATTTAGTTACATATATATTGATGTTATTGAGCTCTAACCTAATTTTTCACTAAAACCGTTTAAATTAAAATCTTCTTTATGATTTCTGCTACTAGATCACTGCTTCAGTCTTCCATCACTACTTTCAATCCTACTCAATCACTTATCTCACTAACGCATCAATAAGTGCCACTCCAACATCTTGCTGACAAATCTCACACAAGGTTCTTATAAAAAAATTAAATTAAAAAGAAAAAGAAGCATAGTCTTCAACAATAAAATGGTATATAGAGCTTTGAGTGACAATGTGTCTTGGCTTGGTACACAAGAATTTTATTTTTATTAGAATTAGAATAAGTAGTTAGTTCATATATGAGCAATGATATTTCAAACACAGAATTTCGATATTGTAAAGCCAACACCGTATGAAATACATGTCTCTATTTACTGTTTTGGTGATTAAAAAAGCCAAAACTGTATTGAATATGGTGTCAGTGTTTGAAATCTTTGTTTGAAGATAAAAGTTATGTTAACATTCTAAAAGTGACAGAGACAGTGATAAGCTCGAGAATCCAACGGTATGAACTAACCAAACAAAAATGAAAAGGTCTGAATGTACCTGGTATGCCTCGTGATTTGATACAATCCTCCTAATTATTGTAGTAGTTGTTATATCTAAAGGACTATCTAAAATTTGGAAGATGCCCAAGCTAATAGGAACGGCATATGGATTTGATTGTTCCTGTACGAAAATTAATGTCAATAACAACTAATATGGAAAAAATTTCTAAATGCAGAACCGACTTAACACCCTCTTACAAAAAAATCACTAATCATAAATACATCAAATTTACCTTCTGAAAATCAGTATTCTCTGCAGTTGTTCCATGAACGACTACTGATATGTTAAATGTCGTGATCTGCATTCAAATAATTTAAATTATGTGTTACATCAGAACAATCCACGACTCAATAATTCATTAATAGCAGAACTCAAAACGGCTTGTTTGAGCGGAACATGTTCCAATTGAATCAACCAACAAATTGTCACAAAATCTTATTGGCACTTAACAAGAACCAGTTTTCGCTATTTTTTCTTAACAACAACAACAATCTACCCCACTATTTGGGGTCCGGTATATTGCTACATTGATCACTTATAAAATAATCTAATTTAAGCATTCTAAAATGGGATCAACTTAAAAGAGTGGTTTCATGTGATAGTTCTTATTTAATTTAAAGATTTATAATTTCAAAATAACCTCTGCTTTAATTAGTAATATTTCCATTATATATCATAACAAATAATAATAATAATAATAGTTCAAAAATGCTTATAGCAATAAAAAAGAATTGTCATATACAGATAACATAAACAAGCAAGAATTAGACTAACCATATCCTTGGAAACTTCCCATGGTGCACCAATTATAACTTCATCCACATAGCGACATGCTAAGACACTTAGACTTCTTTCATGAAGACTCATGATGGGACGATGCAATCCCCTAGTTGCACTGCAGAGAAAGAAAAAAAAAAAAAAAAAAAAACCAACATTGTCACCCTGTGCACTATATAAACATCAACAATTATAGATGCTTAAATTATGGTAAATAGTTTCTAACTTTCGCATTAGAGTTTGCGTTGATTCTAAGAAGTTTGTTGTCTATCACTCTGGAGTTGTGTATTTCAATAGAAGCTTGCTAACTAATCAGATGCTTTCTTAAGCATGTTCAGCAACTGTGAATTGCTATTCTTCTGAGTACTGTTTCCCCCCAGTTTACAGGAATAAGAGTGATATAGCTCATGCTTCCATAATAACAATACAAACTTTTTCTGTCTTTCTGATTTTACATTAGAATTTGTGTTGATTCTAAAATGGTTAATTATGTTACTTTCATAAGTTAAAAAATGGTTAATTATGTTACTTTCATATTGACGTGTGCAGTGTGTGTGTGTGTGTTAACATAACCAGCTGCCTCTGACAATGATACAACACTGTCTAACAATAATTCCATTGCACATTTTTAACTTGCTGCCATTCACTTTTGATAACACCGATACTGAGTACAATATATTATATTTCAAAGTAAATGCTAGGAAAAAGCAGAGATGTAAAGGTTTGCAACCTGACTGTCTGGTCTGTGTGTATTCCAACAAGAAGAAAATCTCCACGATCCCTGGCAAGCCTCAAGATCTATATAAAATGAAGAACAGTTAATATAAGGTTAAAGGTACAACATCCAGCTAGACATCCATTTAAACAAATCTGGTGGTAGCACAAGCACAGAAGCAAAAATAAATACGACAGTCTAGTATATAATAAGGAAAACTAAAAGGCTTTCTAAGAGTTTTTTTTTTAAAAGATGGGTATTTTTTTTCTTCATAAAATAATTTGGAACTAAAGGGCTTTATGTCAAAGACCTATAGGTTATTACCAGTAATAAATAATTGGGTCTTATTTGGATATGGTCAGGCAGGCACTCCTAATACAAGACTCTAGAGGTGTTGATATCTGATTCATTTTCATTACTCTCCAATGGTGGCTATGGTGTTGTAACATGGCAAAATCTGAACAAATCATTATTGTTCCCCAAGTGATATGCTATTTTGTACAAAGTGTTGTCAAATAGTGGCGTTATAGCACGGCAGTATAACGGAATGTGAACAAACTGGTATTTTCCGCAATCCGTGATTGACAATACTGCATTCAACCATGGACTCCTTCCTATTTATGTCCTTCTAATTTACCACATGACACCGTTCCTCCGTTCCTTCCTGAAATCACCGCTTTAAGCAACATCGGTGGTGAATGCCCGTGTTTGAAGTAACATAATCAGGAATACAATTCCAGGGACACTTGAGTAACCCTGAAGGAATGCCCATCTATCAAAGGACAGCCCATTAATTGGGGCTCTCAGTAATGTATGGTCCAGAGAGAATAAGATGTTCAGAGTAGGAAACTAAAATATGCGATGTTGTAGCAACCTACAGTTGCACCTTGGCTTACCCTCCTTACAAACTCATCTGATAACCAAAACATTTTATTTACTATTGCCAGAGATAAAAATCTGGCAAATGGCAACAGACTATTTAATAAGAACGCGATTGGTTAGCTTATATTCTACTCTCACTACAGACCTAGCATTTGAGAAACAAGGTGCATGTTTGGATTAGCTTACTTTGCATCAAAACAGCTTACTATCATCATGTTAATGAGGGAACTTTGAACCAAAATATATTTTTAGGTAAAGATCAAACAGAACCAATATACTATAGGGTATGCAGTGAATTACTAAGCAATTATATTATAAAGTATGCAAGCAATACCTCTACATGTCCAGCATGAAAGAGATCAAAAGCACCATCTATATATACAATCCGCGCGTCAGGTCCTGGACTCTGGAACAGCAAGCATGAGTAGATTATCACGTGATATGAAGAAATTACTAAAATACACAGAATTCTAATTTGGAGAAAAATGTTACACCATCTCTAAGTAGCAAGAAATCAATATATTTGTGTATGCAATGGAGAGAAATAAATCAACCATGAAAGTTCAATCACAGGTGTAAAAAAAAGGAGACTGGCTAGATAAGCCATTCATGTCTCACAGCAAGCAAGTCTTGCTACTGTGTAGTTCTCTTTATGTTTTTTCATGAATGTTACTGCTTTAACAATTACCATAGGTGATCATAAGTACAGATCAACCCACGAACCCAAACAAAAGATATACCTAAGAAATGAATTTCCGGAGGGTTAAGTATGTTGCATTGATTACTTTTGTAAATCGCACGTCCCACATTCAGATGTTTTCCTAATTCTAATAATCTGATGTGTACACCATAGGCAACTAAAAGAAAATGCAATAGTTACATAATTCACTTTCCCAAACCCAATAGCATATATGTTTGAGCGAAGTAAAGCCCTTTCGAAATGTCTTGTGCCTTGGAGCCAGTAGAAGCAAGTTGCTTAATCCTATTACAAATCAGCAGCTTAGACAATGAAACAGACATACCTAAGAAATGAATTTTCAGAGGGTTGAGTTAGCCGCATTCATCGCGAGGTTTACAATTGTATGCATCCATTTTGCTGTTTTCCAAATTTTTATAACCGGATTGCATACTGTATAGTTAATTATCATCCTTTCAAAACGAACTCCACCTGTATACCTTGGCACTTGGTTAAACCTTGAATAGTTCCCTTTACTACCCACCAACAATATACAATCAACATCTATTATCATTTGCTACCAACTTAAGTCCCCACATCAATCCCTGGCAACATGGCTAAATACGGGGAGGGTTGAGTAGTTCAATTGGATTGAGCTAAGGGTTAAAAGGAGAAAATACTAACATTTGCCAAATAAAATAAAAAAATTGCTAAATTTTTCTATTTCCTAGGGCCAAGGCTTCTCGGTCAGCTTAGTTTCTAGCAACATGATCTTGCTCTAAGACCCAAGTCCCTATAATAACAAGTTCATAAAACAAGCTGGAATTGACAACGACATAAGACATAATGAACTTGTCAATGGTAAATGCCCAAATAATCATTCCAATTGACCAATATCATGATGTGAAACATACACAATTCAAGCATCACAAAGATTAAAGGATGCAAAGCAAACATAATTTAGGTAAAGAAGTCAAACAAGCTTGTATGCAGTCATAAATCAGAATGAAGATTTTATATAGACACACCCTCCCGTTTGAGAACTGAACAATTCTACGAGATGTAGGAAGAAAATGAGATACGCGAGTTCCACTAGCAACAACACCACCATCTTCAAACTTCTGCTGACCCCGGCCATTGCTGAACTGTCTTTGTAAAGAAGAATGATTATGAGTGTCGGCAATATTCCTTTCTCTTACACAGAGAAGCATTCGACCTGCATATGAAAATTTTGTATAACATTAGTTATACATTTTTTAATGTATTCTGAAGCAACTCTATCATGGCAAAGTACCTCAACGCAATAATTTATGAAAACTCCACACAACAACGACAAACAAAGCCGAATAGCACAAATACCAAATTAAGAAATGTTACTTCATTTGAAAGTAATGATAGCATGATAAGTGACGGCACTACTAACCAACAATATCAGTGCTGGAAACTCCTTCAGTGCGCTTAATCTGTTTATAACGGCCGGCCTTTTTGGCATGAGCATAGGCATCAGTCCCATCAGGAAGAACGCAAGGATCATCCCCATGAATAATGTAATCTATATTATACTCATCGAAAAGCTTCTTCATGAATTCCTCGGTAATGGCATATGGAGCTTCAGGAATAACCTCATCAACCCATTTCACAGCATTCACCATAATCAACCTATCACACACATCACCATAATCAACATCTCACAAAAATACCAACCAAACAAATCAAAATAACCACATCAAAATCACAAAATAAAACACAAATACCAAATCAGAAATGAGTTTAACTTTGATACACTATCAGGGTAAAATGTTTTATATTGTCAGCAAATCACAACCAATCACATGTTACGCTTACAATATACAACACCAACAACAACCAAACCTTCTCCCACTAAGTGAGGTTAGCTACATGAATCAAATTATGCCAAAATGTTCCATCATAAACAGTATTTCATTCCAACTCATTAATCTTTAAATCTTTCTTAATAGTTTTTCTAGGTCTTCCGCTGTCTCTAGTGATCCGACTATCCTCCGTCTGATCTACTCTCCTTAGTACAGAATCTGTATTCTGTAGATCTTTCTACATGTTCAAACCACCTAAACCTATTTTCCACCATCTATTCTACCACAGGTGTTACCTCAACTCTCTCTAATATTGTCATTTCTAATCCTATCACATCTATCTCACCACACATCCAACAAAATATCAAGATCCCCGCTACACTTATTTTATTCTAGTGTTGGTTCCTCGCCGTCCAACACTTTGTTCCATACAACACCGTCGGTCTTATAGTTGTAGGATAAACTTTTCATTTAGTATCGCATAAAACACACGAGGTTTTTCTCCATTTCAACCACTCAGCTTGAATTCCATGACTTACATCTGCTTCTACGATTAAATCCATCATAAATTCATTTAAACAAATACCATACATACCATGTAAGTGCAATCAATTTAAAAGATGAAAAGCACATCAAAACAATATAAATAATATAATTTATTAATTAAAAAAATAAACTTTTTATCCAGAAACAGAAATGATTAATTAAATAAAAAATTGAACCTTTCATGTAAAGGGGTAACAGGAGGACCCTTATTAGCAATAATTTCATCATCACTAACAACACCAACAATCAATTGATCACCAAGAGCACGAGCTTGACGCAAAGCATTACAATGACCATAATGCATCATATCAAAACAACCATCCATATAAACACGAATCGGTTTTTTATTCCTTCTTCTACCATTCTTTTTCCACAACCCAAATGGCCCAGAAGAAGAATAAAAACCCAATACTGATACACCAACGATTATAACTCCGACCACCCACTTCACCGCCGCATAAGATTCAACACTACTACTGATACCCCCCATTTTGTTCATTCACCGATGAGTTTTCTTCCTCATTCGAAAGGGAATAAACGTGAAAAAAAGGCAAAATATTCGGTTTTGTTTGGATTGGATGCTGAATTGATGTGATGAATGGAGGAATAAGAAAAAGGAAAAAGAGAATTTTTATTTCCTTTTCAGGTTATTATTGTTGAGTGAAAAAAAAAATAGAAATGGACCGTAGATACAGACATCGTTGTTGAGACATACAGACCACACAGGCAGCCCATCGTTTTTTCTTTGTAGTAGTCTCTCTCATATGTCGGCCCAATCAATTACTTTTTTTGAAATATATGTTTCATATTTAATTTACCGAGTGTTTTTAACCTAGCGATTCAGTTCTGGTGGTTAATGAGTTTCACCAAATGATGAATTGTTTGGAAGAACTTGAGTTCGATTCTTTGATTGAATAATTGTTGAGCTAGAATTTGTGGACAAAAGTATTTTTTTTTTCTAATAGAGAAATGTTGATAAGTTAGGGATGATGTTAGTTTTCAACGGTCAAATATTTGACCTCTTGCTTTAAATTTGTTGATGTCTTTTAACTCACAAACCGAGCTACCTACTCGAGTGTGTGATATGTTTCTTTAGATGTGTTTGCTTAAACATTTTAGTTCAACTTATGTTCATTTTCTTTCAAAAACATATGTTTATAAGTGATTTCTCGAGGGTTGTTGGTACATGAATTTTTTTGTGTTCGCGGTTGGTTCATTTGTCATTCCTTAAAGATGGGTTTGATCTTAATAGACTCATCTATGGTTTGATAAGATCCTTGCGACCTTTTACATATCACTTACTTTTGCAATCTGGTTTCACACCCCCACCTTGGGTTTGTTGGGTTGTATTTATGGTGTGTATTCGTCTGCAACACATTTGGGTTTATTAATTTACTAGATTTTTGTCCAGTTGTATTTTTATACCAGTTTTGCTAATTCTTGTTGTAATACCCTTTTATGACAAATTATATAGTTTCTGAGTCATGTGTATGCCCCAAAGTTTTTTGTACTTCTTTTGAATTTAACATATTTTCCTTTGCTTAAAAAAATTGATAGTTAAATTTTATTAGTTAAAGTTAGGTAAAGTTCTTTTTCAGAATTTGTCATGAAAAGTTTGTTAAAACCATCTGAAAATAGCTTCAAGACATGTTATAAGAATTTATATAAGCTCTTCTTTAATACGTCAAAAAATATAAGCTCTTTTTTTTTTTTTTAAGGTCAAAACAACTCATTGAGAGAAGTAATACACTTTGGTGGATGATAGTAATTGTTTGGAATAGAACGTAATATGGACACTCATGCTAAGCAATGTATGATCATATTTGTTTTCTTTTGAAAGCTTGAGGACGACAAAGATAAGTAGATAAAAACTCGGTTGTCTAAATCAAAAGAACATGCTTAAAACCATGATTATGAACAAGTTGGAACACAATAAGCACTTGCTTCACCTTCTGAAGTCAAGGCAATTAAAGGTAAGCACGCTTAGTGTGCCAAAACAAGAGCACCGTTATTGTCTCAAAAAACAATTATCCACACCAAAAAAATGCATAAGGCAATAAAAACTATAATAAGGTGTAGTCCACGCAGAGTGTAGTCCATATGTTCTAAAGATAGATTCAAATAGGTTCTTTCATTGTTTTATAAAAAATAAAAAATCTTGTTATGACATTTACCTCTTGATGTAAATTAATATAATTGGATTGGATACGAAGAGATAAAATGATAAATAAAAAAATTCATTTGAGGTGTATAAACGTTGTTTTGGACACAAATATTTTGTGAAGGTTTGTATCTAATTTCTTCAACATAATTTCAGTCGATTCCCAAGTCACAACCTATTGTGAAACTTCATCCAATAAGACTTGCAAGATCAAACTTTTTTTCTTTTCAAGAATCACATCATCATCAATATAACATCATCATCAACTCTAATTTGTGACTACTAACACTCTAATATATTCACACCAATAAGCTTGGTTCGCTTAACTCCTATTGAACTTAGTCATTATTCTTACTCATAAAAATAACACTACTCATTTTACTTCACTTCTAAATTACTAAAATGTCATTCACTCTCAAATTATCAACATACCCTTAATTCCTCTATCCCTGATAAAATGAAACTAACTCAATAGTTCAAACATATCAAACAAATAAATAAATAATAAATAATTAATAACAATAATAACATAGAACTCAGGATGTTACAATTTCAATATCTTCAATCATATTTGACTTATGCTCTTTTAGTTAATTCATATTTTAGGCTCGCTATATAACTACACCACGAAGGTGAATTTCTACGCCACAAAGACCTTATAAATATAACACCACAGAGATAAATTAACGTGATATGCATAGAACGCTCAAATGACAAAAGCTATATGGTTGATTGTACCAAAAATAAGTATTTTTCTTTTTACCTATTATGAAATAACCAAGTAATAAAAAAAATTCTATTTTAAAAGAGCCAAATGATAATTTATTATATTGACGAGGGACAAGCGATGACAAAACACATGGTACAAGTATATAACATTCCAAACATGCTTAACCACACATCAACTAAACAATTATCGAAGCAAATATACTTAAAAGGCAAACAGTGCAGTTTAACACTAACAAGAATACAATATCAACAAGAAAAAAACACTAACCAGATATATGATATATGGTTTAACCCAAAAAAGTAGATATATGGTGTATACAAACTCATGACAGTTAAAATATAGCACCGTAGGCTAAACATCTATTTGATTCAATTCAACAACTAACCAAATTTATAGTGCATATTGATATTTAAATTAATAATCTATAATTTTTATCTATAACATGGTCAAACCATGAGCTCTTACGATGAATACAACTCCCCATTTGCTCTGTTTGCCGAATTGATGGATTCTCTCTCCATAAACTCTTCTCTCTTTGCCTCATTTCTTCCAAAACCCTAGTTCTCGTTTTTGCTCTTTGACTTATGTTCTTTTAGCCCTAACTAGACTCTAACCTGTGAGTTGCACGATAACGCGTGGATTTTGTAGAGTTTCATATATAAAATTTATATTTAATTGGCTATATTATTACTTGTAGAGTTACATTTAAACTCAAAAACAATCAAACTAAGTGACTATTGAAAGTGGTCGACATGCACAATCTGAAAAAAGCAAATTAACAACATTTAGTTTGCATCAACAAAAATGAATATGAATATATGTGTGTTGCTAGCATTATTATATGTCTTAACGATACTTAAATCTTCATATCTTCTTAAATGTAGATTACCATGGCAACAAACACCTCAAACAAAATTTTGCGATCAATCTTTGATAAGGATAAGTTGTCTGCAACAATTTTTTTGGACTTCCACGGAAATATGAGGATCATATTAAAGAATGAGAAAAGGATGTATGTTTTCAAAGAGGAGACAATTGGTTTTGCTCTTAAGTAAGAAAGATTTGCTTATAAGAAGTATGTTGATGATGTCCTAAAAGCTATATGTCTCATGCTAGCAAACCATAAACTTTGTTCTTTAGAAGCAATCCAAGAAAATGAGGGTATTAGATATCATCGAACACCTCGAGATACTCTATCAAGAGCATGCTAAGCATGAGAGATATGGAGTTTCCAAAGCCTTTTTCAAGACAAGTTAGTAGAGGGAAAACTTGTAGATCCTCGTATACTCAAGATGATTGGGTAAGTGGAGAACCTTGAGCAATTGAGTTTTCTCCTCAAGATAGAGCTTGCGATTGATTTGATCTTGGAATTGTTAACGGAGAACTTCATTTAGTTTATCCTAAATTTCAATATGACATGGAAAAAACTTCGCTATAACTGTTAAGCATGTATAGAACTGCTGAGCAGAATATATAAAAAAAGGTTAGCCTGTTCTGAGGGTCAATACTGAAAATTTCAAAGAGAAGAACAACAAGACCAACAAATGGATGGGTAAAGAAGATGTTTGATTAGTCAGTGAATGATACACAAATTGATGGTTAATTTGGGGATGCTTCCAATCTTGAATTGAAACCTATGGTGAATTGAAGTTTGAAATTTGGAATCATAGAAATTGAATAATGAAATATTTGAAGTTTGCGGTGAATTGAAATTTGATAAGAAACATTTTGTTTTACCTCAAAGAAAGAAATTGAAATGGAACCAACTTTATTGCTTGGTTTCACTTCACCACCTATAAAACCAAAATGCTACAAAATTAAAATCCGTATGTACCATTTTATGTCCAAAACCGATTTTAAAAACTTAAATCCATTAATGAAATTGAAATATTGTTATAAAATTGGATATGGATATATCGACTTAACATCCTCTCCATTTAAATTTTTCTCAATTTCTTTCATTTGAAGAGATAAAGACACAAAAAATGTTGAAAATAATTAATGATGGTGGGATCCATTTAATAATAGAATCAACAACCTATTTTTTGTATTTATCTCTTTCCTAATGACAAACTCCATTTATTTTTATAAATGGAGAGGATCTCATCTCAACTCGGATATATTTGGTTTTGTGAAAACCAGATATTTGGTTATAAGTGGTTGTGGATTGGTTACATGGACGAGGAATGCTATGAACACTTTTCTTTTAACACTCTTTCTAACTATCACTATTTTTATTAGATAAAATACATGCGGTGTTGCACACTTTTGAAATGGGTCACACATAAATTGGAGAGACCCATATTGATTTCACTCAATAAGATATTGAGTGTTAGGGAGTATTAAAAATATATGAACACTCAATAGTGCATTTGGTTGAGACTTACATATCAATTTCGATTCATTCCGGATCAAACTAATGAATTTGGTCCATTACATATCTAGAGATATGAGTATCATGTCACTATGATTTCGTCACATTCACAGGTTTTTTTTTTTCTATTAGCCTCAAGTTTATTGTCAAATTATTGTGTAATTGCGTTCAAACCCATCATTTTGTATTAATTCAAGTCGTTTTTAATAGTTAAATTTTACTGCACATTTTTATTTTATATTACTTTAGCCAAATACATTTAGTGGTCCTTTAAGTTTAACGTTTATACCGAATTAATCCTTTAAGTTTTTTAAGTTTCAAATTGGTCCTTTAAGTCATATAAGGTTTGCAAGTTGCAACGTTACCCTTTTCCATCCAAATCTGTTAAATGAGACTTATGTGACTGTTAACTGATGAAGTGGCAATGTTGAATGATTAAAAAAAAATCATTTTTATAGGTTGCCGTCTTCTTCCTATTCATCCTTCATCTTCTCCCCCTTTTCAAACACAAACAAAAAAAATTATTCTTCCTCTTTGTCATCATCTTGATCTATCCATCCATCTTCATCAATTAAGAAATTGAAAAGTTCAGAAAATCTCAAACTATAAAACAAATTAAAACCAATAAAGTTTGTATATTTCTTCATAAACTTCCAAAATTAAAACCCTTAAATATTGTTTAGAGCATATTTCATCTTATGAGTTTCTCTTCCTTTCTTTTTCCTTATCACCATTGTTTTTTTTTTTTTTTAATTTCTTATGAAGTTTGTAACAATTAAAAAGTGTAAGAATGACCAAGATTCAATTCCTTATGATTTTTTCGATTTGTGTTGGTGAGGAAAAGAAAACATTTGATGATGATGATGATGGTGTTTTTTTTTCTTCCTAGGTTTGAGTTTAAAAAGGGAGAGAAGGTGGAGAAGGTTGAAGAGGAAGAAGATGAAGATAATAAAAAACCCAAAAAAATGATTATTTTAATCATTTGACATTGCCACGTCATCATTTAACTGTCACATAAGATTAAGTTAACATATATGGATGGAAAAGGGTAACTTTGCAAACTTTACATAACTTAAATGACTAATTTAAAATTAAAAGAACTTAAATGACTAATCTAGTATAAACGTTAAACTTAAAGGATCTCTGGAGATATTTGACTTATTACGTTTCATTGCTACATAATCAAACACAATTATTATTTTTTGATATAGCAAGCACACAATTATTTAATACATCTTAATTAAAAGAAAAAGACACATGAAAGAAGAGGTTTAAGAAACAAGAGGCAAGGAAACAAAAAACCTTCAAGAAGAAGTGATAAAATAGAATTATTTGCATTTGATAGGAAAAAGACGAAAGAGTTAGTAGAAAAGTGAAAATGGCTCAGAGCTAATGCCAAAAAACATGCTGCAAGCACTTAGCTTTAAAAGCAAAGACAAAACATGTATCTCATCAATCTATGTATCAAGAACTTTCTCACTTATTTTGTACTAGATGATGCTACTTGTAAGAGGAGGCTCCACCATTGTAGACAT
This sequence comes from Medicago arabica, assembly GCA_946800305.1. Taxonomy (NCBI): domain Eukaryota; kingdom Viridiplantae; phylum Streptophyta; class Magnoliopsida; order Fabales; family Fabaceae; genus Medicago; species Medicago arabica. The sequence goes on from OX326969.1 coordinate 38,405,558, forward strand.
GATATCTAGGGAAAGGATAGGGAAAAAGGAAATATATGGGAGTGATGTTCCCCTGTGGGTTGAATCCCATATTGGGAATTTGCTACCAATCAATTCAAACATGAAAATACCAATGATGTTTGCATAATGTATGGTATGAGAAAAAAGTCTACAGTTTTCCTTTGAAATCATTATCACATAATGTGATTTTAAATAGATAAATTTTATTTTATAAAATTAAGTTCATTTCAATTACCTATAATTGATTGTTCTAAGTCATAAATTTTTTTAACTCTTAAACAAGTGATACCGTGTTTGATACTAACTTTTACGTATGGAGAAAATTTAATTGAGAAGGAAGAACCGATCTTGTGCGTGCAACACGTTTTTCGATAGAGTTTACTTATCATTAAATAACGGAGGAAACTTTGTATCTATAATATGATACCAAAAGGTTTATTTAAATTAATTTTGATGCAAAGTGCTATATGTTATAGTTTTGCTCTAAAATTAAGTTTGGTAAATGACATACTCAGAGCATCTTCACATAGATGCTCTTAATATGAAGTAACTTAAGGACCCCTCCACATAGATATCACATATTCACTCCATTTTTAATTTTAATGTCTAATGAGCACTTATTCACTCCAAACCAATAACTCTTAAAAACTCATTCATTTCTAACATTGAATTAATGCATTAATTTTTTATTTGAATAAGATGAAAGAAGTTGAACAATGAATATAATGGAACCACATTTATGCGAGAGCGAGAGAGATATATAAGCCTTGCATCTTAATAACAATCTTTCTTATTTCTTCTTGATTGGAAGTATTTAATAACATCTACATATTATTAGGCAAAACATCTTCCATTTTAGAGGAGACAAACTTCATTCTAGAGTTATAGAATTGGTTTTCACATGTTTAATTGCTCTAAGATATAAATGATTCTGTCCCTAAAGTTGATTTTGATTCAAAACTAGAATCAAGTTTATATTCTTAAATTGATTTTTAGACTTCAATTTATTGTTCCATTCATTTTTACTTATTTGTAGAAAAACTCACTTTACATGAATATATGCAATTACTAATTTTACCTTCAACTTTTGTCAAAATTCATGGAGTTATTTCATTCAAAATTAATTTGATTTTCGCAAAATCGAACACAAATGGTTAACCGACAAACAAGTAATTGGTTTATCGGTGAAATTGTGATTTACTTTTCTTTGAAGAAAAAGTAAATCTCTTTAATTTACGATACTAATTTTTCTCTTTCCCAATTTTTTGAAAAAAGGTATAAAATGACATTCCAAAATTACCAAAGACGTTAATACAGGCACAAAAATACATTTTTCACACCCATCACCCCCGTTTATTCCACGGTACTTTTTTGAAGTTATTTTTAGGGATTATTTTTTGAAGTTTTGTTTTTTACTTTTTTTTCTTTCTCAAGTTATCATTAACTAGTCTATTTTTTTTTATACGGAAAACGATTTATTTCCCTAATGCCAGTAAATTATCACCGTATATCATCATTGCACCCTCTCAAATTTTAGAGTTAAGATCCTCTTCATTTATGTATTTCTCCATTTGCTCCATTTGGAGAGATACAAATACATAAAAAGTAAAAAAATAATTAATGATAGTGGGACCAACTCAATGGTAGGACCTACAACTTTTTTACGTTTGTATCTCTTTCAAAATGACATTCTCCATTTATTTTTATAAATGAATATGATCTTAACTCCAAATTTTATGGACCAAATATTTACACCCTTACAAATTTTTAATAGGAAAACAAACTTTTAATTTGAATGTCGTGGCAACTTGGTTATTATGTTAAATTGTAAAGACTAGGTCCTCGTGAGCTTAATTTAGTTGATAGGGACAATGCATAATATATTTAAGAACCGGAGTTCAAACCTCGGTCACCATAATTTTTTTTTTGTAAAGAAACATTATGGGAATAAACTAGGGGTGTTTGTTTCAAGGTTAAAAATGACATTCTGAGAATACATGGTTAGGGAATGATTATACCCATGTTTGTTATGAGGTTGAGAGAAAAATATTCCTAGGTATAAAGGTTCCTGGAAATGAAGTAACTTCCTATAACTTCTATTATTCCCATGAATTTATTCTCATGTAAAGTGGTGGGATTGTGCATTCTCATGATATTCTGCATAGATTTAAAAAGAAAAAAAAAATTGTAACTTCCAATTTTCTCGGGTTATTTGCCAAACACTATTTTTTAACAAATACCCAAGAATCAAAACTTTCATATTTTCATTCCCAGATATGTTATTCCTCGGAATAATTTGTGTTTCCCCGAAACAAACGCCCCCTAAAAGTTTAAATATGCAAAATGTCCTTGTAAGTTCGCGTGTTTTTGCAATTTGTCCCTGTATATTTATATTTTTCACAACCATCCTTGTAAGTTGTTAACCGTTTGCAATTAGCCCCTCCCGTTACAAAAACGTTGCGGTGGTAGACAGAAACACACGTGGCGAATGGTGAGTTGGTAAAAACAGGTTTATGTGTTAAGAGAGATGATAAGTGGTTAGAAAAGAGTGACCAAAACCAAAAACGCAAAATTGCATAGGGATGAAATTGAAAAAACGTAAATTTTGTTCATTCATCTCCCTCTGTTTTTTCTTCTTTATCTCCAACCCCAATCTCTTCATCTCCAACCCCAATTAAAACTCTACCATCTTAAACATTAGCATATTTTAGTCTAAAAATATCAAGCATCACTCACATGTTAAACCACAACAGGAACATAAATAAAACCATTTTTTCTATTTAGTGTTAAACTCATTTTCTCCTTTTAAGCAAATGAAGCATCAATTAAACAACACGAGTAAACAACATCTTCAATCAGCTTAGTCACCTTCATTAATCTTCAAACTCGAAAATCAAAAAATCAAAAACTGAGTGAAGATGACATGAACGAGTGAGGAAAAAAATGGGTTTAGTGGAAATGATTTGAATAAAAAAAAGAGATTTACGAGTCTGAGAGCAGAAGAAAAGAAGACATGGAGAAGGACCCAGAAAAGAAAAGAAAACTTAAGGAACATGGTTGAGGCTTCCAACCTAGACCTTCGAATTCATCGTCAACCCAGAAATCAAAGGCGATGGCCGAGAGAGGTGTGGATTTCGAAAGATCTGAAGAAAAAGCCATGAATGGATATGCGTTCTGGGTGGTTCATCTCATATTCAATTTTGAGTTTGACGCTTTTGATGCCCCGGTGGATGATAGCTCGCGTTTCTGCTTTGCAATCCTTTTTTAGGTTGATTAGACTTTTAATTTTTTTTGGTTGAATAGTTTGTTACGTTTATGCTATTCTTCAAGTTTGAATTGCATATGCTTGTGTGTTCTTTAATTAGAGTTTTAATTTTAAGGTCGAAGATTAATATGTTGCCTTGTTTGCATTTTTTGGTTTAAGTTATTGAGTTTCAGATCATAACCATGTAGTTTTTCTGAAGATGAATGAATTGAGTTTGTGGTTGAAGATGATGAAGAATCTGGGGTTGGAGATGAGGAATAAAAATAGAGGGAAAGGAATGAACAAAATTTACTTCTTTTTTTTAATTTCATCCCTCTTCAATTTTGCTTTTTTGGTTTTGGTCTCTCCTTTCTAGCCACTAGAGCATCTCTCTTAACACATAAGCATGCTTTTACCAACTCACTCTTCGCCATGTGTGTCTTGGTCTGCCACCACAACATTTTTATAATGGGAGGAACTAATTGCAAACGGTCAACAACATATAAAAATGATTTAAAAAAAGAATTATACGAAGACAAATTGCAAAAACATACAAACTTACATGGACGTTTTGCATATTTAAGACTAAACTAAATTTCTAAGTTATATAAATTAGAGACTAATTCCTCGATATATGTGATATAACTCAATGACTAATTTGACCAGGGATGGCTGGATTAAATTCGTGGATTATAATTGAACCAAGTTTAATAGACACCCGAAAAGAATATCCAAAATGGATAGACTTCCAACTCTTTCTTTCCTTATCACCCAATTTAATGACAGATTTATAGAGATTTCAGCATCCTCCTTTAAAAATTTCTAAATCCGTTGGTGAAAATGTCGATCCAATAATGTATTAATGTCGATCCAATACCGTATAACTCCATTAAATTAAATATGTACGAAAACTGTACCAAAAAATTATTTATCATGACTCACACTCGTGACACTACTCTGCGGAGATATCTGAATCTTTTCGAGTGTCTGTTTCCAAAGGTAGAAATCTTTGTAAGATCCGTATAGTTCAGCACATTGCTACGTAGCTATTCCAACCACTAATCAAAATGTGTGTATGATTTCACTTTCACATGAGCTAAAATTTAATTTAGAGGTGTACAATCCATTTTGGCATTTTTGGGGTGTGTTTTAGACTTTTCAATTGACTCTAACTTCTAATTTAAAACGTGCTTTTTAGTTGTCCCACTCTTTTTTAAGTGAATATATTTAAAGATAAATTATTTTACATTTTTTTTAAAAGGTAAATTAACCCACTTAAATTGACACCAGAGAGAATCAAAGTTGAGACCTTAAGAAGAAACACACTCTCAGGTCCCAAGCCAAGACCACTAAATCAACATAAATTATTTTACATTTAACCCACTTTTAACTAAAATAAATTCATTCCAAATCATACTTTGTTAGTGCATGTCTAAATACACAAATAAGCCGGAAGAAAATTGATTTTGCCGGAAGATAAGCAACTAATAGAAAAATAGCACTTCTACGGAGAAAGAAAAAACTACTACTAACTCCATAAGTGTTGGTTTGGTTTCACTTTACAACAACACAAAATTAATTCTAGAAATGTATAACTAATTTTGACATTGTTTGAATATTTTCAAGTAAAATTTGATTTTATTTCTAATGAGTTTTTGTCTTGTTTGCCACTTCGTCTGGATAAAAAAAAGTTGTTTTCTACTAAGTTGATTTCATCTTATTCAAACTGTCTCACTTTTAACTAAAATCAAACTTACAAAATTCATTCATCCGTAATGAGTTTTTATGCTGGTATGATAAGTTTGAGTTAAAAACTTATCATTTGATTCCTGTAAACTTAGTTCAGTTGGCAGGAATAATCATTGTTATATAGAGGGGACATGGTTCGAATCCCGAACATCCCACGAAAAACTCATCATTCAATGATAGTAAATTAGAAGTTGAGCAATAAGTGAGAAGAATTGTATCGACGCCTTACCATGTTAGGTAAAAATGTAACCTCCAATTTATGTGTGTCGCTCAAAGCAATGTGATGGTTACTATACTCTCATGCATGAGTGAACTTTTTGTCACCGCAATAGTGAGTACACATTGAAGTGAAGCTATATACTCCCTCCGTCTCTAAATAATAGTCGTTTAAGGTTGATGCATCATTATTAAGAAAATGATTAATTGTGTTGATTTTGATGGTAAAATTAGTATCATTTACTAAAAACACTTTTATTAATTGCAGTTAGTGGAGTAGTTAAGTTAGATAAAGTTAAATAAATAAGTGTATTATAATGGAAAAAAATAATAAATGCTGCATTGATATTCTAAAGTGACAATTATTTTGAGAAAAAGAAAAATGTGTAAAGAGACAATTAGTGTGAGATGGAGGGAGTAATTTGGTACCCATAAAAGTAAGAAATATCACAGCAGCATCCTTATGAGTTCTCTTAATAAAACAAAATACTATCATATTAAATGTGTACCTCTTCAACCATGTTATCAATTATCATCCCTCTCTTCTATTATTAACCAGCACTTTCTTATGTCATCACTGAAGCGGTACACATTTGGCAGCAAGAAATATCACATGCTTTTCTAAACACTAAGAATTAATATCTCTTAAATTTTGATTAAAGGAACATAGGGATGCTACAAAGGATTAGAATATGAAAATCAAAAGGCCATCAACAGGGACTAAGCTAGTGCAAGTCATGAGATACAAATCAAACAACTCACATTTTGACTTTGGTAAATCAATCTCAACCGTCCGATCTTCATCCATGATCAGACGACTCACATTACAACTTTGGTAAATCAATCTTAACCGATCGACCACCATCAACTACCGAAATCATTACTGTATGACTAGTGACTGCAGGGAATCTATTTTCATTCCTAACTAAGCAGAGATTAGATTCCCTGCAGTAACTTTGTCATGCAGTTACTGAGTCGTTCGATATTAAATCAATGACCGAGATAGATCCATCAGTTATGATGTGGTATGACATTGTTGGTATGGAAGGGAGGTCTCCAAGCAGAAGCAGTAAGCAAACAAAGATCTTTCCAACCAAGTTTAAGGATACCATTATCCTCAACTAAAGTATACCCTTCAGAAGGGAACATGCCAAGAAGAAGACTAGCTTGTGTAGCAGCATTACCAGCCAAAGAGATACCTCTAAAACCACACTGTTGAAGCTTTTCTCTCCAATTATGAAACTTTATCTCACCACTCCTTGATGGTCCACCAACTGCAAGTACGTTACGAATCTCTCTTGATAATAGTTGCTGCTCCACCACATGCCTCTCTTCACTTTCTTCTCCATAGCTTGAACCAAGAGAATCAAATAATGCTGAGTAGTAATGTATTGCTTCCACAAACCTTCCCAAAAATGAACCTGCATTGCTCAAGTCTTGTTCCACCACTGTTACCACTTTAGGTGCCAACCTAACAAAAAGATAAATGATTTTTTGACATCAAAATTTTGATTTCAAATACGGTGTCATCTGATTTTTGTGTGTATTTTTGAAACGTACGTAACTGGTAAAAGATAAGACAGAGATAAATACATAACCGGAGCAACAATCCCATGCAAATCCAATGGAGAATTAGAAACTATAAACATAGTAATGCCATGTTTGTACATTGTAATAATCATCTTACATGAGAGCTGTCTTTCAAAACTTACTATAAAATCATCATAATAACATATAGTTCTTTTTGTTTCTATCTATTAATTTAAGCAAAGACATAATCATAGCTTCCAATTTTACCTTTAGAAGAGAAAAAAAGGTAGACATAAAGTGAGCACTATAGTCTATAAAGGTAAAAAAAAGCATAAAGTTTTGGGAAATCTTTCATGAAAAAGTGCTATTTTTCCATATCAGCTACCACTAAATCATGTAGATTATTTATACAAAACCAACAAGAATTGGAAAAGAGTAACAATAACAACATTTTCCATGCAGAGTATATGCACCTAAACTTTTATTACCATTACCAACCTTTGCAAGAGCCATAAAGTGTTTGTATCTGAACCAGTAACATCATATAGAGAATGTTGTAACCAATGAACAGCAACAGCTTCTGATTTACTAACATTAAGCTTCTCAACATCAATGTTTCCAACTTTCTCAGCAACAGGAAAGAACTCAAAAGGAAGACCAAGTTTAGATGCAAAATCAGACAAACGTTTACCAGTAGCTTCAAGTGTTTCCATGGAAGTACCTAATCCAGTGAGTCTCACATAAGGTGGTCCACCTGGTCTTGAGGCAAGGATATGAAAAAGACCAGGCCATTGTAAACCTTGCATGATATCAAGATCTATGATATGAACTCTTTCTTCTCTATCAAAAGCTTCTTGTATAGCTTGGTTAGCAGTGAAATGAGAGAATTTCACAAATGGACTAATACCATTGAAGACTTGAAAAGCAGAAGCAACTTTTTGATTATGCAGTGTATGTGGTGGAAGTGTTGCATAGATTCCTAAACATGAACTCACTAGTCTTGCTGAAATTGCTTCTGAGAAATAAGCTGCTACTCTTTGTGCTGAGGTCCCGAAAGGCGTCGAGAGCTGCGAAATCTCGAGTAACATCTTGTTTGCTTGTTCAAGATTCTCTGCTGATACAGCTTCTGCACATTGAAGAAGTAATGTTAGAAGGTGTAAACCTTCTTCATCTTTCTTCTTTTGTTCTTTAATCTCCTCTTTCTTCTTTCTTGTTATTGCCAACTCGGCAGAAGTTGGTGGTGGTGGTGGTGTTGTTGCAGGTGCAAGATCTTCTTGATGCTCTTGATGTTGTTGATGTTGATGTTGATGTTGATCTTGTTGTGTTGATTGTGGTTGTGAAGGTAAAGTAACCAAAGGGTTATTGTTGTTGTTATTGATTTGTGGCACACCCCAATTAGGAAACATGTTTTGATTTTGATTCAAAAGACTTGATGAATCAGAAAAATGTGGAACAATGTCATCAACACGATTCATGAGTTTCACTGAGGAATTAACATTAGAAGCAGGTAAAACATTAACGTTAACATTAGCAACACTTTGTTGTTCAGTGTTGTTTCTTTTTCTCTCAGGAGCAACACTTGGAGCAATTTCTGTAAGAAGACGTAACCTATGTTCAAGAACAAGAGCAAGGTTTGGATTACAAGGATATATAATCTCTCTAACATTGTTGATAAGTTGAGGAATGGAAACACTGTTTGAAGTATGAATAAGATCCTTCAAAATACCATCAATCCAGTTTGTTGTAGCTGAAGTTTCATCCATCATAGAAGGTGAAGAGTTAACAACATCAACAATATTAGTAGCAGAATTTATGTTACTGTTACTGTTTCTGTTGCTGTTATTGTTGGTTCTGTTGGTTTGGTTTTGAGATGGAAAAAGTGGTAAACCAGAAAAACCACAAATATTAGGAACATGGTTTTGTTCCTCAACAAGTGGTTGTTGAAAATGAGTGTAGTTTGGAGGTGTAGAGTTTGAGGAATTGTTGAGATTGTTGGAAGAAGAAGGTAGCAACATAGTGGAGTAGTTGGTTGTGACGGTCACAGTGGGGTAATTTTGAACAGAAACGTTATCTCGTGACAAAGCAACAACGTTACTATGATGACTATTAATATTACTATTGTTTATATTATTAGTATTATAATGAAAGTTATTATTATTAGCATTATTATTTGTACCTGCGGCTAGTGTTGTTGTTGTTGTTGTAACACCTTTTTCTGTGGATGAAGGTAAAGAACAATTCAATGAGGATATGTTGTTGCTGTTGTTTCTACGAGAAAATCTATGATAATCAGTGGTTGAACAAGAGTTGTTGTGAAGTTGAAGTTCCATTTCCGAAGCCATTCTTTTTCTAAGCAATTTTCTTTCAGAATGAGGTTGTTGTTGTTGAGGCATGTTGTGTAAATCTTCACTACTAAGGTTGCTTGAGTTTGAAGCACTATTGTTGGTTTCATCAGTAGTAGCACCATTGAACAAAGCACAAGCAGCCATATTGATAAAAAGCAAGATGAATAATATTTGGTTGGGTTGGTTGAAATTGAATATGTTACAAGTGCATTAATAGTATGAAATAATTAAGGGGGGCATAGTTATAGTTATACTCATTCTATACTAGAAGAAGTGTTGGTTTAAGAGGCAAATACATGTGTTGAGTGTTGTGTTGTTGGTTCCAAAGTTACAAGGAGATAACGTTGTGAAGATTGGGACAGTAGCTAAAGGATTCTCTTCTCAGAGAGGAGTAATTGAGTTTGATTCTCTCTCTCTCTCTCTAGCAACACGGTTCTCTATGCCTTTAGGCTTTTGGATGTTTCTGATAAATCTCGCATGGGAGGGTGCAAAACAAGGAAAAAGGGTGTATGTCTTGGGTAGAAGAACATGAATCAAAACTGCTCACGGCGGCTAGTTATTCGTCTTTGTGCACTTTGTTTGATTTTATTTATTTATATCTTGCTATCCATATTATTATTATTTGGTCCAAGCACATGCATTAGTATTATTTTTATTTTTCATATCATATAGTATGTCAATATGTCATTGCCATGCCATATAGTACTACCCATTTATCAAAAACATGCTGCTCGATTATTCATTTTCATGATACTAAGAAAACTTGATACTCTATAATATATTTATGTTTTGTCTAACATGAACAGATAAATGATTTTGCATAATGTATAAATGTCATTTTTATCATTGAATGAAGAGTCTTGTTAACCGGTGCCCCAGAACATTACTTAAGAAACTAAAAGTAAAAACAAAAAACAAAATTTGCATCGAAAAAAAGCATTTTTTCAACTTTCAATAACTATAATACACAATTTTCGTGATAATATTTCCTTTTATATTTCTTAAATGAATAATTCATATTCTATCTCTATTGAAAATTTATTGATCCAAAATAAGAATAACTTATATGAGATGAAAAATTTGTCTCATTTATGAAAAATGTGTTTTCAACACAAAATCTAAAATTAACATTTCATGTTTATATTTTTCTCTGTGTGTTAATCTTTCAATTTCTAAGATAAGGAACTCTTGGTAATTCAGATTTCGGTTGAAAGATATGTAAAATTCAGTCAAGAAAATTGTTCCGCTCAATTCATAAATCGAATTCAATTTCTCCTATAGGATTAGTTTTGGATGGAGTATATTTATCAAGTTGATGACTTTTATATTATTTTGTATCTCTTTCCTCGAATATGTCATACACCTTTATTCATGGGTAGCACTTGGGTGTAGTTGATTTTTGGTGTCATTGGTACTTTTGTTTATATCTCTCTTTGAACCACTCATTTTCTCTCATCTAAATAATTTATTGGAAAATGTTAACCGGTGTCCCCATAACACTGGTTAAGTATAATAATTTTTGCATTGAAAATTGTGTAATTAACGATTCAAAAGTAAAAAAAAAAAGTCATTTTTAATGTGCCCCAGAGACATCGGTTAACACAACCCTAATTTAACCCAAATATTTTCCCTTACTCATATACCATATCGGAATACAATTTTAAAATAGGATTCGACTCCTCTAAAATGAGAAATTCACATTAAAGTGAAAAGTAACTACTATTATCGGCCATCAATTAATAAATCAAAAGTAGATACTATAAGTACATGAATAATTATATCTTTCTTTTTTTTATTTAATCAAGTAACCATTTGTTTTAGATGTATTATAAGCTGTTAAAAAATTGTCACTTTTTTTTTGTAATTTTTTTTTTATCACACTTTGAAACACCGATCTATCTTTGGTTTCGTTTTCTTCCTTGCGAGTAAATTACCGTGTAAGTACTGCTTTTTTATCTGCACAATAAAATTAAATACTGTCAGAGTCTTTTCCTGAGAAATAAGTCCAGAACCAGAAGTACTTCTTCAGGTTAAGGGGTTCACCAATTTCCACTTTTAAAATACACCTAGAGTTAAATTTCTGGATAACCATTTTTGCTTTATTAAGAATGATTTCCAAATTATTTAATTTTTTTAGAACAAATAATTTAAATTTTCTTTTTTAAGAAACAAATTATTTAGATTTTCATATAATATTTTCTCGGACCTTGACTAAAAACACATTAGCAACTAATTATTTCATGTAATTCATTGACATATGTCCCTTAAAACAAATAATAATTTTCTTGAATAAATATTAGCTTGTACTAGTAGTACTTAATATGAACGTGATTATGGACAACAACGACACTTGAAAATTGGCATTATTATGTCTATTAGTATTAGTTATAGAATTATTAGAATAAGAATTATTGAGCAATAAAAAAGGGATAGAGTCACTATAAACGAGGAGAAGGAAGGAGCTGTCAAACCTCAGTTCCAAAAAATGTGAATCGTAGTGTTTGACATTTTGCTTTCAACTACGGCATCACCAATCAGCTTTTTCCTCTTGACTTCATTCAATCACATTATTTTTTAATTGCTTAGTATTTGGTGCCATTAACATATTTTGTCAAACCAACCACTGCAACGGACACATTACGGAAAAGGTGGCAGCAAAATCAATGCCTAAAAGGTACTGGTACTACGTGTGAACTGTGAATAGCCCTAGCTACTTGCTTCGCTTGCTGTAACTTTTTGCATTTTCTCTATACCATGTTTGTATTTTGTAGTTATAAAATTGCTATTTTATACAACTTTTTTTTTATAGTTAAGATGATATTAATACCATGTTTTAATCGTTGATTAACGGTGATTGATTATCGTCCAAGAACATGTGAGAGTGAAACATATAAAATGAGTTCTTTTTGTTAAAGAGTTTTAGATCAAATAAAAGATGGTTTGACAATATGTTTATAAGTGAATGCAATCATCACCTTACAAGTTAATTTTTGTGAGGTTGTGTTACGTCAACTATAATCTTTAAGATGATATCAAAGCCTCTCGAAGATCCGTTGAGCCATATGCTATCAGGTTTTTGCAATCGGACCACCTACCATTTATATCCACACACCAAACTTGATAGTGCTGGGCTTAAGAGTCACACATCTGATAAAAGATGACTTGATAATGTGTTTATAAGTTGGACAATCGTCACCTTACAAACCGATTTTATAGAGTTGTGTTAGGTACAATCATAATTTCTAAGACTTTCTTCGTAATCAAATTTTTTCCATATCGTATAAATTATAAATTTTATTGTTTAACATACATGGTTTATACCTATGATTTAAAATAAAATACAAATGTTTGATGTTCAAATAACATTGCTGTTCAAAAAAATAACATTACTCTTATAATTGTAAGATGATGTAACATATCTCGATAGTTTGATCCGTGGATGTGATCATTTATTTATAATAAATTTTGCTGATGTAGTCGAAATTGTTTACTGCATCAAACTGTGTGAACTAGTTACTGCACACAATCTGGCCCCTATTATTACCGTTGTTTTAAGAATATCTTGTTTTATATGTGCCCCGTTTTGCAGTTACCATGCTACAGAACATCTTCTGTATTTTGAGTAACTCCTTTCGTATGTTAGTGAAACATCTAATGATGAGTTCAGTGGTCCACAGTTAAATTCCTTAACTTACCATGTAATAATATTTTCATTATAATGCATGTTAGAAAAAACTTTCAACTTTTCACATAAAATTTCACTGAAGAGAGAAATAGTGTTCAAGGTGCTGATTTTAGGTGTCGTGATTCCTGTCCTAACGAAAACAAACAGAGACATGAATCCACAAATATTAAAATATAAAGAATGTCTTTTGCAGATGACTAGTAGATGGAATGCATTGCATTGAAATTGAACAAATTATTTTGGCGATCAATTCAAACTGTTTTTCAACAGTGTTGAGTATCAAACTCGTGATCTCTCCCTTTCAGTTTCAATAAATCTCCATCCAAATCCAACTATACAGTAAATAATAATTATTGATGGAGCAAATATTTAGCTAAAGTATAGTTAAGTTGCTCAATTGTGCCCATTTTTTTCTTCAAACGATTAAGACTAAGAAAAGGCTATATACTTCAATCCCCGTAAGCTTAGCTCAGTTGGGGGATATTGCATATTATATGCAAGGATCGGAGTTCGAACTCTGTATATTCCATTTATCCACAATTTAATTATGTAAGCTCTAACCACCAGACTACTTGAGAAAAAAAGAAGATCATATACTTCAATAGAACGTTAAGTACGGTTGTTTGAGTTTTTGTTACTAATTAAACTACAAAATGATTAAAAATAATTAAGATAAAAACATATTTATAAAGCCGTAAAAATAACAAAAGTAATTGTGTTTGACTCGAGGTGTCTTTTTACAATATACAAAATATGTATTTATAAGAAAATTTATTCTTACCGATCAAAAGGACGTGACATATGGTGTTTAGTCTCACTTGACTAATTTTGCAGGTACTTGACTAATTAGGGGGTTCATGGCACCCCGTGTTCGAATATCAACTTCCTTGTTTGCAACATGATTTATTAACGATGTCATTGATGCACAACCTTCACACTAACGTGCTTCATTTATCATCTCTCATAGTTAGTGGCTCTATAAACATGGAGTATGATTTTAAACATCATTGTCCAATTCTACTAAGTTTTGACTCGGTCTGAGATTCTCAAGACACATGGACTTTAGGTCAGCAGACTTGAGAAGACAAAAAATCAGTTTTCCCAACTCGACTATCATAGCCTTCGTTTAACTTTCTATCGGTTGAAAGGTTCCTTGTTTAAACCTTAATCGTCTATCTCGACGTGAGCTAGTAGCATAGTTAATTTTAGAACCACATTGATTTAACCTAGTTAAAAAATGTGTGTTAGAGAGAGTACTCAAAAGAGTGTGTTGCTAGCACTACTTTCGTATAAAATTGAACGTTATTAAAACCTCTTAATTAATAGGTCCATGAAATGTATACCATGTTTTTAAAATAAAAAATAAAAGTCGGGTGGCTTCAAAGGAACTCTATCTTTGACTAACAAATAAATTAATGCACCGATTCTCTCTTTAGAAAACCTATGGCCTATCATGACATTTTTTATATTGCACATTCCATTGATTAGAGTAAATTCTTCAACTTTCTCAGGAAAAATTAAAACAAATATGGTAGTTTTGAAAAATATCAACATTTCATCTTAGTTACTAACGTGAAAATTGTCAGATATCAAAATTTCATCTTATGGTGTGTTGGATCTGCGTTTGGAGATTTTGTTTTAATCTTACAAATTGGACCTCTAATTAAAAGAAGCACAAAAAACTCAAAAGAGTCGATTTTTATTTAAATTGTAAATAATATAAAAAAAAACTTTTAAATAACATCAATAACAATAAAAATAGGCATGTCTTTCGAATTATATGTCTTTGAAGAAATATTGGATCGATATTCAATTTCACATATTTATTCCTCCACCAGTTTCACATATTTGTGGATGGATTTACATGGATATATTTTCTAAAAAGAAAATATGAGGCCCTTATCATTTTTTAACAGTTCAAAATCCTTGTAGAAAACCAATTTCCTTTCAAAATTTAGGCACTACAAATTCACATTTTCTCTCAATTCCTAAGCCAGTGTAGAATAACACACAAATTCATTTGTCCTCACACCCATCACCAAAATGGTGTGTTTGATGGGGAACACAGGAAAGTTGATGAACTTGGCCTAACACTTCAACAAGCAGCCCTGCCACTTCAATACTAGGATTATGTCTTCCTCACAGTTTGAAGTTGCCTAGACTATTATGTGTAGCCTTGGATACATCCACTACTGATAGTTTTTTGATGGTATCAAAGATTTCATTTATCGTTCCAGAGAGACTCGCAAATATTTCAACCGTTTAGTTGTTTTTATTATTCTTAGTTAGGGTTTTTGAAAATTTGTTGCAACATAAAGCGGTATACATAAGGAAACTTCATAGAAATAAAATTGTCTTGAGACTAGACTTCATTAACTACACTTCTCTAATCTATTCTCTTTATCAATTATTATATGCTCTTGGTGTTTAAATTAGACATTCACATGTTCGTCATACATTTTCGTGTTTGACAAGCGACAAGATAACTATTGTATCTATTAAATTTCGATTAGGGTTGGAAATAACTGAGTAAACTCAAACAAAGTTCAAAACTAGACAATTAACTTGTTGATCTTGGTTCATGAAAATGACATGAACTTGAGTTATATATAATTCAACTCGTTTGTTAACTAGTTAGCTATATATATATATATATATATATATATATATATATATATATATAGACACACACACACTGGAGTTTGTAGGTGGAACATTATTTTGAGAAATTCTCAACTCTAATTGGCTCTATTCAAACTTAAGCTAAAAAAAAGGTTTGCATCCGACTCGAGTTGAGTTTCGTGTTGAACCAATTCACTATAAGTTGAGCTCAGACAAGTTCAAAACGACTCATTACTCGTCCGTCCTACTTTTTATGTCTCGCTAAGTTAATTGTTACAATAGTATTAAGTTCCAATGAAATGATGTTTTGTGAACCAAATCTAGCTCTTGTGCCCACGCTCCACTAACTGAATTAGGTGTCTCATATTCAACTCACATACTTTAGGTTCACTCTCTATTTCGCCATGAACCAAAACTTATTTGGAGGACATGTAGCATTGGTTTCCACGCAGGGCCATATCTGAGGCATGACAAAGAGGGTGACCGTCCTAGGTCCCAAAATATAAGTTTAGGGTATGGCCCCAAAATATTTTTAAAAAAAAAAGTGGAAGGTATAATTTTACTTTGGAAAATATAGAAAATAAGACTTTGAATCTAGTATAAATATTGACAAAAGCCTTGAATTTGATGAGTATAGAGCCGACACTTCCAACAAAACGTCATAGCTTTAGAAAAAGACAATATGGTGAGAATGATAATGATGAACAAATACAATTACTTGAGAAATTTTTTAGAGTCAATTTTTTTGGTGGTTGTTGATATGACAATAACTTCATGAAAAATATATTTGAACGATTAAAAGTATTTGAAAGTATTGTTGGATTTTATTTGATGCAAGAACCTTGAAATCATTGGAAAATGATGAATTAAAAAAATCTTGCATAAATTTTAAGGTTGTCGTTTCTCATAATGATTTACTAGAGATGCAAATAATCTTTTCTTGTATTGAAAGTATTACAAATATTTTTATCAAATGTATCGATGTGAGCACTTAAAATTCTTTAGTTTGTCAAATATTAAGAAGTTTTTCAAAGTTAAAGTAAATTTGATCATGATACAACACTTTTATTTGTGCACCACAGAACTAGCCCAAAAACTTTTGATTGTGGGAAAAGAATACAAGCAAAAGATAATTTGTGCCACATAGCTACTTTTATTTTTATTTTTATAATTTAATGGTTGTATTCTCTTGGGCTTTGGTAACCACTAATAGGTTCAACTCTTCATTGCTTGCTTTTATTGTTTCTCTATTGAGGAATTGAGGATATATTACACCAAATCTTGATTCTTAATAATACATTCAAATTTTGACTTATATTATAAAATATAAATAGTATTACATGACTCAAGTGAATACATTGGAATTTTTGTAAACTAAGACCACCTCTAAGGTGGATGACAGAGGTCAAATATTAATACAACAAATAATGAACGCATATACATTAGGTTAATGTAAAGCATTGCTAGAGGACAAAATTGTTTTTGTTTTGTTTATATAGCTGTTGGATAACAATTTGTCATCAAACAAGAACAAACTTTGCTCAAATTATAAATCCAAAGAACTAGAAGGAATCATTCTACTTGTTTATCAGCTATGAATAATTTACACCATGAAGCATAATTAAATCTTGAAACAAACAATTTCACAGTTTATATATGAGTCATACTGCCTTTGCACATGTATAACTCTTCGTACTGCCCACCAATTACAGTGGGAAAAACCTCAATCAACATCAATTAGCTATCTTGAAAAGTGTGAGGGTACTCAATTTCGCTTTAGCCGGAAATGCAGTGAAGTTTCCAGGTTCCTTATTGACTGATTAATTTTATAACAGATGTGTTAATCTCATCAACCCTATCACTTCTTCCACAAAACCGCATCAAAAAATTATATCGAAAAATTGAGCACCCGTAGCACAGGCATCTTCTTGTTGCTTCTTAAAAGCTCTCCAATAATTTTCTATGAATTTACATTGCACTCACTCAAGAGCTGATCCTCTTTGTTCAGATACTTCTTCCAATAGCTCTTGTAATTTGGAATTCCCAGATCAAGCCAAGGTTTCATTTTCCCATTGTAGTGTAGTACTGGAGCTGATTTAATGTAGTTGGAATCAATTTTGTAATCATGACCCAATCCAGACCGCACCCACGACTCATTGAGTGGATATATTTTATTCTCAAACGCGAGCAAGCTTGCAGGCCATGCTGCAGCAGTAGTGGATCCTTTTTGTACGCTCAACTACATATGGACATAAATAACACCGTAACAGGTAAATAACACAGAATACCCAACAAACTACATCATGCAATCATTAAAGACAACATAATTCTTTAGGTAATTTCATATTTGCTATGCTAATCAAGCAGAATATGACCCAGCGGAATGTCAAGACTACATCCGACCCTTAACAAAAAAATCCCTAATAAGTAAAGGAAAAACAACATAGACAATTCCTATGCACAAATAAACTATCTCTGTTGCTACTCTTTCTAACTAGTGTTAAATCAGGCAGGCCTTGTGCATTTGGACCAGAATTTAATTCAGATCAATAAATTGTTAGTCAAGCTCTTAATCCTACCTGGGCTGTGTTCCTTTTTTTATTCTTAAAACTGGAGTTTAATATAATTTCCAAATAATTTATTCAACTAATTTGTATTTAAAGATTTCAAGGTAAAAGACATAGATGCTTGTTTTAAAATGACATTTCATTTCAAAACAAGAGACTATGACTCCATTGGATTTGCAAATTAATTTCAAATTTTCATCTTTAATTTAAAAAACACCACCTTTTTTTTATCTTCAAAGTGATGCAAGAAACAGTGAAAACATAAAAAATGTTTTCACAGTTTTCTATACATACATGACATGAAAACAGAAAACAAAATGAAAACAAGTTTGTTCTTTTTAATTATGAATGAAAACATAAATAGTTTTAAAACAAGCAGTCCCTTCATAATTCTAGTAAATTTAACTATTCTCTGAAGACCCGGCTATGTGGCAACATCCCAAATTGGGACGGGGCAATTTTTTAAGAGGATTGTTCTTTAGGCACCTTACAATTGCTCACAGGCACCCAGTCACCTACTGAACGACAATTAAATACCATTCGCTGCAAAACAGTAGTTAATTGCCATTCGGCACCTTTTAAATCGGTTAAATCACTTTTTAAATTGGTTTAACCGAATTAAAAAGCTCCCGAACGGTAGTTAATTGCCATTGGGGGTATTTTGGGTAATTTGTGGTGCCGGTGCGCAATTGCTACGTGCCTAAAGAAACTTTCAGTTTTTAATTCTGTTAGCCTAGTACGTTCATTTGTTGGGTTTTTCAGACCAATGCATTGAGCTCAGCCCAAATTGACTCCTACTACTACCACCGCTATATTTAACAATATTACTTCCAGTACTGCTATATCCAATAATAGTATTTTCCAAAAATATTATAACACAGATCTAGGGATTTTAGTCACTAACCTCTTTTATCAACCTTTTATAAGTTTGAGTAAGACCAAACTCTCGCCACCTCACTAGGTCAATTATGTTCAACCCCGACATCCAAGCACAGGAATTATGACTGAAACCTTTCTCACCTAAATAACCTTTCAATTGACCTAGCCTTACTGAGCAGAATTGCACAGCACCATTGACTTTTTCTCCCATGTCTAGGTTCCAAAGGGATGACAAGTCTCGCTGAATAACAACATCATCGTCCAGAACAACAACTTTCTTCAATTTGCTGAATATATCAGGAAGTAAATAGTGTGAATGAGAAAAAATTGAAATGTATTCCGTTCTAAACTGGCTCATGGAACTGCGAAATGAAACACGAAACTCTTCAGGCAAGGACAGTTGTAATGAATTGTCTTTTAGGCTATCCAACTCAAGATGCTCAACATTTAACACTTGGACAGCAGCTTCCCCATAATTGTTCCTCTTGAACCAAAGCTTCATTGCATAATAATTTTGACTATCAGACAACACATGAAAAACCTGATTCCGACTTACCTGAAATATTGAGCAGCAACAAGCGAAGTTATTAAAATAGTCCCTAAAACTCAACCTCTATCAATTCACTGGTGCATGATTAGAAACAAAGCATACTTTTGCATGAGTTACAGTTGAGTTAATAACCACTGATGCTGCAAGCACATTATTAGAGAAAATAACATAATGGTGCAATGAAGAATCTTCAAATTTTTCTGAATCGGCCTCTTCTTCATAATGTGATGATTTGAAATATTCAACAGTTAGTTTCAGTGCCAGGCAGTGAAAACTCTTTGGCATTGTCAGAACATTAAGTTTATATAGGAATGCACTCTGTTTCCTGTGGAAATCAGCTTCATCCTCAGTCAGATCATATAATTGTCTAAATTTCTTATCAACATTGTCGCAAACCACGGGGACTGATTTGGCTCTGGCTATTGCAACATCCATCTTCTCTGATTTGGTCTCAACCCTATAAGATGATTTTGAATACCTTGTAAATTTTTTTGTAAACTTAAGCAACTAAAATGAGAAAAGTGCTTTTGCACGAGGGGACATGTTAAGAGATGTAATAAAAACATTCATGGGCTAACATCTAATAAATCCTAAGCTTTTGATAGTTGGTTCATGAATCATGACATGCCTGAAAGTCAAGGTTCACAGAACAATGGCATTGGGTTTGAGGTTAATCAACAGAAAGGACATTGTATACCCCGAGATAGAACAAAGTTGAGATGAGAAAGAAAGCTAACGCCATGCTTTGCAGTATAACCTATTAGCCCAAAAAAAATGTCTAGGGAACCATAGATGGTGCTAAAAATAATATACCCAAGTAAATAGAAGTTAAATACAAATATGTAGACGCTAATAAAAAATAATACAGGTCACTTTAGTTGTTTTAGGAAATAAACTAATTAAACTACATTAAGGACTCTACTGTCTGAAAGCATAACACATTTGAATCCAAGAAAATTAACAAGCCAGATATGCAAGCTAATAAGAAAACTGATAATCAACATTTTTTACAAGACTATTTGATTGAAGATGAACTTAAGTTCACAAAAAAATTATCAGATACCAATAACTTCTCAAGTAGAAAGCAACTGAAACATCTAAGCTGGGGGGAAAAGAAAAATCAAATTATATCAGCTTACAGTGGTGGAAGATCAGCATCTGTAGAAGATTCACTAAGCACATGCTCCAGCTCTTGTATACTCTGTTTTAGTTGGCGAGACAGTTTGTCTTGTGCTGGGAGTTTTGCAATGCTAGGATAATAAGCTCTAGCCACAAATAGTTGGTCTTTCAATTTCTTAACCATGGCGTCTTTCATAACTTCTCTATGTTCTTGTTGCCACAGACAGTAACTACCATATGTGAGTTCGCACGACTTTCCAGTTTCATCAGCAGAACTTGTCTTAGGGTGGGTGACTTGTTCAGTGCGACCGTGTTTAGGATTCTGAACTTTAGGAGTCTGTTACAGAACTTAAATTAGTTCAAAAAGCTACATGAACAATAACATATAAAATAACTTTTAAAGTCTGCCGGAAAGTACAAAGCTATGTAACTTGTATTATAACACTGAGAGACTGAGAGTTTGATTTGGTTGTTTATACACCTCTGATTTCCTGCGAGCCGATTAACTATTCGAGTGGAGCATTAGAGTTTCCTTTTTATGTTAGTACTTAGTCTGCTGTGAAAGTTATAGGAGATTATACTAGCTATACAAGATTCTGCCTACTAAATTTCTATCCCACCAAAAAAAATAAAAAATCTGCCCTCTTAAGATTGAACTATTGAACTATATGAGTCTCTCAGTCTCAGTCAATGGCTTAAATTGAACTATTCTGAGCAATTATGTGTTCAATAAATGACAATAATATATTCGTACATTAGAAGTTGGAGGTGATTGCAGGGCAGCATTAGTTGGTGGCGGCGGCGGCGCCTTGACACCTGAAAATTAATTAAAATTTAAAACAGTAAAAAAGGAAATGATTTTCAAGAAGGTATTAGGACATATGATATTGAATCGGTAGAAGCACACCTCTATGTTTTTCTTCATTGGTATTGATGATGCCATTCTTGTCTCCTAGAGAATAATTCTTCAGAACATCCTGACATGCAAAATCATCATTGATAAATGATAATCAATATTTAGCCACAACGCAACACATAAAAGATGTATTTACACCCCAATCCCACAACTTGTCAATCTGGAACAAGGAATTTATAAGATTTAAAACCTGGTGCACACAAGTGCGCCAATTTTTCCAATATAAAGAGGCCACTTTGACGTGGAACAATTTATTTGACGATTTTCGTCAATAATGGACGTGTCTTACTTTGAAATAATTTCTAAGGGTTAGGAACAAAGGCTTTACCAAAAACAAAGAGACAGATGTTTTGCGCCATTGGCAATGTGCAGTTTATGCAGTCCTTGGGAACATTTGGTTAGTTAAGATAGGATTACCTTGATACCTCTCAAGTCTCAACTAGGGGATGGGAATGGGTACATGGCATTCTTCTAATGTTTGTTTAAAAATAGCTTCCATTTCGAACAAACTTTGAGAATTGACATTTGGGAAGGTTTTGATGTATTGTTTATTTATATTTATATTCCACTGTTCTCTTATGTTTCTTTCTTTTTCTGTTCTAGAGGAATCTGTGTGACCGGTAATCTTTGGTTTTGCCCAAATTTTTCTAACATATTTTTGTTGTAATAAAAACCAAAAAACTATGCAATTTACAAGGCTGAGGTCTAAAGGTTGACATGAAACCCAAAAAACTTCCAATGATGACAATTACAGAATCATGATCAACATCAAGTTTTCCCTTCGATTACGTTAGGCAATAATTAAACAAGATAATCGATTTCCGTTATTTATATAAATATTTTCTCATACAAACTTCTAAATAAAGAAGTATAAAATTAACCACCAGAGTATTATGCAGAGAACCTTGGGAAGAGTTGGTTCAAACTTAGTGATCAGTTCCTTCACATGGCGTGATTTATCTCCCTGCGGAAGAAATTTACAAAAAATAATACATTATTTAAGGCTTTGGGAGGGGTAAGATATCCGTTTTTGAATGTTTGGTTCATACACCAACCATGTGTTTTGTTTGAACTTTATACTAATAACCTAGTAAAAGGATTAATTGTTTACCCATTTTTTATGCTTTGAGAATACCCATCAATGTTTGTGCATGCTAATTGAAAATTAGAAAAGTATTCACACATTTGACGATTTAAAAATTGACATTTTACTTGACTCTTGACTACAACTAAAACAGTGAGGCTACCGTGACACAGTATCCTGCAGAAGATTGCTAGAAGAAAAGGAAGGCTTATTTAAAATAGCTTGGGACTAAACCACCGTACCTCAGACTCATCCTCTTTATGGACAACATCAGGTATATCGTATCTTTCAACAACGTTTTGACTCTGATTTGGAAAATGACATAAGAGAAAGTGAGGGGAAAAAATGACAAACTCAACATGATAATTCTACATTAAGCTAGAAAATTTGTCACAAGTTCACATATACATTTGAATTAAATGCTTACCGAAGGAGTACTTCTCTGTTCATATATATATCCTGCATAAACAAAACAACAAATGGCAACTGTAAGAAAAAAAAACAATTTACAAAAAATACATAAATAAAGTGCAATGCTATTTAGCGCGAACACTATCATCACAACACAAACACATCACCAAAAAATAAAAACCAATCATAACAGTATTTGGCAGGATACAGGGAAGTTGCTCAATGAAAATGTAACCAGAAACAGTGCCTGAATCCGTGCAAGTTTTGTGCAAAATTCCATCATTACAAATAGTGTTTTTCATAAATAAATAAAGTTAGCAGAATATATTTTGTGACTGAAAGAAATTCAACTCAGAGATGGCATTTCATTACTACTACTACTACTACTACTACTACTACTACTTATAAATACATAACCAAGCAATTGTGCTAGAGTGGTTTATGAGCTCCACCAAAGAACATTTGTTCATGAGAACTTGAGTTCGATTCATAGGTGGAACAATTCTTAGTCGGACTTTACTTACCTCTCGGTTGAACTTCGGATTACCAGGGCTCCGTTTCCCTGGAAACCCAAAGGTTAACACCAAAAAAATACATAAATACATACAAAGCAAAAGAGACGAAAGTTTTGTAGCATCAACACTCCGGATCGCAGGCGTGTCTGATGTCTAACATGTGTCCGTGTCTGACACCGACACATGTGATTACATTCAATTCTGTCTTTCCTTAAATCACTGTTGTTGTCGACGTGTTAATGTCGTGTCACGTGTCCGTATTCGTGTCAATGCTTTGACGAAAGTATTGAATTCTACTATTCTACTGTATATATACCACAAACTAAATTATAAAAAAAATTATTTACATTAATAAATAAAAAAATAAAACAGAAAACAGACATTTATCACGTAATTAATCCGTAATTGATCAAACTTACAAATGCGCATTGAACTATCCTGAATTAAATTAAAAAGAGAAACAATTCGTAATTCACATTGATAACACGGATCTTCTAGAAGCATCAAAATTAAACGAATCAAACTTCAGCTTAAACAAAAACAAAAACTCAATTAACATTGGATCTAAACGCAATAATCATTACACATGATAATTGATGCGGATCTGAATCGATTACAGAATGTGATGAAAATGAAGAATTTGAATGATATAGATCTCAGTGAAAAAGAGCGAGATCAAGTACCAGAAGTGTGAAAACCGTTGTGGAGACCGAGAAGGAAGACGAGAGGAACGAGCATGGAGAGAATGACGAGACCGAGAACCGCAATGACGGGACCTCTCCACCGTCGTTTCGCGGGGACGCCGTACGATGATTGAACCGCGCCCAAACCACCGCTCTTCATCGTCGCTTTCTTCAATCTCTTTCTTTTTCTTTCTCTTTCTCTTTCTCTTTTTTATCACTCGCTTTTTCTACTTGTTTGTGTTTTGTGCTTTTTCTGTTTTTTGTTTTTATTATTTTTTGTTTTGTTTGATTGGTGATGATAATAATAATTAATAACTGGTTTTTGAAAATAATATAAAAATGTATAAATCAATCAACCGCTGAGTGAGGAAGTTAGTTTGCGTTGATCTGCCAACAATGGAAATAATATTGGATCTGGTCTGGTGGTACAAATGCATTATTTTTTAAACTTGGAAACTTACCTGTAAAAACCAACCATAGGATTAAATTCAAATTA
The DNA here is from genome assembly GCA_946800305.1 of Medicago arabica. NCBI lineage: Eukaryota > Viridiplantae > Streptophyta > Magnoliopsida > Fabales > Fabaceae > Medicago > Medicago arabica. The sequence goes on from OX326969.1 coordinate 38,430,169, forward strand.
ATATTATTCTATTATAAATTATTTTAAGTAGGAAACTTACCTGTAAAAGTTTCTAAAATAGAGATGCACATTTATTATTACAGAAAAGTAGGGATATGCATTTTCTCTTAATGTTTAAATTTATAAATATGATTTTCTTAAAAGGATGATCTATTTCTTCTTTGTTGAGTTCCAACTAATTTATTGAGAGATTATTTTGCATGGACCTTCATGTTAATTTATATTTTTTACCTTGTTAAATAATTAGAATTTATTCTGTGTACGTTTTTTAAGATGATTATGATTAAATTTAAATTTTTTAAGTGATTTGAACCTTTAAACAAAAATGATTTGATGATTATGATTGATTTAATGTAATTTTTTTACAAATGTTATCGATCTATATTCGTTAAATACATTTAGATAAGAAGCTTCGCTTATACACTATCAACCTTGTGGGATGATTGAAAAAATAAATATGAATGACAATGTCTGGAATCATACGTCTTTCATTCTTCAATTTCGTTTTGTGAGACAATGAGGGGTTAACAACAAGATCTATCTGTTGACAATCTTGCTAACATTCAATACGAGTGAGGCAATCCGACTAGAGTGTTGATGTTCTCACATCCATAGTTTCTTATAAACACATTGAAATGACCAAAAAACCTAGGGGTAGTTAACTATTGTCGGTTTTCTCTTTTGAAGTGAGCGGTAGTTAACTACCACTGAGTTTTTTTAGTCATTTCTATGTGTTTCTAAGAAACTATGGATGTGAAAACAACAACTTTCATCCGACTAAGTCCTTGAAAATATGTGTTTGATAAGCTAGTTATAATTAACTTAGTTCTAATAGCCAAATTTTATGAATATGGCGTGTCAATTTTTGAATTGCTATGAAAGGAGGCATCCGTTTAAATATTTGGGGTTGCCGGTTAGTGCTAATCTGGGTAGGTGGTTGCTTAGGAGCCTTTGTTGGATCATTTATCTAAGAAGTTGAATTCGTGGGGGCATAAGCATATTAGTCTTGGTGGGAGGATTGTTCTTATAAATTCCGTGTTAAATGCAATCCCGATTTTTTATCTATCCTTTCTTAAGATGTCAGTGAAGGTTTGGAAATTGGAAGAGGGTGGTTAGGATTCAACGTGAGTTCCTTTGAGGTGGAGTGGGGGGAGGAAAGAAGATTAATTGAGTGAAGTAGAATATTGTTTGTAATCCAAGAGTAAATGGTGGGTTAGGGGTGCGGGATGTGAAAGTGGTCAACTTAAGTTTCCTAGCTATGTGGAGATGGAGGTTGTTGTAATGGGAAAATGCTATTTGAAAGAAGGTGTTAGTAGAGAAATATGGTCAAAGGATTACCGGTTCAGTAGAGAATATTAAAATTCTATTTTAGCTATTAGAATATTAAAGTTAGTTACGATTAACTTATATATATTTTTGTTTAGTTTGTTGAACTTCTTCTAAGCTCTATATAAAGAGTAAAGAGTAAAGTATAATCATTTTTATTATCTTTTGTTACGATGTTGTTGGTCTTCTATATAGAGTTCAAAATGTCATACATAACAATGTTTTGTCTTTTAGGTCCATGAATATTGTCTTTACGAGGATTGATTTTGCAATCCAAAAAAATCTAGCGGCGCAGTTTGTTCCCGCTTGCCTTATATTCAAGTGTAAATAAGTTATATGAATATTAATATGATTTTGTTGATTAATCAATATAAAATCTGATAAATTATTCACTCTATCATTCGCTCAATCATATTCTATGAAGGGCTGCAAAGGATCCACCAAATAAATCATATTCTCAAAAGTTGGACTATGAAAAAATTACACCTTCCAATATCACAATACAATGTCCCTGCGATGGCACTATACCGATAGTACAAACCCCTATGAAAAACACAACATCCCAATACTGCTATTATTGGACCCTTCATTTGTTCTATGCTCCCTAGCTCTATCAATGATTCTATGTTGTTGTATTTCCTTTTTTGTGTGAACACAACTATAATTTTGTTTGGGACTAGCTTGTTAAAAAAAATAAAAATTGTTTGAGATTAGTGGCATGACACTAAATGTGAATGGATGCTTTTGACACAGAGAAAAATAGTTTAGCAAAAAGTAGATTTTAATGCTCGAGATTGAAACACGTGAGAAAACATGAGAGAGCACATTTGCACATTTGCATTTATAATTACAAAATCCTAAAATAAAAGTACAAAAGGAAAAGAAAAAAGAGAATACACTTACTTTGCTATTTTTTGGTGCAAGTCAAAAAACAAAATTGGGTAGCCTTTTGGTTTTGCAATTTTTGACCACATAATGCACTCGGTATTATTGCCCACACACCATATTACGCCTATCAGCTAACATTTTATTGTTGTTATTTTAATTTTGATGCAAAGCTATATAATATAAATAAATAATATTTATGTTAAATAGCAAGAGCACAAGTCAAAAGCACTTTCTATGTGGTCCCTTTTTCAACTGCCATATTTATGCAATGCAAACAAACACACCCGTATTGCGTTAAGTTTTCTCATAACAATGAAAACAAATTTCAGTACAAAAACACAACAGGCCAAGTCCTCCCTTCCCCTCTTTTTAACTTCTTTGCTGTTCAACTTTTGCCTAATATAGCTTTAATTTTCATCAAATTCACATGGTATCAAAAATTAAACCTTTTTATTACTTTTTTTATATCTACACCACATGATTTCTGTAAAATGGAGCTTTGTCTCATGCTCACTATGATGTAGCAATGGAGGGTTAGAGCCTATAAATTGAGAACAAGATATCAAAGAAAGGAAGGGACACATAGGAGACAAAAAAACAAAAGAGTGAGAAAAGGTAGAACGTAGAAACTAAAGACCTTAAGCCAAATACATTACCACCCCCATTTTATTTTATTTTATTTTATCATCATCAACTACCACAAACCCTCCATAGTTCAACCGTTCATAATTTCAACTCCAAAAATCTTTCTATTACCTCAAAACAACATAAAAACATATAAACATAGAAAGAGGTGGTGTAGAGAGAGAGGTGCAGCCTCCCCCAATACCGGGGAAACCTCGCTCACCCTCATTGCTTCTGTCTCCCCTTCAAGTCTATCGCTTTTTAAGATTAATTGCAATTTCAGTCTCCTCATTTGATCAATTTATGAATTTTGGTCCCCTAATTCCTAAATCCGTTATTTTGATCATTGTTTTTCTAAATTTTAAAAATTGAAATCAACATTTCAATTGACGCTGACATGGCACAATCTTAGATGACGTGGCACAAAACTTTGTACACACGTGATGCCACATCATATTAAAAGGGTTGTATTAGAATGTGGATGCATTAAAAGGAAAAACATCATAATTCAACATGATGAGCTTTGAGTGGTTTTCTTGTATTCTCATGGGTTGTAAGTTTGGGGTCGCTGTTTGTTTTAATTGCAGAGTAATGTTTGGTGTTTTTTAGATTGTGAGTTAGGGTTCATAAATGTTTGAGGAAGAGATAAGAAAGGGTTAAGATTATGGTTTATACGTGTTGATGGGGATTCCTACTAAATGATTTTACAAAATGTTTTTTTTTACTTAGTTAATAAGTTTTTAATTAATGATTATAAAATTTAAAAATAGTAGTATTATTTGAAGTTTAATATGACATGGCATCAATGTGTGTAAAAAGTTTAGTGCCATATTATTTAAAACTATGTCAATTGTGATGTTTGATCCAATTTAAAAAATTAGAAAAATCAAATGACCAAAATTGTAGATTTAAAAACCAGAGGACCAAAATTCAGAAATTGATTAAATGGGGGACCAAAATTGCAATTAAGTCTACTTTTTATTGTTTTTCATATAGGTTTCATCTATCAAAGATAATCACATCTAAAACGTGTGTCGTAAACTATACAATTTTTATGTTTTTAGTCCTTAATTTGTGTTAGCTCTTGCAAAATTTATTTATATCGAAATTTTCTCTCTAACTTTAGCTCCTAATCACTTAAACTTTTTCTAATCAATAATAAATACTATGATTTAGCACATTAATGATTGGACGAGATGATAAGTCTTTTAAAGGGTGCGTTTGTTTCAGCTTAAAAAAAAATAGATTCTGTGTCAAAAGAATTTAGAGAATTTTTTTTAGAGATTTTAAAAAAAAAATCTGAAGTTATTTGTGTTTGCCTACTATCTATGAAAATTCATTTAAAAAAAAAAAATGAATTCTAACATGTACATGTGTTATCTCCTTGTTGTTGAAAAAAATAGATTTTGAGAAAAGCTAATCCTAATAGCTTTTCATTTTAGAATCAAAATAGATTTTTTTGATAAAATGAATTTTCTAAAAATCCTAAACAAACACTTAAAGATGAAAAAAGTGTTTTTTTAAAGGAAGAAATAGATTTTTGTTGGAAAAAATCTGAAACAAACGGGCTTCAAATTTAACTAGAGATCTTAAGTTCGAATTTATCATTAGAATGTAACTATGTTCAATCTCTTGAGAAAGCTTTTGCTATTGCTCTCATACTAACTCGAGATATTAGTTTAACTCGAGATATTAGTTTCTAGTTGTGTGCAAAGTGGTTATCGCACTACAAAGGTTTAACAAACTTTCAGGTGGTTGAGAAGAGAAAATATGGGAGTAAGGCTTTTATTTTTTTTATTTTTTTTTTGTGAATAGTGGGTTACTTTGTGAAGTGTTTTTTATGCTCTTGATAAAGCAAATTAATGATCAATACAAGAAAATGGATTAATGATCCAACATTTAAATATTCAAATGGTATCTACTCTTTTTCAGCTATCTCTAGCTTCAGAGTTTGATAAATCTTAAGTCATTTTTGTTGTTTCTTTTAGTCCACAATTTTTGTTGTTAATCATGTAAAATTAAATAAAAATAAAATTAACTTGCTTTCTATAAAATACAAGAAAACGTACAATTCACATAGAAAAAACTCACCACAAAAAAATAGATATCTTAACTCCACGTATTCTTTGTTTTTCCTTTTCTTCTCTGCTAACTTGCTGTAGAGTATGTAAAACCATATACAGACCTTGCGGAGTGTCAACTTTGAATGCATTTTTAGATTATTTTTCAATTGTGATTCGTAAAAGTGTTGAGTAAATAAGTTTACGCTTTTGTTTACCATTCACCTTTTTTTTAAGGAAAAAAAAAAGAGTAAAATTATACTAAATTAGTTCGTAAATGTAGAGTAGAACCGTTTGATTTAATCCTGAGAACTAAAAAAATATATATAATAGTAATAAAATTTACTAATAATTACTGTTAGTTTTACAAATATATTTTATAGCATAGTGAACTAATTTTCTTTTAAGTCGTAGTATATTATTTATTGTGATTAAAAATAAAGGAAATTTGCTACTCTTCCTCCTTACCACTTAATGGTGGACCATGAGCTTGATTGGTTAGGTCACTTTGACAGAATAGTTAATCATGATAGCAAAGAAAGGCTAAATGCCCACACCATGTAAGGTATTTATGCTTAATATTGTTGATTCACTACTGATCGATTTACAATAGTAGTGAACCCACCTGCGGTCCCCATAGGAAGTTGTCATGGTTTGTAGGGGTTGGCCAGAAGGAATGAATTTCTTTCTTCTTTTCAAAATTTTCAGGTGGTTTGATTGAGTTTGCCTTGAGAGGATTTTGTCCAGGTACAACTTGGTTGGAGATGTTTTTATTCTGGGTAAAGAGAGACAAACTTGGGAACCAATTTGGCTTTGTTAGGTTTAGGGGTGTGAGAGATGTTGCGGCTGAGCTACTTGGAAGGTCATGTCATATGAGATTTGGATTTAGGATTTTAAGTCGAGCTTCAATATGCCTAGCTAGGTTTGGCATATTCTCTCCCAAAGCACAATTCCTCTCTTCAGGTGGTCCTTGTCGACCTCTCAATAGGTTCAAACCACTTGAGCTTTGTTTGAGAGTTTGGAGGTGAGCGGAAGAGTGTTTTGGAGGGTGAAAAGTACTGAGAAAAATGGAAAAATCTTTCACATTTTTTTGAAAGAGTATTTTTTTTTTTTAGAATGATAAACTAATGTTTATAATTTATATATTTTTAATATTAAGAATATTATAACAACATAGATTAAATTTGAATAATTCATATAAACCTTTCAAAACACTCGTTCAATACAACTTTTTAGTTCCCAGATAGGAGAGTTTTGTATTACGAAAAAAATAAATTAAACCCTCAAAGTCCCCCTCCCAATATCCTCTATTCTTCCACATGTTCCTTCCTCTTTTTTTTTTCTTCTTTTCAAAACACTCCCCTCACTTTCCTCCAAACTCGCAAACAAAGTCTTGCGAATAATAAATTTGTTTTTCATGTTCAAGAGTGAGGCCTTTCTTTATTTCCCCACTTTGACAACATTATCAAATTTGATGGATCGGTTTGGTTAAACAACTTATTTGCAGGTTATAACACAAACACCTATCATGATAAATGTGGTGGATTAATATTTTAATTAATCAATTATGGATTGACAATAATCAATTATTATAAGTTAATATTATATTATAAATTATGGTCTATTGTGTTAAGCACTAATTCGTTGATGAATATGTGTGATTGGACTATTCTTTCTAAATGGACCGTGATGAGTTGGACCATTTAGCTAAGCTCAATGAGAGGTCCCTGCCCCCAGCCGTTTAGCTATTTAAACGTCATCTCATCAGACGGTTAATCATTCTCAACACTATGAAAAAAAAAAAACATACAGCTAGACAGAATGAGGGTAGTCATTCCTCTTATATTTGGTTGGCAGTTATCCTTGATCAACAATTATAAAAGTACACAATTTCGTATTCCTTCTTTACTATAAATGATATGCTATAATTAGTATCTAATGATTCATGACTAAGTCTTAGATTTTTATCAATTGGTATCAGAGCCAATTAGATACATTTTATGGCTATTGTTTTGGTTTAATATTGAGTAGCTATCATTCTGTCATCGAGCGTGATTTTGGCTGAATCGTATGAACCTGTTCTTTTGTGTCTAATTTGTGGTTCATCATAATCATTCTTTGATGGCTATTTTTTGAACAAATACAAATATGGATTATTGTTCTATGTTAGAAGTACATGACGGTAAACGTTTATTTTTGGTACGTGCTTCTAATTATTTTTAATCCTCTCAAGAAATTATGTTGCTATCCTTTCACAAAAACCACAACTCAAACGATCCTCTGTGGTGTTCTAAATTGCTGTGTTTTTTTTTAAATTTTAAAACCCTAATATATGGCTTTAATTCTCAATCTGAATGCCAGAATTGTTTTAAGGATTTTATGAATAATATCATGTGGTAACCAACTGTACTTTCGTGTTTGAAATATTCAATCTGTTCGGCGATCAAACCCTTAGAATCCCCAATTAAGATTTGCCAAGAACCCTAATTTCTCAACCTCTTGTTGTATCAATAATTCTCAAAATTGATACGTGTTCTCCCTTTGTCTCTCAATCGCGATTAAACGCCTTTTGATCGTCGATTTCCGCTGCATAAATCACCAGATTGCATCGGGTTAAACACGGGTCGAAAACGACCCGTTTCTTTGTTTTCCGGACGAAGAAGAACCGGATTTTTTCTCAGTAAAAAAAATAATAATAATAAAATAATAATAATAATAAATAAATAAAATAAAAACCGCTGGAAAATGGGAATGCTAAGATTCCAAACTTTATTTCCTCTAAATGCCAAATAAATGTTATTTACTATTCTTATAATTTTGGCACATTATTTTCAAATTATTTTGACAATTATAAATATTTTATATATTATTATTTGGGAAATAAATTGTTTCCTAAAATATCATATTCTCTTATGAAAAGATTTCGAACTCTTATTTGACTTTTTTGAGAAATCTCATTCTTTTGAACTTGAATTTTTTTAAACTGAGATTAATTGATGTGTCTTTGAGGGATTTTAAATCCATAATTGACTAGTAAATGTTATATTATTCTTGATGCGCGGAATTCAAAATTTTTGTTAAATCTTAAAAGGATCATTGAGAATAATTTCTTTTAAAATCATATATTCTCAATATTTGAGCTTAAACTATTTTAAAAATTCTCTCTTATATTAGTAACACTAACTATTTAATCAATTAAAATATTACTATTGTGTATATATAGAAGGCTCAATTTTATTAATTTTAATGCCAAATATAATTAATTTAAATTTTACGATTTTAAATATTCTTGGCATTATAAATATTCTAATATAATATATTCTTTAATTCATATTGTCTTAGCATAAATATCCAAAGTTTACTAATTGATCATTCTTCTGGCGACATATTTAAACTTAGACATTTGTCTCTATTCTTGTCACAAATTGATTTAAAGAGTCCTAATAATATTTTGTTTTCAAAATGAGTATAGTGAGTTGTATAGTTTATATGTCATTTGTATTAATTGAATATAAAATTGGCATATTTCTCTTTAATATACATCATGCTTTCTACTATACTCTAATCTAAACTTGTAACTTATTACTCTAAATATGTGACGAATACTATTAACTCTCTAATTGCATGTCTTGTCGCATTTAAATATTTAGATCAAAACAATATTAAACTATATATAGTGAATGATGCATTCTTGCATTCCTTTTAATGCTAAAATTTTAATTATTATGAATTAAAATTTGTACGCCTCTTTGTTGTTTATCTGTTAAATATTATCAAAACAACATATTAAGAATTCAGACAATTTTAAATCATCCTTACAATTGAACACTTATATAAATCATAATGATTTATAATTGGAGTCTCTTATATGTTTAGTTATAATGACTTATTCTCTATTCATTATTATTTTGAAATGATTATATTATAAGATTTTTCTCGTTAAGTCATCAAAAGTCATTGGCTCTAAGTATAAGGATGAATGTCACTGCGAGGTAAGTCTTGATTTAATTATTTTATCCTCTTGTGACTTATCGTATATTATTGCACATATGAAAATATTTATTCATTTTTCTCTTTTGTTGTGCAATTTTGATATCCTATATAGAAGTGAAATCCCTTTTTCCAGAATATTCTACATAGAACTCTATAATTCTTATATATTTTTACTATAATACTCCATTTTGTATTTATATTCTAATTCTAATTTATAGTGGAAGTATTAAAAAAATTTATTCTAAGAGTTCTAATCTGAATAAAATAGAAAACTAATGGACACACTTGTATTCTAAATAATAACTCTTGTTATTATACTATTTCATATAAATAAATTCTAAAGTCATATTTATGATGTGCTAATTTAAAATATTGTTAAGCATGTCTTTCTATTTTTTGAATTTGAATATGACCGAAGTTGAGTAAATTAAGTATAATTGTTTATGCATGATATTATTTTATCATATTCTCTTAAGCATAAACTTTATTGATTTGTGTAATTGTAATCTCACCTATCGTGGATATAATTATGCAAATTTTCTTAAATAGATTAGCATTATATTGGTGACAGTCATATCCTATCGGTGTGTTGTTGTTAATATAATTGTTATTATTCAATGTACCTTAATTTTATACTTATGTCAAATATAATTAGAGTACCCTATCAATATTTAAAATTTTTGAGGCATAAGAATTGTACATTGTGATGATATAGTTATTACTTATTATCCTTAAGATTTTTGAATGGGATTACAATAAGTAAGTTACTTTGTTAAAAGTCATGTATAAAACTATATAGATTTTGCAATCCAATATCATTCTATTTTTAAATTAAATTTCTACTTAAATGTTATTTTTATATATATAAATATTTTGGATTGCTACTATCCCCTTGTTATGTGAGTGACGGACATACCCTATCGGTGTGACGTTACTTAACATATCATTTTGTGATAGAGAAATTGTTGAATATTTTATTTAAAATATCTTTCAAACTTTTTAATTCAACTAACATTATATATTCTCTATCAAATGGGAGAATCCTTGCTATGTATTGTGTAACGTGATGGACATTACCCTATTGGTATGACATTACTTAACATAATCATTCTTTTGTGGGTAAGAAAAATACCTTATTAGTTTAACTATCATTCTCCACCAAGTGGAAAAAATATCATTCTTTAACAAGCGAGGAAAAATTCTACATGTCAATTAACTATATCTCATAAACAAATATATTTATTTGTTGTTTCATACTTCTAGATATAAAATTATTGTAGAGACTTATATTGAGGATATTAATTATATTCTTTGCTCATAAATTATAACACACTTCCATATCCTATTTAATTTTACCATTTTAGCTATATTTATACATATCTATATTATTGCTATTCTTTAATACTTATGGAAGTTTATGACTATTTTATCTTATATCCTCAATAATAATAAAATATAAGTTTCGTGTATTTCCGCTGCGTGTAACCTGATTTTTTTTCAAATGTGTGGAAGTATAATTGTAGCATTTGAGATTTGAGTGAGTTACTAAAATTGTATATATAGTCTCAGATCCTATGATTTAATATTAGAGACTTAACTATATATTCTCACATCCTATTTTATAAGACTAGAGACTTAATCTCACTCATATGATGATAAACCTTTTATATAATCATCATACTCTATCATACAAAGGTTACTATATTTATAAAATTATTTGAAATTTTAATTTTGAAAAGGAGATATTGTGTTATAAAATTCTTAAATGAAAATTTACATTCTCCTTAATTCTAAATGCAGAATATGTGGTTAACTACGAAACCCAATTCTTAATAATATCTCTCATTAATAAATACATAAGGTTTCATACTATAATGGAGTTACCACTTGTGTTAATAATTCTGCTATACCCATGTGCAAAATATGTGGTTGAGTTCATGAAAGTCTATTAGTTGAGTTAAAATTATATAACCACTTATGTTGATAATCTTGCACTCATGTATCCCATTGTTAAATTGAACATTGCATTATTAAAATATTTCTATATATCAGTGATGACTAATGAGAATCCCACTTACTCTTATTTATATATACGTGAGATCAGTGGGAGTGTGTACACAACACTATATACTACGAGCTCAAATGAGAAATCTCACTCTTGTTGATCAAGAGAAATGTGTACACAATATTATATACATACAATTTAAAATTCCCGTCATTGCCATATACTCTTGTGCACACTATAAAATATGGCATAGTTCAAGAGACTTTAAACTCTAGTCTCATTCTATTATATTGAGATATATAATAAAATTCTTTTAATCTCAATAAGCATCATAATTGGATGATCAAGTCAACTTTGTTGGAATATGCACAATAACCTCTCAGCATGCAAATATATATTGTGCTTCTCTTTTACCAATATTCCACATTTTATAAGGTCATAAACAATAAGTACAATGTACAACATCAATACTCCTATCGAGTATGATATTGTGTTTTTGAAGTACTTATAAACTGAGATAATCATAAATGTTCGTTCATTATAGACATTCCAGTGGCCACATTAATCCACATTTTATTTTCTTTGAACTGAGTGTCTATGTTGATCCAATTTGGAGATTCTTGAATTTCCTATTTTCTAATGGATTTTCATAGTCATTTTTTTTTGTTGCTAAAACTTGGATTAATTGAATGTCAAATAACATTGATTGATTTTGACTAAATGTAATTACACTCTCTTAATAGGCTATCCCTATAAGTAATTACTATTTTTACACCTATATGGATATATGACTTTTTTATAAAATTGAAAACTCACTGGCAGAACTACTAACCACAAACTTATATATGTGAGTATTATAACTCATAATGATTTGATCAAGTCTATGATATTTTGGGTTAGTGGGAGTTTGTTATAGCATTTCTAAAATGTTTGGGCCATTCTTTAATGACACATTCTTTTTAATTCAAATGTGTCACTATAAATTCATCATTTGTTAGAAAAGTGAGTCTTTGACCTGTATGATTTGTTTTCCCTATCGGATTCAATTTCTGCAGCATTAAAGCTTACTTCTCTTTTGAAGGATTAATGCTTTGACCATACATATAAATTATTCTTTATGATAAGTAATGAAATTTTATATTCTTTTGTAATTGAGTATTGTCATCCAAGTGGGAGAATGTTGGATTAATATTTTAATTAATCAATTATGGATTGACAATAATCAATTATTATAAGTTAATATTATATTATAAATTATGGTCTATTGTGTTAAGCACTAATTAGTTGATGAATATGTGTGATTGGGCTATTCTTTCTAAATGGACCGTGATGAGTTTGACCATTTAGCTAAGCCCAATGAGAGGTCCCTGCCCCCAGCCGTTTAACTATTTAAACGTCATCTCATCAGACGGTTAATCATTCTCAACACTGTGAAAAGAAAAAAAAAACCTACAGCTAGACGGAATGAGGATAATCATTCCTCTTATATTTGGTTGGCAGTTATCCTTGATCAACAATTATAAAGGTACACAATTTCGTATTCCTTCTTTACTATCAATGATATGCTATAATTAGTATCTGATGATTCATGGCTAAGTCTTAGATTTTTATCAAAACGTGTGTGTGTAAACTTACATAAACTATTTTTATATAATAAAAAAGAAATAAATTATTTCGTATATGTTATAAGTTGTTTCTATAAGCTATATTGGAGAACTAATGAAAATAAGCCTAAAAAATCTTGTGAAAATTATCATAAGCGTCATAAGTTCGTTCAAACAATTTTACAAAACTTACGTTAGTAGATAAACTCAAATAAGTCCATCAAAGCACACCTTATTTGTTTTTACTACTTTTTCTTCCCCAAATTATCTGTTTTTGTTTGATTTAAATATAACTAATTGTCACTCATAGACATAGTCACTCATAGACATAGACCCATAGTCTATGTAAATGTGGTGTATTTAACTATTTGACGAAAATATACACTTAAGACTTTCATATGTGAATCATCTCATTCACTTTAAGCTCATTGCACCTTCAAACTCTCTATCTCTCTCTTACTCTCATTCTCTCTCTTCATTAAAAATAAAAAATATATTATCGAGAGGGAGATTAAGAGAGATATAAGGAATTAGGAGGGAGCATGAAAAAAAGTGAAGGAGAAGATCAAATTCAATGAATTTCACAATAAATACACTTATTAATTAATGTCACAATATTTATGTTCTTGTATTCTAAGGGGTGTATTAAATTAAGATTTTAAAAGACAATTTTCGCATGAAAAAGTTTAGTGAATTTTAAAAGAGTATGCAAGATTTCAATAACTTTTAAAATTTTAAAAGATTCAGAGTTGTAATTTGGATGTCAATCGATTTATATGCAAGATTTTATAAGATTTTAAAGGATTTATATCAAGATATTAATTGTGTTTTTCCTGGATGCTTATAGGATGTTTTTTTTTATTTTTTTAACAGTGTGTATTACACTCCACTATTAACTTAGCATTTAACAACAATCCTAATCAGTCTTGAAATAACATTAATATATTGGGTATGATTCGAACCTACAACTTTTAAGCATTTAACGTGAGTACCAAACCACTTGATGTTTTTATGATATTATTTGGCTTCCACTACATGATATCAAATATTAAACTCCCTTTTCAAAAGACCAATTAATTCTTTTTTTTTTTCAAACGGTTTCGAACCCTTTTTACCCCTTTCTCCTTCGCAAACTAAACCCAAAATTTGCGGATTTCATCCATTTCTTCCCCTTTTTCCTACGACATATGTCTTGAAAAATGAAAATGTAGGTGACCTTATAGGCTCATTGTTTAAATTTGTAGGTGACCTTATAGGCTCATTGTTTAGATTTTGTATGACGCTTATTGTTTAAATTTTGCTCATAGTTTAGATTTTGTGCATTTTGTTCATTGTAGTCTTTATTGAAATGTTATACATAATATATTTAAACATGTCCACAACTAATAATATAATCAACCTGATGCTTATATATGAAAATCGAAACAAACCCGTGCATCGCACGGGTAAGGGTCTAGTTTTATTAAGTCTTTAGTAATTTAACCTAATATTTTCCCTCTTATTTGCTGTATTAGGTTAGCAGTAATTTAACATAACAAATTCTATATAAAAAAATGCATCGCACCAATTTCATTCATATCCTCTTGCCTTTTTTTTTTACAATATTTTGTACACTTATTTAATACTAAAAAATGCATCTTACCAATTTCATTCTTATCATGTTGCCTTTTTTTTTGACAATATTTTATACACTTATTTAATACTAAAAAAATGCATCACACCAATTTCATTTCTATCATATTGCCTTTTTTTTTGACAATATTTTTGTACACTTATGCCTTTTTTTCCTTTTTATTTTGACAATATTTTGTACACTTATGCCTTTTTTTTCCTTTTTATTTTGACAATATTTTGTACACTTATGCCTTTTTTTTTTACAATATTCTTTACACTTATTTAATACAAAAAAATGCATCGCACCAATTTTATTCCTGTCATGTTGCCTTTTTTTCTTTGACAATATTTTGTACACTTATTTAATACGTTTACAAACAAAATACCCTAATTTCCATGCAAACTCGGCAACTCTAATTTCCATGTAAACTTGGCTATATATACCAAGCCCTAAACCGAGGTAAATTTCACACACAACACAATAATCATATATTTAACTGATAACTGGAAGGACGTGACCTTACAACTTTCCTCTCATACCACTGCTTAACTGGTAACTTAGTTCAATTTTGATTTTTTTTTCTCCATTTTTTTGAGATGTTTACACCAATTTTGGTAGTCTTCCTTATTTAATACTAAAAAAATGCATCGCACTAATTTCATTCATATCATGTTGCCTTTTCATCGATGGGAAGCTAAGTTGCAAGAGATGCATTTCAACGAAGACAATTTCCTTTGACTGTATCATTTGCAATGACAATTAACAAAAGTCAAGGACATTCACTTAAACATGTTGGTGTATATCTACCAACACCTGTATTTTCTCACGGACAGTTGTATGTTGCTATTTCAAGAGTTGCATCCATAGAAGAACTAAAGATATTGATCACAAATGAAGATGATGAAGATACCAATGTGACGTCTAACGTCGTATATGAGGAAATATTTCACAATGTGTGATAAAACTACATACCAATGTACTAAAAATTTCATATTTCTCTTACCGAATTATTGATATGATTACAGATTATGAAGAGTTTTATTTTGTCTTATTTTATCTACTATGAATTATCATTGTTATTTTTTTCACCGTTACCAATTATATATATTACATTTTATGATTCATATGTCAATCCCTTAATGATAAATCCGTGCGTCGCACGGTCAAAAATCTAGTTATTATTAAATAAATCGTTAGCATATTGTCGTGGAGCATATAGTCCTGACTTCTAGTCATAAAAGTCCATGCTGACCAGTTTTTACATTGTTTTTTATTTATCGATTTTCTTTTGAAACCGGAGGTCCCAGGTTGTGGGTGGCGGCTTCAACTTTGGTTGGCCTTATAATTCATTTTATGTCATATAATATATGTTGAGATCCATTCTTCATTTGTACTAAAAACAAATCCATTGAAGTAGATCTAACTTCTAAAGTATATCAGATAAAAAACTTTTAAAGTATCGATGCAAATAATTCATGAATTATACACTCAGTCGGTTCCACTCAACTAATTTTTTTCTTCGGTCAAAATTACTTATCATATTTGTTGACTTGGCTTTTAGTGTTTGAATTATTTGAAATGAACGTAACAATAATTTTTTTCTTCGTCAAAATTACTTATCATATTTGCTGAATTGACTCTTGGTGTTTGGATTATTTGAAATGAACGTAACAACAAGTTATTTAATAATAAAGAAGACTCTATTATTCAGCTTCTAGATGAAGTAAAATATTACTCTTTATGATGATTGAAAGCTAAAAAGACTACTTTTGTGTTCAGGAAACATTTGTGGTGATCGAGCCCTTTATCGTGTTTAGGCATTGGTTAGTCCATTTTTTGTACCTAGTTTCCGATTACTTGTAAATTTTTAATGGTCTTCTTATGTTAAGACTGTGCATCAGGTTTAATATAATTTATTTTTGTTTGTTAATTTTTTTTTATCATATCTGCCGAATACATTTTTGTTGTTGCTTAAGTCTAACCATTTCAACTTTATCTTTAATTATCTATATGCCTAGACATAAAGGCTATATTATTTTATGGTGACCTTTTCACCTTGCAACATCCATACTAAACTATCTAAAATATTTAACATGTATATTAAACTTGACACTGAATACATTAAAATTATAACATACTTTTTTTTACATAGCTCATTCATCCGATAATGCATTAACTGATTTGTATAAAGTACAATAACAACACGTACATTACTTACGAGTACAAGTGATGAAACAATATCCTAATACATAATACAAAACATACGACATTATATAAATACAAAACTATGCGCATAAATAGCCAACTTCTTATGTTTTCCTTCAACACGAATCTTCCTGCTTACGAGCAACCTGTTTATCTGAAATAAAAACAAAAGAGATTGTGGTGTTACAGATATCTCAGTGAGTTCCACCTTAGGGGCAACCTGTTTACCTGAAATAAAAACAAAAGGGATTGTGATGAGACATAATATCTCGGTGAATTCCACCTATCCTAGATTGCAGACAATCTCGAGGAGCCTATGATCGTCATCTGTCCGCACATAAACCTATTTTAAAATTTACTGTTATGTTCTGCATATTTTAGCGATTGAGGAAAATCTAGAACTATTAACTGTAATAGGAACAATACTACTGCAATAAAAATTTAGTTACATCCCATAAAAACATTGAGAACACCACTATAATAGGAACATGATAATATTTAATATTAAAAGAGTTTATTCCAATCTTATTCATAAAAAAATTTGATCATAGTAAATACAATTAGGTGCAGGATAAAAACGGATACTCGAGGACGTTAATATTCGTTTTTCGTCAATAATAATAAATTAAATAAATGAGGAAAAGAATGCCAAAAGAAAACAAATAATATATGGTCAAGCCAACGCAAATAATAGTACTATTATTCAACATGTGATACCTGGTCAAGTACGGCGTTTTCAGTTTATTAATTTTCAATGATTAAGATGTTAGTATAATGTCAAGAGCTAAAATCATAGAGAAAATAAATGTACTTATTTTCTTGGATGTAACCTACCAACTCAAGTTTTTTTTTGAAGTACCTACCATCTCAAGTTAAAACTCTTATGAATTAATTAACCGAATTAACATTGGTGACGTTTATTCAGCAAAAATGTTTGACTCAAGAGTCCAATAATGTTATGGCCAAAGCAACCAACAAATATTATATTGTGAGTATATCTATATCATATGTATATGTATAAATATAGCAAGCAGAACAAAGTTAATAGTAGAAGTTAAGGACAACACTAAGAAAAGGAAACAAGCACTATCAATCACAGAAAAGAGTGTCCAAATGGCTGAAGGAAAAGGAAGAGTTTGTGTAACTGGAGGTACAGGTTTTCTTGGTTCATGGATTATCAAGAGTCTTCTTGAAAATGGATACTCTGTTAATACCACTATTAGAGCTGATCCAGGTGAATTACCCTTTTTATTTTAATATTTTCACAAAAGAAATGTGTCTTTAATTAACTATACTGTGTGTTTGGTTTGTGGAATATGGGAAGAATCAAAACTATTTTTTATTTAACCTTTTTGTTTAACTTGACCAGGTTTTACTCTATTTGTGAATGGTTATTAGTCTTGATTTGGGTTCTTACTTCTAATGGTTGTTTCTGTACTCTTTCGAGTGACTCAGTATGTATTTGAGTTCACGGTAAATTTAGCTAAAATCACCATGTATCACTGTAATTGTTGTAAAATTTGTACTTTAAATTAAATTAGCAAAGAAGTTACACTCCCATTATAATTTTGTCAAATTCACCATAATTTTAAACATGCTCTTGGAAACAACGTGTGCTAAGTTTTTGGTATAACTTTTTAATAATTGATTCATTTCGCTTATAAAGGAAAAGTGATAAAATATGTAACTTTGGTGCTAGGCCAAAAAATTTATCGACTTAGAACATTTTCTGCCTCTCAAGCTAAATCTGAGTCATTGAATTAATCTAACAACAGAGAGCATTATATCTCTTTGTTAGATGAATCCAACGACGGATGTTAGGCTAGAGAAATTTCAAAGGATTTGGTACTAAGTTTGTATCAGATTTTCTAAAAACATTTAAACATAGTTCACTTCATTTCAAACTCAAATATTACCAAATCAACTTCTCAAAAATCAAAATTATTTTATATACACTAGTCCAAACAAATGCGTATAATTTTCTATGCTTTTACATTAACAGAACGTAAGAGGGATGTTAGCTTCCTGACAAATCTACCCGGTGCATCCGAAAAGCTACATTTCTTCAACGCCGATCTAAGCAACCCAGACAGTTTCGCTGCAGCAATCGAAGGCTGTGTCGGAATATTCCACACCGCTTCACCAATTGACTTCGCCGTTAGTGAACCAGAAGAAATAGTGACAAAAAGAACCGTCGATGGTGCATTAGGCATTTTAAAAGCATGTGTGAATTCAAAGACAGTGAAGAGATTTATATACACTTCAAGTGGTTCTGCTGTTTCATTCAATGGAAAAGACAAAGATGTGTTGGATGAGAGTGATTGGAGTGATGTTGATTTGCTTAGAAGTGTTAAGCCATTTGGCTGGAATTATGCTGTTTCTAAGACTTTGGCTGAGAAAGCTGTTCTTGAATTCGGCAAACAAAATGGGATTGATGTTGTTACTTTGATTCTTCCTTTTATTGTTGGTCGTTTTGTTTGCCCTAAGCTTCCTGATTCTATTGAGAAAGCTCTTGTTTTGGTATTAGGTATGAATTTTGCACCTTATTCTATTCATGTTTCTTTACTTTTTTTTCTTGTTCATAAATTATGACTTATTTGAGTTTACTTATGATACCGGCGTTTCAATCATGAAATCGTCAATAAAGATTGAACAAGTCACGTTTCAACTTCGATAAATCAATTTAAAACCTAAACTCGGAATATGAACGTTCGATCTTTATCCAACGACTTTGATCTCGGAATATGAACTGCATGTATTATATATGCTCACTACTTTATATGCTCACTACTTTATAAATACCTAAGTGAAAAGAAATTGATGTGCAGGCAAAAAAGAACAAATTGGTGTGACACGTTTCCACATGGTACATGTTGATGATGTAGCTAGAGCACATATATATCTACTTGAGAATTCTGTTCCAGGAGGTAGATACAATTGCTCACCATTCATTGTACCTATTGAAGAGATGTCTCAACTTCTTTCAGCCAAATATCCAGAATATCAAATACTAACAATAGAGTAAGTTCTATTATTTAATTTTCATCTCCATGTATAAAAAATGATTCATTATAAATTTGATCTCTTTCTTGTTATTGTATAACTAACATTTTTTTTTGTTCTTTTAGTGAGTTGAAGGAAATTAAAGGTGCAAGGTTACCACATTTGAACACGAAGAAACTCGTGGATGCTGGTTTCGAATTTAAGTACACTATCGAAGATATGTTCGACGATGCAATTGAATGTTGCAAGGAGAAAGGCTATCTCTAAGCATGTGTTTGAAAATTTCATGTTGTAATCTATTTTAGTCATAAAGTTGAGAATACAATAATGTGCCTAAGATCAATGACGGCTAATGAGATGTACAAGTTTATGCATTAAGTTATTTGTGATGAATCAACTAATGAAATAATCAGTTTATTTTAATGAATACTAAGCCATTTAATATACAAAAGTTCAAGTTATTACTCGTGAAAATCAAATTGAAGTTAATTTTGCAATTGAATTGCCACGATGAATAAATTTATAAGCCTTCAAATTTATACTACCAAAATGTGCTAACATTAACATGGAGGCAGGCCATAGCAAAAATAAACCAAACTTTAATACATGACAAAAAATTAGCATGAATATTAAAACATCACAACATTTCATGTGTGAGATAATCGATTCTAGATGTCTCTCAAATATAACTCAGATGAGAAAAAACTGGTAAGATATTTAATATGTTGAACATAGATTCAAAAAAAATATTTTTCATGTACGGATCCGTTCCTAACTTTCTTAGTTTAGTAAAAAAATTCCTCCAGGGATTCAAACCCAAACCATGTTAGTTACTTCAAAGTATTTTAACCATCAAGCCACTTGCCGTTTTTATGATATTATTTGCTTCTACTACATGATATCCAATATTAAACTCCCTTTTTATAAAACAATTAATTTCTTTTTCTTTTTTTCCAAACGGTTTCAAACCCTTTTTTCTCCTTTCTCCTTCACAATCTAAACCCAAAAGTCTGCGTTTTTCATCCATTTCTTCTCCTTTTTCCTACGACATATGTCTTGAAAAATGAAAATGTAGGTGACCTTATAGGCTTCTATGGTTGAATCACTTGATATGTTTCTCATACTAACTTTATACAGTAACTTTTTCCCTTTGATGTGTATTTTGAACTATTTAATTAGTTCATTGTTTAAATTTTGCTCATTGTTTAGATTTTGTATGACGAGTTCTAACTTCGGTGCATTTTGCTCATTATAGTCTTTATTGAAATGTTATACATAATATATTTAAACATGTCGACAACTAATAATATAGTCAACATGATGTTTATATATGAAAATCAAAACAAACCCGTGCATCGCACGGGTCGGTGTCTAGTTGATATAAAAGGATGCATAATAGGTTCTTTTAATTATACAACCCGTTTATGACAAATTTTGAGACACTTTTATTCTTCTTTCTTCTTATTGGATAATAACAATAGAGAGAAAGTAAGAAAACAATGACAATATGAAAGAAAGTTGTCCCAAAATTGCTCACTTCTCTTAATTTTTAGTCTTAGTTTTTACATTATCCTATGTTTTTATTAATTAATCAAGGTTTATCTTATTTTTAAAAGTTAAAAACTTCCTTATAAAAATGTCGTGGAATATGATCAATAAACCTGATGATTGTTGGTTAAAGGTCCTTTACAATAAGTATGATAGAAATAACAATTTTCGAGTTGCTATTACTTCTCAACCTTATGACTCCCCTTTATGGAAAGCCTTAGAGGGTATTCGGGGACCAATTCCAAAACATACAGCTTGGCATGTGAGAAATGGTCAAGAAATAAATTTTTAGCTTGATAATTGGATGCCCGATGATCGCTCTCTATTGAATCTATCTACTCAACAGACCTTTGATACAACACTTACTTTGAAGGACCCTCTAACAATGATAGGCGAGTGGGGTATCGATTTTCTCCCCACTAATCTTCCCCACATAACTATCAATAAGTTGGTGGCTATCCCTATTCATAAAGAAACAGATGGGTCATACTCCATTGGATGGAGTGGAACTTATAACCTCCAGTGAGTGAGTGAGTGAGAGAGAGAGAGAGAGGGAGGGAGGGAGGGAGGGAGAGAGAGAGAGAGACCATTTCATTGAAGGGAATTGGAAGAGTTTGTGGAGTTGGAAAAGGCCTCACAGAATTCAAACTTTCATGTGAGTTGCTGCTCATGGGCGACTTTTAACGTATTATCGCAGAAGTAGATGGGGAAGTGAAATATCCCCTTTGTGTCCAACTTGTGGAAATGTAGATGAAACAATCATCCATGCTCTGAGAGATTGTGTACAATCAACCCGAGTTTAGCTTAGGTTAGTAGCTTCTAATCACATTACTAATTTCTTTTCTTTGAATTGTAGGGATCGAATCTTTGACAATCTCAACAACAAGAAGATGAGAGCGCACAAGATTGAGTGACAAACTGTCTTTATGGTAACTTGTTGGCACTTGTGAATGTGGAGGAATAAGATAATTTTTGAAGAGGAGTCCCATCACCCTTTCCATTCAATTGATGTGATTCTCAAGATGGCTACATAGATTGATAACTGCGAACAAACACACGTAACTGGATGGTCTCAACACACTGGCACTATTTTCATTGGTTGGAAGAGACCCCAGGAGGGTTGGGTTAAACTCAATTGTGACGGTGTGTATAAAAGCTTATTTAGTCTTTCGGGATGTGGTAGGCTTCTCCGATATAAGTGAAAGTTATTTCAATAGTTATGCTCATAAGATAGGTTCACGTGACGCGCTACATGCAGAGTCCAAAGTCTTGGTCTACATGATAAAAGGGAAACGTAACATCAATGTAAATGTTCCTACCTTGATTCGGAACATTCAGGATCTAAAAACCATGAGTTCCCAAGTTAAAATCAACCATACTTGGCATGAAGGAAACGTATCGGCGGATTGACTAGCTAATTTTAGTCTATCTTTGGACTCATTTGATTTACTTGTTATTGAGACCCCTCCTAGAGAGCTTCAATGTTTCCTTTTTGATGACATTTCTGTCGCTTTGCATGCCTCAAAATGTTCGTTTAATCATTTAATTTTTTTCTCTTTTTTTCTTTTGGTAAAGAAAAGAAGAAGAATATAAATAAAAATTAGGAGGCTTTGGTAACTCAATTATATCTAACCAATTGTTGAAGGAGTTCGATGTTCGGCACAAATCCACGGGAAAGAAAAAAATATTCATCTAACATCTAATGGTTAACATTAAATAATTCATCTTATGTGAGACATGTGTATTGGTATGTATATGGCCTGGAGACATGTGATCATACACCTACAAGTGGATAACGACTCCAAAGTCTTGGTCTACATGATAAAAGGGAAACGTAACATCAATGTAAATGTTCCTACCTTGATTCGGAACATTCAGGATCTAAAAACCATGAGTTCCCAAGTTAAAATCAACCATACTTGGCATGAAGGAAACGTATCGGCGGATTGACTAGCTAATTTTAGTCTATCTTTGGACTCATTTGATTTACTTGTTATTGAGACCCCTCCTAGAGAGCTTCAATGTTTCCTTTTTGATGACATTTCTGTCGCTTTGCATGCCTCAAAATGTTCGTTTAATCATTTAATTTTTTTCTCTTTTTTTCTTTTGGTAAAGAAAAGAAGAAGAATATAAATAAAAATTAGGAGGCTTTGGTAACTCAATTATATCTAACCAATTGTTGAAGGAGTTCGATGTTCGGCACAAATCCACGGGAAAGAAAAAAATATTCATCTAACATCTAATGGTTAACATTAAATAATTCATCTTATGAGAGAGATAACTCATATCCAACACGAGACATTAGTCATGGTAAGATCCATTGTATCCGGCAAATATCGTGAACAATTCAACAATGGATTGGAAAACTTGGTGCAATAAAGTCGCATACATACATTCTTCCCCTAAAAAAAGTCGCACACATACTTCCATGCATTTGTTGAACAATTAGAAGAACAACAGATTCAGACAGAGAACAAGTCGTTGATACAAACTTCTCTGGGGGAGATTTAATATTTAATAAAATACACTATTTGATTGAAAATTAATTTCTCTCTTGCTTTGAATTTTCATTTTAATAGTTTTACTATCTCTTTATTCAAAGATTTGGTTCTGACTAATGACTATTAGCAAAAGAAACAATTTTTTTTTTTTACTGGTTCTGACTCATGCATACATATATGTATGTTCAAAGTCTCCGAATTAATCTTGAAAAAAAAAGTTCTCCTAAGTAATATAGAAACAGATAAGTCATACTGAATTTGCAAGTTTTTTTTAGCAAAGTAAAGGTAATTCATTTGATTCAAATTTAATGGATACAAATTAAAAGATACATCATGGAAAAGATGAGTGTTATGGTGAGATAAGGATGCTATGGCAATAGTATGACCAACTTTATTTGGTTGCTTCCGAACATACAACACTAAGTACAAAGTTGTTTCTATTAAGTAAGAAACTTCTACATAGGGATACAAGGTCATCAAACTCGTTAAAGGGAACATTGTTGGTGGCGAGAGCATATTAAATAAAGTTTTTGAATCAGTTTCAAACAAAACAACATGTATTCCATTTTGATATGACCACTTTGATAATTTCTGGTAAGCCTAAAGTTTCAGCTTCTAGAGTGGTTGCAATAGAGAGATCGAATAAACTGATTTACCTAACAAAAATAAATTTTTAGAGTTTCAAAAACACATATCGTACCCCATAATAGAATTATTGTTGAAAGAAGATGTGTCCACATTACATTTGATCATGGTTGTCGGCGGCTTGGTCCAAGAATTGCGGTTGAAAGGTGCTTTTGCTCGTTGCATATAACTCCATTCATTAGAGAATCCTTTGCTTGGCTGACACATCATTAAAAATATATTTAATTTTAGGTTAATTGTTTAGAAAGTCACACGTAGAATTATTTGTGATTAGTTAGTGTTGTAAAAAATTATATATGTTATTAAACTCATATCAAGGTTCTGAGACTGACTCCAGTCTTAGACATGCATCAACGTTAAAACTCTTAGAGATAGCTTGTCGCACATTTAAGTATCACAAGACTCGAAAGATTAGATACAACATTTACGCGCGGAGGATACTCAGTTTAAAAAATAAAAACATATTAAACCCATATCATCAAATTTTTAAAGTTATTGAATTAAAGAAATGAAATCAATAATAAGAAGTACACAGAAATACCATATCACCACATTTATTTGACAGCACCATAAATTCAACATCCAAAAAGTTTTTTCAGTTGAAATGTTAAGTTAGGAACACGTAATCAGCAAGGAGAAATATTGAAATATTATAAAAGTAACAAAAATAAGTAACAACCACAGAAAAGTAACACAGAAATATTGAAGTATTTGGAAGAATTAGTATACCCACAGAAAAGTAACAACCAAGAACATTTGATGCGTGTATATATATAGATGTATATGTGACCATCAACATTCATACAGAACCAACATAAATAAAAGTGAAGTGTGAAAAAATATTTTGCAAGAGTGTGGTAATGGAAGAAGGGAAAGGAAGAGTTTGTGTGACTGGAGGAACTGGGTTTATTGGTTCATGGATTATTAAGAGACTTCTTGAAGATGGTTACGCTGTTAATACCACTGTTAGAGCAAATCCAGGTACAAGGTTTATTGGTTCATTGTTTTTTTTTTAAAAATATATATGCAATTGTTCATTTAAAAGATCTTTATGTTAAGAAGTAAAATTGATACAAATTTTTAAAAATAAAAATAAAAGTACCTAGGGCTTGAATTTCTTGCTCTCCTACAAAATGTTCGGAATTCTTTCCCAACATACTCCCTCCGTCCCTTAATGTAAACTCCCTTTACATTTTTCACATTTTTTAAGAAAAGTTGTCAGTGTAATTAATGTGTCTGTTTTGTGTGTTAATATTACCAAATTGTCCTTTGTTTGTATGTGTATTTAATTTGACTTTTCAAATTTCAAGATAAGTTAGTAGTATTAATTAAGGGTATGTTTAGGAAAAAAATAATAAATACACCTAGTAATTAGAAAAGAAGTTTACATTTAGGGACAAAAATAAAATCAAATAGGTGGTTACATATAAAGACGGAGGGGAGGGAGTATAACCTTTTCATTTCTCATATATTTCCACTATTTGATATAATCTTATTAGAAGCGTGTCAAACACTTACTTTTGGCTAGAGATGGTATCGTATTCACAACCCTAGTCTAACTTAGTTCACTGGATTGTGACGGTTGGAAAAATAAATACTTGAAGTTTAAAAGAACACGCCATTAGAAAAATCCTCTGAATATTTTTCTATGGAAATTATGAGAGTGCGTTTGAAAATAAGTTAATGGGTGATGTAATATTGAATTTTCGTGTGTGGAGTCATAATAGTAGCATTTCAGAATAAATAATGAATAATGTAGTCTTGCATGTAACCGACTTTATATAAAAGAGGGATATATGCATGTTCTCTCAAAAAAAATAAAAGAGGGACATATGTGTTTGTAGTGTACACTAAAAATATTTTGCAAGAGTGTGGTAATGGAAGAAGGGAAAGGAAGAGTATGTGTAACTGGAGGAACTGGGTTTATTGGTTCATGGATTATTAAGAGACTTCTTGAAGATGGTTACACTGTTAATACCACTGTTAGATCTAATCCAGGTAACCCCTTTTTGAAAATAATAAACTAAAATATAAAATTAAGGAAATATAAGTTTCATTTTATAAAATTAAGGAAATGAGAAAAAATCAATTTCATTTAAATTACTTCATTAAATCTTCTTTTCTATTTGACAAATTATTAATTCTTTTTAATTAATTCTTCTGCTAGAAAAAGTTAACAAAATATAAAAATGGAAAAATTTGTCACTGTTTTTTTTAGAGTGCTAAGTATTAAAAAGACTAAAATCACAAACCAATTTCATATTTCGTCTCTAATACTCTTTTTATGCACCGATGAATTCCAGCGTCGCATTTTTCAATATATTCTCTTTTTTAATGGTTAAAATTTACATTGCTTCCATCAAATTACGCGGTCTCATAAATTTGATGGTACTGCTCATGTGAATTTTTGGGTTAGAAGTGTGTGTCAAGTGTTAACCTCTTAACTAGAAACCAAATTATATGTGAATAGCAGGCCAAAAGAAAGATGTTAGCTACCTCACAAATCTTCCAAATGCATCTCAAAAGCTAAGATTTTTCAACGCTGATCTTAGCAACCCAGAAAGTTTCAATGCAGCAATTGAAGAGTGCATTGGAATATTCCACACAGCTACTCCAATTGATTTTGAAGAGAACGAACCAGAGGAAATAGTGACCAAAAGAACCATTGATGGAGCATTAGGAATTCTAAAAGCATGCAAAAATTCAAAGACAGTCAAGAGAGTTGTTTACACTTCAAGTGCTTCTGCTGTTTATTATCAAGACAAAGAAGAAGATGTAATGGATGAAAGCTATTGGAGTGATGTGAATATACTTAGAACTTTGAAGCCATTTGCTTGGTCATATGCTGTTTCTAAAACACTAGCTGAGAAAGCTGTTCTTGAATTTGGAGAACAACATGGGTTGGACATTGTAACTCTTGTACCAACTTTTGTTGTTGGACCCTTCATTTGCCCTAAGCTTCCTGGCTCAGTTTTTAGTTCACTAGCTTTCTTATTTGGTAAGTGAAGTTTCTTAGAATCCCTTGATCTTATTTGCAATCAAAATACATCAATTAAGTTAGCACATCTTGATACTTTGTTTTGTCTTCTAATTTTTTCACCTAGTAAATTTTTGAATACAAACTTAAAATGTGAACCATGTGATTTTAATCCTACAGTCAAGATGTGCTTACTGCAAGGGCCGTAGGTTATGTTGCGACTGCATCTAATCCAAATCCGTGTTTTAAACATTCATTGCTTGGAAATTGATTTTAGTTGATCAAACTATTGATAGCAAAAACTTTTTTTTTTTTTTTAATATATTTAGATATCAATTTACAAATAGAATTTTTTTTTCCCAAAGGCAACTAGTACATTTTATTAATGTTTTTTTTTTCCTTCTAAGCTGCTCTTCCAAGCATTGATGGTAATTTATGCAACACCCAATAAATACTTGTCATATGACATGAGTAAATTTGTATGTGGTGTAAAAATTATTTTATTGATAAAAAAAAACCTTACATGTACTCATTTGTTTGAATAAAAAATGATAAAATATAATAATTTAAATGAATGACAAAATGGAAAGAAAACAGCTATGTCACAATTTTCCCTTCAAAAACTATGTCAAAATTTGGTATCTCTTCTAATTTTCCTTTCATGATTTTCAATGTTTCAACCACTGCATGTTGATGATTAAAACCTCGTGAAAATGGATGTTCATTCTATAGAATTTTTACTTTTATTAATTAAGCACGTCAGTGATTGATTAACAACATGTTATTTTTTTGAAAGAATCAACAACATGGTTTTTTTTTCCAAGTCTAAAATATATTAAAAAAAATAGTAGTATGTATTCTCCCCTAAAAAACATATTAAAAACTATGATTGACTTAGTAGTAGTATATTTTCTCCCCTAAAAAAGTAGTAGTATATTTTCCAAGTCCGGTCAAAAAAATAGTTGTATATTTAGTCAGAAACATATTCCTAAAAATATAAATTTTTTTGGTCAAGTCCAATAAAAGATTTTTAAACTAATGAAAATTAAAAAGTAGAAGTTGTTGCATGCAGGTGATATTGACAATAATCCATTGGTAGCCTCTCGTATCCATATGGTGCATGTTGATGACGTGGCAAGAGCACATATATTCTTACTTGAACATCCTAATCCAAAAGGGAGATATAATTGCTCACCATTCATTGCAACTATTGATGAAATAGTTCACATTGTTTCTTCCAAGTACCCTAAATTTCAAATACCATCATCCAAGTGAGTTCTACGTATTAATTAGTTGTCCTAATCCATGCTAATAACTTGACTAAAATTATGTGATCTATCTTTTATTGTTACTAATACTATTCAACTTGTTTTCATCTTCTAGAGAGCTTGTGGGAGTTAAAGGTCCTAAGCTTCCACATTTAACCTCAAAGAAACTCATGGATGCTGGATTCAAGTTTAAATATAGCCTTGAGGAAATGTTTGAGGAAGCAATTGAATGTTGCAAGGAAAAGGGTTATCTTTGAATCATGAAGTTAACAAGATTATTTATAGTATTAATAAATCATATGTAGCTATACATATGGCTTAAAATTTGAGTTATTTTCTATTTTAGCACATAGATGAAATAAAACCCGATGCAGTCAGATGAAATAACAATCCGAATAATTCAATTAATGAGGAATGGTTTGAGATCTCTACAATATTTCATTAATAATATGGTCCACTTTTCTTAAAATAATAATATGGTCCAGTTATATTTTGAACTCCTAGTCCAACATATATGATGTCCTTTAAATTCACTTAATTAAGTTAAAAATCAATATCCCATATTTTATGTTTTTTTACACACCAATACTGCTGAGAAGCATGCTAGAGAATATTAAAATGAAAGAAATAGAAAATTTGAAATTGATTGAATAAAATCGATTCATTTCAAATTTACAATGTGTACAATGCATCATTCTATGGTAATAATATAACCAATTCTAGCAACTAAGTATAACTAACCAGTAAATATATTAATCAATAATAACAAATCTATAACTACATCTAACAGTCCCTCCCAAGTTGGAGATGTAGATTAACATTTTTCACACTTGAGAAGAACAATGCAATTCAAGGGAAAAAAACATACAATGTACCTAATTAATGAAAAGCACAAGAAAACAAAATACAAGTCGTAATTACATCGACACTATTTTTGGGTTTTTTTATTTAAAAAAAGGTCATGATAATTTGTGCCCTTAACCTAAAAGAAACTCTTTTATTTAAGGAGCTATAAATGGAAACAAACAATAAATTTCTTGTATTGAAAGTATAAATATTTAAAGTTTTGTAATGTTGAATACACAATTTCCCGAAAAAATAATTTTATCTTTAACTTTTTAACTTATACCTTAAGGGCAAAAGTTAACATTTCTCTTAAAAAAATTTCAGGTCTCCACGACACTAACAATAGGATCTAGAACCCTAACACTTGCTTCCTAACCCATGTGCAGCAAAGTAACTAAATTTTTAAATCATATACTTTGACATTAAAATATGACTCAACATATCTTATATCAGGAAGTGAGTAGAATCAAAGTAAATCATGTAGTCTAGCCACAATTATGAAATTGGATAGCACAACTACTTGAAGTTTCTTTCCTATTTCGCTTGATGATCTTGATACCAACTTACCATGGATGATAACAGTACATAAATATCAAGGATAAACTTATTATGACTGTAATTGAATTCTAATCACTATATAAAATATCTTAAATTCTTAGGTCAGTCACTATTTATCACTAAAATATCAGCATTGGAAACTTTTTCAACATACTCTTTTAAGGTTCAAAACATATTCATGTAAGCTAGAATAGCAAAATGAATGCAAATAAAGTCTCAAAACTATAACATGCACTATTGGCTGACTCCATTATTTCATAGCTTGGCTCAAGGCTCAACTACAAGTTCTCCTAAATCCATTTTTCCAATGCTTGTACCCTTTCTTTAATTCATTAATGAGTATACAAGTTAGTTGTAAAAATTTGAAAATGAAAATTATGCAGAAAATAAATAAATAATTGTTGTACCTAACCAAGGTTGTCAAAATTGGAACTTTACTTCAGGTCGAAAGGGAATAGTAAAATCGGGACTCATAAAATCGCAATCAAAATCGAATTAGGATTTTACTCAAGGACTTTTGTAGAATCGATATAGGATAGTGTTAAGAGTCTCACATCGGATATGTGATGGCTTAACAATGTGTTTATAAGTAGGGGCAATCCTCACCTCACAAGCCGGTTTTCTAGGATTGTGTTAGGCTCAACCACGATTTTTAAGAGGTATTAGAGCCTCTCCAAGATTCATTAGGCCACCTGCTATCAGGTTTCCACTATCGGGCTACCTACCATTTATGCCCACGAACCAAGCTCATTAGTGTTGGTCGTGTTCCACATCAGACCGCTATCGGGCCATCCATCATTCATGTCCACGAACCAAGCCCAATAGTGCTGATCGTGCGGGGTGTGTTAAGAGTTTCACATCAAATAGATGATGGTATGGCAATGTGTTTATAAGTGGGGGCAATCCTCACCTCACAAGCCGGTTTTGTGGGGTTGTGTTAGGCTCAACCACAATTTCTAAGAGATAGAAAAATCGTAAATCGTAAAATTGCAATCGAAATCAAGGATTATACCAAAACAATAATAATGCTAAATATATGTTATAAATTGCATAGTCATAAACGACTCAAAGTTTAAAGTCCATACAATACATATACATAAATGACTCAAAGTCCTGCGATTTTGATGGGATTTTGCCTGTTTTTGGGATTCTACTATGGATTTGCATCGTTGACGCTAAGTAAAGTCGCAAAATCCTGAATTTTGGGACTTAAGTCGCGATTTTGACAATAATGTACCTAAGCTATCTTAAAGGATGAGTGTACTCAACAACTCAAATATATGAACAATGTGAAACTAATAACAAATTACAAACAATTTCAACACTATTCACAACCAAATTGGTCGAACTATTCTAACACAAAATGTAACACCTTAGGCTTAGCTAGCAAAGGAAACTTACATAAACAGTTCAAATTCTTTACATATTTCTTCTAGGCATATAGTCCTTTAAAATGCGAATACAACAGTAAAGGTTGGGAAAATCCCTTCCTATATAGCTTATTAGCAATGATGGTGTAGTATGTTACAACTCGCTTGCAGAGCCGTTCCTAGCATTTTGTGGGCCTTAGATTAAGGTTGAGAAAATGACCCCTTACATAATACACCGCAACTCAACTATGTTGGCACCAAGTCACCATAATATGATGTTTTGATATTTTAGTTATGTTGACACCCAAAACAATGTTTGTCAAATGTACCTCATCGTATACATTATTAATAATAATAATAACACAAAAAAGTTGGGGGACAAACCAAACCGAACGAACCTAAGTAAAACGATATATAGGCACATCAAATGTATCTCAAAAAAATCAATTATAATAAACTTTAATTTATATCATTTTAATAATTTATGTCACTGTTTGGAAAAAAAAATTAGTTAATCACAATTTAGATTATAAAATATGAAATTCACAAAATACGTTTCAAATCATAAAATCCAAAACATGATAAAATGGTCAATTTGGAGGGGGCTTGAGAAGTGAATAGGGTGAGGAAAGAATTTAATTTTTTTTTTAAGAATGGTCAGTGTTTAGAGCATTTTGAATATGTTTTTCAAAAAAACGTGAAGAGATGTTGGGCTGATGTGCCTTTTTTATACTTTTTACTATGTATACCACCTTAAATTCAAGCCTTGCTATATACACTCCCACGCCACCAAAAACAATTTGGGCCCCTACAGGGTTGGGCCTCGCACCTCATGCCGATGTCTAGGGCCGGCCCTGCTCGCTTGACTTTCCAAGCTTCCCCCTCGTTGTTGGGAAGTATCTCATTTGTGAGATTGTCGAAGTTCCTTCATCTGCATTAGATTAGCAGTCATACTCTGAATTTATATTTATACATTTTCCTCAAATACTGTTTTCTAAAAAAATATACCAAACTTTGGTTGAAAGATGTGCTCATATATTTAAGGGTTAAATATGTTTTTGTTTCCTATAAATATGACAACTTTTCATTTAGTCCTTCTAAAAAATTTCTTCGACTTTTTGTCCCTCAAACATTTTCTATTTTCGCTTTTAGTCCCTCCTTTTAAGCAAACTCATATATAGAATTCATATTTTTGAATAAAATTTTGCAGAAAAATTTATAATATTATAAGATTCTCTTCCAAAAAAAAATTAGTTTTTTTAAAAACCATGAATTAAATATGAATTTTTATATTTTTTATGGTTAAAAATTCACATTAAATTCATGTTTTGTCAAAAAATTCTAATTTTTTTGGAGAGATTTTTACATTATTCCACACATTTATGCACATTTTCATTTAAAAATACAAAGTTTGACTTAAAATTAAGGACCAAAAGTAGTGATTGAAAATTTTTCAGGGACTAAATGTTGAAGGAAAATTTTAAGGGACTAAAACGATATATTTATCGTAACAAAAAATATATTTAATCCTATATTTAATGTAGGACACGTCTCAAATAAGATTTTTTTGGATAGAGTGGAGGAAACCTATGAAAAAAAACACAAATGTTAAAACATCAAAGCATTGCATGTAAAATTAAACCTAAGTTTTTAGATCAAACTAGCGTGGTTTGAGTAGTAACTGACTCAATCTAAGCTTAACATGCTATTAGAAATTTTATCTATGACTCATGTTTCAAGGTTATTTAGGAGAGACAATTTTCTTATTTTTTTTTTTTGAAGTGAGGAGAGATAACTTTTGAACACACTTCAAATTCTAGAGAAATTAATATTCGAAGTTGCATAAAAAGAATAATTTATAAACTAAAAAACAAAGTTTAGGAGACGATACATCTTCATTCAAAACCTTACAACAATATGGATATAAGTTACATCTCTTATATATCAACCATTTTACTTATTCACATATGATGTGAGACTTAACCACTCACACTTGAAACTCAATACAATATGTGGCTTCCATGAGTTTCATGCATTTTCTAAACATTTAAGAGAACAACAGATTCAGAGCGAGAACAAGTCGTAGATAAAAAATTCTCTGGGGAATGAATATTCAATATGCTAGAGAGATAAAAATTTCCGAAGAACCATCAATGTAGCTGGAAAAACTTGATAAGTAGAAACCTGCATCATGACGTAAAATTCCACTGTAACCAGTCCTAACCGAAGAGCCAAGGAAACTAGCATCAACATTAAGGATGATGCTAGAGAGATTATTATTGTTCCACTTGATAAATCTCTCAGTTGTAGGACCTTGGAAGTTATTAGAGAAGCAAACTTTGAAATTTTTCACCATACTCTGAATGTTAAATAAGAGACGGTTTAGGGACCAATTCTCATTACTAAGGCACATCATATATCTATGTCTCCAAGCCCACCAAATAGTGGCGGAAAAAGTGGTGGAGAGGGAACCCGTGGAGCCAACCTTTAGCCAATCATGCGCTTCAAAGTTATTGAAGAAATCAAAGAAATCAGGATGATTGAAACCTACATGATTCCAAATGCTTTTAGAGAAAATACAATCTCACACACAATAAAGAAAAGTTTCCTCTTGCAGACCAGAACGAGAACAAAGAGCGGATTGAACAATATTTTTATGGCTAAGCAAAGAGAGAGTAGGCACCGAGTTGTGACAAGCCAACCAAAAAAGGAATTTAATCTTTTATAGGAGATGCAACTTTCAAATCCAAGAACAAGATATGATAGGAGTAGAAGTGGTTACCAGAACAGTACGGGAGATCAACCAACTAACCACTCTTAGGGTTATATGCTACATTTTTGTTGCTAGTCCAAATGAAAGCATCTTCTATGGATGCGTTGAATTTGATTTGCATATTGTTGATGATATATGATGCTGAGGGCGGAAGCTTAGTGTAAAGAAACTGAGTGTGAGAGTCATGAGAAGAGATAACATCTCTAATTGTTAGGTGAACATCATGGATGTCGATGTAAGAAGCTAGAGTTCCTAAATTAAATTGTTAATTTAGGAATGTGCAATCAGCAATGAGAAATATTATAATATTTGAAAGAATTATGCCCACATAAAATTGTCAATCGTATAGTGGGACATTAATAAAACTACAAAGCTGACTCACTCAACACACACAGATTGAGAAGAAGATAAATTTACTCTATTTGATTCAACATGTACTCAAGTTGATGTTACAATCACGTACATCAAGTGGCTTTTATAGGCCAAATAATTATAAAATACTTGATCACTAAGAAACTTGACATGAAAGCATTCATACGGTCCACTCATTTTCTTTCTTAATGTCTAAACTAATTAGATAAAACAACAAATTGATGTGGTCCTAAGCAACTTGCTTAGTGTATAGGTCTTGTGCCTGTCAATTCTTCCACTGATAGCTTGATTTTCCATCAACATTCATACAGAAGCAACAAAAATAAAAGTGAAGTGTGAAAAAATATTTTGCAAGAGTGTGGTAATGGAAGAAGGGAAAGGAAGAGTTTGTGTGACTGGAGGAACTGGGTTTATTGGTTCATGGATTATTAAGAGACTTCTTGAAGATGGTTACGCTGTTAATACCACTGTTAGAGCAAATCCAGGTAACCCTTGTTATTGAATTTTAATTATATTATTTATTTTTCATATTTTTAAGTATCTCATTTGGATTAAGTTACGTTGTACATAATATTGTTAAATTAATTCTTCTTAAAATAAAACTACTTCAATTAGAAAAAGTTAAAGTACCTGGAACAAATAGAGATAAAAAAAACCATATGTCACTATTTTTTTTTAATTACTTTCATGAATTAACAAAAAAAGAGAGTAAAAAAAAATGTAATTTTATAATATTAAATTTTGTTTTCGATAAAAAGAAATAGAGTAAAAAATCTGATATAATAGTATCAATTTTTTACTCCTTTGAAATTTTGAATTAGTTTTTCACTCATATTTAGTAAGTTATAGAAATGATCTCTCTTGCGAAAGTTTAGAATTTTGAACAAGCATGAATCAAATAATTTTTAAGTGTTAAATATGAATTTTTAAAATTTTTGCAAAAATTATACTTAATTCAATTTTGTTAAAAAATTCTAAATTTTTGTGTGAAAGATTCTTATAAACTATGAAGCATATACATAAGTTTAAACTTTTGTTAATAAAGTCATCTTTTGTTTAATGCATGCAAAAACTAATTCAAAATTATGAAGTTTATATATAAGTTGACTCAAAAACATTGACAAAAAATGTTAATAGAAAACATTTGAAGAATCATTGTTTGAAAAAAATTATAGGAACAAAAAAAATATATGATATATTTCTAAGGACTAATATTTAATTTTAAAATATTTATATTCAGTCAAATAAATTGCTCTTATAATTTTATTATTCTTAAAAAAAATTGTATGCAATATTGTCTTTTTAATTATACTTCTAAAAATTACTCAGGTCTCTTTTATTTAGAGAAAAGAACAATCCGACTATTTTAACTATATTTTTAAAAATTACTTAGGTCTTGTTAATTTAAAGGAAAAACTAATCTTACTTGAGTCCGAGGTAGGGTAGATGATAGACAAACATATCATCCATGTCTGTCTTCTTAATCTCTGTATTCATATTCTTAGAGTGTGTTTGGATGAGGTAATTGAAATTTTTTAAATAATTTAAAATTCTATGCAATTCAAATGCTTTCATTTTTCAATACTTTTGTTTGGATGGTGTAATATTAAATTTCATTGTCATTATTTTTGGGCAACTTTTATAAATCTTAATTACTTCGGGCCAAATTTTAAAATTTGGGGTTAATTTGTAAATGTCAAAAAATTGGTGGGGTCAAATTAAAATTTTGAAAATTTTGAGGGGTCAATTTGTAATTTTTTATAAATTTATTGGGGTCAATTTGAAAATTTTGGGAAATATGAGGACCAAAGTGCAAAATTTGAAAAATAATAACAATGAAGAAATTTGAAATTCCTAGTTTAGATGTCATTTGAAATTCTCTAAATTTAACTTGAACAAAATACTTCCGTCATTTTGAAAATTCTTTAAATTATTATCCAAACAATAAAATTCACCTCAAAGTATTTCAATTCGCTCAAAACATTTCTCTATCCAAAGACACTCTTAGGTTTTTTTGTCAACCTCTTGACTAAAATCCAAATCACGACTCACGAGTTAATTTTTGTTTATTTGTTTTTTTATGAAAGGAATTTTGTTTATTTGTTGTTGATAATATTATTAGGTAAGTTTTAGGCTGCCTTTGAGAAAATAAAAGTTTACCACTAAAAAAATAATCACATGTGTTTTATTAACATTTTTCTTTTAAAATTTTATGTTTGATATATGTAATTTTAATTGTATGTGTGTAACTTATCCACACTTTTTTTTAAAGGTAGTCCATTCCTCACCATATTATTATGCTTTTCCATTTAAATAGCAGGACAAAACAAAGATGTTAGCTTCCTCACAAATCTTCCAAATGCAACCCAAAAGCTAAATATTTTCAATGCTGATCTTAGCAATCCAGAAAGTTTCAATGCAGCAGTTGAAGGGTGCATTGGAGTATTCCACACAGCTACTCCAGTTGATTTTGAACTGAAAGAACCCGAGGAAATTGTGATTAAAAGAACCATTGATGGAGCATTAGGAATTCTAAAAGCATGCAAAAATTCAAAGACAGTGAAAAGAGTTGTTTACACCTCTAGTGCTTCTGCTGTGTGTATGCAAAACAAAGAAGAAGAGGTAATGGATGAAAGCTATTGGAGTGATGTGAATATTCTTAGAACTTTGAAGCCTTTTGCTTGGTCATATGCTGTTTCTAAGACACTAGCTGAGAAAGCTGTTCTTGAATTTGGAGAAAAACATGGGTTGGATATTGTGACTCTAATACCAACTTTTGTTGTTGGACCTTTCATTTGTCCTAAGCTACCTGGATCTGTTCATAGTTCACTAGCTTTCTTATTTGGTAAGTGATGTTTCTTCTTACCAGGTTTTCCATTGGTTCTTGGATTATTGTAAAAAATTAACAAAGGAATTTTCATGCAGGTGATATTGACAAGAATCCATTAGTGCTTGTATCTCGTACTGGTATGGTGCATGTTGATGATGTGGCTAGAGCACATATATTCTTACTTGAACATCCAAATCCAAAAGGGAGATATAATTGTTCACCATTCATTGCAACTATTGAAGAAATAGTTGACCTTATTTCTTCCAACTATCCTGAACTTCAAATACCAACATCCAAGTGAGTTTTACATATTAATTAGTTAGTTGTCCTAATCCATGTTAATAACTTGACTAAAATTATGTGATCTTTCTTTTATTGTTACTAAGACTATTCAATTTGTTGTCATCTTGTAGAGAGCTTATGGGAGTTAAAGGTCCTAAGTTTCCACATTTAACCTCAAAGAAACTCATGGATGCTGGATTCAAGTTTAAATATAGCCTTGAGGAAATGTTTGAGGACGCAATTGAATGTTGCAAGGAAAAGGGTTATCTTTGAACCATGAAGTTAACAAGATGATTGATAGTAATTAATAAATCATATGACCATGGCTTAGAATTTGAGTTATTTTCTATTTTAGGACATAGATGAAATACAACCTAAAATTTGAGTTATTTTCTATTTTAATACCGATGAACTACTATTGTTCCAAGGACGCATAACCTAAAACACAATTTTTTTAAACATTTTGTTGGAACATTGGTGTGATGTTGAAAGATTAAACACCAAGTAATTATACTTTGATCTAATGTTGTGTGAATTGAAAAAATAAAGTGTGGGAGTCCCACATAAAATAGAACACACACATTAGTAATGATAAAAATAATAGTAATTATTATTTTTATTTGTGAATATCCTTCATTTAAATTCATGAGTTTGTTTCCTCCACTTTTGTGGATTTGTTTCTTTTTGATATTATCCACAAGTGTTGTTGAACTGATTAATGAATAAGTTTCATTTTGATCTTATCCGTTAGAGTAACTGCTGCCGCAAATTTTGCTAAAATAATTACAAAATCTCTATATAAATAGAGGACTCCACTCAATTCAAAAAACACACCAAAGAGTTTCATTGAGTTGTCGGAAACTCTTTCTCTCTTCTCCCTTTCTTAACTTGTGTTGACGAGTTTTTCTTCTCTTCATCTTTTTTTTTCTGTCCCTTCGGAATTAAGAGTGTTCTTAAGACCATAGTCCTTTTTTCAGTTTAATGTCCTTTCGAAATTAAGAATTCTTAAGTTCATAGTCCATTTGATATTTTTATGACCTTAGGAATAAATAATAATTTAAGATCATAGTCCCTTTTTCGGTATAATGTCCCTTCAAAATTATGAATGATCTTAAAATATATTCTTCTTCGATTCTTGAAGAAGTTAAACGTTAGAATGGTGTAAAACCATATTTGAGTGATCATAGTATCATAGTTGGAGAAGTTAATAATTAGAATGGTGGTAACACCATATTTGAGTGGTCTCAGCACCATAATAGAGTGGTAACAGTACCATATCAAAGTGGTTTCAGTATTAAAAGAATGGTCTTGGTACCATATTGAAGGTGTAATTCTCGAACGGTTTTCTACAGTGCAGTAGTTAATCGAACGGTTGTAGCTGAGCTTGTTTTATCATGGAGGCGGCGTGGTTGATAGTCCGCCTTGCACAATTTTGGGCAGTGCCACGAAACGTCTTAAAGAGAACGACCTAGTCGTGACTCAATCTAGTAACAACTTCGGTAGATAATAGAATTCGGAAATCCAAATACAACAGTTTGGAAATCCATAAACAACACATTTCCAACTTCAATTTTTGGCCAGTTACGTTTTCCACCTTCGGTTTCATAACGTTTGACTATATTTGTGTTTTTCATGTCTCAATTTTTCTGTGTATCTTTGTGAGAAAGTTTCTGCCTCCATTTTTGTTAAGATTTGTGGATAGTAGGGTGAAGAGAGATGGGTATATTTTTCGCCTCCTCTCTCTTTAACAATTTTTATTCTACAGAACTTGATTTTTTTATAGGTTAAGAGAAAGGTTAGGTATCAGAGAGAATCTTAAACATCCTAACTAGGTTTGCATCCAACAGAGACCTCATTCTCTACCGCCTTTCCAATACGAATTATTAAAAAAAAAGGAAAAAGTATATACAAGAGGGGGGACTATGCCAAAACCCTCAAAAGAAACAAAGAAGTAACTACAAAAAGGACAATAAAAGGCTAAGGAAAACGGAAGGTAGGCAAGCCATTCTTGTCCCTAGCAAAATCAGCCAATAATGGAAAAGGTATGGTGTTGTACCAAGAAGTGGCTTTCCAGCCATAACCGATTCCAATTGTTCTGCGCAGAAAATTACATAGCTAAAATTAATCCCATAAGCACCACCCCAAATAACGTAACCATCTGTGATAGCCTTTACCCAAGTAATGGTAGGAGCCTTCATGACAACCAAAATGATATCCTTGACACCCCAATAAGAAGAAGTGATAAAAAAAATTCCAGCAAGGTAACATCAACAAATAAACAATTACCTTTGGAAACGGTCCCCGACATAACAACCAAAGAAGAAATTTTCGCCAAATTAACTATGGAAGTATTATTACGGATCCCACAAATATTCCAAAAAATAGTATTCATTGAGACGATGGAGGAGGACCCTGGGAACAGGTTTGATAAGCAGCCTTATTCATTTTCTTCATCTGAAACTTCAATATAACCAGCAAAAATGGCACTTCAACCTCAACACTCTTGGCCAACCAAGTCTTCATAAAACCCATTTCTTTTTGCAGTGTAGGATCTACTAGTGCATCAGACACATCCATGATATTACTTACAACAAGTGCACTTTTTTTGACTGGAGATATAACCGATTGGTGAGCAGCACTGAAGTCAATCCTCACCACTTCATCTGTGACATTAGTGAGGTGCATACTGAATGAATTTTGTGATACATCAGTGAAGGGGTTTACCCGAATTTCCTGATGAGGAGACGGCGGTCCTTTAGGAATGGAATGATGAGTTGCATCTGAAATATTTTGATGCTCAGTATTTCCCTCGACATTTGTATGAAATTCTACACCTTGATCTTTTGGTATAATGTCCTCCAATTCTGTTGTAACATTTTTTATTTGATTCTATTGAATGTTCTATACTTCGAAAATCTGTGATTGTGATCTCTGTTGCGTTAACTATGAAATTCTACACCTTGATCTTGCGGTATAACGTCCTTCAATTCTGTTGTAACATTTGTTATTTGATCTTTATGAATGTTGTGTACTTCGAAAATATGTGACTATGATCTCTGTTGCGTTAACTATGTTACCCGGTTAAGAGGAGGAGATGTGATCGGTGACTCAAATTGTACCTCCTCTGCTATAGTTGGTGTACCAATAGTTTGTTGCGGTGTTGCAAACACTTTAGAAGAACTGATGCTAGATGGATTGTCTTTAATAGGTACCCAATCAAGCTTGTTGGTCAGAACTTGTTTCTTTCCCTGAATAATCTTTTCATTTGCAGCGTTGTTGTCCTTCCGGGGATATAACCACCTACAAGAGATAACTTCGTGACTGAGATTTTGGCAATGGGAGCAAAATTCAGGTAGCAATTCAAAGGCTACCTCCACATTAAAAGCGAAACCCTCCCTCTCTACCATGATTTCATGAAAAAACTTGCGAGAAAAATTCATGTCCACTAGAACTCATGCATAGTGTCTGATGTGCGGATCAGGCAAGTGTACCTAATCGTATACCAAGTATAAAGTGATAAGTAGAGTATTGTATCCACATGGATTGTCGTTTCTTCCAAACAATCCGCGTTACTTATTTTTAGCTTGATGATAAAATAAAAGAGTTAAAGGGTTAGAGATTTGCAATTTTTATCTGTTTACAACAAAGCAAGTTACCTGTTTTGGTTGCAGAAAAATAAGTAGCGGTTAGAATTCTTCGAATCCCCCCTATTAATTATGTTGGATATTCTATAACATTAATGTCGCGTTTATTTATCTTAGGTGGACTATACAAGTGATGAGGTTGTGGGATGTTACTAACCTAATCGGTCGGCAAGTTGCACCTGCTTATCACACGGTGATCTTTACGTGTGGGGTCTATATTATCTCAGTTGACTAGGTCTATCCCTCCAACGTTTGGTTGCACTTGCTAGTCACACGATGATCCTTACGTGTGGAGTCTTACCACCTCAATGGTAATTGAAAACATTTACTTAAACTAGCTTTCCAAAGACAATGAAGGCCAATGTTCCTACAGGTCTACCCATATATGAATATTTGGACACTCATAGCACTTTCTCTCTCTCTCTCTTCTCTCTCTCTCTCTCTCTCTCTCTCTCTCTCTCTCTCCCTCTCTCTCTCTCAGTAATTCTACAAACGGACAGCCCTATAAGCGTCTACCTTACCAAGGGTTTAAGAGAATGGTTTTACTAGGATACGGCTTATTTCCTTCAAGCATACACTTGTTTCCTTGATTATTAACTAGTTACCTCATACGTTAAGCATATTTTACTCAGTACTAGTAATGCCACCTCCTAAGTACTTACTACTAAGGTCAATTCAATTTCGGTATCTTTCGCTAGCTATAACTAATTACTTTCTAGAGAGATAGATATTAATAGCAAGTTATAAATATCAAGATATATGCGTCAGGATAGTAATCTCAATATTAGACCCTATCACAGCTTAAGTACCTAATTTAGGGTTACGCTCCTTTGAAATAAATAATTCCTAAATAAAACTAAGTAAAGAATAAAAGACAAATAATATATATCGATATTAAATTAAATAAATATCCAACAAAAATAAATAGAGGTTCATCTTAGAACTCTAACCTAAAAAGAATTACTTACACTTGATAACTAAAATCAAATTACTAATGATAAAAACATACCCTAGAAAAATAAGGAGAAGATAGAAACTCTTCTGAAGCTCTATAAATGTCTTCCTCTTGAACTGCTCCAGTTCTAAACGAGAAATTCTGAACGAGGAAGGTTGGTATTTATAGTGAGAGTTTCTACCTGGGTTTGGGTTAAAAACGCGGGTTTTACCCACAAAAAGCAGGAAAATACGCTTTTGCCCCGCGCCTTATGGATGCACGGGGCGCACAACACGTGCCTTAGGCGCATGTGAGTTTGCTGGAAACCATGCCCTAGGCGCATGGTCATGCTCTAGGCACATGAGTGTGGTTTCCGGTCCCAATTTCTCGGTTTTTCCATTGTTTTAGGTGTTTTCCTCCAAATAACTTGCCTCAGAATCCGGGAACATAATTCCTCTCTCTTGTAAGTCTCATGAGGCCTCTTGAATCTTCATTCTTGGTCTTCCCAAAGTCTTCAGAAATCTTCAGATGTTCTTGATTTGCCTATTTGCATGATTTCTTCATGAATTACTTCATAAACCCCGTAAAATTGTTGTTTCCGGGAAACTATAAATACTAACTAAAATATGGAAAACATTACAAAAGTCTCCAAATCTTAGACAATCGTTCTAATATTCCACATTTTTGCTGCTAAAACCTACTGAAAAACATGATAAAAATAACGTAAAATAATCTATCATCACGGTTGAAAATTGCACTCAGAGGCCGCATTATCAGTGAATGGGGCATTAAAAATACTACAAAGCTGACTCACTCAACATAGAGAGAGAGAGTTGAGAAGAAGATAAATTTACTCCATTTGATTCAAGAT
The DNA here is from genome assembly GCA_946800305.1 of Medicago arabica. Taxonomy (NCBI): domain Eukaryota; kingdom Viridiplantae; phylum Streptophyta; class Magnoliopsida; order Fabales; family Fabaceae; genus Medicago; species Medicago arabica. Next base: position 38,472,911 of record OX326969.1, read on the forward strand.
GCGCACAAATTGATGTTAAAATCATCAACAGGCTTTTATAGACCAAATAACTATAAAATATTTGATCACTAAGAAACTTACTCCAATAATTAGACAAAACAAAACTTGATGTCGTCCAATAAGAAACGTGCTTAGTGTATTGGTAGGTATTGTGCTTCTCAATATTTAATTTCCAACAATAAAAAACATGATATCTGTTTATATATACATATATACATTTCAATGTGACCATCAACAAAAATATTGTAATATATTTTGCAAGAAGAGTGAGGTAAACTGGTAATGGAAGAAGGGAAAGGAAAAGTTTGTGTGACTGGAGGGACTGGATTTATTGGTTCATGGATTATTAAGAGACTCCTTGAAGATGGTTACGCTGTTAATACCACTGTTAGAGCAAATCCAGGTAGCCCTTTTTGAAAGAAGAAAAACAACTACAAACTATATTAATTCAAATTTTGTTATTGAATTTTAATTATGTTTGTTCTTCTTCATATTTTCATATTTTCAAGTATCTCATTTTCCTTCCAAAAACATTATTTCATTTACTTAAGTTGTACATAATATTGTTAAATTAAAACCCGCTTGAGTTGGTCCGGTGATATTGGTTTAAGACTTAAAAGTGTGCTCCTTATCAATGTTTTAATTCAATTCTTTCGGTGTCAATTTAGGCAGGTTAGTTTAGATTCTTAAAAAAATAGTTAAAATAATTCTTTTTTAGAAAAAAAAATCTAATTTCAATTATATGTGAGCTAGTTTAGTTCAATTAGAAAAAGGAAAAAATAGGGGTAAAAAACAACGCATGTCAGCAGAATTTTTTTGAATTACTTTTATGAATTAAGAAAGAAAAAATAAAAATAGACTAAAATACATAATATAATAATACAAGGTTTTTTTTTCTTAGACAAAACTAGATCTTGTTTTTAATCCTTCTAAAATTTTGTTTTAGATAAAAATAAATAGATAAAGAGACTAAGGGCTTTTGTACAAAAAAAAAAAGATTGGGGACCATTTCATAATATTTTTAGAAATGATTTAGATAGAACCTAAAACTGGGAAACAACATAATAAATCAGACCAAGTTGATTGACCCTAATTTATCCTAAAAAAAATCACTAATCACGGTTGCAATCCAGCGAACTCGTATACGGGCGCGAAACTATGTTACAGAATAATATGAAAAGTGAACATCTGCGAAGAACAATTAATGAATCGACCGTAAACACGATATCAAAATCCAAGTGCCAACAACCCCTTGAACAAATCATCACAATAAAAGCTCTTTCGAACTTGAAGAACAGGTGTGTAGGCAAACAAGACATCTTAAAACCTGCATATCTCAACATATTTGAAAACAACATAGAATCAAAGAAGTCGGATCATCATGTCATATTATAAAATAATATTTTTTTCACTGTTGTAGATTATTAGTTATTATATCTTTAGAAATATGACTATAAAAAATACTGAAAAAGATGATAAATGAGTCATTAAACAATATAGTTGTACAATTCATACACATGACTCATAACGATATCTTTATCAATAATGAAATCTTTATTATTTTTAATATTTTTACATATTTTTAGTTTACCACTTCATAATATTTAATAACAATTATTTAAATGATTTTATCATGAGTAAATTATTCTTTCAAAAAATCCACTACTAGAAAAAGCAAAATTAGAGAGGGAAATTAGTGACGGAAAAAATAAAATTCCTCACAAATTCTTTGGTCGCAAAATTTAATGACGGAATTAGAGAGGGATTTCACGTTTTCCCTCTCTAAAATTCCCTCACTAATTTTTGCTTTTTTAGTAGTGATCATGGACAAACTACACTAACCTCTCTTGAGATCTTCTTAAATAACACAAACATCTGCTCTATTTTTAACTAAACACTAACTCCTTTTTTTTTTATCAAATTGACAAACATTTTTCTTATAATATAACACGGTTTAAACTTTGTTAATTCCATTTTATTTTAGCAATTAACTTCTTCACACGAGTATGAACTCACTTAATTTTCAACCATTTTTTCTTTCCGTTTTTTACTTAGATGATTTTTTCCTACTTATTGTTCCTCAGTCAAGGTGGTATAATATTTAAACTCTAATGTAATAAACTGATATATCGATGATTATTTCCTTTTCATTGATCAACCACAATATTCATCCACCAAAATTCTTCTCATTTTTATATTCTCTTTTGATCTTTTTGTAATTGTCGATGTTTGATTCTATTTGATGGTAAAAACAAATGTTGTTATTGTTTCTCTATTGCGAGAATAAAACTCCATTTAACTTAATTGTGAGAAGAGAAAATAGATACAAATAAAACAAAATGAATGAAATTAAATTGTATATTTACAAAATTATTGAAATAAATAAAAATGAGAGGAGATTGATGTGTTTGTAAAATTAGAGAAAAGACTAATCTCACTTGAGTGTTTAGGCTAGATAATAGACCCTATCATCCATGTATTCGTAGGTTGTTTATATGTTGTCGTTGATATTATTCTGTTTTCCATGTGACGGTAGATATGTACTAGGAACTAATTTTCTGAGAGGTTTATAGTTTTATTCACCAAAAAAAATATGCAAGCGAAATTATGTAAATTGCAGGGCAAAAGAAAGATGTTAGTTTCCTCACAAATCTTCCAAATGCAACCCAAAAGCTAAATATTTTCAATGCTGATCTTAGCAACCCAGAAAGTTTCAATGCAGCAATTGAAGGATGCGTTGGAGTATTCCACACAGCTTCTCCAATTGATTTTGAACTGAAAGAGACAGAGGAAATAGTGACAAAAAGAACCATTGATGGAGCATTAGGAATTCTAAAAGCATGCAAAAATTCAAAGACAGTGAAGAGAGTTGTTTACACTTCAAGTGCTTCTGCTGTTTATTATCAAGACAAAGAAGAAGATGTAATGGATGAAAGCTATTGGAGTGATGTGAATATTCTTAGAACTTTGAAGCCGTTTGCTTGGTCATATGCTGTTTCTAAGACAGTGGCTGAGAAAGCTGTTCTTGAATTTGGAGAACAACATGGGTTGGATATTGTGACTCTTGTACCAACTTTTGTTGTTGGACCTTTCATTTGTCCTAAGATACCTGGATCTGTTCATAGTAGACTAGCTTTCTTATTTGGTAAGTGAAGTTTCTTCTTAATTACCAAGTATTTTCTTGATTGTTTTATTTCTTAGATAGATGAAAATTAACAAATGGAAGTTGCATGCAGGTGATATTGACAAGCATCCATTATTGCTTGTATCTCGTACTGGTATGGTGCATGTTGATGATGTAGCTAGAGCACATATATTCTTACTTGAACATCCAAATCCAAAAGGGAGATATAATTGCTCACCATTCATTGCAACTATTGATGAAATAGCTGACCTTGTTTCTTCCAAGTACCCTGAACTTCAAATGCCAACATCCAAGTGAGTTCTACATATTAATTAGTTGTCCTTCTCCATGTTAATAACTTGAGTAAATTTATGTGATTTATCTTTCATTGTTTTTATCTTCTAGAGAGCTTATGGGTGTTAAAGGTCCTAAGCTTCCACATTTAACCTCAAAGAAACTCATGGATGCTGGATTCAAGTTTAAATATAGCCTTGAGGAAATGTTTGAGGACGCAATTGAATGTTGCAAGGAAAAGGGTTATCTTTGAACCATGAAGTTAACAAGATGATTGATAGTAATTAATAAATCATATGTCGTTTGACATGTACATCAACCTATATACATGGACTTATTTGCATTAACCACATAATCACACATACATTTTCCCTTAAGTACCATTTGAACATATAGATTTGTAAAGTTGATTCAAATTGTCCCCATGAGCACAGTTGAAAAGACATTACATTATACAAACATGTCCTATCTTTTAAAGTAAGTTATACTCTCTCTAAAAGTTTGCTATGACCTCTCTCTAAACTCTCCTCGCGCGCAACCCTCTTCTTTCCAATCCAAACCCTTTTTCCTTCAATGTTGCGAATGATGTTGGTGGTGCGACTGTTTGTGCATGCCTCCTGCACCACCTCCGCTCCAGATCTGCCGATGGTCAATCTGTTGGACGGTGGCCGCTTCATCACAGATCTAGAGGTTCCGTTCTAAACACGTGTTTTCTGGTGGTTCTCGTTAGTTTGGTTACAAAACAGAGAGGACCGGCACCACTCTCTTCGGCGTGGGTTACTTGGTTCTCTTTGATGGTTCTTTATCCAACAGTGGCTGAAATTACTGTGTTAACTGTTTGCGTGAATCCGTGGTTATCAGCTCTGAAAGGTGGCTCCAATGCGAGATTTGGCCAGGATTTGGGTCCCCGGTTTTGATTGGTTACGATTCCGCTGGAGCTGCGAGATTTCGCTTCCGATTCGTCATTGATTGTCGACCCTCAGTTTCTTTCTATGATGAATGGTTGCGGGTTATGTTTTTAAACAACTTTCAGATGTTCTTGTTTGGCCTCAAATTATAAGGCCAGAAATGGCTGCTTTTAAGACTTGTTGTTGTGGTCGAAACGATGAGTTGTGAGTGGATGGATCTGTATCCGTGTTGGAGGTCAGGTTTATACATCACTATTGAATTTTTTTTGGAAAAGGATGGGTTTGATTATTCAATCTCGTATTTGGCTGTTTAAATTGTTTGCGGCTTTTTACGTACTTGTTTTCATTGGTTGGTACTGCTTGAGCAGTGCAATGACTGTTTCAAAAACGTGTTTCCCTTGTGGTTCGCGTTCGGGCTGGTTTTGAGAAGGGACTGGGGTAGATGGTCGATGGTCGCTCATGATCTGTCTTGCTCCGATGTTCTATTGGTTTGGTTCTATAATTAATCTGAATGTGTTTTGATGTCTTGGACAAATATTCATTTTGGATAGTTAGCTCGAAAGAGCGTGGCCTTTCTTCTGGATTGTTAATTCAGGCGGCCGTTGAGACTTACTGTTGTCAATGTTCGTCGTGGTGAGTGGCGGACTAATGGATTTGCAACCGTGTTGGCAGGCGGATTCATTGTCCAGTTTCAAAGCTTGGGATCAATTTTAATGATGATATTTCTTGCTTAGTTTGGACTCGAAAAGGTTGGTAAAGCTGCTGCTTTTTTTGTAGGGGCTTTTGGTTATTGAATTTCTTTGTGTTAATAGTCGATTCATACACCATTATGAGGTTATCTCAGTCATCTATTTTTTGCGGCTATCTCTTTCCAAATTGCAAACTCCATTTATTTTACTAAATGAAGAGGATCTTAACCCGTGGATAGTAGGGCGAAGAAAGATGAATATCTTTTTCCTTCTCCAACAATTTTTATTCTAGAGATCTTGATTTGAGTGTGACATGATTCTACGTAACAAAATTTCAAACATAGATTTCTTTTTTTCTAAATAGAAATTTCAATGCATATCAAAATTTGTGTGTCTTCTGTCTTTTGTGTGAGGCTGATATTATGCAGGGTGTACACTGTCATCAAATTTTACTATGCATGGACAATTATAAATTACCCTTTATAGTCTCTTCATGTGCTTTCCTAATTAGGGGTCGTTTGAAATTTCATCCATGAACTTACTAATCCTTTCATTTTGTCCCTGCAAATATCAATCATTTGAAAATTCATCCATTAACCCACTTAATGACTGCCACGTCATCAAATTAGCAAAATGGCATGGGAAAAGACAAAAATACCCTTTTTAATTAAAAAATTATAAAAAAAATCTGATTTTTTAAAAAATCATAAAAAAAATCTGAAATTTTTTTTTGGAAAAAAAACTGTTAAAATTAAAAATTTTGAAAAAAAAAAGTGAAAATTATATATTACTTTTTTTTCGAAAAACTAATTTCCATTTTTTTTCATCTTTAAAAAAAATGGAATTTTTTTATGATTTAAAAAAAAATCAGATTTTTAATTAAAAAATGATATTTTTGTCTTTTCCCATGCCATTTTGCTAATTTGATGACGTGGCAGTCATTAAGTGGGTTAATGGACGAATTTTCAAATGATTAATATTTGCAGGGGCAAAATGGAAGGATTAGTAAGTTCATGGATGAAATTTCAAACGACCTCTAATTGCAGGGATGAAATGCATATTTAAGCCTTTAAACTAATATTAATATTATTTGATTAAAAATATTTACTGAAAGTAAGTTAGAATTATCCATGCATTTTGTAAACAATAATATATTTGTATTTGACTATAAAACCTTATATTATATATCATATATTATAAATTTGAAAGCACATGTTGCATGAATGAGTTAAGTCAGTGTTGCATGATGACACTGGTCTTTCTGTTCAAAAGGGTATGCTAGTGCATTAGCAAATCATGATGACAAACAGTATTCAACATCAATTATCTTAGTTGGATGGCCCCGCCTCCTCTTGTGACCAAAAGGAAGGGAAATTAGAACAAAAGATAGGTTAATTCAAAACAAAACAAAAAAGGTGACTCACGTTATTTACATTTTAATGGATCCAAATAAATTTACGATTAAATTCACCTCTTAAAAATGATTTTTTGAGACCTTTGGAAAAAAATGATTTTTAGAAAAATATTTTGATCACACTTGTTTCTTCTATATAAGTTGGATTCTTAGTCACATCTTAGAAATATAAACATTTTTAGGAAAGTAATTCACTTCTTTTCAACCGGATTTGTTCTATACGTAAACACTTTACCATATATACTTATATAATCATCTTATTATCAATTATTTCAAATTTTGATTTTTCTCTATATTTGTCTCCACCAACTAAATAAACCGTAAAGAAGATATAGCTTAAGTTGTCCTCTTTTATTTTTAGCTTATTAGATCATTTGGTCCCTTAAGTTATTTCTTATTTTCAATTTGGTCCCATATTTAATAAACATGTCGAATTAGTCCCTCAAATTTTAATCCGTTTGCCAAAAAAATCCTTTCTGTCAAGTCTTTTATTTCCCGTTAGTTTACGTACACGTGTCTAATTTTGTGTGGTAGAAATGAATCTTTACAAGCTGAAAAATTAGGGTTTTCTCATGTACGTAAACACCCTTCTTTCTTTCTTAGATTTCTCTGCAAAAATCTGATCTTTCTCTCCATCTGCGAATCCACCCTTCTTCGAATTCGAATCCCTAATCTTCTTCATTATCGTCCTTCTTCATCTTCGTTCTTACTACATATTTCTAGGAAAAATTGATTTTGTTCGAATCTGAGAGATGTCGAAACAAATGGGACAATCAATTGGTTCAGTGGGTTCGAGCCTGAGAAGAAGAACAATTGTTGAATGTAGGTGTGGTGAAGAAACCGTGATTCGCACTATAACGGATAACACAAATATAAATTGTGGAAAAAGGTTTTGGGGATGCAAAAACTACAAGAATCAATGGGATAAAGGTTGTAGCTTTTTCAAATTGTTGGATGAAGAGGTTACTGATGATAGGGATCTGTTGATTTCGAAGCTGCAGAAAAAACAAGTCAAATTGAAGAAAACAAGATCATGGTTGAAGATGTCTTTGATTTTTGGGCTTGGAAGTTCTGGGGTTTGCCTGGTTTTAGGGACAGTATTGGTCTGCAAGTGTAGTTGCTCATGGAATAATTTGTATTTGAAATAGTTTTGTTGAAATAGTTGTTTAGAATGAATGAATTTGTAATGTCAGATTGTAATGTATGTCAGTTTGGAATGAATGAAATTGAAATGTCAGAATGAATGATTTTGTTATGCCTATTTTTAATGAATGAATTTATATTTCAGTAATCTATTGTAATGGTAACACTGCAAAATTGAATGAATTAATGAACTAATTATGCATATAATGTTTTGTATGAAAAATGAAAATTGAAATGCCAGAATTGAATGAAAACTTATGCATATAATGTTTTGTAATCTCTGCAAAAGTGATTAATGGACTAATTAGAACTGAAAAATAGTGCATGGTTCTGGTGTAGTTCTGAGTCATACCCTGCACAAATATGATTTCAAATGGTATACATAAACTGTGATTGCACAAATATGATTTCAAATGGTATACATAAATTGTGGTTGCAAATGGAATTGAACTTAATCATATTGCACATAAACTGTGATTGTACTTGGACATTACATAAGCATTAGAGTTAGAATGTAGCTTGCAACTTAGGCAGTACATCATCAAAAAGACATCATAATAGGCATAATAAGTAAATTGTAGCTTGCACTTAGGCATTACATAACATGTATGCACTTAGGCATTACATCAAAAAGACATCAAAATAAGCATAATATCTATAGTGTTCCATGATTCCTACTGTTGGGTTGACACAGAACCCTCCACTCTAACAGAAGTTTTCTTTTTCTTCCTATTTGAACCTTCTGGCTGTGATGTGGACACTTTCTGGTTTTGCTTCCTCTTCCTTGGTTTTGCACCTCCTGTTTCAGCTTGTGCAGATTGTGTAGTAGCAGCACCTTGTGTATCAGTAGCAACTTGAGCAGATGGTGCACTTTGAGAATTCCTTTGAGTGTTAGCAGTCCTTCTTTGAGTAGACCTTTGAGTAGTTCCAGCTTGAGCAGTTTGTGCACTTTGAGCAGTAGGAGCAGTTTGTGCAGTAGGATCAGTTTGTGCACTTTGAGTAGTCACTGGAGCAGTTTGTGCAGCTTGAGTAGTCACTGGAGCAGTTTGTGCAGCTTGAGTAGTCACTGGAGCACTTTGACCTTGAGCAGATGAGTTCTCAGATGGAGATGGTGGAGGAGGGGGTGGGAGCTTGCAAGTGGACTTGTTATGTCCACTTTGCTTGCATCTGCTACACTTCATACCCCATCTAGCCCTCTTGAGTTGACCATCATCCTTCAACAATTCACCTGCCTCCTTGTTCCTTTTTTTCTTTGGCCTGCCTGGTTGCCTTCTGATAGGTGGTGGCTGAAGGTCATTGTACTCAGTTCTGCGCCATAAGCTCTGGCCATTAGCAGGGTAGATGATTGGAGCATAGCAAGCTGCATACCTCTCCTTCTTGTAAATGTTAGAAACAAAATCATAAACATTGAGGTCTTGGCTCCTCATGCAGGCAATGGCATGACAACAGGGCAACCCTGTCAATAACTACTTCCTACAGTCACACTCGCACCTTTGAAGATTGACATGGTATTTGTAACCTGTTGAATTCATATGTCTCACTTCAAAGTCAAACTCAGTGCTGCGCCTGTAGACATAAACATACAAAAAATACCATAAGTCACAGCCAGCCAAAAATTCAAATTTATAAGGAGCGTATATTACAAATTTACATACCTTATCAGCCAGTTATTAGTGTAGGCTGATTCTCTAGCTATCCTCTTCTTTATGTTGGGAAGCACATCATCCTCATACCTTTCAACTTTCTTCCTATTTGTTTCCCATTTTTCTATCAAATACACCCGGATATCTTCACACATAGTAACAATTGGCTTTTGTCTAGGAATGACAATTGTTGAGTTGAAAGCTTCTGACATATTGTTGACTAGAGTATCACATTGTGAATTACCTGAGAACTTCCACTTAGACCAATGCTTAGCAGGAATTAGCATAAGGTAATCATATGCAGGCTCACTAATCTCTTTGATCTCTTTCATTACATCAAGGAATGCATTCTCATAAGTTGCTTTTGCTGCCTTCCACATTAATTCCTTCAACTTCTTACCAGGAAACCTCTTTCTAAAGTTATTATAAAGGTGTCTAACACAAAATCTTTGTTCTACACCTGGAAGTAGTGCATCCATAGCAGGCAAGAGACCCTGCAAAACAGTTTAAGGAACAGATCATGAGTAAGCAAACAAAAAAAATAATTTCTAAAAAAATTAGCAAATAACACACTAATAAAACACTATGTTACCTTTTGTTGATCACTTATAAAGGTGTAGGTCTTGCATAATCTGGTTCCACCTAGGTCACCAATCAGGAGTTCCAAAAACCACTTCCATGATTCCTTGGTTTCACCTTCAACCACAGCAAATGCAATTGGAAGCATCTGGTCATTTGGATCTCTTCCAATTGCAGCTAGCAACTGCCCACCATAGTAACCCTTCAAGAAGCATCCATTTAACCCAATAATAGTCCTACACTTAAAAAAACTATCTTTGCAGGCTTTCAAACAAATATACATCCTTTGGAAATGAGGACATAAAACTGCTCCAGGCATCTCAAGATCTTCTTCAGTACCTTGATATGGCATAGTACTAACTCTCACAATAGACTCAGGATTTGACCTCATCAGCTCATGTGTGTAATCATATATCCTAGTATATTGATCCCTAAATGAGTCATCCACCATATCAATTGCTTTTCCTCTAGCTCTGTAAGCCTTATTCATGTTTATCTCCAATCCCCATTTCTCAATGGTTCTATTCACAATAGTAACCGGCTTCAAATTTGGATCTTCTCTTACTCTACTGTTAAGCTTACTTCCCAACCAGTCAGAATTCAACATCTTTACCTTAAACACCCTACTGCAAGTGTGGAATCTTTGGATCTTTCTTAATTGCCAAGTTTCTTCATTTGGAATCTTAGCACAATATGCCTCAAAATTGCAGTTACCTTTAGAGCCCTTACATATAACTCTCACCCTCTTCTTATCATTTTTCTTGAACTTTAGAGCCCTTCCAGAATGAATTGCATAGACCCTAATTGCTTCCTGAAATGCCTTCTTAGAAACAAAGTATGTTCCAACTACCCATTCATAATCTCTCATGTTATCAAGCAGCTTAAAAGTCTGGAATCTAACCCTAGGACCCTCATCTTCATCTTCAGATTCACAGCCACTATCTAAATCATCACTGTTATACTCTTCAACATCACTCAAACCAGGATCCCTCAATACACCAGATGGTCCACCTTCCTCAGTTATGTTATTTCCTTCAGCTATCAGATCTTCTTCAAACACATGTTCATTAACTTGTTGTTGTTTCTTTGGTGGTCTTCCTCTCTTCTTCTTAGGCTTACTTCCACTGACTTCTTTACCCTTCTCCTTTGACCTACTCTCAGCACCTTGTCTTGCTTCAGCTACAGCTTCACTTCCTTGCTCTGCAACTTTCCTTTCACTCCTAGCAATTGCAGCTACTTCTGCTTCAGGCCTCCATTCATCAAACATTCTTTCCTCTTGACCTACTGCATCACCAAAGCCATCTTCCACACAAACTTCCTCTTCTGAGCCTCCAAAATCAGTATCTAGTGCACTGTCTTCCCTTTCCTCACCTAACTCATCCACATAGTCATCCTTATATTCTTCATGAACCCCAAAATCAGAAGGCCCAACATCATTCCATACACCAGAAGGCCCAGCTTCATTACTCCCCATATTTAAAGTTGTTGGCCCATTAAATAGTCCTTCACCCTCCACAGTGGTCCCCACATGTTCACTTTCTTCAAGCACAGAAGGCCCCATATTCTGCCTAAGATTCCCTCTTTCATCCACAAGGGTGGGCCCCACATTCCCATCATCATTGGTCCCACACTCCACCTCATCACAGTCCACCTCACCTTCCAATACATTTCCCTCATTTTCCACAACATTTATTCCCTCATTCTCTGCAATATCAGCTTCCACATTAGGCACCTCTTCCTCAAAGTACTCTTCTACATTAATACCCTCATTAGCTTCCTCCTCAAAAACCTCTTCTACTTGAACTCCCACATTTCCTCCCATATTCTCTATAGGATACTCAATCAAAGGATTGAGTTCTCCCATTACCGGTTGCTCCCCTACTGTATGTTCAACATACAAATGCACCCTCTCATGTATCTCTGCAATATACATCATCCTCCTACAACCAATGTCAGACCTTAATCTAATAAGGTCATCCACTAAATTAGGGTCATGGTACCAAAGTGACCTAATCATTGGGTAACCTAGCCTTGTTAAAGTTGATAAAATTGAGAAGTAAGCCCAATAATCTGGTTCACACTCTAGTACTGTTTCAGTGCCATTGTAACCATTATGGTGAAACTCAACAAATTCCCCCCCATGGTGAATTACAAGCAGAAACTTATCCTCCAACTGTTACAAAACCATAACATAACATATTTCAATATAACTATCTAGAAAAAAAAACATCCAGAATCAAACAAATCCCTAACTTAGGAATACGAAAAAAGGGTTTTTGTATTAGGGTTTTTTACAACATTTTTCGATTAAAAAAGGGTTTTTTAATCAAAACCCTAACCCTAAACTAGAAACCACCCAGAAATACAAAAACCCTAAACCAGATTTGAAACCCTAAATTCGAAAATCAAAAGGATGTAATGAAACTAACCTCGTCGTTCTCGTAATCTTCAGAATCGTCGTCCGGAGCAGCAGCCATGGGTGGATTCGCAGCGAATTCGTTTTCTCCTTCTTCGATTTCCTCAATGATCATCTTCTTCCTCAATGACTTTTCGTCTCCCTCTCTCTCTATTTTCAAAACAGTTCACCACTTCTCTCTCTAGAACCTTTTCAGCTTGTATACCTACCACACAAAATTAGACACGTGTACGTAAACTAACGGGAAATAAAAGACTTGACAGAAAAGATTTTTTTGGCAAACAGATTAAAATTTGAGGAACTAATTCGACATGTTTATTAAATATGGGACCAAATTGAAAATAAGAAATAACTTAAGGGACCAAATGATCTAATAAGCCTTTATTTTTCTTATAGACTAAAAGTTACTTTTATTTATATTTTTTCTAAATAATTCTTGCGATCCTTTAAGTTATGTTTATAAAAAATTAGTTTCATCCCTAAAAAACAGATTAGTTTCAAGTTTTTTTGTTATCAATTAAATTATTTTTTATTACAAATTAGCAAATCATAGAATATTCACATTGTGATCCCTAGTTCGTATCTTAATTCACAACACTAACTTATTTCACTGGACCGACTTCGGCTGCTATCTTGTTATCAATTTTTCTCTGTCCTAGCTATTCAAGATTGTGACGTTTGATCGGAAAAATAAATTCTTGTGAAGTTTAGAACGTACGTGATAATAGAAAAGTACTCTGAATTTTTTTTTTTTGAAGGAAAGGTACTCTGAATTTATTTTTTTTGAAGGAAAGGTACTCTGAATTTTTGTCTGTGGAAATTATGAGATTCCATTTGAAAATAAATTAATGACTGATGTAATATTGAATTTTTGTGTCTGTGTGAGTCATAATAGTAACATTTAAAATAAATAATGAATAATGTAGTCTTGCACTAAAAAGGTAACCGACTGTATATAAAAGAGGGATATATGTGTGTGTAGTGTACATTAAAAATATTTTGCAAGAGTGTGGTAATGGAAGAAGGGAAAGGAAGAGTTTGTGTGACTGGAGGAACTGGGTTTATTGGTTCATGGATTATTAAGAGACTTCTTGAAGATGGTTACGCTGTTAATACCACTGTTAGAGCTGATCCAGGTCAGTAATAAACCTTTCTATTTTGAAATCTTCAGATTTCATTTCCTTGTAAATAAATTAAATAATTAATAATGAGTCCTTTGATTTTTTTTTTTCCTTCATGTGCTTATGAAAAAGTTGTTTCTTGTGTTGCAAAATTAAAATTCTTCCTCCAATAATAAAAAGAAAAATTGATATTCTTCCTTTCCTCTCTTCAACTCATTGTCTCAGCTCTCAAACTAATGTAGGGGTGTTCATATCATTTTCATATTCAATATTTAATACAAAGTGCAGCAATGGATTTTAAAAACTCAAAATAAACAAGTCAAAAATAGAAAGAGAAAAAACAATAATATTAATCAAAATGGATTGGATTTGGAACGATTTTGAGTTCCTAAAGTGAAAACATGTTCAAAGAAAAAGTTAGATATATTGTTAACCAAAAAAGTATCATGTCTTTTTTATAAATTATAAATCCAAACACCTATTCATGTCATAGTTTGTTGGATTTGTGGTAAAACTGGACATATCAAAAATAACAACATTAGAGAGAGTAGAAGTGACATCTATAGTAAAAAAATATGAAAAATATGTTTAGGTGATTTAGACAGAGAAGATATAGAAAAACCTCAAGATTACTATTTAAAAAGATGTAGAGAATAATAGGTTAAGGAGAACTTTTTTTTAAAGAAGGTTAAGAAGAATGTTAAATAGTGTCTCACATACATTGATTAAACAACCAAAAGAAATAAATTTTTATTAAAAATTAATATAATTGTTACTTGATCAAAAGTAACAACATATATTTTTCAAGTTAAAATTTTTAATTTTGGATTCTTTAATTGGTGCCTTGAAGGCACCAATTAAGTTAACCTACATATATGCGAAAATATTGTATCATAATTTTATCCAGGGTTATTGTTGCATAAATCCAACAAACTAGAATTCTGCTCTTCTCCCAACAAAAGTTGTTCGCTCCTAACTAAACTTTCGAAAATACCCCTGCATGAGTTAACACACGCAGGTGTAAAACTAACATGACCTAAGTTACGTTGGTTTTACACATGCGTGATTTAAGTCACGTTGCGTGACTTAACTTACGCTAGTTAATAATTCCTAAAGCATAATTACGTTTTTATTGTTGTGTAGTCAAGATGCATTTCAATCCAAAATCCGAAGTCGCGAGGTTTCATTCAATGAAAAAGAAGATGATGAGGTGGAGTTTTAGACAAACAACACATGTTAAGCTGGCTATATTAGTCTATGATTAGGTGGCGACCACTATTGTCTACCTTTTGTGGTATCCAAAGGTGATTATGCTTTTGCAATTATTAACTAGCGTGAGGTAACTCACGCATCTGCGTGAGTTAATTCACGGAGGAGTATTTTCGAAAGTTTGGTTGGAAGCGAACAATTTTTGTTGGGAGAAAAGCAGAATTCAACAAACTATAATCTCCAATGTTTGATCTCTAACACGCCCATAGCACATACGACCCATAATGGACGGTGGTCAAACAACAGATATAAGATTATGATTTTTTTATGCTTCAAAAAAATTATTTTTTTTTTATATAAAAAAATTGATATTCAATAATTTAGTATTTGACCAAAAATATTAGTAATAATATTTTTGAAAATAAATAATTATTGTGTATTTGTTTGTCATAATAAAAACCTTTTCTTAAGAAATTACATATAAATGAGTTTAAAATTTTCTAAAAATTAATTCTCATTTAAAAAAACTATTTTGGTCGAATAACAATTTATTATGAATGAAATCTCTATCGAAAGATGTTTAGTCTGGTATTAAAGGTTAGATTCTTACAACATAACAAATCAAGGTTCATATTTGAGTCGTAAGAGATGTCCACATTTAATCTCTAACTTGTGTCAAGTATGATTAACTCTAATGAAGAAAATTTATGGAAGAAAAAAAAAACTAGTCATTGTGAGATCTCTAACTAGCTAGTCTTATGTGAAAAAGAAAACGTTTTAGTTGTTTTAATTTTATGTCTTAATATTCATGAAGTGTTAGACCGTTAGTTCAGCCGTAAGAGTTTGACTATTAATGCTACATTAATTATTGATAATTTTCCTTTCTCCAATATATACTTGACCAACAAGCAATAAAATTGTGTTTCATATAACAGAGGGCAGGAAAGATGTTAGCTTCCTCACAAATCTTCCAGGTGCATCCCAAAAGCTAAAATTCTTCAATGCTGATCTAAGCATCCCAGAAAGTTTCAATGCAGCAATTGAAGGATGCACAGGAATATTCCACACTGCTACTCCAATTGATTTGGAAATGAATGAATTAGAAGAAATAGTGACAAAAAGAACAATTGATGGAGCATTAGGAATTTTAAAAGCATGCAAAAATTCAAAGAGAGTGAAGAGAGTTATTTACACTTCAAGTGCTTCAGCAGTGTATTGGCAAGATAAAGATGATGATGTAATGGATGAGAGTTATTGGAGTGATGAAAATCTTCTTAGAGATTTGAAACCATTTGCATGGTCATATTCAATTTCTAAAACTATGGCAGAGAAAGCTGTTCTTGAATTTGGAGAACAACATGGTTTAGATGTTGTGACTATAATACCAACTTTTGTTCTTGGACCCTTCATTTGCCCTAACCGTCCTGGCTCAATCTATACCACTCTGTCTTTCTTATTTGGTAAGTGATACAATTTTTTCTGGTCCTTTTTTGTTCCGACTATTATTTGTCGTGGAACTAATGATCATTTTCCAACGGACTCAAATGGGGATTGAACTCCGTCTTTGAGGTTATAAAGCTCAGTTTTTACCACTAAGTTGACATCTAATGCATATTTTTTAAGAAGTTGAGTTTCACACTATGAAAAGCCATCAAATTAGTTTTGGAAATCAAAGAGAGAAGATAAAATTGGTGTTCAATGTATCTAATTGTGTGGATTAGAGATATGTTGGTCAATTAGGTGATTAAGTGATTGTTGAATATGACTTATAAGTTATAGCTACTGAGAAGTGGGAAGGGTTGAATGAGCGACGAGAGTGAGACATGCCCTTAGACTTGAGTAAAACATTTGTTGTGGAGACGGACGTCCCTACGATACAAGTTGGATATTATAAACCTAAATTTTTTCACAAATAATACAAATTAATTACACAGAGACGTACGAACTTCATTATCAAACATCTTGTGTTCTTTATTTGTGTTCATCATTTCTTTACTCTTTTAATTCGGCTTGTTGTTCTAACGGTGGTCAACATGAATTGATTGTAATTTTTGTTTCAATTTTCAACCACTATATTTTTATGAATTATTAACCTCATCCTCATCAAAATTGCAATTGGTTGATTGGATTGTCACAAGTATTGTCAGAATCGTGAATTTTCCTATCTAATCAAGTACATAAGATATTGATTAGCATAGTAGTTTTACCATGCCAACTTATAATATTTTATAAGTATTGTCATTTTCTTGAATTTTTCTATCTAATTCATCAAAACACTAAAGTATCACTCAACACAATACTACAAAATATCTGGGTCTCTTAACCATTTCGTCCATTCATGGGTGGTGTGATACATATGAAAAAACATTGGTTAAAATACTTTTTTGGTCCCTTAACATTTTTAGTATCGCTTTTGTCCCATAAGTAATAAAAACTCCGTTTAGACCCTGTAACTTTATTTAAAGTATCAGTTTGGTCCTTTCTGTTAATTTAATTCAAAAAAGCGTTAAATTTTGGTCCCTTAACTTATTTAATTAGTATTAATTTGGTCATTTAGCTTATTTAATTAGTATTAGTTTGGTCCCTAAATTTAACGTTTTTTTGAATTAAAATAACAGAAATGACCAAACTGATACTTTAAATCAAGTTAAAGGACCTAAACGAGTTTTTATTACTTATGGAACCAAAGCGATACTATAAATGTTGTTAAGGGACCAAAAGAGCATTTTAGCCAAAAAAACATTTGTTGGAAAAGGCCCGGACCTTAAATAAATCTCAGTTGTTTTAAGATAATTAGTTTATGCAGTTGCGCGTGGAGAATGCATTTAGTTTTTAAAAAACAACAATGTTGAAATTGACCGTTTAACATAAAGTATTGTCATTACTTTGATTTTCCCAATCTAACATGTAGAATTCACAATGGATACCAACAAATTCATTGTTAGGCATACCTCTAGTTTCATTGTAAAAATGTTAATTAAGAATAGAAAATGGATGTTGTAGGGGACAAGAATCCATTTGGCTTCTCTCGTCTTCACATGGTGCATGTTGATGATATTGCAAGAGCACATATATTTCTGCTTGAGCATCCTAATCCAAAGGGGAGATATAATTGCTCACCATTCATTGCAAATATTGAAGAAATAGCTCAACATATTTCTGTCAAATACCCTGAATTTCATATACCAACACTAGGGTGAGTTCTAATGTCATCTTCCATAAAAATTCTTTATTAGATTAATGTGATATTTGCCTTTACAGTAACTAGTATATTTTTTATAGGGAGCTGAAGGAAATTAAAGGTGACAAGCTTCCACATTTAACCTCAAAAAAACTCATGGATGCTGGATTCGAGTTCAAACACAGCCTTGAGGAAATGTTGGACGATACAATTCAGTGTTGCAAGGAAAAGGGTTATCTTTAATTAGAAATAAGAACAGGGTTATATTATCAAAGATAATAATGTATACTATTAATAAAGGTGATACATGATTTTGTTGGTGTAGCCTAGCCTATTTCAATATACATAAATTATGTTCAAATAGTTATGATTCGGTTGTTATAAAAATATTTGTGTTTGATCCCTAGATTTAAATAGCAGCTGTTATAGATATGCTAAAAAGTAGAACAGTATCTTATTAAAATAAAAGAACAATTTAAACTTTTTTTAGAGGAACTGTTTGAACTTTGAAGGGAGGTAAATGCTTAAAATTTATAATAAGATGTAATAATATCACTTAAAAAAAAGTGATAATATCATATATCATAAAAGTTAATGTCCGTTTTCTGCTTTTGAGTAATAATGGTAAATTATATGTCAAGTTTAATAGTAACTCTATATGAACGAACGGTGAGGAATAAAATGTATACATACGTTTGATCATTTTTAATTGTTTTGTCGTATTATCACAAATATTTCATAAAGATTTAATGCATGTATTTAAATATATTCACGGAAAATGTGCATGTTTACAATCAATTTTGTATAATTGGATGTGTGCAAAAATTTGTTAATAGTAATGATGAATAAGGGTATATAGATTATTTGTCTAGGAAGTCGGTTACCAAACTAAGTGCTTGTAACCGTTTCTTAAAGTTGTAGATTCAACTAGAGTTAGTTAGAGAGGAGAGTGTTGTAGAATCTATAAGTACACACCTATGTAACACTTGTAATTTAGTTTTTGTGATTTCTATCAATAACATAGCACTAGTTTCTTGTTTTTTAAGCTTTCTTTTTACCTTAATGGAGCTTTAATTCGAGCTTTAACATGGTATCAGTACCCTACAGTGCCCTACAATAGGACTAGGGGTGGGTGATTACGGGTTAATCCGAATTTACCCGATCAATTTGATGCTAGTTCGTGCATTCAGTGCTAGTTCATGCATTCAGAATGGGTTAAAATGGGTCATGTGTTTGATGGGTGAATTTTGTGTGTTGTTATGGGTATATTAGGTTCGGTTCGGGTGGCTATTTTAGACCCGTCGGAACCCAAACTAACCCGACAGAACTAATTAGGTTTTTATTACTACTTACAGTACACAAGCCCAGACTTCCTTAAAAAATGTTGAGTGTACCCTTGGCCCTAATTTGACGAGAAAAAAAGAACAAAGATCTAGACTTAAAAATATGCGACAGAACTTCACAATGCTGGAATCAAATTTCATCCATCATATAAAGTGAAAAATGGAATCTCATCCATTGCTTTTGATGAAATTAAGTGTCAATTTTGCTTGCCTGTTATCAAATTGGATGTGCATTCAGAAATAATCATAGGGAACCTCATGGCTTATGAGTCGTTGATTAAACCGAACGAGTTCATCTTCACAAGGTACGTGGAATTAATGGGAGCTATAATAGACACCGAAGAAGATGTAAAATTATTGATTAATGAAAAAATCATTGAAACTGAGTTGAGTTATGAAGTTGTTACACAACTTTTTAATGGGATGATTGGAAAATCGATTAAGTCAACAAAGGTTCAAAATTTGGATGAAGTGATTAAAAAAGTTAATGCTAAGTTCAAAAGTACACAAGCTCAAAAAATGGCTTTGGTCAGTTATATGAATGCTTATGGAAAAATGTTGACAGCTTTTGCGGCTATTGTGTTTTTGGTTTTGACGGCTGTGCAAACATATTGCTCTGCTTTTGGATGTGCTCGTAATTAACTCAAATTTTAGTTACGAGTAATCTTTTTATGAGTTCAATGTAAGTCTTAGTTCATCTCTTTTATGTTCTTAAATACTCCCTCCCTCCGCCCTTATATGTAACCCCCTTTGACATTTTCATATTTCTTTAAAACAGTTGTCAGTGTAATTAATGTATCTGTTTTGTGTGTTAATATTACCAAATTGTCCTTTGTTTGTATGTGTATTAAATTTGACTTTTTAAATTTAAAGACAAGTTAGTAGTATTAATTAAGGGTATGTTTAGGAAAAAAGTAATAAATATTTCTAATAATTTGAAAAGGAGTTTACAATTAAGGACAAAAATAAAATCAAATGGATGCTTAGATATAGGGACGGAGGGAGTAGATTGAAACGAATCGACTCGTGTCATGGATTGCTAAAATTGAGATTGACTTAGACATTAATGGGTCAGTCTAGTCCAATTTTTATTTAGAAAAGATATGCAATGAAAACAAAACTACTCTTGTTTTTTTGGTACACACCGAAAAGGAAAAATTACACATTGAATGGAAAAGAAACAAAGAGCCGAGGGTGATAGAGAAGAAAATAAAGGTATGTCACTGGTGGAAGTGTGTTCGGAGAACATTCTACATTTTGTCTGAAAAATTGGTGTTATTTTTATCACCGAATTAGTTCTTTTGATATTGTTTTTGTTTGTGGTTTTTCCTTCTGTGTTAGAATATAATAACCATTATTGATGTCTATAATTTCAAACTTAGTCGCAGTTTTCCATATACGAAACGATGTAACCTTTCCTTCATCATGATATCCAATATTCTTTCCTATTAGTTTCACCACGGATCATCTTGTCATAATGAAAAAAGGCCTTCAAAAAATTTGTCCTCAATGTGCATCATATGTGCAAGAGGAATTTTCATATTGGTATTCTGGGGCGGCCTTGAGCATGGGCGGCCTTGAGCACAGATCATTTTTTACGGGCAGAATATTATATAAATTTATTTCTTTTTACTTGATTTGATTAATTTTATGGGTATAGAGTTAAAATTTTATGGGCAGGGGTGGAACCAGAAATTTGAAGTTAGAGGGCCGACTACGAGGAACATTTTTTTAGCGAACAAGGAACAAAATTTGATAAAAAAATAATTTTTAAATACAAAAGATATGTATGAAACCTGAAGGCCTATCTAATATCTTCTTCCTTTTTAAAGAAATATAACATATAAAACTAAAAATATTAGTTGTCAATTAATCTAATAACATGATGAACATTTTAATTTGATTAATTGATGGGTTCATAGCCAAATATATATTTTATGAAACATTCTAATATAATTTAATTGTAGTATATAAAAAAATTGTTAAAAATATAGGGGGACCGTGACCTCCAACCACCATAGGCCCCCTCTCTCCCTCCGCCACTGTTTATGGGCATAAAGTTTTCCTTTGACCAGCGCTCAGGGTTGTCTTCCCCACAAGATAAAGGCTACAAACCAAGGTGTGCAATGCTCGTATAGGTGTTTTCATTGCAAGCGTTCATTTGAGAATGATTGATGTGTTTTTTTCGGTTGCATCAAGGTTAAAGAGGTGTGCGCTGAAGATTGCTCGTGGGAGTTCATTTGCTATAAATTGAAAGTTGCAAATAATTTGGTTGCTGTATTTTTTAAATGTTATATGTTGTTTTTTTAGATAAACTAAATGTTAGATGCTTTGTCACAACAAAATCTACACATATTTGAATTGACTCTTTGATGCGTTTGGAAGAAAATAAACGATAAACTATTGAATGACACTAAATTTAGAGCTATTTTAAATGTTTGTAAAACTTCTCTTACATTATATAAAATTTTATTCAAAGACTAATAAATAACGACACTCATTTGTTTGCAAGTGTGACGTTTTTTTTTTACGTGGAAACATATTTCATTAACCAAAGTCTGACATCAAATCGAACGCACAGAAGTTAGAAATACAAGCGGGAATTTTCTCAATCCAAACAAAATCAGAGTTGGATATATCAAACTTTGCTAAATAGTGTGCAACTTGATTAGCAACACACCTAATATGAGAAAATTGCAAACTATGAAAGCTAGAGAATAAATTGACACAATCCTCAACTATGACACCTAAATAGGAGTGATTTTGTTGTTGACCTTCGATTGCTCTAATTGTGTTAAGAGAATCTGATTCCACAATTAGATTCAAGAAAAACACATCCTTTGCAATTTTTAAGCCCTCCTCTAATGCCAAAGCTTCATTCTGATCTGAATCATTATGAACAAGTTTCTGACAGCAACTAGCAACCATAACAACGCCATTTTCATCTCTGATTAGCACAAAATTCCCCAATTTCCAATCATTTGGCCCCGCCGCATCAATGTTCAATATACCAACCCGTTAGTGGACATTCACACATCACCTTAGACATTGGAGTTGTCAGAGTCTGCAAATTAGCTTGTAAAATTACATTAATCGAATTTCGAGCTGATAAATAAATTAATTTCCGACTGCACCTGACTCACAACAACGCACTCGACATATCTAGCGCTTGAAATTTTCTTTTATTAGGCCCTCTCTATATTTCGTAACACAAAGCTATTACGAGTCCAATGACGTCGTCTGAATTGTTTTGAGTAACATGCTTAACCTGGACGATGAAGGAATTAGAGGTGTCATTTACATTTTGAAATACGACTTCAAGCAGTGATGCAAACCATACTTGTCTAGTCCAATCACATTCAATAAACAAATGATCAATTGTTTAAGGCTGAGAATCACATATGGTGCACAATGGGGAACAATTAACGCCTTTTATTAATAAGAGATGATATCACTGAATCCTTCCATGTAAAATTCTCCAAAAGAAATGAGTATGATGAGTGATGGTTTTTAGCTTCCAGAGTTCTGTCCACACATGATTTCATTCCCCACACTTGACTGACTTGAATTGGCTACTTCACTTTTATCCTTCACAAATTTATATGCAAACTTCATCGAGAAAACACAATTTTTGTTAGCTCCCTATATAATGTGTTTTTTTCTTTAAGAAGCTAAACTAGCCCACCTAACTTGACATCGGAGGGAATCGAACTTGAGACCTAGAGGAGGAGCACATCCCATATAATGTGTTACTTCGAATTCTAGAGGAAAAGGGAATTTGAAGGATTTGCTTTGCCTCAAAGGGGTAAAAAATATTATTGATGAGGTGAGTATTGCAAGCCTTAAATCAGCATCAATCAAGTCAGAAACAAACTTAACGGTTCTTGTATTTGGTTTAGGGGACCATACTTTGTGACCATGTTGGAAAGGTAGTCAATTATCCTCCCATATTTTGACGTTACTACCATCCCTAACTCTCCATAATCCGACAGGAATGATAATCTCTTCTTTGACTTTTACTATACTTCTCCATGCACAACTTGGATTATACCCAACCGATGATTTAAAAAACTACTCGAGAGTAATATCTTCCTTTCAGACATTTGGTTAACAAGATCTCCTCATCTTTCATTAGATGGCACCCTTGTTTTGCATACCTAGTAGCGAAAACCCATTCCACCCTTTTTCTTTTCTTTGCACAATGCATCCCAACTTATGTAATGAAATTTTTTCCCCATGTTTGCTTCCCCATTTTCCCATTAAAATTTGTCGATCATATATCATCTTATATTAAATCTGATATAATTAATAATCATACGTTATCTTGTATCGAGAGTGATATTATTGTTAGCTTGAATTCTTTTTTTATGAAATTAAAGAACATAAAAAATACCAAAAAAGCAGCAAGATGAATTTTTTTGGTAGAACTTTTTTTTTTTGGTAGAATGTAGTAAGATGAATGAGGAAACTGGAGAGTGTAGCAATATTCCACGTGTACAATCCTGGTCTTTCTTCCATCGTCCACCTCATATAAAACCCCGCCATTTCCATTTCCATTTTCACCTAAAACCTTAATCAAATCTCCGATCAGAAGAAAATGGATGAATTGTTCCCCATTG
Organism: Medicago arabica; assembly: GCA_946800305.1. Classification (NCBI taxonomy): domain Eukaryota; kingdom Viridiplantae; phylum Streptophyta; class Magnoliopsida; order Fabales; family Fabaceae; genus Medicago; species Medicago arabica. The sequence goes on from OX326969.1 coordinate 38,496,594, forward strand.
TTGCGTTTTCTCTTTTTCTCGGTGCCATCATTGCTCTTCTCTTCTTCAACACCTATTACCGCAAACGCCAATCCGAAGTCCGATCCATCGCAAATCTCAATCCAAATCCGAATCCCAACCCAATCGCACCATCTTCAAAACCACTTCCGAACAAAAAATCTAACCCTAAACACCACACCTCTGATAAGGTAATTTTCATTTTCCAATTTCAATTATCTTATGAGTAATTGATTCAATTGATTTTGATGTTACTGTGTTTTGTGGATTGTTATGTGAGTGTATTAGATTTGATTATGCATGGTTGATTGTATGTGGTTGGGTTATGGAAATTGAGTGATTTTGTTAGTTTATGAGGGATTAGGTTTAGATTATGAAAGTGTGTTGCTGTATTGAAGTGAAAAAAGCTTGATTTTCATTTTTTTTGGGTGTTTCTAGAAATTGGAAAGTACTCCCTTCGGTCCTTATTTTAAGAAACAATTGAATTTTTAGGTTCATTGAATTAAATGGTCCATATGAATAACTGATGTATCTGGTCTATATGTATCCGGATACACCACTTATTCAATGAACCTAAAAAGTTAATTGTTTCTTATAATAAGGCCCGGAGGGAGTAGTATAGTATTGGTAACTGTGTTTTATGTTTTCGGTCTTTATATTGATGATTTGCTGAGTAGTAGAGATGAGGATGTTGTGTTAGATGTATGGTAAGACTAGACATGATATGATTTGAAATGATAACATTGGGGAGAGAGAGAGAGAGAGAGAGAGAGTTGGGGTAGCACTTATTGTAGAAAAGATGGTGGAAACTTGGCTTAGGTGGTTTGGGCATGTAGAGAGAAGATTTGTAGGTTTTGTAATAAGGAGAGGAGATTATATTGATGGTAGTTGAATTGCTAGAGGAAAAGGAAGACCTAGAAAAACTATAAAAGAAACTGTTAATAAAAAAAAATAGAGGCTAATAGAACTTTACGACGTTGTTTGATCCATGTAGCTTACTCCACTTAGTGGGATAAGGCTTGGATGTTGTTGTTGTCTACATTGATGATATGCCGTGGTGTTTGTGAAGATTGTGTGATTCTGGTTCAAAAACTTAGGGCCGGTCTATTTCGTGAATACATTGTTCTACTTCTATTTTCATTTATTAAGATTTGTGGTAGTTTTACTTGATAATAAAGAGAAAAAAGACTTTTGAAGTGAGTCATTGTGATGGAGAGAAAGATAAAATGCTAGCTATGGATCATGCATTTCAGGAAATAATAAAAATAACTCTTTTTGACATTTTCATTGTTTCCGGAAATGCAAGACCATTGTTAACAAGGTTCCGGAAATAGCTCTTTTATCCTTGCTAGCTATGGGCCTGAAATCCGGTTGTAGTACTTGTGATTACAGCCTCATAACTTACGCTGTTTTCGGGATTGCTTCTTTGGTAACTTTTGTGGAGATTTTGCTGTTTTATGTTTTTGGGTTGTTTGTGGATTTTGGATGTTACGTCTATATGCGGCATCCTTGTACCTCTTTTCCATCTCTTTGTGTCTTGCTAGAGTTTGGTATAAATAAATTTTGCTGATTCAAAAAAAAAAAAAAAGAGTAAAACGAACACATTTTAAAAATGAAATTAAAAAAAGTTTTCATAAAGTAAACGAGCCCAACTTTTCCTTTTAGGATTTTGGTAAATTTTATTTTTGATAGACAAATGTTAGTGGTTAATTTGTTAGGAGAGAGGGAATTTGCGAGTAGCAAGGATCAAACTCTGGACCTCCTACATAATAGTCTCATTCGATGTCCCAACCTATACAATTGAGCTACTCCTTCAGAGACCTTTTTAGGGTTTTGGTAACATTAGTTGGTTATTGGATTTTAATGGAAGAAGCTAACTTATAAGTTGTAATCTCAGGTTTGCGTTAGTGTTTGTTCGAGTGCTTCTTCAAGTGTTAACTAGCTATTATTTTGTGGAAATTTAAGTTTATTTCTGATGGTTAATGATAAATTTTCAATTTTGTATCATGCGGGTGGGTGTTGGTGAAGCTTAAGGATTTTAAGTAGTTGCTGTCGGTCTTCACTTTCAAATGTCATTGTGCTGCTTGTTTAAGAAACGAAACACAGCACTTATTGGTAATCAATAACTTGCTGCGATTATTCTATAGTTTGATTTTTGTTTGGCTTAACCTTTTGTTTTTGAAACATAAGGATCAAATCAAGCGGCATCATCCATTGGATTTGAATACCTTGAAAGGCCACGGTGATGCAGTTACAGGGATATGTTTCTCTCCTGATGGACGAAATTTGGCAACAGGTATTTAAACATATTTGTTCATAAATAATATCTGCAGTTATGTTTATAGATACTACCATCATGTTTTCATTAACCGAAGATATATCTAGTAATGTTTATAGTTACTACCGTCTTGATTGCACCTACCTTTTTGAAAATGATCACATATGCCTCTCTCCCTAAGTTTACTTCACTGTGAGGGTTAGAGCTATGTCTGATGTTGTGTTGGTGCTTCATAGCCAATAGGCTTGCAAGAATTATTTGCTAACACAAACCTCTTCCCTTTAATCTGCCCTCTTACAGTGTCTCTCATGCTCCCCCTTGCCATTAGTTTCTTCGTTTGTGTTGCAGAGAATAAAGAGTCTCTCCCTCCCTCCCTCCCCTCCCTACACAAAGTCGATTTACCTTGAACTGGAACATGCATCCAAATTCCAATCTAAGATTACAGTTCGGAGGTGGGTTTGATGAATTTTCTAGCATTATTTATGATACGGCACAGTTAAGCAATGCCTCTGCATACGGGAAATTATACTTAAGACATCACGGGCTCAGCAGCCACAAAAATTGTTTTATTCCACAAGTGTAAAAAATGTTCAAGTGAGGAAAAAATACTACTGAAGTTGTGGAAATCGGGAATACCACTAAAGGCCAGCTAAATGAAATCAGCTGCAAACATAGCATTTCACCCAAAATTTATTTTTATGCCTTGTTGTCACCAAGTAATTACATTTGTTGATATGTATTTTTCATCTATCATTCTTGTCTTCTAACATTCGCGTAGACTTCTCTGAGTATGGCATAGGACTTCTAGGTGTTTAAATTGTCTTGTATTTTGTTTTAACTTGTATGAGCATTTGAACATTATTTACAAAACTTTTCTCTTACAATCTTATGATATATAATATGTGCAAACAGCTTGTGCTGATGGAGTGGTGAGAGTATTCAAGTTGGAGGATGCTTCAAGTAAAAGTTTCAAGTATGTGAATTTCAACAGCCTCTTTATACATATACATATCAACTTAATGTCAATCATATTCTATTTGCTTAAATTTTATTTTCTCAACGACTTTGTAGGTTTCACAGAATTAATTTGCCTCCTGGAGGTCCTCCAACTGCAGTTGCATTTGCTGATGATGCATCCTCCATTGTTGTGTCATCACACAGTCTCACTGGTTGTTCATTATACATGTATGGTGAAGAGAAACCTAAAGTTTCTGAAGATAAGTCACAAGCAAAGCTTCCTCTTCCGGAGATTAAGTGGGAACATCGCCAAGTTCATGATAAAAAAGCAATAATTACTATGTTTGGAGCGTCCGCTACTTATGGCAGTGCTGATGGAAGTGCATTAATTGCATCGTGTTCAGAAGGTATGTTCACGTTATCATCCCACATTAGAACATAAAAGAAAATGTTTTTTTCTTTTTCTTTTCTTGTGATCTATATATTAGGTTCTTCTCACCTAAAAGTATACAGCAATTATGAAGGGAGGTTGGATTTTACTTAGAAGTAGCTAGAGGAGAAAGAATGGCTTGTATTGGTAAAAGTCAACAAATTGATTCAAATAGAGTATACCGTTAAATTTATGTTCCCTTTCCTTATGCCCTAGATTTTTTATTTTGATAAGCTGTACCTTAGATATTTGACCACTAAATAGTGTAAAGGTTTCAGCTACAAAACACACTTCTGAATTAGATACATAAATTGTGAACTAAATTTTGGTAATTGTATGAGGTTTGTGCCACTCTCTAAAATAATTGCTCTGTTTTTTTACTTTCACTGGGAATTATTTGTGAAAATATGACATCTATTGTTACACCACAACATAATGTTCAATATGACTTTCTACAATCTCTGTCCTAAAATTGAATCCAAATTCAGGAACGGACATCATTCTTTGGCATGGAAAAACCGGGAAGAGTTTGGGGCATGTGGATACAAATCAACTTAAAAATAACATGGCTACTATATCACCCAATGGACGTTTCATCGCAGCTGCAGCGTTTACTGCAGACGTCAAGGTGAGATTTATTGTATAATTTTATTTAGGGCCCTTGTTAAGAAGCTCAAAGTAGAAACTTTGTCTTGAAAATTGTGTATTCAATCCATTGAAATATTAAAAAGCAACTTTTTCAACATAAAATTTAGCAATTGTTTCCATTTTTAAATCCTTAACAAGTGCCCTTGTTAAGCATGACCCTTAATTTATTTGGACATGCTAATTTATTTAACGTATATGCGCATGGTCACACACACACACACACACACACAGCTAGTCGCATCCGCATCTAGTATGCAATAGGATGGAGCCTTTAGGGTGACTCTCCCGTCTTTTACTAGCTCAGGTTGTGATCTAGATTTAGTCTTTGTCCTCAACTCAGCAATGCGACTGTGCCACATTAGGTTTTAATCTATTTGATTATAGCCTTGAAAATGTTCTCCTGCATTTATTTATTACAATTCAATTGAATAAGAAATAAGCAACATGGCAAAAATACTAACTGATTCATGATATTCTGTTAATGCTGTTGAATATCCAATCACCTCCCTTGTCTAGTTACCCTTTTATGCATCTCTATCTCTCTATGCTTATGTGACATTTTTTATTTTAATTTTATGAATATATTAATATGCAATCTTGTCCCAAGTAATTTTCTATCTTGGTCGATGAGAAAAATAAATTGAAACTCAAGATGTTGCTTTTTAGTTTTGAAGTAGAAAAACAAGTGAAAGGAAAAGGCTGGGAATATGAAGAAAAAAAAAGAGAAAGAGAGAATAAGGGGAAGTGAGGCCTTCACACAGGATCGTTGAAATTTTCCGAGGATGGTAAACAACTGTAGATAGTTGCTTATTGGCATCAAGAGTGACGGCTTCTAGCCTCACTCCCCCCCCAATCCCCATCACACCTTATTCACTCTCGGGTCCAAACCATTTCTGTTTCTATTTCTCAGCATTCTGTTCAAGCCAAACCAATGCACGAGACAATTTCCTCTAATTGGATTCCTCAATGAGCTTCGTGTGACAGACAAAAGTACTCCCTAGCGGCTAGTACCTCACTGGATGGTGCCTTGGCATGCCCCTATAAATATGCTGAATTTTCACATTTCACCGAGAAAGATTATATCTGCATAATACCTGGGAAGGTGGAAAGATAAAAGGGGGTGGTGGGTAAGGGAACAAGGTAGAAAAAGGTTTGCATTAGGGAGGAAGTGACCCTTGACAGAAATGGTTGAGATAGCAGACCAATAGAATAGATTTTTCCATCTGTTATCGTCTCAATGTATTTATGTCAATCATCTCATCATTTAACGAAATTCCTGAAATGGTGAGGGAGAAAACTTATAATGATAGGAACTCAATACACCTATTCTATTGGAACTGAAACTGAAATAGGTATATCTGTCTAAAAAGTTATTTATGCCACCAAATTTAGATAATGCTGCAAAAGGTTGTAACACTATTGAGGACTATAATTGGGTTTTAACCTATTTATGCCACCGAAAACTGATTCACTGTTATTTATATGTTCTTCAGTATTGCTTGTTTAATGTAATGTCTTTCAGGTCTGGGAGATTGTATATTCAAAGGATGGATCTGTCAAAGAAGTTTCAAATGTTATGCAGCTTAAGGGGCATAAGGTTTAACTTTAACACTACTATTTTTGAGTGATTTTGACTTCTAATTAAGCCTGATTTTGACATGATGAATAGATTTTGCAAGTAAAAAACAAGTTAAATATATTTTCCGTCAAATGCATTATATTTTCAATTATCTGGGTTATTTTTTGACCAAATGTGAGAGGTCTATTATATGTTTGTTTTCATGCATTTTATTTTAAAACAGCTAACATTTGCTTTCTTAAACAAGAACATCTTATCTTACCCTGTACAAAAGTGAGGTGGGATATTGTGAGACTGATTTCTTCTTTAAAAGAAATCAAGTAGAATAGATGGCTTTGCATAAATTGTAAAGTTATACCTGGAGAGAGCTTCACTACCTCTGAAGCACGGACACCTCTGGCATTAGGCATGTCCTTGTGTCCGACAAGTGTCCCAAAAAAAAATTCTTCTCCGCTTCGACACACTTTAACACTCCTTAGACACCTCTTGAACACTTCTATGGGAGTTAAAGACGTGTCGAAGTAGTGATGATCAATGATGGGGACGTGGACATTAAATTTAATAGCAATATTTTTGGCTCTTCAGTTAAGTAGACGGATAAATGGAGGTGAAAAATTGTCATCTTTTGTTTTAAGAACTTTTTTGTAATGAACCAAGTTGCTTAATTTATCTACACCTATATTTTAATTCTCTATTTAGATTTTTTTTTTTTATAGATAATGTTCATATTTTGTTCAATTATATTAAATATATGTGTCGGTGTCCTATATTCTTAAAATTAGCAGTGTCAACGTGTCAGGTGTCTGTGCTTCATCACTAACCATCACACTAACTTGGTTATGGGTGTATGAGTTGAGAGAGTAAATAAAAATGATCATGCTAGGGTTTGAATGATCAAATGGTTGCATTTGGAGGTTTTTAAATAAAGGAGCTTTTAGAAAAGGGTTTTGGATGAGGTTCTTTGGAGGCACAATAACTGCCAAGGTTTCAAGCTACTTAGAGAATCTAGGGGATTCTGACCAAAGTGTGAAGGTTTTTTAGGGGAGTACACAGGTGAAAACATAAAGTTAAGCTTCGTATGAAGTGTTATAACATGATTGGTCTTAGATAATATCGAAGAAATGAAGAAGTTCTTTATTCCGTATCTATTAGAATAAAGGTTACGTAAAGTTGCAAATATTATAGGCAGAATAAACTCATAAACCATGGGAAATACAAGGGAAACGATACTCACGTTTATGAAAATTACTTAATCACGTTTTAGAAAATTATTTAATTTTATGCCAGAATCTTCTTCCATGGAAGCAATATAATTGCTACAATGTTTTGACCTCTTTGACCTTATTATAAATTTCTTCAAGTTCTAAATCAAATGTATTCAGTAGCATGACTAAATTTGTTTACGAACATACTCCTTTCTTCACACAGTGACATTGTTTAACTTCCTCAAGAAAATGAGACAATTTGTTTACAAACATACTCCTTTCTTCGTGAGGTCTTCATTGTAATCTATGATTTGATGTGATCAATGATTTTTTTACTTCTCTTTGTTCAGAGTGCTGTGACTTGGTTATGCTTTACTCCAAACTCTGAGCAAATAATCACTGCATCCAAGGACGGTTCCTTAAGAATATGGAATATCAATGGTAAGCAAAATTTGAAGATGATTATTTTTCACTCGTCAAATTGGTTTTATTTTCTGTCAAAATCCCATGCCCACCCAGTAACCTGCAGTGCAAAATAGTTTAAATGTCGACAAAAGATATAAAATATTGCTAATGAAGAATTCAAAGGTGTACTTCCATGCGATTTTAAAGCTGAAAATGGACTCTTTTTTTTCCATATTACTTATTTTCACTGGCCATAGGTCAAGAAACATATGTTATTGGATTGATTAATATGTCCTCTTCCTCAAGGGGTTGAGGCAAGGGTTGAGATTCTTATAGAAATGTTCATAATTCATTTGTGCCACCCGAGGGGATAGGTTATTAATTATGTCATTTCCTCTCACTGTATTTGTCCCTGTATCTTGAAGTTCGCTATCATATGGATGAGGATCCAAAGACACTGAAGGTGTTCCCAATTCCTCTTCGCGACTCTACTGGTACTACACTACACTATGATCGCCTCAGTATTTCACCTGATGGAAAAATCTTGGCTGCAACCCATGGCTCCACATTGCAGTGGTTAAGTATCGAGACTGGAAAGGTTTTGGATACAGCCGAAAAAGCCCATGATGGTATGCCCAAGAGTCAAATCTTTGTTATTTCCTACAATTGCAATTAAAAAAAATCAAATATTTTTCCATTTACGACCTTCCACTCATTGATTATTTCCTTCACTTGCAGGTGACATTACAGGCATTGCATGGGGGCCTAAAGCTATTCCAATGGGTAAAGATGCTAATATTTCTCTACTCCTTTTTTATTTTTCATGCAATTCATTGCTCCCAACTATTTTTCTTAAATGTTGGGGCTAAACAACCAATAAATACATAAGGAGAATTTTTAGCCGTTGGTAGGATCAGTTCAAATAAATGTTGTGCCAAATCTGGTTCATGTAGTTTGTCTTTGCTAAGCAGTGTTAGAAGATAATACAAAATGAATGTGTTTATATCTCTATCACAATCATGCCTAGAATGTATCTCATACAAACCAGCATGTAATTTTTGCGTATTAAACACTGTTGCCTTTTGCAGGAAATGAAAAAGTCTTGGTTTTAGCGACAGCTAGTGGTGACAAGAAAGTGAAATTGTGGGCAGCTCCATCGTGAACTACTAGTGCACCATATGCTACTGCTGACAAGTAATACATGCTTAAAGAGTGTTGCTTCAAATGTTTTCAACTATGCTCTCTTCTTCTCTTTGTTTCAGTCCTTTCACAAAAGCTGCACGGCATCATGGAAAAAGATGAATGATAAATTAGAATGGGCTGAAAACGCTATTAAAAAATTAAACATGCTACTCAAAAAAAAAGAATGGGCTGAAAACAAGATTAGTCCTTATGTTGCCTGCTTTGACTCTGATCTTATCGAATTTTTGTAACTTATGAGTTGTACAGAGACATAGATGGTGTTGTTGGTTTTGAATTTTGATTGTGCTTGACTTCTAAATAGTCATAATTAAATGATGACGTAATGCGAGAATAGTCTATGAGTAACTTTGGAAGAGGAAATATTGGACATGTTGCTAGTTCTTATACAATGTACTTCATTTAAAAACTTTTTTCATATTTATTTACTGTACCATGGTGAGGGCATTATTCCTTTCAATTTTATAGTCATGAAATGTGATTGTTGCATAGGCAAATAACTGGAAATCTTGGTTTTAACTACAAATACTTATTTGAGATGACAAGAATTGCAATGAAATTCACTGCATACATAAGTGTTTTATGCTCTAAGCCACCCAGAGGAGCTATTAGTTCTTTGATTTTACATATTGAATTGATTTTTTTTTGAAAAAATTATGTTAAATTTTATAGTTGTTTTTGTGAATGAATTTTTCTAAAAACTAAATTTTAGATAACTGAATTTGTTTTGGTAAAATGATGTTTTCAAAAACTAGATATAGCTGTTTATACAAATTTCTTGAGTTCTACAGTTGAAATACTTTTTCGGCATGAAAAGGATGTGGAAAGTAATTAAGGAATAAAAAAAAGTTTGCAAAAAAGAAAACGCCCACCGTGGGGCTCGAACCCACGACCACAAGGTTAAGAGCCTTGCGCTCTACCAACTGAGCTAGACGGACTTAATGATATGATAGACACTACAATTATGTTATACTTAAAATGATCAAAGATATGTTGTAATTTTTATAAAACTTGTTAGATATATATATATATATATATATATGAAATAAAAAGTCAAAATGAAAAAGAGGTACAACACTTGCCGACAAAGGATATATCTTAAACATACTTTTGTTTTTGAAGTTTATTAATTTTTCTAAGATTTCTATCGACTTAAAAGGATACATCGGTAGAGGTGTAACGATTCAGTTTAATTTGAATTTTAGTAAAAAAAAAAATTAAAACTAATCAAATCAATAATGGTTTGGTTCAGTTTCAACGTTTATTACAAGTGAAATTGAACTAAACTAAACCGTGATATTCGGTTTAGTTAAGGTTGGTTGATTTATTCGACTGAAAATGAAATTAGTTTTTTCTTCAATATTGCATATGCTCATATAACAATGCATACTACATGCTGAACCACAATCACAACAATCTAATGAGAAGAGAAACAGAACGAATAAGAAGACAACAGTGTATTATTGTATTTGAATATCGGATATGGGTCAAGTCTAAGTGACAATAAGTAACAAGAGTAAATATGGTTTTTTTTTGTTGTCTCAGCTAGCAAATATTGCAGAAAATAACAAGTTAGTAAGCCAACAGTTTGTTTCAACGCTTCATTAGATATTAAAATTGAAAACCAAGAATCGGTCCTACCCATTTCAGTTTCCTTCGATTGGTTCAGTTTCTTAACCGAACTAGTAAGGATCGTGTAATATTTAGTTTGGTTTTTTTTGTCGGTTTTATCTGAACCACTTACAACTTTATATATATATATATATATATATATATATATATATAGAGAGAGAGAGAGCGATTTATTGGTAGTTCAAACTTAATGCAAAACTATTGTTAGTACTAGGATGAGGATAGGAAGGATCGGGCTTGATTTTGCAAGAGTTAAGTCTAGCCTCTCAAAAAAATTAAAACCTATGTTCTTGTATGTAGCATGTCATAGGCATATTTTTTAGGCTTAAGTCTCGCATTTTAAAAGTTTGATATGACTTATTAACCTCTTTAAAAGTCTATTTTTTATTAATATATTTTAATAAATATTTTTATCTATATTCAATAGACTAACGAACTATCTTTTAAAAAATAGACTAATGAACTAATCAATAAGATTAAATTCTCTTTTGATATTTAACATTTATGCATGTCCAAATTAAGTCTGGTAATTTCATCAGACATTTATGCATGTCCAAAAAAAAAAAGAAGGAGAATCTCTAACACATTTATGCATGTCCAAATTAAGTCAGGTAATTTCATCAGACATCAGTCGTTCATTGGGAAAATTTAAACAACATTCAGTCCTGTCCTGACACGAAACTTATTATTTGAACAATAACATAAAGAAATTTGAGTCTCATAAACTTGACATAGTGCCAAATTATTAGCAAACTAACTAGATTATTCAACTAACTAAATTATTCAACCAATCAATCATATATTATGAGGCCAAGTTCCTTGAGAGTATTAAACAACTAGTCCACCTTGTAATTTTGGGAGTTGAAAGTGCAAGTAGGGGATAATTTCTCGTACATCCTCTTTTTGTATTGGTACCCCTGCAAATATATAAGTAATATTGCTGTGTTCATTAGCATTTGGTAAAAACAGATACAGTAATTTTAAAGTATAATAAAATAAATAAATAAATAAAATAGAAGATGAGGGTTACCTTTTGTGTCCCATAAATGTAATCACAATAGGTAAATACTGAGGCAAAGTTGCCCTGACTTCTTCCACCAACATAATGATGGTAGTCATGGTATGCAGGACCTCCATAGAATGGTATATACTTTGTAGGACTCCAAGGTAATTCATACCTATAAATATTAAAATGTTACAAGATGGTTAAAATTTAGGTCATAGAAAAAGGCTAAGATGTATGAAAATTTCAATCAAGAAAAGGAAATACACAATGCAAAATGGCAAGTGTTAGTATCGACATCGTTAGTTTTTATGCTGGCGGTTAGGTGTAGGTGTGAAGTGCAACAAGGCTCTGGACACAAAGCCTCAAAATTTGAAAAAAAATAAATAAATAACTTATACATGTGGACAAAAACAATGTCATTGTTTTCGTAGGTAAAAGTCTGGAACACAACAATTTTTCTATCAATTATCTATTGTTCAGGAGTAAATGTCTATTTGTATATAGCTAAAAAACATGTTTGAATCACTCATCGTATATTTAAATACAACTTAATTATCTGTCACTATAAGTAGTGTTGAATTTTTTTACAATTCTTTTTAAATGAAAACTGTCAATATTATAACAGAGCCTTCGAATTATCAGGGCTGACGGTGGGGATTGAATCAAGGACACTTCCACCAACATAATGATGGTAGTCATGGTATACATGACCTTCGTGAAATGGTATATACTTTGTACGTAGGACTCCAAGGCAATTCATACCTATACATATTAACATGTTACAAGATCCTAGAATTTAGGTCATAAAAAAAAGGCTAAGATCTAAAATGTGTATGAAAATGTTAATGAAAAATCAAATTGAGAGAAAATAAATACACAATGTAAAACGACAAAGATTAGCATTGTCATCTTTATATCCCATATATGCATTCCCAGTAATATATTAGAATAATTTAATCACAATAATAATGAATATATTCATATAGTTACTTGAGAAATGATCAAACTCTTACCCACTATGTGTCTCAATAGCTTCTAGCTGTCGCAAAATGAACCATAACCAATAGGTTGTTATGTGCCCTGGAACCAGTGCTGGTCCAAGAAATGCAGGGAAACCTAGTATCAAAATCTCAGACCAATGAGCATAAGGTGCTGCAAGTGCAATAGGTGTTTTGTATTCATGATGAACCTTATGGATATTATCAAATGCCCATTTGTTATGGAGCATCCTATGGAACCAATAACTTGCATAATCTTCAATAATAACGTAAACTACTAAGTGCCAAAACAACTCCCAGCCTGATGGCAATGGCAAACCTGTTCTGATCCCAAGCAACTGAACAAAATTTATGGTAAGAAAATAATAAATCCGCAGTCAATATTTATAACATTTAATGGTGAAAATCATAAAATTGCAAAACATAATGGAAGAAAAAAATGCAACACAATGTTTTGGGCTTAGGGATAAATTAGAGAGCAAGGGTTTGTTTTGTATAACATATACTCCCTCCGTCCCTATATGTAATCCCCTTTACTTTTTTCACATTTCTTAAGAAAAGTTATCGTGTAATTAATGTGTATGTTTTGTCTGTTAATATTACCAAATTGTCCTTTGTTTGTATGTATATTAAATTTGACTTTTCAAATTTCAAAACAAGTTAGTAGTATTAATTAAGGGTATGTTTAGGAAAAAAGTAATAAATGATTCTAGTAATTTGAAAAGGGGTTTACAATTAGGGACAAAAATAAAATCAAATGGGTGTTTAGATATAGGGACGGAGGGAGTATTAAGAAAGGGATATAACAATCTATCATATTTTATCATAATCTTTGGTCAAACGTAACCGTCCAAAAAAAACTGAGTTTTCAAATATATAATCCGAATATGTTTAAAATAGACGTGTTGTCATCGTTGACCTTTCATTAAAAGAGACTACTTTAGAAACTCATAGATTTTATGAGCGGTCAATGGGGATGGCAACGCGCTGCAAAGAAGTGCAGTTTGTTTGGGTGTCAGGTTGATTTGTCTGGGTGCAAGGTTGACCATCAATTCATTATGTTTTCCTTCAAGCGAAAGTTTTTTCTTCCACATGCACTTACCTGCACCACCGTTGTTGTTGCGCCAATGGAGTACATCGTCTGAACACCTTATTAGAAAGACTTTCGACACAAGGAGTCAATCGATTCTTTTATCAAATCTTGACTCTAATACCATTGTTGGGTTTTTAGGAGAATCCGAAGGATCATCATATAGATCAAAAACAACCACACAAGTAAGTTAGACATCTTATTTTTAATCCAAAACATTAAGACATTGAGTCTTGCGATCCTACGATTATAAAATGTTCAACTTGCACTTTTTCAACCAATTTTAGACTTCTAACGCCTACTTACCATCACATAATCTTAGGACAATGCAATGCGACTAGCTGCATTATACTTCATCCGTTTTAAAATGAGTGTCATTTTAGTCAAAAAAAAATATTTTAAAATGAATGTCATTTTCAATTTCGAATGAAATAATAACTTTTTCTTTTCAATTGTACCTTCAATAATTTCTTTTTTTATGGTATCCGAAGTTCGAACACTAGACTTTATATATATACTATGCTTTGTTATTCTAAATGAGTAATGTGTTCGTGTAAATAAAACTCACCTAAAACTTAATACTAAACAATGAATGGATCTTCGTGGATGCTATGAATGACTTTCATTACGTGATAATATTTGATGCATTGTAAATAGCTTTCGATCAATTAAACCATAAAAGGACATTTTCATCTTTCATGACAACTGTCCTGCCTCTTGTCAGACCTCAACATGCAGATTGACAGCTGCTTCTTATAACAAATTAATACTACTGATCAAATTTTGTTAGATGTTTGTCCTATTTTTTTTAATCGGATAATGTTATTAATGCTAACCTGTGCAAGACGTACCAATTTGAAAATGTAAAGAGAAGTACTTCTTCGTTTTTTTTTTTGAAGGAAAAGAGAAATACTTCTTAAAAATCACTTTTATATTCATCGTTAAATTTTACTTTATAATTCTCGTAATTTACTAATCATATGTTTTTGTCATTATTTACTAAACTATAACATTAAATTGTACCAAACTGAACCATATAAAAATTGAACTAGATTGAAAATGGAGAAAACTTAATAAAGTTTTCAAATTAGAGGATCCAAGTCCCTTGGCTAGAGGTGTCACTGGTGTGTACCCTTGATGAAGTCATTGATTAACACAAACTTCGTTTATTTTAGGTTGATCTATAAGGAAATGTGGCAATTGTTTTTCTACAATTGATTACGTGAATACATCCAAGTATAAATCATTGTATATTCGACTCATTTTTATCAAGAATCAATTTTACAAAATCAATCCACTGAGATAAATCTTACATAATACATAAATTTGTTTCTATAGTTGAATCCATAAATTTTAATATTGGATCAAATGTGATGAGATGTTTTATTGATTCAATGATAAAAACCTACTTGTACATGCCACAATCTCTTAAGTGGCCCTTTTGTACCAATCATTGGTTGGGCGATGATTCTTTATCTGGTCTCTATCCACAGTTATTTTCTTTAATCCCTTGTAATCCCGTTAACTCAATTATTTTTTGGCAAAATAAAATATAATAAAATAAAGAGATATAGAGACCGAGGACATAAGACCTGATCTATATATAACACAAATGCAAGTACGTCGAGAAAAAATAGAGCAAGTGGACTAACCCACGTACGGGCACGAAATCAAGTTACAAAAAATATGACAAGTGAACATTTGCAAAGAACATTTGGGTTTTAAATTTGGTGAATGGATCGACAGCCAAAACGTCACTATAATTCAAGTGTCAGAAGCTCCCTGAACACAACAAGCATAAAAGCTCTTTCGAGCAATAACGGTATTAGAGTGGAGACAGACACGACTCCTTGAAGACGGTGTCTGAGTAGAGGCAGACACGACGTCCTGAAGCTGCATATCTCAATAGTTCCGGAACATCATAGAATCGAAGAGGCGCATCCATCAACCAACGAAGAAGAAAAAGGGCCACGAGTGGTGCGGAGATTGAAACTCGTTGCACCACCATCATCAAATCCTATATCGTGGCTAGGAAAGATTGGATTTGAGGGAGGAGGAGTAAGGCGGCAAGAGTGTTTGTTTACTAGAGAGAGGGGAGAGCAATACGGTCTCGGAAGTTTTTGAAATTTATCTGTTAAATCAATTTTTATTAAAGAAAAAAATGATTTAACAATACTCGAATCGAATTATTAATATCTGGTAAGAACTATTTAGCAAAATTATTGCAATCATGATAAATGTTTTTCTTTCTAATCTTTATAAAAATAATCAAAATGAAGTAAAGAGTAAGTTCAATTGTGCTTAATTTTAACGATGAATAATTTTAGAAACATCTGCTTAAACACACTTTTTTAAACTTTTATTCTCTTATCGAATGTAATGCACACGAATCTCACCACCTTACGTGGAACCTATTTCTAAAGTGGGGTGACCGTATGCATTTTACTTAATAAGAAAAGTATCAGAAGAAAGAAAAAAAAATGTTAAACTATTACCATTACTCTTTCAACCATTATAAGATAAAAGTTTAACCGATAATGATTGAACTGGTTAATTTTGCATTGTCTAGAAGAAATATATAAACTAGGATTGCATACCTTAATGGTTGGATAAGAAATGATCTGAAGAGGACCCACTGCAATGATAAAAGTCCACATAACATATTTGTAGCACTTGAACATTTCCAATAATGTCTTATTCACCAAAGGTTGAATCTTATATTTGTTCAACTTTTTGTATCCACTGAGCTCGATCAATACGAATGGAATAGGGGCTATAGAATAAAACAAACATAGGAATAGAGTGTTGTGGCAATGAAGAACGAAGTCAGATTTTTTGGCAGAGTAATTGAACCATAACGTCTCAGCAAAAGTGAGATTTCTTCCAAGTGCATAATTTGATTCTTCAAGGGTCTGGTATGGGAGCATGGTGATAGAAGTTGGACGAAAAAGTGGAGGTGTGAGATGACCAAGAGAAATAGAATTTTGGAAGTTTATAAGAATGGAGAGAGATGTGTATGTTTATGTGTAACTTCCTAAGATTATATATAGTTGTTCAAAGTATGATTTTATATACGAAAATGATTCTTAGACACCCAAATATCAATCTACTACTAGAAAGAAAAAAAATTATGAGTGAAATAAAATATATATTATGTTAGTGTATTTTGGTACATTCGAATTGATCAAACCTGAAGGCATATGGGGACAACAAAAATTAGAAACCAAACGGAAAATGATGTTGAAATTAATTCACTAATCACATATATTTTCACTGATCACTGCAGAGTTTGTGGCGTAATCATCATCATCGTGTATCTTTTTTAGAGATGCCAAAGAATATCTATGGATACAATACATGTTCCCTCTCCGTTGGATAAATATGATATCCGTGTCTGCTCCGTATTTGTGTTTACCCGGTAACCAGTGGATATTGAGGTATCCATGGGTATTCATGCTTATCCTATAGATTTTTGAATTTCTTTATTTTTTTTTATAGAAACAATAATTTTTTTCATTTACCAAAAACTTCAACTTTTAAACATCCATTAAAATTTCATAACCCATACATAATCCATATCAAATTCATCATTCTTACATCGTGCGTTTCAATTTACAAATGAACGAAATATATGACATAAAAGAAAAGTAACCAAGACACATAAAAAAATTCTCAATTTCACACAAAAAGATTAAATCAATTCACACGTAGAAATTAGAAACAAATTGAAATATTCATGTATTCATCTAAAATTAGAAAGCTCTAAAATCTAAAATAAAAAACAAATAATCATGCTAAGAAGAAGAAGAAAAAAATGAGAAGAAGATAAAAAGAGAAGAGGTAGAGAAAGTTGTGACATAAAAGAAAAGTTGTCGTACAATAAACTAAACTAGGTTTTTTGAAACCTCAAATTCTTTTTTATATATATATATATATATATATATATATATATATATATAGGTATGTATGGGAAAAAGTCCATGGCTTTCTAGTTTCTAGAAGGTATTATGACCAAAGAGAACGAAGAAGGAAGGAGAAGGGTTTAGGAGGAAAGAAGGTAGAAACAAAAAATCATGTGCTCTTTCTAAACTTGTTCACTTTCCCTGCACCGTAGAGTTTAATTTAATGGTCATTTTTTATTCCTCTTATTTGATACTTCCTCGTGTGTGAGTATATATATATATATATATATATATATATAAAAGAGAGAGAAAAGACGTTATATAGTGGTACAATAAACTAAACCAAGGTTTTTTGAAACCTCAATGATACACACACAATGATATTTTAGTAATTTACAAAAAAAAATACAATATTCACTCATTCAAATTGATAGAATACATTAGAACAATAACATGATCAAACTTACTAAAAACATAAAGGATGAATCTACGAATAAACTCACAACACTCAAGTTAATAGCATACAACATCAAAATACCTGCAAATAATATGATAAAATATAAATCACCAGAATATTCATGCTTCCGAATTTGTAACGTTGACGTCAAAATCATTGATTGAATCTGTGATTGTCTGAAGATGATTTTTCAATAAGAATCAAACAAATAACGTACAACAAGATGCGAAATCAAACAACGCCGCATAAGACAGCGAACAACACAACGCCGCACTCAAACAGTGAAATCACGAAAAGACACAAAAGAAAAAGCTTAATATATGTGAAAATTAATTATTTAGATTGAAAGAAATGGGAAAAAAGATGAAGAGATGTGATTATAGTGTTATGCAATAAGAAAACTCATTTGTGAAAAAATCATTAATTTTTGAATCATGCTCCCCCCTGCAAAATCCACTCCCGCCCTGCAAGCAGGACGAAAATATGCATGCGCAAGTTAACTAGCGCTAGTGTAAAACTGTGCGTCAGTTAACATGCGCTGCGTGACTTAAGTCACACATGTGTTAAACATTGCGTGACTTAAGCCAAACACTGCGCAAGTTAACTTGCGCACAGATTTAACACATGCGCAAGTTAACTTGTGCAGTGTCTGTGCAGCAAATTTAACTTGCGCGGTGTCTATTTACATGCTCTTTAAATTATAATCCTTATATTCCTAAAACCTGTTTTTTTGATCCCTATGTTAATAGTCAAGATTTTTATTTTTCGTTATATTTCATTTTTCGTTATTCATTCAAGCACGTGTTAACTCATAAACAAATTACGAAAAAATAAAGGACCAAGATAAAGATCAAGATAAATGGTGGACCAGGACTCAACATTGTTGCCAAGTAGTGTAGCAATAACCAAACCAAAATGTAATGTGTCTGGATTTATCAATTCATCATATGTTAAATACCAGAACATATTCACTTTTGTAGTAAATTAGAGACTATTTTAAATAAGAGTGCATAATTAAATATTATTTTAAAATTCTGTTATATTAAGTGACTATTGTGTCTACTCGTTATATGTTTAGAAATGAAAATGACTATTTATCAACAAAAAAAAAATCGTAATGGTTCTTAAGTATTGAAAATTGACACATAATAACATACAAATATTTTTTTTTAAATGACATACAATAAAATAAAGGACTATCACCAACAAAATTTGTTTCTTGAATGATCTAAATTTTATAGTCACACTCGTTTAAAGCAAGCTAGCATTAATGTGGAATCAACCTAACATGTACATTTAACATGTTTCGTTATATCCTTTAATAGTCGAAGTTGATATAGGGATCATCTTAACTTGTTTAACTGGTCTTTCTCGTGCCTAAGTTGAAGCAAGAAAAGTGTAGAGGAATTTAAGCTCATTAAAAGAGGCTTTCTAAGATCGAGATGTATGCTCATCTTGATGTTTATAGTCAGACATATCCCTCATGACATGGTTTCTACGAGGCATTGACCAAGATGAACATGATTGTCTTGAATAGGCACCAAAGCCTAAGAGGGTTTCAATTGCCCAACTCATAATCCCACTCGGTCTTTCCTTTTACTTTTTATGGCATATGTTAAGATTACTATAAATAATATTTACTGATAAAACTTAATTTTCAACTTTTTGAGCAATAAATTGACATAATTTTTAAGACAAAGTTTTCTTAGAGCACATGTTAACATTTTTTTAGTTTTTGTTATTGACAAAGTGGATGCCTATACTTCCTCCAATTTTAAATATAAGAGAAGATAATTTTTTCAGATTTATTGAATAAATGATATATTTAGTTTATATTATAGTCTATATACATTGATTATTCAATGAACTTGAAAAAAAGAAAACTTCTCTTTATTGAAAACCGAAAGGAGTACTTTATTTATTTTTTTGGTACAATTGCAAAAGCAAGAAAGAAAAAAAAACAAAAGGGAAACTACTATGATCGATGATGCATCATCCTTGAGGCATCAGATTGAAGTAAAGTCTTCCAGTCTTCAGGAGGGTGATTTCAAATCTTCATCTTGATGTCATTTCTAGACTCAAACTTTGCAAGAAAATCTGCACATGCATTCCCTTCTCTAAGAGTGTGAGAAAGATTTATTTCCCAATTCAAATTCAACAAATCTTTGATGTTAGCAATCACAACATCATAACAAAATGATGAGATCAATAACAGTTTTTGAATCAGAGTAGCAGCAAAGATAAGTGCAACCATTATTCCTTGCTAGGCTCAAACCATAAAAAATAGTCATAAGTTCAGCATAAGTGTTATTTGCTATCTCAAGAAAGCAGCTGAAATCAGTCACCCAAGATCCATCACCCCTTCTAATTAAGCCTCCTGCTCCGGTCCGACCTGGATCACCAAGGCAGCTCCCATCCGCTTTTAGGATGAAACAATTCTCTCTAGATGGATGCCAAGAAACCAGTCTGAGAGCATTTTGATGACCATTCAAACTAGGGAGGCAAATCGAAATGAGAGTAGCTGGTCTTCTAGCTTCCGCCAAAACTTGAAATAAATGAATGATATTATTTCCCACACAAACAATATTTCTTGCTCTCCAATTCCACCAAAGACCTGCTAGGAATAAATTGATCGAAGGACCCATAACATTAAATTTCAGCCAATCCTCAACATTGTTGAGAGACTATTTTGAGACATGCATTTGTGAACTTGCAAAAAAAAAACTGAGTGGTCGAGAGATGCAAGTTTTTCTCTTCAGTCAATTTTTTTTAAGAAAGAGAACGAATTTATTACTATTATTTTTTATTTTTTTAAGAAGAACCAATCTATTATTATCATTGACTAATGGTTGTTGAGAGAAGCAAATTCTTCTGTTCACTCAAATTTTAATGGTCGTGACTCATAACACTAGGAAGTAGGTGTTCCCACACCAGGGTAACATGTCCTTCGGCTTGGTCCATTGAAAATATACTATTTCCATCTCATTATAAATGTAACTTTTTAGTTGTGTACGATTTTAAAAAAAAAAACTATTAGTTGAGTTGATTTTAATAGTAAAAATTAATATCATTAACTAAAATATTTTTTAGTTGTAGATGGTATAATAGTTAAGTTTGATAAAATTCAATATTAAGGGAATGGTAGTAGAAAAATAATAATAAATGTTACATTGATATTCTAAAATTTCAATTATTCGAAGACAAAAAATAAGAAGTTAAAGTGATAATTAGAATGAGACAGGAGGAGTATATGTATACATATATACTAAAGTTATGTTCGATAAAAAATAAAGGATATTTGATACACTAGTTTATAGCGGATGACTTCTAAACTCGTATTTAGCTAACAGCAAATAAAGTAACTGATTGAATTTACAATGTTCGATAGAATTGGGTTATAAATATAAAATTATATAAAAAAGTGTACATTTAATTAATAATTATATTTTCAAAATCCAATTGCTTGCTCCAAAATCATTTGTTAGAATGAAGGGTGTTTTAGGTAGTTCATGTGTTAATATTTAAGATTGTGACCAACCAATTATATCTCTATTATATAAAAAAGTGTACATTTAATTAATAATTATAATTTCAAAATCCAATTGCTTGCTCCAAAATCATTTGTTAGAATGAAGGGTGTTTTAGGTAGTTCATGTGTTAATATTTAGGATTGTGACCAACCAATTATATCTCTCTTTAAGAGTATAAGTATCATTATGGGGTTGGGTGTTTTAGGTAGTTCATGTGTTAATATTTGGGATTGTGACCAACCAATTATATCTCTCTTTAAGAGTATAAGTATCATTATGGGGTTTAAAGGCAGATTTTGAATCAATTTAGGCCAGAAAAAGATGGTTTGTTACAACACAAAACGAATCAAAATAAATAAATAAATAAGACGCCGTTGCCGGGGATCGAACCCGGGTCACCCACGTGACAGGCGGGAATACTTACCACTATACTGCAACGACTTTGATGTTGTTTTTCTAGAAATTCAAATTATTATAGCGGTAGTACTTTAAAGGCCAGAAAGAAAAAAAAAGGTGATCATTGTAGTATTTTAAATCTATCTAAACTAATAATCAAACTAACGATTCTTTTAAGTAAACTTTATAAATCCTAAAATATTGTATAGAAGGCTAAGAAAAAGATCTTTTGAGTACTACATTGAATTGGACCATGATATATGCTTTGTAAAGAGAATATATACTATCTATTAAAAAACATAATTTATAACTAATTAGATTGAGTCTAACGGAATGGATTAAAACTTCCATAATATGATAAATTAAAATTCTAAACTTGGTCGCAAGATGCATCCATACTAATACATGAGGGTATCTTAAGTATGATTACTCATAATAGACTACTCAAATTTTGGATAAAAGAGGTGCACATAATTAGTATCTAAAAGTGTTTAAATATGATTAGCATGTGTGGATTCTCTATATATGTGTGATATTTATATTATTTTTATAAATGTGTGCTAAACTATATATACGCACAAGAATTGGCTTTCCTATAAATATATGTAACAATAAAGTTCTTGTCACTGGTTATTTAACCAGTTAAGCCATATGTTTCCTAGACTCCAAGCCGAAAACCCATCCACACTTTGCTCTCTGCAACCAAAGCATAGGTTTTGAGCAAAACACCCTAGGCAGACAACTTCAGCATTTATGAAAATGCACCAACGAGAAACTTAAGCAGGATTTCCATAGAAGCACAATATATGTTGCATTTGATTGTAGAATATTTTGGAGGATGGATATCAACTTTGAGTGCCTTTAAGATTCCTTATCCATCTTTCCAAGACTTTTAAGAAGAGAAATGGGCCATGAAGAAATAGTTATTCTATGAATCAACATGCCATGAATCACGACTTCACTATATGAACTCTACCAATAATAGACAACAATGGTGATTTCCATGCAGGTAATTATTATGTTATCTTAACAGCCACTAATTGTAGATGACTAGTTTTAGGCATCTCCTTCTAAATCGACATTCCCATAGAGTTAAAAGGGAAGGTACCTAAGTTGAAACCTATAAGGTTAACAATTTGAGCAAAGTTTGAACGTGAAATTGTTGTACCTGAGGCTTCGCTAATATTGATTTGAACACAAACAACAACCGCAACTTTAAATAACAACGAACATGATTCTGCAAGACGAACTAAAAAGTAAACTTGCAAAGCTGAATACGTTGGTATTAACCTAAGGCATCACGAGAACTGTCTTTAGAATTTATCCGTCTCAATGTGTGCAAACTCTCTAGGATTCAACATGTCCTTCTTTTAGTTATGGAGGTAACAGAACATAAAAAATCACAAATTTATCAGGCACATGTTTATCTTAGGGAGTAAAATGGAGGAGAAGAAAACAAATTTTCTTTTTTATTTTGAGGTATACGTGTATTTTCTTTGTATGTATCTTGTGTTACTAATTGCAAGAATATATATAGTCATGACCATTTTGTCTGAAGAGAAAATTAAGGATGACATTACTTGATGAGTTTGATGAGTTAGTGGCAGTTCCTACTTTTAAACATGAAAGACATGTGCATAATATATTATAGACATTAATAAATGCCAAGTAGGTTAGTCCTTGAGTTTAATAGTTTCACATGGTCAAATCACTTAAAAATACTTTTGAAATAAAAATTATCTCAAAAATTACAACAAAAAATACACTTAAGTAGATAATTGACTTATTAGCATTCATAACTTGACCAAAAGCTAATGCATAAGTTGTGAATAAATGTCTAAGGGACTCAATACAAGATGACTTGCTCTTGCAAAAAATTGACACAATTTTTAAGACATAATTTTCACGTTGAGTTTCTTAACATATGTCCTTATAGCACATGATAACATTTACTTAGTTTTTTTTTAGGAAAATGATTAATCCAACGAAGTAGTCAACCAACGAAATCAGCGAATGTTTATATTTGTATGAGCAACCGTCCGTGAATTCCGCAAAATCCGAAAATTAAACTTTCTACCTTAATTAATACCATGACACGTTAGTATTCTTAGAATTCGTAGATTAATTTTTGTGGTATATAGCAATCCTCTTTTTTTTATGGATATAGTGGGTGCCTATACTTCCTCCGATCTTAAATATAAAAGAAGATTTTTTTTTCTTCAGATTCATTGAATAAATAATGTATTTAGCTTATAATATAAGAGAAGATTTTGTTACATTGAGTGATTATTGTGGCTACTCGTTACACGTTCAAAAACGAAAATGACTATTTGTCCAAAAGAAAGAGTAGTGGTTCATTAGTATTGTCAACTGACACATAATAAGACACATTTTTTTTTTTAAATGACATATAATAAAATACGTAAGAACTATTACCAACAAAATTTGTCCCTTGTATGATCTAAATTTAATAGCCACACTAGTCAATAGCAAGCTAACGTTAATGTAGGATCAAGTAACATGTTCATTTAACATGATTCGTTATATTCTTTAATAGCCAAAGTTGATATAGGGACTATCTTAACCTGTTTGGCTGGTCTTTCTCGTGCCAAAGTTGAAGTAAGAGGCTTTCTAAGCACATCAAAAGAGGCTTTGTAAGATCGATATGTGTGCTCATCTTGATGTTTATAGTCAGACATATCCCTCAAGACAAGGTGTCTACGAGCCATTGACCAAGATGAACATGATTGTCTTGAATAGGCACCAATGCACAAGAGGGTTTCGACTGTCCAACACAATAATCCCACTCATACTTCCCTTTTACTTTTTAGGAAACATGTTAAGATTATAAATAATACTAGATCATCGACCCGTGTTAACGCACGGGTCATATCGAAGGTAATAGGTAACAAAATAGTTTAGATGAATGTCATGATTGTCATATAGTATTTCATAATATTAAGAAGCATAGACGTTGGTACTGTATCATAACATAGTATTTCCATGACATCGTCCTTGGTACCGTAACGTAACATAATAGGTTAAGTATAGCGAGACAGGTTAACATTTATAAGTAAGAGATTATGTTAAGTATAGCGAGACGGGTTAACAGTTATTCCTTTCCAAAAAAATAGCATACAATTATGAACATAATTTTACTTTAGATAAACATTAAATGCAAAAGTGTGGAGGAAAAAATTAGGTTAAAATTAGGTTAAATATAGCGAGACGGGTTAACATTTATAAGTAAGAGATATAGCGAGACGGGTTAACGGTTATTCCTTTACAAAATAAATAACATATAATTAGGAACATAGTTTTATTTTACTTTAGATAAACATTAAATGCAAAAGTGTGAAGGAAAAAATTAGGTTAAAATTAGCGAGACGGGTTAAATTTATAAGTAAGAGATTTATTGATAAAACTTAATTTTAAACTTTTTGAGCAAAAAATTGACACAATTATATAATTTTCACGTTGAGTTTCTTAACATGTGTCCTTAGAGCATATGTTAACATTTTCTTAGTTTTTTTATGGACAAAGTGGGTGCTTATACTTCCTCCAATCTTAAATATAAGAGAATTTTTTTTTCCTTCAGATTTATTAAATAAATGATGTATTTAGCTTATATTATAGTCTATATACATTGATTACTCAATGAATTTTAAAAAAAAAACACTTATTTTATATTGAAGACCAAAAGGAATATTTATTATTTGAGACATGCATTTATGAACCTGCAAAAAATGAGTGACTATTTTGATTAAAGTATACAATGCCGAGAGATGCAAGTTTTTCTATTCACTCAATTTCTTTAAGAAAGAGAACAAATTTATTATTAAACTATTACTTTTCTCACTCTAACCATTTCTCGTGCGTCATGTAAATTTTACAAAAATATCTATGAGTAATTTAGATTTTAAAATCCAAAATTAGGAAGATTAATATGGTTCTTAAAATGACTATCCATGTTATAAGCATGGTCAGAATTGGTATTGATACAGTTCGGATTATATAATCCGAATTGTTTTTCCCTTGAAATAGGGGGTGTTCGGATTCTATAATCTGGAAAAAAAATCAATAAATACGCCCTATTTTTTGAGGTTTTCGTATTATAAAATCCGAAAAACACATGAGTATTTTGGAAAATTTAAAGGACGCGTGAGAATGACATAAGATAGGAAAAGTAATTGTCTTGTTATTATCATTGCACAAGGTTGTTGAGAGAAGAAAAAAATTTCATTCACTCATACCAGGTGTGTTTCCATACCAGGTAACACATCCATCCGCTTGGCCCATAGAAAATATACTATTTTCGTCTTATTATAATTTGAATACCACTTTCCCCCTGCAAAATCCACTCCCGCCCTGCAGGCAGGACGAAAATACCCATACACAAATTAACTAGTGCAAGTGTAAAACTGTGCGTTAGTTAACATGCGCTGCGCAAGTTAACTTGCGCACGTTATATTTGCTGCACAGACACTGCGCAAGTTAACTTGCGCATAGATTTAACACATGCGCAAGTTAACTTGCGCAGTGTCTGTGCAGCAAATATAATGTGTGCAAGTTAAGTCACGCTGCGTGACTTAACTTGCACACTTATTTATGCAAAACAACTTTGAGGATCTCTTTTTTCAAAACAACTTATTTGAAACAGTTTACTTATACAAAATAGTGATCCTAATAAGTTGTTTTGCATAAAAAAGATGTTATGAACATGTTGTTTTGAAAAGTGAGATCTTGATAAACTGTTTTGCATAAATAAGCTGTTTTGAATAAGTTGTTTTGAAAAAAGAGATCCAAATAAGTTGTTTTTGCATAAATAAGCTGTTTTGAATAAGTTGTTTTGACAAAAGAGATTCTAATAAGTTGTTTTGTATAAATAGGTTGTTTTGAATAAGTTGTTTTTTAAAAAGAGATCCTAATAAGTTGTTTTGAAAAAAGATATCTTGATAAGCTGTTTTGCATAAATAAGCTGTTTTGAATAAGTTGGTTTGAAAAAAGAGATCCAAATAAGTTGTTTTGCATAAATAAGTTGTTTTGAATAAGTTGTTTTGAAAAAAGAGATCCAAATAAGTTGCGCACGTTATATGTGCTGCACAGACACTGCGCAAGTTAATTTGCGCATGTGTTAAATCTGTGCGCAAGTTAACTTGCGCAGTGTCTGTGCAGCAGATATAACGTGCGCAAGTTAACTTGCGCAGCGCATGTTAACTAACGCACAGTTTTACACTTGCACTAATTAACTTGCGCATTGGTATTTTCGTTCTGCCTACAGGGCGGGAGTGGATTTTGCAGAGGGGAGAGTGGTATTCTTATAATTTTAATTTTTTCAGTTGTGTCTTCCCTCCAAAAAAGAAAAATTTGAGCTGTGTCTGAATATTAAAAAAAAACGATTAGTTTAGTTGATTTTAATAGTAAAATTAATTAAAACATCACAAAAATTGTAGATAGTAGAATAATTAAGTTTGATGAAATTTAATAAATAATGGTATTGTAGTTGAAAAATAATAATTAATGTTACATTGATATTTTAAAGTGACGATTATTCGAAGACGAAAAAGAAGAAGTTAAAGTGATAATTAAAACGAGATAGAGGGAGTATGCACATACATACATATAAACATACATATATACTTAAAGCTCTGCTGGATAAAACAAATAACGGATATTGATACACTAGTTTATAGCGGATAACTTCTAAACTAATTTTTAGCAGATAAAAGATAAATTAATTAATTATATTTGTAGTGTTTGATATAATTAGCGGTTGAAGTAGGTTATTAATATAAAATGACATAAAAAGTGTTTATTTAATTAATAATTTTTTTCTTTAATTAAGATAGTCAAAAGAGATGCAAAAAGATTGGCCAAGTAAATTTAGACGGTACGTAGTAGTTAAATTACTATTACCAATAGAATTAGCTTCCAAATACACCATCGTGTAGTCAATATCTTCTAGCTATATTATATACCTTTGTTTTGACTTTTTTTTTAAGGGTAAAAAAATGGTTTGGTGGTTTGAAATTCCAATTGGTTGCTCCAGAATCATTTGTTAAAATAAAGGTTGTTTTAAGTAATTCATGTGTTAATATTGGGGTTGTGACCAACCAAGTATCTCTCTTTAAGAGCGTAAGTATCATTGTGGGGTTTAAAGTCAAATTTTGAATCAATTTGGGCCAGAAAACGATGGTTTGTTTGAAAGTTTTACCCTATATCCCCTTACATTTGTACCTTTACCCCTACAAATCATTGGTAATTCCAATTTTATCCTTCTTCCTCTTAACTTTTACGTCTTCCTATTTTGAGTATGGCTGCACTCACCCTACATATTTTCTGGAAAACTATCACTAACATTTCCAGATCAATATATAATTTCAAAATACTATTAAAAACTTTCTTGGCTTGTTTATAATTTTATAGAAAACTCATATATACATTTCCAAAAGTAATACCATAAATCTTCTATGTTTGTAGCAAACATCTATGATCTAAGGTTTCCAGTTTAACTTTCTTCTAATTGCATCTATAGACCATAATTATTTCTCAAAGCTTTTGAATTATACCTAAATAAATACTTCCTTCGTCCCTATATGTAACCCCCTTTGCATTTTTCACATTTCTTAAGAAAAGTTGTCAGTGTAATTAATGTGTCTGTTTTTTGTGTTAATATTATCAAATTGTCCTTTGTTTGTATGTGTATTAAATAAGACTTTTCATATTTTAAGACAAGTTAGTAGTATTAATTAGGGATATGTATAGGAAAAAAATGCATCTAGTAATTTGAAAAGGGGTTTAGATTTAAGGACAAAAATAAAATCAAATGAGTGTTTAGATATAGGGACGGAGGGAGTAAATGAAACATTAATTCGAATATTTGTCATCGGTGAATTCAATGCTTGATTTTAATTTTATTTCATTTTGAAGTTGTTATTTCGATGTTAATGGTGGATCTTGAGGAATGAAAATGAAATAGTGGATTTCCAATGCCTTTAATAAACCAAAATGTGAAAATGGATTATTCCAAAAATAAATATGAACTAAAATCAACATCCATGAGCTTTTCTGAAACGTGAAATCTGAATTGAAAACGATGTCTATGTGTTTTCCGAACGTTATATCTGAATCAGAAATGTATCTTTTAGTTTTCCGAACACAAGATCTGAACTGGAAGCGAGGCATTGATGATTTCGGTATCAAAATGTAATCGGAAAATTAAAATTGCATATTTTCGATTGATTCAGGCAATCCAAAAAAAACTTTAATTGATGTTTTCCGGTATGAATCTTCATGCCCATTCGTTCTCTCGTATATGAACAGGAAAAGTTGCATATGTTGTAAGAGACAAATAAAAATGAAGTGTTTTAACTTTATATAGAGGGTATAAATGCAGGGTATAGGGTAAAATGTTCGGTTTGTTTCAACACAAAACGAACCAGAAAACAAAACAAAAAAATTCTAATGGAAATAAGAAAAAAAACGCCGCTGCCGGGGATCGAACCCGGGTCACCCGCGTGACAGGCGGGAATACTTACCACTATACTACAACGACTTTGATGTTGATTTTTTGGAAATTCATGTAATTACACCAGTATTACTATTATTTTCAGATTTTTGAATAATGAATATAAAGGCCAGAAGAAGAAAAAAAGGTGAGCATTGTAGTGTTTTAAATCTATCTAAACTAATAATCAAACTAACGACTCTTTTAAGTAAACTTAATAAATCCTAAAATATTTTACAGAAGGCTAAGAAAAATATCTTTTGAGTACTACATTGAATTGGACCATGATATATGATGCTTTGTAAAGAGAATATATACTATTTATTAAAAAACATAATTTGTAACCGATTGGGTTGAGTCTAACGGAATGGATTAAAACTTTTATAATATGATAAACTAAAATCATAATCTTAGTCACAAGATGTATCCATACTAATACATGACGGTATCTTAAATATGATTACTCATAGTAGATAAAACTGTTCAAAAGATAAGCACATAGTTAGTATACAAAAGTGTTTAAATATGATTAGCTTGTGTGGATCCTCTATATATGTGTGACGTGAGATTGTGAACACAACAAAGTGGGTAAAGCACACTTCTGTGGAATTACTACATGTATGTATGGCAGTAAAACGTGTTTCACAATATGGCTTTGTCTTTGAAACTTGTTTTCGGTGCACTATTGTCAACACAAATTGGTCGGTTGTTGTTCTAATGTCTGGTGGATTTAATGCAATCAACTCCATGATCACTATAAATAGAAGCATTGGCAATGAAAGAAATCATCCCATCATATAACAAATTAAAACACCAACAAGTGTTTTGTTCTAGTAGAGTTAGAGAGAAGAAATATAGAGAAAGAAAATTAGTTTGTCCTGTGATGTTTTTCTTATGTAATGTTAGTGTTTTCTTATTTACAAGAGAGAGGGTGGTAATTGCACTCTCTTTACATTTAGAGAGAGGTCTTATAATGTTTTCCACTCAGTAAAAGGAATGTATTTATGCACTTGAGTAGATAGTTGGCTATTAACATCTATATGTACCTTGACCAAAAGCTAATGTATAATTTTTACATAGATGTCTAAGGGAATCAATACAAGAAGGCAAAAGACCATGATGTCCGATCTGCATGTAGAGTATGAGATGGAACTTGTGCATTCTAGGTTCGCGGATGGGTCATAACGGTTCACTGGTTTCTTCTACCCGACCCGTACGGATCACACCAGGTTTTTTAGGTTGCTTGCATATCTGGTCTAATTAGCTGACCAACCCGCCCACCCCTCCAGTTCCCGGTTCAACCGGCCGGGTCAATCCGGGTTTTAGAACACTAGATTTACCTATGTGTGGATTTATTGTTCTAAATGTGGGGGCATAATCACTTGAAAAATAATTCAAGCAGACTTGAATAATAAAAACCCACACGTGAGTTTATATTTACCCAATGTGGGCGAGTTGTCGCTTGAAAGTATTTTCAAGTAGACCTGTATAATAAACATGAATGTAGATTTAATTTGGTAAAAAATAACGGATAGCGATACACTAGTTTATATATAGCGGAAGACTTCTAAACTAGCTTTTAGCCGAAAAATAAATTAATAGATTTAATTTGTAATGTTTAATAGAATTGGCGGTTGAAGTAGGTTATAAATATAAAAATTACATATAAAAATTGAACACGAACCAGAAAACAAAACAAAAAATCGAAAACAACGCTGTTGCTGGAAATACTTACCACTATACTACAACGACTCCGGTGTTGTTTTTCTGGAAATTAAAATCATTATACCGGTGGTACTATTATTTTCAGATTTTTGAAGAATGAATATAAAGGCCAGAAAGAAAAAAGTGAGCATTGTAGTATTTTAAATCCATCTAAACTAATAATCCAACTAACGACTCTTATAAGTAAACTTTATAAATCCTAAAATATTTTATAGAAGGCTAAGAAAAAGATCTTGAGAGCTACATTGAATTGGACCATGACATATGCTTTGAAAGAGAATATATACTATCTATTAAAAAACATAATTTGTGTATGGACACTCTATATACGTGTGATATATAAATATATAAAGCACAAAAGACTGATAAATATGATTACCTTATGTTAATGAGACTAACTTTAATCACCACCTTACACTAGGGAGTCTAATTTCTATCGCAATTATGTCATATGTTTTCAATAGAAGTGAATTAAGAGTAGTATTATTGATGTAACATACCATGACCAAATTTTGATTGCAAATGCACACTCAAAAAACAAATGGAAGGTTGACTCAGCATGGGATAAGCAACAAATGCATATAATAAAGGCTTTAAACTCTAAAATAAAATAAAATAAAAAAGTCGTCTTTGATAAGTCACCGTAATTTGAGGCTTTTCAGGCTAATTTGTATTGTCTATGAACTGTAGGAAAAATAACTTGCAAAGAAAGTTTCTGTAAAACATGGAAAGCAAGACTCATAGAAGGAGGAAAATTCCATTGAAAATATGTGATGAAGTCACTCACTGTTGATGTGAGAAGATGCAACACATTATAGGAAGATTAAGTATGGTTTACAAAGGATCACCACACCAAGTATTATTCCAAAAAATTATTTATTCTCTCCCCCCATTTCCAAAGAGCCAGATAGAACTGTCAAGATTCTTCAGAGATAAGTGGGAGATTGTGAACACAGGAAAATGGGTAAAGCACACTTTTGTGGAATTACCACATGTATGGGAGTAAAACGTGTTTCACCATATGGCTTTGTCTTTGAAACTTGTTTTCAGTGCACTATTGTCAACACAAGCTAATGAATAATTTGTGAATAGATGTCTAAGATGTCTAAGGGAGTCAATATAGTAGAAACTCTTTAAATTAATACTCGGTAAATTAATAAACTCTTTAAAATAATAAATTTGTCCGGTCCCGATTTGGGTCAATGTAAAAAATTGAAAAACTCGATAAAATAATAAGATAATAATTTTTCAGGAGATCCCTTTATACTTTTTTGTCCCAAGAAAATCATAAATTAATGATTCATA
The DNA here is from genome assembly GCA_946800305.1 of Medicago arabica. NCBI lineage: Eukaryota > Viridiplantae > Streptophyta > Magnoliopsida > Fabales > Fabaceae > Medicago > Medicago arabica. The sequence goes on from OX326969.1 coordinate 38,528,841, forward strand.
GAAACTGAAAATAAATATATTACACTCTATTGAAATATGATTCAATAGTTGTCTGTTTTCCAATGCATATGAACACAGTAGTTACTAATTTACGTTGAGTCATAAGGTTCTGCAACGTAATTCTAAGAGGCATAGACTAATTTGCCTTTTTGTTTGGTATGTACAGTGTAATTACTTAAAAATTCTTTAAATTAATAATTATTAATTTATCGATAAAATTAATAAATTTCTCCGGTCCTGACATTATTAATTTATAGAGTTTTAACTATACAAGAAGACTTACCCTTGCAAAAGACCATGATGTCCGATCTGCATGTAGAGTGTGAGATGGAACTTGTGCATTCTCGGTGCCCTTGATAAGCTTTAACTTTCCTTCTTCAAGTTTGGAAATGTCCAGACTGTTTTCTTTAGTGTGAAAATGTTAATATATTACCCTTCACGCAATAGAAATCAATTACGTTAGTGTGAAAATGGATCTGCGTCGTTTTTTCCTTCAATTTTGAGCTTTCAATCGTTAATATTTTTTTTTTTGAAAACAAAAAATATATATATTAAGGATTGAATTTACAAATCGAAAGAAAAATACGAAGAGGATCCATTTTCACACTTTCAACCCTTAATATATTGTCGTATTTATTAATTTCATTTAAATTAATTATTACTTTTAAATTTTCATTTCACAAATGGTTCTAGGGAATGAAATTTACTTAGTAGTGCGGTGCCAAATTTATTATTCCTAACTCCACCAATTACCTATTAAAAACGTTGCTGAACTCCACTAATTACCTATAAAATTTTGTCAAAAATAAATAAATTCATTATAAATTGAGCTACAATTGTATATATCCTTCAAGTGCAGTTTGTTCTCTCTCATCCATGGCACTCTCGACCACCTTTTGCAATTTCAACACTACTCAAACCCTCAGGCACAACGTTGTTGCTTCATGTTTTCCTCAGTTTCAACTGTCTCATAAGCATAAGAATGTCAAGGGTCACCAAATCAAACGAAGGTTCTCACTCATTTCTCTAATTTATCATGTCCTCACAATATTCATATCATGCATGTCCATCTCATATTTTTTTTGAACAAATGTCCATCTCGTATTAATTTATATTTTCCCTATCTTTAAGAGAGCTTATTCTGAGGAGTGGAGAGTTAGCAACCATAGGTGCTCTCTTCAACTTGAGGTATGTAATTATAACGATACAATATTGATTATAGATTTAAATCTTATAGCATATAATATTTGAGTTTCTTTCTATATTTTTTTAATTTTGTATTCATGTTGTTTATATATGTCCAAAAAAATTATGTGGTAAAGTTTGATTACGTGCTCGTTTTGCTTAGTAGAAGTGATTTCTTGCTCTTCACGAAAAAATTAGACTAAGTTTTGTTTGGTTACTAAAATTGGACTAAGTTTAACTTTAAGAAATTTTGATTTCTGTCTTTTATATTGGAAATAAAAATACATTTAATTAGTTTACTTGTATTTGGTGCAGTGGTAAAAAGCCAGCATATCTTGGAGTACAAAATAATCCACCATCACTGGCACTGTGTCCATTAACAAAGAACTGCATATCAACCTCTGAAGATGTCACTAATCTCAATCATTATGCTCCTCCATGGTAAACTTTCTTTTAAACGTCCTTGAAATTTTTACTAATTAGTTAGGGTTTTTTTCTATACATGGGATTGTCCTAAATTATGTTATTGATAATTTGGAACGACTGCATTTTATCTGACCTTAATTTTCATAACATTAATATTTTGGTTTGAATTGCTTTTAATGGGTAATGGTGCTCATTGAACAATTTACCATGTTTTGAATCTGAATTAGTCATGTGAAAGTAAAAAAGTGCAACGTTAGGGTTGGGTACTGAGCAGGTTCTTTTATAGTTACAAACACAAATAGTGTTTGGACACGTACATATAAGAAGATTTTTTTTAATAATGAAAAAGAAATTGATTGTAAAGTAATTTAGTATTTTGAAAGAAACAATTTTTATGCATATGACCAAACACTATTCATTTATGTTTATGACTATGGAAGAATGCCTCTTATTATTACGGTTATAATTCCTCGTGAGAATTTGTATATCCCTCTAAAAAAAATGTTGTAAATATTTTTTTCCTTTTTCTTTGACCAGATTCATTTTTCTGTATTCAATTTTCAGTATAAATTTAATGCAGTCTCAATGTTTTATTTATTTTCAACAAGTCTCGAAAATTTATCTATTCAATAGTAGTAATTGTTTTTTTCAAAATTTATATTAATTCTAACTTCTTTTTTTTCAAAGATATTAATTCTAACATGTTAAAATTAATATAAATTTTAATTCAATGAGAGGATATTCTAACTCGTTAAAATGTATGACATGGAGAAGATCCTAACTTGTGGATACATACCGAATACATTAGTTCAGTATGCAAAAATTGACTTCATAAATTAAGTGAGGGACGTCTTAGAGTTTAGGGTCCGTTTGATGGTCAGGATATGATAGAGACATGATATGATATAAAGTTGGATAGAGATAGGATATGATAAGAACATGATAAATATTAATCCTATCATGTGTTTGACGCGGACAAGATAACAAACATGATATCATTATAATTAAATGAAAAAATTGCTCTCATAATTAATTAAATATTATAGAAATTGAATGTTATTAATTATAATAGAAAAATACATGCTACCATTATTTTTAAAATGACAATATTCTAAAAACGGTAGAATATCAAGATAATAAATAAAGAATGATCTTCTAATCCGTCAGGATAATTTCTAATCCAGCCTATACTCATGATACAAATTACAAAGGAAAGTCAGGATAGGATAGGAAAATGGTTTATTTTATCTTATCACATTGGTGCATCAAACATGAGATTTAAGCAGGATATGATTAATGTATCATATTCTGTCTCCCTATCCTGACCATCAAACGGGCCCTGAGTTACTATTATCGTTTTTATGAGAGAAGTTACCGTAGGAGTTGTAATAAAAAAATATATTGTAGGAGTATATCATTAAATATGAGAGAACTAGTTTATTTTGTTTAAATTAGTTTAAAAAAAAGTGTGAGTGATTAAGTCTCAAATCGAATAGAAATGGAGGGAACCTTAAATATATAAGAGAAGGGACACATGTATTTGATATCTTAAGGTTTTATGTAAAAGTGTGGTGTCTCTCTCTTAGAGGTTCCTAGACGTTTAGCTCATTGCCACTCTCAGCGCTCTCTAGACTCTCAACTTGGATAATAACACACATAGAGGACATGACTTGCATCCTCGATGGGGAAGTGAGTGGGATCCTAATATGTATATGACTAGGCACATATATGCATTAATGTTTTGGGTAAGACACAGGTAAGACTGTAGTGTCTCTCTCTCGTTTAGCCTATTGCCGCTCCCAGCGCTCCCCCTCTTTCTTTGCGGGTCTTAGACGTTTAGACCATTGCCGCTCCCAGTGCTCCCCACCAGTCAGTAGGAATTGTTGGGTTTGATGGTCAAGTTTCTTAAATAAAGAAGGAGATTAAAAAATATTATCTATTGGAGAAGCTCACATCGCTTAGTGTGGTGAAGTAAGGGGAAGACCAATGCTATATATTGGACCTAGGTTCTTTGTTTTTAGTTGCACACACTTTAAGCTTGTTTTTGACTTAGTTTAAATATTTGTTGTGTGAGTGTGATTGTACTTGGGCATTGGGGTGAGAGTAAGAGAAATTTATGTGTTGTAAAAAAATTCACATAGTAATAATTCTCTTGTTGCCGGTTTAGACAACGGTCATGATTTTTTCTCTAGTTTTAAAGTTTTTTTGTTATACTCTTGTGTTGTGATTGCGTTTATTTTTCTTCTTCAATTATGTTATCTTCTAACAATATTACCTAAAAACAAGGTAAAATTTCTTTATAATTCATCATGAGGAAATAGTATTTTGAGTACAGAAAAGTCATAGATTATTTGCTCAATACTGAAAAATAATGAAGTTTAATTTATCATTCTATAGGAACTACAACCCCGAAGGTAGGAAAGATCGTGTTAGCAGAGAAGAAGCAATTGAGGAATTGATAGATGTGGTAATTTTCATCTAAAATCATTAATTTTTCATCTATATAGTTCCCATTTTTACAAAATTTCAACACCATAATGCTGTGTGACATTTTAATGAGAGTATATATTTTTTTTTTGTCAAGTAATGAGAGTATATTTATTCCCTTATATTAATTTATAAAAATCTCGCTCCTAATGATTTTTCAAATTAATGAAGTTTAAGAAAACCTAGTTTTGTTTGTGATTTTCCAGATAGAAACAACAATACCACCAGAAAATTTTACACCAAGGATAGTAGACAGGACTGAAGACTATCTTAGAGTGGAGTACCAAAGCTCGATCTTGGGGGTATGTGTGTAATTTGAGTGTCTTTAAGACATTTGTTAAGGAATCCAACAAAAAAGTTTCATATTAACTTTTGTTAGGTTATAAAGAACCAACTTTAACAATTTTCTTTAATCTTTTTAATATTCATACAGTTTGTGGATGATGTTGAGTTCTGGTTTCCACAAGATAGGGACTCAATTGTTGAGTATCGATCAGCATCAAGGGTGGGGAATTTTGATTTTGATGTGAATAGAAGAAGAATCAAGGTACAATCTCATTACTAGTTGTGTGTATGTACTAATCAAGATTCTCTATTGCAAAAGTACATAGTAATAGTTATGTATTGATACTCGTATTCAATTTCATCAAATAAACTTTAATATATATGTTAAAAATATAAATCATCTGATCTTCATCTAATAATTGAGATTTTTGACTATGTGACAGGCATTGCGACTAGAGTTGCAAAAGAGAGGATGGGCATCTCAAGACTCAATGACTAGTTAAGGATCTTTCACACATATACGTTGCATCCCAATACTCAATATGAGCATCTTCTTTTAATTATCAGGATTGTACAACTCATTTGATCAAGAAATTTGAGTGAATTTTTTTTTTGTCGTTGTCATTCAATTGAAAATAAAATTGGATATTTTTGGAGATTAATTTCAACTGGTATGTTTGATTATCAAGTGGGTTAAGGTTAATAAGGTTCTATCGTATCCAATGGCATTAACAATATATTATTATTACAGGAAAATTTCTTTAAAGTATAATTGAAATAACATTGTTATAGATAATAGTTTCTATTATAGTGCGCTTGTTCCTATTTTAATGAGATTTGACTATATTTTAATTAATAATTTAAGTAATTTTATAAAAAAAATAAAACAGTAAATAAAATATTTTAAATGAAGGGTAAAATTGAAAAGGGAAAAAGTCAGATCAAATTCATGTATTTTCTTTATATATAATTAGGTAGTAAGACAATGTTAGGATGGAAGAGTATAAATTTATTGTTGGAAGGTCGTCCGGTTCTTCTTAAGTCTGTTTTGTCATCTCTTCTTGTCTATGTTATTTCATTCTTCAAAGCTCCTTTAGATATTATTTTCCCTATTGAATCTCTTTTCAATTGTGTCTTTTTTTTTTGGGATGTGAGGATTGTAGAAAAATTACTTCGGTTGATTAGAATTCTATTTGTTTGGGGAAAGAGTTCAGAGGGTTGGGTGTTAGGTGGATGAGGGAGTTTAATTTTGCTATGTTAGGAAAATGGTGTTGAAGGATGATGGTGGATAGAGAAAGGTTGTGGTTTAAGGTGTTGGCAGCTATGTATGGTGTTGAAGGGGGGCGATTGAGGGAGGGGATAGGAACATGTCTGTTTGATGGAAGAAGGTGGTGAGTGTTCGAAATGGAGTGGTTTTGGAGGCGGGGAGGTGGTTCGACGACAATTTAAGGCATGAGGTGGGCGATTTAACAAATACTTTTTTTTGTACGGATCCTTGGTTATGGGAGTTTAAGTTAGGTGATCGATTTAAGAGATTGTTTGACTTGTGTGATAATCCATGGATGTTAGTGGCAGATATGTGCGATTTAGGATGGGGAGAATGAGGAGAAGCGTGGAAGTGGAGGTGTCGGTTGTTGGTTCGGAAGAGGAGTTGGTAGAGGAGTGTATGGTTTTACTTGATCGTGTGATTTTACAGGATATTAGTATTGATCGGTGGCGCTGTAAATTGAATTTAGCATAAGGCTATTATGTTCGTCAGGTGTATCAGTTGTTCACTATGCAGGAGTCGGCTCATTACACTGTTGTTTCGGATCTCATATGAAATAAGGACATCCCTTTGAAGGTGACTTTTGTTTGGAGGCTTCTTCCAATAAGTTACCTACAAAGGATAATTTATTTAGAAGGGGCGCCATTTCTCATGATTCTCAGTTGTGTGAGTGGGCGCGGAAACTTTGAAACATCTAATCATTTGTTTTTGATTTGTAATATCTTCGGTCAGCTTTGGCATATAGTGTGTTCTTGGTTTGGTTTTTCTTCAACTGATCCCGATGATCTTTCTTATCATCTCCTTTAGTTTGGGCATGTGGCAGGCTTCTCTACAAAACATAGAAATTTAATGTATTTAATTTGTTTCGCTTGTGTTTGGGTTATTTGGGTGGAGAGGAACAAAAGAGTTTTTGGGAACGATGAAAACTTAATCCCTCGACTCTTTCAGAAAACAAAGCAACTTTCTTTTTTGTGGTTGAAGACTAAGTTTCCTAGCATTACTTTAGTTTATCATAGTTGATAGCTTAATCATTTTGTTTGTTTGGGCATTGAATAATTCTTATTGTGTAAGTTGTTTCTTCTGATTTTGTGTGTTGTAAAACTTTGTTGTTCTCTTGGTACATCTTGTGCTAAAGAGAGTGTCTGTTTGGTGTTAATATATTTCTTTTTAGCTTGTTCAAAAAATTAAGACAACAATATATGATTTTTTTGAGCTGAATTTTTAATTATTTCAGTTATATCTGTGAGCAAAATTGCTTTTAAGAATGTTATAACATTGTTGTTATTAAAAAAAAAAAGGTTAATTAAGTTTTTGGTCCCTATGAATATCTGCAGTTTTGTTTTTAGTCCCTATAAAAATAAATCATACTTTTTAGTCCCTACAAAATTTTCCGTTAATGTTTTAAGTCCCTGTTAAATTAAAATTTGTTTAATTATGCTTAAACTTCTAAATTTTTGAAAGATTTTTAACAGACATGTTCATAACATTGTAAGACACTCTTTTATAAAATCTTTTAGTTTTTTAACATGTAATTAATTAAATATGAATTTTTTTAAAAGCCAAATTTTCAAGATTATATCAACAAAAATTTGGACCTAATAATAAAATTGTGAGTTACATTTTTGCGGAGGAACTTTATATAATGTTCTAAATAAGTATGTAAAAAATATGTTAAAAATTTAAAAGTTTAAGCACAATATTAAGCAAATTTTAATTTTACAAGGACTAAAAGTATGTATTGGTCCCTGTTAAATTAAAATTTGTTTAATCATACTTAATATTTTTAAATGATTTTTAGCAGACATGTTAAAAACATTATAATAAACTCTTATATAAAAAATTAGAATTTTTTAACATGTAATGAATTAAATATAGTTATTTTTAAACGCCAAAAATTTAAGATAAAACTAACGAAAATTTGGATCTAAAAATAAAATTTTGAACTAACTTATTGCGGTAGAATGTTTTAAACAAGTATGTAAAAAATTATTTAAAAATTTAAAATTTTAACCATAATTAAACAAATTTTAATTTAACAGGGACTAAAAACATTAACAGAAAATTTTGTAGGAACTAAAAACAAAATTGCATATATTTATAGGGACCAAAAACTTAATTAACCCAAAAAAATAAGATTTTTTTTATTATTTTTGTTATATTATCGGTAAATGATAAACTAAGTTTGTTATTTAAAAGTAAAAAATATATATATATGGTAGTGTAGATAGTTTTTTCACAAAAATGAGGTTAAAATTTGGTTTCCACAAAACAAGGAAGTTACTTGTTTAAGGAAAGCAAAATACAGAAGGAAGGAGGAACGCATGCAGTAGTGTGGACGTGATGGCGGAAGTGTTGTATTGGATATCAACGTTTGTTCTAATTTTGACCCTTCTTTGTCTCCTCGGTTACCAGGTACATGCATATTTGTTATTTCATCATTTTGCAGTTATAATACTAATAATAATAATAGCTACCTCTTCTAGGTTTATTTTCACGACAACCCTTTTGTTTTTATTTAGAATTCTATTCATTCATCATGCCCTTTGTTGTTTTTTGTGAATCAACATGATCATGCAGTCACAAATTCTGGTTCAATTTGAGGGATTTTTTTTTTTGTTTGTTTCAATTCTAATTGGTTTTCCTATTTTAATTTTTCACATCCCATGTTTCTTAATATAAAAAAAAATATATTATGGTTGAATAAGTAATTTAATTTTGAGTGTACAAGGACATGAAATTTCAATTGGGAAATATTCACTACCAATCTGAACCGTGGTTGGATATAATGTCTACTTTGTCAAATGTTTAATATGTACCAATGTATGTAGCACCAACACTTATGATCGAAAGTGTGTTTGGTGTCCGACAAGTGTTAGTGTCTGACACCGGCATCGAATTATGTCGGTGCATGTGTGGTGTCGGTGCTTCATAGGTACCAATTGCCTATTTAATTTTTCATATTCATACATTGAAATTTTTCTATGGAAAAGAGAGTTTTTAACAACCTTTACTTTTTAAATGGTTTTTAGAACAATTTCTGGAAGGAAAGATTTGCATGATTATGTTTAGTTCAGCATGGAGAGAGCAACAAGTGACATGAAGCTAGAATTTGTAGCTTTTGACTTCAAACATGATTTTTTACGCGCAACTCACTTTTACTTGAATGTATCTAAATAGAAACCACTTGACATTCAACTCAATTTCAGTTGTAATCAATTTTACAAAATCAATCAATTCAAAATCAATATTCGTCATCCCATAACCAAACAAACATTGAGCGCTGCATTGGTCTGAATCTCACTATGTGTATGCTTCATCATATGTATTAATCATCAATATTTCCTTAACTCCTGCATGTCCATGTCCATGTAGTGACTATTTTTGAAAATTTTGATTGCAGCTTATATTGTTGGTGGACTTGGAGTTTGATTATATCAATCCATATGATTCAACGTCTCGGGTAAACTATGTTATCTTGCCAGAGTTTTTGATAATGGCGATCTTCTGCTTTATCAATCTAATAGCAGGACATTGGTTTATATTCTTGATATCTCTCCCTTGCCTGTATTACAATGTGAGCTTGTAAGTTTTCTGTTAACTTCTTAAACAAGTTTCTGTTCTATTTATTCATTCATGTCAAACTCGTGGATCTTTATTTGTGCTGCCACATAGTGGCTATAGCAGCACTGTTGCATAGCGGAATTTTAACAAACCACTCCTATTCGCGATAAATGATATAGTACAAAGTGTTGTTAAATAGTGATTATGACAGCGCTATAACACTGTAACATAGTGAAATTTGAACAAACCGCTGTTTTCCACAATACTGAAATTATCTTATCATGACAATACTCAAAACACATTTACATCATGACAAGAGGGTGAAATATAATCAGACGTCTATGTAAACCTATTCACACTCTTAGTGTATAGTTATTAATTATGCAATACATGTTTAAAAAAAATGTAATATATGCTATACACAAACACAAAGTCGCAAAACTAGATGCTACCAGTCAATAGTGTCATACATAGTACGGGGTCATAAACCTATATAATCTCCGAGATTCACTAGAAAACTATCATCCTCGGTGTCCAAAATTTGTAACCGTTGTCGAGGTTAACAAAATTGAGGGTGGCTATGCGACACACATGTCCCCCTTCCTCCCTGTTATATACATAATAACGCAAGAAGATTTCAAACTCAAGTAAGAAAACATTATTAGAAGAAACTTATTTAATCGAGGATCAACAGAAACTAAGTACTCATCTAGTTGGATAAGTCTTTGTTATTTTTGTTGTATCCAAATATAAGTTGTATAGTTTTCTATAGTTCCAGTTAAATGATGAAACACATGTTAGAATTTGAATTGAAACACTTCGGAGGTTGATGTTCAACTATTCTGTCAAAAGGATTTGTTTCCTATTGTGTGAGTCATTAGCTGTATTCCCATCCCAAGAATATCCCAAAGAATAAGATTGCTTCAAACATCAAAATAAGTTGTTAGTACCATGCACATTATATTTAGCATTTTACTACACCTCATTTGACTTGGAAGCTACTATCAGGTACATCAAAAGACAGCACTACACCGATGTTACTGAAATCTACAGTAAGCTGAATTTTGAGAAAAAGAAACGCTTGTTCAAAGTTGCACATCTTATTGTGCTATTTTTCATTTCTATATTGAGGTATTGTATTAGAATTGCATTGTTTTTGAACTATCATGCATCATTTCAAATGAAAAGTTGGTGACTGTTTTCTCATTTGAATATATTTTAGCTTGGTTTGGTCCTTTACCGACGAAGTGTACTAACCGGTGGCTTACCTTCAATCCTGCTGTAAGTTTCCAATACCTGTGTTTGAAGGTTGTGTTATGTTATTCTTTGCATTGATATATCAGCTAATCAAATTCTTGGAATATCAAAAAAGCTACTGCAGGCCGAGACATTCAATACTTTCGCAGGTGAGTCCGTCTTTTGAACCGAATTCAATGGACTAGAACTGTGGTGAGGGTCATCCATGATGAGCTGAGCTTACTGGAAAGTGGAGCTTTAGTAGTTGTGATACATAGGTGAAGTTTTAGATTGTTTCTGTTAGTTGGAGTACTTTAGACATGAAAAAGATTAAGTATTTTAGATGATAATTATTTAGGTACAAGCATATCGCTTTTCTGTGACATGTGCTTATTTTTAGAGTGTTATTTGCTTCCGTGAAAAATTGTAGAAACAAATGCTAGAGATACTTGTTAAGATTGTATTTAGATTAACTGATACGCTAAAATCATAACTCTTAAACTCAAATCAATCAATTAATGTATAATAAGGCACTGATATGTAAAAGTACTTATTTTATGCATGCAAATATAAATGTGCTCAATGAAAAAAAGCTTAATTTGTCTCCGTGAGCATTGTTCAGTTTCCAGTTGCCCATTTCCTTGATCCAGCGAAAGTTAATTCACGTTTGACATTTCTCAGCATTAATTAACTCACACGGGTACTTTTTAGATCGGTTCAATCATTTTTTAAATTAGATTAACCGATCTTAAAAGTATCGACATGAGTTAACTAACACTGAAAATGTTAAGTGTGAATTAACTTCCGCTGGGTTAAGACCCCTTAAAAGGGAAAAGAGCAATTTTGAATAAAAAAAATATACAGCAACTAATTATGAGACCCAACACACTAGAATGGCTCAGATGTCTTTCACGCCTAACAAACATGTTAAACAAAAAGTTATCTTTTATTCAATGCTTTTAAAAGCATGATGCTACGCTACGGCGTTGTTATTATTCTATAATATTGGCTTTCACTTTTACTTTTTCAAATTACTCATCACTAAGAATCAATTGTTTCTACTAGAAAAAAAACTTCAACTTATTCATTCTTACGTTTAAACAAAAACTATTAAGAACCATTACTCACAAAACTATAAGAACCAAAGCCTCAAGAACAACGAGCTAGATTCTAAGAGAGTTGTTATTCATTTCACGGCACTCTAAATTTAGTGGTATCATTAGTAGTTGTTTTGTCTTTTTCGTTCTTTTTATGGTTTTTGCAAACTAATGAAATCGTTTTTGCAAGTTTAAACACACGTCTAGTTAGTTTTTGAATTTTATGTACAACTTATAAACATTTTAAAGTAAACAAAAACTTTAATAATTTTTATTGTTCTTCAAAGTAGCTTTCACGTTTCACACCTTGATCTCAATATAATCTTTATTACAGGCAAAATAACTCATCCTTCTCGTCTTAACCGGCCTTCGAGGTAATGTACGAATCTTTAAAAAAATGTTTATCTTGATTAATTGTAGTTAATTGTTAGATTAATTTTTCTCCATATCCCAACCATATATTTGTTTACCCCATCTGTCTCACAATATTAATCGTTTAAGGTTTGTACACGATTATTAAAGAAATGATTAATTGTGTTGATTTCAATAGTAAAATTAGTAGCATTTACTAAAACACTATTATTAATTGTAGTTAGTGGAGTAGTTAAGTTGGATGAAATTCAATAAATAAGGGTATAATAGTGGGGAAAAATAATAAATGTTGCATTGGTAGTGTAAAGTGACAATTATTTTTAGAAAAAGAAAAAATGCTAAAGAAACAATAATTGTGAGACGGAGGGAGTAACATCTTGAGAAATCAGCTAAGTTGGATACAACTATCCGAGAACAAGTACTTCCTCCGTCTTTATTATAAGATTCATTTACAAAATTTAAGGATATTAACAAAACTAGTTGTAGCATCAAATTTATCAAGTTGTTGTGAGTATTTTATTAGAGTCTTGTTAACCAATGCCCTAAAGGTAATGATTAATAATTCTATTAATAGAAACTTTGTTTTGGAAATACAAGTATTTACTTTTTTTAAAACATTAATTACATCACTTTCCGATACAACTTTACTTATTTTAGTACTTTAACCATTGCCCCAAGGACAATGTTTAGCATTCTCCATTTTATTATAATTACTTTTACATTCTTCAAAAAAAAATATTATAATTACTTTTACAATTAATGATATCATAAGTGACATAAAACATTATACCTCTAAATAGCAAATTAAATAGAGGTAATTTTGTAATTAATTGTTAATGCATCTAAAATTTGAAAGATTGTTAGAACTGTGAAATCTCAAACTGAATCTTCTTAAGTTCTTAACTTATATTATCTTATTATAATAAGAGACAACAAGAGAGTACTCAAGAGTAACTTCATGTTGGCAAGATGCATTTAGAAAGGGTGTCAAAGGAAACCACAACTCCACATGGCTTGTCACTGTCGTGTCATATTGTTTGGTTACCATCTAAATCAAAGAGACATGAAAATGATTTCACGGGGTTTCTTGGATCTTTGAATTTAACACATGCAAATTGTATGCTCCAATATGGCTTATTTTAATGGAAACAAGCAACACTTACAACTCATTTTCATACCCTTTATCTAATAGAAAGGTATAGTACTATGTCCTTTTCAAAATACTAGCATGTGCTCCATTATGATCACTGTTCAATGTTCATCTTTTATTAAAAATAATACCAACCAAGAACTAAAATTATAAACGGCATTGAATAATATTAAAACATGAAGTTGGGAAACATTGAATCATATTAAAGTTGCAATACCACATTTGTTCCTATATGCTAAACCTATTTCTTTTTCTTTCTAATATGCAATAATATACAAAAAAATTTAGAGGAAATAATATACACATTCAAACATGTAGATTTTGGAAAATATGATGCTATACTAATGAAAAAAATGATTTCATATGCATTGTCGGTGTAAAAAATTCGTACACGGTTAAATTGATCATAATCGTTAAATAGTTAAAAACATTACACTTCAATAATAACTTATACGGTCATACATATGACTGGTCATGATTTGTTGACGTTGCAAAACTTTTTACACAGTTTATCACTATTAAGCTCATAAAATTTAAAGATTGAGACTTGTGACATCAAATTAAGCTTCAACAAATTCAGATTGTAGCAGATATTCATTACATCCAAATTAGCCTACTCATAAAACTTGCACATTACAGCATCTACCTACCTTACTAGAGGACTTAATCATGAGCTCTATTAGACAAATAAAAATTAAGAAACACAGCTGCAACATACAACATTTACTCAACTACTTCATCCTAAGGTAATTAGATAATAATAGATAACAGGTTTGAAACAATCTACATGACAACACTGGAAACATTAAATAAATAGCTCATCAGTCATGAATGTAGTCAGCAACACCGGAGGATTCGAGTTTGCGGGTTGATTATCATCTTTAATTATCAGGCAAAGATATGTTAATATCGGTTGCAGACTTCATCGAGTCCGGCATGGTGTGCATGTTAACCCAGTTTTCTCGGCGAAAGGCCGAGGGAGAAGTAAGGTTTGAGTTTAATGTTCCCGGATTTTGCAGTACATGTCCACTCATTACATCAACCCTTTCACCATTGGTTGAAGGTGGTGCGGAATACACTGCAATAGGTTCGGTAACAGTAGGTGATGCGTAATCAGATTTTGGCTTCTTTATTTTCTGGTCTTGTTGGTTACTTGGCAGAAAACTTCCCACAACCACCTGATAAAATACAGAATATAACGCATTTGTTAGGATAAATAGTTTAATTAAATGCTTATCATGTATAGGCTATTTCTATAACAGACAATAAAATAAAGTCAAATTGTTTTTATATAAGTTATAAGTTGTTTTAATAAGCAATCCTGGAGAGCTAACTGAAATAGTTGAAAACAGCTTATGGAAATGTCATCAGTTGTTTCCCTAAATTCTCCCAGACAGGCTCACAAGTACTAATGCCAGTAGTAGTAAGTTCAAATAAGTCGATCCAAACAGGCCCCAAGTGGATAAATGCCATGTCAAACTTGTTTAAACTTTAAAGTAAATTGCACCGTATACTACACATTGAAGTTTACCGTGAGTACAATCTTACCAACCAAATCATCCCCCATTGAAACCCTACCGATAAAACTAAGTGTACATGATTATCTTTAGTACCGTAATAAGGATAGGGTGAGAAATATTTACCTGCACAGGAGTGGCAGCTACAAGAAGACCGGCAACTCCACCTCCTACGACACGACCATCAGGGCTTGACAAAGAAACACTCATTCCACCAGACCGGCTTCTTGTTCCTTGGTTGTCGGTAGGCATGAACGATCCAGACAGTGAAAGTATCTCAAAACGACCCTAGGGGAAAAAAATTAAACATGATATTTTGTACCAATCAAAACAAAATTCATACCGATAATCAATGAAAATGAAAAACTATGGTTTCCACATGAATGTTGAACTTATACGGGTTATACTACAAAGTTACTGTAATTTCTACATCAATGCTGTACTTACACAAGTTTATTCTACAAAGTTACTGTAATTTCCACAAGAATGTTGCTCTAAGTTTGTAATTAGAGAAACTAAAACTGAATGAAATCCTATTTTGTGAGACAGGTTTGATATTAATCAACCGATATTAAAGATGTAAATATAAAAAGAATGAGCATCACCTCATAGGTCAAAGTTCCGCCAGAAGAATCAGGCTGACGAAGCGTAACATTTGAAATCACGCCACTAGCAGATAGGATGCATATAGCCCGCGGTCCTTGTTGCGAAAAGGATATAACCTTCATTGTAATGTCCTGAAACAACAAAAGAGTGAAGTAAATAATATGAAATAACTGTTTCTTCCCAATGAAGAATTAACATTAGATGCATATTTTTAATTCAAAGAATATGTTATCTCTCAAGCATACCTCGCCTGCGTTGACGGTAATGATATGCGGCATAAAGTTCGTACCGACCGAGTCCCCTTCAGAATTAACAACAATAGTTATTAAGAGAACCAAGTTGAAGTTTAAATTAAGCAATAATGTCTATAAAAAGCAAAGTTGGTAGACAAGTTAAACACATAAGTTGCATGTTATGTTTGTTTTAGTTTTTTCCTCGGGATAAAATTGCAATGTAACACCGAAAATAATACATACATAGAATACACATTAAATGTTTATCAACACTCTTCTTGACACATAAATCGCCTTTCGAAGAAGGGAAACATCGTCAAATTGAATCGTTTCACTTCACTTTAATACAAAAGGATGACTTCTTAAGGTATAAATAAACAAAAATGAGAGCATTTTTCTGTAATTAAATGAAGTGAAGAACCAAGAAAAATAATTTTGCCAACATGCTATGGTTAGTAACACCAAAGACAAAAACAAAACCATTAAACCATGTCAGTGGCACATAATTTTGATGTATACTACGAGGAATCATCAGCAACGTCCCTCGCAGATAGCTCAGTTGGTGAACTAAGGGACTCTGAAAGCGTTTGAAGAAGAAGGGCCGCGTTCAAACCCTGAAAACTAACTTAACTACTATCTTACTAATACTTGTTATAAAAAAGGAATGATTAGTAACACTAAAACAATCAAATCAAAAATACCTAGAGGATCCGCTCCAGCTTTTTTCGACTGCTTGAACTCCATCCCCTTCGGTTTCCCCTGCTTCCCAGATGAAAATTCATTAGAAAAAGGAGCTGAAGACGAGATAGGCAATGGTGACAACGCCACAGCAGTAACCGACCCGTCTGGTCCATATTTCCTTGGTCTACCCCTTTTCTTTTTAATTGTTCCTCCATCCATTCCTAGACTCACTGGTGATACACCAAGAGCCACATTTCCTGATTCAGGAACAGTTACATGTTGAGTTGGAGCTTCACTCCTTGGTGCCATATGATAAGTTGATGGAGCTTCTGCTCCCATCACTGTTACTCCAGTGTTGTTACCTTCTCTCCCCTCCATGCAAATATCAAACTATTCCCTCTTTTATACAATCAAACCAAAATCTGCATGGTGCCAAAAACCAATTTAAAATGTACTTAGAAGCAAATGGTAGTTTTACGATTAGAAATCGAACTCAGTAACCCGGGATTTACAACACTCACACATATTACGCATCAACCACTTGCGCTAAACAAATAAGGTAAACCAAATGTCTTAATATATAAAACAAGTCTCATTATTGCATATAAAAAATGAGCATCTTGAACAAACCTATAAATGTATTAAACCTTCTTGAACATGCTAAAAAGTAGAGAAGAGTAAGTGAAAAACACATCAAAGGATTCTCACAGATTAAAAAGAAAGAAAATTAAAGACACAAACTTTGAGTTTTTGTTTAGCTGAATTATCATAGATCTATTTTTTAACTTCATTAAATTAAAAAAAAAACACAAACAACAACAAAGTTGTTTCCTTTCAAGTGTTCAACTTTGTAGCAGTGAAATCATAAATTAATCTTCTAACAAAGGACAAAAAAAAAAATAACCATTAAAAAAATTTAGTGAGATATTTTGTAAATTTATGATTTAAAAAACAACTTGCCTAAGAAAATTCTGAAGACATGCCGTCAAAAAAACATATTCTGAAAACATGATTAAAAATAAAAAATTTCAACTAAACATTCATAAAAGTTTTGGTTAAACAACTACCTTACTTAAAATAATTCTTAACCTTAAGCTGAAAACAGTGTAAAAGTGATTAAAAAAATCCAAAGCTTTACTATAAACAGAAAAAATAAATCTGTTTTCATATCCAGCATTTGCCAAACCTTTCAAAAGACAGAAAGCTGAAACACAAAACTACAGGAGAGAGAAAAAACATAGTTACACTTGTTTTTGACATACCAAAATCAAACACTGGATATTCTTCAGAGTACAAAGATCATGACATGTCACACACTTCAGCAAGTGTCAAGATATACTTTAAGCTCCTTCCACAACTTAACTAGTTCCCTCAAATCAAAAAGTGAAAAATCAAATTAAGTACAAAAAAAGTGGAAAAAGGTAAGAAACAGCTGGCCCAGAAATTCAAAACCAACTTACATATTTCAGAAATTCTGTTGGCTGGTTGATTTTTCCAAAGCTTCTTGAATTGAAAAATGGGAATTTTTTAATATGAAAAAAGCTGTAAAGTTTAATACTAGTAATATAAATTAGTAAATTCCACAACAACAATGTTCAAATAATAACTAGTAATAATAATAGTCAAGAAGAAAAAACCAAAGGTAATAAAGTAGGTAAATATTTAAGATTTTTTTTTAATAAAATTGCTAAGCCCAATAAATAGAATTTAGTTAAGAGCAATTTCAGGTCCGTGAGGGCAATTAAATATTTTAGGTCAATGGATAATATGGTAAATTTGTTTTTAAAAAGAAAAAAAAATTATATATTGTTAGATGGAAAATAAGAGTGGTGACTTTTTCTTTTTCTTTTATCTTTTCTACAATTTTTTTAGTTTTTCCACATAAGGTTCCAAGGTTAGTGTTAGATGGCCAACCATTCTATGGCAGATGACCTGCTTTTTTCTTTTAATTTTTTTTGATAAAATCATGTCTTTTTTTTTTTCTTGCTTTTGTTTAAGGCATATTTATCAATTTTTGAAATAATTTTAGTGAAATAAATATAATTATTAAAAAATTATGTATGTCTTATTTTAATATATTTTTATCATTATTTGTTCAATATAGAATAAATCAAAATGAAATTAAAAATAATTAAAAAGTTATATTACATAGTATATACAGGTATAATAACAGCAATATGTAAATACAAATTCCAAAATAAAGATGATAGGAAATATATTTCATGTATTGTTTGAATGTTAATTTAAGTTTCTCCTTTTCTTTGGGTGAAAATTTAAGTCTCTTCTATACTAGTAGTGCTTAGTAGAAGTATAATGAGAAAGGTTAGAAACATTATCTCTTTTAACATTTTATTTAATATCCGTCTTCTTATTAAGTGAAATTAACGTCGATATCACCACTTTACATGTGATTCATTTTCAATGTGTAGTATTCACATGAATTTTACTTAATAAAATAGTTAACGTTAAATATAGTATTAAAAAGAGCATCTATGAGTATAACTCTTATAAGTATATTTTGCAACATATATAACTCACTATAACTAAGATTATTAAATATAACAAGAGACCTTTAAATAACATTTCTATTTTTGGATATTTGAATTAACCCATGTTTGGAGTATCTTTTTCTACTAGTTTTAAGACTTTATTTTAAAAAATAATTGTTTCTTTGAAAAAAAACATTTGCTTTAAAACGAAAATCTTACATCTGATTTTGAATCTCTTTAAAAAATTGGAGAAAAAAAATAAGTTTATTTCATAAATAGATTATTGGTTTATATTTTATTTTTCTACAAACCATATATACATATTAGCCATTCTGGTTAGAAAGATGACGTATATTTATTACTCATTACTATAAATCTGAATAGATACAGTGGCACGTGACAGTGGGGATTGGTCATCGTAGCAGGTAGTCCTCTGTTGGGAAAGACTTGCCTCACCCGTGAAAGATAGAGAAAACTATATTTATTTTAGAGGAAAGTAAAGGTTATATTGCCTACAAATATCTGATTCTACATCAGCAACAAAGAAAAATATTGTGTGTGATGAGTTCCTTCTTTTATAAAACAAAATATATTTTGCGTGATGAAAGTTCAATATGAAAACTGTTATAAGAAAAAGATTAAAATGAAAAGACAACACACATTTTGTTGAAATAATTGGAATTAAGTAACTTGTATGACTGTATCAATGGTGGAGTGAAATTTATAGGACTTATAAGATTTGATGGATATCCAACATGACAAATGGAGACAAATAGAAAGCAAGAAACATACAAAAAATAATTTATAATTTTATAACTGGGATGGAAGAACATGGATGGTGAGGTATAATAATCAGGTGATACAATCTTTTTTATTTGCATTTTGTTTAAATTGTAGGTTTAAGTAGTTAAATTTTCCCTGTAAATTTGAGTATTTTTTTGTTTTCGTTACTGTATTTTTTTTTATTGCGAAATGAACCTTGTAAGTTTTAAACATTTTGATTTTGGTCATTTTTGTCTTCATCTTTTACATAAACATATACGTGGTTAATAGATGGTGACATGGCAAGCTTGGCCAATGTAGCAATCAGAAGGTTATAAGGACCAAATCCAAAAACGTAAACTAGAAGAGGACTAAATCCAAAAAAACTAATTAACAAAATTTCAAATTAAAAATTCATGTCTCTTCCATCTTCTTCCTCTCTACCATCTCGTTCCTCTTCCTCATACCCATCCATTTTCTCCGGCTCCCAACAACATCCATACGGCTATCATTCCCAATTTCATTCACTTTTCTATACAATTCTCTAAGCTTTTCGGTCCCAGTTATCCCCTTCATCACAAGCCACAACAACATACCATGTTCAATTTGATTCCTTTAAACCATGTCTATATAGAAAATGACTAGTATCAATTTCCATTTTCCAAACACACTTTAGAGAAGAAATCTCTCTTTTCCATACCTACCCACGTTTTCCAAACAGAACTTTGATCATTTTCTTGTGTTGAAAAGCATCGTATGTTGCTTGAGTGATTGTTACTCTATTTTATTTTAAATTGAACCGGAGAGACCTTCACCTTCATACGTGGAAACAAGAAAAATCAGAAAACTAAAAAGAGAGGTTGAGGAATCAATGATGAATTTTGAATCCACAAAAGGAAACCCGCAAATCTTGGTTTAATAAATTTTGAATCAATCTGGATTTGAGGAATTTGAGGTTGATGAATTTTTCACAGATATAAGATTGAAGAATTTTGATTTGATGAATTTTTTAAAGATTCGAGTTTCAGGAATTTTGTTACATGAATTTATGAGAGGTTTGGGTTTTATTAATTGTTCAAAGATGGAAAAGAGGAAGAAGATGGAAGAAACATGAGTCTATAATTTGAAATTTTGTTAATTCATTTTTTTGTATTTACTCCCTCTTCTAAATTTGTTTTTTAATTTGGTCCCTATAACCATATGACTAGTCATCGAAAACGACACGTCAACCAAATTTGCCACGTCACTCATCGACATGTCATCCTCTGTTAGCCACATATGCGTTTTTGCAACAGATGAAGACGTCAATGACGAAAATCAAAATATTTAGAACTTACAAGGTTTGTTTCGCAACAAAAAAATACATGAACGAAAACAAAACACATGCGAACTTACAGAGACGATTTAACTATTTAAACCTAAATTGTACAATAAACTTTTTTCCTTTGCAATTTATTGCTACATAATGATATTTTAATTTTATTTTTGTGTCTATTCAATCAATTTAGATAGTAATATCACTTTATGTTTATTTTTGTCCTCCAACTCTATTCGTAGGGTTTTAGGGTGTATTGGGTGGGCATGGGAAATTATTTTGTTTTGTTTTATTTTTTTATTAAGTAGTCAAGTACGTGGAGTTCACCATATTTTAAGTATGAAGAAGTTTTGTTTATAGAGTTTAAATTTCAACCCTTATATATATTATGCATTATTCTTACTAATTGAGTTAAATTCACGTAGAGTGTTTTGTTCTTATTTCATCTCTTATGTGGAGCAATTTTTATAGTTACTTTATTATTTATATATTTTCTTTTACCATTCAAAAAAAGGAAGGTGGTGTAATACTCCTTACGTCCTTCAAAACAAAAACTCCCTATGTGCCATAATAAATGATTTATTTGTAAAAATAATGTTTCAAAATAAATTATTCTTTTATTTCATAATGCAATATTAATTCTGATTTTTTTAAGGATATCATCTAATCTAATTGATATTATTCAAAATTACTCCAAGTCAATATTTTCCGCTTTTCATTTACTATAATGGCAAATGAATCAATATGAGTACTTGATAATTTAATAAAAAATAGTAGTACTATTTTATCTCTTTTATTTATATGTTCTTTTCAATTGTGTGAAATGATTAAATGTATCTACAATATATTACTAATGGTTTTCAAATTCTTTGTACTATATAGTGTTACTAGTGTACATTGAGTTCAATCCATTTAAGTTCCAACAAGAACCAAAATCCAAGCCATTGTCCTTCTGCCTAATGTAGGACACCCATGAGCCCTAATAGGATTATTTCATTGAGTCATAAGCAGTTGAACTTGTCCTAGGTTTCTTTGGCATTTAGTCACCCATCCTCATGTTATTGTAGCGCACGTGCTCTTTCCAAGTCAAAACCCAACATGATTATAAATTTGTAAAAATGGACCCCGACACAATTTCAAAATTCAGACACAAATTAATAAGAATGCTTTTATGTAAAGCTATAAGTCTCACATGATATGATAGTGATAAAAATTTAGCATTATAATTTTAAGTTGCAAAGTTTGAATTCTCATTTAATGATGGTTGTAAAATGACAGCCAATATAAAAAAATTCTCTCCTTAATTCTTTTCAAAAGTTATAAAATCTCACAAACGATAATCTCCATCTTTTATTTATTTGTTTGCTTATTTTATCATAATTTTATTTTTTTTATATTATTTTTTTCTCATAGCTGTCAAAGATTTTTTTTTATCTATCATCACAAAAACAACCTTATCTTTTTTGTTGTTGTTGTATTGTTGGCATTTTAAGTGTGATTAAGAGTTTGACATTGAAGAAAAATAGATGTGAAACTATATAAATTAAATGAGTGGAATTAAAAATTTAATGTCTTAAGATTTTGGTTTAAGATGTGATGTAGCTTATTTTTATGATTGCTCAAAACTTAATGGTCTAGTGATTTTGGGCATGTTCTAGTGAGGGAAAGCAAGAAGGGAGCAAATAGATGGTCTTCCACTTAATGGGGAGATTGTTGATATTTCAAGTCTGGTTAAGGGTTCTATATTAGATGTAAAAATAGATGTTACACTATAAAATGATATAACCTATAAATTTAATGTTTTAAAATTTTGAATTAAGATGAATATTCAACTCACTTATATAATTATTCAAAGTTCAATATGAAACATCCTTAAACTCTCCCCGTCACCACCTAACAAAATCTTCATGGTTATCTTTATTCTTTGAGAAAAGGTCACAACTGACTTATGGATTTAGATACAATATAATTTTTAGATTAGATCTTTAATTTTGTCTTGTAAGTTGTAACTATCACCTTATCGTCTTTTTTTTAATGATTAATATTAGAAACATTTTATCTTGAGTGAAATCGAACCCTTAATATTCTTATCATTCTTCCTTTAATTTCTTCATCTCAACGATTAAATTAATATTATATCTCTTTATCATTTTCTCGTGTTTGGTCTCTGAATTAGAAAAATATCATAAATCGTCTTTAAACTATTCTTAATCCATCAAACAAATTCTTTGGTTACTTGCAAAATTTGAAGTGATAATTTTTTTCTTAGAGGTTGAAGCGATAATTTAGAGACTACCTTTTTTTTGTTTGTTTTTTTTTTTTTTTGACATAACCTTTTTTGGTTAATAATTTAGAATCTACCTTGAGAGATTGAAAATATTTTTTGGACTATTTATTACATAAGCTTTAATAAAAATAATACAATAACTATGGACATAAATGTTTTTTTTTGTCAAGAAAAGGGTTTTAATTTTATGAAATTTTACTTATAAAATGGCTTAAGTATGCTACGTTTATTTTCGTTGTTGCCTACATAAAAAAAAGTTTCATTGTTGCGATCTGTGTGCACAAAAAAAGAGTCTATATACTAATGATTATATCATTTGTTTATTTTTTTTCTTTAAAAAAAAAAAACAAAGAAACATGTATTTTTTAAACATGGGATGTTCCTCGACCAAAAGGATGGATTATACAGTCAGCCGGCTATGCTGGAAAAAAGAAACGACTTTATACAACAAGAAATCTAGAATTATGATCATTTCAATAAAGCAATAACATTGGGTCACCTAGTCAGTAGTCACCCACCAATTCATATTCGGATAATTTAAATTTGTTAGGACATGTTTTTGACAAAACCTTAGGTGATCATGTGCTTTTTTGGTAAACATTCATTTTGGTTTGTCAAAGGGACACTCAGTTGTTGTTAGTACAATGATTCAATAGAAAAGAAAAACATTTGGAATTTTGCATTTTAGTTTTTGTTCTTTCTCTTGGCCCCGTTTGATTAATTTCTAAAACAGTTTTACAATCAAATACACTATAATTGCAATTGTCATAATCATTTATTTATTTTTATTTTAACAGATCAAACGCGTCATATGAATTTGATGCGCTTACAAAAATAACATGCACTTTTTGGTGTCAACAACTACTTAATATGCATTTTCTAACAATAAAAATTATAAAAGCAACGCTAGACAACAAGATGATGATTTTCTACAAGATTACATGATTGTTTTTTTTTTCTTTTACCAACGGAGATTTACATGATTGCCAATATTGAAAAATTTATCTCACATCATAATTGATGAATTTAACTCTGAAACAATGACAAACAGTTTCAACAAGCTAAAATGAAATTATATAACAAAACAGTTTCAAAAGGACAAGGTGTGCCTTAGAGACTACAAAAGGAACCAAGAGTTACATCAATTACAAACACAACACAGCAGCCGAACACTAGCCTATACTCAAACAAACAAGAGGGCAAGACCACCACTGCTGAGTGCCAAACACAAAGGTAACTTTTTTACCTTTCAACCACCCTAAAGACATAATCTTAACTTTATCTAGTAAACGAGAAATGGGAGTAACTACATTATTAAACAGACGATTATTTCGCTCGTTCCACACAACCCAGGCACAAAGAAGCCATATAAGTTGCATAAAAGAACGTCTAGATTTAACACCACCTGTCAAATAAGTAAACTGAAGAAAATGGTCGGAAATATTATCAGCATCCATCCCATAACAACCAATCCAATCACGCACCAAATGCCAAATGGAACCAAAAGTGTTGCACAATAAAAATAGATGTCGTGCCGTTTCAGGATGACCGCAACCAGCGACACATAAGGACATATCAGTCGACAGAACCCGTCAAGCAATCAAATTAGACTTTGTTGGAAGACGATCACGGAGGAGTCTCCACGCAAAAACTGAAACCTTCAAGGGAACCTGTTTATGCCACACCAGCTCCGAAGCATAAGCCTCACCAGTATGATCCAGAGAGGTTAACAAATTATATGCACCACGAACTGTGTATCCATCTGACGGCGCAGGAAGTCAGACCCATCTATCTGAAACATTAGGAACCAAGAGAACATCAAGAAGTAAAACCCTACACTCCGCTAACATCTCCTCCTCCCACTGCCACAGCCTACGCCTCCACCTCCACACCTCTCCCCACTGCTCCGCATCAACAGAGAACAAGTTTGCCACAGTCAAGAACTTATTCTTTGTTAAGTCAAACAGACGACGAAAACGATCACATAAAGGAACGTCCCCTAACCATCTATCATACCAAAACGACGTATCAGTCTCATCTCCAACCCTCCGCATCACGTGGCTATCGAACCAGCCACTCTCCCCAACACCGCCCCTGTCCCTACATCGACTCACCTCCCTCCACCAACAAGAAACACTCCGGCCCCCAACCTCCAACCTGCCACCTAATTTGACATACCTGGCAACTAAAACCCTATACCACAAACCACCTCTGTCCATCAACATCCGCCAACACCATTTACCTAACAAAACACTATTAAACTCCTTTAACTGCCTCACCCCCAAACCTCCGTACTCCTTTTTCGAACAAACAGTTTTCCAGCCTCTCCAAGCTAATGTTAGTAAATGTTAGTTCTTTTTATAATTATTTGACGATATTAACTTTAAATATATCTTGTAATTTATTAAATTTCTTGTCTATATTATGTATATGAAAATTTACCCATATTTTTTCATTACTGCATCATACTTTTAAATTTATGGCTCCGTCCTGAAGAGTAGTAAAATTCGAAATTTAGTGCTACTGCCACCTAAGCATCTAATCTATAAACAAAAGGTGACGCCTTAGTAGTAATTATGGATAAGTGGAACTTTGTAACGACAGGACTATAATGGCTAACGCAAATATGACCCAAATGTTTTAATGTTTTATTTCATACAGAGACTTCAAAAACAATACTATGAGTATCAATTTGTGAGGCTAAAATGGATGTTTAATTTTTTGGTTTGTGGTGTTCTTCTACGTAGAACATGTGGAAAGAGTTTTTTAATTAAGTAGTGTGGAAATAGAGAGTTAGTTAGTTTAGTGTTTTGAAATTGTCTTAAAAATATTTCATATGGTAGGCGAACATTAAAAATCTTCTAAGTTTTGGCTAAACAGATATTATATGACATGTATATGCAGTATCACATTCGCACATAGGACAGGAAGAAAAACAACGACTCTTGTGGTCAAAAGTGGGTAGGTGTTTGTTTGGTAGAATTTAAGACTGACTTCTACTTACTGTAGCAATATTGCTGAAATCAACCAAACTATCTCAATCGAAATGGTTGAAAAATGAATAAATATAATAAATGAATCCTCATAACAAGTGATTCCAACATTTATTAAATAATTAAAAATTCAAGAAAAATATTAACCTTAAGACTCTATTTGGAATTTGCAACAAATTTTTTTTTTCAAATAACTTAATGATTAGAAATTCATCTCATAAGATGAATAAGTAGAGAATTTAGGGTTTGAACCTCAACCCTTGCATATTAAAGTAATTTTGATTGAGATCAAGTTCAATGTTAAATGATTTTATATTCGATACATTCATATATTAAAGTAAGTTGAAAATTCGGATATGAATAGCTAAAAAAAAAAAACAGGAATACCTCAATCCCAACATCCATGTGACCCAAAAGAACCATCCTTCCACCCAATTTTTTGGATTAAGTCAGAAGTATTAATTTGATTAAAAAAAAACACTGAATCCCATTACAGTAATAAGAACGTGCTTTAACTTTGGACAAGTTTCAACCAAAAAAAAAACTTGTGCTTAGTGAAGCACCAAACCAGTCTTACTCTTCAAAGAGTCGATAAAGGATAGTATATTGCTATTGCAAAACAGTGATTTTGTCAGCAACCTAGCTATCGTCTCTGTGTTGATTAAACTTCCTCTCCAAACTACTGAGTCATTGAGCATGAGTCTTTGGTAGAACAAAACCAGCTCTCAGCTCCTCAAATGAATACTCAGATGATTGAGCAATCTTTGCAGCAGCCTTAGAAGTGTCTGGTGTAGCCACAGTCAACATAGGGACAGTCAGAGGAGTGCTTGGAACGGAAGGTCCCATGTTATTTGGGGTCCAGTTCTCTTCATCACCAGCAATTGGCTTGGAAGGAGGAGTTCTTATTAGGATTTCACTTTTTGGCAGTATTGGTTTTGTTGCAACATTTTGAATATTTTTAGGCTTTTGAGAATTTTTTATGTTGGCTTTAGATAGGACTGTCGAAGAAACAGGAGAGAGAGGCTTCCTAGTTAATGGTGACTGAATTCCAATTCTCTTTGCACTTTGTGGAGTCTTCTTTGCTGAATGATCATAAACCTTAGAGGTACCCTTTCCTGCATAAGTAACAAATGACAATGCATATAAATTTTCACCATAGATTTTTTTTTTAAAAGACATGAGATATGAGGAACGAGTTGAATGGCATGTTGTTTTGGTTGTGTTACCTTTTTTGTTAGATTGTTGAATAAGAGATGATTGCCTTCGATCCTGAAGCATAGCACCACCAACAGAAAATTTCCTAGTATTTGGAACTCCTGTTGAACATCTAGGAGCCTTTATCCCACTTTTACTTGGGCTAGGTTTTGACCCAAAAAGTGTTTCATGCTCTGCCAGCAGTTGTCCCTTTAGTTTCTTTTCATCCTAAAATTTATACAAAAACAAGTAAAAAATAATTGAATTGTAGGACATGAATTGGAACAAATAAATGTCAAGAAGGGAATTCTAGACCATATACTACACATTTAATTGCATACCTTCTGCCTTTGCCTTTCATTCTCTTTCTCCTGCTTTAAGGTGTTGTAGTCTTTAACCATCGAAAGCAGTCGAGTCTTAACGCACATCCATGAACAAAAAGGCATAAAAATGCATGAGGCATAACATCTAAGGTGTTGACTTTATGAGAAAAATGTAATACATTCTATAGGAGGCCTAATTCATAAAATAATTTGCACAAATGATTCTGTTAAAATTACTCACTCCATCGTACGAAAACTCTAATCCTCTTTCTTCCTCCCATGCTGCAACTTTTGAAGTTAATGCCTCTACCATTCCTGTTGAAATGATAAAAGACCACACAATTCATGAACTATATATAAAATTAAACTTCTCTTAGTGCATCTTACTCATAAGCTAAATCGCTAAATCAATACTGAATATTGCAGTTAACATTATTCAGACAATCATGAATCAATAAGCCAACTTCAACATATCATTTCCAAATCTAGCCTATTGTAATAACATAACCTTGATAATAATATATTTGAAGAATTATTGTATGTAGAGTGATATTCACCAGGAATTTTGTTTAATAAAACGCGCGCCTTCTCAGCTCGTTTCAGAGCAAGATGTGCGCCTCTTCCAGCATTATAACGATTATCATCCTACAAACCAAAATAATCACAAGAAAAAATTTAAGCATGGCAAAAATCATAGATGGAAATATTCATTTTTGTCAAAAACAATAGCGCCTCACCCTGTTGTACTCCTCCAGCCAGCTTTCTTCTTGAATAGCAGCCAACCACTTCTCAACCTTTTCAAGGATTTCTTTCCGGCTGAAAGCTTCTTCTTTTGTCTTTGAAATTTGGTCCTCAATTCGTTCTAACATGTGTTCATGATTTGCAGATTCTGCAGAGTCATTCTCAAACGGGATAAGGAGGTATAATGAGGTTCATGGCACACTATGATCAAAATAACGAAGTAGTTCGAAAATATAAATTTTGGTGCAACCGTGCAACCATATGAATAAGAGAAAT
Organism: Medicago arabica; assembly: GCA_946800305.1. Taxonomy (NCBI): domain Eukaryota; kingdom Viridiplantae; phylum Streptophyta; class Magnoliopsida; order Fabales; family Fabaceae; genus Medicago; species Medicago arabica. Next base: position 38,557,324 of record OX326969.1, read on the forward strand.
TTAATTTAGTCATATCGCTTCTGTTCATAACAAATTCAACCAAATCATTATGACCTATGCATTGGTCACTTAAAATTTATCCTTGAAGAACTTCAAGTCAGTAATGTGAAATTGTGATACAACTAACAGGGAATCTTCAAATACTAATGAAAACTCTTACCAGAGTCAATTGACTCTATTGCATGTCCACTAGGAAAAACTGTTTGTAGAGTCAAATGCGTTTTTCTGCATATTTCCTCTAACTCCATCTTCTTTCTCTGCACAAGTTCTTTCATTTTGGTTGATTTAAATTGCTCAAGCCTTCTAACTTCTCTCTCAACCTGCAAGGAGAATAGCCCATTTAGTTAATCACAAAAACGATACCAATTTATTTTAGGTGAAATAGAAGAACAGAACCAAGACAATGGGATAGAAACAAACTCACGTAGACAATGTTGTCAATCGATAGTATGTTAGGCTCAGTAATCTCAGATTCCAAAGCAGCAATTTTATTGGTCATGTTGTGAAATTTCTGCTGTTCCTCAAGTGGGATATCCATCAAATTCCACAACTCTAACAGTGAAGTTGCACAACTTTGAAGCTGATACAGCATGAAATTTAGAAACTCTAGCAGAATAAAACTGGTTTTGTACAAGATGAAAAGTATGAGCAAGAATACTGACCTTCTGCATTCTCTGGATTTTAATCTCTCTCAAACTCAGTACTTCAGAAGACAAACTCTTCAATGCAAGGTCACTAACATCTTTTGTAGCAGTAGAAGCCATAGTGGGGCAAATCTCACAAATTTTGTCTTTCACATCCAGACCGAGAACCGAGCACAACGAACTAAGAGTGTCCAGTTGATCAGATACCTGTTTCAGTCGACTGGCCTGCCACAGTTTAAGAGAAAAATCTGAGGAATTAACATTTTAAAGTTCTTTTTTTTTTCACGAAATTCACATTTGGAAGCTATCATTATCTTTCTTAGAGAAAAACCATGGGGTTGGAAGAAAATAAAAGATAACTTCATCAACAAATAAAATGGGCAAAATTCAGGCAACAAATAACATATGAGTAAAGACAAAAACCACCTTTTCATTTTGAAGTTGAAGTAATTGCCTCTTTAATTCTTCAAGTCTTTCAAAAGATAAGTTCTTCTCATCTAAGTTTGCATTGGCCCCTGCGCTGCCATGGAGCTCACAGGAAATTTTCTGCAACTGATGTAAGACTTCCATAAACTGCTTCTTCCTTTCCGTTTTCAACTTGCGCATCGCCTCAAGTTGTGAAATAACAGCTTCACGTTCTTTCTTCAGGCTTCCACAAGACATAGGCTCAAACTAAGGACACAACAACGGAAGATTGTTAGTTGAAAAATTTCCGCCTCAGCTCTGACCAGAGAATGGCTAAATCATAAACTCAAATGTAGAATGCCAACAAGACTTACAAGTGGTGACTGTTCACCAATTGCAGAACAAATGCAAGCAATTTCTTCTTCATAATCAGCAATTTGATGCTGAAGTTGTGCCTTATGCAGTTTAGCTTCATCCACTTTTTTCTTATACAAATCCAGACACATTTGTTCTATTTCGAGCAACATTGCATCCTTATGGGAATCTGATTCTCCAAGTTCATCCCATATTACCTTACATTCAACACACAAAAATCAAATCAAAGTAATACAATGTTAGTCCTTTTCCTAAGATTCTCTAAGTAACGATTCACACATTGTTACGGAACAATTAAGGAACATTAGATGAAACAAAAGGGATTTTTCACAACATAGACAACAGAGGGAGAACCTGAAGTTCTTTAAGCAACGATTCACACATTGTTTCTTGATGAGAAAACTGACTGCTGCGTTTGCCAAACATCGAAAAACTGTGCTGTAAAACAAAACAAAAAAAAACAAAAAAAGCCAACATGATAACAAGGAAATATGAAACATGTGTTCTACTTAAATACAACCAAACATTGAAAGTCACAATTAAACCTAGGCTTAAAAGACTAGGAAAAAGAACATAACAATTAACAAAACTTAGAACAATAACAATTAACAAGACATCATTGAACAATTAACAATCAACAAAACATTATGCATATTCCCCTTGCCCACCAAAATAATAATAATAATAATAATGTGAATCATAGAATGGGAATCACATTGATATTGTATAAATCAATCATAGTTGCACCATGTCTAAAGACACAAAATATCCATTTCTAATCCATGGTGACATTTATTACCTACTTGTCACTGTTTCTCAAGAATAACAATAATAAATGGCATTGTTACTCAAGGTTAATATAATCTCAAAACAAAATATATTGAACCTCAAATAAGTACTAATACTATTTTAACAACCTCAAATATAAAAAAGATGATAATTTCCCTATGAAACACAGACACGGACACCGCACACAATACAGACACGAACACGAACACTTATACGTCGACAATAATTCGAAAAATACTGACATAATTTAATATATCAGTGTGTCCGACACCAAACGTGTTTTCAAACAGAAATGTACGTGCTACAGAGAAAAGTACAATCGCATATCAGCCTAAAATGGATAAGAGAGTAGTAAATCAGTTAAAAGCAACAAAAAGAAATTGTAAAAATCGAAATTACTACGATATGCTAAAATCTGAACAAACACAAAAACACACACATGGCTGAATAGCGAAAATGGGAATAAAATCGAACCTGATCACAATGGAAGACGAATTGGGAACTTTTTGAGGGTTTTGAAAATGGAAATGAAATGAAGTGTGAAGAATGAAGAAGAAAGGGTTTTTGAGCAATGTGTGAAAGAATCGAAATCGATTTTGGGAGGGAAAGGGAGTAGGAGGAGCCGTTTTCTTTGGATTCATCCAATAAGATATTGACATGTCATTTAATCATCATGATATTCATGAGGTGTAATAAATAGTGGTATTACTATTTAATTTGATTTAATTTATGGGTCAAACATTTGAATTTCAAAAATTAGAAATAACTTCAAACATTTTCTAAACGTTAAGATTTTTTTATCTATGACTTTATTAGTCATGATTTTATGTTTTTTTATGGAATCATGGTTTTTTAAACCGAGTATCTCTACGAAATAATTGTAAAAACTAATCCATCGAATCAGATAAGATTATAATAGGTGAAAAAACTCTACTTCAAAAAATGTAATTATAGTTTATTTTTTTATGAATAATGTTAGTTATCGCGACGGATAAGCTATAGAAATTTTACGACAGCTAATTTGCACTAAATATTTTTTTTTTCTTAATTGCAAGAATGTCCTCCCTTGTATTGTGGCAGGAGCAAAATTATATAGTTGTAAACGTGTCGTGATCCCGTCAGGATAAAATGCCTCACGAGCTATAGCAATGCTGTTTTTTATTCACATGGTTTGATTTTTAAGCTAATTAATTTCTCTTATTAATTTTTTTTGGCGACAAGGCTACAAGAAACAACAAAAGAAAAAAAAAAACCTAGACAAAGAAAGAAAAAACTACTCTCTAGAAAGAAAAAAAAAGTTTTCAACTGCATCCACTTTTAGCTGATTCGAAGGATGTGACAAAAGTGACATTTCTAAACTCTTATTATTCTTTTATACCTTGAATCAAAATAGCGTACACATAAAACTTTTGGGGGAGACTTTAATGAGGTTGAGGCAATGTAAAGAATCAGTGTAGCAAACTATATCATTAATCTCCAAATATTTGGCCAACAAGAGCCCATGGTAGATAACATATAATTTGGCATGCAAAACATCAGATGGATTTCGACTGTAGCCGGAAAAACCTGATAAATAGAAGCATACATTGTTTCGAAGGATTCCTCCGTATCCAGCTCTGACTGCCCTTCCAAAGCAACTATCGTCGATGTTCATGAAATTGATGTTGTTCCACTTAATGAGTCTTTTGGATGAGGCATCGCTAGAGTTGGAAGGGAAGCAAATTTAGATAGTGTCCACCAAGCTCTTGATGTTGAAGGAGAGACAGGGGAGGGATCAATTATCATTATTTAAGCGAATCATGTTTATATTTCGCCAAGCCCACCAAATTGTGGCAGCGAAAAGTGAAAGATCATGGAACCATCCTTAAGACAAACACGCGCGTCAATGATGGAGAAGATGTTTGGTTGAGTGAATCCAAAATTGAGCCAAAGCTTATAGAAAAATTGCAATCCCTGAAACAATGAAGAAAAGTCTCATCCTCGAGACCACACCTAGCACAAATATTAGATTGAGTAATATTTCTATGTTTAAGTAAGAAGATGGTAGGCACTGCGTTATGACAAGCCAATCAAATGAGGAATTTTTTTTTTTTGGAAGCTGAAACTTCCAAACCAAATGTATAAAAAAAAAAAGATTATCTGAGGTGTCCGGGACCAAGCATGAGGGAAGCCAATAATAGACATTCTTAGTAGTATTGGTGTCGTTGTGATTGCTAAACCAAATGAAGGCGTCTTCCTTGTTCTTTTCTTCTTATATTTTCTTTCATACTTATCATTTGAAAGTGAGTTATGATACCATAGTCACAAGTGACCATTCATATCATCCCAAAAAGCTACACTGTAGTTTCTACGCGGATGGCATGATGGTCAGTAGAAATTTTCGTATCAATTATTATATTTTTTTGGTTAAATATGTTTTTAGTCCCTATAAATATACCAACTTTTCGTTTTAGTCCTTTTAAAATTTTCCTTCGACTTTTAGTCCCTATAAAATTTTCAATCACTACTTTTTGTCCATATTTTTAAGTTAATTTTAGTATTTTTTTTTTAATAAAATTGTCCAGATATATGTAGAATATTGTAAAAATCATTCACAAAATAAATTAGAATTTTTTTGGAGTGATTCTTGTAATATTATGGATTTTACTGCAAAGTTTTATTAAAAGATATGAATTCTAAATATGAGTTTACTTTAAATGAGGGACCAAAAGTGAAGATGGGAAATTTTTAAGGCACTAAAAGTTGAAGGAAAATTTTAGAGGGACTAAAACGAAAAGTTGGTATATTTATAGGGATCAAAAACATATTTTACCTTATTTTTTTAGTTTTGATAGGATTCTGATTATATAATTCGAAATTATGCAAAAAGGGATTCAAATTTTATAATCAAAACATAGGCAAAATGAAATTTCGAAGGGCGTGCAAAAATTGTATAGGGTGAAAAAACAAAATCTCGTCAAATTTTTGTATTGGGTTAACCAGACTGGCATGGCCAAATGGGTCAGACAAAAATGGCCTAAATTTTTGGGAAAACAACTCTTCTCACTTTTGATTTTGCTTTTCACACACCAAGAAAATATCAAAATACCCCAACAATAGTTAATTGTCATCGCTTCACAACAACTTTTTTGAACGGTAGTTAACTGTCGTGAAGGTATTTTTGGTATTTTCGTGGTGTGTGGGAACATAAAAGAAAGTGAGAAGAACAATTTCCATTTTTTTAGACCTGTGATTATTTAAGGAGTTCAACTCATCCTACAACACAGTTCATCGAACTGGGGAAAACAACTCTTCTCACTTTTGATTTTGCTCTTCACACACCAAAAAAATATCAAAATACCTCAACAGTAGTTAATTGTCGTCGCTTCACAACAACTTTTTTTGAACGGTAGTTAATTGTTGTGAAGGTATTTTGGTATTTTCGTGGTGTGTGGGAACATAAAAGAAAGTGAGAAGAGCAATTTTCATTTTTTTTAGGATTAATTAAGGAGCAACTCATCCTACAACACAGTTCATCGAACTGGACTGGACAAAACTGACAAATACAAAGTATCAATCTTCGATATAACTATATATAAAAAATTAGTTCAGCATTTATGAATGAATACTGTTTGTATTTGTATAATCAGTGACTGATCCATAAGCTTTTCTTAACGGGGTCAAGAAAAGAAAATAGTCTATAATATTTACATAAAAGTTTTTTTACGCCAATTTCCCCTAAAAAATATTATAATCCAATTTATGAATCAGATCCTCTAAAATAGTCTATAAAATACAAGATAGTGAATCCTTTTCAAAACATGATGTACACAGTCTGCTTTGTGTTGAATGAGTGATAAATTAAAAGGATAAATAATCGAAGTTAGTATCAATTTATTTTATTTTTTCTCCTACAATTTAATTCAAAACATTTATTTTCTAATAACATTTTTTAAGGAAGACAAAACATAAGATACCAGACATCTTTTAAGTAAATTCATATTCATTGTGCTGGCAAGATCTCCATTAACTCTGAACATGTTTTGAGTCACCTAGATGTAACTAAGCAAAAACTTTCTTTGAAAAGGAATGAATCGATTTTTTAGTTGCATACCATAACATAAAGCTTAACAAAAGTAAGCCAAATTACATTTTGGTTAACCATTAATAAACCAATAAAGCATGTTAAATAATGACTTACAAGGTACAATGAATAAGATAACTAACATGCATCCTATTGAGAGCTAAAATTCTCTAGGCAAAGCTTGGAGTTCCTGGTCATGAAGTTGTTGACGATAGGAATAGTATGATGGATTTTCAAAGTTGCTTGATTCAAAAGGTGTTGGATGATGTTGATGTTGAAGAGGAGGACCAAAGTGCATGGACATGTAAGAAGTTTCATTGTTTGATGACAAGTGGTGAAGTAAGGATGAATGCAAAGTTGGTGATATTGAAGAGCTTTGAGGCTGTTGAAATTGAGGATCTTCAGAGATGCGATTCAATATTGAAAGACGGGCTTGTACATAGGCTAACTCTGCTTGCAACTCCACAACCTGTAATTAATCAAGTGTATATATAATTGTATTTAAACTATTAGTTATCTAAAAAAACTCATATACCATACCATATAAATAATTATCAACAGGTTAGGGCATATGAAACAGCTTCAGTATTGGTGTTTAGGATAATGTTGGAGTTTGTCATTACCCCATTGTTGTGTAATGTATTAGCCATGACATTAAAAGCCCCCCTTTTTTTTTTTACTAATTATAAGAAAATTATTTTGATATCCAAAAATTTAGAGATTGTCTTTTTAGAAAAATGATCATCATATGAATGATTAGTGTTAGGAACAATATTTACTGATATGTGCACTCTTGTTATTGTGTGAAATTCACGTGAATCACATCACTTCATGTGCTGACCATCTTTAACGTATCAAAAGTCAATTGATTTCACTTAATTAAAGAGTGGATGATAGAATGAGTATTGGAAAAAAAAATGTTATAACCCTTATCATCATATTACAATATTGTGTGGCCGACATGAACATAATTACTTACATAATTTTTTTGGGTCTTCCTAACAAGTGTCCTAAGACACTTTTAAAGGATTTTTGATTAAAAGTTATTCATTGAAAATGTTCAATACTTCTGTTTCCAATGCATTAAATGTACAAATTTATATAAAAAGATACTAGAGTGTTTTAAGGACACTCGTTAATTTTTTTTTAACTTACACAATGCTTACTCATTGAAAAACTACTAATTTTTTTACGAAATTCTTTGAAAAACTAAGTTTCACTGTAATCATCACATGAATGTCAGGAACTAAGTTTCATGGTAAATCTAGTGGTAAATATATGCTTGATCATGCATTCAATGGTCCTTAATTATACTATGCCTTTGAGATCACAAGACATGCACATAACATTACCTACCGTGAAGGGGGCATGCATGTGTTCCATATAAAACCTAACCAGAGCTGACAAATGTGTCAAAGCCAACAGAACATACCAATACTATGCAAAGTAAAATAAATTTTGGCATACGTGCAATGCATAATAGTGAATAGTGATTTTTGTCATGCCACTGCTTTAGAAAAGTACACATTCTACAGCATTTAACTTTATTATATTGCTTTAATTTTTCAGGAACAAAAAAAATATTTCTTTGATGTTGATGAATATGATCTTTCTTCTCCTCAGTCTCATACTCTTATACCTTTTTTTTATCTGGATCTCATACTCATATCTAAAGGAAAATACTAGTTAGGATATATATATTTGCATTAGTGCATTCAATTAACAAACTTCATTATATTATTTAAAAAAAAAACTTTATTATTATTGATAAAATTAATTGTTTTTCATAATCGTTTAACCATGTATTAAAGCATTCTTCTACCTAAGAATATTATTAACAAAATAATATTTAATGTTGCATTAAACTTTAAATATGACACACACACGCACGTGTGTGTGTGTGTGTGTAAATAGGAGTTATATTGTTTATAAAAGAGACCACTAAAAGGAAACTAATAAGGAGAGTGCATTACTTATCCAACACTTTGAGAATATACATTAACTGCATCTGAACTATTAGAAGTTTTTTTGAATTTGTGAAGTAATTTTTAATATATATTTTTTAATCTTATAATATATAGTCTTATGAACTTGTAACCCTCCAGGTTAGTGGTTGCCAGTTTTTAAAGCACCAAGTTATATATATACCAATTAGTTAGGCAGAGAAAATGAAATAAAATTAAGGAAGAAACCAAAAAAGTCATCAAGTTAGTGATTTATTTATAGTTTAAATGTTATACACTGTATCAAAACAAAACTCATATATGTATACCTGTTGTTGAAGAGCAAAGAGGTGAGCAACACAACCATAAACAGGATCAGTAGCCCTAGCAAGAGCCTCATAGCAGAGAGTAACAACAGCATCAAGACGTTTATGAACTGGAATACGTGTGAGTAGCTTAGCAGCATTGCTAGCACCAAACACCTTATGAACTGCAGCAAAATGAGCACTTCCTTGACCTGATGACTCAAAATATGGTGCAAATATGCAACAACCTTTCACACACTTTCTTCTCAAAAACTTGCAAGCACCACAAGGTCCACCACCGTCATCACCACATCCCAAATCCATCTCTCTCTCTCTCTCTAAAAGTTCTATCTGACTTTCTAAACTCTGGTGACAGATTTTCTTGTGTGCCCCTCTCTTATTCAAGTTCAAGTTCAACCAACCTTTGTGGACATGCCCTTTATAAATTTCACCTTTTGAGTGTACGTGTGATAGAAATGTATTTAAAAAATAAAATATATGTCTAGTCATGTCATGAGAAGGGTACTTGTACTACATAAAAGAATAAAAGATATTCATAGTAGTTACCTATTTTATTTCATATTTTTTCTTTGAATTTTTATGAGATAAATAAAGTTTGATCAATCTAATTGTCTCGTTAAAAATTCAATCAAACTTTTATCCTCTCAAACAACCTATTATTGTTACCTATTTTATTTCATTTTTTTCATTGAATTCTTATGAGATAAATAAAGTTTGATCGATCTAATTGTCTTGTTAAGAATTCAATCAAACTTTTATCCTCTCAAATAACCTATTATTAATCGACTATTATCAACAATCTGATTATTTATTTAAGTAGTTACGGGTAGGTTTTAATTAAGTAGTATATACGTCATATAACATGTTTCAACTACACCCTGATTTGAGATGTGTAATGTGTTTGCCACTTCGGTCAGCCACAAAAACAAAAACAAAGTAAAACATTCCTTGGATGTATCTTCTGATAACCACTTCAATTCCTTCCCCAAACCATCTCTCATTAAAGGTGTTTATTTTGTAAGTAAAATGCTAACAAATATTTTATAGACACGTATTAAGAAGCTTAAAAAAGAAAGTTGATCTTAGGAATGATTAGTGGTGGAGCCAGAGAAAAATAGTCCGGGTGGACCACTAAAATTAATTATAATATATAAACACAAATTAAAATTGTAATAAGCATTAAGTACGAAGTTGAAATAACGGAGTTTGACTAAAAAGTTATGGTGGATAATTATAAAATTAGGTATCTAACAACTACTATAAATTATGAAACTTTTTTTTGTACATTACGACCGGTAACTAAGAGAATTTTTAGTTGACATGACAATATGCTAAGTATAAGCATCACAAAAATTACGTATGCCATTTTTGAAACCGCGGAAAACTATAACCGTTGAAAAATTGTTTAAAGACTCAACAAATAGACCTATAATTGAATTATTTAAATTTTTCGGGTGGGCCACTACCCCACTTTGCGGGAATTTAGATCAACCGAAACCTAAAACCGACACAAAATTGTATAAAATCTCGCAAAATAGACCTATGATCGTCAATTTTTTAACTTTTCTGGGTGGGCCGTGGCCCACCCTAGCCCATGAAGGGCTCCGCCGCTGGGAATGATGCATTCAACACCCTAAAACTTTAAAAATATATTTTTTCTACGTCAAATTTATAATTTATTTCTATTTTTAACTTCTTAACTAGTGTTTTAAGAAAACTTTTTAGCATAACTATATAACTATGTAAGTTAATCCATTGATTTGTATATCTATGACTGGGCCACATCACCAATAAAAAAATATGTCATCTCTTCTTCCCCCTTGTTTTCTCCTTTTCATACGACACTTCATTCTTCCCCATTCCTCTACTACAAAAGTATGGACATGAAAAGTGTTTTAGAGGCTATGTAGAAAAGCAAAGGAGGATTCGAGTACATTAATAAATAGCTAGGTTGGAAAACAATGTACAACCTAGAGGAATTAGCAGTGTGCACTTAGAGTACATTGTGGCGATTGAGCCCCCACAAGTAAACCAATTTTATTTTATTTTTAAATTTTATTAAACAATCAAATTTTTGAACACAGATTGGTGAAACTAAACATACAAACAAAAGGTGTTGTATATAGACGGAGCACTTGAAAATAAACATCTTAAAAACACACAGAAGGACAACATCCACCAAAATTCATGTCACCGTCTAAAACAGACTTATTCACGAAAACAACCATTGTAAAAACGATATCCAACACCGCCCATCGTTACGACTCTCCCCCAAAGAAAAAACCCTCAAAGATAAACTCTCAATCCCGAAAACCAAAGTTGAGCTAGCTCCGAAAAGCTCCTATCTGAAAGATCATTCAGCTTCTAGTACCCATCGATCTCCGATTCACCGAAAGAAACCATAAAAGCCCAAAACCAAACTTTAGTCAATGAACTGACTCCAAATCTCAAATCAAAAGTGATCGGTCCACCAGACTTTATGACCAAATCATATGGGCACCCCTCACTCCGGTATACCAGAGAACACACCAAATCACGTCAAACAAGATTGCAGCTAGACACCGACTCCCGATCCCGAAGCAAAATTAACCGGCCCACCGGAAACCAACACAAAAAAAATGACAAATGACATGATATGCGGTGGTGCAAACAACAAACAGATCAAGAGAAAAGGCTCAATTCAACGGGACGCTCCAAACACCCTAAACACCTTAACAACCCCAAAAATACAAACAAAAGCTACTAACGACGAACAAGAACCCGAGTAACAGAGGCAACCTCCAAAAAAAAAATCACCCGACCAAAATTTCTTTTAATAGTGCTATTATATATTTTTTTAGCTGCCATAAAAGTAATTAGGTTCACTAACTTAAACTTATCTACTCACCGCAATGCAAATTTAAATTTATTGGTTTCCAACTTCCCATTACTCCAGTTGCTCTTTATCTTTCTCTTCCATGAATATTGCGAAGATGGGTTGCACAATTGTATGTAAAATGAGCAATTGAATGGTTGTTTGGTTACAAATGTCAACTTTTCGTTTTAATTTCTAAAAAACAAAAAAAAAAATTAATTCTTAAAAAAATTTCACTTTTTTTTGTCCTTCTTTTAAAGTAAACTCATATATAGAATTCATATTTTTGAATAAAATTTTGCAGAAAAATTCATAATATTATAAGAATATCTCCAAAAAAAATAGATTATTTTTTAAGAAAATATGAATTTAATATGAATTTTTATATTTTTGAAGGTTAAAAATTCATACTTAATTTGTATTTTGTTAAATAATTCTAATATTTTTTGGAATTTTTTTTACAATATTCTGCGCATTTATGTACAATTTCATTAATAAATACAAAAGTTGACTTAAAAATAAGGATCAAAAGTAATGATTGAAAATTTTATAGGGACTAAAAGTTAAAGAAATTTTTTAAAATAATTAAAACGAAAAAATAATATATTTATAAAGATCAAAAACATATTTAACCCAATAAAAAACATTTTTATTTTTTACCCGGATATTATAACCAGTGTATTGTGCGGGCATCCTAATTGGAGTGAGATTATAAGTTTGATAAGCATGGCAACAATTAAGAAAGCAAACACAATCAAGTTAAATATAGCATACGCAAACACAAACATGCAAGGTTGACACGACACAACACTACAGTCTACAGTATATGATCGAGTTTCTAACCGCAGCCGTGGAGCCAAGTGTGTTAGTCCACATCAGGACCCCTACATGGATGTGACAATTACATCTATCCCTTCCTTCCATTTCATTCAACAAAACTCCTATCTTTTCATTGGTCATCTCTCGTATTACTCACTTTCGTGTTCATCATCAAAGTCATGGAAAAAAGAATGAATGAATGTTAACTGAAACAAATGTATACGGCTAGCATATTAATTAGTATCATTCATGGATTTGATTTAAGCTGCTTTTACTAGGTGTCATTGGTTATGGATAGAAAGTGTCAAGAGCTAAATAGGACGTGTGGGATTGAAGCAAGAAACAACAAATAATGATGTGAGATCATGTTTGGTGTATAAGAAAAATATTAATTATTTAAAGTAAGCAATTAGAAGTGTGTGTGTATATATATATATATAGGGTTATGCTAGAAATCACTCATGAAGGTGTCTTTTAGCAACCCACACCTCAAAGTGTAATTTCCACTTTTTAGTTATAACTTTGTTAAAAGACACCTTCATAAAAATTAGTTGGTGTCTTTTAACAAATGCTCGTAGAATAACTTGTTAAAAGATGTAACAACCTGATTTTGCGATTATTTGATTTTAATCGTTTTATGAGTGTTTATTCATGTCTGTGTGCATTTTCATGAGTTTTCGTATTAGAAGGGTATTTTGGTAATTTAGACTTAAGGATATTTTAGTCTTTTACGAGTAAGGGTAATTTAGTAATTTGTAGTAGTTATGTTCTTTTAGCGTTCTAGTTAGAACCGTTATTAATTATAAGAGATTAAGTAATCGTTACAATATTAGTTAGAGTTGAGGTTTCTAATTAATTACCGTTAGTGAGTTAGAGTTAGCGGTGTGGTGTAATTAGAATTGAGCCAATTAGTTGGTATGGTTTAGGCCCATTAAGGGTTGTGAACATTTGACCCATGACTTTGAGAAAGTAGGGTTAGAACTTTGTCATTCACAAAAACACTAAAGAATAGAGGCAAAGAGACTAGAGACAAGAGCAAGAGAAGAAGGTGAAGCTAAAGGGGAGATTGATCCTAGGAGGTAAAGTGAGGCTTGAGCTAGGATTCTTGGTGTTAGAGGTAAGAGGGATAGTTTTCACACATAGTCTTCAATTCTTCATTCCTACCCATTTCTATGATTTTGATTAATTGAATTGATTCTGTAAATTCGTATTTGGATGTTGATGTTATGTTTGTAAGCATGAGTTATATGATGATTGTCTAATTGTTGTTGAATTAACATGTCAAAAATGTATGAAAATGAATATTTGGGTTTATGTGAAAAATTGATGAGAAATGAAGTTGTGATGTTGTATCATGTATGAATTCGTGTTCAGTTGATGTTATGAATGATTTGTGAACTGTTGGAAGTTGATTTGTTGAACTGGAATCACTGTTTGTGAATTGGAGATGAAGTTTGTGAATGTTGTTGGTGTTTTGAGAAAATTATGAAATTTGTTGAAATGAGTTGATTTGTTGTTTATGATGCATAATTTGAGTTCCTTTAGGTGTGTTATAATGATTGTGACCTATAAACATTTTCTAGAACACGTTTTTGGGATTTGGGGGTTTAAAATTGGGTTTTTGGAGTGAAGAATGGTCAAGAACTCGTGAACAATGGTCTGCCCAGATGACTATTCGCTCAAGCGAGCCCCTGTTCGCTTAAGCAAACATTCATTGAGCTACCCAGTTCGCTTGAGCGAGCTGTAAGTGAGCTCCAAGCGAACGAGACTTTGCTCTCGACGTTCTGGTCGCTTAAGCGAATCAGACTTCGCTTAAACGAACTGTATCCTGTTCAACGCCATTTGATTTTTAATTTGTGAACCCTGGGACCTATCCGAGCATTCCTTAATGCTCCTTTCAACTCATATAAACAATGTTTGCATACTTGATCTCACTGAAACTTCTCCACGATCGGATTGAATTGAATTTGTGAAATCAAACTTGATTTTGAAATAATGCTCAAGAACATGAACTTTTCTGAAATGGATCTCTTTCAAAGAAACAAAGTGGGATTAGGCTTGTACCTTGTTTATATGCATCCTAAAAATGATTTCAATTGGTTCTATTGATTTATGCCTTGTTTTGTCTTGAAAACTTGGAATTTTGGAAAAGTGGCAAAGTGAGACGAACTTCATGATTTTTGTAAATTCATCGTGATTGGCCGATGAAAGGATTATGTAGTCTCTACTGCACACAATTGTGACTTAGGAGTATACATGGCTTAGGCAATTAACCTTATTTGGTTGGTTTTGATTCATTACTTCAATATTTTCAAAGTTGTGAATTATAAGTAGAACATTGTGAAAACTTAACTTAAAGACCAATTGTTTGGCAACCTTTTGTAACTGATCTTATATGATTAAATGGAGACTTGTGAATGAATGATAAATGTTGATTGTATGTCGGTGTGTGCATACTTGTTGAATGATGGTGATGATCACATAATTGTTTATGCATTGTTTGGTAATGATTACATAATGTTATATGCATGTTGATTGTTGAGGTGATCATGGTATGAACATATGCATTGAGTCGAGTCATATGTTCATGCATTCATTGTTTGGTGACGGACTTATGTCCAACGTAAGGCGGGGCGTGAAACCTTACATATGATGTTTTTGTTGCATCAAAGGTGACGACTTTGAGGAGACTTGGTACCACATGCATCTAGACGAGTCTAGAACATTGCATACATTTGTTTGGTGAATTGCATTGAGTCATGATGTGTGGTTAATGCATTTGGTTCATGTGAACTTGAATTGATGGATTGAATTGATATTTGGAATATTGTGCGAATATATATGAAGATGTTTATACCATTTAGTAATCTTTATACATGATATTCTTGATTATTTGATTGTGGATTATGTTGATGTAATGCTAACCCTTAGTGGTTTACCACCTACCTTTCCGTGCGGACGGGTAGATGAAGTGCAGGACTAGTAGCTTGTTTGTTGATGTTGCCGAGGAGCATGAGTCTCTTTTTCTTTTGCGCGCGTCTAGATTAGGGCTCTGATCTAGGATAGCGTCTAGATATTGAACTTTGTTTATTATTTGTTGATTTTGAGGAGTTATGACATGATTTATTTATATCCGACGTTGAGGATGAGATTATGTATTTATTATCATTGGATTGGAGATGTTGTTTATATATTTGATATATTCTATTGCTATGTTTATGAACCATGATAATTTATACTTGTGAACTTTGAAATTTGTTTGTTGGCGTAGCATCTATTTCTAGAATATATTTGTATGTTCGCGCGTTTTCGCTTAATAGGAATAGAGTGTTACAAAAGACACCTTCATAAAAGGTGTTTTCTAGCAAAAACTTGTGTGTGTGTGTCTCTCTCTCTCTCTATATATATATATATATATATATATATATATATATATATATATATATATATATAAAGCAATTAGAAGCATTAATAAAAATTATATATGAAATATGAATGGAGAGGATTCTAAACTCATGAGATGTCATGTGCATCTCTTTTTTCTCCTTTTTTTTGTTCGTAAGAGATGAGATTTAAAAAAAAAAACGGTATAACCAATAAAACGGTTAAAACCATAAATTAATTAAAAAAGCGGTGGATCCCATTAATTTTTATCTTTATTAAACCAATTAAGAATATTTATTTATCTCTTTATAAAATTTTCTTTGACTCCCTTCTCTCTTCTCTATTATGTTGCACCAATCATATCACGCTTATCAAAAGTGTCTTATATAATATATGGTGTACGAATATTTAAAAATTGATTGAAACATCCTTTGTAAAAAGAAAAAATAACTTGGTACACTTCCTCAACCAAAAAATTTCTTCATTTGATTCACCTATGCCATAATTTTTAAGACTTATTTTGTTTATGTTTAGAAATTAATAATTTTGATTCTTTTTACCTTTTCTATAAAATGCTAATATTTTTCCAAAAATATATATTTTATATGTGCGTGCGAGGCTTAAACGCATTTTTTCCTCCTAACTTTCAAAATATAGTGATATTGATCCCCTATTAAAAAAAGTCGTCATTCATGTTTAACTTATCTTGCCAAACACATATTTTGATTGAATCAACACAGACGTGACATCTCACTTAACTCATTCGGATGCCGCATGTGTCATTCTTTAATTTTTAATTAAATAAATAATCCAGCTCATTATTTATTAAAATTAAAAAAGGAAAATAAAAGCAACAACATTGACGTAATAGAAATGGTCATCATGGTAAACGATATGACTATGTGAATGGTTTGGACCATTGGAAACTTTGTTTGAATAGTGCTACAAAATAGGAGTAATTGGTTTCATGGTTTATAGAAACAAAAGGTACTTGAGGCTTGCTAAAAACCATTGACGTGTGATTCGCTTGCAAATCCACAAAAGAATGATACAATTTTGATTTATCCAAAATTGACTTACTACTCCTATCTAAGACTAATACAATTAATTCCAAAAAGTTATAAATAAATTAAGGACACAAATCATAATAAAACTATTAATAACATATATAATGTATAAAAATATCATGATGTTACAGTCTTGAAGTGTAAAACGCTTACTATTCTCAAACTACGTTGGTTCACCACAAAGATAAACTAGGATGGTTCGATGTTGTTGGGTGTATCTTTGTCGGTGTTGCGCTTGAATTTTCATTATTAAAGTTTCTTCATATCGAATTATTGGAATTCGATGTTGATCAAGATTTTGCTTTAATCCACTGCATTGTCCTAATCCTGAAGATTACAAAGTGCCTCGTGTATAGAGTTCAGAAAGAGCATATTTCCATTGTTTCAAGGCGAAGAGCGCCTCTTTACATGTAGAGTTCAGTCATGTGAGATTCAATCAATTGGTGAAAGCAGATATGACTAGGTTGTTTATTGACATTCCAATGCAATCATTTGCAAATATGGTGTTTCTCGGAAAGTTACTTGATGATATGCAGCTACATACCAAAAAAAAAGAAGTAGACGAGACACTAACCCTAATAAGAAACTAAACAAGTAGGGTCCTAAACAAGTATCATTAACTTTTACATAAAGAACCGCAAAACAACATACGAGGGACCATAATAAAAAAAATTCCACAAACCCTAATAATGACAAACACACTTACGACAGATCCGTTTAAATAATATATTACCAAAAAAAGAAAACCCTAATCGGGTTCTTTAATTATGTAATAAAAAACAATAAGGCCAACCCATAAATAGCAATGAGGAAC
Source organism: Medicago arabica (assembly GCA_946800305.1). Lineage (NCBI taxonomy): Eukaryota > Viridiplantae > Streptophyta > Magnoliopsida > Fabales > Fabaceae > Medicago > Medicago arabica. Next base: position 38,574,807 of record OX326969.1, read on the forward strand.
AGGTTGAAAACGACTTACTTGATGTTTTCGCAGGAGTGGGATGGGGGACGATCTTGTTTTTACAATTTATTTTCAAAAGCATAAATATACATCATAAATTTTTATGTGATGTGTAGGGATTAGGGGTTTAAACTTCAAATTATCCTCTTATATACTTCAAGGGGTGAATTTTTAGTCATTTGACTACATAACCGAAAAAGGAAAATATTCATAATTGTCTTATATAATTGTCTGTGTTGTAAAAAATATTGAATGATTTGTGATAAGTTTTATTTGAATCTAGGTTTTTTTTTTTTATATTTGAAAACAAGAACGTTGTTGTGTCACGTGTGTTTGCATGTGTAGACCAAGAGAGAAAAGATTTATGATAAATGTGTGGAATATATGGTCAAAATATAAATTGTTACTCTCTCTCTCTCTATATATATATATATAATGTTGGAACAAAGGTGTTCAGCAATACCACGTTTTGAGTTTTGATGATAACAAGGTATTAAAAAGTTGTCAATTGGATATTGTTAATATTTGTTTAAGTATGCAGGATATCAATTAAGATTTATATCTTAGAAAGTATTCTATTTGAACAAAGTTAAAGAGCAAAAAATCCAGAGAAGCTTGTTGCTTGTGATTCTGTTTCGAAGAGTGTCTGAAGACTGTTTCGAAGAGAGTCTGAAGACTGTGCCAAAGAGAGTCTGAAGACTGTATCAGAGTCTGAAGACCATCAGAATCTGAGAACCAAGAGAGTCTGAAGATTATCAGAAGCTTAGTGCTACAGTGAGTCTGAAGCCACAAATTTGATAATCTGCTAACAAGGATTTCTACTGCATTGCGATGCACAAAGAAACTCTCAAATGGAGTAACGGCTAGCTTCAAAGTCAACTTGAGCGTGGGAAGCACAAAGACAAAGATTGCAGGCCAGTACAGAGTACGTTGTACGAACTCTGTTTCCACTACTCCACTACCTCGTACAGTTTGGCAACTGAGTCTACCGGTATTAATCCACAAAGGGAATGGAATTCAAATGATGCTATTGAAGGACTACTACCAAATCAAGCAACAGATCAACAGTCATTGATCAAGCTTCAGAAATCATCCTGATGTGCTGGATGACTCAACGTCTCTTTCCTACGCCTATATAAAGGATAGAAGACTTGGAAAATTGAGGACTCAAGAACTTAATAAATTGCATTGCGCTGCTTCTGTATTCAACTGAGTCTTAACAAAAAGCACATCATCAACTTAGATTCTTACAAACTGAGTATTCTAGAATTTCTAAGTTTCATAGAAAAACAGAGTTTGTCTTTTGTGTAAAACAGAGTCTGTCTTTGTTGTAATTGAAACACTATTTGATTGTTGTCAAAGTGTTTCAACTCTATTCAATTTTCTGTAATTGTGTAAAAGTCTCTTGCTTTTGTGCTTGAGCAAAGGAAGTCTCTTGGCTGCGTCCATTGAGCAAAGGAAGTCTCTTAGTTGTGTCTTTGAGCAAGGAAGTCTCTCGCCTGTGTGCTTGAGCAAGGAAGTCTCATACTGTGTGTTTGAGCAACTTGTAATTTGATATTACATTTTAGTGAACTCTCCTTGGAAGTACAAGGGGGACATGACTACTTCCGGTTTGCGGAAGGAACCTGTATAATTGCTTGTGTTCTCTCTTCTCTCTATCTCTTGATTATTTCGCTGCAATCAGAACCTAATCTCCTATCAGACTCTGAGTTCAAAAGGAATTAGATTCTCACTCCTCAAGAGCTGCGAAAAGCAAACACAATTCACCCCCCCCCCCCTTCTTGTGTTTTTCTCACCTTCATATAGTGCAGGCAACAGCCTACATAAGTTGCAACATGCATCCATCCCTCATAATAAATATAAAAGATAGATGATGAAAACAAATGAGAGAACAACTAAATAATTAATTTTTTTGTCAAAAAAAAACTAAATAGTTAATTTTATTGATATTCCTCCTCTAATTTTAAAGTGGTAACTTTACTAAATATTATGCGATTATTTATGGAAAACTAATTCAGTTATTTGACAAAAAATAGAAACATAATATATAAATGTAATAAGGTTAAAGTTGATAATATCTTTGTATTTCGTACTTATATAATATTTTTTCTCACAAGTCATGCAAGATTAAAAAAAAATACTTATTTAATATATAAAAAATGAGGAATATATATTCTTTGAAATATTCCCTAAAAAAAATCTTTGAAATATATATTAGTGGTTCATGTATGTAGTTGAAGTTGTTGTTTATAATTGTAATAAATGACTTCAAAAGTCATATTTAATATACGAGAAATAAGACAAATATGTATTTATGAAAGATATATCAGTAGGTTGTGCATGCCATTTGTGATTGAAATACAATACTCAAAATTCTTGATTAGTTCATGAACATTAGGTTGTTTAATTTTTAGGTGATTCCTTATCAACAAAAAGAATAAATTAGTAGCTTATTGGTCTGTTTGGCAAGACCAATAAACAACTTATAGCTTTAGCTTATAAACTCGTATGATTAACAAAGTCATGTTGGAAAATGACATTCCACTACAAGATTATTTCATGAGCTTATAACATATTTTTCAAACACTATTCTAGAATTAAAAGTTGTTCTAAGTACTGGTAAGTATCGTGGGCTACCATCGATGATAGGGAGAAGCAAAAGGGCAACCTTCAATTTCATAAAGGATAGAGTTTGGGAAGAACAAAAAAAAGTTCATGGAGTAATAAGAGTCTTTCAAAAGTCGGTCGTGAAATCCTTATCAAATCGGCGCTCCAATCCATTGCAACATATTTCATGAGTCTACATGTCCTTCCCTCTTCCCTTTGTGATAAAATTGAAAAAATGATGAACTCATTTTCGTCGGGACACTAGGGAAGACATAATAAAGGTATTAATTGGCTCTCTTGGGATAAGCTTTATGTGCACAAAAGAGATGGAGGTATGAGCTTTAAGAATTTGTAGACTTTTAATTTAGTTATGTTGGATAAAAAAGGGTGGCGGATTACGACTAATCCAAACACTCTCATTGAACGATTATAAGGTGAGGTACTATCCACGGTGTAGTTTCTTCGAGGCAACATTGGGGCATAAGCCTAATTTTGTTTGGCAAAGTATATGTACATCTAGATTCATCATAAAAGTTGATTGCAGATGGAGTATAGGTACCTCCTCTCAACAAAATTAAAACCTAGTGCAGACACAAGCCCACATAAGTTGCAACATGCATCCGTCCCTAAGTGGGTGTGAACATCGGGGGGTTGGGGGTTGTACTCTTCTGTAGCAAGAACAATCACACCATATACAAACAAGTTTATGAAAAATTTAAATAAATATTTTTTAATTGAGTTTGATGAAAATGGGATAATGGTGTTGATTATTTATGATTTTAAAGACTAATTGAAGTTAACCTATCAACAAGCATTGCCAAGATCAAATTCTAAGTCAAAAACGTAATAATGCTAAACAAAATATCTAGGCAATCATTTTCATATGAATTTTTAAGCTTAATTAACAAGGGCAAGCGGCTATGGTATAAACTGATATCAATCATGAAATCGAAATGGTTTGAGAGGGCAATTATCTTATTACCAGATTTGAAATCAAATAGTAGTCAAAATAAATAATGATCACATCAATTGATTGCGGTATGATCTTGTTTTCAGTGTAAACTTTTTTTTTGTGCACGTCCTAAATCATGATGCATTGGTTACGAAATGCAAACTTGTTTTCCATGAAACATACAACATCTGGTTCATTAAATAGAAAATCACGAACACTAAATCCAGAGGACAATATTGAATGCAATGTCCAATTGCAAGCGCAATTCTCAATTAGAACTGTCTCAAACTTGTAGACATGAAACATATATTTCATAGACATTCGAAAGAGTGCATTTCACACACCCAATCAATATACCAACATAATTCTCAAACATTTTTATTTTAAATATAATAATTATGATACAAATATATTTCACAAACCGCTTAAATACAATTTTACCGCCTCTTTAATTGAATCTGGATTTTGCCCCCACCTCATTTGAGTTCATTTTGGCTGACGTGGCTTAGATTATATTATACAAATATCCACCAAATTAATTATGGGTAAATTTTCATATTGGTCCATGTCTTTGTAAGTAAGTATCAAATTAGTTTCCGACTCTATTAATATTTCAAAATAGTTCATGTCTCTTTATCAAAAGTTTCTCAATTAAATCTCTTGTCATGTGACAATGTCATAAATATGTAAATCGTTACTGTAAGTTCGCGTGTTTTTTGTTTTCGTCTCTGTAACTTTTTTTCCTTCTAAAAAATCCATGTAAGTTAATAACTTTCTTTATTTTCGTCCCTCCCGTTAACTTCCGTTACAAAAATGCCTAAGTGTCTAACGGCGGCTGACATGGCAAATGATGACGTGGCAAAAAACACTTGTGTGTCGTGACAGATGGTCCCAGTCTATATTACAAGGACCAAAATCAAAAGCGAAAAGGTATAGAGGGATGAAATTAAAAACACCTAAATAAAAAAATTTGAAATTTACGTGGCTTTCCAGATGATCTCTGACTATAGTACAGGGACCAAAACCAAAAACGAAAAGTTACAGAAGGACAAAATTAAAAATTACAAGTTACAAAATTTGAAATTAAAAACCTTGGTGTTTCCTTCATCTTCCTATCTCTATCTGCCATATTCTTCTTATCCGCCCCTGAAATCACATGCTCTGCTAACAATGTCTTCATCATCTATTAAATTTTTTCTCCAATTGAATTCAACAACTTCTTCATCATATGGAACGAAATTAAAAATTTGTATGGGTCTCATTCCAACTTTTATTGATTATGTTACAATAATATGGAACAAGGATGGATGTACCAATTCATATACCCAATTCCTTCATTAGTCACCTCACAAGAAAAGTAATCTATACTAACTATCCCTTTCAGCACATTTTTGGGTTTGACTTTTCTTTCCAAAATTACCCTTAATACAAATAACACATATAACAAATAGATAAGAATAAATTTAATTTAAGGAGAAAAACTTACGCACAATTCCTTATGAAATGTTCTTACTGTTAGCCAATTATAAAAAACACATGGATTACTAATCCATGTCACTAATCGTCCCCGTTATCCATCTTTTACCTCCGTTAACCACAGATCAAACTCAATAAAAATTACCACAAAACAAAAACTCATGTTACTTTTTTATCAGCTGATTTTATGTTGTACATCTGTGTTGTTCCCCTCAATACAACCGACAAATATTGCCAAGTATTTTCATATTCCTTCCACATAAAACAATATTTCCATATTATTTTATTAATATAAGTTACTCTTCCTTAGCCTTTGATCAATTGAAACAAATGTGAGAAAAAATAATGGTAAATATTAGACTTTAAATCCTCTAAAAAAAGATTAGTAACAAACGTGAGCAAAAAATAATGGAAAAGATTGGACTTTAAATCCTCTAAAAAAAGATTAGTAACAAACGTGAGAAAAAAATAATGTTAAAGATTAGACTTTAAATTCTCTAACAAAAAGATTAGTAACAAACGTGAGCAAAAAATAATAATGTTAAAGATTGGACTTTAAATACTCTAAAAAAATATTAGTAAGAAACGTGAACAAAAAATAATGTTAAAAATTGGACTTTAAATCTTCTGATAAAAAGATTAGTAACAAACGTGAGAAAAAATAATGTTAAAGATTAGACTTTAAATTCTCTAACAAAAAGATTAGTAACAAACGTGAGCAAAAAATAATAATGTTAAAGATTGGACTTTAAATACTCTAAAAAAATATTAGTAAGAAACGTGAACAAAAAATAATGTTAAAAATTGGACTTTAAATCTTCTGATAAAAAGATTAGTAACAAACGTGAGTAAAATATAATGTTAAAGATTGAATTGTATATCCTCTAAAAAAAAGATTAGTAACAAACGTGAGTAACTAATAATGTTAAAGATTGAACTTTAAATCCTCTAAAAAAAATATTATGACTCAAAATATTTTAGAAAAAGATTTGTCAGCACTATATTAAATATTAATAAGTAGTGTTCTCACAGTTAATAGTTTGATCCCGCATTGTTTAGTTTTTCTCAACCTCTCTCAACCCTCTGCATCAGAATTCAGAATTAACCTGTTTAGTTTTTTTCTTTTTCTTTCATGTTACAATTAATCAAAATTGATTAATTTTATGGATTATATATTTGACTTTACTGGTTTATAAGTGATTATGATTCAAATTGTTTACGATTAACTTTAAGAATTATTTGACTTTGCTGGTTTATAATTGCTTATATATAGCATGGATTTTTTTTTATATATATAAAGAAAACCATGTTTTTTTATCCTCTGCCGTTAAGCTTCTTCCACTGTCGTTTAAAGGAATAAAAACGTTGCTTTTTCCTTTATGATTCCAAACGTTCTGCATGTTCTCATGGCCCCCATCCAACATCCAACAAAATATAGTGATATCAAAGTGTTAAAACCATTTAAACAATTCAAAATTGTTAAACGATAATCACACTCATGTTACCAACAACTAAAAACAGAAACACTAGAAAGCTTCAAACCACCATCTTTTGTTTTTGGTTAGATTCAAACCACCATCTGAGAGCCCATAAAAAGAGAGGACCGCTAAGAAGTATGGATACGCACACCAACACCAGATACAACACGGATACTGACACGCCAATAACGTTGATAATTTGAGAAAATCACATAATTTAGGGTAATTATATTTGTGGATGCGGATGCAACACGTGTTCAGACACATCTAATATGAGGAGTGTATGTGATTCATAGACGAAGAGTAATATCATAATTCATATATATGGTCGAAAGAGCCATAATTACACCTACAAATGATGTTGTTCAAAAATTAAATGACATAATTATCAATTAGTTTTCAGGATAATAACATAATTTGCTGTCATTTAACGAGGTTGAAGGGGATACTAATAACTTATATTAACATGAATTCCTAAACTCAACTGCTCAAGCAAGTATCCCACCACATATTTTAAAAGTAAAAAAAGGTGAAGAAAAAGTGAATGTTACTACCTATGAAGCCCGGATACTCCAAAATGGAGCCGTACCCGTATCGGATACCGATACTCCACGAATACTCGCGGATACGTACCCACGAAGTATCGGAATTATTTATTTTAATTTTTAAAATATATTTTATCCGATACTTATTAGATACTTCAAAGATACACAAGGATACTTATAGGATACTTCACAAATACGTATCCTAGAAAAGATGAAAGGAAAAAAGTGAGACAATGTTTTAGAAATTCAGTAGAGATGTATATGATTCAATTTTAGATATGCATCGATAGAATTATTTCTCGATGAACCACTTAAAATTATACTTCTTATGGATGAAGGTAACGCGAGAGAGGTGATTCAATTAATCAACATTTGATCAAATTTGTGTTGAATGCTTCTCTCTGTATCCCAACAAATAAAAATATAATATGGTTTATAAGAAAATTTTACATGCATATAATAAGGGTAATCAATGCTTATTTTCTTCAAGTATATTACATATATATAAATTTTAATATAAAAATTTGTTAACGTATCTTAGCCGTATCGTATCCTAAATTTTAAAAAATTCGCGTATCCGCGTATCCGTATCGTATCGTACCCGCACCCGTATCCGTATCTAGGCTTCATAGGTTACTACAGAAGGAAAATGAAAATGCGACTCCGCTGGGTTTTCCGACGAGCTTTCCGTTTCTCGACGAGCACTGGGACCCTAGATATTTTAAAGGTAAAAAAGGTGCACCATGAACTCGCTTAGTAGAAAACAGTTTCCCGTTAGACTAAGTTTTGCTATTACCATAAATAAGTCACAAGGGCAGACCATTTCCAATGTCGAAATCTATCTTCCACGGCATGTTTTCAGCCATGGTCAATTATATGTAGCTTTATCAAGAGGAGTTTCTCAAAATTCAACAAATGTTCTCATTAAAGAAGGAAAAATAGAATGAGAAGATAAAGACTTTACGAAAAATGTAGTTTTTAAAGATATTCTTTTATCACAATCGCAATGTTTCTTTTACATAACATGTCATTTATACATTTATTAATGATGTTTCTTTTACACAACACACACATTTATGTTATGATGTTACTAATTACTATTAGAATAAATAATAAATGATCATTATTTTACCTTAATTTTATATGTAGGCAAACTAAAATATGTTGAGTTCAAAAATAATTTTGTTATATGTCTTGACAATATTTTGTTTGTAAATCAATATATCAATAATTTCTATAATATTTTAAAATTTTAATTAAAATTATACAAACAAACATAATAAACTAAGCACGTTAGCGCAGTAGAAAGAGCGGACAGACGGGCATGAGGCACGATAGTGCCCGTCTTTCCGTGGTAATAACAATGTAAAGCACAAGAATCATGTTTCTATTGTTCTTCTTATCCTTAAAATTCTAATCTTAATCTTCTCACTTCTCACTGCTTCAAACTTTGTCATAATAACAAACAAGCACACACAACGACAACAAAAGAATGATAATTTGTTTTGCATATGAAATTATGATGAAAAATAGCATATTTTGATACAATTAAAGCAAAACAACACTTTAAAATTAGATATTGCATCCGGACAGGAGCATATGGAAGTGAATACAAGACTCAATTACCATGTGACAAAGTTGTCACCTTAAAGAAACTTTACTGCTATGAAGGAGAGGTGTCAACTTTTGATGCGAGTTTAAAAAATGAAGTGAGAATATTATCATAAATAAAGCACATAAATATTGTTAAGCTTTATATATTCTGCTTGCACAAAAGAATCATGTTTTTATCTATCAATACATGGAGAAAATAAGCTTGTGCTCGATTTTGAATGATGGTGAAGAAGGTGTGGAATTCAATTGAAGAAAAAGACTTAATGGATGATGAAGACATTGTTAGTGGATCATGTGATTTCAAGGGCGCAGAAGAAGAAGAAGAAGAATATGGCAGAGAGCGAGAGAGATATAACATATGTGAAATGTTAAAGAGTGTCCTTAAGACATTGGATAAGAGAATAAATTTAAAAATGTTGTATTGAAAAATGGTGAAAAGAGATAGATTTGACTTTTTAAAAGCTAAAAAATTGTTAAATTCAATGCAAACTTACCGTTTTTTTGTTTCCTTAACCATTGCCCTAAGATCATTGATTAGCAAGACCCATAACATATTGATGATGTAATAGAAATAAGGGAAATGTTAACTTGTGCCCTCAAGGCACAAGATAAGGAACTCAACATAGTAACTTTTTGTTGGAATGCGTGTATTCAATTTAAATTTTGAATTTATAATAAATAGAATACACAAAATTTGAGGGAATATTTCCACTGTTGGTTTCCTTATCTTGTGCCCTAAGGGCACAAGTTAACATGACCTTAGAAATAAGGATAGTATTAACTTGTGTCATTGGGGCACGTGTTAAGAAACTTAAATGAAGAAACATTTTCTAAAATTTTGTGCATTTAATTGATTAAAAAGTTAAATATTAAAGGCAATGCACACATTTGAATAAGTTATTTCAATATTTAAATCATTAACTTGTGCATTGAGGGTACAAATTAACATTTTCCAAGAAATAAAGACTAAAGAGTTAAGGAAAATGCTAACAAATATCCTTAGGGCATTGTTTAAGCATCCGAAAGTAGTAGCTTTTACATTGAAAATTATGTAGTTATGACATTTACATGTGTTTGACTTATGCTTTCAAGACAAAATTTCTTTTTATCGGTTTCTCAAACAATGTCCTTAGGACATTTGTTAACAAGACATTGACCATGAAAATAAAATGAGATTTTAAAATGTGTATAAAAATTGTGGAATGTCTAAATAATCATTCTTAAATAACGGTTTGAAAAAGTACTTACTACTTGCTTTTGGCCAAATCGGTTCTGCCACTTCCTTGTTGTCTTGTAGAAGTATCGCTATCGGGATCGAGGAAAGGTAGCACCGTAACACGATTATTTTTTCATTTTTTAAGAAGTTGGGATCAATACATAAAATTTTATGGACACTTTGACTAGATTGAATTGAGAAAGAATAGAAAAAGAGGATGTTTGATGTCATGATTGATCTAGTCTTAAACCATTCCTATCAAAACTTTAGATTCAATACTTAAAAATAAGTATAACATAATCTTCTTTTAAACCAAATAAATAATTGCACTCTAGCAGCTAATTTGCCTCATATTTAGGTGACATCCTGTAGTTCAAAACATGATTATTCAAACTTAATTTCTGGTAAGTAGTCACAATTAGAGTTGCATTATTTATAATCGTATCTAGGTGTTCACCGCACGGGTGGGTGATCTAAAGGGTCTTCCATAAATATAGTATAATATTATGATCACCCTTTTTGTACTACATTAATTTTGCTGTTAGCCAAAGTTATAGGCATAGGTCTAATCACAAGACACACTAGTGAGACAAGTTTGAAAAAAATTCAAAGAGTAACAATAAGGATATTCTATCATGTGTTGCAAACACACAGCATTTTTGTTCAGTATTTTGGGACAATGTTGCTTGAACTACTTGCACGATAGTGACTTATAAATAAAATAATTAATATTGGTTACCCTTATTTGGTTTGCAAATTGACCAATAATATTTGGACTCACTTTAATTAAAATATGTTGGATTATCATGTGCTTGATTGATTGGGAGCTACTGTACTTTCAAAAATAGATTTGTAAGCCAATAAGGAATTTAGATTAGTCTTGCATTCACTTTAGTGACACTTGAATCAAAATCATCCGATCTTGATTTCAATCTTACTATTTTGATGTTCGTTTTGAGTTATCAGCGGAAAATAGATCAAATTAATAACTCAAAATGTGTATAAAAATTTGAATGTTTTAATTTCAATCAAACACTCTTTATTGTGTCGACTATGTAAATGTACGAAATAGATCAAATTAATAACTCAAAATATGTATAAAAATTTAAATGTTTTAATTTCAATCAAACACTCTTTGTTGTGTCGACTATGTGAATGGACGAGATTGTTAAATTCATACAATCCAAATTCGCTAATGAGGCTCTTGCCTCGGTCTTCAGCCATGTATTTTTTCCTGTAGTCATATCTAATCTAATGTTTCAAATTTATAAAATATATAAAAAAATCCTATTTTGTTTTTCAACCATACTTTTTGTTTTGACAAATCGACCAAGAATACTTGTTTTTTAACGCTATAAAATATAGAAATTCAAAGTAAGTCAATTTTATCCCCTTTTTTAATAGGCTAAAATATGATTTTAGTCCCTGCAAATATGCCTATTTTTTATTTTAGTCCCTGTAAAAAAAATTGTTTTTGATCCTTGCAAAATATTTTGTTTTTGAAAATAGTCCCTCCGGGGACTATTTTCAAAAGTAAAATATTTTGCAGGGACCTTTTTCAAAATCAAAAGATTTTGCAGGGATTATTTATCTAATAAATGTGTTCAGTCATCATGTGCCACGTGTGCAAATCATCACAAAAGTGAGGTCAGGGACCAAAACCAAAACGAGACATATTTGCAGGGACCAAAAACAAAACAAAAAATTACAGGGACTAAAACCAAAACTAGACATATTTGCAGGGACCAAAACTATATTTTACCTTTCTAATATATATTTTATTGATTGAGTATTTACCATATAGTATTATAAAAACCCCCCAAAATATCTACTACAATAATGTTTTAATAACTCACTTAGGATGACTCAATGGAATATTCTTCTTTAAGATCTTGGGTTGAACTTCCTTGATATCAATTTCATTAGCTAGTCTATCTAGAGTAACATAGTTTTTTTGAATTTCATTAGCTAATCAATTTCAATGTTATGTTTAAGCTATGGCTTTAAATGAGTTCTCACAAATGGAGTTTTAACCTTTGATTAATTGAGTAATATATGATCGATTAAAGACTATTTAAAATATAGTTTTTTTAGAAAGAAGATCTAGTAAGTATTGGCTTGTGTGATTTTATATTATATTATTAGTAACTATTCCTACGTAAGCAAAATGGTGATCAAAGAAGTCAACCCACGTTTTGACACAGTAGTGTGATAGAAGCGTTTGTCTGTCAAGATTTGATTCCACACAAACCGAACGGCGCGGTGACGCGTTCTTGCTTGCTACCAACTCGATCTCTTTTACAATGCACATTTTTTTTAGCTTTACCTTTTCTTTTCTTTTCTTTATTAATAAAAAACGATATTCAATCACATCAAATATATAATGAACATGCTAAAAACTTCCAAAAAAACAAATGTATAACTTCTAAGTTATTAACATGTAACAACAAAATATGATAAAATTGAAATGACGGTAGATTCATGTATTTGGATCTGCAACTTTAACATTTAAATCAATGATTGAACCTTTAATTGACTAAAGTTGATATTCTAATATGAACCAAACAATCACTACAATGAGAAGGAAAATCTAACAATACCTCACAAAACAACGAATAACACAGCACCATATTAGGAGGATGAAACATGAGAAAAAAAAATCTAAATATCTAAAAAATCACTTATTTATATTAAAATAGTGAGAAAAAGATAGTAATGGATGATTTTAGGTCAAAAATTGACTTAAAACCACCCAATAGAAAAAATGGAAGAGAGAATCTAAAAGGTCTTAAAATACTAATAGAGGTATTAATGACACTTAATAAAAAATCATATATAGTAATTATATTTGGAAGATGCATTTCTTCTTCTTCTTTTAATAAAAGAGTTATGCACCTATTTGTAAGGTGTATAATCAATATTTCAAGCATGTACGAGATATTTTATGGTAAGTGGTACCAAGCTGGGGAAAGCATAGGCCTGTTTATAGGCCAAGCATTACAGTATTCTTGCAATACACTTAGTACCCTCATATTTAATGACAATTACATAAGGTTGTTCAAGTTACCAAAATAAAAACCACAAAATATGAGTTTAATGAGATGTTTACAGATGCAGCTCCCATTATAGCTGGTTGTAACAACTTCTATTATGAATGCTTGATCATTTGGCCTCTCCCATCTTATGTGATAGTTACGGTACTTAATGGCGTGAAATCATAAGTGTGATTGAGTTATTTCCCACTTCTTGATCATTGAAAATGGCTTTGGATCACCCTAGGTACTGGCTTGATCAACAAGACTTTTCCCTTTAGAAGTTTCTTGCACAATTTTGCACCAATGCTCCAAATATGTCTTGTATCACATATTTATTGAGTTGTCACCTATTTACAACCTTTAATTGACGAGTTGAAGAGGTTGTGGACTGGTTTTGTGACATATGATATTGCGCAAAAACAAAATTTTGTGATGAGAGCAACTTTGATGTGGTACATTAAAGATTTTCTTGCTTTAGGATGTCTTTTGGATGAGATACACATGGTAAATTTATGGCTTAATAGCAGTTTTGGCCCTCTAAGTATCAGGAAGTTGCGATTTTGGTCATCCAACAAAATAAAATATAATTTAGTCCCTTAAGTATTGTCCATTTTGCAGTTTTGACCCATCAAGCTAATTTTGACAAAGTCAATGGTGACGTGGACGTCATGTGTGTAATTTTTTATTTTTTATTTGATGGGAAGGCAATGTGGTTGGACTCACAACAAATTCCTATCAAACCATTAATTTAGAAGGAATAAAAAAAAAACTTTTTTTTTTAGGGAAAGGAATAAAAAAAACTTGTTAAGGGCTATATTGAAATTCGTGGACTACCTTTAAAACTAGGAGAATGTTAACCAATGCTCCAAGGACAATGATTAAGCATTTAAAACAAGTAAGTTTTAATGAAAAAGTTGTGTAATCATTATTTTGTTAAAAGTAACATTTTATATTTTCAAGACAAAATTTCTTTTTGTAAATTTCTTAACCATTGCCCTGAGCGCATTAGTTAGCAAAACTCTTAGAACCAACATTAGAACAAGTTTAGAACCAATGGAAGGAAAGGCAAAAGGAACATGTAGTATAGGTAGTGTTTGAGTCAAGATGTTATGAACAACATCACAATTCAACAAAATAAAACGTATTCTTTTTATATCTGTCATATTATGAACATAATTTCTTGAGACGCAATGTTGATGTGTGAATATTGATCAATTTTTTTTACATGGTTTATTTTTATACCTCATCCAAATTACAGAGGTTATTTTAGGTATTAACCCTATAATTTATCATTGACATTTTTTTTTTATAATCCAGGTGAAATATACTTGAAAGAAATAAGTTATGGCCAATTTTAACACTAAATGTTGTGAATATTTCCAACATGCTTTTAGAGGCCCAAAATCGTGGCGAAGATTATTGTCGCAATTTGATTGATGAAATCACATGACCAGAATTGTGGTTGAAGTGGAATAAGTCTGATTAAAAAGAGAAGCGTGACGTTACGAAGAAAAATAATACATCATAAAAGGGTGGAAGCACACACGTGTGACTTTGTATCTATAAGTTAAACTTAGCGTCATAATTATATTTATAGTTTTTAATAGAATGTATACATTTGGTGTGTGCGCATATGTATGTTTACTTTTAGGAGCGGAGATTGGGACGGCCTCCAACCCTAATTGAGTTGCATGAATGTCTACATACATATCAAACTATACACATGATTATGTTGATGAAGGGTTAATAAAGTATATTGTATTTTCTCGTACTTATTTTATTAATTAAGTCATTTAACTTAAATTAGTTTATAACATTATTGTTACAATTTTTAATTAACTAATTCAATTTTTTATGTTGTATATATGTAAGAAATGATAAATGCATTTATATTTATAAGAGATTTTGATATTCAAGAGAAAACTCTTCTCCCTTATGAGCAAATTAGTCTGGATAAATATGTAGTGTTTGCTGGAGCCTGGAGGAGAGTACAAAGGTCGTTGAGTGTTGGTAATACATTTGCAGAATATCAAAAGGGTCGATCATGATACATGAATATCAACTCTTCTTGCAATGTCATTAGCACATGTCGATCTCGACACATACTTATAAAGACATTAAGGAACAAGTGAGAGCCAACAATTAAAGAGCATTAGTATTTGTGTAGTTTTTCTTCCAATTTTACCATTATTTTTTAAAATATATAATTTACAATCTTATCTTTCTTTGTTCAATCAAATTATCGAATTTAGTGATTATGATAAAAAAAAAAATCTAATGTTTCTAATGATGTGACGATTATGATGTTTCACCGTCAAGACTCTTTGACTTATACAATGTATATGAATTAAATCATTATTAAAATTCATCTTATTATAAATCAAATTAAAAATTCTCTTTATGTATAGGGATATTATCAATTGACACATGGTGTCAAACTTAATTATATGACACCTTTGACAGTTATTTACTGCATAATCGTTTACGAAATTGACAGTGGAGTAAAAAATATTATAGCATAGAACATGTTTATAAAATTTGATATTTATCGAAAATAAATTGATATGTCAATAAGATACATCAAATTAACTCATTTTCTAAAAGTTCATTAGACGTCAATTTTGATGCATCTCATCGACATATCAAGTTATATCCAGTTAATGTCAAATTGTATGATCTATACTATAATATCTTTCAGTCCAACAGTCAGTTTTGCAATACGATTATACGATAAAGAATTATCAGAGTTAAAGACATTTTTAAAATATTGATAAATTGTCATATACCAATTTAAGATTGTCTTACAAAGGTAGAAACAAATTTAATGGTTTACTTATCATTAATTATCGATAAAAAAAAAACTTATTTTTTGTTTTTCATGGAAAAATCTTAAACATCACTATCATGATAAAGGTTTTGTTAAAAAAAAAAAGAAGATACATATGTAGTTAGTAACATATTATTGGGATTAAATTATGTAATGCTACGTCAATGTTACACCACTTAATATCGTTTACTTGATACATATTTTTAAAATTTAACTGTTAGATTGTAAGTTTATATCATATAAATTATCTATGTCAAATTTTGCAAAAATTTATAGTAATATGTTTTTTTTTATATAAACAATAAATCTCCTAATATATGAACCGGTGGCCAATATTATTTATTAAACATCACCAAATTGTCGTTTTGGTTATCTAGTAAATTACTCCAAACTCAACTAAATCTCATCAGATGATGTTTGATGATCAGCTGGTAATTGTGATACAACGATAATCTCTCTCAAAAAACCGAACATATAGTAAAGTGTATCTTGACCAAACGAATTAAAGCAACCTCCATATTACTATCACATTAATGTCATTTTTCTACCATAACTCTAAAGACTAATTAAGTTTATTTTTGTTGTATTTTATAAAGAAGTGAAAGACAAAATTGTGAGTCATTTTCAACAATGTTGTTGTGTGATTGTAAGAAACTTAGAAAAGGAGAGTTGGCGTCTTTTGCCCTCCACGCAGCTTAAAACATGCTATTAACAAATTTAGCCACACCATGACACGTTTCTCTCTCTCATATTAACAAAAACCGCTTTAAAGATACATATACATCATCTCTTACTCTAAATTCAAACCTTCTTCCCAATACATAACTTGCATTGATCACATGATATACAACTATATAGAGTGAATAATCTCATTATTTGTGTGTTTGGGGAAGAGAGTGGAAAACATTCACGAGGAGAAGAAGGACAAAAGAGGAAAAGTGAATCATTTAAGGTATATATATAACCAATCTTATATAAATTTTTATCTTATGTTTTTCTTCACGCAAGAAGCAAAAATGTGGAGGTTAAGCCTTTGCTCCTTCGCGTGGCTTTAAAGAATTTTTCTTAAATTTCCTCATTAAATCACTAGCTATATAACCCCACCAAATATTCCTACAAACACTACCTTAATTCTTTCCTTTCAATTTTTCCTTCATAGATCATATGAGTCTCATAAATTTAATCAAACCCTAGTTTTTTTTTTAAACCTAATTATTACATCTCCAAAAAAACCATAACTATATAAACATTAAAACAAAAAAAAACAAAAAGATTAATTACCTTTAGAGATGAATCTAAACTCTAGTGGCAGCGGAGGTAGCGGAAGCGGTGGTGGCGGCGGAAACAGTGGTAGCCCATGTGGGGCTTGCAAGTTTTTGAGGAGGAAGTGTGTGCAAGGGTGTGTTTTTGCTCCATACTTTGATTCGGAGCATGGTACAACACACTTTGCAGCTGTGCACAAAGTGTTTGGGGCTAGCAATGTATCTAAACTCCTTCTTGGCATTCCAGCTGGTAGGAGGCTTGATGCTGCAGTCTCTCTTTGCTATGAAGCTCAATCAAGGTTGAGAGATCCTATCTATGGATGTGTTGGTCACATCGTTGCCCTTCAGCAACAGGTAACTTATTGATTAATATTGATTTTGATCATTAGAAATTCTTGTTAGAATTATAAGTTACTTAAAAAAAATTATAGTTAAATGTTAGCTTCTTTTTTTTTTTTTGTTCACTAAAGGAGAGAAAAATTAGCTTTTTTTTTTGCAGGGATTGAACACTGAATCTCTTATGTATAATATCATACCTCTTATGTGTCTCAAATCTTAATCTGGGCTACTCCAATTTGGGAGCTATGGTTAATTTAATTAGCATGTCTTTTTTTGTTAAAAATGAGATGAATCAAGATGAAATTTGTTTGGCATATCATCATTTTGATTGTTTGTTTGCTTCTTAATTTGAATGTCTTGATTATTCCCTAAACTACTTTGCTAACCAGGTGAATCATAAGTTGGTCAACTTCTAAGAATCTCCTTTTTTTCCTTGACTCAAGAATCAAGCAGCATCTTTATAAGGAATTTTGAAAGTGGTCAGATTGTGAATGTAGAAGTTTTTTTATTTTATTTTATTGGCTATTTAATTTAGACAAAGTTGCAAGATGATGCAAAACCAGATATGATCTCATTTAACACCTCCCAAATTTATTTTGTTTTGTTTTTTAGCCAATAAGTGAAAATGGAATTTAACCCTCATTTTCTTTTGTTCACATTGATGCTTTTGAAATTCATTTTTTTCATGAAATTTGAAACTCATTTCATAACAGCAATATTATTACTATTATTATTAAACTTATTTTACATAGAGCTTACAAATGAAGCTACATAAGGATATGGACACACGTCTACATACATGAATAAGTTTCCATATTCATTTTATGCCTCAAAAAATAAATAATTTTCTATACATTAAGAGATATATTATACATATATACCCTCAACATTCCTTCAACAAAGCCTTTGCATACATTGTAGTAGTGCTTTTATGCCATCTAAAAGAGAAACAAAAGGAAGGTTTGGGGAAAGAGGAAAACAAAAAAGGTAGGGTTTGCCATTTGCGAAGCCATGGAAGTAACTAATTAATGAAGAGGGAACAGTTTCTATACATTAATTTTAGTGAAACCCATAAATCTTTTAATTGATTAACAAATGATATGTGGTCGGTTGTTACGTACTCAAATGGGTAGTCTAAACAAAGTCCTTGGTTCATGCTGTTTTTAGGGAGATGGTCGGTAGTTTCCATAGTTCAGTTAAGCAATTTTGATTGGGAAATCAACAATATTCACATTAATTTGTCTCTATCCTTTTGTGAAATTATAAATTACCTTGATACAAATAATTTCACTCAAACTCTCTTACGTTCTTTTGAGAATGTGTAACCGTGAGGTAAGTCTCACATATAGTAGTGGTTAATACTTAATAATCTCCATAAAATATGGGGTAAAAGTCCCTCAATTTTTTTGGCATTTTCTTTCGAATAATATGGTTTCAATAGTAAGTCTAAAATTTTAAATTGTGTTGTGCATGTCAAGTATTGTGCAGTGACTCTCTTTTCGGTAGAAAACATTTGGATCCTTGCTATCTCCTCTAAGTCTTAGTCGTTAGATTAATCTAACGGTTATAAGGATTGATATCTTATTAGTCGATAATTTTCTTCAATGACAGAGAATTGAATTCTCTTTATTGGAATGTTTTTCATTATTCTTTTCTCAAGCAAAATCTAAGTCATTAAACATGAGATTATATATTTTTTTCTTTTAAATAGAAGACTTGAAGCAAGAAGATAAATGTTATTTCCACTTAGCTATTTGGACTTTTTTTTTTTTTTAAGTAGCTATTTGGACTTATATCATCCAAATTATTTTATAAACTCTTTTTTTTATAAGTAACTTGATGGCTATGAGAAGTGGGAAATCTCATATTCAAATTTAGACTTTTACATACTAATGTTTATGAAGCTATCAATCGAGCTGTACTTATATGACTATTTTATAACACTTATCACACAAAACCAATAAATAAAATATTTTAAAAGACTAATTAGTCCCTACTATAAATAAAATATATAATAAGTCGTTTTTTCCTCAAAAACAAAACTCATTTTTTAACACTCTTTGTATATTGTCTTTTTTACTTAGTGAAGTTCTACTACCTATTCTTTCTAGTCATTTGACCAGTTTTTTTTATATTAGTAGTATATACTACGAATACTATAATTGATTGACTTTAAGTAACCTATATACTAGTATCTCTATTGTAGAAATTAAAGATAGCTATAATTTGATAATCCCCATGCTTAAAATAGGTCAATGTCAAAAAAATCTATATAAATTATTTTGTGAAGATTGCTGATCTTAGATATTTTTTCCCTTCAAGCTTAATCATGTTTATTTGTTTATTTTTCCCAAGCTAGAGACTTTGTTTGTACAAAACTCTTATTTATCTCTTCAAGAAGTTTGTTTAAAATCACACGTTCATACTAGTCATTAGTCAATGTCAATATTCTTGCATCCTAGGTGGCTAGGGTTCCTTATTCTCAAATTATAGCTCGGGGTTCTCAACTTATTTCTAGTATTATCATTTTTAAAAAAATATTTGAGCATTATCATTATTATATTTAATTCGAGTATATTTTGTATGTACATTAGAAAGATAACAGTCATAGAGATATTTTGAAAATCAATATCACAAAGTAGCATCATGGCAATATATAACTAATGCATGCGTAAAAAATTTTAATAACTGGAGTATTTTTTTGGGTTCTTTGTTACACAGGTGATGACTTTACAAGCTGAACTATCTTACTTACAAAGCCACATTAGTTCAACTGGGCTAAACCAACAGCCACCTCTACCAGCACCACAGGCGACCGCGACTCCAACAGTCTTCTCCTTTGCTGACCTACCACCAACCACCGCCACAACCATGCCGGTCACCTATGATATGTCTACACTTTTTGACTCAATGGGACAACCTTCATTGTCCATGCAACAACAGAGGTCCAGTATTGACCCACGTCAATACTTAGCTGCTCATCATGCCCCAACATCAACCACTGCTGGGATTCAATCAGTGGCATGTGACCTTACTCATAGACAAATTGGATCTTCATCTGTACCATCCTCCAATGCCTCATCATCTGCTTCGTTTTCCAAATTTTCTAAATGATCAGTCATGTTTTGAATATAATTCATTGATCTATTCTGTTGTCTATTACAAAAATCAGTCTTTCTTTTTTCATCCTTCGGCCAGACCATGGATATATATTAGCAAGGGATTTTAAATTTTCAAGCATTTTTCAGTATAGACCAATTAATTATTATGTATTAATCTGCTGAAAAAAACTATGATGTATTAACCGTGTTTATATCGTTATATGTAATTTACTCCCTTTCTTTTTGTTTCATTTTTTCCAAAGTACTTGAGAGCTTTTCAATTTTCTTTCACAATTACTTCTTGTTGACAGTATAATATGTGGCTGATGTTATTGAGTTATGAATTCTGGAAAGAAAAAGATGCATGTAAAGTATATGTATCCCATAATGATCAATGTGTGCTATGTGTGAAAGTGCTATTTCATGTTTGCAAACTTTACATTCTATATTTACAAGTTCTTGCGCGTCCAACTTGTTGTGTGTAACGGAGTAAGGGTATGTCGCTTTTGGTTTAGTTACTAGAGAATAAAAAGGTTTAAGATTGATCTATATTGTAGTTCTGTCTATGAATTGGTCTTTTCTCCAACGAGTACAGCATGTATGTGTGTGTATTGAATTGGCTTTGCATGGGTTTCAAACCTTGATTATGTGAGAAGTAACAATTTGTTGCTTTGGTTCAAAAGTAAGGCAATGTTTGGTTGAGCATCAAGCTTGCAATTATTGTGTCCCAATACTAGTTTTTAGCACGATTTTGTGAAGCTGGATATCCTAGCTTTTCTTTCACCGCACGGCTGCGTCAAGTTTACCGCCAAAACAAACACACCAAGTTTGCTGGGAAGCAGAGAAAAACACACGCTTGGTCTCACAATCTCTTAGTTGAGATTAGAAGACAAAAATAATATCTTAGTTCATTCTTACATTGTAGTTTTGAACATTAATTGGTATTTTCTCCAACACATACAGCATATTCGTGTGTGTATTGAGTTGGCTTTGAATGTGTTTCAAAGCTTGATTATGTGAGAAGTAACAATTTGTTGCTTTGGTTCAAAAGTAAGGCAGCGTTTGGTTCCGCGTCAGACTGGCAATTACCGTGTCTCAATGCTAGTTTCACTGCACAGCTGTGCGGTGGCAGATCCAGAGCCTGGGCTCAACAGGAGCAAACTTTTTTATTTTAAGTAGTAATTATGATAGTATATATATCCGCCATGGCAGCTGTGTCAAGTCTACCGCCGAAACAAACACACAGTTTGCTGGAAGCAGAGGAAAACACACACTTTGTCTCACAATCTCTTGGTTAAGATTTAGAATTTTGCATCCGTATAGCCACAAAATTTAGTACACGTAACGAAATGCAAATCCCACCATCACAAACAAAACTCCAAGGTGTTGGTCGAGTGGAACAAAACAAGTTCTTACATCTGATTTGGAAGAACATTGAGAAATACAAAAGAATGGTTGAATTGTGTATGAGATATTTTATGAAATAGAGTTAGAATTGGCCTTCAATAGTGGTTTTGTATCGACAAATCATGGCAAGATATAAAGCTCTGAGTAAGACTGTGAGATAAAAAATAGAAAATGTATAACAGTTTGTATCGCTAAACAAACTCAAGTAATTTGATAGAAGTCAGATACGAAACTGTTGCATGATCTGTTTTTTAGTATAATGATTCTATAGGTGTTCACAATCACGACCATGTCTTAGAATACAATGTGGGTTTCCAATTAGAACCAGCACTAGAGTGTTTTTTTAACAATTTTGTGCATAAGTATAAGGACTAAGAAAGTGAGACAATGTACATGTCACAACTCTCTTCAATAGAAGAAATATCAGCCAAAAGACCAGAAGTGCAGTGAGAAAGGAAAGAAAGGGGTAGTTTTCATTGTATTGCACATTAAAATGGCTATAATACATTGAAAACAAGATTGCTTCCTCAGGGGCATTTACTCATACAAAACTTCAAATAAATTATAGTGCAGTACCTCTACATTAACTTATTTGGTGATTGGTAGTGGTGGCAAAGTCTCTTAAAACAAGCTCTACCTCTTCTACCACCCCGAGTTTCCGGAACCACCCAGCAAGTATTCTAGAAGTTTCTTCCTTGACCATAATGCCATCCCTTTCCAACTCTATTAGAAACTCTAATGCTGTATTTAGCATGTTTTCCTTTTCATAAGCAACAAGTACTGAAGATATGCATTTATCAGTAGGTTCGATACCTGCTCTTTTCATATTTTCAAATGCAATTCGAGCCTTTTGACTTTGACCTGCCATACTGTAGGCATAAATAAGAAGACCACACATTTTATCATCTGGGATGATACCGGCCAGCTGAATTGCATCAAAGACCCTTTCTGCACCTTCTGCGTTACCGTTTCCGGAGTAAGCTCTAAGTAATGCTTTGTAAACCTCACTTCCTGCATATATTTCTTGAGCGTCCATTTCTTCAAGTAAAAACTCTCCTTTTTCAGGCACTCCAGCTCTGATGTAGGCCATAATCATTGATCCATAAGATCTTTTGTCCAAAGGTTCACCAAGCAATTTGATCTCTTCAAAATATTCCTCGGCCCAGTCAAGATGGCCAGCCTTGCTGTACATGTGAACCATGGTAGTCAGAATTACTTGATCACAGATGAATCCCCTTTGCTTCATTAACGTAAAAATATTCTCAGCAGCTTCAAGTTGACTCCCCTTGCTATAATAATGAATTAACTTTGTATAATCACGAAGATTAGGTTCAAAGGATTCTTCAACAAGAGCATGCTCTGCCACCTATGAAAGTATATAAATCAAATTTTGTTTCAGATTGTAGAGAATAAAGTAAATAAATGTTTCACTCATGCAGCCAAATCAAGTTGCATATATTCAGGTAAGAAAACGACCACCCACCAAGAAAAGTATTTGAATAAAGTAAATTGTTTCTATTCCTGTTTTTAAATAGGTAAATTGGTTCCTTAAATCAAAATCTTAGCAGGAAGATTTAGGTTGCCAGAATGTTTAGAATACGAGATCAATAAATTGCACCGCACTTCCCATTACCAATAACAGCCATATGATGGACACAATAATATTCATAATACATATTCATTAAACTTCTTTTAATTTTATTAAGCAATCGCTACTTTGTGGTATACTATATACCTAAACCATAAACTTGCATCTAGTTGATGTAGATAAGATGTGAAAACCATATGACAGAACACAGAGAATGATATTTAATAACTGCATTCTTACAGTCAAAGAAACCCCAGAATGGCCAATTTCAGGAAACATCTAGCTTTATTCATTTCTCATCTGACAGCAGAAATTTGCGTAACTAAAGCACTTAATAAATCATTTAAAACACAAAAATATACAGATTTCTAAAGCAACTGGATGCCGACATGATGTCAACAACTCCACCGGAATAAAATCTAGAAACTCCAATACATTAACTCAAAAATCAGGTCCTATTCTATGTTAGATAGAGCAGTAAATATGTCATATGCAAAACAATATACAGAAACAAAAGGTACTGTGGGCCGGTTTGGATTGGCTTATTTGAGTGTCTACTAGCATAAGCACTTGCGAAAACAACTTATGTGCATGAGTTGTTTTCAGCTTAGTTCCATAAGTTCTCCAAGATAGCTTAATAAAACAGCTGATAGCTTCTGCGAAAATAATTTAATTTAATTTTATCTTGTGTAATAGAAATATCTTATTCATAAGTGCTAACATATAAGCAAGTATGCGATAAGCTGCAAATTAAGTCGCTTATCCAAACAGGGCCTATAATAAATGAAATTAAAAGAAGCAAAGTACAATTGCCATAAGTGCAAACATATAAGCTGATAGATACAAATTACAATCTCATTATCACCATTGTACTAAAACCATAGAAAATGTGAAATAAATACCTCAAGATAAAGAGGATGATCCATATTCTTCAACTCTTTCAAAACCGAAAGCCAATCTGCTCTGGTAGGCTTCATAATCTCCACCCAAGCCCTCAAAACATCACAAAATCTTCCTTTTTCTTCAGAAAAACATATAATCTGTCTCATCACCGCCTTACATCGCTTCACCATCTTGAACGGAAGCTTAGCTATAGCCTGTTTTTGTTCCTCCGTGATATCATTTCTTATCTCATTCCACCTAAATTTTTTGTAGCTTCCTTCTATAACTTCTTCTACAATTTCCTCTGTACCGACGCTAACTAATACTGAATCAAAACGGTGTTTATGAATATCAAGATAACTCGGTTTCTTAGATAACGAGTTTGTTTTGTTATGAATTTGATACAATTTACTGGTTATTGAGTAATTAGGATTGTAAAAATTGCATACAAGGTTACTGCAATAGGTTCCAATTATGAAATTAGGATCAACACAAGACCTAATATTTGCTAAGATATTCATAATGAAGAACACTAAAATTTGAAGTATCTAACACATTAATTCTTTATATTGAAGAACCTGAAAATGGTGAAGAAAAAGGGAATGTTACTCAGAAGGAGAATAAAAATGCGACTCCGCTGGGTTTTCCGGCGAACTTTCTGTTTTCCGGCGAGCATTGAGTTCAGTTAGATTCCAACATGTTTCTCATTGAAACGAAGTGCATTGGGTTTCGGATTCTGTTTTTTATTTTATTTTTACATTTGAGTGTAATGTAATGAAAAAATTTGGGATAAATATGTTTTCGACCAAAAGTAAGAAATTTTTTAGAAAAGATAAAACGACAACTTTGTATATTTGTAAAGACTAAAAATATGTTTAATCCTAAAATATAACATAATGTATTAAAAAATTTAATTAATATTATGAAGAAAAGAACGATGGATTATCTTTGCAACATAGAAGTAAAGAAATATAAGTTAAACTAAACTAATAAGTTGTATTAAATTAATTAAAAACCAAATATTAATGTATTAGCATAATATAATATATCATCATATTAATAAAAGAAATATGTACTAAAATGTTTTGTCAAATTATTTATATTAAAATGTATTGTATGAGGTTTGGTTTGATTTGATTCGGTTTTGAATAATCAATCCAAAATTTGATCCGGTGGGAACCCACATCACAAAACATCAAAGATGAGAATCTTAGATATGCCATCAATTTGAAAATCTTGTTTTATTCATTTTTGTTATTATCGTTCCTTATATTTGCATCGTTGACTCTTTTTTCTTGTTCACATAAGGTTGCAAAATATTCTTCTGATGGCCTCGACAAGCAACAGTGGAACAAGATGTATATGATTTAAATACGCCAACAAGCTCTGCTTTTGTCAAAAAAATAGCTCTCATCAATGTTTCTATGACAATCAAAAATCCGAATAGATTTTTCTACACTTGCAAAAATGGTGATGAGCGCGATAAGTGTTGCAACATGTCCTAATGGTGTGAACTTATTGGAGGAGTTTTAGAAACTATACAGATCTTGGAAAGTACTTTGAAGGTGAAGATTCTATGAAGGGAAATGTAGAAGAAGAAATGAACACCTTGATTTGGAAACACGCAAGAGAACTTGAAGAGTTAAAGACTGGTCTTGAATTTAAAATCTCCAATATGAACAAAATATTTGAAGATGGATTGTTATCCTTAAAGGAGTCTAAGATGGAAATTGTAGACATTAAGTAAATGTTTGAAGGTAAAATCCATACATTAAAAGATGATTATGCACAACGTCTTGTAAGACTAAATAATTCGTTTAAGGAAGAACACTATCATGCTAACAAATTTTTTTCTTATGATTTGAGTACTTTGAAAGAAAGTCACTCTTATGATGTTTCATTGTTGAAGGAAGAACTGTGAAAAACAGAAAAGTCAATTTCAATCCAAAAGTATGTAACCACGGTGATGAATCTTATACTATTATGCTTTTCATTTAAATTGAAATGGTGAACATAATAGTTATTGGTGAAGAAGAGTGTGGCCCTTCAAATTAGATGCTATTGAATTAGTGTTTAATTATTTTAATTATGCTTGTTAATTATGTTTAATTAATGTAACGGAGGGAAAAAAATTCATGAAATTTTAACCTTTTTTGTTATGCATTGTCACATTCGATATCAACCACTTCAAAAATTTGATGAATTTATCTCAAGTAGTCAAGAGAAATTGTTATTCAGTAATTAATGTTATTTGATTACAGCAAATGTTACATTAAAGAAGATTATTATTAATTTTACTTACCTGTATAGTCGACTGAACTAAAAAAAGTCTAAAATAACTATACAAGTCATATATGTAATAGGTTGAAGGAGAATGTTAACCAGGTCATAAGGGTTTTGATTAAGCATCCAAAACAAATAAGTTTTCAAGAAAAATATGTGTAATCATTACTTGATCATAAGTAACATCTTATATTTCCAAGACAAAATTTATATTTGTAGGTTCATTAACCAATGTCCTAATGGCACTAGTTAGCAAGACCCTAGGTTGAATTACGACGCTATGTTTTGTACACATGGATAATATATATGCAACAATTGTTTGTTATCGATTTTAATATCTTTCATCGATTTTTGTTGTATTACACGTTGCAGTGCAGTGTGTTGGAACAAAGGGTGTTTAACAATACCACTTTTAGTTTTGATGATAACAAGGAATTAAAATTTGTCAATTGGATATGCTAATATTTGTTTAAGTGTGCAGGATCTTAGTCAAAGATTTTAATCTTAGAAAGTATTCTGTAAGAACAAATGAATAGCAAAAATCCTAAAGAAGCTTGTTGCATGTGATTATGAAGACTTGCAGAGTTTGAAGAAGCTGTTTCGAGAGGTTCTGAAAACTTGGAGAGTCTGAAGAAGCTGTTTCGAAGAAGTACAGGAGAGTCTGAAGAAGTTGTTTCGAAGAAGTGCAAAACAAGAGGTTCTGAAGACTCAGAGAATCTGAAGAACGAAGAGAGTCTGAAGGAGCTGAAGAGAGTCTGAAGCCCAACAGAGTCTAAAAGTTCTGCAGAGAGTCTGAAGATTGCAACTCAAGAATTTGGTTGAATGAATCTCTGAAGGCATTTCGTTGCAGAAGAAACGTTCATATGGAGTAACGGCTATCTTGAAGTCAACTTAAGCATGGGATGCTTTGCGACAAAGAATGCAGGAAAAGGACAGAGTACTTTGTACGAACCATGTTTCCACTACTCCACTACTTGTACTATTGACAGTTGTGTCTACTGGTATTTTCGCTTCAAGTGAAATGGAATTCAAAATCTGTTTTGAAGGACGATTACCATATCAAGCAACAAATCAACAGTGGTTGATCAAGCTTCTAGATGACTCTGTGATGTGCTGGCTTTACTCAACGTCTCTCTACAACCTCTATATAAAGGAGTGAAGACTTAGAGAATTGACTACTGACTCTACTACTAAAAAACTGAGCTATTACGCTATTTTGTTATTCTCCCTGAGTCAAGCAAAACACATCAACAACTTAAAAAATTCTTACAAACTTCATATCCTATAATTTCTAAGTGTCATAGAAAACAAAGTCTTATTGTTTTGTATTCGGAACACCACTGATTGTATATCAAGTTTTCAAACTCTTATTCAATTTTCTGTAAATTGTATTTGAAGTCTCTTGGGTGTGTCCTTAAACAAAAGAAGTCTCTTGCTTGTGTGCTTGCGCATTGAAAGTATCTTGCTGTGCTTGAGCAACTTGTAATTTGTTATTACATTTTAGTGAACTCTCCTTGGAAGTGCAAGGGGTACAGGATACTTCCGGTTTGTGGAAGGAACCTGTATAATTGCTTGTGTTCTCTCTTTCCCTTATCTCTTTACTTTATTCCGCTGCAACAGACTCTGAACTCATTATCAGGATCTGAACTCTATCAGACTTTGATCTGGAAAACAAAATCAATCTTTTTTAAAAGACGCGAAAATGTCAACACAATTCAACCCACCTCATTCTTGTGTTTTTCTCATCTTCATAGTGTGATGGTTATTCATTTTCACGATGTATTGTTTTTCTGCATTTTGCATAAAAGATAAGTTGTTACACTATTAACCCACATGAATTGACATAGCTCGTGTATAATAAAACAACACCCCTTCGTCTGCTCAACATGAATTGGTATAAGATTGAAAAGGATATTAATATGTAAATTAACATTATAATATAATTAACACAAAATTATCATTTCCAATTAGGAGACATTAATTTTGGCATTTTTTTGTTTTTGAGAATTTTTTTTAAAGAAATTTTAGCATTTAATTTATATATTAATAACTATATAGTTTAGATGCTAGTAATATATGAACGAGTGTTTTTTAATCATGTCTTCAACTTCAAAATAGAGTTATGTGATTTATAATGATATGAAAGATGGAGTGTATATGAATTGGATTTATTGTAATGCTCAAACAAGGGAATACAAAGACAACACGGTTATACTATATCATAATGTTGCTGAAGATGAAGATTCATGGAATTCTTACACAAGCAGTTGCGCAACATTCTTGATTTCAAAGAAAAAATATTGAATTGAAAATCATCAACAATGATGGATAGAATAGTGAAATTCTTAGTAATATATATGGAAGAAAAGAAATGTGGGTAATAAAATTTGATTTTTGTTTTGTTTACAACATATCGATTGTTTCATTCTTAATACATAATTGTAACTAATTTTTATATATATTTTTATGACATATAATGACGTTATACTACCGGATCTAATCTCGGTTGAAGAAGTTCTTATATAAACTTTGTTAAGCGATGCATATTTTAAATTTTATTTTATTTTAATGAGCCATTATATGTCTTCAATGAAATTAAGGTCAATATCAACGGAAAGAGATGCTATAATATAGAGTTTCATTATATAGAAAGACAATAGGAAAGTCAAGAGTGTATATTAATAACTGTGCATACATTGAAGAACGAGCACGTGACAATGCCGCAACGTTGTTAGTTTGTTACTTAGATAACTTTTGTCTAGTGTTTATAAAATTTTCGACTACAACCAATATAATATTATACTACTGGAAGATCAACTTCAAAGAATTGCAGACCATATATTAGATATACAAATAAAAAAATTATACATTAAGTGGAGAAAGATGAATATTTTAGATTAAAATCTTCACCAAATATAACAGTGTTGATAATAATGTGGTCGTTGATAAATGAAAATATACGTTTGATAATATTATTAT
This sequence comes from Medicago arabica, assembly GCA_946800305.1. Taxonomy (NCBI): domain Eukaryota; kingdom Viridiplantae; phylum Streptophyta; class Magnoliopsida; order Fabales; family Fabaceae; genus Medicago; species Medicago arabica. Next base: position 38,604,398 of record OX326969.1, read on the forward strand.
TTTGTAATCAATATCAATCGTTGTTAATCTGACTCCATATTAATTTATGTGCAAGGGTATCTAATCATTAATTATTATATAGAAAATTGAAAATGAACTAGTCTACTAAATAATATAAGGATGTGTTTTACAATCTAACTAAAATCTATGGTAAAATAAAAAAAAAAAATTTACTATGATACATGTTGTATTTAATATCATGTACTCATACATAAGACATAAAACAACTTTTTCAAAGCTGCATATTTTACGTCAAGGTCAACCAAGTACTATTCTTTGGTGAGAACATAAACAATTATTAAAACAACTAAAAACACCTTAATGACACTTAATATAATGTCGCGCACAAAGTGAAAACAAAACGGTTTCACAAATAAGAATTTTAATTAGTTATGCATGTGTCGATACATAATGAAAACATAGATCGTTGTTTTATTAAATTAAAAAATTTCTGTTTAGACCATTTACTTAAAACATCATAAATCTCATCCATAAAATTATCAAGTTAACATAAACTTCATTTGTGAGTGTTTTCCACATCAAAAGCTGATTTTAAAGCACACAATGGAGTTCTTTAACAACAATAAGAACGAAGATGTGATTAACAGTAAGTTTATTTTTATACAAATATAAATAATCACGACGACTCCATGGAATATTTATCAAGTGACTAATCCATTTTGTTTGACTTGAATATAGAAACGCAAATTTGAAAAATGGTGACATAGACAGGGGGTTTCATGTTGAAGAAGTATTCGCAAATCCATTTACTCAATGAATTTACTATATTAGAAGTTATGAATGAGATTAAAAATTGTAAGGTTCTTTTGCACCTGATGATGAAAAGGTAGGATGTAAGTGTTATTTAATGTCTATAACACGGTACTTGAACTATGTTATTGTTTTTAAAAAATAATCCCTGAAGAACAAAGTATTTTTATCTTAAAAATTGATATCTATGTACTAATTAAGACAATTTCTTGACATTGGTATTTAATGAAAATACTTGTACAACAAGGTATCATTTACCATTTAGATTCATATTGTCTTGCGGTATACACTAAATGGAGACAATTGCGAATTAATAAAGTGGTAATACACCAGTAATAAAATATTTTTATATCAATACAAATTAGGGTATCAAAGTAACATCTTTAATCTTCATTCTTATTGTTTTAAAATACCAACTTGATCTATCATCTACTAATTGATCCAAATGATGGGTAAATCTTCTGCATTAATCAAATTGACTTTTATGCATTATAAGATAATTGAGGCACTGAAAAACAGGTAAATGATATTGTGATATTGATTTATATTTTATCATACTAAATAAAATGGATTATACAAATGTTAAAAATGTTCTTGGTGGAGAATTGCATGGTCCACTGTTTAGTACTAGTACACAGCTAAGAATGATATATTTTACGTGGAGAAAATGGAAAACCATTTGCTCTTTTGTTGGCGTTTTGTGAGGACTTTTTGTTGAGATTGAGAAGTTTTTTTCTTGTGCTTTTACATGTCTGTTCTTTTTTTTTTTTTTAAATGTTTACTCATTGGATTAATGTTTAGTGCTTGTAGTGGTCAAGAACAATTAAACACATGGAACCTAATTAACGTCTGTTACACTAAACTCTAAATGGATCGGATAACTTAGTTCAAACCAAACATAACAAAATTTGTTGTGTAGTCCAGTGACTCATGCACTTTAAGAAGGAACAAAGTCTAATGACTTATATGTATTTAAGGAGTAAAATATTGTGTTAAAATAACTTGAAAATGTTCTTGTGTGGTTATTTGTTTTTTAAGACAACGATTTGTTTTTTTTTTTAAGAAAAGACAACGATTTGTGTTAAATGTCATGTATAATGAACTAACATTGATTGTATTGTTGATAATTTAATGTTGATGCAGTAAATTCATTTAATGTAAAATCCAAAAAAGAAAGCAACATTGATTACTAATGTTGAATATAAGCATGATGCGTAAGTATAATACTCGTTCACTATTAAATACATCATTTGATCACTATTGTAAGCAAAAATCAACATTTTAGATTTGTTCATTAAATAACGTCTAAGGTCTATAATAAAGACTGCATACATCATTAATTGAATGAATCTAAAATATAGATTGTTGCTTTTAATAGTAACCGAAAGGTGTATAATATATTAGGGTTAAAATTTCGGTAAGTATTTGATAAAAAAAATAAAATGGGTAGAATTTAAGATTAGGTTCATCTATCCAACACAATACATTCATGCAACACCACAGTATTAACAAAAATCAAAACTAACAACCCATATTCACATGTAACACTCAATATCTCAAATCGCATACATGAACATTCAAAATTTAAGTTATCTTAGAAAAAAGACACACTCCACTGAATATCTTCTCTATGGTATTTATAAACAATATAGGTAAAAACAGACTTCCTCTCAATAACACCTTGTACCTTGCAATGACATGCCTTATCTAACATAGGCCGGAATAACCTAAATTTTGACTGTGTATACACGTTTGCAGCGGACCTTTCTAAACATTTATGTCGTGTTTGAAGAACTGTATCTCTATAAGAAAAATCATAATTAGCCTATATTTTTCTTTATTTCATACAATTCAACCAACAAAAAAATTGTTTTAGAAAATCATGCAAGATTGATAAAACAGTAACATGTATACCAAATTCAGATTGAAGACCTTCATACCTTGAGATTATCCTAAAACCAGCAAAAATTTACCACGAATATGGGTGGTAGCCCGCATTTTACGCTTTTCATACATGTAAGAAATCCAATTATTATCTTCCAAAGCAAAATCACGGACAACAGTGTCCCATCGATGCTTAAACTCATCAATATCAAAATCACCAAATATACATTGCTTAAACTTCGGTAAAAAATTTAGATTTTCGATGTTACTATTTACGTTATGTATGAGATGCCAAACACACACTCAATGATGAGCATTTGAAGATACTCTTTTTATTGCATTTTTCATTGCCAAATCTCCATCGAGTACAACAGATACCGAAAGTCTTCCTTGCATAACTTCGACAAAAGTTTTCAACAATTACATATAGCTTTCTTGAGTTTCATTGCCAACAGTTGCACTATTAAAAATCACACTTTGATTGTGATTGTTTACTCATGAGAAAATAATTAAGGGTGTATTATACCTTATTTCCCAGTTTGTGGCATCAAAGACAAACACATAACTGAACGTTATGTACTCCATACAGTTGATGCCATCACACCAAAACAAACGTCAAATCATTTCATCCTTCTTGACAGTGTACCTTCAATACATCATATCATCCATAATACACACCCCCTTAAGAAATTCAAGTGCATCTTTTACATCAGACATGTTGCTTCCCCTGTCCCTGAATTGCTCATTATACATATATCTTCTTAAAAAACTCATATTTTCATTACCACCAACATGTGTAGCAAAATAACCATAATTGCATAATGTTGGAATGCCATATTTACTCATTGCTTTCATTTGGTATTTTTCATACTCATTCATCTTGATGTGTGCAGGTGGCATTTGCTCGTACTCGTCATCTAAAAATGAAAGGTTGCTGACATCATCAGGATAATTTATGTACCAGCATCCACTACGAAAATCAGCACGCACTTGAGACTTTGCTTCACAACCACACTTGTTGGTTTATGCCCTCTTTTCGTAGGCAAACCTTGTTTATTCTTTTCAACCTTGATATTTTCTCTAATATAAAGAAAAGTTTGTTGAACAATTTTGCATTTAATGTTCCCAACAACCCAACTATTTTTATTGGCGAAGCCATGTGAACAACCATACAAATTGTAGAATAAAAATGTGATTTCACGATGTGGAAAATGATACCTCATGATTTCTTCTGAATTGGTATCCTTAAAAATATTTTTCATTAAGCCAGTCAATCAATCAAGAGCATGTTCAACATCAAAATTGCATCCAAAGACCTCTTCTGATTAAATCAATCAAGAGCATGTTCAACATCAAAATTGCATTCAAAGGCTTCTTCTGATTAAGAATAATTATCCTCCGAACTAGAGCTACTTCTCATACCATGTACATTATAAATCAATCAAAAGAACTCAATAATGATACAAAATTAGTCGGATATTTAGGAAGACAACATACTAAGTAAATTCATTATACCTCAACATCACCATCGTTAATTTTAGAGAAGTGTCCTACCTTAAATATATCTAGAATTTCCTTTATGTCCATATTGTAGTTCCTAACACCGACAACTATGAACAAAAAATAGTGTTAGTTGCATATATTTTATCTAAAATATCACCTAACCATTACTCAATTTCATATGTTCAATGTCAACAACTTCATCGTTCTTATACTATGTTCAGTGTTCACTGCCAACTAAACATGATATAATTTTCGAATCGGGAAGACTATTCGAACACTAACTCTCAACAAACCTACAACTATTAATTATTCAAACTCTAAGGATGAAATAAACAAATATCACTAAACAGATCAAACAAATGCAATTAACTTATATCTCGCACAAACTAATTTTTCCACTTTAAATGTAAACATATCGATAGAACCAAATACCTGTCAAATTTCAAGCTTGGATCAATGACAAGGTTGAAGACAATCAACACAAGTTGTTTGCGATTCAAAGACTTGAATGGGTTAGGATGAAGAGGTTTAACTTCAAGAATGGTGAAGAGGTTCAAATTCATGGTTAGTGAAGATGTTCAAATTTTAAGCTTGGGTTTGTGACAAAGTTGAAGACAACCAACGCAGATTATTTACGGTTCAAGGACATTAATGTGTTAGGGATGAAGAGGTTCGACTCCAAGAGTTGTGAAGAGCTGCAGATTTATAAGTTGAAATTCAAGCTTATTGAAAAAGTTCAGGTTTACACATGGTGAGATTTAAACCTAGTGAATAAGATCAGATCCAAACTTAGGTGAATAGGTTTCACGTGTAAAAATGTAACTTTGACCAATGACTATTTTTGTTTTTGTGAATCAGGGGCATAACTGTCAATATAATGAAGGGTGTATGATGTGTTTTAATGAAAGTATAAGGTGATATTGAAAAGAAGAAAAAAACAGACACATTAATCCACCACATGTCCTTCATAAAGTGACTTCCCCATGGTGGAGAATTCTTTCCCTCTCCCACCCTAAATGCCAACTCAATACAAATATATGTAAAAACTTACCTTTCTTCGACAAAAAAGGATCAACAAACTTGACCAAACTTTCACATGCTCGGAAACTATTTCTATTTCCCAAGCTAAATGTTGCATCTGAAAAGTGTCTTACAAAATGATTTGAAAAGTAAATGAGATTGAATAGTGTTATACACCTACATATGAGAAGAAATACTTTGTAGATCACTTATTTGCAGGATTTACTCTTCAATTTTCTGGTCTGAGATTCAACATGTTCATAAATACCTTCAAACATATACATGAAATTATCTATTGGATTCTTCTTTTATTAATTTTGTTGTATATTAGACACAAATTTAGAATATATAGGATACACAAGACACTTAAAAAAAAAAATACAAGACACTAGTAGATTCCTTCAAACAAAAGACAATAGTAGATGTGCTGGAACATATGCATGTCCAATGGTGTGCTGGATCATAGCACAAAATGTGGTGATGTATTATTGTAGCATAATCATAGCAAATATAGCATAACTTATGCTATTGATTTATTTTTCATAATTAAAAAAAAAACAGTAGTAGATTCAAATCTCACCAATACGGTTAAAGAAAATGCAGCACGCAAAATTGACTTTCACACCCTTGTGTCTATGACTTGTACTCAGATCTACATCTGCATGTAATAATCTACTAAAAATTCATCCAAAAGTCATAACTGCCATCATTATACGCTACAGTTTTTCACTTCACAGCAAAGAACTAAAGGGTATTTCAGTCAATCCATTTTCAAACTTCAGTTACGAAAACTTCACACTCACAAAAGCAACCATCATCCACACTCTCTTACACTACACGATCAGATCCCGTAACAAACTCGTTCTTCAACGAGTCAACTCGCCGCCATTAACGAACCTCAGTCGAGCTTCATAACAAACTTGGGAATGGCTTCTTCGGAAGCCAATTCCCGTCTCAGCCACGTCATCGTCCCTGCTCTTGAGAAAATCCTCAAAAACGCTTCCTGGCGAAAACACGCCAAACTCGCTCATGAGTGTAAATCAGTCACCGAAACGCTCACCTCACCGAAGAATCTTCAATCTCCGAATTCCGATGCTATTGCCGATGAATCCGGTGAACCGGAAGTTTCGCTACCTGGACCGCTTCACGACGGAGGAGCGATCGAGTATTCTTTAGCTGAATCTGAAACGATTTTATCTCCTCTCATCAACGCGGCGAGCTCTGGTGTGTTGAAGATCGCCGATCCGGCTGTTGATGCGATTCAGAAGCTGATTGCTGTAGGTTACCTCCGCGGTGAAGCCGATGCTGCTGGTGAGTGTCCTGAATCAAAGTTTCTAGCGAGATTGATTGAATCGGTTTGCAAGTGTCATGACCTAGGTGATGATGCCATGGAGCTTCTGGTGTTGAAGACGCTTTTGTCTGCTGTAACTTCAATTTCGCTCAGAATTCACGGTGATTGTTTGCTTTTGATTGTGAGGACTTGTTATGATATCTATTTAGGTAGTAAGAATGTTGTGAATCAAACGACGGCAAAAGCGTCGTTGATTCAGATGTTAGTGATTGTTTTTAGAAGAATGGAGGCGGATTCTTCGACTGTTCCGATTCAGCCGATTGTGGTGGCGGAATTGATGGATCCAGTGGAGAAATCTGATGTTGATAGCTCTATGACAGTGTTTGTGCAAGGTTTTATAACAAAAATTATGCAGGATATAGATGGAGTTTTGCATCCCTCGGGTACGCCGAGTAAGGTTGCGGCGATGGCTCATGATGGTGCATTTCAGACTACTGCGACAGTGGAGACTACGAATCCGGCGGATTTGTTGGATTCGACTGATAAGGATATGTTGGATGCAAAGTATTGGGAGATTAGTATGTATAAGACGGCTTTGGAAGGGAGGAAAGGAGAGTTGGTGGATGGGGAGGTGGTGGAGGAGAGGGATGATGATTTGGAGATTCAGATTGGGAATAAGCTGAGGAGAGATGCTTTTTTGGTGTTTAGGGCACTTTGTAAATTGTCTATGAAGTCGCCGTCTAAGGAGGCCACTGCTGATCCGCAGTCAATGAGAGGAAAGATTGTGGCGTTGGAGTTGTTGAAAATTTTGTTAGAGAATGCTGGAGCTGTTTTCAGAACTAGTGAAAGGTAGAGTTTACCATGTGTTGATATACACTTTTTTCTCTCTTATTTTGCTGTATTTTTATTTAAGGGATTCAGTTCAAACTTTAAAGGAGTTAGCATCTTATATTAGTTAGGGTGGTGAGATATGTCTTGGTTTAGTTGTGGTGTTGGTGACTAGCTGTTATAGTTGAGTTAAATATGGTACTTGAAGCTCGTAAACATGACTACGTTATGTGGAATTTGTGCTATCATTACTTTCAAACTTCCAAGATGGTAATAGTAATACTAAGGAAATAGATCATCTTTCATAATAAAATACTTAATTGACATTGATATATAGGAAACAAAGCTGAATGGCCTTTCCATGCGAAGAATAGTGAATATCTGAGAGAGCACGGGAGAATGAATACTAGAAGACAGGTAGAGGCAGTATACTTGTAATTAAGAAGAATTTGTCTTGTGCTTTTACAGGTGCAATATGAGACATGTGAGTCTAGTTGCCTTTTGTCATGTTGATAAATATGGCACTTGCATCACTTATGTAGTAGATGTATAAGAGTTACAGACCAAATTATCGAAACACGTGCAACAAATTTTAATTGTAATAGATATTTTGGTGCTTTTTCATATTTTCAATGATTAGCACTAAGTTTTGGTTTTACAATCCTTTAGGCTCTTGAGCATAGTTTGTAGGCATTAACTTGGCTATGCAAGTTGGTGCGCCACCGGCAAGGTTTTCCTATTTCAAGACAATAAGAATTTCAACTGCATTTTATCAACATTGTTAAGATCACATATTGACCCAATACTCCCTATAATGGCTTCATTAGTCCATTTCCCTTGAGCTTAGTTTGGGTTGAGGTAGGCCTAGACCGTTCTCAATTCTAATGTGGAACTGTACTTGTGCCACACCTGATGTTGACATACCTCACGTGCTATTGTCCACATCTTACAAACCTTAAGGTAAAAAATTCTAGTCCTAGGACGAAGGGGACGTGTTAAAACCCCAAATTGGCTAGATAGATGACCAAAGTACTGCATATAGTGATTTTAGCAAGGTGTTTTTTCATATTTTCAATGATTAGTACTAAGTTTTGGTTTCCAATCCGATGATACACATAGTTTGTAGTCGTTAACTTGGCTTTGCAAGTTAGGTGCACCACTAGCAAGGTTTTCCTATTTCAAGACAAAAGAAGAAATTCAATTGCATTTTTTCAACATTGCTAAGATCACATACTGTCTGATAATATGGCCAAAGTACTCCCTAAAATGACTTTGTTAATCCTCTTCCCTTGAGCTAGGTTAAGGGCTGAGATAGGTCTATTCCATTCTCAATTTTAATGTGGATTTGAACCTATACCACACCAGATGTTGAAGTACATCACGGGCAATTGTCCGATCTTACAAATTTCTAGTCCTAGGCATCAGCGGGATGTGTTTAAATTCCAAGTTGGCTATATAGATGGCAATAGTGCTGCTTATAGTGCCTTGGCCAATCATCATCCTTGTCCATTCTTAATTTTAATAACAGTGAACTACTGTTTAGTTGTGTGTTGATGTACATCACAGGCAGTTGTCCGATCTCTCAAAGTTCTAGTCCCAGGCATGAGTGGGATGTGTTTTTTATTTTTTTGAAGAAGCCAAACTAGCCTACCAAAATTGGCACCAGGGAGAATCAAACTTGAGACCTTGGGAGGAGCACACTCCAAGGTCCCATGAGCGGGATGTGTTTAAATCCCAAGTTGGCTATATAGATGGCAATAGTGCTGCTTATAGTGCCTTGGCTAATCATCATCTCTGTCCATTCTTAATTTTAATAACATTGAACTACTTTTTTGTTCTGTAATGCTCACCCCGGCCCCCACCCACACGGCCACACCAACATCCATGAATTGCATATGATTATTATTGTTGTGCTTAAATACTATTATGTTTCTAATGGATAGACTGCTATTATGTTGTGATTTTTTGTTCTGTTAGTATTTTCCCTTTTAATTCATTACTGTATCATCTTATTTTTCTGCTTTTTAGGCACTACATGACACATTTTGCGTTTACTTTATAGTGATACTTTTCTGGATGAACAAGAACACTGATATTTGCATTGACTGGTAAAACAGGTTTTTGGGTGCCATCAAGCAGTACTTATGCCTATCATTGTTAAAGAACAGTGCTTCAACTCTTATGATCGTATTTCAGTTATCATGCTCTATCTTCATCAGTCTGGTATCAAGATTTAGAGCTGGGTTGAAAGCAGAAATTGGAGTATTTTTCCCAATGATTGTTCTCAGGGTTCTAGAAAATGTTGCTCAACCTAATTTTCAACAAAAGATGATTGTGCTTCGTTTTCTAGAGAAACTTTGTCTTGATTCACAGATATTGGTAGACATTTTTATCAACTATGATTGTGATGTCAATTCATCGAACATATTTGAGAGGTGTGCTATGGTTTATTTAATTTGTTAAGCTTTATGAATAATGTGTGCAACTTTACATTTATAGATGGATTTCCAATTTATTAGCATTTTATGTCCTTGCGTTGGTTTTTACACTATTCATGCTGGTTCGGGTGTGGTTGTCTTGACTATCATTGAATATAAACTATACTTTCTCTTTAAATATTTAATCATTATGTTCCTTCTAGGATGGTAAATGGACTTCTTAAAACCGCCCAAGGTGTCCCTCCTGGTGTAACAACCACAGTTTTGCCGCCTCAAGAGGCAACTCTAAAACTTGAAGCCATGAAATGTTTGGTTGCTGTTTTAAAATCAATGGGAGACTGGATGAACAAACAAATGCGCATTCCCGATCCTCATTCAGGCAAGAAAATTGAAGCAGTTGATAACGGCCATGAAGCTGGAGATTTTCCCATGGCAAATGGTAATGGAGAAGACACAGTTGAAGGATCAGATACTCATTCTGAACTATCCAATGAGGCGTCTGATGTTTCTAATATCGAGCAACGCCGGGCTTATAAGCTAGAACTTCAGGTAAGCAAATGCATAAATTTTGGAATAGCAATGCAGATCTCTGTTACTGCTTCAACCGTTCATCATCTATTAAGCTAATGCAAAGTTTATGGCAGGAAGGTATATCGCTCTTTAATAGGAAGCCAAAGAAAGGAATTGAGTTTCTCATCAATGCCCACAAAGTGGGTAACTCACCGGAAGATATTGCTGCTTTTCTTAAAGATGCATCTGGGTTGAACAAGACCTTGATTGGTGATTATCTTGGAGAAAGGGAAGAATTATCCTTGAAAGTAATGCATGCCTATGTGGATTCTTTTGACTTTCAAGGGATGGAGTTTGATGAGGCAATCAGGATGTTTCTTCAAGGCTTTAGACTACCTGGTGAAGCACAAAAAATTGATCGAATCATGGAAAAGTTTGCTGAACGTTATTGCAAATGTAATCCAAAAGTCTTTTCTAGTGCTGATACAGCATATGTCCTTGCTTATTCTGTGATATTGTTGAACACTGATGCGCACAATCCTATGGTGAAGAATAAGGTGTGCTCATTTAATTCTGAAAATTGATGCTCACATGATTATGATAGATGTGATGTGTTAGTTTCTCTTGGTTACTGAATTTTGCAGATGTCTCCTGAAGATTTCATAAAAAACAACCGTGGCATAGATGATGGAAAAGATATACCAGAGGAATACTTGAGGTCTTTGTTTGAGAGAATATCTAGAAACGAGATCAAAATGAAAGATGTTGATCTGGAACACCAACAAGTACAGGCAGTGAATCCCAACAGACTGTTAGGCTTGGATAGTATATTGAATATTGTGGTCCGTAAGCGTGGGGAGGACAGTCATATGGGGACCAGTGATGATCTAATCCGTCGTATGCAAGAAGAATTCAGAGAAAAAGCTCGCAAAACTGAGTATGTTTTCCAGTACTTTCTGATGATAATATTTTTGTCTAAATTTTATTCTTAGTTCATATATAAACCTTATTCTGTTTTTGACACGAAATACCTTCTGTTGCCACTTGCCACCTTTCGTTTACGTTCAACCCGTTTATCGGTCCTACCACATTTACGAGTACTTACATGTTGCTTTTCACCGTTAATGTCAGTTGGACATTCAATATATCAATCCAAAGCATCCACAGTGGTCTTCTTTTTATGTCATTTTTTTTATAACTTTAATGCCAATCAGATCACGTATTTGGAATTTTAATTTATTTTTCTTTTATAGAAATTTATCCTATTTCAATATCTTGAGAAAAATGTTCCTCTCTCATAGAACATGCATAAATATGATATTTATTTGCTTAAATTTGTAGGTCAGTCTATTATGCAGCAACTGATGTAGTAATCCTTAGATTCATGATCGAGGTGTGTTGGGCACCGATGTTAGCTGCTTTTAGTGTCCCTCTTGACCAAAGTGATGATGAAATTGTAATTGCTCTGTGTCTTGAAGGCTTCCGCTATGCTATTCATGTTACATCTGTGATGTCAATGAAAACACATCGGGATGCTTTTGTGACTTCATTAGCCAAATTTACCTCCCTGCATTCTCCTGCTGATATTAAGCAGAAAAATGTAGATGCAATCAAGGTTGGTAGATTTATATTTATTCCTTGCAGCTTGTGGACATCATAATTAGCTGAAGTCATTATCAATTAGTAATTCTTATTGTTACGCTTTGCTATCCTGACAGTGTTAGTGTGACTTAGTGTTTCCCTTTCATCACTGCGCTATCGTTTCTATTGTATTTGTTGCTTCCATTCCTTGATATCTTTCATGATACAAGTCCTTTTTTTGTTCTTAAATGGATGTTTTCTATCTGTTTCATTATTTTCATTGTATAAAAGTTTTTTTTTTTGTTACATGTTTAAAGATATACTTCATGATTGTATTTTGGGACATAAAAAACCTAAAGTTGCCATCTTCAACCTTCAGAGTTTATTTGGATGATTAGTACCAAAGAAGGGGATAAATAGGATAGGAAGATACAACCTCTCATTTCACCTCAAATTTTCTTATTTTGCTCCGCTTCAAGTTGAAGAGTAATTAAGAGTTTTAGTTTTGCTATCACCTTCCCCTTCAATAGTCTAAGCATGGTGAAGAATTTTGCTCTCTCTCTCTCTCTCTCTCTCTCTCTCACACACACACACACACACATCAAAGCACAATAGAAGTAGCAACTAGTAATGGGTAATGAATTTTGCTCGATGATTCCATCCCATCTAAAGCTGAATTCCTTGCAATTAATTTCTTCACTACATATATAAAAATAAAATGTCGCCATCCTTTCTATTTGAGTTCAATCAAAACACAGCTTTGCAAAATCAATGGACATGTTTTTGTGAAAAAATTTCCGCCTTTGCTTAAAATCATTTTTAGGAGAGCAATATTTGAAGATATGGTACACTTAATTGTCATGTGTAGGAATAGGATGCATTATACAATATCTGAAAACCAATCTTAAACTCTTGTGGTTGTGGATTTGACTTTGGATTTTCCTTCTGAATTGTTGATAGGCGATAGTTACTATTGCTGATGAGGATGGGAATTACCTACAAGAAGCTTGGGAGCATATTTTGACCTGTGTTTCCCGATTTGAGCATCTACATCTTCTCGGAGAGGGGGCTCCACCAGATGCCACATTCTTTGCTTTTCCTCAGAATGATTCTGAAAAAGTAAAGCAAACTAAAACAACTATTCTTCCGGTTTTGAAGAAGAAGGGACCTGGGAGGATGCAGTATGCAGCTACCACATTGATGCGTGGTTCATATGATAGTGCTGGAATTGGCAGTAATGCTGCTGGAGCTATCACATCAGAACAGGTGAACAGTCTAGTTTCTAACTTGAATATGTTGGAACAAGTTGGAAGCTCAGAAATGAATCGCATATTCACACGGAGTCAAAAGTTGAATAGTGAGGCCATAATAGACTTTGTTAAGGCGTTATGCAAGGTCTCCATGGAGGAACTGAGATCACCATCTGATCCGCGGGTTTTCAGCCTTACAAAGATAGTGGAGATTGCGTATGTACTATCTTTCCTACTACTTAATGCATGCTACGTCCCTGCTCTCTGAACTTTATTCTCTTTTTTTGGGTCTCAATGTTTGGGTTGGGGAATATGATTTTCAACAACAAATCGAATATGATTTTTGGAAACTTGATCTCATTAGAAGTGACTTTGTGGCTTTAATTGCTTGCTATAATTTATTGCCTCTTTTAAATCCCCATCTATTGCAAAACAAATTGTAGGTTGGAAAAATTTGTCATTTTCTTGTAACATGAGGTTTTGCATGTGAAAGACCTTTTTTTGGATAACAATTTGTAAGTTTTTTTTTTTTTTTTTAACGAGGAAAACTTACAAGTTTCACCAAAGATGAAGTTGAGAAGGTGCTATTGATCTGAAAAAAAGTCAGAACAGCATTAAACCTTATCTTATGATTTTGTGGTTCATGATTGGTTAATGAATTGAAGTTTATTTACTGCTGTCAAAGTTATATTGTTTGATTTTGACACTATTATTCTGTAACAGGCACTATAATATGAACCGTATCCGGCTTGTGTGGTCAAGCATCTGGCACGTTCTTTCAGATTTCTTTGTAACCATTGGTTGTTCAGGAAATCTTTCGATTGCAATTTTTGCTATGGACTCCTTGCGCCAATTGTCAATGAAATTTCTTGAGCGGGAAGAGTTGGCTAACTATAATTTCCAAAATGAATTTATGAAGCCTTTTGTGATTGTTATGAGAAAGAGTAGTGCTGTTGAAATTAGAGAGCTTATTATCAGATGTGTCTCTCAAATGGTTTTATCTCGTGTCAACAATGTTAAATCAGGATGGAAGAGCATGTTCATGGTACGTCTATTCAATTTAGTTATCTGTAGAGAGCTCCAATTCTCACAGATGATGTTTTTGTTAAGTTTATCCGGTGAAGAAAATATTTAATTTTTTCTTTAACTCATTGCTTGTGGACTTGATTTCAGGTATTTACAACAGCGGCATATGATGACCACAAAAACATTGTACTCTTGGCTTTTGAAATTATTGAGAAGATTATTCGAGATTACTTTCCATACATCACTGAGACTGAAACTACCACCTTTACAGATTGTGTCAATTGTCTAATTGCATTCACCAATAGTAGATTTAACAAAGAGATTAGCCTAAATGCCATCACTTTTCTTCGATTCTGTGCAACAAAACTAGCTGAAGGAGACCTTGGCTCTTCGGCAAGGAATAAAGGAAAGGAAACTTCTGGAAAGATTTCCACAGCTTCACCTCGAACTGGAAAAGAGGGGAGACAAGATAATGGAGAGGTGACGGACAAGGACGATCATCTCTATTTCTGGTTTCCTTTATTGGCTGGTAAGGACTTTTTTTAAGTTTGTCTAGCGATGAATTAGAGCAAAAATAGTTGGCTTTGTTTCATAACTTCCTCAAAATATTAGTACTTTGGCAGCGTTTTGAAAATCAGACAGGATATCGAACTGGCTTGACTATCGAATTATGGTTTAATTAGGTCAACCGGTTCGACCACAGTTGAACTAGCTAATAAATAAGAAAATAAAAAGTATTACAAAAGTAAAAAATAAAAAATAAAGCAGCATAAAAACTGGTTGAGCAGGGGTTCAACCAATTCAACCTCGGTTTAATTCGGTTTGATTAGATTGTGATTCCCCTGAGGTTGAACCCATCAGTGAATTAGCTAGTTCCAATGTCAATTGGTTGAACGGGCCGGTTCGGTCAGGTTTTTAAGACATTAATTATTGCTATCCAGTATCCGTCACCCTTGTTTCTAGTTGTAGGAAGCTTAGCTAGTTTCATCTGTGCTCAGTCATTGTCTTTTTTGTGCAGGTTTGTCTGAGCTTAGCTTTGACCCAAGGTCTGAGATAAGACAGAGTGCTTTGCAAGTCCTCTTTGAAACCTTACGCAACCATGGCCACCTCTTTTCACTGCCGTTATGGGAAAGAGTATTCGAATCAGTCCTATTCCCGATTTTCGATTATGTTCGTCATGCTATTGATCCTTCAGGGAATACCTCCCAGGTCAGTGAAGTGGAGCCTGATGGCGAGCTTGATCAAGATGCTTGGCTCTATGAAACATGCACGTTAGCCCTCCAATTGGTTGTAGATCTTTTTATCAACTTCTACAGCACTGTTAATCCACTTTTAAAAAAGGTGCTGATGCTCCTTATAAGCTTTATAAAGCGTCCTCATCAAAGCCTGGCCGGCATTGGTATTGCTGCATTTGTTCGTTTGATGAGTAATGCTGGGGAGCTGTTTTCGGATGATAAGTGGTTGGAAGTGGTTTTGTCACTAAAGGATGCAGCAAATGCAACACTCCCCGACTTTTCATTCCTCGATGGTGGAGACTTTGTGACTAAGAATGATCAACATACTTCAAAAGCTGAAGATGACAGCGATCCTGCGGAGTCTAGCTCACATGATAATGCAGAAAGCCCGAGGACTGACCGTCTTTATGCTTATTTATCTGATGCAAAATGTCGGGCAGCTGTTCAGCTTTTATTGATTCAGGTAGTTTTTTTTCGTTCTGTTCCTCCATACCAAAAAAGAGTATCATAGAAACAAAACAAGAACTTATAACAGATGTTTTGCTTAAAATATCTTTTATTAGCATTTTTATGGAAATTTCATTGCAAATATCTTAGTCTTCATATCACTATTTTAGTTATGGTCTTACTCTTAGAAATGTGCATTAACAGGGAGGAAAGATATTTTTCAATCAGTTTATTTTTTTTTCATATTGTGCAGTTACATGTGCCATAGAAATAGAATACATATGTATTTGTTTTTCTAAAAAAGTAACTTTAACTCTTACTGAAATTGACAGGCTGTGATGGAGATTTACAACATATACCGAACTCAACTTTCAGCAAAAGCCATGCTAGTCCTCTTTGATGCTATGCGTAATGTGGCATCACATGCTCACAAGATTAACAGCAATACTATTTTACGCTCAAAGTTACAAGAGTTTGGGTCTATGACCCAAATGCAAGACCCTCCACTGTTAAGACTTGAGAATGAGTCCTATCAAATATGCATCACATTTTTACAGAACCTCATTGTGGACAGACCACCAAGCTATGAAGAGGTCGAGGTTGAGACTCATCTAGTTCAGCTTTGCCAGGAGGTCTTAGGGTTTTATATTGAAGTAGCAGGCTCTGGACAAGTATCTGAATCTTCTCATGGTAGACAGCAACATTGGTTAATTCCTCTAGGCTCTGGGAAGCGAAGAGAATTAGCTGCACGTGCACCACTCATTGTGACCACTCTTCAGACTATTAGTAATTTGGGAGATATTTCTTTTGAGAAGAATCTGGTGCACTTTTTCCCTCTTCTCTCAAGTTTGATAAGTTGTGAACATGGATCGACTGAGGTCCAGGTTGCTCTCAGTGATATGCTTAGTTTATCGGTTGGTCCTCTTTTACTACGGTCATGTTGATCACTTTAGTAAGATTGGCCCTGCTTTTCGAGATGCAGGATATTTTTGTGTAGATCCTTTTGTTCATATTTTCTTTCTCACCCTCGCCTTTGATCACGTGACAGAAATAGAGTTTGATAGTGTACTCAAAATTAGTTGCGATTATGTTTAGATACACCTTTCAATTTCTGCAATTTAGAAGCCTAGCTTTTCTAATCAGAATTGATATGTATTACCAAGAGGTATAATGTTGTATCCTTAATTTCTCTCCAATTTTAAAAGAATGAGTTTCCTATCACCTCTTGCATTTCCCTGTTTTGTTTTAAGTTTGATAATTTTCTTGGTGTATATTACTGGTGATTAAATTTCCTTGCTGTGGTGCAAGGAATGATTTGTGTTGCTGAGGTTGCTATTTTCAATAGAATTGAGTTTGTTAATAATGATTAGTAAGACAAATAAATTACTTTTACCCAAATTCACTCAAGTAAAGGTTCAAATCTATATTACTTGTTGCAAACAAGTTCTCCAATAAGATGTAAGTCTATTTTTATCACAAGATCCAAATACAAATCATCAATCTAGTTGCAGTCCTGCGGAACTAACATAATATAGAGAACATTAAACAAATTAAGCAGTTGTCACTTGTCACTTGTCTAAGCCTGACTTCATCTGAAACGAAAGTGAAATTTGCCGGCATTTTTTATTAGTGTGATTTTTATGACTTTTCAACAACGCACCAAACAAGACCTAATCAAACTAAAAAAGAACCAGTCCAAAACTTAACCATTTTTCTAGTGCATGTGTTTTGTGAACAGAATTTCAGGTTCCTCTATAAAGTGTACAAAAATACCTCATGCTGTATAAAAGAAAGGGTTAAATAGTTGGAGTTGCTCCCGTTGAAGACTTCATGAAGCTAAACATGTTAGCCTCAAACTGATATCTTTTCTTTTAATGAGTGCATCTACCATAAGTAACCAACTTTACAACACTTCTATATGTATACCCTTTTTTATCTAGAAATGTTAGTATATTAGTTGTTATATTAGTATTTTCTCGTTCACCAGATTTCCAACTCCACTGTTATAACTCTTTCGATTACTTTGATCCTTAGTTCAAACTAGTTAACAGTTATGTTAGGACTTTTTGGGACTTGCTTCCCCTTTCTTAACAAAAAGGCCAAATTCCTCTTCAATCAACCAAGAAGCATGAACATTATAAGAGAACCTAACACAAAATTCTCTTCTTTTGTTGATATGGAGATGTCTAATCAGTTCAAACAAGTTTTCAAGCTGATTGACACTAATGGAGATGGCAAGATATCAACCAGTGAGCTAAGTGAGTTACTTTTATGTTTGGGATGCAAAGATAGCACAGCTGCTAAAGAAGCTGAAGGTATGGTAAATGTGTTGGATTCAAATGGAGATGGGTTTATAGATTTGGAGGAATTCATGGTTGTTATGGATGACAAAGAAGGCAAGTTTGGCTGTGCCAATGACAAGGACAAAAATGAGTATCTCATGGATGCTTTTCATGTCTTTGACACTGATAAGAATGGTTTAATTTCAGCTAAGGAACTTAAGAGAGTTCTCATAAATTTAGGATTTGATCATTGTAGTATTGGAGAATGCAAGCGTATGATCAAAGGGGTTGATAAGAATGGAGATGGGTTTGTAGATTATGAAGAATTTCGGTCTATGATGAAATCAGGACAAGATTAGTCGAGTAATTTTGTTTGAGAAATAAAAATATGATAGGAATTAGGATAGTGTAGTATTGTCCCTATTGGATAGTCTACTCTCCGATTATAATATATCGTAGGGTTAATTATGTTTTTGATCCCTATAAATATGTTAAATTTTCGTTTTAGTCCCTATAAAAAATTTCTTTCACTTTTAGTCCCTATAAACTTTTCAATCACTATTTTTGGTCCCTATTTTTAAGTTAATTTTTGTATTTTTTAATGAAATTGTGCAGAAATGTGTGGAATATTGTAAAACATTTTCTCAAGAAAAATTATAATTTTTTAACAAAACACAAATTAAATATGAATATTTAACTCTCAAAAATATTAAAATTCATATTAAATTCATGTCTTGATAAAAAAATTCTAAATTTTTTTTGGAGAGATTCTTATAATATTTTGAATTTTTCTGCAAAATTTTATTCAAAAATATGAATTTTACATGTGAGTTTACTTTAAAGGAGGGACCAAAAGTGAAGATGTAAAATTTTTGAGGGACTAAATATTAAAGAAATTTTTTAGAGGGACTAAAACGAAAATTTAACATACTTATAGGGACCAAAAACATAATTAACCCTATATTGTAATATTCAAAGAAGAGATCAAACATCACAATTTAATTGTCTATACCAAACATTTTGGATTGAGGGTTTAGGAGGGAAAGGGATGGGAGAATTTAATTTTTGTTTTTAAATTACGGATTATATAACATGTTTTTTCTAAAACAAATTAAGTGTGATTGAAGTATTATATAATCGTTTATCATGTTAATATGTTAATTTTTTATAAAACATTTCACAGTGTCCGTAATTTAAAAATGAAAAGTAAATATTCCCCTCCTAAACCCTCAATCCAAACATACCCTTAGAAAGAAGTCTAATTTCAGGAGCATGCGAAGAATATTAGTAATGAAATTGAAGAGAAGTGTTTGAAGGAGCAAAGAAGAACAAGAGAATAATTCGATGAAAAAAAAATACTGGAAGAAAAAGAGAGTCCATGGAATAAGTCAATTATGAAAGATTGTGATAAATTTTCTCTTCGATAATGAAGCATTAATCTAAAAAAGAAATAATGTGGGCAAAAGAGAAATATAATTTAATTATAAATATTAATTTAGTATTGATCATTTGATTGGTGAGATGAAAATTTTCTTCTTAATTACGATTATTTCTTGGGATATTAACTTTGCAAATGTAATTCTTCGCTACAATGATGTTCCTTTCCATTCATAATTTTAAGGACACGTCATCAGCTTCTATATCACTAACTTTTTTCACTGGTAACATTTTGTACAACGTGAGAAACCCCGCGAGAGAGAAATTTCAAAATTAGCTGAAAACTGTTCCTTCTCTTCAATCTCATTCAAAACCCTAATTCCCCAAACAATGGAAGCTCTCTACAAAAAACTCTACTCCAAATACACCACTCTCAAGGTTATTTCCCTCTCTCTCTCTCTCTCTTCTTCGTTTTCAACTATTTTGTTTACTCACTCACCTATTTATTCTCGCAGACTAACAAACTCTCTCAATTCGAAGATGTTAACAAGGAACAAGAACTCAAATTCCTCAAATTCGTCTCTGGTACTATTCTACATTTTTCATTTTACACTCTTGTTTTGTGTTTTTTTGTCATTATTTAAGTTAATTTAATCACTAATAGTTATTTAGGAAGCGTAATTGTGTGAATTAATTTGTGTTACAGCTGCGGAAGAAGTGATAGATCACTTGAGGACTGAAAATGATAAGCTTCTTGGACAAATCAATGATTTGGGTAATGAATTGACTTCAGTTAGGTATGTATTATTCTACATTCTACCCCCTTTTTTATTTTGTAGATTTTTATGGATTTTAATTGAAAAAAGGGTTTTTGAAATATTTATATGAACAATGGCATTTTGGGTATTATCATTCAATTTTGGCCTGGTGGTGTAAGATTTGGGACATACGAGTGTGTTCCTCTTCTAGTATATGGTGGGATTGGCCCCCCGGATTAGGATGTCTTTGGAGCGGATAGTTAATTTCCAAAACAAAAAAAAAACTTTAAATAGATTTGGGCTCTGTTTGGTAAAAAAATAGTCCTTATAGCAGATGAGCTTATAGGTGATAGCATTTGTAGTGTTAGGTAAAATTAGCGGTTGAAGTAGCTTATTAATATGAAATGACATACAAAAAAAAGTGCATTTAATTAAAAAGAAAAATCAATTAAGATTGCAGGGGTAAAATAGAGATAAAAAAGTGACAAGCTATAAGCTTTAAGCTACTTGAATTAGCTTATCAAAAACCGCTATAAGCTCGTGTAAAAATGACAGTTACCAAAGAAGTCTTTTATATTCATACGAGCTTATAAGCTATAAGCCCTAAGCTCAATATTATGTCTTACCAAACAGGAACTTGTTGTAACTAATTTTTGTTTTGTTTATTTGTGGCGGTGGATGTCGTGCATGTGTGTGTTGGACTATGGAAGATTTAAATTTTTTTTTCTCATCCAGGGTTGCCAAAGACAATGAACTGGTTGAACATCAAAGGCTTTTATTGGAGGAAAAGAAGAAGAGTGAGACTCTCAATCTTTTTTTGTGGTTGTTGAAAATATCTGCTAAATAATATCATCATAGTACAGATGTTGATGAAAGATTGTTTGTTAGACCTGGAAATAGTACTTACAAGATCTTAGTTTATTGGCATGGTGACCACGGGATGTTATCTGATATCTTTCATAATAATCGAAACTTATTATCGTTATGATCACATGTTTTTATTTTTATTTTTATTTTTATGTTTGAATGATTTGGGATGAGTTAGGTTGAAAGCCCACCTTCTGATGGTATCAAAGCTCCTTCTATATCTTTAGGTCACCCGTTAATGAGGCATCTGTTGCAAAACCCACATTGACTAGTTATATGGCCCAAATAGTAATTATAAATCGGCGGGTAACCCTCATCCCAAAGCCAGCTTTATGGGTTGAGTTAGGTCTAAAGACCAAATTCGAAGGTCGTAAGTTATCAACTTAAGAAATGTGCTTGGTAAATAAAACCAGATTTTTCTATTCAACGAGATATTCATGGTTCTTTAAAGTTACTAAGTGATTTACTTATCCATCCCAAAAAGCAAATTAAAAATAAGTTATTATCTTTCATGTGTTTCTTGACTTGCAGAATCTAATGTAACTATAGTTTTTCAGTTTGTTGCTTTGAGTCTGAAATTGTTTTAGTTAGTTCTCATATTTTGGGTTTTTGGGTTAAGTCCTTATTATCATCAGAACTTCTGTAGGGATCTTTCTTCTAGGTCAGAATTTGATCATGTTCAATTGTGTTATGATTTGTGAATTTAGGTTTGCAGTGTTTTTCTGTGTTCTTGACTCCTTGTCCTTAAATTTATTCCTTTATAACATTTTTTTTTTACTGAGGATTTGGTTGTCCACATTTGGCAGATGAAGCTCTTTTTGAAGAAGTTGAGAAGTTGCAAAAGCTTCTGAAGGAAGGAACTTCCGGTGATCTAAGTAACAGTAGAAGGGTCGTGAACAATGCCTCCAATAACTCATCTATAAGAATGACAAGAAAACGTACGAGGCAGGAACAAGATGCATTGAACATAGAAGAGAGATTTATACCATCTGAAAATGATGGTAATTCTGTGGATAGAGAGTCAACACGAGGCTTTATACAGGAGAATGCTTCCAATAAGGTGAGGAATTAGAAATCGGAATATATTTGCATGTGTTCATTTATATATGAATATGAATTTTAATTATAATTATGCATGGACGTTTCATTTTATTATTTTGATGGATACATTGAGCACCTTAATATGATCGCATTTTGTTGTGAAAAGCGGCAGGAGTGCTCTACTTCTAAGGCTAATGATCAATCAGGTTGGTGTTAGTAATTAGTATTCACGCATCTTTACATGTGAATTGTTTCAATGGGGTTTTAGCAATATTTTTATTTATCCTTCATTGTGTTTTACAGGCGTTGATACACAAGAAAGTGATCGTCAAAACTGGCTTGTTCATGCTCTTTTTGAGTATACATTGGACATGAAATTATCCACTGACTGTCAAACTGGACGATTATGTCTTTCTGCAATGCATCAATCAAGTGGTAATTCATACTTTTGGCTTATAAACTATTTTTCTGTGTTGTTTTAATCTGGTTATGTTGGGAAGATTCTATTTTATTTATCGAATATTACTTTGTTAATAAATGGAGTTTTTACAAAATGTTTCCACAAAATCTGCTTTAATTCAACATTATCCTGGTTAATGGTGCAATAGGATGTCAGTGCACCGTATCTTTCAGTACTGAAATGCATATAATTGTAATTATAGGAATTTAGACGCTCTAGTAAGGTTACATTAATGGGCAATGAGATGTTTAAAATTTAAAGAATTTAGAAATAAGGGTTGACATTGTGTTAAGAAGACTAAGTACTTTAATTAGCTTGAGTGCTAGCTTAAGAGCAATTACTATCAAATATCAAACTGTGACATCTGTTGAATGATATTTATTCCCTAATTTTAAAATTCTTCAAATATGGTTCAATCTAATCTCAGAATTGTAAAACACGCTCTTTAAATAAGGGTTTGAGGGATATTGTGGGTGATATATTGATGCAAGAGAAGTGGCAAATGGCAATGGCTAGCAATAACCAGGTTATCATTGAACTTCATTTGAAAGCAGTTAAAATTAACAGGACCATAACTTGGCAATTGAAATTGGAAAGACCAACACCATGTAATATCAGTTGTAATAGTATGCTCAAGCATGACTGGTGTGAGAACACAAGGTGGTGCCACAAGATTTTCTTACTACTATAGGGCTGCTCTAGAATCAACCGAGTCCATCTCTTTAACTCGATCTTCATATTGATTAGCCACTGTCATTATGTATGCTATTTGTAAATAATATGGTTTATTTGTACTAGAGATTCAAAAGATTCAAAAGGATAAATAGATGATAAGCTAAAGATTTGAAGACAAGTTCGAAAGCTTGTGATTTTTCATTGAACAGGAGTAAAAAAGGAGTATATGTATTGTAAGTTTAGTAGGAACTAGGAAGTATACTAATTCTTGCGTAGAGTTGAATTGGCGACCATTTTATAGATCTTGTGGTTTATATATCGGACCCATCATACAAATTATTTGGGAAATAGAAACTATAGGATTCAAGTGGGATGGATGAAATCAACTGGTGCTTTGGATGAGAAAAGCACCAGTCGTATTTAAGGGAAAATTTTATTGCGGGACTGCTAGACTTGCAATCTGCAATGTTGTATAAGAATGAATGTGTAGTGGTAGAGGGTCAACTGAAAATAAAGCTCAATATTGAAAATACAAGAAAACTACAAGGATGAGTGAATGTGCATTACCCGATATGATTAGGAATGAAATGGGTTTGAGATGAAATTTGGTTAAACCCTATTTTGGAAAAGATGGTGGAATATTGCCCTATGTAGTTTGAGCATGTGTGGAGGAGACTTTGCGGAGCCTCATTTGCAGAATAAATAGGATGAAGGGTAAACTGCCATAGGTAAAAGGAGACCTAAACATACTGTAGACCAAACCATGAATAAAGGACTTAGATTTAAATGGTTTTCCTATGTATGGTTTTCAATAGGACATTTTGACGGTTTGGTCTATGTAGCCAACTCCAGCTATTGAGAAATAGCTTTTCGTTGTTTTCATTGCTGGTAGAAATGCAATTGCAAAATCATTATGCCTCTGCACTAATGATTGCAGCCAGTTGGGTTGAACCTTCAACCAAACCCAATCAAGGATACATCTCTCCTCTTTTTGTCTGCATATATCTTCATTCTGCCTTGCACATCTTCCAAATTCCCGTTCATCCAATATTTCATCCTCTTATTTTCCTGTCTCTTTTTTCTCTTTAAACAAATGGTTTTTGCATGGGAGACTAAACAAAAATTTCAATTGTATGTTTTATATGCTTTGATCATGTAAAAACCAGTCAACTGGTGTATCATTTTTGGTTTTAAACTTTGAAAAGTTTGTTTTTTCTATTCAGTTCAGCAGTCCATCAGGTGTTAGCTCAGTGGTAAAAGTATAACATTATAACCTCAACTGATGGAATTTAAATCCCCCCGGGGGGTTGTTAGTCATTAGTTTCACTTTAACTAATAATATCCCTCTTTCCCCATTTTTTTTAAAAATTCAGTTCAGTAAACAATTCATGGACAGTAAGCTAACTAGATTCTTGTTTGATTTGGAGGGCCTTCGCTGCTACATTTTATTATTATAAGTGCTTGGCTAAAATGTTTCTCTTATTGATGATAGGTTACTCCTTCAGTATATCATGGATTAGCAGAGCCCCTGGAGAAGAAGCAGAACTGCTATACCATGTTCTATCTCTAGGCACACTTGAAAGATTAGCACCAGAATGGATGAGGGAAGACATCATGTTCAGTCCAACCATGTGCCCCATATTCTTTGAAAGGGTGACGCGTGTTATCAATTTGAAACACTGAAGTTTCTCTTTTCGTAGCTTTGAATTTTCATCAGTTTACCCACCACCTTTTGGATATGGCTTTGTTGTACATATTTTCTTCCACTTCAATTATTTGGAGGATTGATGAGAAACTAGAAATGAAACTTGAGGCTCAAACGTAAAAATGACGTCACCTAATTAATTTGATTAACGAAGATGCTTCGAGTCCAAATTGAAGTGGACACATTGGGAGGCGCAAGTAAAGATGCAAGAAGCATTCATGGACTGCATCTAATCAAGAAGACTACGTTTTATCTATTTTATTAGTATCAGTTTTCGTACTATTTTTAGACTGAATTTTTAGGTGACCTTTTGTGTTCCAGCCTTACTTATTGTTGTCAATCAGTACTCAAAGTCATTTTAGTGTGTAGTGAGAATTTATTTCCTAGTTTGAGGTTATTTTCTATGTAAATGCACTTATCAATGCTATTGGTAAATACATGGTAGTGAGAAGTGATTACTTCTACCTTCCAAGCTTAGCCTATAAATATCAATGTAAGACTTCACTTTTATTCAGCCAATGGAAGAGTTTTATGCAATTTGGATTTTGGAGAGCTTGGTGCCTCGTGTATCTTGTTGAAGACCGCTTGCTTGTCACTTTTCCTTTTTTTCTTTCTTTCTTAGAATTGTGTAGTGCCTTACTTTTCCTCGTCTTCTACGGTTCTGCCGTTTCTACCTTTTAAATTTGAGATACTTTATCGTGTGAGATGTTGCATATTATTTCTTTTAAATTCTAAACTACTCATATAGTTTTCACTCATGCTCATGTTCTTTTTCAATTGCAGTTGTTTCCTCAACATAGATCCTAAACTTTATATGTTCAATTCTAGGATTTTATTAAGGATGATTTCCAAAATGATATTCAATTCGTGTATCAAATTACCTACTGTTTGAATTGTGATTTAAATTTTATTATAGGGTGTAAGATACATGATCAATAAAAATACATTTTTAAATTAAAGCAAGCAATAGTAAAAATATAAGTTGAATATGTGTATTTAATTCGGCATGAACTCGGTATATCTTCCTTCAAAAGAAAATGAGCTCGGCATAGCCAGCCACTTTTATTGTCATTTGACTTGTGACTACTCTTGATTTATTTCAAGGTTATATATAACTTTATGCCAAAAACACTTTCTTTTTGTGCCCTTCGGAGTATATTTCTTAGACAGAAACAAAAAAAATCCTTCTAGTTTACTTTGCGACACATGTATTTTTAGAAACAAGGTGGAAAAGGCTATCAATTAAATGACTAGAATTCAAAATTCATATCTATCATCAAAAGACTGCCGAGTGCATTAGAATATTTCAGAATATAAATATCTCAACCAAAACAAACTTCCCCAATAAATCACTCCCAATGTTATAAAAGTGTTCAGAAGTGCATTAATTATAAGATTCAGACAAACAGCTCACATGCTTTACCAAATGAAATCGTGTGTTAGATACCAAGATCACTTCAATAGGGGAATTGAAATTGAATCTCTTATAACAGGTCAAATCTTTAAACGAATCTAGTTATCTTCTGAGATTAGTCTCCTTAGTTACATTACAATAATTTGGTCTACCAAATTATAAAACTCCAATACTTTGACAAATCAAAACAATTACTTTCTTGCATTGGCGTCTAAAAAATATGATAATTTGCATTACTTACACAAATCAATAATAAAATACAACAGAAGGCAGTTCCATATCATTTGAGCTTTTCAAAATTTGACTAACCCACTTTTACCATGACATATATATTCCCACCTCCCCCCACCCAAAATCCCACATCTCTCTTCAACTACTTCCCCTCCTCTCTAACTTACATACTTACATTCTAGGTCAGTGATGGCTAGATATCACGAAAGAACTTGCTAAATCCCTGCTTCTCTTGATTTAAATAAAAATAGCAAAGGTTTGCAGCAACTACCCTCAAATGCCACTCAAAATAATCTGAACTGAAGTACCAGTAGATTGGTCTCACAAGCTGTAGGACAGGAACTAATATGCAATACCAGGTAGACTTGTACTCAATATTCTACACGTAATCGCCGCAATTCAGATTTGAATGGTGCGATAGAACTGAGAGTCCTATGAGCAAGACTCCTTATATCCTCTCGTGAACAATCCCTTGAAATCCTGACAAGTTCCCAAAGAGCACCTCCACTAATCATGTCTTTGGCATTTGCTTCTGCAATATGTACAGCCTCAGTTGCTTTAAGTTTTATAATATGTAGTTGCAAAAAATGAAAAAACGATAAGAAATCATATTACCATGCTGTGCCAAGTGGCAGAGTGCAAGCTCAATGTGACGCCTAATTGGTGCAGCTTCATTATTAGCATTTTGTACTATCCACGGAAGTGCACCATCTTCTATCAATATAGACCTGCCAGTTTTTACCCCTGAGAGTGAAAAATATAATAGTAAGAGCAACTCCATAGCTTTGTCCTCAAATACCAAGAACACATACTGTTGAGAACCGTTCGGAAGTTCTTATTTGAAATTACCATTTAAGTAAAATATGGTCTATATTCTTAATTGTGACATGAGTTGGGTTGACCCACTTAAATTTATATATGAACCAAAAATTAGTTGTGGTCTAAAGCTCTAAATTAAACCTCTTTATTTCGTCACTTTCTCTTTAGTGCTAGAAATATTCAGTTTCTTTCTTGAAAGTGTAGTGGGGTGGGCAAAAATGACGTCGGTGGCTTGCCAAGAAACGTGAATTTTACCTTAGTTATTGGATGACTCACATTTTGGTTACAGTTTCTAGTAACAACTTTATACATTTTACACAACATTTTCATGTTGAGAATGAGGAAGAAAGTAGACCTTGATTAGAAGCCCGAGACTCGCATTTTGCAAAATTGGCGATTCCTCGTGCAACTTGGGATAGAACGTCTGGATGTCCACATCTTACTATTCCTAGTAATGCCTTGATACCTCCCTGAGATCTCAGAGTCATCAATATTTTATCTGGATGAGAACGCAAAGACAACATTATGAATAAACTTACAAAAGATGTCTAGTGATGGTCATATAAAGATAATGGTGATTTTAAATGTAAAATCTACAAGTAAAAAACCATTTTCAAATACAACTTCATGACAGAAAAACTAAATGAAGAACATTGACAATGAAGCTTGCAAATAAGTTTCATATAATATGGCGACTTCACCCAAAACATTTCATAGAGAAAGTAGAAATATAAATCTTATAATCTCTAAAATAGAAAGTCCCAAAATATTTCAGATTTACACGATACTATTTTGGAAAATTATGCAAATTAAATCTCTCTGAACAGATTCATTATATTAAGGGAATGGATTCTCTCCATTGAAATTCTCATGTTTTCTCAATTGTTACATCTCAACCATCAAACATGAGAGAGAGAGAGAGAGAGATTTAAAATTATAAAGAAAATATGAGATTGAGTTTGTGGTTGAGATGTAACAATTGAGAAAAATTGAGAGAATTTCAATGGAGAGAATCCATTCCTTTATATGAAGCAGCATCTGCATTAATTTATTCCATCAGCGTATGTAAATTGTAAAGTAGCATGTGTATCATCAAGGCCAACCATTCAGGATTAGTCATCAGTCATGGCATCAAAATCAAACTAACTATAAGTATATCACCAACCTGGTATTCCTTTAAGTAATTTCCCAACTGTTTTTATTTGATACTTATAAAAAGTATATTTAAATTTTAGATTTTAGCAACACGAATGGAAAGAAAGCAAAGAAATATACCAACATGAATAACTAGAAAACAAGAAGCTGTACCATTTCCACATAGATTAGCAATTGCTCCAGCAACCATTCGAAGAGTTTGGGGATCTTCAGCGTCAGATGCAGCCATTGACAACAGAGTAATTCCTCCTTCAGCCATTATAAGTTCCTGATTCGCTTCTTAATTGCCACAAAAGAATGCAAGACAATATCAATACTAAAATTAGCTAAATGTACAACAACAAATAAACTACACTGGTAACAAAGACTGATGCAAGATCCTGTTATCTAAAACATCTCATAATAAAAAAAATACTACAATCTTTATTACCATTCATAGCCAGATTGGCAATTGCCCCAGCAGCAACTCTGCGAACAGTTTCATCCTCATATCTTCGAAGAAGCATCAGCAAGGAAGTAAGACCACCAGATTCAACAATTCTCTTTTGATTGGCCTCTGCATGTTAGATTGAGATAAATTACTAAACATACCGTACAAATAACAAAAGGCACAAGAACATATACAACGAAAAGATTAAAACTGAAGATGGTTTCAACATTTACACATAAGAAAAAAGAAACTTGATGGAAATATAACATGCAAACGGAATTTTTCTGATGAGAAACAACCCAAATAGTACATTGAAGGGACGGTCAACAGAAAATATTTAGAATTTCTAACAAAGAATTAGAAAAGGGAAAACAAAGATTGCTATTATTGTAGGCCTATGATTTATAGAAAGAAAAAAAACTGCAGCAAGATTATACATGGCGAAAACAAAGCTAGCTATGTTTGTAGGTCTATCAATCGTTTTGACTTATATGATTACATCACTAAAAACTGATAACCCATTCACTTAATGCATGTTTTGCACACGATAGTAGCAAGCAAGAACCACAAAAGCTATATTCTCAGGATCTACAAATTGAGCATCACATATGAAGATAGCAGTCGAAAGCATGAGCAAAATATAAGCCAAATATCTGAAATCTCTATTTTTTGAACAAAACAAATTTGCAAAAGCATGGTCTTTTTTATTTCACCCGTCCAGAATTCTTACAGCATGGACAAAAGACAAAGACTGAAAAAAAGAAGAAATAGAACATCTGGTAACAGTAGAGGATCAAAGAACAGAGACTTGAGAAAAATTTAGCTTCTACCTTCGGCTGCTAGGTTGGCCACCACTTTCACAGCATGAATTCGTACATTGGCATCATCCGACTCCAGCAATGACAAGATCTTTTGCAATCCAACTGTTAAAATAATGTGAGTTATATATACATTGATGATCTGATGTTTATTTCAGTGTTGTAAACAGTGCAGTATATCAGTGTAGCAGAGCGGCCTCTGACCGCTATAGGACATGCAGCAGAAGAGCAGTTCAGTGTAGCAGCCATAGCAGCCAAAATAGCTGATGATACCCTGCTATGGCGCTTATGTCAGAGTGGGTTCACAAGTTTAAAAAAACGCTTAAAATTTATAGATTCTGGGCTTTTTTGCTTGGGATGATTTAGGAATTTTGCAATTAAAAGACACCAGAATGTTTGGGCTTCTCTCTCACTATGTCTCACTGGTCAGTCATAGCTAGTTGTTGAATTCTTTATGTACAGTATAGATTATAGAAACGGTGTAAAAATTTCAAAATAGCAGTCTTTGAACTATCCGCTATCTCGCTATAGCGCTTTTGTGGCTGGCTGCTATCCAGGATTGAGAACACTTGTGTAATCAATGCATAACTCAAAAAACTTGTACCTTGCTCAAAGAGTGTAGCAACAGATGACTTCTGACCATTTGCAGCATCTTTGAATTGGGAATGCCTGACTTGAGTCGTGGAGGAATCTGTTGCAGAAAATGTGCTCCCAGAGCTTCCACCTTCCAAACACCTTCTCATCTATGATCATAACATTAAACAAATGATTGTGTTGGCGTTATACTAAAAAGAAAAACGTAACCAGCAGCTAGAGGCTATGTAGAAACAGAAGAACTTCATATCATACAACTGCCAATTTCAATGTGCTAGCCAAGATTTCCATATATATAATGTAACTTTTTGAAGTACTTTAAAGTGTAAATATGTTAAGAACACTGAGAAACTAGCTTCTGGTTCTCCTACATTTGCATAAGTATTTTCAAAATGCTAATGCAGCTAGAGTATCATACAGTTCATTCTTCAATGTTGTCCTCACATATGTTTGGAGTAGGATATTTTTATGACCTCTATTTGCTGATCTGCTTACGTTTACATTGACGAGAATCTATAACTAACATTGAAGAATGTTGTTCTTTTTTAACCATTTTTCAATTACACTGCAAAGTTAAAGTATAAAATCCAAGCTAAAATTTATCATTTAAGCATATGTTTCATCTTCAGTCAACATAAAACAAATACCTGCTCAGTTTCAAAGTTCGCTTGCAATAATTGACTTCTTAATATTATTATTTCTTCTTCAAGTTTCTTCTTCTGAAGAGCTTCATCCTCCAGGAGGTTGCGAAGCTTTGTAATCTCCAAATCCTCTCCTGCCTAGTACACAATAAAAAGTTTCTAATATACCAGAAATACATGATTGGAAACAAAAACAAAAGCCAGAGAAGTTTTCCATCTAAAAGAAACTCACCTCTGGTTTTGTATATTTCCCCAGCTGCTGTTTTAGACGTGTTAGCTCTTCTTCAGCTGCCTTTCTTCTATTGCTTTCGGTTTCAAGCAGCATTTTGATCTCAGCAACTTCGTCTGCAGAAGATTGTGCAGGCCCCTGTGCCAAAAAGACATAAATAGCTAAAAAAATAAGCACAGAATAAAATACCCAAAAGTAGGGAAAAGATGTAAACAGAACTCCACAAGGCGAACCAATTCAGAAGCCAATTGCGAACATAAATTGTACTACCTCCGTCCAAAATATACCTCACTTCAGTAAGTTGCACCCAAATTAAGAAATATAGTTAATTATGCATGTGAAAGAGAAGTTAGGAAGTTTATAAAATTACCCTTCAGTAATGGTAGGAAAGAGAAATTAAAAGAATTGGAAAAAGAGAGCAACAAAAAGTAAGGGATATAATAGGCAAAGTAACATCAATACTTAATTGATATTATAAAATGCATATAAAACGCGACAATTTGTTTTTTACTAGAATGACATATTGTAGGGCAGAGTCGGTAACATAGGAACCAGTGAAGATTGAAGTGTTAATAATATAATTGAATTATGGACAAGCCATAATAGCTTAGTCAAAAACAAGGAAAGCCTACTAAGAAAAGCCATATGTTAGCCATGAAAAACAATTCAAATCTCATTCTCGGCTCTTGGCAAAATTCTTAAATTTTCAGAAGTGGATCTAAGAATTTTGTCTCGACCCTACAAAACTAATTTGTAAAATGGGGGCTGCTTAAGCCCAATAAGCATTACTTATATCATATCTCTAAGCAATGTGGGAATTCAACACCTGACTCTCAGCCTATAACTCAATATTTGAAGTGTGAAGTTTGCATGACTGGACATCTGCGGATGACCCAACAATATATCTATGATAGGCTCTCATATCATCTTAAATTTGGGTAACTCCGATTAGAATACCTCGAATGACTTATGAATTTGGTGTGGGGGGTGGGACTTCAACACACACCCCATGGATACAATGTGGAACTTCGACTGTAGACATATTACTGAAATTAGAATGTGCTTACATAATTAGCAAGGATGGAAATGCCAAAGTTGGGTCTAAGGCAGAAATATGGCCTATATACATGACATGGACCCTATTTAAAGTTTGAGGTAGCTTTATTTAAAGTTGGGCTTGACCCAAACCTGTTTAAAAACCTACTTTTTAATGATCCCTTTAAATAGGCTAACATGCCTACCTCTAGATAGGCCAATAGGTCAAAGCCTTCAAATAAACTAACAAATAAATAATTTTAATATATTAAAGAAAGAATCCTTCCCGGACAGCCTCTTGTGGTGTAAAAAACAGGGTAAGGCTGCATACAATACACCAAATGGTGGGACCCTTTCCTGGACCCTGCGTATGCGGGAGCTTTAGTGCACCGGGTTGCCCTTTTTATTAAAGAAAGAATCCAATACGATAAAAATCAATCAAAAGCCTGGTTCCTCTAGGCAAGATATCAACAATAACAATAATAATATCTTGTTCATATTAACTTAAATAGACTAGCCAATACAAGGAGAGAAAATTGATGGCCTAAAGCCAACTATTTTAGTTAAATATATTTATGAAAAAAACCTTGACTTTACTTGGTAAATAGTATAATCATGGAATATCAATTGCAGTCTATTCCCACAACGTAATTGGGATGCTAGAAGTGTAGTGAGACTTGCTTAACGGAAATTGGAATTAGAAAGTCAATATGATTGAGTAGAAATGAAAGCATAGTGACTCCAACATCTGCCTACAGCCTACGTCAATCTTGAATTACCAAGAGAATGGAAGATAAATATCCTCCTTAGCAAACTAACAGCACAGGAAACGCCAAGAGAAGAAAAATAAGACCAAACAAAACCACCCAATCCCTAAGCATGTATGTTAGAGAAAACCCATTAATAGCATATGTGATTTACAATAAATTGGAGTCAAATGCCAAATCTTATCCACATCAAGGGCTGTGCTATAAAACCTGCTAGAAAAATACATAAATTATGCTCCAACCAAAGAATAGCGTAGATTGCAAATGGTGACAAAACTTGGGTTCTTTAATTGAGTTTGACCAATTCTACCAAAAGTAAGTAAGCAAATAATCAACAATTAGTCTGGGAAACTAGGACACACCCAGCATTCCCCCGCAGTACTAAATCAGGATACAATAACACTATATCCAATAAAAACTCACAATTAACCCAAAAATATGGAATATCGTAGTTTAAAAAGGAATACCTCTCCATTATCAACATTGCAATCATGTCTTTCTTGATTCAACACCAACTTCTGTTCCAGCTCCTTTACAATTCCCATATACTCCATCTGGCATTTCAGTTTCTCTTGCTACAGGGTAAAATCGTACCACTCAATGTAAGACATTGACCAAAGATTAAAAAAAAAAAATCAAAATAAAAATGTTAAAACTTAGCATCTTCAGGGATTTAGATTTTCAAAAGAATGTGACATAAGGTAACATGTCTTATCTCTGCTTCAGAAGACAGTGTAAGGAACTACAGATAGCCTTAAAAACATTTGACAGCAAACAGTGAGTGCCGTGTTATAAGGAACTAGATATAGCCTTAATAATGCAGATTACCCTTCGACATAATAGTTGGAAGGGCATAATGCCTATACTACACCCCTTTTTAAAGGTTTAAAAACAAGGACAGATTGAGTACCGTGTTATATCCTAAAATATTCAGTCAAGAAAGTGTGTGTATTCAAGACATACAGAAACCTTCTTATTTTAGATGTCCTCAAAATAAACAAGCTGGAATTTTTCTTTAGGAAAAAATAACGCTTATCATCAGAGTCTATCCTTGGTTAACAAGACATGGGTTTCAAAACATGGATTCCACTCAGCTAAGTTATATACTAAGAGTTGTGTCTATAAGAGATACAGATGCCTAGAACTTGATCAAGGTTTTCCAGCAAAACAGAAACCCTCTTATTTTAGATATATGCTTCATTAGAAAATAACACTCATCATAGTCTCTCCGGCGTTAAAAAGATATGGATTCTGTTTAGCCAAGCCATACCCCATAATTACTTTACAATCTGTAGTTTCTGTTCACAGCACCATAAATGCTGGAACCACACATGAAATCATCTATTTAAATCCTAATCTATACAGCATCAGGCATAACATCGGTAAATTACATCAAAACTAAAAGACTCATATTCCAAACAAACAAAAAAACACGCACTCAACATTGTGCTACACTGCTAGCATAGTATAGATAATGCAACAAACCTCTAATGCATTAGCGAAGTTTCTCTCAACCTCCACAATACGACACTGTGCCTCCAAATTTATTTTTTCAATGTCATCCTCGAAAGATTTATGTTGCCTCTCATTTTCTGCAATGAGCTTATCTAACTGTATTTCAAGCTTTCGTGACAAGCTTTTATAATCAAACTCCTCCTTTATTTTCAGCATATTCTCAACTTTCATAGCCTGAAACATATAATGCACATCACTTACGAGTTAAATAGAAGAACATGCATAAATGAGAAAATGATAGTAACAACTCAGTTAAATCAACAAGTTTAAGCAGAATAAGACGCTAAATATGGTTAGGAAAAATTTAACTAAGAGGAATGAGCATTATACATTGATCTACTTAAGATACCAGCAAGAGTATTTTAATGCACAAGGAGTTGGGCATAGAATCTACAGTCCTCAAATTATAGTATCTAATAAATTCTGACCCAAAAGGTCGGCTAAGAATGGCTTTTCAAATTCAAAATACTATTCAACAGACACCAAAATAAAAATGAGAACAAAACGAAACAGGTATTAGGAGTTAAATTGGTATTTGAATAATGCTAGCAACACACACTTTCCATCACGCTCTCTTTGATTGGGTAAAATATACATGGGTTCCACCAAATTTATATGGGGCCACATTATTTGGTGAGACCAGTGTAGATTGTAATCGATCAAAGAGAGTATGTTGAAAATTGTGTCAAAGAGTTTGTTGCTAGTACTTTGTATGAATTAGAAGTTATATATTACAGATACTCAAATATGAAACCTGACCCTTTGGCCAAACAATATGGTACTAGAAGTCTCTCCTCTGTGGCGTGGAGATGGACCAATAGTCACTATCAGTGAAGTCCTAGCTGTGCCTGCAAAGTATTGGAAAACATCAACCGGGTTATATAGAATAATAGAGCCAAAAATTCTTAGTTACCAAAATATTTGTGAGAAAGAAACTATAAATACGTCAACCAAGGATTTGAGAAACCAGTTCACCCATAAGATGAATGACATTATTACACTGAAATATTTGAATTTTGATTGCATCATGTGATGAAACAGAAGATAAGCATAAGATATGTCTAAGAAAAGAGATCACGGCAACTTACCACCAAAAGAATCTCGGAGCATTCTGGTGAGCTTTGAATCACGAAATGGAACATGGGCATTATTCTCTGCTAGAGCATTAATACATTTTCCCAGTGAACTAAGTGAAAGATTTATAGATTTAGCTTCCTCAAGCATGAGCCCTTCACTTCCTGATGGGGAAAAAAATAACAAATATTAGGAACATACCACCCTGTTTGGATAACCAGCTTCATTAAGTGCTTATGGCATTATCACGTATCATACAAGTGCTTATGTATAAGTTCTTTCTATAACAAAAGATAAAATGAAGTCAAATTGTTTCAATATAAGCTATAAACTGTCTTTATAAGCTATCATGGAGAGCTTGTGGAAATAAGTTGAAAACAGCTTATGAACAGGTCTTGTGCTGTTTCCATAAGCTATCTCAAAGAGTCTCATAAGTGCTTATGCTGGTAGACAAGCTCAAAAAGGTCAATCCAAGCAAACCCTTAATAACAGAAGCTACTCAGCCACTGAAGTTAAGAAAACGACCAACACCGAACAAATGTAAGCATTTCAAAACCCACAAAAAACAGGGAGTATTATAGGGTGGTTCATTTGAATTTAGTTATTTATTTAATTATGTTTACTACTAATTACAAAAAATGTTTCATTTTTCAGTTTTTCTGTTTTCAAGATTTTGTGAAGGAGCTGGGTGAAAATAATCCTTTGCGAAACCCAAAACAATAAATACTTTCACCATTTCCTTTATAAAATATTGGTAATAAAAAAGGAAAAATAACGTGTCAATTTTGAAATTAGTTATTAGCAAAAATCACATCAAAATAAAAACAGAAAATAAATCAAACATCCCTTAGCCGTTTCCAATTAGAATTTAGAACTTAGGAGTGCATATGTCCAGAAAATAAAAAATTAAAGACGTAAAACTAACACTTTTGGATCTTTATCACCAAATGTCAGAAACCATTAATATAATCAACAAACTAAGTATGTTAACAACTCTTCATATTGGGGGGGATTGGGTTAGCTCAACTAGTTTGAGCTAAGGGTTAAAGGAGTTGGAGGTCTTGGAAACCCTATAGGAGAAAGATATTAATCTAACAATTAATCAGTAATTACTAACATTGGCCATTTCAAAAACAAAACAAAAAAAAAACACAACTCTTCATATCAGAGATAACAGGTAACATTGACAGAAGTACGAGTAAAATCAGGCTCGTCAAAAAATTATAATAAATGTAATCAAATTACCAATACCAATAAAAATAACTTAATAATTCTTCTAAAAAACTTTTGAAATGTATAAAGAATAAAAATGCAAGTATAAATTGGCAAGTTGGATATTATGCCATTGCCAGCATAATACATGCATTCATCCATGACAATGCTTCATGGAGAAGCCATTCTCAGAATATGGTGATTCATGACATGCATGCCATAATAATTAAACACATAATTTAAGTTCAGTGCGCACCTGATTTGTGAACACGCTCTGAACCTGCCAAGTCTACCACAACCAACTTGCTCTTCCGAACAAGTGGTTTTGAAGGTTTAATCAAGTGAGAGGCATCACCATTTTGACTGGATACAATATCTTCGCTTTCTGCAACAGACCTCTTAATATGTACCTGTTTAATATCAGAAAATATAACTTCGTCAAGATTGGCTGTTATTTTTAAGGAATTGCAAAGGACGATAATTGCATTTCTTTATTTACAACGTATAAAAAATAAAAGTTACACAAGTTTTATTATTTCACCGTCAGCATAGCGTGACTACGAGAAGACTCGGTGTTCATTTTGGTATTAGCAGCAACGCGATTAGCTTCCCCTATTCTTAACAACTCCAAAAAGCTCTGCTGATCCCTGATTTCTACAAGAGTTGCCCCAGGCAAAGATACATCACCAGTTCTTGGATCTTCCACTATCGGAATGTTATCGTTTGCTGGATTAAGCAAGTCCTGAAGAGTCTCCATGTAAAGCTACACATTTATAGCATACAAATATGAGATAAAGTTTTCACAAAACTTAAACTACCCTATAAATGTTGTGAACAAGGAACTATTTCATGATTAAACAAAATAAGGCAAAAAATCTAGAAGATAAAAGTTGATAGATATGATTCAAGCAGTAATGCACATAAAAATATACAACCTGATGATACGAGACAGTGATAGAATCAGTATCTGGAGATAAATCGGCAAGAATGTCCTCCATGGAACGCACCATGATTCCACGACTTGATGTGTCTCCTTCCCCCAATTGTCCAAGAGTGAAAGTTTTCCCCGTTCCAGTTTGACCATAAGCCATTACAGTCCCATTATAACCATCAAGAACACTCTGCCAGCCACATATTAATCACATGTTAAGCAGTATAACATTGAAAAAAAGGACAATATCGTAGCAAATACAGAGTGTTAAAACCAGAAAAGATCTTTATCAAATCATAAATAACACCAATATGAAACAGAAATGGATAGGATAGCTGGGCAAAGGAAATTAATTAAACATTTAGGACGTGCACCATTGTAACAGACCTCTACGACTGGCTTAGCGACAACCTCATAGACACGCTTTTGTGATGCAGATTGAGTAAGCACCTCATCAAACTCATAAGTGTCTGAATCCCAATTGTTTCTGCGAAGTTTCAGTCTTTTAAGCTGAAGGAGAGTAAAAATACAAAAGGTCAAACATCAAACAAGGCTTGTACATAAAACAATCCAAAAAGTGTATCTACAAATCAAAGCAATACACAAATTCTACAGATAGTTATTAATCAAGTAATATGAATGCACCTCTGGTTGTAATTCAACACAGTCACCAAAATCAGCATCTGCCATCTCTTCTTCAGCATTTCGAGGTCTCAATCTTACAGCCACTCTAACTCTTCCAGGCACTGTACACAAAATTAGAGGATAACGAGTGAAGTGATGCCACCCGTTGAGATTCTAAAAGTTAGACAACGATTGAAGTTGAGATTGAGAGTTTGAGCAAAGATAATTATGTAATGCTAATGCTTAAGTGACCAGCACTTATCAGACTCGACATTTTTATGTATATTTATTTCTATACACTTACAATTAATCAAATGTAATGTTGCAAGAAAATCAATACAAGTGCAACTTCATAAGTACACAAATACATGAACCTATGACTTTCAATGCTGCCATTTCCAATTGTTATCTTTGGTGTTCCCGACACCACCATGTCAAAAAGCGCAACAAAAAATAGAGATTTTAATTGTCACATTGTTTTCAAGGATTGGCTTTAATTCAAAATAAAACTGTGAAAAAAGCACAGCGACATCTCTCCGATATCAGACTTTGAACCCTAATATATCCACAATCTCTACAAATTCTGACCAGTCATTATTAAGGACCTTTAAAGTTTAAACCCCTATACCTTCCTCGTGTAATGAACTTCTCAGAAGCCTTCTCACTGTCAAATAAACAATTTAAGCCTATGCTGTTACAGTCTCCAAGTATTCT
This sequence comes from Medicago arabica, assembly GCA_946800305.1. NCBI lineage: Eukaryota > Viridiplantae > Streptophyta > Magnoliopsida > Fabales > Fabaceae > Medicago > Medicago arabica. Next base: position 38,643,550 of record OX326969.1, read on the forward strand.
CATACTCTATAATTTTTCACTTAATAATAACAAACTCTATAATTTCAATTTTTCAGTTAATAATAACACACACGTCACTATGCGAATATTCAACTATAAATCTCTTCCGATTTACATATACGCGACCATGCGGTTATCGTAGTTCCAGCTTGTTACCCACTATCTCCCGAGCCATAAGGAGATTTCACCTATCATTGCATTAACTTGGTCCCGCGCCTATAGTCATTACAGGATCCACCCTTAATGGTCTAAGTTCCAAATCTAACATAGCATGGCACTAAACATGATTTTACAACGTAACCCCTATATAGCAAAGCCTTTATCTGGTATCACCAGGTTCTCTAACTCCTGGTGTACAGTGCCCCTTAATTTACAATAAACCTTCTCTGTTATCCTAACATCATGTAAACTATTCTGAGTGACGACTCCACTGTCCAACGAACTCAATAATGGCCACATTCCCTTGATAACTACAAAATCCTCTTCTGGCTTGGTGCTTACAAGAACAACATCCAGTACTTTCTTCGAAAAGTTTCCCAAGTAACCTCAGTGGCCTTTAAACCATCAATAATACAAAAAAGTATTCTCCAGGTCCAACATTTACCTATCAAAGCCTGGTTATCAGATATGACCTCTATCACTGGTACTTGGATTTAAAAAATTCAACTGCCATAGGCATTTAAATAACTAAACTAATGTCAACCGTATGTTTAATATGATTCAAAGGTTGCAGCTACTAACTTCGCAAATCACTTCTCATAACAATAATTGAAAAATAAAACGCAGTTCAAATTCAAAATCCACATCGCTTCAGTGATATTTTCCATTAGAATGATATGAGGAATATGAGACTAATAATACAGATGAGTTTAAATAAAATAATTCATTAGATAAACCTACTAATCAAAACACATTCAAAAGCTAGTAAACATTACTTTTCTAATCTCTAATCGAAAATTCTGCAATCAAAGTCACGTCTTCATCATCTCCAAGCTTGAAGTACACAAGATATCAATAATTCTAGATCTAAAGTACAACTAAGCAATTTTAAATAAACAATATCAATCATGCATCTGATTAATATTCAATTCAACAAACGGTTGGTCCTATATCACATACTAGTTTTCCAATTCACGTTTCTAACAATCAAAATTTACCTAAATTACACACGGAGTAAACATGAACAAAAATGCACAATCAACAACGAATCCGTGCAATTCGTGAACAACCGCTATAATCATTAGGTCAAGCAAAAAGTCATAATCAAGAGTGTGAAGAGCTTAATTATTGCGACCTAATCGTAATTAAGAGGTGCATTACCACATTTGAATCTGGTTAACTAAGTAATGGTGAAATTGAACTCACCTGCGTCGTTTTTAGCGGCGGAGTTAGGACGGCGGGGAACGGATCCTCCCGGTGAGGGAGAGGAAGCGCGGGGACGAGGTTTGAGAGGACGATCGAATTTGGCGCTTCCTCTTTGGGCGCCATTACGGTTGAGATTTGAAGCCATCGTGGGAGAGAGTGGAAAAATGGTGTTTAGCGGTTTTTGGAAAGTTAAATAGGAGAGAAGTAGAAGAAGGAGGAGGAAATGGGAGAGGTGTTGTGGGGTCCAGTGATTAGAGTGATAGGTGGTGGGACCCACTGTAGTTTATAGTTGTAGTACTTTGAAAGTGAGATGAGAGGGAGATGGAGACCGTGGACTGTGGAGACCGTGGGGAGTGGGAGGTAAACAATCTAAACCACGCTGTTTTCCAAATTAACAGGTGTTTTGAAAAAAAATCTATTGCTTCTAAACTCCATTGTAAGTGAACCACATTAATGCTTACAATTCAGTTTTTAAAACCACTTTAAGAAAAACTGATTTATTTTTAAAAACAATTCAGTTCAAGTTTAAAATCGGTTCAGAACCAGTTTAATATATTTAAACCATATTTTTTTAGTGCACATTTTTTTCTTCAGATTTCTATATTAATTTTTAATTAAATAATTTAAATGAATAATATAATAATTATAAAACAGCTTATTACGATATCTTTTTAAAAATCAACTTATTCAAAATAGCTTATTTATGCAAAACAATTTATTAGGATCTCTTTTTCAAAAACAGCTTATTCGAAACAACTTATTTATGCAAAACAGCTTATTCGAAACAACTTATTAATGGAAAGCAACTTATTAGGATCTCTTTTTTCAAAAATAGCTTATTCGAAACAGCTTATTTATGGAAAACATCTTATTAGGATCTTTTTTTCTAAAACAGCTTATTTATGAAAAACAACTTATTAAGACCTCTTTTTCAAAAACAGCTTATTCGAAACAACTTATTTATGCAAAACAGCTTATTAGGATCTCTTTTAAAAAAAACAGCTTATATGAAACAACTTATTTATGGAAAACACTTTATTAGGATCTCCTTTTCAAAAACAACTTTTTCAAAACAGCTTATTTAAGCAAAACAGCTTATTCAAAACAACTTATTAATGAAAAACACCTTATTAAGATCTCTTTTTCAAAAACAGCTTATTCGAAACAACTTATTTATGCAAAACACCTTACTAGGATCTTTTTTTTTCAAAAACAGCTTATTCGAAATATCTTATTTATGAAAAACAACTTATTAGGATCTCTTTTTCATAAACAGCTTATTCAAAACAACTTATTTATGCAAAACAGTTTATTATGATCTCTTTTTAAAAAAAACAGCTTATACGAAACAGCTTATTTATGGAAAACACCTTATTAGGATCTCTTTTTCAAAAACATCTTATACAAAACAACTTATTTATGCAAAACAGCTTATTCGAAACAGCTTATTAATGGAAGACACCTTATTAAGATCTCTTTTTTCAAAAACAGGTTATTCGGAACAGCTTATTTATGGAAAACACCTTATTAGGATCTCTTTTTTAAAAAGAGCTTATTCGAAACAGCTTATTTATGCAAAACAGCTTATTCGAAACAACTTATTAATAGAAAACACCTTGTTAAGATCTCTTTTTTCAAAAAACTGCTTATTCGGAACAACTTATTTATGGAAAACATCTTATTAGGATCTCTTTTTTCAAAAACAGCTTATTCGAAATATCTTATTTATGAAAAACAACTTATTATGATATCTTTTCCTAAAACAGCTTATTTATGCAAAACAGCTTATTAGGATCTCTTTTTAAAAAAAACAGCTTATACGATACAACTTATTTATGTAAAACAACTAATTAGGATCTCTTTTTAAAAAAAACAACTTATTGGAAACAACTTATCTTATGCAAAACTGCTTATTGGAGATCATAATAAGTTATTTTACATAAATAAGCTGGTTTTTAAAAAGAGATTGTAATAAGTTGTTTTTGAAAAAGAGATCCTAATAAGTTGTTTTGCATAAATAAGCTGTTTTTGAAAAAGAGATCCTAATAAGTTTATTTTCATAAATAAGCTATTTCGAATAAGTTGATTTTGAAAAAAGAGATCCTAATAAGGTGTTTTCCATAAATAAGTTATTTTGAATAAGTTGTGTTTGAAAAAAGAGATCCTAATAAGGTGTTTTCCATAAATAAGTTGTTTCGAATAAGCTGTTTTGCATAAATAAGCTGTTTCGAATAAGTTGTTTTTGAAAAAGAGATCCTAATAAGGTGTTTTCCATATATAAGCTGTTTCGAATAAGCTGTTTTTTTATAGAAAGAGATCCTAATAAGCTTTTTTGCATAAATAATTTGTTTCGAATAAGCAGTTTTTGAAAAAGAGATCCTAATAAGGTGTTTTCCATAAATAAGTTGTTTCGAATAAGTTGTTTTTTTTTATAAAAAGAGATCCTAATAAGTTGTTTTGCTTAAATAAGCTGTTTCGAATAAGCTGTTTTTGAAAAAGAGGTCCTAATAAGTTGTTTTTCATAAATAAGTTGTTTCGAATAAGCTGTTATTTTATAAAAAGACATCCTAATAAGCTTTTTTGCATAAATAAGTTGTTTTTGAAAAAGATATCCTAATAAGTTGTTTTTTCATAAATAAGCTGTTTCGAATAAGCTATTTTTTTATAAAAAGAGATCCTAATAAGTTGTTTTGCTTAAATAAGCTGTTTCGAATAAGCTGTTTTTGAAAAAGAGGTCCTAATAAGTTGTTTTTCATAAATAAGCTGTTTCGAATAAGCTGTTTTTGAAAAAGAAATTTTAATAAGCTGTTTCGAATAAGCTGTTTTTGAAAAAGAAATCTTAATAATTTGTTTTTTCATAAATAAGCTGTTTTGAATAAGTTGTTTTTTTTTAAAGTGATCCTAATAAGTTGTTTTGTATAAATAAGTTGTTTTGAATAAGCTATTTTTGAAAAAGAGATCCTAATAAGTTGTTTTTTTTAAAAGTGATCCTAATAAGCTGTTTTGCATAAATAAGCTGTTTTTTTTTATAAAAAGAGATCCTAATAAGTTTTTTTGCATAAATAAGTCGTTTCGAATAATAAGCAGTTTTTGAAAAAGATATCATAATAAGTTGTTTTCCATAAATAAACTGGTTTGAATAAGCTGTTTTTTTTAAAGAGATCCTAATAAGCTGTTTTAATAAAAGTGCACTAAAAAAAATATGGTTCAAATATATTAAACTGGTTTTGAACCGGTTTTAAACTGAACTGAATTGGTTTAAATTTATGGTTCAGTTCATAAACCATATAATATGGTGCAGTTTTTTTGTGGTTCAGTTTGGTTCAGTTTATGGATACAATCCAGTTAACCACATTTTTGGACACCCCTAATTGCAGCATAGCGTTTCACGCTTAAAAATCAAATTAGAAAAAGATTAATCGAGATGTTTGGGCTCCCGTGACAAGGAACTCGTTTCAATGATGTATCCGGAGAATACTAGGTTCGATTCTCAGGGGAACAACGTTTGGTCAGTACGTATACAAGCTTGACTATTCGTCCACCATTGGTTGGTTAAAAACCGGTGCGAAAGCAAAAAAAATCAAATTAAATTTTTTTAAGCACAACATATTTTCAGCGATGTTTTAAATTTCATCCAACATTACAATTTTATTTTCATCCAATAATATTCACAACTACGTAAACCAAATTAAACATACATAAAAAGTAATTTAATTTCGTAAGAAATACAAAAGATTAAATTTTTTATCATTCTTCAAAAGTTTAAGTAGCACATAAATACGTTTTTGAAAGAAAAAACAAAACAGAAACTTAACGAGAGAAAAAATATGTCATTTTATTGAAGTTTCCATGAGTATTGGTCTAGGTATATATATTTAATTAATGTTTTTCTTATATTGAGGTTTGGTTTGGTTGGTAAAATCAAAACCACAAACCAAACCAAACAATGCAGTTGAGTAGAAAAAAATCTGAATACATCCGAACCAAATAAGATTTTTTGCAATTTTTAGTTTAGATTGGTTCGGTTTGCGGTTTTCTATTAGATTGGTTCGATTTTGAACACCCTTAGGTATATGAGTAATATTGGGGGTTTAACTGGGGTAATTGTGTATAATATTTAATGAGTGGTAGAAAGTTACTAAGTTCATTACTGAGTGTGACTAAGCCCAAGAGTATATAAGAGAAGTAGTCTTTGAGAAAATTAGGTCAATAGCTCATTATAACATTTTAGAGAAAATAGGCAAAGTGTTATAATGGAGAAAAATAAAGAGAATGAGGAAGAAATAAGAATTTCAAGAGAAAGAAAGATCTAGCTAGGAGAACTCAAGAGGGAGAATAGATTGAAGATTAACGCTTAGCTTTGGAAGGTTAAGGTAAGAGAAAAATTTATATTCACCGTTTACAGATTATGAGAGATGTTTATGAGTCATGTTTGTTGTTATAATTTTTATGAAATTGGTGTTGTGATTAGTTGATTTTCGTGCTATTTAATTATATTAATTATGGATATGATGAAATTTGTGAAATTAAGTTGTTTATATACTTAAACTCATGTTTGATGATATAAAATAAGTTTTTATTTAGATTTTAGTTTAAATATGTGAAAATCGTGATATTGTTGATAATTACTATTCAAACTATATTCTAATTGCTTGTTATGTAATTAGGTATGTTTGTAAGTTGAAATCCATGTAAGTGATTGTGTTAAAAGTGATGTTTGGATTAAGTTGTGGTTTGTTGCGAACTTTGGAAAATTGGGTGAAAAATCATGAATTTAAAAGTGGAATCAATGTTTTGATGTGTTATAAATGTTCATTTGAATTGTATTAACTATGGGTAATGTTCATACAACGATTTTTGGATGAATGGATCAAAAATGGGATTTTGAAGGATTTTTGGAAGTGTTCCCAAGAGGGAATCCCATTTTCTGGGTGACCATGAAATAGGAGCTCAGTGAGCAACCATGTGGCTCGTCATGACGAACTGTGCAGAAACAACATCTGTTGTTTTGCACGTTTCAATCCTTCGGGGATGTTTTTGGACATCCCTGAGTATTCTTGATGTGTTGTTTTGATGTGTAACTGGTATGTAATCAATAGTTACTTGGGTTAATTAAGTTTTTGGTCCCTACAAATATCTGCAATTTTGTTTTTAGTCCCTATAAAAATAAATCACACTTTTTAGTCCCTACAAAATTTTCCGTTAATGTTTTTAGTCCCTGTTAAATTAAAATTTGTTTAATTATGCTTAAACTTCTAAATTTTTGAAAGATTTTTAACATACATGTTCATAACATTGTAAGACACTCTTTTATAAAATCTTTTAATTTTTTAACATGTAATGAATTAAATATGAATTTTTCTAAAAGCCAAATTTTCAAGATTATATCAATGAAAATTTGGACCTAATAATAAAATTTTGAATTACATTTTTGCGGAGGAACTTTGTATAATGTTCTAAATAAGTATGTGAAAAATATGTTAAAAATTTAAAAGTTTATCCACAATATTAAGCAAATTTAAATTTTACAAGGACTAAAAGTATGTATCGGTCCCTATTAAATTAAAATTTGTTTAATCATACTTAAACTTTTATATTTTTAAATGATTTTTAACAAACATGTTAGGAACATTATAATAATCTCTTTTATAAAAAAATTAGAATTTTTTAACATGTAATGAATTAAATATAATTATTTTTAAACGCCAAAAATTCAAGATAAAACTAACGAAAATTTGGACCTAAAAATAAAATTGTGAGCTAACTTATTGCGGCGGAACGTTTTATAATGTTTTAAATAAGTATGTAAAAAATCATTCAAAAATTTAAAATTTTAACCATATTAAACAAATTTTAATTTAACATGAACTAAAAACATTAACAGAAAATTTTGTAGGGACTAAAAAGTGTGATTTATTTTTATAGGGACTAAAAACAAAACTGCAGATATTTATAGGGACTAAAAACTTAATTAACCCTAGTTACTTCATATTGATTTGATTTAGTTGATTTTATAATATAATTTTTAAAATTAAAATAAATCGGAAGAGATTTGAAGATAGCCCTGAGGCGTTGGATGCATTGGTTGACAACATATATTGAAATATGTTGGATAACATGTCTTTTGGGGGAAAGAAAAAAGAATCCGTGGAAAAATTGATTAATGAAGGCTTTATTTTTGTACAAACACTCAAACAAGATGGATTCATTTCAAATTTGTTGTACCCTGACCAGGTTTTCATTTGCTTGAAAGAAAGACTTAGATTGAAAAGTTTATCAACTATTTCTTTTTGACAATATTCTTGGGGTGAGAAATCATATTGATGACATAAGGACGATTGAAGACTTGATTGCCAATATTCGACTCTCTGAGACCTTTGGTTCTAAATTAGAGAACTTCAAAAAATTTAAATACGAGTCGCATAGGTTCAGACGATCAAATGCATTCAAGGCTCTAATTATCCGCATAAATTGTGTCAGGGTGATTTTAAAGAAGCTCACTTAACGTGGAAAGAAATATTATGGTTTGGTTCAAATATATCCATCGTTGCTTCATTATCCAATGTGACAGCATGGGCAGGATACTACGTAGCAATGGGAGCTGCAGTCATTGTTGACGAAAATCTCACTTTAATCGGTTGCATTGGTGTGGCATAAGGAAAAGAGTTCAACCAATTTGATCACCCGAACACCAACCTGAAGATACAACTAACCTAAACCAAACACAAAAGTTCAACCAATTTTATCATTGTTCCTTTGTCCAATTTTACCGAGACTACCAACAAAGTAAACAATACGATCCTTTCTATAACTTCACACTAAACAAACTACACCGTATTTCCTAAAGAATTCCCACCATTTGAACCATATAATCCTTTTTGAAATTACCAACCAGATGAACCATATCACCATTCTCAACATTTTCAACCATTTGAACTTTTTCATATTTCTCAACACTACCAATCATTTAAACTGTTACATGTGACCGCCACCAACAATGATGTTACGGGCCCTCACATCAAAGAAGTCAACAAGTCAAAGCAAAAATGAACACACCAAAGAAGTCAACAAGTCAAAGCAAAAATGAAAAATGCAAAACTACGAAAATTCGTTGTCAATACGAGTAACTATATATTTCATAACATGTGCATTAAATTGACATTTTTTCTATCTTGTGCTACCAATCTGTTCATTTTCTTTCTTGCTTCAAGTAACTGAGTCTGACTATCACCTGAAATATTAAGTCTGATACTATGTATTTCACGCCGACATTCTGCAATATCTAACTTCAATTTACAACAATGATCCTTGCTCCAAGAAGTCACTTTCTCTGCGCTAGCTGAGAGCTTTGGAATACGAGTAGCGTGTTCATGCATATGCCACAATTTAGTAACAAAATCTTTAAAGCCATGTTTTATGTACTACACGTTTTTATAGCAAAATTGTGGTGACGAAGACGAGGCCAAGGCACGTGATTTCGATTTAGGAGAATGGGGTAGTAATCAGACGCCGATGCTACAAGGTTATCAAGGTTAGCATTTAAAAATACATTGAACCAGACATTATTAGCAAGAGCTCTGTCTAAATGTTTTTAATATTTCTTCCTTAAAAATATAATAAATGCTTATTAAACTTTTATCCATTTATCGAATTAACGTCCAAAAAAGTGAGGTTTTCAAATTTTATCGAGAAAAATAATCAAACTTTTAAATTTTAATCCGATATTTAAGAAATTAAAAAATATTTTTTTATGGATGACGAATTTTACGCCATAATGAGTAATTTTCCAAACATAATGGTTTTCCCCCTCTAATTTTATGGATAAAAATAATCAAAGTTGTAAAAAGTTGGTGATTACAACTTAATCCTTTTTTTTTTTTTTTTTAAGAAACTAAAATGAATTATATACCACGACAATTGACCCTCCTAACACAAGTTGTACTTAGGAGAAAACACCAAGAGAAACATAAATATTGTCAGAATATTTACAAAGCAACACCAAAGGGCCAAAAGTAACAACTAAAGAAAGAAAGAAAAATTAGTTTATACTAAGGATGGTAAATGGAGTTACAACCTAATCCTATTCTTAGATAGTAAGATAGTTATTTTTTTTTGACAATGTTGTAAAACTATTTCAATTTTTTTTTGCATAATCTATTTTACATTGGTCGTTTGTTTATCTCCATTAAATTCAATTTTGAGTTAATTAAATAAATGATATGTCTATATATATACATACATACATATATATATATATATATATATATATATATATTTAAGGATTTTTTACAATAAAATTACACTTTTTAATCCATATAACATTTTTATTTAGTATTTTTAAGGATAAAAAATTATGACTTTTTTTTACAAAAATTTAAAACGTTGATATTTTTTTTTATAAAGACTGGAAATATTGACGAAAAATTTAATAGGATTTAAAAATATTTGTTTGGATGGAAATCTTCCAATAGAGTCACCAGACATCTCCATTAAAATATCTGTTGAAAATTTATCTTGGAATATAAAAAATAACATTAAACACATTTATATATAAAAGATAATTTAATAATGACACACATTTCAGACAAATTCATTTCTTCAGTAATTTTTATTAATACTTTGTGTTTTTTCGTAAAATATTCTTATAAAAAGGGGTGAATTTTAGGGTGAGGGTCCAATTAAGTCTTTCATCGGTGAACCACCGTTAACAATAATTGAGAGTTATTAGATCAATCAAGCGCATGGATTCTATTATAGACTATCTGCACTAGATATTTTTTTTTGTTGTCTCTCATCTTCCTCTCACCTTTTCCCATCCCCAATGACTAGATTTGCATATACCCATCTCCCTTCTTCATATAATCTGCACAAGATGGTCGCTGCCATAGATTATCTTAACCAAGACACACTATAACATAATGCTTTAAGCCTTAATTGAAGACGTGCAATGGAAATATGGACTTGAAACTGTGGTATTGTTCCATACGTTTCTCCTCACCATGATTGGTTAAGCAAAATTGAGTTACAATTTGTTGTAAGTAATCACCCCTCTCAACAAAATTGATTCACGACCCACCTTGATTTCATTCAAAATCAATGCATAAATGATTTGATAATTTAAAAAATAAACTGTTATCTTCATAACTTCAATGAGAATAATGAAGCATGGAGGATTTTAAATCGAAAATGAATCGAAACCTCTCTCAACAACAATTTCAGATATTCCCTCGTTCTCTTCATTATAATCTTAAAGTAGGAAGGATGCACAACAGATGAACTCCCAAATAATTATATGAAAAGGGAGATGAGTTTGTGCAAATCTGGTGACTCGGGATGCGAAAAGGTGAGAGGAAGATGGGAGAGAACAAAAAAAAAATCTAGCGGAGTTAGTTTATAATAGAATCCATGCGCTTGATTGATCTAATGGCTCACAATTATTGTTAACGACGGTTCACCGGTGAAGGACTTAATTCAACTATCACCCTAGAATTCACCATAAAAAAAGGACACATAGAGTATTGAATTAAAAATTAGTAGTCATTATAATACTTGAATGTGTAAAGAATAACCAAACTAATTTTGAAATGTATCGAAATTTTAAAATTCTAAAGTAGTCAGAGTCTAAAATATTTCATTAAAATTATCTTATTAGTCCTTCAATATATATATATATATTTTTAAATAGACTAAGACCATATGCAATGGAGGTATTGAAGGCAATATTCAACATGTTGAACCATTGGAGTGGGGGTATTGAAAATGGGAGAAAAGTGAGTTGAAGGAGAGAAGTGATTAACCCACTCAACATGTTGAATACTGACACGCAAGGGACGTGTGGCAGCAAGCGATTGGCCGTAGCAAGCGTGTGTGATACACGCGCCGACAGGGCGCGTGTGGAGCAGAAACCGCGGAGAGAGAAAAGCATGTGGATAAAGCTTGGGACACGTGGCAGTACTCGATTGACTGCTTAGATTTTTATCATCTTAATCATTCAAACTCAATTATTTCATTGCAAATAATTTTTTTTTACTAAAATTCATGATTTTTTTTGTCTATAAATAGAGACTTGGATCATTTGATTTGGACACAGAAAAAAACCCAAGTTTTTCACTATCTTAATCTTATTATTAACTTTCTATTAGCTTTTCTTTTGAAGTTTTAGTCTTTTTTTAGTGAAATGGATCTCAATATTAATAATTTCAACACTCAGAATTATTCTGATTACCCATTTAGCTACCAAAATCCCAACAATCATCAACATCCAAATCAATTTTTCAACAAACGACCTCAAATCATGCACATGCCTAATTTTGGTTTTGCATCAAATTTCAACCAATCATCCTCTGTTTCAAACTTTAAGTTATTTGTGTGCTGCGTGCTTAGTTTGTTGTATTTCATTTTAAGTTATTTATGTGTAGCGTGTTTAGTTTGTTGTATTGCATTTTAAGTTAAGAAAATAAAAGAAATTATTTTACAAAATTTTGTTTTTCCAAAAAAACTCAAAAATAAATTGTTAAGTGTTTCATATTTTAATTTAATTATAGTCGATAATTGAAATTTTTGTAATAAAAAAACAAAAATATAAAAATAAATAAGAATATGAAATAAAAAGTGGTGGGATAGAGTGTTGAAAGAAAAAACTGTTGAAGAAGGTAAAAATTGAATGACTATCGAATAAAGAGAGAGAAAATGATGTGAAATGTTGGGAATTGAAAGAGTAAGCGTCGAGGGTTGTTAAATGGTATTTACCATTTGATATGGTCTAAGCACGCACAGTAGTCCTGGCAGCCGCCCTGACATTTCTGAGACCATAAATCACACATTCATTAGTCTTCTCTTCCACAATGATAAATAACTCTTCAGTCAATCACACATTCTCAAAGCGACACCGTTTTCGTTCTTCTACTTCTAGGGTTTTGAGTTATGGCTACATTCAATACCTACACTGGCGTGTGCTTCACAGGATCCGCTTTTCCGCTTCATACCTCCAATGTTACCACTAACAAAACCACTAGGTTCAATTTTATTTATCATTATCAGCTACTAATTGTTATTATCTTTTTTTTTTTTCTTGAACTTTTTTGTTCTGTTTTGATTTGTGTTCATGCATGTGTGTTGTAGGTTGATTCTATATGAACATTGTTGATGATGTTGTTTATTAGTTGAATAGTTGTTATGTTCAGAGGCATGTGCGTTGATTTGTTAAAACATTGGTCCTTTACGAATTGCAAAATTCGAAAATTTCTTTTGTTGTTAATGGGTAAAATTTTTGCTTTTGGCATAACGAAAACTAGTAAACGGTGATCTACTAGAGGGAACATAGTTGTAAACTAGCTTTTAGAGCATGTCTAATTGAATTTCTAGTGTTCGGCAAAATTAGATGTTATTTTTTTTTCTTCAATTAAGATAATAGGAGTATAATTGAGAGAAAAAAAAAATGATAAGCTATAAGCTACTTGGATTAGCTTATAAAAAAAATGCAATACACTCGTGACAAAATGATGGTTATTAAGGCTCTGTTTGTTAAAATAGCGGATAGTTGATAAGATAACTTATAGTTATAGCGGATGGCTTATAAGGTAACTTATTGCTGATAGTGGGATAAGTAGCTGATTGAATTTATAGTATTTGGTAAAAATGAAGGTTGATGTAACTTATAAATATGAAATAACATAAAAAAATGTATATTTAATTAATATTTTTATTTTTTCAACAAAGATTGTAGGGGTAAAATTGAGATAAAAAGTAAAAAGTGATAAGCTATAAGCTACTTGAATTAGCTTATCAAAGAACGCTATAAGCTCATAAAAATAAGCTATAAACTCATTTAGAAAATGACAGTAACCAAACGGGTCTTTTGTCGTCATACGAGCTTAAAAGCTATAAGCTCAAATATGTGTCTTACACTCTTACTAAATATACCTTTTTTTAGGCATATGAGCTTATAAGGTAACTTATTGTGCTTGCCAAACAAACCCAAAATGCTGTTTCATTATCGAGTCTACTCTGTTTTTTTATTTTGCGGTAAGGCTTATCTGTCTTCATGTATGAGGCTCGTGATTCATATTGATTGTGCTGCCGAGAAACTTTATTACCGTACCATCAATCCAATTTTTTGTTTGTTTAACGTTAAACGTTTATCTGTATTATTCAGGAACTCTTCCTGGAAGCCCACACAAGCAGCTGTGAAATCCACTTTTCATCTCCCAATGCGTAGTTATGAGATGAAAAATAGGTAGGTTTGAATAATGAATTTTCTATTCCAAGTTCATTTGTTTTCATACTAAATTCTATATTTTCCATTTGGTTTCATCTTTTCATTTTTCGGGTTTATGCTTTATATGTTATGTGGGGTTATGTCTATTGTGTAGATTGGAGGGAAATGAGAACTATAGAATGTATGCTCTGGGTAGTGGGTAGGATTTCTGGAAGAGATGCAGAAACTAGTTTTATAATCTGATCTGTGATGAAACCATAGAGGAGATTTAAACAATAGACTCCCACATAGTTACACATTTAACATAATTTGAATTTGTTTTCCTCTATTATTCAGTTCGAGATTTTGTTCAGACATTGATTTTTATTTTCTGTGTAAATTACAACTGTACCACTGCATGTCTTAAAGAGTGCATTTAGAAAGCGGTCTCTTGTGTTTCTGTTGTTACGGCTGCTTATTTTTGTTGCTGCTGCTTTTGTTTGTGGTCCCGTATCACAAAATCAGTATTAATGAAGCTAAATATTATATTTACAGGACTTGTACCGAAGACATAAAGTGTCTGAGATTGATAACTGCCATTAAAACTCCATACCTACCTGATGGTCGATTTGATCTTGAATCATATGATGCCTTGGTAAATATGCAGATTGAGAATGGAGTTGAAGGTGTTATTGTTGGTGGCACAACTGGTGAAGGCCAACTAATGAACTGGGAAGAGCACATAATGCTTATTGCGCACACCGTCAACTGTTTTGGTGGGAATATTAAGGTTATTGGAAATACTGGAAGCAACTCAACCAGGGAAGCAATTCATGCAACTGAGCAGGGTTTTGCGGTTGGAATGCATGGTGCTCTTCATATAAACCCTTACTATGGCAAAACCTCCTTGGAAGGTATGGTTGCTCACTTTCAAAGTGTGCTTTCCATGGGGCCCACAATCATATATAATGTGCCTTCACGGACTGGTCAAGACATTCCTCCACATGTGATTCAAAACTTAGCTCAAAGTACTTGCTTGGCCGGTGTCAAGGAATGTATGGGAAATGACAGGGTCAAAGAGTATACTGATAATAGAATTGCTGTGTGGAGTGGGAATGATGATGAATGCCACGATGCTAGATGGGGCTATGGGGCTACTGGAGTGATATCTGTTGCAAGCAATTTGATTCCGGGTTTAATGCGAGAACTCATGTTTGGCGGCAAAAATCCTACATTGAATTCTAAGCTCTTGCCTTTGATTGACTGGCTTTTCCACATGCCAAATCCCATTGGTTTGAACACGGCTCTTGCTCAACTTGGAGTTGTCAGGCCAGTTTTCAGGCTGCCATTTGTACCTCTCCCTTTGGAGAAAAGGATAGAATTTGCCAATTTGGTGAAGGAAATTGGTCGACAGCATTTTGTTGGAACTGAAGACGTCCAGGTTCTTGATGACGACGACTTTTTCTTGGTTAGTCGATATTAATTAGGTGGTTAGTTGTTATCGGTTTAGGTCACCTTGTAGACTTATTGTATCCTTTCTGTTTTTTTTTCTTCCTTTTGTGAAACTTAAAAGACAAGATTATGTATGATATAGCGCTTGATTAAATAAACTCGACTACTAAGATCTTGTTTCTTTTGACTAATTACTTTGTAGTTGAAAACTGGTTCAAATTTTTTACGGAATTAAATGCTTATTGTATGAACTACTGAACCTTGTTTCAAATAGGTCAAAACCTTTTTACAGAAACAAACCCACCCATGCATTTTTAGAGGTGGACATGAAACCAGTGAAACATTATTATAATGAAGAACAAGCTCTTGATTATCGTCCCTTCTTACATTTATGTTTGACAATTTGCTTTCTTTCCTCTTAGTTTTTTATTTTTAATGTTGTGACCTTTTCTTAAGAAATTTGCAAATTGGAGATTTGTGTCTTGTCTTTTACTGTGTATTCGTCGCTTTAGTTGTCTAGATCTTCTGGAATATACTGCAGTCATAGGAATAATAGTTATGGAAAATGCTGTCACAAATTCTTAGCACCCCCCACAAAGGACTTGGTGATTTCTGGCAAAACTAGAACCTAGGACTACTTTTCACCCTACATTTAAAAAAAATAAAATTATACATGTTTTTGAAAGTGTATTTCCGGTCGGCATAATTAGTTTTGAAATATAGTTTCACTCTAGAAGGACAGAAGACTTGGGCAAGAAGCTCTGCACAAGCATTTTTTTCCAAGGAATTTACCCTGGAGGAATGGGAAGAACTTTATTTCAAGTGAGACCAGTAGAAAGGTTCACACAAGGGAATTTTGAAGCAGGTTAATTAATGAATGTAAAGCACACGATTTGTGTTTCTTTGTGCAACATTCAGATCATATTGAGGGTAGGGAAATTCCTTCCTAATATTTCTACTCATTTAGTTTACATTATATTTTTGTGTTGTCCTTTTCATACATCGTCTAGATTTATAACAAAAATTATACTGCTACACATTATCATTGTCACAAAGCTAAGTTTTGTAGCTTTCATAGAACTGAGCAGGTGAGGGGTTATGTTATATAATCAAATCCGATAGAGAAAGCTTGTTGAGGTTATCAGATTTAAATTGATTATTAGAGATTTATGAGCGAAAATAAATGAACTACATTTTCGGTGGATGCTAGGGCGAGGGCTCTATTAAGTCCCTCACCCATTAGATTAAACAAGTTTACAGGATCTAATTATTCATCAACACACCAAATCCATTTTCTTTCCCTCTCCTTTTACATATCGCACTCTACATCCATGACCTACACCTTTTTTTCCCATTGCTCTTTCTTTCTCCACCACCTGCATTTTAAAACGATCTTTTTCGACCATGCAAAGCATAAACTTGCACGTATATCTTCCCAAAATTTATCAACATTCGTAGGGAGAATTTACAGACTGCCAAAAAGGATGTTAGTCCACCCCTGTTTACCCCTATTCTTTTGGATATGCAAGAGTCCTCAATAAATTCCACCATATAAGCACCTTGTTATAACTTCAAATTTTCTTGGTGTGTGGTTGATGTCTTTTTCTCCAACCAAATTTTCTGGGGCGTGTTTGATTTAAATTATGTTTTCATCCAAACCTATTACTGTTTGAAGTGCAATGTTTTTTGTTACAAATCCTTTATGGTTATGCAAATTTTTAGTGAGTTGGAGATACATACCAAAAGAGATGGGGACATGATTGTATGAGAGATATTTTCTCTTTTTATTTCTACCGAATCTTGGACTATTGAACAAATTCAATAATATGTTTTTTCTGCTCTACCTGTGAAAGACTTAATTGATGCCTCACCCTAAAATCCATCCCACATTTGTAAGCGAAGTTAAAACAATAAAAAAAATAGAATCAATAACATCGTCAAATAAAAAAAGAAGATAAAAGGATGATTTTGTTTTTTAAGGGAACAAACTTATAACAAACTAAATATTATGAATATGTCATAATAAGTTCTCCCAAACAATCTTACAAGTGCTTCTTATACCAATAAACAAGTTTAAATAAGACAATTCAAACAATAGTTTCAGCAGAATTAGAAGCACTAAGAAAGTCACAAATTTCCTTTATATCAACCATGATCATGATGAATCACCAAGTGATGGACAATAATCTGAGCATGCAACTAATGACATCTTTCATGAGTCCGCATCCTTGTAAAACGCCACATTGATACAGATTCTTGATTTAATAGTGGAGGTATCAGCTGAGTTTAAAGCATTAGAAAAAGCTGTATTGATTATTCAGCAATTGATGGAAAATAACACAAGCATCCAGCTGAGTATTTTAAGATGCCAGATTTATACCACATTCGTGTACCTGTCATTTTCTGCCAAAGTTGTCCAATGACTATAAATATGACCGAAATAGATATTATAAAGCTCGTACAATCCTTACTTTACAGGCCGATCATATCGAGTTAAACTCAAAATTTATCATAGTACTGAAGTTATCATATATCTCATATTAACCAACCCAGTATTAATAGCTTGCTCGTGGGAGTGTGTATTGAAAAAACTCACAATAACAAATTTTGGAAGACAGAATTTAGCCTAAAACCTACCAAACACAATAATGGAATAATGCGTTTTTTCCCCAAATAAATACTAACCATTTAAGATCTCTAAAGAACGATTAAATATAAAAATCAACATTCATTTAGCATAAATTCACAACAGCGCCTAAGTTTACAAACTGGTAATCTACAAAACCATGCAACATTCACCTACAACATTTTTTTACAGCTCACAAAATGTTTTGAACAGCATTATCTAACAGAAAATATATTTTTCGAATATTCAAACTGGCTCGATGATTGACGGATATAGTCTCTTCAGAAGATGCGTCGCTGTCAATAACAATCAAGTCGTCTTGTTCTAGAGATTTGTTCATTTTCAGCATCCCATATTTTCTTCTTGAATAGTGAGAAGGATTTGACATATGTTTTGGTTGATTAGTTTTAGTTTGTTGAACACTCATCCTTTCATCCAACATCATGCAACCACCTGACTGAGATTTAGTAATACTAGGGCAGACATCATCTATAGCCTTTCATCCTGAAATCAGCTGGTTATTTAGGAGGGACAGAAAATATCATACCAATGATGGGAAGGGTTGACATATTTGTAAAATATAAAAATTATAACCCTTGAAGTCAAGAAAGTAAAAACATCTTTTTGTCTCTAAAACTAACATTGATAGAGATTCGTAGGCAATCTTTATGAAAATGTTCGGCTTCGTGTATAAGAGATCAACTCTGGCTTGGAACTTCTGTTCCAGCCATTTGAGTGTCAGTTTTCACTATGCCTTCCCCATGATGCAGTTCTCCCACATGTGTCATACACTCACACTGTTAGAACGAATACATTCATGCAATTATTTTCACTACCAACTAATTTGATCTTCTATTAGATTTATAGTATTCAAGGCTCAATCAATGTAGAATCTTAAGCTCGTAAACTGCTAGTAAAATTGAGAGTTTTTTTTTTTTTTTTTGTCAAATAACCTAGTGGCTAGAATTCACCTTTTTACAAGGTGAATAAGTGGGGTGTCCGAGGTTCGAACCCCGGCCCCTGCATATAACAATGCATGTCCCTGCCAACTGAGCTATGCTCACGGGGACAGAGTTTATCAAAATGAGAGTTTACATGCGAGTTGACTCGTTTTTATGACCTAGAGTTATATACTCGTAAGAGTTTAAGAGTTAACTCGAGAATTTTACAATCTTGTATGTAGAACTTGATTTATAGTTTGAGTTTGACGGAATACACCAGGTTTCAGAAACAACTCCACTGGTACATGAAGTGTCAGCATTTCTCACTTGTGGTCTTCTAGCATTTAATTTATCATGGACAAGTAAATTTAGAACTTTTTCATAAATTCATTATCTTCTCGACTTTCAAACTGTTTTGTACACAAGATTGTTTAACTCTTATGCCCTTTAAGTTATCTATCTGATATCAGTATACACTTAGTAAAGATTTTAAAAACAAACAATTACAAACCCATGGATAGTAAATACTCAGACCATCACCCCAATAATGTCGCAACAGAAGTCAACACATTTCTTTCGACAGAATGAGTTTGTCTATTCCCAAACTCCATGCTCCAAAATATACACTTGCTCAAGAATCAGTAAATAAAGAAGCTGAAATCTTTTTCAAAGTGTATAATGTGCTTTGTAAAATTGGAACCCAATAGCCTCAATAATAAAAAATATCTCGAGAGATATCAAGCTTCGTTCCAATGAAACAATTATTGTCCCTATATGTTCCAAGAGAACGGTTGCAAATGGATCGATGTAATGAATCTCATGAAAAAGGTTCGTGCCAAAATAGTATAAAACTTTTACAAATCAAAGATAATTCTGTTAAGGTTTTGGTTTTTATTACAAACATAGAATTTGGCTAAAGCCACCTTACAAGGTTTGATTTATGTTGTGTAGCCATAGTCAAGTATGCAGACTCTAATATATTTGGACTACAATACCCTAATTTACTTTCTAATACTTGACATTAATTGTGTAGGTGAGGCAGCAAGTTGAAAATGTGAAGTTGCAATGTTAGGTTTGAGAGATGATAGAAAGCCATGACTTGCATGCGCACCTGCAGCGTAGTACAGACTTCACCGGCAACCTCAACAGAATTTCCATTATCACTTCTTCAGGCAGATGCACTCTCTTCTTCCCCATCTTGCCGAGGCGATGAAATCAAACACTTTATTTATACCCAAAAAGGCCGTTGCCTTGCTCAATGCATCTCTTCAATACATGATCTCTTTTCCAAGAGTAAGTATTTTCATTGTTTCCGGTGCACTTTGTCAATGCATTTCAGTTCACTCGCTACCCCACATTTTCCTCGGTTCAATGGCAATTGTCTTCATTATGTCTCTATAGAGTTTGTTTTGTCTTCCCATTTTAACGTGCAGAGATCGTTTTGTTTCCCACTTACTTTATAGTCAATTTGGAATAATATTCTGGTCACGTAATTTAAATGCAATTAGTGAAATAAATTAGGGGATTTTAAATTTACAACAATCTAAATTAAAACTTTAAATTGGTCTAGAATTGGTAAATAAAGGAGCTGAAGCTGAAACCTTTTGCAAAGTGAATATAATATTTTGGGTAAAATTTGAATCCAACAAAGAACTAAAACCATGCTTCATTGCATATATAATCAGACAACACATATATGAATCAGCAATGAGAAAAAAATATTTAAATGTTCTCAGAGTAAAGAAATATCACTTCTCCTGCTTCAAGATAGCAAGAGTTCATAGTACCATATAGATAAACATTAAAACAAATGGTAAATGTGGATATTTTACAATTTTGTTATCACTAGTCATCTTCTTAAGCTTGCTCATCGCCATCAGGTAGTGAAAGCAAAGACTCTGTATACACTCCCATTAGGGGTCTTTCTGAAATAAAGTCAAGATAGGACAAGTGATGTTCTATCATCTGTCCTTTGTCATTAAACATCACCAGTCCAACATTACTATCAATTCCAACTATATCACCACAATTTGTAAAGGATATTGGGAAAAAGTCCGGAGCAGGATGCCTAGGAAAAACAAGAGTTTGAGTCCAAGATGAATCTACTGCATATTCATTCATCACCCATATCTTAACTGTATCGAAGTCCACAATCCATGCACTAATAAGTCCTCCAAACACAGACATATCACATACTGCACGATAGTAATCACTTTCAATATCCTTTGGAAGAGCTATCTCTGACATTGCCGTTTCCTTTGATTCAAAGGCAATAATAACATACATTTTGGTCTCATAATTATAAACCAGCCAATGGATAGAACCATTCAAGAACGACCCAACTATGGGACCACCTTCAGAGCTTGCAGTATACCTACAAGGCAAATCAGAATCAAACTCAATTTGTTTCCACTTATTAGCTCTCAAAGAGAAAATCTCCAAGTCAATCGAACTACATACTGGCTCATAGTTGACCGAGTTCGCAGGACCCAGAAACTACCAAGTAATCATCATTTGACAGATCGTATGCCAAGCCATACAAAAAGTGGAGAATATAATTATTCTCGGCAAGAGCTATAGGAGACATAGGTATTTGTTTGTTGACACCGGTGGATGGATTCCATAGGCAGGAGTATGGGTAAGATGCCAATAAAAGAAACCCTCTACACGAACCTCTAATTCCAGGAAAAGGTAGGCGAGGCAACAAATCAAGGCTTGGTGAATGATAAGCAGAATCATCATTAAGCAATGCATTAAAATCTACAGATAGGATTAGAGGATCATAGGGTTTGAAAGGATTATAATCTTTGAAGATCACAAGTTTATGTGTGGGTGAGGCAGCAAGTTGAAAATGTGAATTAGCAAAATGAGATAAGAAATGATAGAAAACCATAACTTACAGACGCACTTGCAGCGCAGTACAGATTTCACCGGCAACCTCAGCATGATTTCCTTTATCACCTTGTACTTGTAAAAAACACAATAGAGGATACAAGGGTTAAGTATCGTATTCTAGGGTTTAGACTGATTATTGGATGCCTTGAGAGTGTTCTCAAGGGTGGTATTTATAGCCTGCTATGGGCTTGGGTTTCGGTTGCTTGGTGCCCAAGTAACAGGGGTATTTTAGTATTTGAGGCGTCTTCTAGAGGTTTCTAGAAGCAAATTGAGGCGGCGCCCTGGGCAGGACGCGTCTTGAGTCTTAGAGCCTTTCTGGAGGGCGCTAAGGCTTCTAAGAGGGTCTAAAAGCCCTTCTAGAGGTCTTTTAGGTTTTTAGGAATATTATGATGGTCCATAAGCCCCCCAAGCACGAGTCTTGGGACAAGGCGAAGTGATTAATTCTGTTTGTTTTGAGTTTTGTGTGTATTTGCATTATTTACTTTGGTTTTCATCCTTAGGTAGTATGCTCCATTTTTGGGACATCCTGCCTATGGCGTTTTATCATGTTTCCAGAGTTTCCTAGGAGTGCATGTCCATTTTGTTTAGTTTGACGGTCTACAGCCCCCCAAGCACGAGTCTTGGGACAAGGCGAAGTGGTTTGTCCTTGACGGGTTCCAACGTTCTGAAGACATCTCATTGGGATGTCTCTACATCGTTTAAGAGCTCTTGGGGGCAGATGTGTTTTGCGTATTGATTTAAGTTTCTTCAGGTATATGGCCGAGAATGTTCCACTCTCCGAGGTTGACGTGGAAGCTGGTCTGAAGAGCAAATTTGGCGACTTGGTGATGGATGCTGGAGAATCCGCCCTTAGAATCTTGATGATTAATCACACCATGGAGGGAAAATATGGTGACCTGGAGAAGAGGCACAAAGAAGCTGCTGAAGATGCTGAAAAATGGAGGCATATGGCGACAGGTTTGCAGACTCGCCTTACTGAGGCTTTAGAGTCAAAAACCGCGGCGGAGACCTCATCAAGAGACCTTCAGACTAGTCTTGCTACTTCAACTGCCGAGAAAGAAGTTGCGGAGCTGGAGAGGGATGCCTTTAGGGAGAAAAATGCTAAGTTGGAGGAGGAGGTGGAGAGGTGTAAAAGCGTGCTCGTGGAGTATTTTGATGACGGCTTTGAGAGAGCTCGTGCTCAAGCCGCACATTTCTACCCGGAAGGAGGCTTATGGACCGTCATAATATTCCTAAAAGCCTAAAAGACCTTCAGAAGGGCTTTTAGACCCTCTTAGAAGCCTTAGCGCCCTCCAAAAGGGCTCTAAGACTTAAGACGCGTCCTTCACAGGGCGCCGCCTCAATTTGCTTCTAGAAACATCTAGAAGACGCCTCAAATACTAAAATACCCCTGTTACTTGGGCACCAAGCAACCGAAACCCAAGCTCATAGCAGGCTATAAATACCACCCTTGAGAACACTCCCAAGGCATCCAATAATCAATCTAAACCCTAGAATACGATAATTAACCATAGTATCCTCTATTATGCTTTTTACAATTACATACCTCTTGTGGAAGATACGCGCTCTTCTTCACCATCTCACAGTAGCGCCGATGCATTTGAGTTGAACTATCTCACACTCTTATTTATACAAAAAAAAAAAAAAAGGATGCTGCCTTGCTCAGTTATTTACTACTCTTCAATGCATGATCTCTCTTTCCAAGAGTAAGTAGTTACTCATTCCGTTTTATAATGAGTGTCACTTTAGTAAAAAAAAAAATTGTTTTAAAACGAATGCCACTTTACATTTTTAATACAACTTTAATTTTTTTTTTCCCAACTTTATTCTCAATAAATACTCCAACTTTCCTCTCGCATAATTTTCAATGCAACTTTAAGTTTGTCTTTTTCTTAGGCATTTAAGTAAAAGTGTTATGTGTAATGATTATTTCATTTCATTTTTTAATTTGTGTGCAATTATCTAAAACGACACTCATTTTAAAACAAAGGAGTAATATTTTCATTGTTTCAGATGCATTTGTAAATACATTTCAGGTACTCCACAATTTGTACATCTCTATGGAGTTTGTTTTGTCTTCCCTAGTTAACTTGCAGAGATCGTTTTGTTTTCCACTGACTTCAGTAGTGGTAGTATTGAATTTGGAATTATTCTGTGTAACGTAATCGAAATGCAATTGGTGACATAAATTAAAGGGTTTTTAAAATGAGTTTAATTATTTTTGGGAAATGCTAAGTGCACTTATAAAAAGTTTAAAATTGAAAGTTGATGCACATTAGAAATATTAAAAAGTAACTTTTTCAACATAAAATTTATCAATTTTTTTTTAATCCTTAACTTAGTGCCCTAATGACACTTGTTAACAAGACCTTTTTATTTTTTATGCTCAGTGTATACTATACCCCTTCATGCCTTATTTACTGTACCGTTATTTAATTGGTGAGATAAACATTACCCTTTTATGCTTTAATGACAAGTAAGATTCGATTTCAAATGGAAGAGGAGAAGATACATCTTGAATAAAAGAGATAAAGAAGTTTGATGTACTTGAAATAAAAATGATAATCTTTTGTAAGAATACCGATAAAGAAAATGAGATTTTTTTTGATAGGGGCCCAAATTCCTCAAGTGGTAATGTAGAAAAAAAAATCTAAATATACATACTAATAATATATTTTGATATTTATTAATTGGCGCGATAACACATCGTTAGATGAACATATATGTAAAATAATTGTACCTTGAAAAAATATTTTAATTTTTTTTTAATAAATTAATTAAATTCTTTTAAATATACAACGATCCAAATTAAAATTGTTTGGATTTATAATGTTTTTATAGTTATAATGTCTATAAATAGGACTTTGATTTGGATATCAAAAAATTGATTTAAAGTAAGCTACATTAAATTGAATTTGATCAGATAAAAAAATTAAATAGATCAATATTCAAACCAAACTGAACCTTGTGAGATATATTTTTAGATTGGATTGGATGATTTTTTCTCCCTAAAATAGATTTAAACCTCACTATGAATACTCTTAGAATAACACATGAATTTTAGATTTGAGTCCATATT
Source organism: Medicago arabica (assembly GCA_946800305.1). Classification (NCBI taxonomy): domain Eukaryota; kingdom Viridiplantae; phylum Streptophyta; class Magnoliopsida; order Fabales; family Fabaceae; genus Medicago; species Medicago arabica. The sequence continues at coordinate 38,668,104 of OX326969.1, forward strand.
TGCTCCATTTGTTTTTACAAATAAGCTTTAGGGAAGGCGCGAAAGACATATATAAGTATTTTGGACCCAGATGATTTACATTTACAAATAAAAATAGTTAAACAACATAATGTATTAATGTTTAAAGTCCTTTAAAAATCAAATATTGATATTTTATTTCATGAAAAATATTAATTTTAGTTTTCCTCGTAAATAAGCTATCAAAACTTGGATCACAGTCGTAGAAATTAAGATGTGTAGTCGGCACAAATAAAATAAATTAAGATGTAGTATATTTTTCTTTGTTGCTTATTGTGTATCTCGGCCTTTTCTATGGAGGGAGATTGTCGTCGGTTGAATTTTTGGGACCCGTTGTCAATCATATTAAATCCCGTTTGTGGAGTTGGAAGAGTAAATATTTATCATTCAGTGATAGTCTCGTTCTTCTCAAGTCTATCCTGACCCCGGTCCCTATCTATGCTCTTTCATTCTTCAAAGCTCCCTCACGTATCATTGGTTGAATTTTTGGGACTCGGTTGTCAATCATATTAAATCCCGTTTGTCGAGTTGGAAAAGTAAATATTTATCATTCGGTCGTCGTCTCGTTCTTCTCAAGTCTATCCTGACATCGCTCCTTGTTTATACTCTTTCCTTCTTCAAAGCTCCCGCATCATCTCTTCTATCAAATCTCTTTTTATTCGTTTTTTGGGAGGTGAGGATAATATGAAAAATTGTTGGATTGATTGTGACTCCATTTGTTTGGAGAAGGAGGTTGGCGATTTGGAGGTAAGAAGAATTAGAGAATTTAATTTGACGTTGTTGGGTAACTGGTGTTGGTGGCAGGTGACGTACACAATTTGTTTTTAGATTGTTGGTTGCTAGATAAAAAGGATAAAAAGAGCATTGCTGTTTATCTAGAGAGTTTTTATCAAGAATTGATCAAGAAAAGATCTCAATCAATTAAATTTGTTATTTGCCGGAAATCAAGGAAGGTAATGATGTGTAATTAAAGAAATGTATTAGGAAATACAATATACATTTTGTCCCTATATCTATCATTTCCCTTATAAATATGTCATAATAAGTTGTTTTTTAAGGATGATTTTGTTTTTTAAGGAAACAAACTTATAACAAACTAAATATTATAAATATGTCATAATAAGTTGTTTTCAAATGTTCTCCCAAACAATATTACAAGTGCTTATACCAATAAACATGTTCAAATAAGACAATTTAAACAACCTTAAAAAGACCAACAATAGTTTCAGCAGAATTAGAAGCACTAAGAAAGTCACAAAGTTCCTTTAATATCAACTATGATCATGATGAATCACCAAGTGATGGACAATCATTTGAGCATGCAACTAATGACATCTTTCTTGAGAACGCATCCTTTTAAAATGCCACATTCATACAAATTCTTGATTTAATAGTGGAGGTATCAGCTGAGTTTAAAGCATTAGAAAAAGCTGTATTGATTATTCAGCAATTGATTGGAAATAACCCAAGAATCCAGCTGAGTATTTTAAGATGCCAGATTTATACCACATTCTTGTACCTGTCATTTTCTGCCAAAGTTGTCCATCGGCTATAAATATGACCGAAATAGAGATTATAAAGCTCGTACAATCCTTACTTTACTGGCCATCTTATTGAGTTAAACTCAAAATCTATCATAGTATCAAAGTTATCATATATCTCATATCAACTACTTCCTCCGTCTCACAATAATAGTCTCTTTAGTATTTTTTTTTTTTTTTCTCAAAATAATTGTCACTTTAGAATATCAATGCAACATTTATTATTTTTTTCCTTTATTATACCCTTATTTATTGAATTTCATCTAACTTAACTACTCCACTCACTACAATTAATAGGGGTATTTGAGTAAATGATATTAATTTTACCATTGAAATCAACACAATCATCATTTCCTTAATAATCGTGCACAAACCTTAAACGACTATAATTTAGAGACGGAGGGAGTAACTTAGTATTAATAGCTTGATCGTGAGAGAGTGTATTGGAAAAACTCAATAACAAATTTTGGAAGACGAAATTTAGCCCAAAACCTACCAAACACAATAATGTAATAATGCGTTTTTTCCCCAAGTAAATACTAACCATTTAAGATCTCTAAAGAATCAATTAAATATAAAATCAACATTTATTTAGCATAAAGTCAACAACACCTAAGTTTACAAACTGGTAATCTACAAAACCATGCAACATTCACCTACAACATTTATTTACAGCTCACAAAATGTTTTGAACAGGATTATCTAACAGAAAATACATTTTTCAAATATTCAAGCTGGCTTGACGATTGTCGGATATAGTCCCTTCAGAAGATGTGTCGCTGTCAATAACAATCAAGTCTTGTTTGCTGACATGATGTTTCAGAGATTTGTTCATTTTCAGCATCCCATATTTTAGCAGGAAGGAAATTGAGGTTGGTTCCATCCACTTTTCTTCATGTCACAAACAACATTTGAAATGGCTTCTTTCAGAGGGTTGGATCTTCTCTAGTTCCTAGGAAGTCTTGAAGAACACATAACCTTCCTTGTGTATGAAGATGTTCCACTTCTGTTCCAACCATTTGAGTGTCAGTTTTCACTCTGTCTTCCCCATGGTGCAGTTTCTCCCACATGTGTCATACACTCATACTGTTAGAATGAATACATTCATGCAATTATTTTCCAGGATTAAGGATAGAGTTAATGATAAGAGAGCAGTCTATAGTGAAGTTTTAACAAGTAAACTGCCCTTGTGTAGGTGAGGCAGCAAGTTGAAAATGTGGAGTTGCATAGTTAGGTTTGAGAGATGATAGAAAGCCATGACTTGCATGCGCACCTGCAGCGTAGTACAGACTTCACCGGCAACCTCAACAGAATTTCCATTATCACTTCTTCAGGCAGATGCACTCTCTTCTTCGCCATCTCGCCGATGCGCTGATCCGTTGAGTCAGAGTATCAAACACTTTATTTATTCCCAAAACGGTTGTTGCCTCGCTCAATGCATCTCTTCAATACATGATATCTTTTCCAAGAGTAAGTATTTTCATTGTTTCCGGTGCACTTTGTCAATGCAATTCAGTTCACACGCTACCCCACATTTTCCTCCGTTTAATGTCAATTGTATTCATTACGTCTCTATTGAGTTTGTTTTGTCTTTCTGTTTTAACATGCAGAGATAGTTTTGTTTTCCACTTACCGTATATTCAATTTGGAATAATATTCTCTTACGTAATTAAAATGCAATTAGTGAAATAAATTAGGAGATTTTAAATTTACAACGATCCAAATTATAACTTTAAACTGGTCTAGAATTGGTAAATAAAGGAGCTGAAGCTGAAACCTTTTGCAAAGTGAATAATATGTTGTGTAAAGTTTGAATCCAACATAAGAGGAAATATTTAAAACCATGCTTCATTGCATATATTACCAGCCAACACATATATGAATCAGCAATGAGAACAAATATTTAAATGTTCTCGAAGTAAAACAATATCACTTTTCATGCTTCAAGATAGGAAGAGTTCATAGTACCATATAGATAAACATTAAAACAAATGGTAAATGTGGATATTTTACAATTGTTACCACTAGTCATCTTTTTCAGCTTGCTCTCCGCGATAAGGTAGTGAAAGCAAAGACTCTGTATACACTCCCATTAGGGGTCTTTTTGAAATAAAGTCAAGATAGGACAAGTGATGTTCTATCATCTGTCCTTTGTCATTAAACATCCCCAATCCAACATTACTATCAATTCCAACTATATCACCACAATTTGTAAAGGATATTGGGAAAAAGTCCGGAGCAGGATGCCTAGGAAAAACAAGAGTTTGAGTCCAAGATGAATCTACTGCATATTCATTCATCACCCATATCTTAACTGTATCGAAGTCCACAATACATGCACTGATAAGTCCTCCAAACACAAACATCTCATATTCTACAGAATCTACATGATGGAAATCATTTCCAATATCATCAGAATCTACACGATGGAAACCATTTTCAATATCATCTGGAAGAGCTAACTCTGACATTGCCGTTTCCTTCAAATCAAAGGCAATAATAACATTCATTTTGGTCTCATGACTATAAACCAGCCAATGGATAGATCCATTCAAGATCGACCCGACCTTGGGACCTAAACCTAGTTCATTGAAGAAATCAAGATTCTCATAAGGTAAATGAGAATCAAACTCAATTTGTTTCCACTTATCAGCTCTAAAAGAGAAAATCTCCAAGTCAATCATACTAGATGCTGGCTTAAAGGAGTCATCATATTCGTAGGACCCAAAAACTATCAAGTAATCATCATTTGACGGATCATATGCCAAGAGCTATAAAATCTACAGATAGGATTAGAGGATCACAGGGTTTGAAAGGATTATAATCTTTGAAGATCACAAGTTTATGTGTGGGTGAGGCAGCAAGTTGAAAATGTGAATTAGCAAAATGAGGACGAGAGATGATAGAAAACCATATCATGATTTCCTTTATCACCTCTTGGGGAAGACACTTGCTCTTCTTCGCCATCTCGCCGATGCATTTGAGTTGAACTATCTCACACTCTTATTTATCTCGCCGATGCAGGCTCTACCAACTGATTAAACCTATTCAATAGACTTTCGTAACTCTTCTTCAGTTTAGTGTTGCTGACATGAGCACCACACTGCTTTTTCACCTCAGCCCTGCATCAACTCTATGCCTTCGTCATGATCTAACTCCTCCTCCTCAATGAGCCTCCCAATGATGGGGATGTGTAGAAGACACACCACATCATTTAGTATGATAGTCATCTCCCCAACATGCACATGGAAGATGCTGGTGTTCTCATGCCATCTCTCTGACAAGGTACAAATGAACCCGTGAGAGATGTCGTCGTATCCAGTCTTAAAGAGGGGCAAGATCGGAATCATTCACCGACCTCCAAAACCAATCATTTGCTTATCCCGGCAACAACACTATCAAGTGAGGAATCTTAAGCTTCTTCCCTAACGAGATATCGGTCACCGTATGAGACAATTGAAATTGAAATACAAAAAAAAAAAAAATCACCGTTAAAAAAATAATAAGTAAAATAAACATGAAATATTCTAACATAAATTTTGATTCATAAGTAAAATAATAATGCAATAATATAATCATTAAAATAAGTAAAATAAATAAATTTTAATATTCTAACATAAACATGACATAAGTAAAATAATAAGTAATATTTCATTAAAATAAAATAAAACAATTATACTTACTTACTTCAGGATCGACCCATAGCCTGCATGGCACGTGTTTACCGAAGTTCGGTAGAAGCAACAACTCATGAGGACCCCCAGGAAAGCCATGCGGTCCAGCCACAAACTCCATCCTCGGCTCCTCTAGAGCCTCACCCTCCTGCTGGTGAGGCTGCTCATATTGAGGCTGATACCCCTCATGCTGATGCTAAGGTTGATACGTCTCATGTTGATACCACTGCTGAGGACATTGTGTCATTTTTAACAATTCAACAACAACACTCAAAGTGTCATTTCAGTCTGTAAACTACCACATTGTAGTCAAACTAACTATAATCAACAATAACAAATCAATTTCTAACTAATTTCATCATTAACAATTCAAAAAACAAACAAAATTTTATTGAAACATTTTATCAACACCTAGAGTCCAATTTTCAATCAACGTAAAATCTAACAATTTCTAAACCCTAAACTACCACATTGCATTCTAAACTACATTTTCTAACTTAATTCATCACTAACAATCATAAAAACTAACATGCAAACCAAATTTCTAAAAACCTAAAAATGTAAAATTTCTACAAAAAATAAAAAATTCCAACAAAAAAAAAAGCAATGCAATAGGATAAACAACACTTGTTGATTTGCGTGATTTGATGTTGATTTTGGTGAAAATCGCACAAAATGGAAGAATTTTCGTATTTTGGATGTTTTGAAACAGAATGGTTATGTTTTTGACTTTGCTGTTATATATAACAGCGCACAACATGACTTAAGTCACGCTGGGTTAACCTGCGTGAGTTAACTAATGCAACGTGAGTTAACTCATGCTAAAGTACCCAACATAACCTAAGTCATGCGGGAATACTTTCGTCCATTCAGTTGGAAGGGAGTTTTTTTTGATAGAAGAAGAGCATTTTCCAAACAAATTTAAACCTCTCCATGAATACTCTTAAAATAACACATGAGTTTCAGAAAAGCTCTAGGGAAGGCGCGAAAGACACATATATAAGTATTTTGGACCTAGATGATTTACATTTACAAATAAAAATCGTTAAACAACATAATGTATAAATGTTTCAAATCCTTTAAAAATCAAATATTGATTTTTTATTTCACAAAAAAATATTGATTTTAGTTTTCCACGTAAATAAGCTATCAAAACATAGATAACAGACGTAGAAATTAAGATGTGTAGTCAGCATAAATAAAATAAATTAAGATGTAGTATATTTTTCTTTGTTGCCGAGGTTAGACATATAAAAGATTATTGTTTGATTTATTCATACTATTTATTAAAGATCCATATATCTCTCCAATAATTAAAGAAAAAGAAGACCCATTATTAACTCACAATTTAACATTGATACATTTTTGAAAGAAACATTTATACATATAATTAAATAAATATGAACATTATCTATAAAATATCTAAATCGAGGAAGTAAAATATATATGTACATTTAGATTGAGCAATTTGATACACTACAAAAAAAGTTCTTAAAGTCCCTAAAAAAAAAAAAGTTCTTAAAGAAAATATGAAAATTTTCACCTCATTTGTCTATCTAAAATCTAGGAGGTTGAGGGTTCAAACCCTAAAACCTAACATTTCCCTATTCAAAAACAAAATTTCCAAGATTTATTTTAGCACTGCCAAAGTCTACTTCAGTCTGTTTTGTACACAAGACTGTTTAATTATTATATCATCTAAGCTATATATCTGATATAAGCATCACTGCATTCACTTGGTATAAGCAATGAAAAAGAGGAATCACAGCCTTGTATTCATGTAGGATAGTGAATTTTAAACCTAATAAACAAAGCAGGGCAAAGAAACCATCAATGAATAAATACTCAGGGTCAAATGATATGATGATTTTAGTCAAGATTTAAAAACAAACAATTATACGTAAATAAACAAATTTGACCCTGAATATTAACTAATTAGATTTAAATAATCAATGGATAGTTAAACCCAGAATCTCAAACAACTTTGTGGATGTTTTTTTTAAGAAATTGTGGGGCGGGAGTAGCACTCTAACTATTACTCAACCTTAACTAGAGTCAGCCCAACAGGAGAGCAATTTTCCAACTTTTGTTGTTGTTATTTTAAGCCTCTCCAGTTTTTGGTTATTTATACTTATGAAGAAAAATAACTTCAAGAAAACAAAGCAATTGAGTTCCTACCCATCTCAAGCGATTAATCTCTGAAGTTACATACATGGAATATCTTGTTCACATTTTTTATTAGCTTATGAGCTCCACGAAAAAACGAATTGTTCAGAATAATTTAAGTTAGATTTTTGTGTGGAATAATTATTGAGCAGATTTTACTTAACTTACGATCTTAATCTGGATTATCAGACTTCTCTTCATTGAAAACCGAAAGGTCAAAAAATAAACTACAAGTCATAATAAGTCACAATTTTTTTGGGTAGTTAATTGCATGTGCATACAATAAAAAGGCCGTAAAGTTGCCTATATTTATATAGGGGTGGGAATAGGCCAGGCCAGGCCAGACTTTGATAAGCCTGAGACTGACCTACGAAAAAATTACAAGCCTGAGCCTGGCCTATGGTCTATCATAGGCCATTTTTCCTAGCCTGGTCTGACTTATTTAAAAGTCTGGACTGGTCTGAAAAGCCTACTTCCATACCTACTTTACATTAAGGTCATTAAATGGTTCATTTGACATATTAAATAGGCTAAACATACCTTAAAACCTACTTAAAAGCCTATTTCACTGCAAATAAATTTTAACGACGTTAAAGCTTACTTAAAAGGCGACAACAACAAAGCCTATTAAGAGACTGATAGATAGAGAAAAATGTGTTTATATTTTTAATGTATGCAATTATTTTAATAGAAAAAAACATTTTTTAATAAATAGGTATTAATATGCCGACCTATTAGACTTAACAGACTTTTCTGAAATCCTAAGTCTGACCTGTTTAACTGAACATGCTTTTTAAAAAGCTTAAATCTGACCTATTTAACTGAACATACTTTTTAAAAAGCCTAAGTCTAGACCTATCTACTAAACAAGTCAGGCCAAAATATGTCAGACCGTAAGCTCCTGTAGACCGACCCCACCTATTCCCAATTCTATATTAATATAAGAAATAAAAAATGTTTAAATTTTAGTGATGCTTCTTAATATTAAAGGCGGGGAGAAATCGATATGATGTCTCAACATCTCACACTTGCTTTTGTATAGGATAATGGATGGATTGCTCTTGTATAACAATGACAAGGTTTAGTGCTTAACCAGTCAAAGATTGTTGTTAACTACCAGATGTTATTATTATATCACAAAATATGCTTATTTTGTTATTCAATTGAAAAAGGTTATGACTGATGGATTCAACGAAAAAAAATACTTGTTCAATTGGAAAAAATGGTCACTCAATTATAAATAAAATTGTCCCATGAATTTAATTAATAGCTTGGCTTTAATACAATTACACTCATCATAAGAGGAGAAAACCAAGACATTTTGTTCTCTATTCTGTTTTCCCTTCTCCAAACATACCCTTAGGATGTCAAACATTTGAACCAATACACCAACAATATTTCACAATATTATGTTCTATGTAATGGCTACAATTGGCATATTACCTATTCATCTTTATTATATCACTCTAAACTTATTGCTAGAAAATAATTTAATTTAAAAAACTAAAATAAACAAGGAAAGTTAAGATTCAGGGCTAACATATCTGAATCAATGATAATTGACACAAAATAATTAAACTGTATATATAATATAATAAATATTAATTAGCAAAATAGCTAGTTATTGTTGGTATTGATATTTTGTTCTGAAAGTTTCATTTGGAGCTGAGACATAAGGTCTTGATTCTCTTTGTGAAGAAGCAAAGCTTGTTTTCTCAACTTCTCATTCTGCTCTATGATGGTTTGATTCTCCATATACAATTTCAAGTTTTTCATCTTAATCTGTGCTTTCACCTCAATCATCCTTTTCCTTCTGCATCATCAATCATATAAGTTGATTAATCTTTATGTTATGTATTAAGATTATGCAATATATATTATGTGTACATATATAAAAACTATATGATAAAAAATATATTAGAGGGATTAATACCTTTTGAGGTGGCTCAACCTAAGGTGCCTACAGTTGTGTCTCTTGGAGAGAGGAGCATAAAGAGTGTCATGTTGTGAAGAGAAACAACACATTATGTTTCCCTTTTGAGAGAGATAAGGTTTCTCTTTCTCTTGCAACAAAAAAATAATAGAGGAAGCTAAGAGATATTGATAGTTAGTGAAGTGAGGTGTAACAATTAGGGGGTATTTATAGGTGAGGATAATTTGATATAAGAAACTAATAGAGGGAAAGAAAAGTGATGAATATAGCTGTGATTTTGTGTTTGTATCTGTGTGTGAGAGAGAGATAAGAGAGAGACTTTTATGGTAATGATGGCATAAGGACTCATGATTACAAAGGGCAGGAATAGATGAGGAAAAGGAGAAGAGATGAAGAAAAAATGTCTCTCTTTCTTTTTTAGTCTTTTTTTTTTATTGCATTGTTTCAGAGTCCAAATGCTGTAAGTAACTTTAGAAATTGATGTTGGGGCACATAGAAATAAGTGACTATGCAATCATTTTGCTCATTTAAGGTGATTTCTATAGTTTTTAAATGTATTAAAATTATTAAAAATGTTTAGATTGATCAATTTTTTACGAGTCTAATATTTAATTCATAAAATTTAAAAAATATTTATGTAATTTCAAATATTATTGTTTTATAAAAGAAAGTTTTAGTGAGTTGGACTCTAAGATTCATCATAGTTAAGACAGATTTCAAAGTTCAACTTCAGTGAACGTCAATAAAAATATTTATAAACCACTTATCGAAAAAGTTATCACGAAAACACTCATAAACCAAAATGATACTTACTCATACATTTACTAAATAAGATCAAGATTTTCTTAAAAGTAAGTACTGTACCCATTCTTTAGAAGTTTCCCATTCAGTTTCAAGACCTTACAATTGGGATTTGGGATGTTCAAAAGATAAAGTCATGTCATGGGGTTGTTATCAAATTAGTTGTGCTAATTATGGTAATATAGAAGATTAGCTTGACATCCATCATATATTTTCAAATTGGGTAATATGCATTAACTCCAGGTTCATTTAAAATGGGCCACTTTATGGTTCTTCTAGTTTCCATAGTTATTAATGCTACACCAGTTCCTGCCCACTTTTTTCAGGTAGTCCCAAGTAACACAAGTGAATAGTCACACATATAAATGGCAACTGCCAACATAATCATATAAATCTCCAAATATTGAGGATGAAAAAAAAGAACAATCTTTCATATGAGTTTTATTACTCTCAGAAGAGAGAAAAGTTTACTGAATCTATATACTAAATTATTATTGAATGTTGAGAGGGGGTTTATTTGTATAACACAAAAATAAACCCAATGAGTAACAACAATCTCATAACTACCTAGACTATTAAACCAACTATGACTTAGTCAAACTAGAAAAGAAATCCAAACTAAAACTAAATGTGTTTCTTTCAAGATATGAAATTATATTAAGTGGAATAACGGAGGAATGACTAACTTACTTAGTTGAACTAAAGGATCAAAGAATGTAATGAATAAAAGTTTAAGGTTTAAATTCTGGTGAGGAAGAAATACTAACACAACAACTAATGTTTACTGTTAAAAAAACATTTACTCGAATAATATTCTTAAAAATAAGAATTTAAGGAATAATACTCATATACACGCGTTAGATAAGAATTTAGATTTTCATCTTTAAAAAAAACATTAGATTTCCTAAAAATATTTTAAAATTTGTTTGATTTAAAAAAATTAAAATTAAAATAAAAACAAACTTAAATGTGAGTGATAGTTGGAAGTTATGATTAGTTGAGTTTTATTTTCATGGAAATGTTAGAATTCCATTCTTTAGCATGAAAATAGAAAATCAATAAATCATGTGTAGAAAATATTCATAGAAATAAAAGTTACATGAGAGTAGTTTTTTAAAACTTAAACAAACGTTGCATTTTAAATATCAGGAATAACATTAGTATCCTTGAAACAAACAGACTCTAAGTATTATTCACTATCTTCCTATTTGGAAAAAAAAACTTGATGTGCTTTTCAACTAAATTTTCATTCTTAGAGTGTCTTTTTTGTTGTTAAACTTGGTATTCAGCCTATAAACAAATTAATCTAAGAGGTTCAATTCCACCATCCGCTTGCGAGGCTCTATTTAAAGCCAGATCATTTTATAGAGAGTGTCCTATTTTTAAGTCCTCAAGAATCTCTCTTTGTTAAGATGAAAATGATTCAATTCATTCAATGGGTTTAGGGTTTATGTCTAAATTTGTAAGTTAAGTAATGTGTCCATTCTTAAAGTGCCATATTAATATCTTGATTTCCAAATTCCATTCCCTAAACTCTTTCAATATTTAATGAACATGTATTTGAATTAGTTGTACGTTGTTGTTATCCTATCATGGTTTTATATGGTCCTATTATTTTAACATTAGAACACAAGTTTTATGTTATAATTTGGATTAACTTAAATTTTACAGAATTAGTTTTTAAGATGCAAATTATCTAACTTATAAACACTTGTTGAGAGTATTTCATTCAATATACCGTTAACACTACGTAAGAAATATTTTGTTTGAAAAGCAGTCAAAAGGTTTTATTTGTTTCACTTGATTGGAAATACGTAAGAAAGTTTTTGTTTGAAAAGCATAACCAAGTATTTTAATCCTCATTGTTTCATTCACATTATGGAAATGTGTCGACGTGTATGATTTGAATAAGTTCAATTAAGAAAATCCTTAACATTGTCATGATGCTTATAATTTTTTAATATTTTCTTGGAAGACATAAACCCCACTTTTTCATTCATTTAACGTCACCTGGTTGAACTAGTTAAAGTTTAATTAATTCTATAATAATTGTCGATTTAGGAGAAGAGACAAAGATGAGTATCCTCAAGGCATTTCAGCGCAGTGTGTGCACCGATGAAGTGATAGTAATAATAAAAGTGCTATTTCAAGTTTTCAACTCACCTTAATCTTTGAATAACTTGACTCACTTTAGGAATGATGCGAGTTGAACCAAACCAACGTATTTAGGATAGGATAAAATATGTATTTTTATGGATCACCAAAATGCATAAATGCATCAAATGTATGATTTGATCATCAACTAAATTTAGGTATAAGAGAATGAGTTTAAACTTTAACGGCGTAATAAATTAAAGTTTGAATTTTAATTAGAAGATGTATTCATATTTAATGCCCGATAATGTTTGAAATAAAAGTAAGATGAACTTATGCAAAATCAAAAGAAAGGCCACACAATTGATACATTTATGCATTTTGGATTGTCAAATCAAGACCGAGTTGTTTAAATTTTTTGACTTTACTACATTAGGTTTACAATCTATAATACAACATGAATTGTTTGATCTTGATATTACAGTCTTAAGTGATGATTGTGTTATTGCATAAATACAAATGTAAATAAATATGGTGCAATAAGCAGTAGCAAAAAATATTCTCCTCACTAATACAAGTTCTTAATAAATAAAATAAAAAAACTAATTGTTGAGGTTTTATATTTTTTTATTTCTTAGATTTTTTTTACTCCAAAAATAAATTTAATGGCTTAAATATGTAGACTACATGACTCACTAACTAAAGTGAATCCGGGTCCAAAGCAGAATATATTTTTATTTTTATAAAAAGGTACTTTTAAAGAAAATTCTAATCAAATTTTATTTTGTTTTATTTTTATAGAAATTTAAGATGAGAGGATAATGTCAGTCCAAAACAGAAAAACATCAATTCAAAAAGTATTTACAGTAAAATGTATATTCATCTTTCACCAATGACATTAATGGATGGATGCTCGAACTCCTAAGTTTTAAATCTAAAATATGTGTTTTTACCATTAGATCAAGAGAAATTCTAACAAGTGCTATGGAGTAATTGGTTAGCATTTTCCTAAGATATTTAATAAGAAGTTTAAAGTAAATTTTTTTCTTAAGATTTGTACATTCAACACATTAAAACATCAAAAATTAACTTTTTTTACATGAAATTTATCAATTGTTTCTAATTTTAAATTCTTAACAAATGTCGTAAGAAAACTCATTAACAAGTCCTTTAGATCAAACCTTGAGTTTATTCAAATAGGATCCTTCCAAATAATTAATTAATTTAAGAGAAGTAATTCAACCAATTAAAGATCCTGGTCAAAAAGGCCAATTAGAGACAGCTTCATTACATGATATCAATTATACTTTAAAGTAATCCCAACTTCAAAAGAGAATCATGTGGAGGTCACGTGCGGGTAAGAAGATGCAAATGGAAAATTATAGAGATAATGAAGATGAAAGGGGTAAATAGTCAATGAGGTTAGGTCCCTTATTTTGGCCCTTTTCTTCATGTAATTGAGTACCAAAGCCATGCTCATTTATTCGGAAAATGAACCCCATTTTGGCTTCATCTTCCTCCCTATCATCATGACCACCATACCCCCCTTCTCACTTTCATTGGAGGGTTTTTGTTTATATCATCATGATACATAGTGGAACCTTCACCAATTTCACATGTTACCCTTAACTTGTTGGAGGCACAAAATTTTAACCCTTGGCATAGTTCACAATTTTATTTTTTTTGGTCTTAACTCTCAAATACCTAAGAGAAATATTTGACTCTATTAATTCACCCTTAGACAATTAAAATTTAATCAATAATTATTTCAACCCTTTAAGTTCTCAAAATAATTCATTCTTAACTAGAGTTCATTAACCACTCTATTGGTTAGCTCACAATGAATAACTTATATAATTTGTAACACCAGGGTAAAAATCTATTTTAATTTGTTTATTTTACATTGGAAGTTAATTTGTCCTATGCTTGATTATATATAGTTTGCAATAACCAAGATGGTAAAAAGAATTGATGGTTCAATATATTTACCAATTCACAATTATTCCCCTACTAGATTTAGGAGAAAAAAAGCAACAATGCGACATATAGGTAGAGGTAATGTGGAAATGATATAGCTAGGAAAGCGAAGTTTCATACTATGGCAAAACGTGTGGGGTTAATTTTGATATTAAAGTGAGTCATTTTCTTTTAGTAGAATAGAAAAGCTAGAAATGAAATGCAAAGGGAAAAGAGATGAAAGCAATTTTCCATATAATATATTTTGATGATGATTTGTATCTTTTTTCATGATAGTGTATTTATAATGAATTCTTGTATGTTTGATTTTTACCAAAGATAAAATTCAAGGATAGGTTTTTATGTCCTTTTTTTTGTTGTTGGTGAATTCATCATGTCCTTTTGAATAAGGAAGGTTGAGCTATTTGATGAGGGAACGGACCACAAGGGCTTCACTCATTTCATGTATTACTACCTCCAAATTATACTTGGCACTACTGGGGATGGAAGATGTTAGTAGTCAACTATGATATCAAAGTTCCTCTCTATTTTCAAGATGTTCTTATTGCCTATATTGTTATTTATATGTATATAGTATATGGAAGCTAGCAACTTGTGTATATATATATATATATATATATATATATATATATATATATATATATATATATATTATCAGATTTTAGAGAAGATTCCTTTGGGTGCATGTGACATGTGTGGCATTAAGATTATTTACATTGAAGGAAGGGGATAAACATTTCTTTACTTTAAATAATAGTTCAGTTGTACTTGGATTTATATATTTTACTTGCATATTGTGATGTAAACCAAAAATATGAAAAGGCGATGTAACTCGATTGATTTATATTCCCACTTTTTTTTTATGAACATAGGGTACTCATGAACATAATGGCACTTCTAATCTAATTTTACTTAATCATTTGACTTATAAAGATCCATTTAAATGGGTGAGGATCCATTTGACTTATGAACATAGTAAAATAAATGGATATAATTTGAAGAGAGATAGACATATAATTTAGAGGAGTAAAATAGATAATAGGTCCTACTATTAAGTGAGTCCTATCATCATTAATTATTTTTTTAATTTTTTTAGTTTTTTGTGTGTCTTTATCTCTTCAAATAGAAAAAAAAATGCAGAGAATGATAAATAAAGAGGATCTTAACTTCATTTAAAATATCTCTCAATTGATATTATTTACCATAAAAAGGTGATCACCGTTATTTTCAAGCAAAAAAATAAAAACTACAAAGTTAAGTGAACTACGAGACATGCAAGCGTAGGAAATGTCATAAAAAATAAGGCACTTGAGCTCCTTAGGAGAAGTTTCCATTATTACATGCAAATAAGAAGAAAAAAAAAATCAAATCAAGACTAAAATTAGCTAAGCAATTAGATAATCGTCTTCCATCACGTCAAGTATGGTTGATCCAAATTTGCCAACTCATTTTCTTAAAGTATTGAATGCATCGTATCAAGTAGAAATATTTCTATTAATATCACAATTTCATGTAACCATGTCGACTAATACAATTTTGAGTCACTCTCAACTTGAAGGTGGACAATTCTATGTCTCTGGAACCATATCCATACTAATATACACGTCCCGCATGGAGCACATCACACGCATCAACGGGAATGACCAATCAGACAACACAACTGCTATTGTGAAGGAAACCGCCACATCCCGAAAGATCAATTGAGCTTTTATATACGTTATTACAATTGAGTTTGATCCATTCCTCTCGAGGCTGCTTCCAACCAGTGAAAACTGTATCATTATGCTGACATGTATAAATCAAGCATGTTTGCTCGCAATTTTCATTCTCCATTGTCATCATAAGAATCACATGAGCTGGATATTAACAGGGAGAGGAAACCTTCTTCAAAGATATTTTTACTCATCCATATCCATAAGTGCCAACACCCTATTTTATACACACCAATCTTAAAATAAAATATCTGGCTACGTGTATAAACTATAAAGAACTTAATTATCTATAAACCATGCAACACTATCTATGTCGGTGATATCCCAAACTTATTTATTTAAATTATTAACTTCATATTAAATAAATATAAGTCTGGTTTTCTTAGACAAAATATAGTCTATATGATTTATGTTACCCTTTATAAAGGAAAAATTAACTCACATTTTTGCATGATATATAATTTTAAAAAATAAAATAAGAAGCTAAGATATACAGAATATAGATGGAGATGTATATCGATCAACAATTAAAATTAAGTGAAGTGAGAAGGAGAGGCAGTAATTTCACATGCACAATTTATTATATGATCAACGAATTGCTCATTCACCTCTCACCATCAAGTATCAACTATATATATATATATATATATATATATATATATATGTGGTCCACCTCAACATCACCAATATATTTCACCTTACCTTACATTCAAATTAGAAATCTATGATTTTCCTCTCTGCCACACAATGATCCACTGCCATTCATTACCTTCAAAATTGGTACACATCCTCATCATCATCATCATCACCACTTTGCTTCGTCTTCTATTACCATCATAATAATCATTACATGCATTTTTAAACATGTACAATCATAGCTATATGAATCTCATGCAGTGCAAAGGAACAGTAGCTGCCATCTCGTTACATTTAATGTTATAGTATTTGTATATCTGTGAAATTGCTGTAATATTGTCACATATTTTGGACGTATATATTATTATAGAGAATCTTATAATGTACATTATTTTTCCATTACTCTCAATTTCAGATTTATTTATTTATTACGGGCTCTCTAAGTTAAAATCTTATAATCTTAATGTACAAAGGAGAGAGCCCTTGACCTCTTATTATATACTACTGATAGGACAATTGAGCTCAGTTTAACCACAACGATCTTTGAGATGGAATTAAAACATAACTTGATTAACATTAAAAATATTCACAAGACAAAATTGACTTAGAGGTTGTTAGTTATCTCAGTTTGAGTATTTTTTATTTAACTTTTTGGTAGGTTCAATAGGAAAAAAAATTCACGTAGTTACCTACACTTTAATAAGAGTGAGTATATATAAGTTTAATTGCGTTTTCGATCCCTAAACAAAATTGTGCGACTTTGGTTCCACATCTTCTTTTGAGCAATCTTGGTCGCTTATATTTTTCTTCTTTATGATTTGGTAGTTCCTATTTAATTTCCCACAAATTTACATTGATGCATGTGATATCATTGACTAATAAGACACCCAACTCTCATGGCCAATACGACTTCTTTTTTTAATAAATAAAATAACAATTATAAACTTGGAAAAAAAATGGCCAAAAATTTAAAGCCCTGATCATAGATTTGATATACTCTCAATTGTGTGAGTTGATTTTTGGCTTTTTCTTTTCAATTTTAAAGAACGGTTGGCTTAAGAATTGAATTTTGAGTGTCACGTCAATAAATGATGTCACCTTAATATCAAATTTGGAGGAAATAAAGAGAGGATCACCAAATCATAAAAGGGAAAAACATATGGGGCATAAATCTAAAAAAAAAACGGAAGGCTAAAATCGCACAATAGTGATTCTTAATTGTAAAAAATGCAATTAAACCTATATATTAGTACCTTTCAAATTATTTTTTAGATTACTGCCATTTATATTGCGATTTTGATTATTTATTACATGAATAAGTTTTTAATTTTGTAACAAAAAAAGACATACCAACTAAGTATATAAGTTTAATATTACTCACTATCAATTTTAGATGTTTTATATTGTATTATTATTTTTTAAATAAAATCAAAGACTGGCCAAAAAATAAAAAAACAAAGAAAGACAAGCAAAAACAAAATGGCTATACAAAAGTAAATTCATAGTAATAACCAACAAACTGTTTCTTTCCAAAATAAATTCTACCTCGTTTTTACTATAAACTGATAATCATTACACACAACCTAATGGCTAATCCCTAAATTAAACCGAATAGATCACATAGTAAACAAAATTCTCCCTTGCCTTATAATGCCGACACTGCTGGGTTCTTAGTACTCAGATTCAAATTAAAGCAAACCGCTCATTATTCGCATTTAATGAAAAAATATGGCGGGAAAACCCATTTGAATAATAAAATTAATTACAACAACCTGCCTTAAATATAATTACAGACGGTGAGAGAAGCAAAGAAACTGATTAGTAAAAAAAATACAGAATGCCCAAATATCTTTCTAGAACCCCCTACTATCCAACAAAATCAATCTTCTTGAGTGTCTTCCTCTTCCTCATCCTCATCCATAGAATCATCCTGCTTTCGATCCTCCTCGACATGGTCAACACCCTGAGTTTCTTCATCGGATATTGATTCACGCTTTGCGATGGCTCTATCATCATCGCCAGTGTCACTACAACTCTCAGTATCAGAATCAGATGAACCACTGCGGTCTTCTCCCCCTCGACAAGCAGCATCTTCAAATTGTTCTTTCAAATCAGGAGCAACAATACCAATCATCTCACTTAGTGCTCGTCGTTCGTTTTTTCTGGCAGCTGCAGCATCAGAAGGAGTGTTTGGACTCTCTGCGACCACAATATTTGAATCATTCAATGTCCCTGAACCTTCATTATTGTCTCTGCTTTTTGAAGGTTCATTTTCCTCATGTAAAGAAGGAGCAGTACTGCAAGCCCAGCTAGCGGCGACTTCAGAAGTTATAAGGTCTTCGGTTCTGATTAGGAGGCATCCAGCTTCTGCACCCTCAATAGTCTTTTGAGTATCTATATGATTATTTGATTGTGAGTGTTGTGAAAGTTCACGACAAGGTATTCGATCATTCTTCTCTGTTTCCATAGGTATTTGATCAAGCTTCTCTGTTTCCATATCATCATCAATCTTCATAGTGTCCCCTTCTAAAGGACCATCCTTGTTCAAATCAAAATTCCGTTCACCATTATTTGACGGACTTTCAGTTTCCAGAACTCGTTCAGTGCCTACAGTATCTCCTTCCATCATAGCTGTTGTGCCAACACCATCAACATCAGAACCAACACAATCTCTAACTCCGTGGTCATGATCAGCACTGGTGAATTCTGCCTCTTGGGTATTTTGAATTGCCTCTAGTGTATTTTGGCATCCTTCACTTCTTATATCACAGTCATGCTTCTCAGTGACACTTGCTTCGTTGCTCGATGTTTCAACTTGATCTCTGTTAAGCTTCTGAGCAGAAGTAGTAGATCCTGCCTTGGCAGCATTGTTACTGTGGTACACGACACCTTTTTCTCTTCCTGAGGTTCCACCTACGACTCCATCCATATCTACAGAATTATTGTCATAATTCTCATCATCTTCTAGAGTTCTTTGCATAGCCTTCAATTGTTCCTGTTGCTTAGCAAACAATGATTGTATCTCCTCAGTAGTGGAATAAAATGATCGCAGCTGTGTTTCCCTGCATAAATCATTAAGAACTTCAGGTACACAATCTAGGAAATTACAATCAACATGAAGATTGAGGCAGGATATATTGCATCACAAAGCAAAACTGTCAAACATCAGTACACATACAAACAGTACAATGCAACAGCACATTATCCAACATTGACTTGTAAACATACAGCTGGAACGACCTATTTAAGAACATCAGGATCCCAGTTTCAGTTAAAATAATTTATTGTCAAATAGTGTATACCCTAATCAAAACAACAGTTAATTCCGGCAGTCTATTTTACTTTATTTTATTTTTACTATGGTCATAGCCCTCAAATTAGTTAGTTTTGAATAAACCCCATAGAAAAAGTACCATACAACATTGCAATCAATTATAAGTAAAGGAAGAAAGATGATATAAATAGACCAAGGGTTTATCAGCAGCAAATACTAAAAAGATCTTGTCTAAATAAGAATTTTTTAAACATTGGATGATTGTGGTTCTTGTTGTACATGTTTCTATATATTTTCCAAATTAGAGGAGACCCCATCCAGTGATCATAATTTACAACAAACCAAGCCGTACCGAAGCATGAGTCTTTCCCTGGCACCTTTTAACCTCCTCCTTTCAAAATCTAGATCTCGCATTGCAGCATTTATCTCAAGCTCAAGAATTGAAACTTTAGCCCATGCTTCTTCACGAGCTGCCTGCTGACGACAGCAGTAAATATCTAAGTTAGAAATAAATAAACTTAGGGAAATGTTAACTAGTTAAGGACCTTAAATAGTAACTTTTTATAAAAGTTTGTGTAATCAGTGCATTGGAAATTGAAAACTTTTAAATTTTGAAAAAATAATTACTTTATTTAGCATGCTTAAAGAGTGCCCCGGGGACACTCGTTAACAAGACCCATAAACTTAACCCAAAAAAATAAAAGCCTAAAAGGACAAGATAGAAAACGAAAAGGAATAGAATCAATCAGAAAGCCAGGCAACATTATAAATATAAGAATCTTCAATCTTTGGATCATGAGTACTTGTACGTTAAAATCATTATAATTGTTTCAATAACTTCTCCTGCAGTCTCACTGAAATAACATTGGCAAGAAACCTGGGTGTAAGCCAAGCAATACGATAAATATGAGAAACTCCATTATTTGACTCATGATACTAGTAAGTTAAAATCATTACAATTGTTTCAATAACTTCTGCTGTCAATTTGAAATATTATTAGCAAGAAACCTGGCTGTAACTAGACATAATTTCAATAAAAACACCTTTGTATCAAAACATTATTAGTATTGAATGCAATAAACTTTTCATAACTACCTTTTCACTCTCAAGCTCTTTACTTAATCTTCTTGTTTCTTGTTCAAGTTCTTCTACTTTCTGCTCCAAGAATTAAAATTTAATTTCAGCCAGATATCAACTAAAATATGATAAAGCAACATGATATTCAATACAAAATTGTTTGATTACCTTCATTCCATTTTCAGTGTTCTGCTTCTCTAGATGTACTTGGGTTTCCAACTGGCGAACTTTATTATCAGAGACAACCAATTTTTGCCTAGTATCCTCCTGCAACAAAAAAGGAAAAAAGAGGAAAATCTCTGTAAGTACATAAAAATATTGGCCTGCCTTGGGCTAACAGGAGCGAAGTCAGAACCATACCAGCTTGGATCTCAAGGTTTCAACCAGCACACACATTTCTCTTTCTGACTCCTACAACACAGAATAAGAAAGACAGCTTGTAAGCACTTGGCTGGAAGCAAACAGTTTCTTACTAATTTAGCATTAGAACTTTCAAACCTTTAGCTTATTTATTGCTTCTTGTAGCTCGCTTTCTCTTTTTAAGGAAGCATCTGAGAGTCGTTTTATTTCCTCCTGAGCCTCAGACTGCGCTCTATGAACAGCAGATTTTAGGTCAGCTGCGGCCTTTTCTCGTTCTTCTTTTCTCTGAGTCCGCTCTTCATCTAATTGTTCTCTGAGTTCAACAATATTTACCTTTTGACTGCAAGCAGGAGAGGGACACACAATTAACAGCTATAGTGTGGAACATAATCATTACTACTTTTAGAATTATCCATCTGAAATAAATTAAGAGAAAACATGCAACCAACAAGGTACATCCTCCTATGACAGTCATATGGTACAAAGAAATTCAAAATAATTTGAGTGTTTCAAAACTTCGACAGAAGTTGTGTGAAACAAATCTCAACTTTACCCACATAGGTACTTGATACTCCAGCAATCAGGTCCAAGATAAATGCACCTCCAGGGAGAGGCAAATGGAAGAATTAGGTGTGGCTTGACATTGATTTGGCACTTCATATCGTGGGCCATTTGGGGCTCGGAAGTGGTTGCTATATTCTCCAAAGAAGGAGCCAGGTTTCTACGAGCTGGTGGGTCTCATGCTCTGAAGCATGGGTACTTGTAAAAAGGTGAAGTACCCGTACCGGGTACACGTACGGTACTTGTAGTACTTCATTTTCTGTCATTATTCTATTGTGAGTGAAATTGTGGCTTTCTCTTATATATTAATGTCATAATGTGCATGAGTTTTTTTGTTGTTATAACCAACTCTAATTTTCGACTTTTTAAACTTTTATCGTGATGTTTTTGTTGTAAGTTGAAGAATTTAGGTCTCATGTTATATTATATAACAAAACTCATGATTTTCTTGACGCACCCACACCTTAATTGTTTTTAAAATTACCGTATTCTCGTACCAGTAACCATATTGAACCGGGTACCGTACCCGTACATATGCAACATAGGTCTCATGTAATAAAGGAGCCGCAATGGAAATGTCTGGGTAGGGTGCCTAAAGGTCCCTGTCTCTAATTAATTATGAATGGTGTGTGGACCCCTTGAGTATTTCTCTAGGCGTTGTGGAAATGGTCTTGGGCTGGAGCACCTGTTGTACTCCCATCTAATATAAATTTTTGGTGTTCTGTTTTAAAAAAAAGAGTCACATAAAACAAGGTTAATCTCTACTACAATACATAGAATGGTTTCTCGCATCCCCAAGACCTATGATGACACAAAGAAATGTATGGATCAAAGTCGGAATTCAATGTAATCTTAATGGACAGTCACGATGGCAATAACCGTTGGTGTCATTTCTATTTTTTTATTCTCTTGGTAATTTAAAAGTCAATCAACCAAGGTGCCGATGCAGCTATATAAATATGAGCCAATTATCATACATTACCTGAATCATGATGAATCTAATAAAAGAAAACAATACTAAGTATTGTGGAAGTGAAAAATGAAACCATAAGAATTATATAAATCATATTCATACCTACTTATAAGTTCATTTGATTCAGCACATGACTGCATAGAAGCACTAAGTCTTTCATTAAGGTCTTCTAGAGCATGTTTTTGTTCAGCAAATGCTCTGTTGACATCTCCTAGTTCCTTTTGTTTGTGATCAACCATTTGCTGTAAATCTTTTATTTGATCAAGGTAACATTTTGTAATGGACTCTTTGGCAGATTTTAACTCCTACAGATTGGATCATAATTTAGTCAAGACATTGCATATTACAAATTATACGAGTAATTAAGATGGAATAAATATTAACTATTTCTTTTAGAATGCACGGATAGTTGTTATAGATCACATGTGCCCTTTCCTGTGAAACAAGGAGTGGTTATAAATTCTGTGCAGAGTTGAAGTATCACAAATAATATTAATTAGGGAGAAAGGGGGTTTGCAAAATGAAATAAAATTGTATTCGAAGTATTGAAAATTAAATTAAATTTTTTTGGCAAAGCCTCAGCTAACACTGGAGATTACATACACTTTCATGGCGCTCAACAGCTGCACGATTGTCACTGCGCAAAGTATCAATTATAACCACCTGACTCTCCAATTGCTTTCTCAATTCCTGTCAAGATTCAAGATAATTGGATATAGTTAGAGGAAAAAAGACTATTTAACAATAATATACAGCAATCTTCTAAGTTAACACACCGAGTTAGATCTTTGAAGGCTTCGAAAATCATCAAGAGATATAGGACCCTCAGCAGCACCAATGCCCAAACCTTTCAATCTCTTGTTTTCAGAAACAAAATCCTCTAAACATTCAAGAAAAAAGACACAAAGAAAGGAAACAGCATAAGAAAATGAAACAAAAGCAAATATAAGTATCAATATCAACATACTTTATATCTTAATTACCAATATCAGTGATATGTGTGTGTAAACTGTAGGTTGTAAGCCATAACTAACTCTGTTGAGTTAGGGTTTAGGAGCTGGGTAGTTATTCAGTTATAGTTCAGTAACTGCTGTATTCTCTAAAGTTTGTACTTTGTACTCTAGGAGTTCCTCAGTTATCTATAAATAGCCAACAGTTTATCAGATTATTTACAATGAGAGTAGCATTTAATTTTCAGTTCTGTCTCAGTTTTTACATTCTCTTCACAATTCATCCCAATGAAGAATTTTAATAATCAATACATGATGTAAATTGCAAGAGTAACTATAAGTGTAAAGGAAGCTTGAATTTGACTTATATGCATACATCAGAGTAAAATGCAGGGATGATTAAATTTAGTTCACATTTGAGCTCTTCATCATAAAATATACCTGCTTTGCGTTTAGCAACTCCATTGTCTGCCACAGGATTTGAAACATGCACCTCTCGATATACAAAAGCAAATGCAACTTCTGCAAGATAACACATAATAATTTGGAAACTGAATAAAACCATACTGTTTGATAATATAATATGCTCAGAAGGCAAGATATACTCAGCCAGAAAATCATCAACTTTTAAAAAAAAAAAAATACAGTGCTCATCCAATTTTATAAAACAAATAACATCCAGAAGGAAAAGTAAATAAACCAAAGTTTGTAGTACATCCAAATCAAATACAGAGGATAATTATTTATTTTTTTCTTACAAATAACAATGAAATTATAAAAAGAGAGGATAGATGAATAAATAAGACATGGGGTACAGATATGATATGATACAAATATGGCAAAGTTTGAAAATTAGAAGACATGGCGTGGCTCTAAACAATACATATCTTAAGGCAAAAGAGAGAATGCATATTTTAAAGTTAGCTCGAGTCCTTGTAGATATAACAAAATATTATCATTGATCTAATTCTTAGGGTATTCCTATCTGTCCAATAGAATATAAGTTCATAAATAAAAAACTTAAATTTTGCTAAACATATCTAGAAGTATTTGAAGAATCTATGAAGTGTCCGATTGCGATTAATTAAAAAAATCCGACACAAATGTAGCACAACAAGGCTACTGTTTTTTAATGTCTTTGTTTCCTTGACCAAAATATGAAGTTTCTCAAATCTTGATGATATTTTTGTTTGGGTTATGCTAACAAGTGCCCTTAGTGCACTTGTTAAGGATTCAAAAGAGGAAATAATTTATAAAATTTATGCAGAGAAAGTTTCTTTTTGAAGTTTCAATGTCTTGAATACACAATTTCCAAGAAAAAGTTTCTTCTTTGGACTTCTAAACAAGTGCCCTTAGCATTTCCCTTTTTGTTTTCATACTTGTAATAGTTAAAGGAAGTTGAATGATCAAATATAGGGACTGGGGAATAAGTGATCAGAACTACAAAACAGACAAGTAAGAAAGAAAATTCTACAAATTTAACAACTAAGGAGAATTTTTTTTGAATAAGAATAAAATAAAAAGTAAAAACAGGAGGCATTGAGCCAATGGAAGGAATTCATATTACCATGCTGAGGAGGAGCCGCAAATGATATTATATCACCATGGCAGACTTTGACAGCAGCACCATTCTTTTTCAACTTCTCCCAGTTAAGGTAAGTTCCATTTGTGCTGAACAATGATTCACAAAAGTTAGAATATGATGAGATTAAAAAACACACTCTTTTCTTCCTCTCTCAAGTAAGAGGAAGGATGGGGGAACCAAAGCTCTATAACAAAGCAACAACCTTGTATCTTTCAAGAATATTGATGTGGTATTCTCCATATTTTCATTAGTAATCTTGGTCCTGTGTATTCTGCAATGATTTGCACTAACGGAATTTGAATCAATCTGGAAACGTACATCCTCTACCAATCGCCCAATGCAATGCTCATCAGCAGTTAATAAGATATTAATTCCCTGGTTACAAAACTTTAATCATATAAACAATTGAAAAAGCAATGAACACTTAAACCAAAAAATAAAAAATCAAATAAAGCGCCATTGCCATTGCCATTGGTCATGACAAGAACAACCAGGCCACAAGATAAACTCCCATGCAGAAGTGAACCCCAACATAACTTTCTTCTACAGAAGTCCATAGATGTATACGACTCAAATAAATACAAACGATTTGCAGCCCGTTAACTTTGCGAAAACACTTCCTATTCTCATTCCATGTTTTCACTATTTATTTAATTACAAAATTGTCATCTTGTTTTCAATTTGTTTGCAGTACAAATAATTGAAAACAGAAAATAAAATGTAAACAAGGTCGAAGTTTCATAAATAAAAGCAAAAACCGAAAAAATGTTTTCTCAAAGTAAAAACCCTTAAAATTAAATACATACATCAACAGTATTAAACATTGGTGTGTCATTTAATTAAAGTTAAAATACCACTAATGCAATGAACAGAAATTGTGCCAAATATGAAAAATTTCGAGTAAATCACCAATTTGCCCCCTAAAATTGTAGGGGTCGGGCATTTAGACCTCGAAATTTGTGAATAGGCAAAAAAACACTCTGATTTTGAATTATGTCGAGCAACTTGGTCATTCTGCTAACTTGTATCTCATAGACTATCAAATTAGCCCCTGAATTACATCCTTAGTAGCAAATTAATCAATGAATTATATCATCTATAATTAAACTAGTTGGTGAATTATACCGCTTATTGTCAAATTAGTTCTTACAAGTAAAAATGACCAAGTTGCCCAACATCATTCAAAATCAAGTCTTTTTCGCTTACTGGCTAATTTCAAGTGGCTAAATGTTCAATTTCACGGGACAAATTGGTAATTTACAGAGAATAACTTCATTGTGATACAGAAGTGAATTAACCTAATTTGAAGATGAATAAAGGGAAATGAAGGTTAGTACCTGATGCCTTTTGCGGGCATTGTTAGAGATGGCAGTGAGAACACCCCAAACATCAGGATCAGAATTGTGAAGAGGTTGAGAAGCGAAATTGGAAGCAACAGATACAATGCGATCTTTGGCACCTAAAATTGATGCTGGATTCTGCTGCTGCTTGTTGGGAGAGTTTCCGTTGGATCTCGGAGTTCCTCGGGTTTTGTCTTCTTCCATCGCCATTGTTGCAGAGAGAGAGAGAGAGAGAATTCGCGGGAATTGAAAACCCTAATTAGGTAATTCGCGGGAGTGTGTTTTTATATTGGGGGGGTGTGTGCGTTGAAGTTAGTGAAGTGTCAACTGTGTGTTGTGAGTGAACCTTGCTTTTCGGTGGATAGGAGGACAGCTTCCCTCGGAAGTCTCGCAACTTCCCTATTCATTTTGGATCATTTCTTAGTCGCAATCATCCTACTCTATCCGACCCTAGTAATCATCTATTCAAATAATAAAATATTTGTCTTTAATTAGTCAAGAGACTATTATAAATTTTTCTGCAAAATTCTGTATGAAAATATGAATTTCACGAAAGAGTTTATTAAAATGAGAGACCAAATATGAAAATAGAAAATTTTAAAAAGACTGAAACGATAGATTAGTATATTTATAAGAATCAAAAACATATTTAACCTAAAAATTAATACATGATTGATTTATTTGTATTGGTTAGGTACTTTCGGTCTCAACAAGAATTCTAGAGAAAACTTTTTCTACAATAATAATTATCAACGCAGTAGTCATAGACTTGTTTCTTGCAAATAACTTATTTGTTTATGTTAGGAAACGGTCAATTATAGATAAAATTGGCTTTTTAAAAAACATTTTGCCCAACTTTTATAAATAGCTATCGTCAATTTTTATCATTTGTTGTTGCCTAAGTTAATTTTAAGTATAGGCTAATTTTCATATTATTTTGTTTTTAGTCTCTCCAACACTTGCTTGCAATTTTTAAATAAAGTTTCTAAAATTCTATTTAATTCCAGTCCTTAATTTTTGTGATAGGGATTAAATCCTAGACAAAAGTAAAATTTAAAAAAAAAGAAGACAAAAATTGATTTTTTTTTTTTAAGAACTAAACATAAAAAATTATAATTTATAGGACTAAAGACATGTTTTATCCTTAAATTTAATACGTTGGTTTTAAAATATTTTATTTTGTTACTAGCTTCGTCTCCGGTATTATTATGAATGTATACGAGAATATATTGATTTCAAAATGATGAAAATAACGTCAATTTTTTTACGTATGAAAATTATGTTAATTGAAAGTTGCAATTGAAAAATAGTAATTTTTTTTGGATCCACAATTGAAAAATAGTAATTAATATTGCCGTAGTGAATTTATCCTCTTGTTGATCTCCCTCTATTCTCCAAGGACTGGTAAAATATCAAAATTGCTTTTGTCTGCATTTTAGAATCCGACCAGGTTTTGTTTGCATCATATAAACCAGACCCTTATGCTCCTTCCTCCTGTCATCTGATGTTACAAATTAACAACCTCCCAAACAATCAAAAATGCAAAATTCCCAAACTTTGCAATTTTTTTCCTTCATCAAAACCACATCCAATCCATCACATTTTTGCAAGTCTTGAAGCTTTAAGCAACATGTAGGAGCTCATTTCATCACATTTTAAGTTTGCGGTCGTTAATTTTTTTACCACGCATCGGTATCATTTAGATTTTAAAATCTAGACGTTGGTTTTGTTTATCTGGGTTTCAACATCCGGATTCAATGCAACCTGGTTTTTTTCCTTCTTCGTGGGGATGGAGGAGAAAATTCCTCTGAAAGTAGTGTTGGTTTTTTCCCTTCATCATAGGCAGTGGCGTTGCCAGGAACCTGGACCAGGGGGTTCGTAACCTGAAATCGTTGAATAATCAACTCATTATCAACCTTTTTGAACACATCTCTCTCAATGTAAGGTGCAAAAACTTAATTCCAGGGAGTTCAAAGTACAAATAATATGGAGATATATGTGTAATTTTATTAAGTTTAGGGGGTTCACTTGAACCCCCTCACCTATATGTAGCTCTGCCCCTGATCATAGGGACGAGGATAGTACCCAGTCATTGAACAATTCACTAAAATACGTTTTATATTTATATATACAAATATTTCATATGTTAATATGTTATAGAAATTTATATTTGTCTTTTCACACAATATGTGTGGAAATTTATTTTATACGTAATGTACACAATAACATATTAATATTATATTTGTCGATTATGTAGCCACAATTGATTTTTTTTTTATAAAATTTGTGTAGTTGATCTGCTCAATATAAAAAAAATAACTGATCCGGATTGGTTAAATCTAATGTTTACAACGAGTCATTAAGTTGAGTAACTTTATGTAGAGTTACTCTTGAGGTAATTTAACCTCTTAATTGAGGAAACTTATTAGATGTAATAGTTGGTTATAATTCTCGATTGAAAGTACATTAATTAATGAGAGAATTGTTGATTACTTGAAGGGATACATGCTTATATAGCAAATTAAAATAACTAACTAATCTAACATAACAAATTATTGTAACTAACTATAAAAGAATAAAAACAAACTCTAAAAGTAGAATGCGCAAAAAAATACTATAATAGTAGAAAAGAATGCAATCACACGAACTAGCTAGCTGAAATACTTCCACTACTGGCCATTTATCTCTATCAAATCCATGTATGTGATTGGCAAAACCAATACCGACTTCGTGTGCCATAATCTCCAACGCAATATTGACCATTTGTCATATAACATTTTGACCATTTGATGCAACTCAACCACTACAAGTAAAATGTCAAAAAGGTACTTAATGTACCAGCACGAGTCAGAAAGAAGCATTGACACCAAAGAAGCCAAGGAAAATGAGCCAAAAATTGTCATGATAATGCTAAAATGAGTAGCATATGAAGGCCAACATAGCCAAGCTCTGAAGGATAAATAGTAACCTAATATGCCAAACAAGCAAGCTCTTGTGGTCAAAGGGTGAACTTGGAATGGGGAAATTGTGTTATTACCTGCACTTTGAACTTGAAGGAATCCTAATAGTGTGGGAAATATAAATGCATAGATTTTATGCCGGTGGGTTGTGAAGGAATAATGAGCTTGGTTACATGCAATCGAGATAGGAGTTGTAATGTTGAAGGTTTGCTGGTGAACATAGAAGGTGGCTCGCCATTGATGAGAGGTTGGTTCAAATGGACAAGCCATAGTGTTCATATGCTATGTTGTATGCTATTAAGCTAGACAGTGTTGAGACAGATATGTTTTAGTTCTATTTATAAGGTTTTTGGGGAGATTATTTAGTCCAACTTTAAGACTTCCAAATTTCAACTTTTGGGTGGACTATACGTGCATATTTGGTATTACGGTGGATTTTCTTCGAAATCACGTTGAATTGATTTGATTTGGCAAATCCATCATGAGACTAAACAAGTATTGTGACAAATCTTTAGTCCATGTCACAGTCCTTCGTTTGTATGTTTCTTAACTATTCCAAATAATGTTAACAGTTAAGTCCAAATAAAGTAAACGAAAAGTATAACGAAATTGATAAATGCAAGTAAAATAAGTTATGTGATTGATCGAGAGTGTCTAAAATAAAATGTACAAGTGGTATTTATTAACAAAGATACATAGGATGTAATATTATTGACAATAAACGTATCCTACTAAGACTCGGCTCTTGATGTTGTTATTTGGCTAAACTCCCAAGTAATGAGTATAAAATTCTGACTATTGTTGTGTGTATGTGGGGCCCCAAGTTTCGCAGCGTTTTATATTATCTTGTCCATTCAACTTTCTCTCTTTAATTGTGCTTCCTAAGTTCTAGTTGCGTTGATTATCTTGAGTTGTGAAGTAGGAAAATGAATCCTTGAAGCTGAACTATATGTTTCACGTAACTTTAATCAGTTCTGACATTGCTACGACTCTGGTGAAAATCCTAGAATCTAAGGAAGTATCGACTAACTCATCTTCAATGATCGATCAATCGGCTACCCAAGCATTGACTCACCCTTAATTTGAGTGTGTGCCGTCTCGGTTAAGAATTTAGATCATTTTAAGGTGTAAACAATATTTTTTATTAATATTATTACTATTATTTTTATAAGTTGTCTGCTAAATTGTTGCTATGACATGGTAGCATTTTTTTAAGCACTAATTTTATAGTAGCTCGATCAACTTTCAAGGATCTTCACAATCGTTCCTGTCTTTCTCATTACTTCATAGAATTGTATTTTCTAGGATATGGTTTCCATTAGTAATGGCAACACGCCAAATCTGATTGACAAAGTAATGTATTTTCATAACTAAAGTTACTTCTTGTAGAAATATTGTTATTATGTTCATAATATTATTTTTAGTTGAATAAATCTTATCGGTCGCTTGACCAAAATAAATAAATAATTTCATCGGTCGATATTATATTCTTGAATGATTTGGTCTATCTGCCAAAATGCATATAACTATAGAGTAATGTTAACAACACTCTCTTTTGAACACTCATTCTAATACTCACTCTCTTATTTGTTTAAATCATTGTGGGTCTACACTTTGAAAATTGAACCTACCCAAAATGGTGGGACATACATTGATTTCATCCAATAAAAGAGTGGGTGCTAAAGATGGTGTTAAAAAGTGAGTGTTGCTAGCATTCCTCGTAACTATATGAATGTATTTCCTCATATAAAATGTTACGGTGAGAGTAAAGTGATGCATATCTGTCCCGTAAGTGTAGCTCAGTTGTAGCTATGAGGGATAATTTGTGTAGGCCGTAAGTGTAGCTCAGTTGGTAGCTATCAGAGATAATTTGTGTAGGGGCGGGGGTTTGAACTCCGAATTTCCCACTTCTCCACATAATGTGTGTGAATCTAGCCACTAGACTACTTGACAAAAAAAAGTGACGCATATCTCACCAATCAAAATCACCTCAATTTTCATAAATTTTGTTTGTTTCAAATAATTCTATTGATGAAAAAAAAAAGTTTTACATATAAATTCAATGATGTATTACGACATTGTTTAAGAAGTTAAAAACACGTGATTTGTTATACCTCATGAATTGATGTTTTCACACATGCATTTAAACTCATTTAAAAAACTAAATACATAAATTTACTTTGTGAATTTTTACCAGTTAAATATTATATAAGTCATCACATTCTACAAAATTAGGGTGCTAACATTTACGAGATCTCGAGAGTTTGATCTCATTTTGATATTTTTGAATCAAAATCTACAAGAGTCGATATATCGATCTGCTAAATCTACAATAAGTCAGCATTTTGATTTGCTTTCGTGAAAGTCAGCATGTTGATATACAATGTTAGAAATGTTACCCTTATAACCATAAGAGGTGTCGGGGTATTTGGAACATGACTTACTAGAAATTTATTATCCGTGGGTTGAATCCTAATACCTAGCATATATTTTGCTTAAAAAAATGGTTAACATATTTTAGCTTATTTTATTTAGTATATTTTATTAAAAAGGGGTTCGAACCCGAATCCCTCACTTCTCACACTAAAAAAAAAAAAAAAAAATACTCAAGACTCGAGAGATATAGTCAAGTCTGATTTTATTTTATTTTTGACCAACTCAAGTTTGATTTCTAATTAACCATGTGTTTGAAAGATTTTAGCTTCATAAAACCACGGTGATTTGACATTTTGAAGTGAGAATATTTACTTAAACGTGGATACAAAACATATAATAAAACAATTTTTAATTGTTCTTCACCTACCTTAGGCTCAAACTTAAGATACTTGGCATGTTTGTCTAGAAAATGGGAGACTCGAGACAACAAAAGAGAGCATGCTTTGAACAAACAAACAACCACGCAGGAAACATGGATAATGTTACTATGTTTCATGTTTGACAAACATAGCAAAAAAAACCTCTAAATAATTTTAACCGTTATTTGCCTTTTTTTCTAATCTAGTATATAATGAACAAATGGATATTGAGAGTAATCTTAACTAGCATAAAGAATTACAGAGAAATTATGGGAAAATACATTGTCATCCATCTTCTAGGATCTCTTTGTGTACATGCATGCATGAAGTGCTGCAGTATTTGTAATTATACCGGTGAAAAGGAACTTTATCAGCAAGTGATGAATTACAACAGGAACAGTGTATGTCACCGGCTAATCCACTATTATTAGCTGAAGTTGTTGAATTATTAGCTTGAATTTTGAGGGCAGCCATTCTTCTCTCTGCAGCAGCTGCTCTTTTTTCTCTTTCTGCATCCTGTGCTCTTTTTAATTCCTCCTGTTTATTTAAAGATAAAAACAAATTCCAGAAAATTAAAATATCAAACAGTTCGTTCATAAATGTGTGGTGTGATTTTAACACAATAAATTCTGTTTTAATGTTGGACGAATGTTTTACAGTAAAAAATGTTTCTAGTACAGAACAGAATAAGCCAAAAATGTTTTAAAAAATAAAACAAAGTAGAGGATACAGTTCAAAACAAATAAATAGTTGTACAAGAAAAATTAACTTCACTATTTCTAGTACAGGTCTTGAAAACGAGAAACAAAGTAAAAAATTTCTTAATTAGTAAAAGGGAAAATAGAAAACATTTTTTTAAGACCCATGCATTTTGGTTACACTAAAAAGGGTGAAGAGAAATCTTAGAGAACAGAATAAAAATGAATGTCTGCTTTGTTCTGTTTGTGTGTCAAACACCAAAATAACATTGTTTATATTTTCAGCTGGAAAATAATCAGTATTGACCTCTTTCGATAATTTCACACCGCTTTTAGGTTGAGATTGTCCTGTAGCAGATGTTGAAGCAATCTTTTGTTTCTCGGCAGCTTCAGCCTGAAAACCACATTCAAGATTTGTCAGAGCAACAAATATTAATAACAATAAGCACCAGAACCATATATGATTGAAAAACAACGGGAAAAATCAAAGCTTCTCAACAAAAACACTTCAGAATATCTGTGGCCAGACTGAAGCTACATCCATAAGCATCAGAACCAAGAATAGCAAATCGAATTTGCAAATCAGTGGTGAAGTTCAAGAGTGAAGAGTACCTCTCCTTTTCATAATTCTCAAGAAAGTTCATTCATTTATGCACCCTCAAACTACACTCAATAACAGCTAATTGTGTAATGTTTGATAGCAAAAAGTGGGAAGAAAAACAGAAAATATTATTTGAAGGAGCTGGTACCATTTCACTCTAGTCGACTATGTCAAAACTATCAAGATAACTCTCAATTTTTTTAAGATAAACCCTAATAAATTGAAGTAAAAAATGACTAAATATATAAAAAGGATGATACTATCAATTGAGTTCCATAATACAAATGGAGGTATAATCATAGTTGTCAATCCCGGATAGTGCTGCATAGCAGGCAATTCCAAAAAATTGTAGCGGTATAATGCAGTGCGAATGATCGCTACTCTAAAATAATATATACAAATTAAATAAATTAAATAATGCCGTAAGCACAACTGCTGAAAATGAAATAAAATATTGAACTCCAGAAATATTAATAATTAGCAATAAAAGGTCATAGATCTTAAACAAAGCATACAAGCAAATACCAACAACAATCGAGAAAACAAAAAAGTTTACGCCTTTAAGGCTTAAAATAACTAAATATTAAAATTTAAATAAAATAGCTTTCAATAATAAGGGAAATTTCAGCAGTTGAAAAAAAAAGTTGACCTGTTAATAGTTGTTAAAATTACAATTACAAAAACTAGAGCTTTAAAGTCAATAATAAGATATGAGGTATTATAAACAATTTGATAAAAATTAATTCCATTCTGAACCGCATAAATAAAACAGCTGTATAGTATAGTCACATTTTTTTCACCCTTCACGTAGAGCAACATTCTCTTTATCTGTGTTTCTGTTTTGCTCTCTCCATGATCCATTTGCCACAGACACATACAATGACCAAAAATATGCCACCGGAAACAGAGCAGAAACATGCCGCAGGTCGCCAGTTGCTGGATGTTGGGTCACCGGCTGCTGGGTTGTCAGAGGTAGGATGTTCAGAGCAGCTTCTCTGGTTCAATGTTTGAAGGTGAGATCATGAGTTTTGTGAGTTCTATTAGAACTCTTAAGCCCTAACAGGAAGTGAAATGCCACAAACAATCCCCCTCAACTCAGTAACATAACATCCCCTTCTAAGGGTATTTTAGGGGTTTTGAAGTTCTATCCCAGTAGCGATGCCATTGGCCGCAATTTCTAAGATGCAGTTGCAGACACTAAGGCTGCCACACCAATTTGTGATGCCACAACTGGCTGATAGCAGCCACAGGCTGCTCTGTGATAGCAGTGCTATTGACAACCTATGCTAATATCTATCGTAATTTGTAAACAAGTCCTAGAAAACTAATGTGAGGTCATCATACCACATAGAGAACGAAAGAATAAAGATGTACCTGAGCCTTCTTTTCTTTTGCTTTACGTAATTTCTTTAATTCCTTTGCTCTAGCTTTTCTCTTGGCATCTTTTTCTGCCTGTACAAGCACAAAAGGAGGCAATAATTACTCTTCCACAAGTTCTTAGATCTGATTAATTTAAGCCAAAATTTCAATGCATCACGTCTAGTGGAGACAAGTTCCCTAATATGAAGGATATGTTTTTCAACCAGCCTTACTTATTCCCTAGTCTCCCTTTTACTTCTTTTTTTAAAGAACCTAGTCTCTCTTTTACTACCAATAACATTTATCGATAAGTCATCACAAATAAAGAGAAAGCTAGCAATAGTAAAAACGTGTAATCATTTGATGTTATATAAATCAGAAAGAAAAGAAAAACTTATTCCTAGAAATAACAGAATCACCTGCTTAGCAGCTTGTGATTCTTCCATTTCTTTGGTCAATGCACTAGGCACTTTTGCTGCATTCCAATCCCATTTGTCAATATTTGAAGCCATAAACCTTCTGAAAGTGTTCCTAACTTCCTTGTCAGGTGCCAACATATATGGCGTCCTCCCCCTTTCATCTTTGATGCAAGGATCTAAGCCCTGTTCTAGGAGTTCCATAACCTTCTCAGAGTCGCCAGACTGTGCTGCTTGATGTAAAGGAGTCAATATAACAGGTAACTTATTCTCACTTTCATCATCACTCGAAATAAGAGGTTCATCATTTTGGTTACTGGAAACACCTTCAGCTTTGTCATTTTCATTCAACCCAGCGATGTCCACTTTACTGGCAGTTGGGATGCCATTTCTTTTAGCTTTGCGAATTGACACCACATCCTGTTGGGTGCTTTGTAAAATTTCCTTCTCATCTGCTTCATAGGATACTAGGGTCAACTGGCCATATACACGTTTTGCTTCCCTGAGAGTTGGCCGGCGGACAATCATAGCAATATTTCTAACACATTGCGAATTGGTGAAACATGGCTTTTCTCCATCATAAAGCAGTTCACGGCTACTTGAAGGTGCATGTATAAAAATGCAAATAGCAGAATCAAAATAAGGTCTCCAAGCATTAAGCAGTTCGTGAACTTCCTACAATACGAGCATGCCAATCATAAGTCCAGATTTACACATCACTTTGCACAAATGCACAAGCACCCAAACACAAAATCTAAGGTAATAAGTAAAATTGAAAGAGTTATTTAAGATTGAAAGAAGAATACAGCAATCAATTTGTCAAAAATATGATCAATAGGGCCAATTAACATTGCTACCTTGGCTCCGTTTGTTTAAGCTTTTTTGCCAAAAAAATCTATATTTTTCCTTAAAAAAATCACTTTTTTCATTCTGTGTTTGTTTAGGATTTTTAGAAAAATCATTTTATCAAAAAAATCTATTTTGATCCTAAAATGAAAAGCTATTAGGATTAGCTTTTCTCAAAATCTATTTTTTTTCAACAATAAGGAGGTAACACGTGTACATGTTAAAACTCATTTTTTTTAAGAAAATGGATTTTTATGGCTAGTAGGCAAACAAAAATAGCTTTAGATTTTTTTAAAAATCTCTACAAAAAAATCTCTAGATTCTTTTAACTCAAAATCTATTTTTTTTTTAAGCTGACACAAACGCACCCCTTGTCTAACAATGTTTAATTTTAAATACTTGAGAAGAAGCAACCTGTACTTTAAGAGGAGAAATTTTCTATCAACAGTTAAACATTTTATATACCATTTTCAACATGTTGTTGCCCAATAAATTAAGAAAAAAAAATCTGCAGAGTTTTCAGAAAAGACATCACGATACAAATTTCAAGTAATTATACTAACATGCACACAGCCTTCCACTTCCAACCTCTTGAAAAAAAAAAAAAAAAAAACACGGCATCACTGATTATACATCCAATTCCACAATGCACGATAAATTAGCTAGCTTAATATGTTAAGTTGAAAATAAAATTAAATTAGCAAGCAAAACAGTATAGTTGTGATTAAAAAACCTTTTTTAATGCAAGTTCATTGTAGCGACGAAGTGAAGCACCAGCAGAATGTACAGTCCTGCCAGAAGCATCTTTAGATGACTGTTTTTTTCCGGCCTTGGCCCTCACAACATATCTGCATATGAATTTTAAGTTTTAAAAATTACAAACAAATTTTGAAACTACATTGACATTTTTTCAGTAGATAGAACTAGTAATAATAAAAATGAATAAGAAAGTACGAAGATAGGTATTTGCTCAACAATTATGAGGTATGTATGATATGATATAGGCCATACCACCTTGGGAACAAAACCAGGGGGAAGGAAAGAAAAGCCAAACAACTATCTGGACATTAAAACAATCCCCACATTCTTGTTGTAAAATTAAGCTGAACAGAGTCAACAAACTACAAGAAGAATGTATAGGTTATATACACATTCATTTTCATCTTGTGAGAATATATGAAAACCATTTTTAAAGATCAGTACTGTATCTTAAAATGTTTTATAATATCACTGTCTATTGTAACACCACCGACATAGCTCATATCGCATAAATATCAATTTCAGGGTATCTAGTCTTTTTATTATTATTGTAAAAATATGTAAACTCTGTAAATTCTGCATGTCTATACTGACACACCTTGTATTTATAATGAGATCACATTTCTAATCCTATCTAGTCTAGTCTTACCACACATCCAACACAACGTCCTTATCTCCGATAAGCTTATTTTATACTCGTGTTGGTTGACTTGGTTCTTTACCGCTCAACACTTACATCGCCAGTCTGACAGTTGTACGATAAAAGTTTCCCTTCAGCTTGAGCGGTACTTTTCTATCACATAAAACATTTGAGGTCCTCCCCATTTTCTCCCACTATACATAAAAGACTACAACTCCAATTTTAACAATTCTGATGAAATGCTTGCACCTAAATCCTAATCACAAAGTTTATTGCTCAAAATACAAAGCTAAAATGAGGATAACTAAAATCAGTAAAAGTGATTAAAAGTTATATGAGATGAATTAGTGGCATTACGAATACAGCCATATATGTACACGCAACCTTAATAAGATTTGCTTGCAAAGAGCAGAAGTATACAGTCTTAATAGTCACTTATCATCCATGACTCATGGTAACAAGAGAATATGGCAGCCATGATAGATCCCAACACAATACTTCCAAAGGACTAAACCTCCATCTTGACAGGAATTTATAAACAGCATGCTTCACATATATCTAAATATTAATCTTTTAACATGGTGTATATAACATCCATAATATATTGCTAATCTCCCCTTCACACAATATGTGTAAATGAAACTCCAACCATATTTTATTCAATAAATAGCGCAGAAAGTGCAAAACTATAACTCATTTTAAAATATTTAGTAAGAAAAAGAATCTGCTAACCTATGAAATGTCTTGTGAGCCACAACTGTATCACCATCAAAGACACAACCCGCAAAATGGCCACCGGATGCAAGCAGAACGATCCTCAAACGGGTGTTATCCCTGGGTTCAATAGTCAGAGATTTCAACCTCTCCGCTAAATTCTTCTGCACTTGCTCATCCTCGTACAACACATTTTCGCTCACATTCATAATCAAAGACTTCCATACAGAAACTCTCTGCCCTGTCTGAAGAGAGATGAATAGCTTTTGTTTTAAGCTTATGCCTGATTTATTAGGCACTACATTTTGACTCCGAGACTCGTTTTCACTGTCATCATCGTCGTCACTTTCTGATCCAGATATACTTGACACATCATAGTCTTTGACAAAATCAGATGTCAAATCCTCAAAATCCTCTTCCTTCACTATATTTTTCCCAGCAATTGTCAGCTTCACCTGTCATCAATACATCAATCATATCATCCAATCAAAAACCACTACCATTCCCTTTTACACAAACCAAAACGGATATTTATGCCCTGTTTGGATAAACAACTTATTTGCAGCTTATAGCAAGCATAAGCACTCACCATGAAAAGCTATCTCTATAGCAACAGATAAAATAAAGTCAAATTGTTCTCGCAAGCCACCTTGAAAAACTTATGGAAATTACCTAAAAACAGCCTACGAACAACTATCTGGAGAAACTTAGGTATAAATGATACAACATTCCCCTCATTCTTGTTGTAAAATTTAATTGAACGGAGTCACCTATCATAAGCATTATCATAAATTCTCCCAGATAATCTCACAAAACTTACGTCACTAGATAAGCTCGAATAAGTCAATCAAAACAGACACTTAGTTGGAACTTTGAACTCAAACATGAGCACACCAAGCTTCCAGAACACAAAACACAAGAAAAATTGGTACCCTAAATTTTACTTAATTTCACTGAAATGAGGATAATTTGATAGTATTTTACACAATTGCAAATGACCCAATAAAAAAGGTTGGATTTTTTCTCTTAAAAATCAAAATGGG
Source organism: Medicago arabica (assembly GCA_946800305.1). Taxonomy (NCBI): domain Eukaryota; kingdom Viridiplantae; phylum Streptophyta; class Magnoliopsida; order Fabales; family Fabaceae; genus Medicago; species Medicago arabica. Next base: position 38,707,607 of record OX326969.1, read on the forward strand.
TACTCTAAACTATACCAAGAATAACTAAAATTAAAAAATTGAGTGAACAAACAAAATATTAATCAAAAGGTGTTAATTGAAACTAACATTGAATCGATGAATATCTGATTTGAAATGCGAACGTTGGTCCTGAAGAGAATCAAATTGAGCCTTGCAAGTATTGCAGGTCAATCTAGGACCCGAAACGACGGCGTTTTGAGTATCATCAACGGCGTCGTTTGAGGGTGGTTGAAGGGTTTGGGTGTGATGGTCGGGAAGTGAAGAGTGAGGAGAAGGAAGAAGACGGCACGAGTCGAAGTAGTTTGACGGAAGTTCGAAGATTGAACGGTGTCGTTTTTCCTGAGAGGATCCCATCGCCGATAAGCATTTACGGGAAGTTCAGAGAAATTGTTTGGTTTTCTATACTTATTGGTGGGAGTGGGTAGAGAGAAGTGGGAGCCACGTGATTTAGTCGTTTTAATGCCATGATATTTTTCGTATGTTTCCATTCATACAAATGAGAGGGGTGCTAAAAAAACCCTGAGTTCAGATTATATAATTTGCAAATTCATAAAATGTTGGTCAGATTATATAATCCAAACTAAGGGTATTTTTGCTAAAAAAAATAAAATTGGACGTATGAGAAACTTATAATGTGAAAAAAGAAATATGCTTAAGAAAAATTGAAGTTGTGGTGAAAAATAAAATGAAAAGGTTGTAATATGCCAAAGCAAACAAAACGCAACAAGAGAATGCAAATATTAAAAAGAAAACCTAAACAACCATTTAATATTTTCAACCATGATAATTTAAGCCTAAACTGAAGGTAATTTTGTCAATATAGTAAGTTGTTTTTTAACATCATTCCCCTCCAAATCTCTTCAGTTTAAAGGCGGTGGGGGAACTGAAAAATGTTCTCCTTCACATTGAGCTAAGCAAACTTCACATTGAATATCTCTTGCCCTCCAAAAACCTCAACCAAACAGCAAAAATACTTGATGTAATAGTGTACGACAAGCAAATAAGTTATTGGACAAATTTAATCGTGTATGGTGTTTAATAGACAATAGAAAACACAAACCAAGCAAATCGTCAAATAAACTAAATAAATTTGCAAATTCATATGGTAATGAAAACTAAATCATCACAAAAGGTCAACACCTACAAACTCTAACGATTTATACAATACAGTGAAATTTATACCGAGAAATCTATTTATTAAGATATGTGATTGCTCATTAGTCGGTTCGGTTGATCAGAAACAAATGTAACAAATAGCCAAGTCCAACAATGACCTCAATGGAGTTTCTTAATTTTGTGCTTTCATTATAGTTTGAAGTCAAACATACTCTACGTCACACTTTTCTTGGTGAAAAGAAAACGCAGTATAATAAAACGCATAAATCAAAATGTAAAGGTATTCAAAGCTTTGTCTGCATAGTTTACATTCCAAAATATGAGTGTTAACAACACTCTCTTTTCAACGCCCTCTCTAACACTTATTTATTGAGTGGAACCCATGAGTCCCACCACTTCACGTGAGACCTATTTCCAAAGTGTAAGACCAACATTGATTTCACCAAATAAAAAAGTGAGTATTTAAGAGTATTAAAAAAAAGTGTTCCTAGCACTTCTCTACATCAAAATGTTAGTAGTACTACATCAAAAAGCCTTGGGACTAAATGGAAAACTTAAGATGGTAAGAAAAAACTTATACTAATTTTCCATCAACCACGGACTTCATAGCGTCAGCCTCCGACAAATCAAACGATGGAAATAGGACATGAACTTGTTCTACGGCCTTATCAAAACCATCTTGATAGCGAAAGGCAGCATCTAACTTCAAATCCTCAATTTCCATATCCTTCGTTGCGGATTGCCCCATGAGCGTATTTATACTTTTCTTCAAATCCTCAGTTTCCATATCCTTCGCTGCGGATTGCCCCTTGAGCATATCCATACTTTTCTTCAAATACTCAAATTCCATATCCTTCGCTGCGGATTCCCCCTTAAACGTATCCATACTTTTCTTCAAATCCTCAATTTCCATATCCTTCGTTGCGGATTGCCCCGTGAGCGTATCCATACTTTTCTTCAAATCCTCAATTTCCATATCCTTCGTTGTGGATTGCACCTTGAGTGTATCTATGCTTTTCTTCAAATCCTCAATTTCCATATCCTTCGCAACTGATTGCCCCTTGAGCGTATCTACACTTTTCTTCAAGCCAACAACCTCCTCCTCAAACGCCTTGTTATTTTCAGTTTTTCTCTCCAACTGAATCAGAGCAGTCTGTTCTTCCTCCAATCTCTTATTTACCTTCAATACTTGTTTCTTCATATCTCCAAGAATATCATTGGCTATTTTCAATTTTTCTTTGGTTGCATTCAGTTCGTCTCGGCAGTTGCTTTCATGTCCCAGTACAGATTGAAATTGGTCCATAATCACCTTCCCAAGTAAAGCAGAGCGAAGGCTGTATGCCACAAGCATCTCACTAGCTTTTTCCAACCCACACTCCTTCACCTCCTGCACATCTTTTGTGAAGCTTAGATTGCTGTCCACAAAACCCATTCCATCGAACCTCCTGTCCCACAGCGATGCTTTATCAGTCTCTTCCATTGGGACACAAGTTTTCTCCTTCTTAATCCTTTTCCTAGGTGAAGGAAGAACCACCTTAGAATCGCATGCAGCGGCCACATTGTTCAAGGGTGGTGCAGCAATAGGTTCTGTGTCTGAAAGTGACAGCGACCCCTCCTCTGAGTTTCCCCCACCTTTTCTCTTGAGCTTGCCGATTGTAACACCACTAACGTCCAATTTTGCTTCAGCGGCACCAGATTGCAAAACTGTGGCTCTCTTTTCTCTAGCTTTTGCCAAATAGGTCTTGAACTCGGCTTCATTTAGCGGAGACTTTCTTCCTACATAACAACATGCAAATGCATAAGCTTAAAAAAGACATTATCGAAACATAGGCAAAAAAAAAAAAATTATGAAGTAAATTCTGGAGTCCATCAGCATCAAATTCATTATCTATCAAGTCCTTACAGCTTATGGGAACAAAAGTCTCTAAGAAGTTTACTGCATATCTCTCGGATCCATTCAACTTATCATAATCAAAGTCTTTGAGATAGGCAGGTTCCCTCTCCCAATACAAAGGAAACTTGTGCCATCCAGAGTTATCGAAAATGATTTCAGTACAAGAATTATTGTTTCTAAGTAAAAAACAAAAAGGTGTTTGAAATCCTTTTAGGGTGAAACTAGGGGGAGGGGGGATTAATGACTGTAAGCATCTTACACTTGAAGCATGTAAAAGGAACCTTAACGTGCAAATCCTCAAACACACTACTAGCACACATATAACACGCTTCATTAATCGCTCTGATTGGACGACACATAATCACACTTTCTCCATCCCTAACAGGCTTTAGGGTCAGATCACTTTCATTCCCAGTAGAAGAAACAGCAACCTTGGTGTGAAAAGCCCTACAGTATTCTGATGAGCACTCTATAACTTCAGGGTGCACGGAATCAAGCTCGGTGCCAGCGAAGTCCAGCGCTAATTTTACGGGTCTTTGTCTAAGCCATGAGAAAGAGGAAATGAGAATATCACTACTAGATGACGCTAGAATTAGAGTCACTCGGAAAGCCTAACAAATTTTTGTGATAAACTTTCCAATTGATTGTACCATCAGATCACTTAGCAAGAGAATAACACATTTTTGAAATACGAAAAATCATTCGGCTGAGGCTTCGCAACCCCCCTCTCGTCAAACTCTCTCACGAATAATCACCATTGAGTTAAAACAAAATGATAAACTAAAACGAAAGCACAGAGTTAAGGGAAAAGAAGATAATACCTCAAGAACAAAGTAATCGACAAGAGGCAAAGTCATAAGAAAGATGAACGTCAGCAAACACACTAAAGACAAGACATAACGAAGAAAAAGTAAAAGGGAACAAAGCGACAGAACCAAAGCGAAGTGTTTCCTCTTAAAAAGTAGGTGAGAAGTTTCGCACTGAGTGAAGCACCAAATGAAACGGTACAAATATATCATTTATTCTGGAAACCCAAAGGGAAGAAAGAGAAAGAAAACATGCCATTATAATAGTAATCAAAGCACAACTCCAATGCGGCAGAATGCCTATCTAATTCTGAGAATATAAATGAACGCCGTGCTTTGAAAGTTTCAACCATGTGAAGGACCTCGCCGTTACAGACTCCATGTTTGGGGGGTTGTGGACTACCATATACCAATGTCCTACCATCTCTAACAAAGAAGTAAAAAGCATCCGATCCTTACAAGCTACGTGTTTGGGGGGTTGTGGTACACCATAGACTTAAATAAACTCGAAGTGTCAATTTAAGCACTACATCCTTACAGGCCTCATGTTTGGGGGATGTGGACCATCAGAGTCTTACTCACAGGATAGTCATTAAGATTAACTACCCCCATCAAGCACATTCTCAAAATACCAAACATGACAGGAAGAACAGTTGCATGATCGTTTTAATTATCTGAATATGATATAGTCTTCCTCCCAAGGAGAAGCATAAAATCCTAAGTACTCGCTGATTTTGTAGTGGAGCTTTATCCCCAGCCAATCAAGGAGGTCCTCAGATCTGGATCTTATCAGCTGATGGAGCATGTAATCTCAGCAACGGAGAGCGTGCTTTATTGAACAATAAGAAAAACCATGCAGGAACAATGTCATGTGCATTTTGGTCATTTTACTATGTTCATGTTTAGAAAAGAATGGTGAAGGAATATTCTAAATGATTTTTACCATTCATTCCTTCCACCGTTTCTGTTTTTGATTTTTTCGCTAAAAATCTAGTATGGAATTAAAAAATAGATTTTGGGAGCAATCTTAACTTGCAAAAGAATTACAGTAATTCTGGAAAAATACATTGTCATCCATCTTCTAGGATATCTGCGTATATGCATGCATGAGGTGCTGCAGTATTTGTAATTAAACCGGTGGAAAGGAACATTACCAGCAAGTGATGAATTACAACAGGAAAAGGATGTTGTATCCCCGACTAATCCACATTCATTGGCCTCTGAAAGTCTATTAGCTGAAGTGGTTGTACTATTAGCCGGAATTTTTAGGGCAGCCATTCTTCTCTCTGTAGCAGCTGCTCTCTTTTCTCTTTCTGCATCCTGTGCCCTTTTTATTTCATCCTGTTTATTTTTTAGATAAAAACAAAATCCAGAAGATTAAAATATTTATCAGTTCATTCATAAAATGTGTAATGTAATTTTAACACAATAAATTATGTTTTAATGTCGGACAAATGTTAAAAATAAAACAGAACAAAACATAAGATAAATTGCAGAATGGTTTTCGAAAACATTTTTGTTTTTATTTTATGTACTCACTTTTAGTTACAAAACATTTTTGTTTTTGTTTCACTTTGATTCCTGTTCTAAAGATTTGTAAATGCTACAGTGAAAGCAAATAAATTGTGGTGCAATAAAAAAAAAATAAATTATTTTCACTCTTTTTAGTACAAATCTTGAAAATGAGAAACAAACTAAAAAATTTCATAAATAGAAATAGAAGTGAAAATAGAAAACATTCTCTAAAATCAACAAGACTCTAATATAACATGCATTTTGGTCACACTAAAAAGGGCAAAGAGAGAACAGAATAAAAAGATAACGTCTGCTTTAATTTGTTTGTGTGCCAAACACCAAAATAGCAATGTTTATATGCCAAACACCAAAATAGCAATGTTTATATTTATATTTTCAGCCAGAAAATAATCACTATTAACCTCTTTCGATAATTTTGCACCACTTTTTGGTTGAGATTGTCCTGTAGCAGATGTTGGAGACCCCGGCCACCACCAAAGAATAGATGTTGGAGCAATCGCTTGTTTTTCAGCAGCTTTAGCCTGAACACCACATCCAATATTTGTCAAAGCAATAAATATCAACAACAATAAGCATCAGAACCGTATATGATTGAAACACAAAACATGGCAAATCAAAGCTCCTCAACAAAAACTCTTCAGAATAATTGTAGCCAGATTCAAACTAAAGCCATAAGCATCAGAACAAAGAATAGCAAATTGAATTTGGAAAACGGTGAAGTACGAGAGTGAAGAGTACCTCTCATTTTCATAGTTCACACGAAAGTTCATTTGTTCATGCACCCTCAAACTACACTCAATAACAAGCTAAATGTGTAATGTTTCGAGCGAAAGGTGGAAAGAAAAACAGAGAAATGAAGGTAAAATCATAGATGTAGATCACCGATAGTGACGTGTAGCAGGCGACCCCGAAAACATTGCGGCGTTATAATGCAGTGTGGAATGATCACTATTCTAAAATAATATATGCAGATGAAATAACTAATACTATAACCACAGATGCTGAAAATGAAATAAAAAACTCAACTCATGAAATACTCATAAATAGCAATAAAAAAGTCATGGATCTTAAGCAAAGCATACAAGTAAATACCAACAACAATCGAGAAAACAAACAAGTTTAAGCCTCTAAGGCTTAAAGTAAATAAACATTAAAAAATAAATAAATAGCTTTCAATAACAAGGGAAATCTCAGCAATTGAAGAAAGTATTTTTGACCAGTTAATAGTTGTTAAAATTATAATTACAAAAACTAAAGCTTTAAAGACAATAACAAGATATGATATATTATAGAACAATTTGATGCAAAACTATTTCATTCTGAACCAAATAAATAAAAAATTGAATAATCACACTTTTTCACCCTTCATGCGTTCTCTTTATTTATCCGTGTTTCTGTTTTCTCTCTCCGTGATCCATTTTCCCTAGACACATACAATGACCTAAAATATGGCACCGGAAACAGAGCAGAAACAGGCGCCCGGTCGCAAGATACTGGGTTGCTGAATGTTGGGTCATTGGCTGCTGGGTCGATAGGATGTGCAAAGCAGCTTCTCTGGTTCAATGTTTGACGGTGATATCGTGAAGTTTTGTGAGTTCTCTTAGAACTATTTAGCCCTGATAAGAAGTGAAATGCCCAAAACACACTCCCCCCCCCCCCCCCCCCCCCCCCGACTCCCGACTCAGTAACATCCCTTTTTAAGGATAGTCTAGGGGTTTTGAACCATTGGCCATGATTTCCAAAGACGCAGTTGCAGCCACTAAATCTACAACACCGATGATAGCAGCAACAGGCTGCTCCGACGTGAAAGTGGTCCTATTGACAACCTATGGTAATATCTATTGTAAGCAAGTCCTAGAAAACTAACATGAGGTCCTCATACTACACAGTGACCGAAAGATTAAAGCTGTACCTGAGCCTTAATTTCTTCTGCTTCACGTATTTTCCTCAATTCTTTTGCTTTAGCTCTTCTCTCTGCCTGTACAGGCACAAAAGGAGGCAGTTAATTACTCTTCCACAGAAGTTCTTAGATTTGATTATTAAAGTCAAAACTTCAATGCATCATGTTTTGTGAGGACCGGTTCCCTAACATGAAATGTTTTCAACCAACCATACTTACTCCCTAGTCTCCCTTTTACTGCCAATAGCATTTATCAGCAAGTCATCAAATATAAAGAGAAAAGTATCGACGGTAAAAAAATGTAATCATTTCATTTTATATAAATCATAGAAAAAAACTTATTCCTAAAAATATCAGAATCACAGAATCACCTTCATAGCAGCTTGTGATTCTTCCATTTCTTTGGTCAATGGACAAAACACTCGTGCAGCTTTCCAATCCCATTTGTCGAGATTTGAAGCCATAAACCTTCTGAAAGTTTTCTTGATTTGCTTGCGAAGTGCCAACATATATGGGGTTCGACCCCTATCATCTTTAATGCATGGATCCATGCCCTGTTCCAAGAGTTCCATAACCTTTACAGCATCACCAGATTGTGCCGCTTGATGTAAAGGAGTTGAGTTGATAGTAAACTCACTCTCAATTTTGACTTTACTTGAAGCAAGATGTTCATCATTTTTGTTACTGGAACAAGCTTCAGCTTTAGCATTTATATCCAACCTAGCTATGTCCACTTTGCTAGCAGGAGGTGTGTCAATGAGAGTTGGCACTACGTCTTGTTTGTTGCTCTGGAAAATTTCCTTCTCGTCTGCTTCATAGGATACTAGTGTCAACTGGCCATATACACGTTTTGCTTCCCTGAGGGTAGGCCTGCGGACAATCATAGCAATATTTCTAACACATTGTGGATTGGTAAAACATGGCTTTTCTCCATCAAAAAACAGCTGACGACTACTTGAAGGCGCATGTATAAAAATGCAAACAGAAGCATCAAAATAAGGTCTCCAAGCAGTAAGTAGTTCGCGAACTTCCTACAATATGAATATGCCAATAGTCAGTCCAATTTTACATATAGCTTTGCACAAATCACAAGTACTCAAACACACAAAACAACAGTAGTAAGTAAAATTGGAAGAGTTATCTAAAATTGGAAGAAGAATACAACAGCAATTTGTCAAAAATCATGATCAATAGGGCCAGTTATCATTGCTACCTTGTAAAACAATTTATAAGTGAATACACACATGACATTATGAGTTCTAAAGTCTTGGCAAATGAAGCTTAGCAGGTGCAATTTTAATCATAAATAATTGAGAATAAGCAGCCTGTACTTTAAGAGGACAAATTCTTTTAACAGTTTAGCATTTTATAAACCATTTTCAACATGGGAAATAGCACAACAAATTGTATAGTTGTTGCATAATAAATTAAGATGAAAAAAATCAGCAGAGTTTTCTGAAAAGACATTACAAATTTCAAGTAATTATACCAACATACACAGACAACTTTCCCTTTCTCACCTCTTGAAAAAACAAAAAAAAAAAATACATTATGTTTATACCACACATTTGTTAACAACTACTCCCTCTGTTCCTTTTTAAGCGTCATTTGAGTGTGGATTTAGTGTTCCTATTTAACTGTCGTTTTGGTATTTTAAGGGTACGATTTGTCAATTATACCCTTTGTCAATTACTCTTATCTTTTTCAATAAAACTAATTAATGTTATATATTTGGAAAACTAAAGTTTTTTTTTATTTTAACAAAGTTGTTTCTTGTTATCTTAAAATTGACAATTGTTTGTTATGAGAGAGACATAGTGTGCAAAAAAAAAAAAAGAATTTGTTGGAGAAAAAGATAGTAACTAACAATTGTTTGTTCAATAGAAAGATAACATATTAAATTTATTGGAAAGATATAGTGTGTGCAAAACAATAGGAATATATTATTGGATTAAAATAAGGGTATAATAGGAAGTAAAGATACAAAAAAATACACTTCGCTAATTTGGTGTTCATATTCCAAACGACACTTAAAAATGAGCGGAGGGAGTATATAACTACATTCAATTCCATGATGCACAATAAATTGGCCAGCTCAATATGTTAATTTCAGAACATGAAGCAAATAAAACATTTGGTAAAATGAAAATAGAATAAAACTAGCAAGCAAAGCAATATAGTTTTGATTAAAAATACCTTTATTAGTGAATGTTCCATGTGAAGACGAAGTGAATCACCGGCAGAATGTACAGTCTTGCCAGAAGCATCTTTAGATGACTGTTTTTTTCCAGCCTTGGCCCTCACAACATATCTGCAGAAGAGATTAAAATTACAAACAAATTTTGAAACTCCGTTTACAATTTTACAGTAAATAGAACTACTAATAATAAAAATGAATTAAAAAATAGGAAGATAGGAATTTGGTCAATAATTATGAGGTATGTATGATATGATATAGCTCATACCGCTTTGGAAAACAAAACCTGGGAGCAGGAAAGAAAGAGAACTACAAAAAAGCCAAACAACTATCTGGAGAAACTTAGGCATAAATCATACAACATTCTCCTCGTTCTCGTTGTAAAATTTAGCTAAAAAAGTCAACAAACTAGAAGAATGTATAGGTTACACGCATTCATTTTCATCTTCTGAGTATAATTATATGAAAAACATCCCATAATAAGATCAAATATTGTGTCTTAAAAAAGTCTAGCTTTAGCACAAGTTTAAATAGAAAACAGTGTTCTGTCTATTGTAATACCATCGCGTATCTTGTCTTGACTAAATATCAATTTCGGAGTATCTAGTCATTTTATAATTATTTTCCTCCCACTATACATAAAAGACTAAAAAGTTTAATTCAACAATTTTTTATAAAATCATTGCATCTATATCCTAATCGCCAATGTTAGCTGTTCATAATAGAAACCTAAAGGCTAAACTTCACTTTTCGACCCCTAAGTTTCAAAAAGTTACGATTTTGGCCCCCTATTTAAAAAAATTACAATTTTGGTCCCTTTCGTACCAAAATTGCTGAAAAGACGCCACGTGTCCCAAAAAAGGGGCCATAATCGCAACTTTTTGAGAAATTAAGGGGTCAAAAGATTATATTTCCCTTATGTTAGGGGTCAAAAGAGCAAATTTCCCTAAACATAAGGGGTCACTTTTGTCATTTTTTTTCATAGGGGGCCAAAATCGCAACTTTTTAAAACTTAAGGGGTGAAAAGTGCACTTTAGCCAAACCTAAAATGAGGATAACTTATCAGTAAAATTGATTAAAATTTATACTCCCTCCGTCCTGAAATATAAGCAACAAATGGCCATTTTTTTTTGTCCCAAAATATAAGCAAAAAAAATAATGTTGACCAATTTTAATCTAGTGTTCCAAAATTACCCTTTTACATTTATGGAGCATGAACATTGAAGTTCAATTACCTAAGCATGTTTAAGAAGTATTGGAATTGGAATGCCACTAATATTAACTACCTCCAATAATGAAATTGAATTGGAATCATGGTTTACGGCATTGAAATCAACATGATTACCACTATTTTGTGTATTAAAATCATGCTTCCTTCTCCATTTGATTTTTAATATTCTTATGAAGTGTTTTTGTTTTCAATGTGTGTAAGGGTAAATTAGGAATGTTGTATTTTTATTTGATAAAATTTAGAGCAGTCAATGAAGAATTATTGATTTTCTTAATAAGTGTGTTTTTTTTTTTTTTGCTTATATTTCAGGACGGAGGGAGTATAAGATAACAAGATTGGCTTGGAACATTACATTTGACTCATCCAGTTAAAAGAAAAGGTAACAAGAGCTATGCCAGCCAAAATCAATCCCAACACAATACTTCCAACGGACTAGACCTCCGATATAACAGGAATTGATGATAAACAGTATGCTTCATGGATATTGAAATATTAATCTTTTACCATGGTGTATATATCATGCATATACTACTAATCTCCACCTCACAATGAAATTTCAACCATATTTTATTTGATAAATATCACAAAAAAGTGCAAAATTATAACTCCTTTTAAAATATTTAGTAATAAAAAGAATTTTCTAACCTATGAAATGTCTTGTGAGCCACAAGTGTCCCGCCATCAAAGACACAACCAGCAAAGTGCCCACCGGATGCAAGCAGAACAATCCTCAATCGGGTGTTATTCCTGGGCTCAACCGTCAGAGACTTCAACCTCTCAACATCATCATCATACAACACATTTTCGCTCACATTCCTTATCAAACACTTCCAGATAGAAACTCTCTGCCCTGTCTGAAGACAGACGAATAGCTTATGTTTACAGCTTTCACCGTATTTACCACGGATAACACTTTGACCTGGAGACTCATTTTCACTGTCATCGTCACTTTCTGATCCCGACATACTTGACACGTCCCAGTCTTTGACAAAATCAGATGTCAGATCCTCAAAATCCTCTTCCTTCACGGTATTTTTCCCAGCAATTGTCAGTTTCACCTATCATCAACATAAGCATATCAAGCTAGGATTTCACAAAACATAAGCATATCAAGATTCCAATACACAAAACATAATGACAAGTCTAGAAGCTCAATCAAAAAAAGGTCTGAGTTCTCTAGATTTAAAGCATAATGTGTACTGTAAATTTTACATAGTGCAGACTCACTTTTGAAAGAAGGCTTAAAACTGATTTTGGTATGTTTGACCGTCCTTGTTTAGTACAGGTTTTGCCTATAGAAGTTATTCTAACTTGAAGCTATGATTATTAGCTTTTTCCTCCAAACGTGGTGATTTCTATGCTCAAATTTATTGTTTAACTAACTTTTATGTGAAAGTGTCCAAACATAAATCATTTTAAATTAAAAATTTATTTAATAAATGATGTATGTGGTCTATATAAAAGATCACATACATCATTTATTGAATGAATCTAAAATGTTAATTTTTATTTATAAAAGTGATCAAAGAGTGTATGCATTCAATTATTTTACACACGCACATCCAATGATGTGTTACCATGTCACTTAATTGAATATAAAAACACATTGTCATATGCAATGAATCATTGGATGCGTGTGTATAATAACTTCATGCCGGTAGTGTATAGTACTAAACAATTTGTTGATAGCTTACTACAGTGCAACGTGTACTGAAGCTCAATACCCCGTAGATATCGAATTATTTTCATGCAGCATACCCTACCAACGCAAATTACTTTATGTTACTATGGATTAAACACAATTGCAAGTCACCTTATAAAAAAAGATTGAATTTTTATCTTCAAAATTAAAAAGGGTACTCTAAACTGTACCAAAAAATCAGTAAAACTCGAAAACTGAGTAAATAAACAAATAATCAATTACAAGATGAACATAGTGAAGGGTATAATGAAACTAACATTGAATCGATGAATATCGGATTTGAGGTGAGAACATTGATCTTGAAAAGAATCAAACTGAGCCTTACAAGTATTGCATGTTAAGCTAGAACCGGAAACGACGGCGTTTTGAATATGATCGACGTGGTTTAAGGGTGGTTGAAGGGTTTCGGAGGGAGGAGAAGGAAGAAGATGACAATGGTCAAAGAAGTTTGGTGGAAGTTGAAAGATTGAACGGTGAAGTTTTTCTTGATCCTGAGATGATGCCATTGTATGTACTGTAGTTTTGGGTGGGAGAGTGGTGAGTGTGATGCAATGAGGAGGGGATTAGCCGCCAATAAATCCTCTCTTGCTAACCCGTTTAAATTGGCTACCAAAGGTTCGCTTGTCCCAAGTTATACGACGTTTTGATCACATGTATTAAAGTAAAATAATTTTGTATTAGAAAAAATATTATAAAATTTTAGAAAATTGTCCTTAATAAATAAAAAATTGAAAGAAGAAATTATAATAAATACCGTAAAGCGACATATAATTTGGGACAATTTTTCTCAATGAAACATATAATTTGGAACGTAGAAAATGTCATCTTTCAAGTCCTAGTATCTTATATGTATCTTACACTGATACGATACGTGTACGATACACTGATACATATCGAGAGATTATCCAATCATTAAATTTTATTTCTTAAAAATAAAGTTGGCTGATGTATTTTTAAATACGTCTGAAATACGCAAGGTGGGAATTGTTACGCGTGAAATACGTTATTTTCCTATTTATTTGTTTTATGATTTTTTAAGGAAACATTATTTTTCAAATTTCTTTTTTTCCTAAAAAAATAAGGAAAAAGAATTATAATATATGCATTAGATAATAATGTTCTTTTATGAATATAGTATAACAATAGTGATGTTATCTTGTTGGGACTTATGTTTTTTTGGTAGTGCTGGAGTTTGAATCTCGAACCTTGTTGGAATATAAACTTTCCGGTTGATTGTACCAACTGATTTCTTGGCAAGAGAATAACAGATTTTGTAATACGAAAGCACAAAGTTGAGGGAAAAGAAGAAGATAATACCTACGAACAAATGAATCAACAAGAGGCAAAATCATAAAAAACAAAGCAAAGTGTTTCCTCTTGAAAAGTTTCACGCTAAGTGAAGCACCAAATCAAATGTTACAAGTTATAGCATTTATTCTAAAATTCCAAAAGAAAAAAGAGAAAGAAAACACACGGTTTTTTTTTTTCAAGAGAAAACACGTCATTTTAATATAATGCTATTATTTATTATTTATTTTATCCAACATCTACTATTGTATTTTATTTATCTATTAGGAATTTTGATTACCATCAAATCTTCTTAACTAACCTCTTTAAAAGTGACTAAATCAATCAATTGAGGGCCTTAATTGTCATTTTATCCCATTAATCATTTTACATTTCCTAAGCTAATCAGCACCTGGACCACAAGTACAAGGGAAGATCAAGAGCCAATTCAATGAATTTGAATAAATGAATTATTTGCAAGAAAATTTCTATACATTCTTCATGTTGAATTAAAACTGTTGTAAGTATCTCCAAGCAAAATATAGACCAAATAAAAAGGATTGAATTGGAAAATATACACCATACTTATTCCTATTTTTAGTTAAAAATTATTAATTTATTAAAATAAAAACTTAATAATTTTAATTCACAAAAAAAATAGCAAGGGACTTAATCTCACCATTTTTGTTTGCGATCTGTTACTTAACTTCTTTTTGTTTTAGTTTTTTTTTTGTTGTGTTTCCAAGCGAGACTTATGTGGCTTTAGTGCTAGTTTTTTTGGATTATTGATGTAGCTCATACTGGTTTCTAATTCCATTTTAGCTTTTTTTTTAAATCTCACCATTTTTTTTTGTTTTCAATAAGCCAAAATGAGATATATATTAACAATAGAATTGTTTTGCTCCGTAGCACAATGAGTGGAAAAAGAAGCAAAACAAAGTTACATCAAAACAGTCCTGAGAAACAAAGTTATAAGAAACAAAAAAACACCAACCAATCCCTAAACACACAAGGGGATGATGCTCCCACATATGATAACCATAAGGAAAACATACAGTTTTAGCTTTCAACCATCGAAGAGAGGACAAGTTCCTAATCTCCACCACTAGATCCTCCTCCCACGCTAACAAACAACGCCTCCACCCCCAAGCCTCCCCATCTTCGCTCCAACCTAAGGCATGCATCGCGCCTACCGTTAGGTCCTGGTGAATCGATAAATCATACAATCTCCTGAATCTCTCCATGAACGGAACTGTCCCCACCCATCAATCCGACCAAAAATAAGTATTAAAACCATTTCCAAGACGTTTTGTAGCACTCTCTTCAAACCAACTCCTACCCTCAACACCTATCCTTTCGCGGATTCTAACAATTTTCTTCCACCATGCCGACCCCATCCTACCTCCATCTCTAATTCACCCTTTCTCTTCACCATAACGAGACAACAAAATCTTAAACCACAAACCGTCCCCATGCACTAAACACCTCCAACACCATTTTGCAAGAAGAACAATATTAAACTCCTTCAGTCTCCTAACCCCCAAAACCACTAACCTCCTTACTCATGCAAATGGAATTCCAGTCTACCCAAACAATTTTCCTATGATCCTCACCCCCACCCCATAAAAAATTAATTAAAATAGATTCAATGGAAAAGATTATACCTGCGGGAGCTCTGAAAAAAGAAAGGGCGTAGACAAGCAGTGAAGACAAGACGGACTTAAGGAGAATCAAGCGACCACCATAAGACATTCTAGATTTTCCACCGAGACAGTATAGATTTTAAACGATCAATCAGCGGATCCCAAACATTCAAACGTCTAGGATCACCACCAATAGGAAGGCCAAGATATACAAAAGAATGCGACCAATTTTACAAGATATAATAGAAGCGGCTTCTAACAACCAAGAGTCTGCAATATTAATGCCAAACAACATACTCTTGTGATAGTTTACCTTCAATCCAGACATGTTTTCAAAAAGAACCAAAACAACCCTTAAAGCTCGAGCATTCGCCCAACTCTTGACGTCTATCAGAAGAGTATCATCAGCGAATTGCAAATGGGAAAGCACGGTGGGAATATGCGCCCAACTGAGTAACCTGTAAAAAGGTTCAAATTCACCATTTTTTTAATATGTCTTTCATTAATATTTTAATCTCGCTAATTTGCCTATGGAATAAAAAAGTATTTAATAGAAACATTTTATTAATGTTAATATTTTGAAAGTAATCATGAATTTTTATAACTTTATCGTATCGATTTTGAAAGAGGAGGTAAATTGAGCTCTTAATAATAAAAATGAATAAGAAAAAAGAAAGATAGGTATTTGGTCAACGGTTATCAGGTACGTGTGATATAATATAGGTCATACCACCTTGGACCACAAGATCTGGGAGCAGGAAAGAAAAAGAGCTGCAAAAAAGTCAAACAACTATCTCGAGAAACTTAGGCATAAATGATGCAACATTCCTGTCATTCTCGTTGTAAAATTTAGCCAAAATAGTCAACAAACTAGAAGAAGAATGTATAGGTTACTCACATATATTTTCATCTTATGAGAGTATAATTATATGAAAAAACATCCCATAAGATCAATATTGTGTCTTAAATATTTTATAATATCGTGAATGATATCTTATAATTGGTTGTCATATTTCCTTAAATTTCATGTTTTGTTTCCTTGTTCAATTAAAATAATAAGTCTAGCTTTTTCCTTCCTTATAAAAAAAAGTCTAGCTTCAGCACAAGATTAAATAGAAAACAATGTTTTGTGACTTTGTCTACTGTTACACCATCGACGTATCTTGTCGTGGCTAAATCAAATTCAAAGTACCTAGTCTTTTTTATTACTACTAGATCTTTACCCGTGAATCATATTGATTTTCATATATAAGTATCAGGTTGATTATATTATTAATTGTCGACATATTTGAATGTATTATGTATAACATTTTAATAAAAACTACAATGAACAAAATGCATCGAAGTTGGAACTCGTTATACAAAATCTAAACAAATGAGCAAAATTTAAATAATGAGCTAATTAAATAGTTCAAAATACACATCAAATTAAAAAAGTTACTCTATAAAGTTAGTATGAGAAACATATCAAGTGATTCAACCATAAAAGCAAGGTCACCTACATTTTCATTTTTCAAGACATATGTCGTAGGAAAAAAAGGAAGAAATGGATGAAAACCGCAAACTTTTGGGCTTAGATTGCGAAGGAGACAAGAGAAAAAAAGGGTTCGAAACCGTTTGGAAAAAAGGAAAAGGAATTAATTGGTTTTTTGAAAAAGAAGTTTAATATTGGATATCATGTAATGGAAGACAAAAAATATCACAAAAATATCAAATGGCTTGGTCGTTAAACCTCCCACAATACATAAAAGACTAAAATGAGGATAACTTTTCTTGTTTTTAAAGAAAAAATGAGATAACATAGATAAATAAAATTGATTAGAAGTTATAAGACATAAATAAGTGGCATTACAAATACAACAATACATGTAATTACGATCTTAACAAGATTGGCTTGGAACATTACATTTGACTCATCTAGTTAAAAGAAAAGGTAACAAAAGCATATGACAATCAAAATCGATCCCAACACAATACCTCCAACGGACTAGACCTCCAACATAACAAGAATTGATGATATCACCATAATCTTGTCATCTTTAAAGGTCAAGACATACCGAGAAATCTATTTGTTAAGTTATATGATGGCTTATCAATTGGTTAATCAGAAACAAATTTAATAAACAGCCATGTTCAACAATGACCTTAATATTGAGTTTTTTAATTTTGTGTCACTTCGTTTGAAGTCAAACATACTCTACGTCGCACTTTTCTCGGTGAAAAGAAAAGACAGTATAATAAAACGCATAACATCAAGATGTAAAGGTATTCAAAAGATGAACATCCTTTCTAACACTCATTTATTGGGTGGAATCTATGAGTCTTACCACTTTATGTGAGGCCTATTTCCAAAGTGTATGACCAACATTGATTTCACCTAATACAAAAGTGAGTATTGAAAAGAGTGTTCCTAACGGTTCTCACGATCAATATTTATTTCAATTTTTCTTTGGTTGCATTCAGTTCGTCTCGTCTGTTGCTTTCATGTCCCGGTACAGATTGAAATTGGTCCATAATCACCTTCCCAAGTAAAGCAGAGCGAAGGCTGTACGCCACAAACATCTCACTAGCTTTTTCCAACCCACACTCCTTCACCTCCTGCACATCTTTTATGAAGCATAGATTGTTGTCCACAAAATCCATTCCATCAAACCTCCCGTCCCACAATGATGCTATATCAACACAAGTTTTCTCCTTCTTAATCTTTTTCCTAGGTGAAGGAAGAACATCCTTAGAACCGCATGCAGCCACCACATTGTTCAAAGGTTCTGCAGCAATAGCTGACAGTGACCCCTCCTTTGAATTTCCACCATCTTTTCTCTTGAGCTTGTGGATTGTAACACCACTAACGTCCAATTTTGCTTCAGCAGCACCAGATTGCAACATTGTGGCTCTCTTTTCTCTAGCCTTTGCCAAATAGGTCTTGAAATCAGCTTCATTTAGCAGAGAGATTCTTCCTACATAAAAACATGCACCCACGCAAGCTTAAAAAAGACATCATCGAAGCATTGGCAAAAAAAAATATGTAGTAAATTCTGGAGTTCATCGGCATCAAATTCATTATTTATCAAGTCCTTACAACTTATGGGAACAAAAGTCTAAGAATTTTACTGCATCTTTCTCGGATTCGGTTAACTTATTATAATCAAAGCCTTTAATAGAGGCAGGCTCACTCTCCCGATACAAAGGAAACTTATGTCCTTATAGAACAATTGGAAAAGATTAAAGCGATTTTTATTGGGCTGCGCGCTAAAAGAAACCAAATTCCCTCTAGCTACCCTTGGATTGCCATCCATTTTCTAGGATATCTGCGTATATGCATGCATGAGGTGCTGCAGTATTTGTAATTAAACCGGTGGAAAAGAACTTTACCAGCAAGTGATGAATTACAACATGAAAATGATGTTGTACCCCCGACTAATCCACATTCATTGGCCTCTGAAAGTCTATTAGATGAAGTGGTTGTACTATTAGCCGGAATTTTGAGGGCAACCATTCTTCTCTCTGTAGCAGCTGCTCTCTTGTCTATTTCTGCATCCCAAGCAGCTGCTCTCTTTTCGCTTTCTGCATCATGTGCCCTTTTTATTTCCTCCTGTTTATTTTTTAGATAAAAACAAAATCCAGAAGGTTAAAATATTTATCCGTTCATTCATAAATGTGTAATATAATTTGAACACAATAAATTTTGTTTTCTAGAACATAACAAGACAGAAGATAAATTGCAGAATGGTTTTTGAAAACATTTTTGTTTTTATTTCATGTATTCACTTTTAATTACAAAACTGACACTTTACTTTCACTTTGTTTCTTGTTCTAAAGATTTGTAAAGGATACAGTGAAAACAAATTGATAATTGTGCAAGAAAAAAAAATTATTTTCACTATTTCTAGTACAAATCTTGAAAACGAGAAACAAAGTAAAAAATTTCATAATTAGAAATAAAAGTGAATATAGAAAACATTCTCTACAACCAATAAGACTCTAATATAGCATGCATTTTGGTTACACTAA
The DNA here is from genome assembly GCA_946800305.1 of Medicago arabica. Lineage (NCBI taxonomy): Eukaryota > Viridiplantae > Streptophyta > Magnoliopsida > Fabales > Fabaceae > Medicago > Medicago arabica. The sequence goes on from OX326969.1 coordinate 38,726,930, forward strand.
AAAGGACTAAGAGAAACCGGATAGAACAGAATGAAAAGATAACATCTGCATTATTTTATCGGTGTGCCAAACAACAAAATAGCAATGTTTATATTTTCAGCCAACAAATAATCAGCACTAACCTCTTTCGATAATGTCATGCCACTTTTTGGTTGAGATTGTCCTGTGGCAGATGTTGAAGCAATCACTTGTTTTTCAGCAGCATCAGCCTGAACGCCACATCCAATATTTGTCAAAGCAACAAATATTAACAACAATAAGCACCAGAAGCGTATATATTGAAACACAACATGGCAAATCAAAGCTTCTCAACAAAAACTCTTCAGAATATTTGTAGCCAGCTTCAAACTAAAGCCATAAACATCAGAACCAAGAATAGCAAATTGAATTTGGAAACCGGTGAAATACAATAGTGATATTTGAACTTGCAAACTGATGAAGTACGAGAGTGATATTCAAATTTGCAAATGGATAGTGAAGTAAATGAGTGAAGAGTACCTCTCATTTCCATAATTCATAAGAAAGTTCATTTGCTCATGCACCCTCAAACTACACTCAATAACAAGCTAACTGTGTAATGTTTGGAGCGAAAGGTGGGAAGAAAAATAGAGAAAATTATCATAAGGAGCAGGTACAATTTTCTCTAGTCGACTATGTCAACACTATCAAAATAACTCTCAAATCTTTTAGGATAATCCCTACTAAAATTAAATTAAAAAATGACCAAAGAATGTATACGTAAAAAGAATGATACTATCAATTGAGTTCCATTTAAAAAATGGTGGTAAAATCATAGTTGTCGATCCCGGATAGTAGCGCATAGCAGGCGACCCCTAAAATATTGTGGCGTTGTAATGCAGTTGGAATGATCGCTATTCTAAACTAATATATACAGATGAAATAACTAATACTGTAGCCACTAAAGCTGCAACACCAATCGTTGATGCCACAACTAGCAGATAGCAGCCACAGGCTGTTCCGATGTGAAAGCAGCCACCTTCATAGCAGCTTGTGATTCTTCCATTTCTTTGGTCAATGGACAAAACACTTTTGCAGCATTCCAATCCCATTTGTCAAGATTTGAAGCCATAAACCTTCTGAAAGTTTTCTTGATTTGCTTGCCAGCTGCCAACATGTATGGGGTTTGTCCCCTTTCATCTTTAATGCACGGATTCAAGCCTTGTTCCAAAAGTTCCATAACCTTTACAGCGTCACCAGATTGTGCTGCTTGATGTAAAGGCGTTGATTTAATAGGTAACTCACTCTCACTTTTGGCTTCAATCGAAGCAATACGTTCACCATTATTGTTACTGGAACAAGCTTCAACCTTAGCGTTTATAAGCAACCTAGTCATGTCCACTTTGCTAGCAGGAGGGGTGTCAATGAAAGTTGGCACTACGTCTTCTTGGTTGCTCTGTAAAATTTCCTTCTCATCTGCTTCATAGGATACTAGGGTCAACTGGTTATATACACGTTTTGCTTCCTTGAGAGTAGGTCTACGGACAATCATAGCAATATTTCTAACACAATGTGGATTGGTAAAACATGGTTTTTCTCCATCATAAAGCAGCTGACGGCTACTTGAAGGTGCGTGTATAAAAATGCAAATAGAAGCATCAAAATAAGGTCTCCAAGCAGTAAGCAGTTCACGAACTTCCTACAGTATGAGCATGCCAATAATGAGTCCAGATTTATATATAGCTTTGCACAAATGCACAATCATTCAAACACACAAAAGAACAGTAGTAAGTAAAATTGGAAAAAGAATACAACAGTCAATTTGTCAAAAATCATGATCAATAGGGCCAATTATCATTGCTACCTTGTAAAACAATTTATAAGTGAACACACGTGACATTAGGAGTTCTAAAGTACTGGCAAATGAAGCTTAGCAGCTGTAATTTTAATTCTAAATATAAATAATTGAGATTAAAATTAGCAAGCAAAGCAATATAGTTTTGATTAAAAAACCTTTTTTAATGCAGGTTCGTTGTAACTACCAAGTGAAGCACCATCAGAACATATAGTTCTGCCAGAAGCATCTATAGCTGACTGTTTTTTTCCAGCCTTGACCCTCACAACATATCTGCATAAGAGATTAAAATTACAAACAAATTTTGAACCGTTTACAATTTTTCAGTAAATAGAATTAATAATAATAAAAATGAATAAGAAAATAGGAAGATAGGTATTTGGTCAACAATTATGAGGTATGTATGATATGATAGGTCATACCGCCTTTGGAACACAAACCTGGGGGCAGCAAAGAAAAAGAACTGCAGAAACAACTATCTGGAGAAACTTAAGCATAAATGATACAACATTACAACATTTCCCTCATTCTCATTGTAAAATTTAACTATCATTGTAAAATTTAGCTAAAAAAGTCAAAGACTAGAAGAAGAATAATTAGTTACACATTCATTTTCATCTTCTGAGAATATAATTACATGAAAAACATCCCATAAGATCAATACTCTATCTTAAAATATTTTATAAGGCCGTGAGTGATATCTTAGAATTGGTTGTCATATTTCATCATATTTCATGCTTCGTTACCTTGTTCGATTAAAATAATGAATCTAGCACTAGCACAAGATTAAATAGAAAACAACGCTTTTTCTATTGTAACACCATCGACATATTTCATTGTTGAAATTGGGCCTAACTCATCTATGAAAATATTTTATAAGGTCGTGAGTGATATCTTAGAAGAAGAATGCTGCTCTCCCCTGCAAAAAACACTCCCACCCTACATGCTTTCCAATTTTACCCATGCGCATGTTAAGTAGCGCAGCACAAGTTAAGTAACGCTGCGCAACTTAACTCACGCAGCGCGAGTTAAGTTGCGCAGGATTACTGTTTTCGTACAAAACCCATGAGTCCATACCCCAAGCACCATTTTCTTTCTCTCCACCTTCAAAAACCCAAAAAGTGAGATTTTTTGGGTCAAAATCCTCATCCCAAATCATTGCAAATCGTCAGGAAACAAGTTTCTACGCTCATCAAGCACCAAATATCAGGTATTGTATCATCAAAACTCATCTCATTTTACTGGCTTTTGTGGTTGGTTCGTCTGGTTTCATAGGCAATAGGGCAAGGTGCGCATGTTAACTTGTGCAGGCGTTAGATGCTGCGTGACTTAAGTCACGCACATGTTAATATGTTGCGTGACTTAAGTCACGTCACTGTACAGTCCATATTTTTGAATTTTTTGCGCCACTTTTGTTCTTGGTTAGCTTGTTCCACAAGTAATTTATTTATTCTCACTTTGTAAATTATTTTATTCAATAGATATAAGAGATGGTTGACAATTGATGACACTCTGTCATTACTAGTTTTGTAGACATTTTTCATGTAATTTTTAGGGTAATTTATCAAGATTATGGAGCTGAAAGCACAAAAAAAATGATGATTTCAGATTTCCAGCAAGTTCCAATTCGGTTCCCGAATTCCAGCCACCAGAAGAGCTATTTGGCACGTGAAAAATTGGGCCCCGAATTAGACCATTCGAGCCCCGATTTTGACAGACTGATCAACGCGTTTTGGGCCTTCGGGCACCGATTTTGTGGGTTCGGGGGCCGATTTTAAGTGGCCTATATATAAAAAAGTACGTTTTTGACCTAAGGGTTCACGAATTTTGAGATCTAAAGCATATTTTGGAGCAGAAGCTTTGAAGAATTGACAGACAACCATCACAACTCATAGTCAATCGTCCATTACATGTATGAATCATATTTCTTATGTTAGTTAGCTTATACTTTAGCTATGAGTAACTAATTCTCTTGTGGTTTAGACTGAGATTGTAACGCCCACTTTATTTATTTAATTATTTTATTAGAGTATATAGTATATTATTATATATTATATGATTTTGGTGATGTTTGTGACGTATGAGATGATGTTGTGATGTAGTGCTTATTTTATTGTATAATAAAATAAGATATGTGATGTTAATATAGATATATTTAGATGAAAATTAAAATGTGATATAATAACAATAATTTTGAGAGATGAGGTTGTTTTTATAATAAGATAGAGTTGTGGGGATAAGTGAGATTAGAAAGAAGTATAAAAGGAAATTAGGTTTAGAGAGAAAGAGTCAGTACGTATTACAGACTTTTGCAAAAAGGGAGAAAAGTGGCCAGAGAAGAGGGAACCCCAATTCTGCAAACATACCAGGTAAGGGTGAGCCTAGCTTCAATTATATTACTGTAATTCATCTGTTTATGATTAACTAAGGGATTGGGAAGAGTTTAGAGAGAGTTCTTAAGTTAGGGTTTTTGTGGATTTTGATAAATTGATGTTAGAATGATGCAATTTGATGTAGAAACGTGTTACAGAACCTAGGTTAATCACTAGGATCATAGTTCTGAAAGATTAGAGCCATAACATGAGAGATTTGGACGAGTTTTGGCGAGAGATGAGCGAACCCATACTCTGTTCTGCGATAGCTCGCCGTGGCGAGCAGACCTACTCGGCGTGGCGAGCAGAACAACTTCACTCGCGAGGCGAGCAACTTAGCTCGCCGTGGCGAGCGACCCTTTAGTGTGCGCGAGGCGAGCAAAATCACTCGCCGTAGCGAGCACTGGCAGAATGCTAGGCAGCAACTCGCGAGGCGAGCAGAACCACTCGCCATAGCGAGCAATGTGGTCTCAGACCGCTATAACTTGAGTTTTATAACTCTGTTTTGAGCGAGGCTTTGAGGGTAGACCTTTGGATAGTATTAGAGATGTTTTATGACCTAAATTACAACCTGTAATGATGCTGTATGATGATTTTAACTGTTGGCATTAATCTATGATTTATATGCGTATTAAGTGAGCTATATGAATGATGTTTGATTGGTATTGCGACGATGAATTTGTGCTGTAAATGTGTGTTAACTGTGCTGAGCTGCTGGCATGTGTTGATATAATTGCATGAGTTGGTCAAAGAGTCGTAAATGACGTTAAGATGTTGTGTTAACTTGTTTAAGTATAAAGAGTCGAGTTCATGCATTTGCATAATTTGAGACGGTGGAGCTTATGCTCAAAGCGACGGTGGAGCATTTGCTCAAAGCGACGGTGAAGCTTATTTAAGCTAAAATATTGGTACCACATGCATGATGTTTAAGATGTTAGAGTTGCATTTGTCGAGTCTTGTGTCTAAGGCGTTATGAGATGATTTGTTATGCGAAGGTGTTTTAAGATGATTTGTTATGTGAAGATATTTTGAGATGTTCCCGTTATATGCGATGATTGTTGTTGTTGTTGTTAAGCATAAATGTTTGAATTATATGTTAATATAATTGTTGTGAATCTCACCCCCTTCTGTTGGAATTGCCGCCTTGTGGGCAAGTGCAGGTGACCAAGCTTAGGTTCGACGATGTGAGAGGTCCTTGTGGTGTCGTAGGAAATGCTCTGATATGTAACGGGATGGGGTTTTACTGAATTCTATTCCCTTATGTATCATGTTGAAATAATTATGATGTTTTCGATTTACCTTCGAATTTTTGAGATGCTTATGAGGCCTTGTGCCAAGAACTAATTACTTCGAGAAATTTTGAGACGATTATGATTCCGCTGCTACGTTTTGAATATTGATGAGGAATAAATTGTTATTCATTTTGTTTTAAAGATTTTAAGAAATGTGACATCCTGAATATTGCGATATACTCTGATTAAATGCATGAAATTTTTAAGTTGGGATTTCGGGGTGTTACAGAGATGAATCTGATGTAATCCTATGGGAACCCTAATTTGTTGAACTCCTTTGAATATCAATGAAAGTCTAGTTTTAATTCATATTACTTTGCGTTTAATGCTTTTTGTATGTTTATCATCGACTACTAACCCTAGCTTTATGAATATGCAAATTGATCATAGAGATTGAATGACCACTAACCCTGGCTTTTGACTCTTAACTAGGTAATAGGTTTAACCTAAGTAATCAAGCTAGAGATAGATCATTATTAGGTTATGATATAGGGGTTAACGTTCTATTAAAACCTCCAACGGTTTCGAATTCACTTAAGAGATTAAGGGGTTGTCACTTGCGGAGAGAACTCTAGGTCAAGGGATTGGGTAGAGTTAATTTGTTAATCTGTCGTTGAATTAGATAATCATTGGTTGAACTAGGAGTGCAAATTACCGTAGGAGAGCTTCAGAGGATTCGAAGGTCTTAACCATACCTCTCTCATATTTTCTAAACCAACTTTTATTGTTTTATTTACGTTTATGTTACAAAACTCATCTCATTTTGCTGGTTTTTGTGGTTGGTTCGTCTGGTTTCATAGGCAATAGGGCAAGGTGCGCAAGCGTTAAATGCTGCGTGACTTAAGTCACGCACGTGTTAATGTGTTGCGTGACTTAAGTCACGCTACTGTACAATCCATATTTTTGAATTTTTTGCACCACTTTTGTTCTTGGTTAGCTTGTTCCACAAGTAATTTATTTATTCTCACTTTGTAAATTATTTTATTCAATAGATATAAGAGATGATTAACAATGTCGCGGGTGATGACGTCGAACCGAAATCGGTCAAAAATGAAGCTTCCGGCAAAGGTTCCGGCGATGTCAAACCGACCGTTAATGTAAAACCGTTTAAAGTCAAAATTCCATTTCACGCTCGTATTGGTAAAATTGAAGAACCTAAACCGGTACCTATCGGTGTTGTTCACGAAACCGTTAATGTGAGACATATTTCTCAATCCGAAGTGTTCCACCATTTAATTCACATGCCAACATCATGTGTCTTTGTTTTATTCCCGACCACTATCTTCATGTTATTTTGAAGGAAGGGTGTCCGTTACCACCGAGTTGTACGGAGTGGATGTCCAACAAGATTGGTGAGGCGGAGAAATGTCATTTTGAGTTTTTGGATAGACAAGATGCCTTCAATAAGCTCATGTCCAAGGAGCCGAAGCCGCCAAAGAAACCAACAAATGAGCACAATCCAATATTTTGTAATAATACTCTCACTCCGCAAAAAAGGGAACAAGACTTTGAAGCGATGGATGTAACGCCCACTTTATTTATTTAATTATTTTATTAGAGTATATAGTATATTATTATATATTATATGATTTTAATGATGTTTGTGACGTATGAGATGATGTTGTGATGTAGTGATTATTTTATTGTTTAATAAAATAAAATATGTGATATTAATATATATATATATATATATATATATATATATACTTATATGAAAATTAAGATGGGATATAATAACAATAATTTTGAGAGATGAGGTTGTTTTCATAAATAAGATAGAGTTGTGGGGATAAGTGAGATTAGTAAGAGGTATAAAAGGAAGTTAGGTTTAGGGAGAAACAGTCAGTACGTTACAGAATTTTGCAAAAAGTGAGAAAAGTGGCCAGAGAAGAGACAACCCCAATTCTGCAAACATACCAGGTAAGGGTGAGCCTAGCTTCAATTGTATTTACTATAATTCATCTACTTGTGATTGACAAAGGAATTAGGAATTAGTTTTGAGAGATTTCATAAGTTAGGGTTTAGTGGATTTTTGGATGAACTGATGTTATAATGTTGCAAATTGATGTAGAAACCTGTTACAGAACCTAGATTAATCACTAGGACTATAATTCTGAAGGATTAGAACCATAACATGAAGAATTAGACGAGTTTTGGCGAGGTTTCGAGCGAACCCGTAACCCCTCTGCGATAGCTCGCCGTGGCGAGCAGTTAGGTTAAAACCCGTGAGGCGAGCAGCTGAGCTCGCCGTGGCGAGCAACCCTTTGAGGCTCGCGAGGCGAGTAGAACCCCTCGCCGTAGCGAGCACTGGCAGAATGAAAATTTGACAGCTCGCCGTGGCGAGCAGAACCACTCGCCATAGCGAGCAATGTGGTCTCAGACCACTATAACTTGAGTTTTATAACTCTGTTTTGAGCGAGGCTTTGAAGGTAGACCTTTGAATAGTATTAGAGATGTTTAAGACCTAAATTATAACCGGTAATGACGCTGTAAGATGATTTTTATTGTTGGCGTTAATCTATGATTAACTGCTTATTAAGTGAATTTTATGAATGAAGTATAAATGATGTTTGCGATGATAACTTGGTGCCGTAAATATATATGTTAAGTGTGCTGAGCTGCTGCCATGTATTGTATGATTGCATGTGTCGATAAAGAGTCGTATTTGGTGTTAAGATGTTGTGTGTTACTTGTTTAAGTATAAAGAGTCAAGTTCATGCATTTGCATAATTTGAGACGGTGGAGCTTATGCTCAAAGCGACGGTGGGGCATTTGCTCAAAGCGACGGTGAAACTTATTAAAGCTAAAATATTGGTACCACATGCATGATGTTAAGATGTTAGAGTTGCATTTGTCGAGTCTTGTGTCTGAGATGTTATGAGGCGTTTGTTATGTGAAGATGTTCTAAGATGATTTATTATACGTAGATGGTTGAGATGTTTTCAGTTATATGTGATGATTATAGTTGTTGTTGTTGTTAAGCATATTTATTTGAATTATATGTTAATATAATTGTTGTGAATCTCACCCCTTCTGTTGGAATTGCCGCCTTGTGGGCAAGTGCAGGTGACCAAGCTTAGGTTCGACGATGTGAGAGGTCCTTGCGGTGTCATAGGAAATGCTCTGATATGTAACGGGATGGGGTTTTGTTAAATTTTGTTTCTTTATGTATCATGTTGAACTAAATGATGATGTTTGCGACGTAACTTGAATTTGAGATGTTTATGAGGCTTTCGTGCCAAGAATTAATTATTTTAAGATTTTGAGACGTTTATGATTCCGCTGCTATGTTTTGAATATTGATGAAGAATAAATTATTATTTATTTTGTTTAAAGATTTTATGAAATGTGACATCCTGAATATTGCGATATACTCTGATTATTTAAATGAATTTTTAAGTTGGGATTTCGGGGTGTTACAATTGGTATCAGAGCAGGTCAGTCTTTCCGGCCAATTAGAGAGTCGAGTGACGATGTCTTAGAGTTAGAATATTATAGTTATATTATTATAACTTATGTTTGCTTTGTAGAGGAATAAGATGGCTGGAAGAAATGATGCTGCTCTTGCTGCTGCTTTGCAAGCAATGGCCCAAGTTGTGGGTAATCAGAACAATACTGGTGAAAACGATGAGACGAGGATGTTAGAGACCTTTTTGAGAAACCACCCGCCTACCTTCAAAGGGCGATATGATCCTGATGGGGCTCAGACGTGGCTCAAGGAAGTTGAGCGGATCTTTAGGGTGATGCAGTGCGAAGATGGTCAGATGGTACGGTTTGGTACCCACATGTTGGCGGAGGAGGCTGATGACTGGTGGGTAGGTATTCGACCTATCCTTGAAGAAGGAGGTGCTGCTGTGACTTGGGCGGTGTTTAGGAGGGAGTTCCTGAACCGTTACTTCCCTGAGGACGTTCGGGGGAAGAAGGAGATCGAGTTTCTTGAGCTGAAGCAAGGGAATACGTCAGTGACTGAGTATGCTTCAAAGTTTGTGGAACTGGCAAAGTTTTACCCACATTATACCGCAGAGAATGCTGAGTTTTCCAAGTGCATTAAATTTGAGAATGACTTGCGTCCTGAGATTAAAAGGGCGATTGGTTACCAGAAGATCCGAAATTTCTCTGAGCTGGTGAGTATTTGCAGAATCTATGAGGAGGATACCAAGGCTCACTACAAGGTAGGGAATGATAGAAAAGCTAAGGGTCAACAGAGTCGTCCAAAACCTTATGATGCTCCTAGAGATAAGGGTAAGCAAAGAGTGAATGATGAGAGGCGACCTCAGAAGAAGGATGCTCCTGCTGAGATTACCTGTTATAATTACGGGCAGAAAGGCCACAAGAGTAATGTGTGTCCTGTTGATGTGAAGAGATGTTACCGATGCGGACAAAAAGGGCATATTACCCCAGACTGCAAGTTTGATGATGTTATGTGTTTTAACTGTGATGAGCAGGGACATATTGGCTCGCAGTGTAAGAAGCCAAAGAAAGTTAGGACTACCGGAAGAGTTTTCGCGTTGACCGGCACTCAGACTGAGAACGAGGATCGTTTGATCAGAGGTACTTGCTATATTAATAATATACCTTTAGTTGTTATAATTGATACTGGCGCTACGCATTGTTTTGTTGCTTTTGATTGTGCTGTTAAGTTGGGTCTTTCTATGTCCGATATGAATGGAGAGATGGTTGTCGAAACTCCAGCTAAGGGTTCAGTGACTACTTCTCGTGTGTGTTTGAGTTGTCCGTTGTCTATGTCTGATCGTAATTTTGAGATGGATTTAGTATGTTTACCTTTGACGGGTATGGATGTAATTCTTGGGATGAATTGGTTAGAGTACAACCGTGTGCTTATCAACTGTTTTCGCAAGACGGTGTATTTCTTGTCTGAAGAGGAGGAAAGTGGAGCAGAATTTTTATCTACCAAGCAGCTGAAACAACTTGAACGAGATGGAATTTTGATGTTTTCTCTGATGGCATCCTTATCTATTGAGAATCAAGAGAAGATTGACGAATTGCAAGTGGTGTGCGAGTTTCCTGAAGTATTTCCTGATGAGATTCCTGATGTGCCTCCTGAAAGAGAAGTCGAATTTGCGATTGATCTTGTTCCTGGAATGAAGCCTGTGTCTATGACACCTGAGTTAGATGAGTTAAAGAAGCAGTTGGAGGATCTGCTTGAGAAGAAGTTTATAAGACCAAGTGTTTCACCTTGGGGAGCGCCTGTGCTGTTAGTTAAGAAGAAAGATGAGAGTATGAGGTTGTGTATTGACTATCGTCAGTTGAACAAGGTAACTATAAATAATAGGTATCCACTTCCGAGGATTGATGATTTGATGGATCAGTTAGTGGGTGCACATGTGTTTAGCAAGATTGACTTAAGGTCGGGTTATCATCAGATAAAAGTGAAAGATGAAGATATGCAGAAGACGGCCTTTAGAACTCGATATGGTCATTATGAGTATAAAGTGATGCCTTTCGGTGTTACGAACGCGCCAGGAGTATTTATGGAGTATATGAATCGGACCTTTCAGACATTTTTGGATCGCTTTGTGGTTGTGTTTATTGACAACATTCTGATATATTCCAAATCCAAAGAAGAACATGTTGAACATTTGAAGATTGTCTTGCAAGTATTGAAAGAAAAGAAGTTGTATGTTTAATTGTCCAAGTGTGAGTTCTGGTTGAAGGAAGTTAGTTTTCTTGGTCATATTATTTCTGGTGATGGGATAGCAGTTGATCCATCTAAAGTTGAAGCAGTGTCGCAATGGCAGACTCCGAGATCGGTTACCGAGATTAGAAGCTTTTTGGGATTGGCTGGTTATTATAGAAGATTTATAGAAGGATTTTCTAAGTTGGCACTTCCGTTAACGCAGTTGACGTGTAAAGGTAAATCCTTTGTGTGGGATGTTCAATGTGAGAGTAGCTTCAATGAGTTGAAGAAGCGGTTGACGACAGCTCCAGTTTTAATTTTGCCAAAGCCTGAAGCACCTTTCGTGGTGTATTGTGATGCGTCTAAGTTGGGTTTAGGTGGTGTACTTATGCAAGACGGTAAAGTGGTTGCTTATGCATCCAGGCAGTTGAGGATTCATGAATGGAATTATCCTACCCACGATCTTGAGTTGGCTGCAGTGGTATTTGTGTTGAAAATTTGGAGACACTATTTGTATGGTTCGAGGTTTGAAGTGTTTAGTGATCACAAGAGCTTGAAGTACCTGTTTGATCAGAAAAAATTAAATATGAGACAGAGGAGATGGCTCGAGTTATTGAAGGATTATGATTTTGATTTGAGTTACCATCCGGGTAAGGCTAACGTAGTTGCTGATGCCTTGAGTAGGAAAACGTTACATATGTCTGCTATGATGGCGGAAGAGTTCGAACTATTGGAACAATTCAGAGATTTGAGTTTGGTTTGTGAAAGATCACATCAGAGTGTAAAGCTAGGAATGTTGAGGATTGACAATGATTTTCTGAAAAATATTAAAGAAGCGCAGAAGGAAGATGTTAAGTTTGTAGATTTGCTTGTTGCGAGTAACCCAACTGCAGATGGCGACTTTAGAGTCGATAATCACGGTGTGTTGAGGTTCCGAGGTAGAATTTGTATTCCGGACAACGATGAAATGAAGAAGGCAATACTTGAAGAGAGCCATAGAAGTAGCTTAAGTATTCACCCAAGAGCTACGTAGATGTATCATGATTTGAAGAAGTTGTTTTGGTGGTCTGGATTGAAACTTGATGTGGCACAATTTGTGTATTCTTGTCTAGTTTGTCAGAAATCAAAGATAGAACATCAGAAACCTGCTGGAATGATGGTGCCGTTGGATGTGCCAGAGTGGAAATGGGATAGTATATCCATGGATTTTGTGACGAGTTTGCCAACTACTCCAAGAGTGAACGATGCTATTTGGGTGATTGTTGATAGGTTAACCAAGTCAGTTCATTTTCTACCGATCAATATCACTTTTCCTATGGTTCGGTTAGCAGAGATTTACATTCAAGAGATAGTAAGATTGCATGGTGTTCCTTCGAGCATTGTGTCAGATAGAGATCCGAGATTTACTTCTAGATTTTGGAAAAGTTTGCAAGAAGATTTAGGGTCTCAGTTGAAGCTGAGCTCGGCGTATCATCCACAGACAGATGGTCAATCCGAGAGGACGATTCAATCGTTGGAAGATTTGTTGAGGGTGTGTGTACTTGAACAAGGAGGAGCTTGGGATAGTCATCTTCCATTGATAGAGTTCACTTATAATAACAGTTACCATTCTAGTATTGGGATGGCACCTTTCGAGGCTTTGTATGGAAGAAGATGTAGAACTCCATTGTGTTGGTTTGAGTCGGGTGAAAGTGTGGTTTTAGGACCAGAGATTGTGCAACAAACCACTGAGAATGTAAGAATGATACAAGAGAATATGAAAGCATCGCAGAGTCGACAAAAGAGTTATCATGACAAGCGAAGGAAGGACCTTGGGTTCCAAGAGGGAGATCATGTGTTTTTGTGAGTTACTTCAATGACCGGTGTAGGTCGTGCCTTAAAGTCGAAGAAGTTGACTCCAAAGTTTATTGGTCCGTATCAGATATCAGAGAGGATTGGGACGGTGGCATATCGTGTTGGATTACCACCGCATCTATCGAATTTGCACGATGTTTTTCATGTGTCGCAACTGAGGAAGTACGTTCCGGATCCATCTCATGTGATCCAAAGTGACGATGTGCAAGTAAGGGACAACCTTACGGTTGAGACTCTACCCTTGAGGATCGATGATCACAAGGTGAAGTTGTTGAGAGGCAAGGAGATACCTCTAGTGAGAGTTGTTTGGAGTGGAGCGACTGGTGAAAGCTTAACTTGGGAGCTTGAAAGTAAGATGCTGGAGTCATATCCAGAGTTGTTTAATCGAGGTAAGATTTTCGAGGACGAAAATCCTTTAAGTGGGGGAGAGTTGTAACGCCCACTTTATTTATTTAATTATTTTATTAGAGTATATAATATATTATTATATATTATATGATTTTAATGATGTTTGTGACGTATGAGATGATGTTGTGATGTAGTGATTATTTTATTGTTTAATAAAATAAAATATGTGATGTTAATATATATATATATTTATATGAAAATTAAGATGGGATATAATAACAATAATTTTGAGAGATGGGGTTGTTTTCATAAATAAGATAGAGTTGTGGGGATAAGTGAGATTAGTAAGAGGTATAAAAGGAAGTTAAGTTTAGGGAGAAACAATCAGTACGTTACAGACTTTTGCAAAAAGGGAGAAAAGTGGCCAGAGAAGAGGGAACCCCAATTCTGCAAACATACCAGGTAAGGGTGAGCCTAGCTTCAATTGTATTTACTGTAGTTCATCTACTTGTGATTAACAAAGGAATTAGGAATTAGTTTTGAGAGATTTCATAAGTTAGGGTTTAGTGGATTTTTGGATGAACTGATGTTATAATGTTGCAAATTGATGTAGAAACCTGTTACAGAACCTAGATTAATCACTAGGACTATAATTCTGAAGGATTAGAACCATAACATGAAGAATTGGACGAGTTTTGGCGAGATTTCGAGCGAACCCGTAACCCCTCTGCGATAGCTCGCCGTGGCGAGCAATTAGGTAAAAACCCGCGAGGCGAGCAACCCTTTGAGGCTCGCGAGGCGAGTAGAACCCCTCGCCGTAGCGAGCACTGGCAGAATGAAAATTTGACAGCTCGCCGTGGCGAGCAGAACCACTCGCCATAGCGAGCAATGTGGTCTCAGACCACTATAACTTGAGTTTTATAACTCTGTTTTGAGCGAGGCTTTGAGGGTAGACCTTTGGATAGTATTAGAGATGTTTAAGACCTAAATTATAACCGGTAATGACGCTGTAAGATGATTTTTATTGTTGGCGTTAATCTATGATTAACTGCTTATTAAGTGAATTTTATGAATGAAGTATAAATGATGTTTGCGATGATAACTTGGTGCCGTAAATATATATGTTAAGTGTGCTGAGCTGCTGTCATGTATTGTATGATTGCATGTGTCGATAAAGAGTCGTATTTGGTGTTAAGATGTTGTGTGTTACTTGTTTAAGTATAAAGAGTCGAGTTCATGCATTTGCATAATTTGAGACGGTGGAGCTTATGCTCAAAGCGACGGTGGGGCATTTGCTCAAAGCGACGGTGAAACTTATTAAAGCTAAAATATTGGTACCACATGCATGATGTTAAGATGTTAGAGTTGCATTTGTCGAGTCTTGTGTCTGAGATGTTATGAGGCGTTTGTTATGTGAAGATGTTCTAAGATGATTTATTATACGTAGATGGTTGAGATGTTTTCAGTTATATGTGATGATTATAGTTGTTGTTGTTAAGCATATTTATTTGAATTATATGTTAATATAATTGTTGTGAATCTCACCCCTTCTGTTGGAATTGCCGCCTTGTGGGCAAGTGCAGGTGACCAAGCTTAGGTTCGACGATGTGAGAGGTCCTTGCGGTGTCATAGGAAATGCTCTGATATGTAACGGGATGGGGTTTTGTTAAATTTTGTTTCTTTATGTATCATGTTGAACTAAATGATGATGTTTGCGACGTAACTTGAATTTGAGATGTTTATGAGGCTTTCGTGCCAAGAATTAATTATTTTAAGATTTTGAGACGTTTATGATTCCGCTGCTATGTTTTGAATATTGATGAAGAATAAATTATTATTTATTTTGTTTAAAGATTTTATGAAATGTGACATCCTGAATATTGCGATATACTCTGATTATTTAAATGAATTTTTAAGTTGGGATTTCGGGGTGTTACAATGGAAGACGTTGAAGTATAGGAAAATCTAGGAATGTCACTGGAATTCTTAGATAGGTTATAGGTTATAACACTTATAGGTCGGTCGGTGTTCGTCCTATTTTTTGGTGGTATTACACCCCGACGTATGTTTGGGTGGCCGGTTATGTACTTTGGATATTCGTGGCCAATATGTAACTAATATTATATATTAAATGAAATGAATTATTTTTTTGGTGGCCGGTTATGTCATACCAATTATTGCTCGTATTTACTTTGTCACTAATTATTCAACTATTTATATTTTTTGAAGTGAAACATGTATGAAGATGCACAAGATCCAGTTAAACTTCATGTCCGTTATGTAGATGTGCAAATGAAGGCTAGGTTCTTTGTAAAGCCCACCGGCAAGTTGGACGAGTTGAAGACAAAACTTGACAACTTCTTTATCCATATTGGTTCAAATCATAGAACATACGATGTAATTTTAAATGCGTCAAGCGTGGACTTGGGGGAGGATAAGGAAGAGGACTTTTCGAAGACGGTGTATTTTCCACAACGCGTCGAAGATGATAGCGACGTCGCTAACATGTTTTACGTAATGGTTGAAGATAACGCTTTACATCTTTTTGTTCGATCCGTTGAAGTGTAATATATATTAACGTGTAATATCGTAATTTGTTCGAATTTGTGTCCGTATTATTGAATTTTAATGAATTTGTGTTTATGTAATTTAACGATGAATTTCAATATTTTTTAACCGTTTATGTGAGATTATGTGATTTTCAAGATTTATGGACAAATTGATATAATTTGGATCGTTTACATGTCCTTAAGTGTTTTTAAGTGATTACGGGTCATTACCGACGAATTTGTGAAATTTGGACCGTTTGGATTGTTACGTGAGATTATGTGATTGTGATAAAAACGATGTTTTTGTGTAATTTTGATCGATTATGTCGTATTATCCGATAATCTTGTTAAACTGGCGTAATTCGATTCAATTATGAGCGTGTAAAAATTACGGATCATTAATGATATTCATTGCATTGAATGCATACCAGTACAACAATTAATGTCGTACTGATATATCAGTACTGCGTGAGTTAACTTACGCAGGTGCGTGAGTTAACTTGCGTAGTGTTTAACACTTGCGCTAGTTAAGTCACGCAGCGCAATTTAACTAGCGCAGAGTTTTACACCTGCGTTAGTTAACTAGCGCATGGATAAAATAGGCATGGCTGCAGGGTGGAAGTGTTTTGTGCAGGGGGAGAACAATATTCATCTTAGAATTGGTTGTCATATTTCCTCATATTTCATGCTTTGTTACCTTGTTCAATTAAAATAATGAGTCTAACACTAGCACAAGATTAAATAGAAAACAACACCTATTGTAACACCACCGACATATTTCATTGTTGAAATCGGGCTCAACTCATCCATACAAAACCAACTTGTAAGGTGATGGTGCCTCTTTTTATAAACTTTTATCTAGAGTCCTATCTTTTCAATGTGGAACTTGAGTTTTTCCCAATAATCGTCATGACTAAATATCAATGTGGGACTTGGGACTTGGGTTTTTATTACTATTTTCCTCACACTATACATAAAAGACTAAAAATCTAATTTCAACAATTTTTATAAAACCATTGCACCTATATGAGATAAATAAGTGTCATTACAAGTACATCCATGCAGGTAATCATAATCTTAACAACAATGGTTGCAACATTACAATTGAGTCATCCAGTTAAAAGAAAAGGTAACAAGAGCATATGGCAACCAAAATAGATCCCAACACAATACTTCCAACGGACTAGACCTCCAACATATCAGGAATTGATAATAAACAATATGCTTCACATATATTTAAATACTAATCTTTTAATATGGTGTATATATCATGCATATATTGCTCAATGCTTATCTCCACCTCGCAATGAAACTGCAACCATATTTTACTGGATAAATCTAAAATAAGTGCAAAACTATAACTCCTTTTAAAATATTTAGTAACGGAAAGAATTTGCTAACCTATGAAATGTCTTGTGAGCCACGAGTGTATCGCCATCAAAGACACAACCAGCAAAGTTCCCGCCGGATGCAAGCAGAACAATCCTCAATCGGGTGTTATCCCTTGGCTCAACAATCACGGATTTCAACCTCTCAACATCATTATACAACAAATTTTCACCCACATTCATAATCAAGCACTTCCAGAAAGAAACTATTTGCCCTGTCTGAAGACAGACGAAAAGCTTTTGTTTAAAGCTTTCACCGGATTTACCACGGATAACACTTTGACCTTGAGACTCATTTTCACCGTCATTGTCACTTTCTGATCCCGATATACTTGACACATCACAGTCTTTGACAAAATCAGACGTCAGGTCCTCGAAATCCTCTTCCTTCAAAGTATTTTTCCCAGCAATTGTCAGTTTCACCTATCATCAACATAAGTATATCAAGCTAGGATTTTAAATTCACAAACATAAGCATACCAAACTTCCAATACACAACATAATGGCACTAAATTTTACACAGTGCATGATTCACTTTTGAAAGAGCCAAAAATGATGCAAGAAGGCTTAAAACTGATTTTTGTATGCTTGGCCGTTCTCAGTTAGAACTGGTTTTGCTTCGAGAATTTATTCTAACTTAAACCTATGATTATTAGCTTTCTCCTCCAAATTTGGTGATTTTTATGCTCAAATTTACTATTTAACTAACTTTCATGTGAAACTATCCAAACATAAATCATTTTAAATTAAGAATTTAATTAGTGTCATCGTTAATATACAATTATTTTACACATGTATTCAATGATGTGTTGTCACGTCAATTAATCAATACGAAAAACACATAACTTGTCTAATTCTTGACATGACGTGACAACTCATCATTGGATGCATATGTAATTTACACTAGTTTACTATAGTCTATAGTACTAAAGTAAACGTGTATGGACGCTTTATACCCATGCATACTAAATTTTTCTCATGTCGGTGTAGCGTGTACCAACGCGAATTGTGAATCATGTGACTATGAACTAAACACAATTGCAAGTCACCCAATAAAAAAAGCTTGAATAAAACTCAAAAGTTGAATAAATAAACAAATAATCAATTACATGGTGGGTATAATGAAACTAACATTGAATCGATGAATATCGGATTTGAAGTGAGAACGTTGATCTTGAAAAGAATCAAACTGAACCTTACAGTATTGCACGCTAAGCTAGAACCCAAAACGACGACTTTTTGAATATGATCGACGTGGTTTGAAGGTGGTTGAAGGGTTTTGTTGTGAGGAGAAGGGAGAAGATGACAAGAGTCGAAAAGTTTGGTGGAAGTTGAAAGATTGAATGTTGAAGTTTTTCTTGAGATAATGACAATGTCATTGTTAGTTGTAATGGGAGGGGATTAAACGCCAATAAATCCTCTCTTGCCAACCCGTTTAAATTGGCTATGTACTATCATCTTTCAAGTAGTAATATCTTAGTGTTGTCGGATACATTTCAGATACTTCTCATATATAGATACAGATACATGTATACACCATGATATGTATTGAGGTATTATCCAATCATTAAATTATTTTAGATACTTATCCGATACAATACGTGTATACACCATGATATGCATCGAGAGATTATCCGATCATTAAATTTTATTATTATTTTTTTGACTAAATCATTAAATTTTACTTATTAAATAAAATTATAGTTGTCCGATACATTTTCAAATACTTATGAGATATGTGAGGGATAACGATGAAAATCGATACGCGTGGGATTTTCCTTGTTTTCTTTTTCTTCTTTAAAAAAATAGGAAACATGATTTTTCTAATTTCTTTAAAAGAAAAGTAAGAAAAAAAAACAGTATAACATATGCATTAGCTAATGACGTTCTTTTTAGGATATAATTAGTATAACAATATTGATGTTATCTTTTTGAGATATACGTAATTAACTAAGTAATGATGTTCTTTTTTATATTATTTATATTTATATATTATGCATCTAGATATTTAGTTTAAAATTTAATTTTTTATTAAAATATCTCGGTTGTATCATATCTTGAATTTTTAAAATTTCTCATATTGTCATATCAGTGTCGTATCGTATCAATCAAGTATTAGGGTTATATAGACGGCAAAAGTTATGGTGCATAAGCCATTTCCTTATGCATCGTACATAAACACTTCACAACCATTAGATCTAGTGTACACGTGTAATAATCCTAGGTTTCTCTCTTCAAACAAACAATCCGACAATGATGATGACGGTGATGATGATGAACGACGATGTTGATGATGAGATGGAAGATTCTGGAAACCATTTCCACAGCAAAATGGGTTTGGAGTACAACTCACAGAAACCATTTCCACAGCAAAATGGTTTTGACATTTCGGTACGGTGATGATGATGAACGACGATGTTGACGATGAGATTGAAGATTCTGGAAACCATTTCCACAACAAAATGAGTTTGGAGTACAATTCACAGAAACCATTTCCACAGCAAAATGATTTTGGCATTCCGGTACGGCGATGATGACGGTGATGATGATGAACGACGGTGTTGATGATGAAATTGAAGATTCCAATGGTGATGATGATGAACGACGGTGATGATTCAATTTGTTTCTAAATTTTGTTCGTTTTGTTTTGGTTGGTTTCCTTTGGGGGTGTAAGAAACAATTATGTTCGGATTTATGCACGGTGCATAAGGATTTCCTTATGCACCATAACCGCTTCCTTCATAGACTATCATCCAATTATTTGATAATAAATTTTCGTTTTTTTATATTAATTTATTAATAAACTAAATCAAATTTTGAGTTTTGCCTATAACGTATCGATACACAACAAAAGTTTAGGATATCTAGGAATTTATCTTAAAGCCCGAGCGAGTTGAAGTTTTTAATTCCATTGTATAAGTTTGTTTAATTTCCTGCATATTAGATTTGAATCCAATGGTACCAATAGATATGGGGTTAGTGAATAGATATGGCGATCCTAGAGCTTGTCTTTGATTGGTGGAGTTGTGAATTTGAAGTGGAAGTGGGTGCTGTTAACATATACTTCCTCTGTGCCTATATCTAAGCACTCATTTGATTTTATTTTTGTCCCTAATTGTAAACCCCTTTTCAAATTACTAGAAGCATTTATTACTTTTTTCCTAAACATACCCTTAATTAATACTACTAACTTGTCTTGAAATTTGAAAAGTCAAATTTAATATACATACAAACAAAGAACAATTTGGTAATATTAACATACAAAACAGACACATTAATTACACTGACAACTTTTCTTAAGAAATGTGAAAAAAGCAAAGGAGGGGTTACATATAGGGACGGTGGGAGTATGTCACTAGTACTGCAAAGGAATTAGTCTTGAATCAAGTCTTAGTAGCAGGGCAGTTCTGGACGCGTTGTTGTTCTTTCAATTGTAGTGACATTTTCATATTGATTTTTCTTCATGAAATAGAGGCGTAGACTTGCACAAGTATCTTGGTGGTGGAATCTTTTGTTGTTCTTTTGCAGCTGGACGTTTTCATCATCGGATCGGGCCTTAAGTTTCCAATGGCTGTCTCAAAGAAGCTGCTTTGGAGTGCTTGCCGCTGTGTGTTAGTGTCTCAAAATCCTTGTCAGTTTGGCTTTGGATTCGTGGAAGATGTTCATCACATTGTTTGTGTTGTTCGATAGCTCGTTACTGACATAGACCGAGATCCTAAGGTCTCCATTTCTCCTTGGCCAATTAATTCATCGATTTATCTAAAATTTGTTCTATGACCAAGATGGTCATGGCTTGTTTTGAAGGCATTATTAAATCTGTTAAGAGTTTCAGGATCAGAGGTTATTGTTTGAGGTGTTCTCAAAAGGAATTATTCTCTACAAAGTTCGAATAGTATTGTGCTTTGAAATGCATTTAATATAATTTAATTTAATAAATAAAATTCTTAAAAAATCGGAGGTCACTCACTTAACAAAAATCGCACGCTCAACGTTCCGCGCGTGGTCTAGATTTTTACAAAACATGTGTAAAGTACTATAAAAAATGGTTGGAAATTGAAAAACCATTCGCCGCACAGTCATCAATACCAGATCTAAGTTTATGTCCCTTTAAACACAACAAAATGTGGTGGTCCTCACCATTGCTAATAACATGCATGACCCACTCCTACCCCACCACGTGTCTTTCCTCACCTTCACCAATCACTCTCATCACAGCTCAATCACTAACGAAAACAACTCCTTAAAACACAAAAATCATCACACGACCCACCACTTCATATAACACCACCACAAAAACCACTACCATTTCAAAATTTAAATAGTCGAGTTTGAAAGACTTAACTCAATTGTCAATGTGATTATGTTATTTTGTTATTTTGAAGGAGCATCTTCCTCTACCGACAAAGATAGTAATATTTTGAAGGAGTATCTTCCTTTGTGTGTGAATTATGAATATAAATTACAAAAAACTAAAGCAAAGCAATGAAGCATCATTCACTTACAACGGTTCGTACCTAGGTTAATTTATAACATTAAAACAAATTAAAAAAAATCTCCAATGCAATCACATTAAAAAAAAGAGATAAAAAGAAGAAGCTCGTGAATTTTAAATATAAATTACAAAATAATAAAACAACAACACTCTGAAAGTAGAAATCAAGACATGAAAACAAACGAAACCACAAAAGCAGTCACTGCAACAGTAAAAACACCAGAAGCTTTCACGTTCACACCAGCAGATTTACCAGAACTCTTCTCCGCCGCACTCGACGGCGCATCAGCTGGTGCACCATCAGGAGTCTCACCGGCCGGAGCCGGAGGCGAGGCTGGCAACGGAGTAGGTGCATCAGCCGGTGAAGGAACAGAAGCAGGTGTCGGTGAAGGTGCACCAGCAGGCTCCGGTGCCGGAGAAGGTGAAGTAGCAAACAACTCCGATGGAAGAAGCACACTATCAACAGAGTAAATTGCAAGAGGAGTAGAATCCAAAACCGTATCAGCAATTCTCGAAGAATCAACTCCGGTATGAAGTGTAACAGAATCACCGGCAGTGGTAACAGTGTAATCAAATTTTCCGGCACCGTTGGTAGCTAAACTAGAAATAGGATCTTTCGTTGTTTTCAAAGATCCAATGGGAAGATATTTAGCAGCAGCGTGGTACTGTAAAAGTGAAACTAATTCAGCATTTGAAAGCTTTGTTAAATCTGGAACACCTTTTGCTTTAAAAGCTTCATCATTCGGAGCAAAAATTGTTAAACCTTTATCAGCTGTTGATTGAAACGTTTTGATTAAACCGTTGGATGAGATAAGGGATGCAAATGTTTTGCAACCGGCTTTTTCTATTAAAGCGGTGAGGTTAACGGAGGAGGAAGGTGGTGGAGCGGTGAGGATACCGGGAGCGATGATCGGAGCTGTGATTTCAAGCACGGAGATATTGTAAGGGATTTGTTTAACGGATTTGGAGTAGGATGAGTCGAGTTTAGAGCCGGGTGCAGCGGAGCCGAAGCCGACTTTACCGCCTTTTAAGTCGGTGATGTTGACGGATCCGATGTTGTTGACGGCGTTGCCGGTGGTTTGGAAGAGGGTGGTGGAGAGAGTGGTGCCATTGGTGAGTTGGTGGAGTTTAGTGTTGTCGAAGTAGTCGAGGAGGATTAAGAGGGAGAGGATATTTTTAACGACGGAGATAGGGTGGGAGGAGGTGATGGAGGAGAATGCGGCGTTGTTGAGGACTAAGACGGTGATGGTTTGACGGGAGTTGATTTCGTCGGCGAGTTTAGTTTGGGAGAGGAAGTTGTTGTATTGGGAGTAGTCCGGGTTGGAAGAGAGGATTTCGGTGATGTTGTGGGCGGAGATTGTGGTGGCGATGGAGAGGAGGAGGAGAAGGATGAGAGAGTGGTGCCCCATTTTGGAGAGAGAGAGAGAGAGAGAGAGAGAGAGATGGTTTCAGTTTGAGTGTGGGAAGTGAAGTGGAAGAGTGGGTGTTAAAGGTGGCAGTGTCTGTTTGTATGTAGTGTGTGTGCGCGCGTGTCTGTGGGGTTTGTTTCTTTAACCATGGTTATGGTTTGTTAGTTTACGGTTAGGAATGTGAAGTGTAAAAGGAAATTATAGGGACAAAATGTGTATCATAGATTAATATATTTTATGGCATAGTATTTATTTTGAAGTAAATTATCAAATTGATCTCTATCTTTGTATCAAATTTTTAAATTGGTCATTGACTTTATTAATAACTCAAAATAATTTTTAAATTGGTCTCCAATTCTATTAGTTGTTTTGTATTTTAAGCTATCAACTTATTTTTAGAGCAATGTAATCGTAAGTTCTACTATTTTTGTTCAAATAATGTATATTCTTTATTGAAACATCATTCTCTTACTTGATTTATTAGGAAAAAAATGTGTTGTCTTTGGCATTACATTAGCAATTATAGTAACCTAATCTGTGTACCTTTTTACTAGAGAAAAAGGAAAGATATGGTGGTTAAGGAAATGATGATAACTAGGTCTAGAGTTATGAAAGAGCATGTGAGAGGGATATCATTTGGGAGAAGGGGGGGACATAGATTATTTGGTCACAGCTGGAAATGGAAAGAGAGGTCGTGGCATTCGTTGGCTTCATGGCCCTTCTTTTCTTGATGTGAAATGGCTTCTGTGTCCTTTTCACTTTCTTCTGTCTTATTCTCAGTTTTATAATTCTTGGAACCTTTTTAATTGATGTCTTTCTTGTGTCTATTGTGTGAACAGTGCAATGGTAAAGATTCTGAGTTTTTCTAATAGACTATCCATTGGTAACACATTAAAATGTCCATATAGAAAAGGGATAAGAGTGTTGAGTGAAGCCGAGTTTAGTAAAAAAATATATGCATTGTAACGTAACACACACACACACACATATTTTAATGAACTTGGTAGCTAAAACCTTTAATTGCATTGTAAATGGAAAGGGAAAATAAAAAGAGTTTTTACACAATCAATCTATAGTCAATCAATTATAATCGTTACATCGTAAAAAATGTTGGACTTATACTTTAACCATTTCTATAGTCATGCATCTGAATAATTGTTATGCGTTTATAATGTAAACAATTTACTATGACAATATATGAAAAGTTAAACTCAAGAAAATCATTTTCTCAATAAAAATCTAAATGAGGGATATACCGTCTCCTAATTGAGACAAGGGAAACGATGGTCTCTAGAGAGTGCTCAAAAGTTGTATGGATTGATTGCGGATGGTAGTGTGATGATGAGAGATAGAACTAATT
Source organism: Medicago arabica (assembly GCA_946800305.1). NCBI lineage: Eukaryota > Viridiplantae > Streptophyta > Magnoliopsida > Fabales > Fabaceae > Medicago > Medicago arabica. The sequence goes on from OX326969.1 coordinate 38,751,445, forward strand.
CTATCATTATTTTGTTGTTGTTAATAGAAAATTGGTTTATTCAATCGGCCGGTCCCTTAACTTAATTAATTGTTTTAATTTGGTCATTTAACTATAATTTGTATTAATTTGGTTTCCTATGTTTTGCTGTGTTACTAGTTTTAGTCATTCATGTTAGTTTCTCTTCAAAAAAACGTTAACTTATGTACCAATTTGGTCCTCTATATTTTGCTTCGTTACTAATTTTAGTCTTTTCTGTTAACTTTTTTTTAAAGAGACTAACAGAAAGGGCTAAAACTAGTAACAGAACAAAACATATGGGACCAAATTGATACAAATTATAATTAAGAGACCAAATTGAGACAATCAATTAAGTTAAGAGACCAGATTATTGAATAAGCCAAAAAAATTCGATTTTGTTGGCTACTTGTTTGGTCCTACATGAAAAGCAAGAAGTCAGGCTATTTTTATTTGATAAAAGTCAATGTGTATTAAGTTCATATCTTGGAATTGGCTCAAATATAATTGAAACTCACATGTAAGAGAGAGAATTTTGGTTTTCAACTGTGACCAAGTACACATCACATCACATCACATGTGAATGAGTAAAATGTTAAATATATAAGAGATGATTCTTATACCTAATTTTCCTTGCATTTACATATTATCGTCGGCTAATGGCCACCTCTTTGACGCGATAAGTTGCAACAATTTTATAGTCTCACCATTTCTTTTTGTTGAGAAGAAGCCGTCTCACCCATTTCATGACAAAATTTTCACATGATAAATTGGATGAAATTTTAGGATTCATATGAGAAAATTATTTTTATATGTGAGTGAAATGAACAAATTTTGCCCATCCAATAGTCAATGTTACAAAACTATATAAGACAATCAAATAATTTTAATCTTCGTCATTTATGTATTAATATATGATCAATTATGAGTAAACATACACATAAATATAAACAACATCTGTATGTAACCGTTGAATGTGAACTTAACCTGGTTTATATGTTGCCTGTACCTTGAGCTAGGACTTCCTAGTTGGCAGTTATACATCAAGAAGTTAGAAAGAAAAGAAAAAACAGTGGAAGACAAAGAATATAGAAGAAAAGTGTTAAAAGCAAGACCATAACTATTACTTTTCTTTGATATGAAAAAGCAAGACCATTCTGCAAGTGGTTAGCCTGCAGTTGCACCAACATGTAATGTGACAGTGTAAAGAGTGTTGCAGTTCGACTTGTTAATTTGAAAGTTAGGTACTCGAGTGATTTTCTCTCCCTTTAGACTCTGTTTCATGATGTACTTGTTCTGATGAGTTTGTTAGTACCTTGTAACGGCTTCAAAAATTCAGCGATTGCTTGGTCAACGACTCAATATAATGGACTAATGGAGTATACTTTTTTATTTTATTTTAAGGAAGAGTATAATAAATTAATTTTAACACTCCCGGCGGTTATAGATTATTTTGTTAATATTTTCGTTAAATTGTATTAATCAATTGTTTCCTCAAAATATTTTTTTTTTTTGGTGCACAAGGCTAAAACAAAACAAGAAAAAAGAGCAAAAAGAGAGTTACTCTCTCAAAAAGAAAATTTCAGCCAGATCATTTTGAAGGAGATTCTTGAGGTTCATCGGAGGAGACTCATCCGAAGAAACTCAACATCAAAAGAGGCACTAAATTTGGCAAAAAAATCCGCACATTGATTCCTTTTTCTAAGGGTGTGATTAACCATAATATTTTCATGTTCCAATAACTCTTTTATGTCTTTTGGATTAAAACAACATAAGCATGAAACCTCATCGGAGGACCATTGATGATGTTGATACAATGTAAAGAATCGGAGTAGCAAACAAAATCCGTAATACCCATTTCTTTGGCCAACAAGAGACCCTTATAGATGGCATAGAGCTCAACATACAAGATATCAGATGAATTTTGAATGTATCTAGAAAAGTCAGACAAGAAAAAACCTGCATAATTTCATAAAATTCCTCTCCAACCTGCACTTATTGGAAATCCAAGGCAACTTCCATCAACATTAAGGATGACACAAGAATGATTATTGTTGTTTCACTTGGTGAATTAGCCTTCATCAGTAGTAGGATAATAAGCTTTGAAGGCATCAACCATACCTTGAATGTTGAAGGATAATTTAACATTCGACCAGTTCTCGTTACCTAAGCACATCATGTTTCGATTCCTCCAAGCCCACCAAATTGTTGCAGCAAAAAGGAAAGAGTAAGGGCCCACCACCCCATTCTTGATCCAATTTATAGTGTCTTCATTGGAGAAAAAATCTGATTGATTAAATCCGGCTTGTTGCCACAAGAGCTTAGAATGGGTGCAATCACGCACACAATGAAGAAAAGTCTCATCATGAAGGCCACACCTACTACACACTGCAGAATGAGCTATATTTATATGATTTAGCATAGAGAATGTAGGTAAGTACTTTATTATTAGAAATACATTAAAGAACTTGACATAGTGTGACACAAGTGTTAGATATTTGGATCCCTTAACCATTTGGTATATAGTTCGATTCAGTGCTATTGAAAAACATTTGTTTGGAGCAATCAACTCCTTAAATACTTTAAAACGAAAAATAAAAAATATTAAAATTTTCTTAAAAAAAACACTTGGAACATATAGGGGTAGTTTGAACTAGTGTTATATTTGAGTTCAACAAACTTGAGGACATTTTCGGTTAATTGTTTAATTAATGAGACTCCAAGGAAGTGTAGAGCTCTCATGATGTGGTTTACAATAGTCACCAAACATCATAGTTTTATTTTATGTATAACATTCTTATTCATATAAATAAATATTTATACAATAAGTTCCTAACCTTTAGAGTTTAGACTAAGAAAAAAGGCATATATTCTCATTGAATAAAAAAGAAACAAGACATCAATAATTATATTTTCATATAAATTGCATAACTTTCTTCAAAACATAGTTATTTCTGCAATATGATAGATGCCTTTCAATCTTCATAATGTACTAGTAGTATTAATTTCTGCAATAAAATGTTGGAACACATAGCTGGCAAGAACAAGAAGTGGCTAATGGTGCCAACTGCAACCTACCAACTTTAGTATTTTGATGTTAAAAGACATAGAGGCCAAAAATTGCTTAAAAGAGAAAATATTCTGAATTGTCACGTTGATGCTTGACCTATAGTGCTTGGCATGATCTATTTATGAATAGTGCAAAGTGGACAGCATATGATAATATAAGTATCCTATAACCATGATTATGTAGCAGTTGGAATAAACTTTTCTAAATGTGGCTAACGTAGCCATCACTCCTTCTATATATAGTAACTATTTTGACTCATTTTCTATTATCCCAACAACACCATGTTACAAAATTACAAATCAAGCTCCTTTAGCTTTCTTTGGCTTCACAAAAGCTTCACTCTCTTTGCTTGTGAGTAGAGAAAATGTTATGGATCCTCTTCTTGTTACTTCACAACGTTATGAAAGAAAAATTCCTTAAAATTTACCTTTTTGGACGAGTTTTTATCTTGCTATATATATGTGAGTAATTAGCATGATAACATATGAACGGTCCATAAAATATGTGGGCATTAAAATTTGAAGTGAGATGTTTCAAAAAAATTAACAACTACTATAAAATTAGATACCTTTGGGATAGGCCTAGCTAGTTTGATTATCAAGAGACTTGTATTTCAAGAATCAAGATTACCAATAAGGCAATAACTATGTGCGGCATTAACTTTTATGTGTTGAATCTATACATGTTTCAATTTAGTTTAAGAAATTTGGAATCCATTATGAATATGTTGACTAGGAGTTTAGGACTGGACTGAATTTTTGTTATTCTCCATTGAGATTTGGAAAGTCCATAGTCTACACTAAACAATTCCAACAAAAATAAATATGAATTGCTCTAATCAGTATTTTTGTCAAACCGATTGTTTAATTTGATACAAACTTTTAAGTATATATAAAGTGATTAAGTTACTTAGATTCATCACTTCAATTGTCATTTCTCATACAGCTTGTACGTTCTTCTTAATATCACAAATCTCATAACTTTTTTGTTGTTGATAATTTATATCTTCCAAAAATATGAATCAAATAATAAGTTGTTGGGGTGCACTAATAACCATAGTGTGGATGAGTGTGACAGTGACATTATCAAAGGGTGTTCGTCCTATGGTTCATGAACATGATGATCAAGGTAATTTTGAAGTAGTGGGTAAAAAATGGGCTTTACTAGTTGCTGGTTCAAAAGATTTCCCAAATTATAGGCACCAAGCTAATATTTGTCATGCCTACCATATATTAAAAAGTGGTGGCCTTAAAGATGAAAACATAATTGTTTTCATGTATGATGATATTGCCTACCATAAAGAAAATCCAAGGCCTGGTGTTATAATCAATAGGCCAAATGGTCCTAATGTTTATCCTGGTGTACCTAAGGTATATACTTCAATTTCCGGGATAAATTAGTTTAGCACCTTTAATATTTAATTTAATTATCATATCGTCATTTAATCTATTTTTATATTAAAAAAAATCAATTTAGTAGTAGTTTACTTTTAAATTTATACTCCACTACAAAATGTCCGTGTTCAATAGAGTGAGATTGAAAAGATTTCATTTTTCTATGTTTGTTTGTTTTTTCTTTTTTGATATTTTATAATATAATGGTGAAATTTCAGGATTACACAGGGAATAATACAAATGCAGAAAACTTTTTTGTTGTGCTTAATGGCAACCTAAGTGGTATCACGGGAGGGAGTGGTAAAGTACTGAACAGTGGCCCAAATGATACCGTCTTTATTTACTATTCAGGTCATGGTTATCCAGGCTTGATCGGTCAGTAAAAAATTCTCAATTTCTTTTTAGACATTTTCAATACATTTGATTCTTATCATCAAAATTAATTTTTATTTCATGTATGTTAATAGTTATACGTTAAAGTTATTTAAAAAATTTATATAATAAATATTTTTCCTTTTTAAGTATATTTTTTACAATCTTCCTGTTACATTCTTCCTTTTTGTCTCTATCTAATCTACTTATATTATACCTTAATATCATCACTAAATAAAACAATTAAAGTACAAAATGATGTAACCTAATTTGTTGAATTGCACTACTTTACTTCTCCAATATTATCCTAGAATATACATCAAAGATATCATGAGATGATATATGAGTTGGTTATCATTCACTAATCACTACAAAACATAAATGTGAGCTGTAGTATTGTTATTGATCAGGTATGGCAGATCATAGCATTGTTTATGCAAAAGATTTCGTGGATGCTTTGAAGAAAAAACATGCTTCAAATTCTTACAAAAAAATGGTGAGTAACCATCAATATTTTACATTGACAAATAAAATAAAATAAAAAACCACCAAATCAACTAAGGTAATTCAAAATGTTTATTCCATTGACTAATTCATTCAATAAAAAATAGGTGATATATGTGGAAGCATGTTATTCTGCGAGCTTATTTGAAGGGCTTCTCCCAAATAATATGAATATCTATGTAACTACATCTACCAATGCACGTGAGTTGGGTTATGGATTTTACTGTCCCAATAGTAAAAATCTTTCATCGACTGAGTATACAACATGTTTGGGAGATACATTTGGTATTTCTTGGATGGAAGACAGGTTTGCATTTTTTTGTGCATAATAAAATCAATTAGGGTTCAATATATGATGATATTATCTGTAAAAAAAAGTATGTCTTTAATGATTAAAATTTCAAAGAATACACCATTGAATATCTTTTAAATTAACAAAAAATATTTTATTTTAATAATTTTTTACGTTGATTTTATTTTAATAGTGTGTTGCAAAAATAACATTAAATTTATTTAACATTATTACATTAAAATACAAGTAACGAATTGAAGACTAGATACTAACCCTGTATATCGTTTGATATAAAACTATTAACCTTATGAATTTGTTCTTTTGTTCATCGAGCAGTGACAAAAATGATAGGACACATGAAACTTTGCAACAACAATATTTTACCGTAAATGATCTATCTTTTTCAAACTTTTTTCTTGATTATAAACATAGAATTTTTTCCATCCTAAAACAAAACAAAAAAATTACAAATCCGACCCAATAGAGTTTTATTTACTTAAATGACGGACTTTCTGAAGTTTTTTTTTGTCATCTAATGAATGTCTCGACAGTGTGTCTGACATATTACAATGTTTTTCTGACAATTGACAGAATGATATTGGTGGAATTCCAACTTTCTTTTTATTTTGTACACCACCACTATGTCTGACAAAAAGTCAGAATTCCACAACTGTCATTCTGCCAAGAGTTAGAAAAACACTGTATCCTGTCATACACATCGACATGACAACTACTAGATGATGAAAAAATACTTGAGAAAATATGTCATTTAGGTAAATAAAACTCATTGTGGGTCGAACTTGTAGATTTTTTTTCTGTTTTTAGATTGGATAAAAAAAATTCTATAAACATATTTGTGTGTCTATAAATATATATAAATGTTTGCAATGATGTACAGGTTCGGGATAGAGTAATTAGTTATCGAAACTTTGCTTCTCACGTCACGCAATTAGGAGATTTAAATATCAGCAACGATTTTCTAGTTGCATATATTGGTGCTGCCCCTCGTAATAATGCTCGTGATAACTTCAATCTCACTAACACTATATTGGTCAGCCAAGATGATGCTTATTTACTTCATCTCAGACTTAAGGTAGTTTCCTATTCAATGTCTTATCATGTATGCATGGCAGAATTTAAAGTATTAAAGTTTAAATTTGCGTAAAGAATAAAATACTAACATAGCAGTTAATATTAACCTCGTATAGTATCTTTTCTATGTATAGGTTTAAATTGTAGATGCATGGGGATGTTTAACCTTTATTTTTTCCTTCATTTTTTTATCATTGCAGTTTGAGTGTTACTATTCCAATCATAAAAAGGATAATTATTCTTTTTTGAATAATTGTAGTTGAAAAAAGCACTTGATGGTTCTAAGGATAAATTGAAAACTCAAAACGAGTTGGATGCTGAAATTGCTCATAAAAAGCATGTGGACCACAATATCGATCTCATAGGAAATATTTTGCTTGGAGAAAAGAAGAGCTCTACTATTATGTTCGATTTTCGTTCAACTGGTCAACCTCTTGTCGATGATTGGGAGTGTCTTAAAATGCTTGTAAGAAATATAACACAAAATATAATTAATATTGCCACATTCTTGAATTTTGTTAGACCTTGTATACCATATTGCTTCTCAAAGACTAACCATTTATGCTCAACTGCTCTCTCTATATGCATTGTTTATCGTATATATGATGGTATTATACATGTTACACATTAAGTCACCAAGTTTGCATAATATCTTATGCAGCTTAAAACTTATGAGAGTCATTGTGGTACCTTATCAACCTATGGAAGGAAATACTCAAGAGCATTTGCTTATATGTGCAATATTGGCATTTCCGAGAAGCAAATGATTTCAGCAGTCTCTCAAGTTTGTCCTGGTATACACCATTCTTCTTAAATTTTGTCCTAATTTGGGATATATATCAGATGCACATGTAATAACAAATATATCAATAAACGAGTTGTTCATTCTACAAGATGTATTCTCCTTCTTAGTATTGGAGCTGCTATTTTCATTGCATCAAAGTATTGCTTTAAAGACTCGTGTAAATTTAACTGTTCATAAAATTATGATTCTAAGTTAAGGCTTTGAGATTGTTTAAGTGTATAAACACAAAACAAATAGATTTTAGAAAATTTAGAGAAGTGTGTTTGTTTAAGATTTTTTAAGAACAATTTTTTTTTTAAGTTATTGTAAATCATGATAACTAACATTCACAAATGAATTTATCTTAGATCGTTTAATTTATCTAACAAGTCTTTTCCAAGCACTTATTAAATCGAGAGAGATGGAGGATATATCCACAAAGATGGTAATCAAGTAAAAAGACTCAAAGATTATTAGTATATGTAGAAGCTTGTAGTTTGAAATATAGCTTGTAGTTTGATGGTGAGTACAACATCTAAAATTATATTTAATTAAAACATGTATTCATCTACCCTAAAAAAAAAAGTTAAAATGGCTTCGCCCAGGTTCGAACTGGGGACCTTCAGTGTGTTAGACTGACGTGATAACCAACTACACCACGAAACCAGATGTTATAGTAGCTGCAATTTCACAATTTACACGTATTGACAGTAAATTAAGCAAGTTTAAAAATCTCGTAAAGCGATGACTGGGGGAACGAACCCACGTTAATGCATGTGTGAGCACTCTGCATGTAGGAAATTTTAAAACCCCTGAGAGTAATTAAACAAGTTTCAAAATCTTACAAAGAGGTGGATGCTTAAAAAAATCTAAAAAAGTGGTGATGGTAAAAAATTCCAACCAATTAAAATCTCAATGTGTATCATGCAATATTTTTCAAAAAATTCGAATCAAACTCTCAAGCAAATGAAGAACGAGTCATTTGATATAAAATGACATTTTTAAAATAAACAAACTTTTTTTTTCTCCATAATCTATCATTACAAAAATTCACTAATCATGGACGAAACCAAGCGAACCCGCGTACGGGCGTGAAATCAGGTTCCAAAAAAATATGAGAAGTAAACATTTGCCAATAATAATTAGGGTTTGAAAACGGCGAATGGATTGACCGCCAATACGGTATCAAAATCCAAGTGCCAAGTTCCCTGGACAAAGCAACAAGCATAAAAAGCCCTTTCAAGCATCAAATACAAGAGTGCAGGCAGACACGACGATTTGAAACCTGCAGATCTCAACAAATCTAAAAACATCAGAGAGCCGAAGCAGTCATGCCACCAAACACAACATAATTCGAACAGACGCGTAAGAACTCATATCGAGGGATGAATCCAATATGTTAATAACCAGACCCTTTCGGGTTAACGGAACCGTACCCTTTCAGGTTTTTGAAACCAAATCACATCAAAAGGGGTCAAAGTCTTCAACCACCCACTCTTTGATCACGACCAATACGAACAAAAACAAAAAACATACCAGACGTCTAAAGAACATCCAGTAACACACACACCACCAGTGAACCAAACAAAACCAACCACCAAACACGGCAACTCCACCTACAACCAACCTTCGGCGCAAACGACAACACCAAAAGAAGGCGCACCAACCCAAGCCTAAAATAACAAAACCAAGAAGCCGGAGACACTAGGAACAAATAAACCATCAGTGACAGAAAACCGGCGAACAGAAATAACCTGCGAAAACAAAAATAAAACCCAATCCTTTCAACGTGGAGACCACGCGACCCACCAACCTAGAGAACAAGAACCGAAGCCAACATCAACAACCAGAACCTTCAAACCACCCGACAAAATATGGATCATCCATAACCGCTGTCGAACAGGAAACACCAGCAAAAACATAACAACCCAGGAGGGAGCTGTTGGGGGAAGAAGGAGCAGAGAGTGAAGGAAGGACTGGTCGTCGGAAAGGATGGCAAAATGGTGATGCGGAGGACGGAAATCACTCATCGCACCACCAAAACAAGGCAGCTACATTGCAACTCAAAGATTGGATTGGTTGTGGGGGGGGGGGGGGGGGGGGGGGGGGGTGGGTAGAAGAAGGAAGTCGGTTTGGAAAAGGTAGAGAGAAGGCAGAGGGGATAAGTTAGAGAAAGAAACTTTTTTACAACCGTTAATGTTCCATTAATTTACAATTCAAATTATATATTTGAAAAGTTTTCTTCGTTATTAAGAATTTCATGACTCTTCTTGTGAGTTTAGTTCAGCTGGTAGGAAAATTGCATATTATATGTATATGTTAAAGTTCGAACCTCAGACACACCACTTATTCACCTTAAAAAAGTGAATTTCTAACCACTAGACTACTTGAGCAAATTGAAATAAAATAAAGAATTTCATGGCTGAAAATGTTTAGTTTTATATGCTATGCTATCCTTCATTGAGAGAGGTTCAATTTACATGAATAAAAAAAAATACTTGTGTTAATGTTTATGATTGATAATTAGTCATTCAATTGAATAATCATTGTCGGTTTTATTGTTTGATCTTTGCATATGATATGATGTTATACAATATATATATTGTTTGATATTTTTAGTTTGAGAGTCGAACGAAAAGAATGTCAAGATAGCGTTCAATGTGATTTTTGGACACCGTAGATTTAAAACCAAAAATCAAATTAAGAAGTTTATTGATGTAAGTGGGTCTCAAATTCGCCTACTTTTTGGTAATCAAATGCATGTCATGCCCAACGCAAAAGCATGACCAACAACACAAATTTTGTTCTCTTCTTTTCTTGCTCAACCATAACTCTATTTTAATCTCACCTTAAGTACCCTTTCTAAAGAAGCAATTCAACACATACTGCATATATAGTAGAGTAAACACGCTTAGAATACATGGATGTGACAAGAACTAAATACTTGACGATAGATTGTTCCTTTATTAGAGAAAAATATCAACACAACCGGTTAATGTGGCTTGATCATATCTTGAATTTCAAAAAGTTTGATATTTACGTATTCGTATTGTATCACACCTGTGCACTTGTACCATGTATTTAAGTTTTATAAGTGTGTAGTTACTAGTTTGTTATTATGTATATCCTATTGGCTATTATAAGGTGTGTAGTTACTAATACTCTTTTGTCAAAAAAGAGTCAACTAATTCGAGAAAGTTCCAACTCGAGTATTCACAACATGAACCGTAATTTTCCCGGGAAGATGACTTCATCAAGCTATATAAACCCCACTCTTCAATTTTTGAATTTTCAGTTAGTTACAATCACAAACTCCATTCACACTTCCCGCGTTCCATTCCTTCTCCTCTCGCACTTCTCTCTTCCACACACCGACAAATCCTTCTGCATCTTCTTCCTCTCTCAGGTTTCTCTCTCCTCCCCCACGCAAATCTACCTCTGAATTTGACGAATCTGAGCGAAATCTCCTTTCACATTTTCTTCGATGAATCTCAATTAATCGTTTTTTATGCTCAATTTTCATATCCATTAATTGTGCGAAATATTCTGCATCCAGTTGAATTTTATTTTTCAAACATTTTTGTCAAATTCGCAATCTATCTCACATTTTTCTTCCAGATTTGTGTTAGTTGCTATGAATTTAGTTGTAGTCGATAATTATTGATCTCTTTTGTGAAGATATTCTTCATTTTCACGAGTTATAAACTTCGAAATTCATTTTCCAGCTTGAAAGATCAGCGAGCAAGAGAGATGTTGAATTAAGTGATAACAGATATTTTGAAGTTCTTAGGTTACTCATCATTTCCAGCAATATTTGATGGAATAATCGGTTCATTTTTTTTATAATTTTAATTAATTGAAATTAATGATGTTGTTAATTTTTTAATTACGAAGTTGACCTTCATTTTGTGATTTTTTGTCAAGATTATTATGATGATTAATTTTGAAATTTTGTTGTGTTACTCTGTATCTCTATTGTAATGTATGGAAATTACTTGCGATGTAACGTGATTGGTGATTATATGCAATGTTATATCTTTTTTGCTTGATTGTGTTTTCTTTAATTTTATTGATCTTGTACTTTAGAACTGATGTTCTATTTTCAACTTGTTATTGTGCAGTTAACTCCGCATTCTGACTATGGATTCATATTCTTTGAAGCCCGTGTTCGATTTGCCTCAACCTTTTCAACCATGTTTTAGTTTCAGGTACTATACACTTTTCTTTTAATATGTGTGAGAGATATAGTAGGTTGCTGCTAGATAAGCTTAGCTTAACCTGTATCATATTTTACGAAGATACATCGACACCGATAATAATTTGAGAAAATAAATTAATTGGATGTAAACACATGTGTTGGTACCGACGCGTGTCGGACACGGGGACACACCTAATCTTAGAGGTGTCTGTGCTTCAGAGATCATATTAGGAGATGGTGCTCATTTAGTACGTATCTTTGTGACATAACATAATAATTGATGATTTTTCAGTACAATTTCAAACATCTGATAGTCATGGATTAGAAAAGAATACGCATTTTAAGTGATCTCATACGGGTTCTTACATTAGTATAATGATTAACACTCTATGTTGTGTGGTATACAGATATTTTAATTCACTCCAGAGTGAATGCTTTCCTACCTGTTACTACTCTGATGTAAACATGGTCATCTCTGCTCCGACCGGAAGTGGTAAAACAGTACTCTTTGAGCTTTGCATTTTGAGGCTTCTCTCCAGGTCCATATCATCTGAGGGAAGATTCATACATATGAAGGGATCTCTTAAAACAGTAAGTAATTTCTCACAAAATTCCGGCTCTGAAAACTTTTCTATTAGTAATATTTCTTTGTAGTATTGGTTTGTGTTCAAGAAAGGTAAAACTGGTAGACAGGTTCTCTTTCTTCTAGTGTCAGTGGTGTAAACCCAGTACTTTTTTGCCATAAAGAAGACTGATATTGTATTGGTGCATAAAAAACAGTCTACGCTTTTGTATGGTGAATCACTGAATCATTTGAAGCTTACAACTTGAAATCTATTTTAATTATCATGTCTCGTTAACTAATTATTGGTACGGTTATCTTTTTACTTGGTGTCAAGATCTATATTGCCCCATCTAAGGCTTTAGTTCAGGAGAAGGTCCGTGACTGGAATCAGAAATTTGGACCATGGGGGATTTGTTGCCTGGAGCTGACAGGTGACAATGAATCTTACACTCCAAGAAATATAAATGAAGCAGATATCATTCTAACCACTCCAGAGGTCAGTATTCAAATGAGAGTTATCTAAACACAAGTATACCAAGACACTTTAATCTTTAGTGTACTTTCCTGTTTCTTTTTTTTCTTTGAAATATTAAACGGACATGGATTTCAATGTAATCATAAATTTTGATGTTTATGCACATGTTCCTCAATCCAAAGAGACACAAGAAACATTTATTTTTCCTGTCAGACTGACACAGACACTATGAGGTGGCTAAAGTTCATTTTTTAATGAACAGAAATTTGATGCAGTGTCGCGATATGGTATAGAAAGCGGTGGTTTGAGCTTTTTCAGTGACATAGCACTTCTACTAATTGATGAAGTCCATCTGTTGAATGATCCCCGTGGAGCTGTGCTGGAAGCAATTGTTAGCAGAATAAAAATTATTTCTTGCAATCCAAAAATGAAATTAAATCCACTGGCTCAGGTCCGCTTCCTCGCTTTATCAGCAACAATTCCAAATATTGAGGATCTAGGTATTTTTCCTTTTCACTTGATGTTGTCACAAGAGTTAAAATAACATGTAATCAACCATGGGAAAAATTTCATGCAATATACTTACTATTGCAGCTAAATGGCTCCTGGTTCCTGACCAAGGGATCAAAAGGTGATTTTCCACCTCCATATTCATTATATGACTTTGTACTATAATGCTCCAAGTCAATATCCAAAGATATATTTCCTATTGAATGTACACAGGTTTGGAGAAGAAATGAGGCCAGTAAAGCTGACAACCAAGGTTTTTGGTATGCTAACAAATTTAACATATTCATAACTAATCCAGTTTCATATTGTTTTCATTCATTGAACTAATACAAATTAGAAAGTCTACGTAACCAAGTTGTATGGGGTTTTCTCAGAAGGAAATAAAGATGATACCAACAAAACACACCAAATTTGAATTTGTGAATTTTTTATTGTATTAGTCAATGTCTTGAGCTTTAGCCTGTAGTACTGGCAGTCAGTTCAAACCATTTATTGTAGTTTACTACCAAATTTATGCAGGCTATGCTCCAGCCAAGAATGATTTTCTATTTGAGAAGGTTGGTTTGAAGTTGACTAACTCACATAGTATCAATACTTTTAAAATATCCATTCTATCATTTAATTTATCTTAATTTCTGGTTTAAACTACCATGCAGCGCCTTCAAAACTATATTTTTGGTAAGCAGTGTAATTCAGCGTACAAGTTAGCAGCTTTCTGCTTTGTAACTTTTCCTTGCTATTAACATTTCTACATATGAAGAAAAATTATCCTTCTTTGTGTAAAACGGATTTCAGATATTCTCATGCAATACTCCAAAGGGAAATCTGCGCTTATATTTTGTTCAACAAGAAAAGGAGCTCAAGAAGCAGCTCAGAGACTCGCTCAAATTGTCATGAATTTTGGTCAATCAAATCCTTTCATTAAGAGCAGAGAACAACAAGATCACCTGAGGGAGGCTTCTATGTCACTTAGTGACAAACAAATGCAATCATATATTCTTTATGGTGGTATGTTATTTTTTTATTGGAAATTAGCCATGGCATTTTATTAATATTAACTTAAGCAATACAAAGTGAAATATGCCCAAAAGCCTTGCAACGGGGGCTGAAGTATGTCCGCATTAGCTAACAAGGGAACGATAATATTGTCTTGTCGGCAAATGAATTTAACAAATTAGTTTGTTTTCAGTTGGTTATCACAACGGTGGGCTTTGCCACAAAGATCGCAATATTGTGGAAGGCCTTTTTCTCAAAGGTGACATCCAAGTACTTTGCACCACAAATACGCTTGCCCATGGGATCAACCTTCCAGCGCATACAGTGGTTATTAAATCAACACAACACTTGTATGTTTTATTTTTTAAATATTTTATCCAACTCATTGAAGTTATTTAGAAAACAAATTTTATCCCTCCACTTTTTGGAAATCAACTTATTGTAATGTTCATTATTTCCAGCAACAAGGAAAAAAGTCTTTACATGGAGTATGACCGCTCCACTATATTGCAGGTTTGCTTATTAAGATACCTTATGACAGTTTTAGTTTATCTACAAACAGTATTGCAAAATGACAAGTGATGAGTAATTATTTATTCATAAGTGTAGGTTTTACTTAATTTGAATCTTGCATCAATAGATGTATCAGCTATATAGAAGTATGGCACATACAATTGACCTATCAGTTGTGTAGAAGTATTGCATATTAATCCGATAGACTTTGATTAAGATGTGCATTTTGTTTTATTTACTTTATTCTTAGTCCAAATAGCGAATAGATTTTGATAGCTATGTTTATTGCATTAATTATATGACTGTACTTGTCAATTAGTTGCTTGCTTTGAGAAAGTCATATCTGAGCATCTGCCATGCAAGATTATTATTTTTTAATTGGGGATGAGATAGATTATTATTAATTAGGTGACATTAGTGATTATTCACTTATTTGACAACCATCCTTAAGGAAATTTGAACTTCGTCCCTTGAAGTTACAAGATCAAACTCTTGCTACTACTATTACTACTAGGCGACTCCAATGCAAGAAAATTAAGAATACTAAATAGAGGTGAGCCATACCTTGCCACATTAGATAAGAACTCTTCACTCTAATTGGATAAAGTTTAGAACAATTTTTGCAACAAAAAGTGACATTTGCAAAGGAGAGAGAGACACAATAATATTACCAACGCTGCAAGAACATGTTCTACTGTGGGTACCATTTTCACATGTGGCACATGTTCAAATATAAAAATCCATTTTTAGAACCATAGTAAGAACATACATTTGACAATGCTCTTTCATTTAAGATCTGCACTTAAAACACAAACAATTACAAGATATGTGTACTTTGTTCAATTCTTTCAGTCTGACAATGACTATCTCAAAAGGTAATGGCCAGGACAGTCTGACAATGACTATCTCAAAAGGTAATGGCCAGGACCAATATGTTGGTACCACAATCCGCACGTAATATTCCGAGTGCATTAGTTCTCCTTTTTGTGGAAAGCTGAACAAAAAATTGTCTAAAAGTGCATTCTATTTTGTTTAGAAGTGCACTACTATTTGTTTAAAAGTACACTTTCGAACAATTTACGTCGTTTGAAATTTCTTTTCTAAAAATTTGAAGATTTTTTAGTAACGAAAATGGGATAACAAGTAGTGATTTCTATCTTTCTTTTAATTGGCGTATGACTAACTTGAGTAGTGACCCGCCCAACAAATCAAAGCTTGAGTATTTTTTCCATGTTATTTAGCTGCACTTTTTGATTGATAATATATCATTTTGGGCTAAAATTTTTATTGTAAAGATGTCAGGAAGGGCAGGCCGACCACCATTCGATGATACAGGCATGGTTATAATCATGACAAGGAGAGAAACGGTGAACTGTTCTGCAGAATGCTTTTCAAATTCTACACTCCCAAAGTTCTTCTGTTTTGACCACTAACTCTGTTCTTTCTCATGTGCTCTTCTTTTCTCTTACATTTTCTCGTACTCCAGGTTCATTTGTATGAGAATCTCTTAAGTGGGTGTGAAGTAGTGGAATCGCAGTAAGATAGCCTCTTTCTAAGTTACTAATTGATATAATATATCATACTTTAATGTTGCTCATGTTCTATAAACAAGGGGCAATTATCCTGTTCAAATAATTGATTTTTGTTTATTCTAGATTACTCTCATGTGTGGTGGAGCATTTACTTGCCGAAATAGTTCAACTGACAGTATCTGATATTACAAAAGCAATTGAATGGATGAAATGCTCATACTTGTATGTTAGAATGAAAAGGGTAAGTGAGTACGGACTTCTTTTACTTTTGTCTTAGTTTCTACCATCCCATCTGATCATAAAATTTATGCACAAGAAGAATCCTGAGAACTATGGAATTAAGAAGGGAATTTCTGACGATCGTTTAGAGAAGCATGTGCAAGGTACAATTTTCACCATCTGATTATACTTATAGCTTTCTATTTCTTATTGTCTCCCTTTCTATTTCACCTAGATAGTTTTCCCCCTATTTCCTGCTATTAGTTACTGAAACCATCTTATCTCAGATATTTGTGTTCAGAAAGTTAACGAATTATCACAGTATCAAATGGTATGGGTTGATGAAGACGGTTTCCTCTTAAGACCATTAGGTATTGATTTATTCCAGAATAATGATATTCCTTAAATATTTGTGAAAATCCAAACTGGATGCTGATATTTTTACTTTTCCTACCTTAGATCCTGGAAGGTTAATGACAAAGTACTATTTGAGATTTGACACCATGAAACAAATAATGCGGACTCCTGAAAGCTGCAGTTTAGAAGATGCTCTTCGTGTCGTATGCTTTGCCGAAGAAATTGCATGTGCGGATATGTGTTGAAACTTTTTGAATTAGGACAAATTGTTTCGGCATTAAACGTTGACACAATTATTTACTGGAAAATGAAGGGATACAGCTCAGGCGCAATGAAAAGAAGATCTTAAATGATATCAATGCAGACAAAGATGGCCGGCTTCGATTTCACATTCTTGGAGATAAAGGAAAAAAGAAAAAGCGC
The DNA here is from genome assembly GCA_946800305.1 of Medicago arabica. NCBI lineage: Eukaryota > Viridiplantae > Streptophyta > Magnoliopsida > Fabales > Fabaceae > Medicago > Medicago arabica. The sequence continues at coordinate 38,768,738 of OX326969.1, forward strand.
ATTCAAACAAGAGAAGAAAAGATATTTATTTTAGCAAATGACTGCTTAACCGGTGATCCTTCAGTGCATGAACTATCTCTAATTCAGGTAACTATTGTAACATCAGTACTTTTTGGTACAGATCAATATACTTATGTCTTGGTGATTCAACAAACTCCTGTTACAGGACATAAATTCTATATGCTCGAATGGATGCAGAATTGCAAAGTGCATGAAAGACTATTTTGTTTATAAAAAGAATTTCAAAGGAGCTGTGAATTCAGCCCTTCTAGCCAAATCATTTAATCAGAAACTTTGGGATGATAGTCCATACCTTTTAAAACAGTTGCCTGGCATTGGGATGGTCACAGCCAAGGTGATATGAATTGATTTTATTTATTTTATTAATGCATATAATAATTGCTAATATTTTATGCACTATATCATTTAATTTGTCGATGTTCTTAATTTGATGTTCTTTTCAGGCACTGCATTCAATGGGAGTTAAATCATTTGAAGCACTCGCTGAAGCTGATCCGAGGAAAATAGAGCTAGTGACTGGTCGAAAATACCCATTTGGTAACCATATTAAGGATTCTCTCTTGTCTCTACCTCCAAAAGTTGATGTGAAGCTTACAGAAATCGAAAACCATACACATGGAAAGTCCAAGATTGTAGTAACATTGACTAGGATATCACAGTCAGGGCAGTCAGCAAAACGACATTATGCTGATATGGTGTGTTATCTGAATGTTTTCTTAGAATACTTTTCGACATTTAATAATTTAAATAAGTTTCTTAAATTTCTTTCCCACAGATCATTGGTTTCGAAGAAGACAACACTATTCTCTTTCACGAAAAAATTAGGTGATGATGATTTACAGATTCAGATTTTATGACTTGATAGTGTACACATATTAAAAGAGTTTCTATCAAACATGTCTACTTGATGATATTGACTAATTAGTATTTAGTATAATGGCACTGTATTTGTGTGAGTTGTTGTTTCCTCATCTAATCACAGTTTAATCTTATGCAAATCGTTGTTGCAGGGTTGATCAGTTCTCCAGGTACATGAATTAACCCTGACTTTATATTTGCAGTAAAAACAATTTAAGTTAGAGGGTATGGGTATCCATATTGGAGATCAGTTCTCCAGGTACATGAATTAACCCTGACTTGAAAATTAAAATAACCACCAACTTATTAATACTTGTTTCTAAGAAAATATTTTAACTGAAGCGTGTTAAGAATTTTAATTTGGACGATTATCACTAATATATAAAAGAAGTCACTGCATTACATCATTATATATTATGGTCATTGTACTTGTAAAAAAAGGCTTGAGAATTTGCTTCCATGGAAGTTGTAAACATCTAAGATATCTTTATGGACTGGTGTGGATATCGTAAACACTTACATTACTGCATGTTACATATACAATTTGTATTGCGTGTAAAATGAATAAATCAATTAACTATTACGACCAACATAAATCAATTTGTGTTGCTCTTCTGCTATTTATTTTTTACTTTCCAAGACATATTTCAGTCTGAGATCATTACGTTTTCATTTACAGCCCATATAGCACTACAATTCTTGTGCCCATCTCACAAGGGAAGAAGACTATCAAAGCCAATTTTATATTTGAGGAATACAGTAAGAAGTGGTTAATAAACCTATCCAAAATAGTTAGTCTACATTGTGGAACTATGACTCAATTCTTCAGTTTCTTTTTCATACAGTTGGTATTGATGTCCATCAAAAGCTTTTCTTTATGAAAGAGATCACTTCAGATGTGATTTTAAAAAGAAACAGGAAGCAGGCTTCTTTTCCTCCACCTGGAGAGATATTTGTAATAGAAGATGATGACAGGAATCTAACTCATATACAGCAGGAAGAGACAAGCACTTTGAGCAAGGATAAGGAGGAAAGTAATTTCATGTAAGTCATCTTCACTTGAAATGTCTGACATAAATATTTATCCTTTTGTAAGTTAAGAATAGGATTTTGAACACATCAAATATTTATGGTGCTCTTTTTTTGCAGTCCTACTTTTGACCTTTTGGATGAAATGTTTGAGGAAGGTAGCACTCCTAATATGATTTTACTAACTTCTAGGATTCTTAAAAAGTCTTATCTTCACCATCTAATTCTGTCATTTTGTATGGAAGATGAGTGTGCTCCCGAGGTTGAAGAAGACAAATTCAAAATCATCACTGAGAAAACAGTATTTGATCACATACGGGAGAAAGCAAAAAACTTTTCTCTCCTGTCTTCATTTGAAAATATTCGCTGCCCACCGGTGGAGGTCCTTCTTGGAAGAAATCATGCCTGTGAGAAGTGGTCTAACCATGGTCGTGAGAAGACGTCTTACCATGGGCATGAAGTAGTTGTCTTGGATGATGATGACAACAAAGTCCAAGGACAAACTGATGTCAATTTTCAGGCTGATCTCAGAAAAGCAGAACAGGAAGATATCAACCTTGGTCTGACTTTAAATGATCACAATATAGCTGTAAACTTAGATAACATAAGCAGTGTAGTTGATACAGGTACACCTTTTCACTAGCAGTATAGTTGATACAATCCTTTTTTTTCTCTTTTTAATGTCATCATTGTTTCTCTTAATTACTGAAGGTGTTTTCTTGCCTGAAACTAAAGCAAGAAGCCATGAAAAGGCAACTGAAGAAACAGTATTTGACCATATAAAGAAAAAATCCAAGGATTTTCCCCAGATAAGTAAGCTTGATTGCATGGAGACAGCTATCCAGAAAACTGACTTCTTCTCAAAGAATCACCCCAATTCTTTGAAAGCTGCTTTAGGTATGGTAGCAGATACAAATTTCTCAGACATGGTCACTGGTAGTATGCTTACTTCAGATATCAAAACTGCTGACGTGGAAAACTATTCATCTGGTTTTCAAGTTGGTACTTCTGTTAATCACAAGAAATCTGAAGATTCCTGTTGCACAGATGGAGTTGTTAATATTTCTAAGGGCGTTTCAAGCACCAGTTCTGTTCAATCGTCAAATTTTGTTCCATTTGTTGGTTTTCCAATGTCTAAAGAGAAAAATTGGTCATCAGATTCTGGAAGCTTTGAACAGAGAAGTAAGAAGCAGCGTTGCTCGCCGATAGAATCAAAAGAAGAGAAGTTAAATTCATGTGAAATAAGAAGACAGTGCTGCTCTTTGGAAACTGCAGACCAAATGAATAAAATGGAGCCATGTCTTGGATTTAAAAGTGTATTCTCTTTTCTGTGATCTTCTTTTACATGGGGACTGCTGATAACAACATCAAATTGTTGATTGTTGATACTTTTACTCTGTGAACAAACTTTTACCAAGGACTTGTAATGCTTTGGTGTAATATGTAGCACTTGGCAATGCAGAATTGCAGTTATAGAACATGTAGTCCATTACATCTGAAATAAATTTTACAATAATATACATGGTGCTTCTATAAAATAAAGAGGAAAATGCATTCACCTCACCTCCCCTTAGATTTAGCTGAATAATACAAACATCCTCTTTGGCTTTCAAAATACAGCAACCTTCCTCGGCCATCACGATGTTAGCAATCCGTTTGACTCGAACCTCTCTCTGCTTTCATTTTTAGTAGCGTAGTACATCATAGCTATTTTCTATGATTTTTAATATTATGAAAATATTGAATGAATTTGTCATTTTCAATATCAATAAAATGATCTCTCCCTATTATCAATAACTAAACAATGTTCAACCATTCATATAATTTAACATTCAATTCTGATATATTGATAGCTGAGAAATGTGTACTTCTTTCTTGTATATGGTACATTTGGATGGATGATTTTGGCGGGGAGGAAAATACTTTGTATTTTTATGTTATGAACAAAATAAATTTTTCAAAGTTAAGTGTGGTTGAAACACTATATGATTATTTATCATGTTATTTCAATTTTAAAAAAATATCAAAAATATAAACTTAGTTATTCCCTCCAAAAACCTCTCTCATACAGACTCTTAAAAAGAAAAAGCAAAGAAGCATCTTTATGACATTTATTAAGGATAGTAATATAGAAATATTAGGTTGAAAAATGATATATCTAACTTTCTGACTCTAAAAATTGATCTATTCATTATAAAAAAAAAAATTGTTGTATCCAATGAAATTTTTCATTTTTTTGTTTTCAACTAGGGTCATTTGCACACTTGTTACCATGATCATTTATAGCCCTTAAAAAAAGTTCATATCTTTATATTGATGAAAGATATACGAATCATGATCCTATGGTTGTTGGCAAAAAAAAATTAATCTCAACGTAACATAAATGATTTGTGATCCTTAAAATTTGGATTTAAGTGTTTGGATATAATATTTATATTAACAAGACAGAGGCTGTAACAAGAAGTCAGGATGGCCGAGTGGTCTAAGGCGCCAGACTCAAGTTCTGGTTCTCGTGAGAGAGCGTGGGTTCAAATCCCACTTCTGACATTTTCATTTTTTGCCTCTTTATTTGTGATTTCGTTTTGGTCATTTCAAGCAATAATCTAAAATTAAACACATCGCATTAAGAACTAAGCAACGACCATCAGATTAATTTTTCCCCATCACTAGGTGGTTCAGGGGCTTATACGTTACTGTCTAAGGCATGGATAACCTCGAATTCAATGAACGCTAAAAAATGAGAAAAATGTCTTTTTGTTTTTATCTTTAAACTAAGTGTCTATGTTAATCCAATTTGGAGATTCTTGAATTTTCTATTTTTTATTTTTATGGATTTTCATAGTCACACTTTTGCTAAAACTTGGATTAATTAAATGTCATAGAACATTTTTTGATTTTGACTAAAAGTAATTACACTCTTAATAGGTTATCCCTATAAGTAATAACTATTCTTATACCTATGTGGATATATAACTTCTGTAAAATTGAAAACTCATTGGCAGAACTATTAACCACAGACTTAAATATGAGTATTGTAACTCATAATGATTTGATTAAGTCTAAATTATTTTGGGTTAGTGGGAGTTTGTTATAGCATTTTTAAAATGTTTGGGCCATTCTTTAATGACACATTCTTTTTAATTCAAATGTGTCACTATAAATTCATCATTTGTTAGAAAAGTGAGTTTTTGACCATAATGATTTGTTTTCCCTATCGGATTCAATTTCTGCAGCATTAATGCTTACTTACTTCTCTTTTGAATGATTAGTGCTTTGACCATACGTATAATTTTAAAATTATTCTCTATGATAAGTGAAATTTTATATTCTTTTGTAATTGAGTATTGTCATCCAAGTGGGAGAATGTTGGATTAATATTTTAATTAATCAATTATGGATTGACAATAATCAATTATTATAAGTTAATATTATATAATAAATTATGGTCTATTGTGTTAAGCACTAATTAGTTGATGAATATGTGTGATTGGGCTATTCTTTCTAAATGGACCGTGATGGGTTGGACCATCTAGCTAAGCCCAATGAGAGGTCCCTGCCCTCAGCCGTTTAGCTATTTAAACGTCATCCCATCAGACGGTTAATTATTCTGAACATTCTGCTGCTAAACGGAATGAGGGTAGTTATCCCTCTCATCCTTCTCTTCTAACAGTTATCCTTAATCAACTTAATACAAGGTACACAATTTCTTATTCATTTCTTTGTTGCTGATGATATGCTATAATTTGTATCTAGTATTCATGACAAAGTTTTAAAACTTTTATCAATTGATGTTTTTGTGATATTATTTTGTTTCCACTACATGTCATCTTTGTTATTTCACACCATTTTAACCACCAAGCCACTTGATGTTTTTGTGATATTATTTTGTTTCCACTACATGATATGTAATATTAAACTCCCTTTTTCTCTTTTTTTTTCAAACGGTTTCGAACCCTTTTTTTCTCCTTTCTCTTTCGCAATCTAAATTCAAAAGTTTGCGGTTTTCATTCATTTCTTCCCATTTTTCCTACGACATATGTCTTGAAAAATGAAAATGTAGGTGACCTTATAGGCTTCTATGGTTGAATCACTTGATATGTTTCTCATACTAACTTTATACAGTACTCCCTCCGTCCCTTAACACATGACACAGTTGACCCAATTACGCATACTAATGCATAATTTTGAGTTTAAATATCTTGAATAATATATTAAAAAAAAAATATGAAAATTTGATATTTTAAAAATACTCATCGAGATGAATCTAACGACATCTTGTATGATATTATTTATCTTTGTATATTAGTAGAAAAATATGGTCAAAGTAAGTTAGGTCAAAATTGCACATTTTCAAACGGGTCATCTACTGCGGGACGGAGAGAGTAAATTTTTTCATTTGATGTGTATTTTGAACTATTTAATTAGCTCATTGTTTAAATTTTGTATGACGAGTTTCAACTCCAGTGCATTTTGTCCATTGTAGTCTTTATTGAAATGTTATACATAATACATTTAAATATGTCGACAACACAACTAATAATATATTTAAATGTTATACATAATACATAATACATTTAAATATTATACATAATACATTTAAATATGCACGAGTAAGGGTCTAGCTTATATTTAAAGATTTAGTTTAATCCAACCTTACAAATTTGACCTATATGTTGAGAATTGCCTCTTCATGATACGAGTGACTTGATAGCAGAACCCTTATAAATTTGAAAGGTTAAACAAAATTAAGACAAAGAAATTGATATTTACCGTGAATATTTAGAAAAATTGACAGATGTTCATCTTCTTGCATAAAAAATTTATGATAAAATGCTCCTATAACTCGGTTAGTAAAGGACTTTCACTCCATTGTTATCGTTCTTTACTTCAAATCTTAATGCCTATATTAGATTCTTTTCTCATACGAGTTTGGATTTACAACACCTAAAATTTCATATATTCTAACACATACGAAGAATGGAAGTTTTAAAAACTAATTTATAAATAATATACACGTGTATGTATAATATAATGGCAACCATTCCATTTAAGGCTGTATTGCCAGGTCCCTAAATTCAAAACAATATGATTTCAGGACAGCCATCAATAAATAGTTTCAACATGATTAATTTTACCCTAAACCTTGATGCCCTTGTCTTGCTCTATATTTCAGCTAATGTACATTTGTTTTCAATTTTAAGCACATGCAAAAATCATAGCATGTTTTTAATAAGACTTCAATTTGAGCCAAACTCCTCATTCCATCTCTCAAGCTCTTCCCATTTGCTTTTGTTTAAACTTGGTCTGATCACAGCCATTGCTTTCTTGAAGTCTTCATACCTCAGTCCTCTTACCTGGCGAAACCGGAAAAACAAATAGTTAACCTTAATAACAAAGAAAGGTTTTCACTTGCAAGATCAATAATAACCCGCAACGAAAATTAAAGCAATTTGAAACCAGCATGCCTGATTTGCCTTGACAGTAAGAATGTTAGAACCTAGCTCTCTAATTGGCATCATTGCAGCTTCTTCACACAAGGCTTGCAGATCACTTCCAGAGTATCCTGTAAACCACGCAAAACAAAAATAATGATTCATATTTGGAGCCCAAATTTTGGACACAATTAAAACAAAGAAGAAAGAAAAGGAAAAGAATATTTCAACATATTAATTTCTTTTTAGTTGTGACTCGATCTATACTTACCTTCGGTTTCTTTTACAAGCATCTCTAGATCTCTACCTGTAACATAAAAATCAATAGTTTTTAGTTAAAAATAGAGTAGTGTGAGTAATATAACATTACAATAATATAATTGTTTATCTTCAGTTTATGAAATGTCAGAAGTTAAAAGTGTACAAAACAAATTATAAATTCTCAATTAGTAATTTTTTTGCATGTTTCCGGTACCCCCAAGAATACGCATAGTAAAAGTTAGCATCCAGGGAAAAAAGAGCACGTTGCTTACTAGGTAAGGAGAATGCTTGACCCTTGAGTTTGTGCTTTAGCAGAAGTTTCCTAACACTTTCATTTGGTAAAGGTACGTATATTCTCTTAACCTAGCACAGTAAAAACAAGAGAGTTAGTAAGGAATCATATCAATGAGAAAAACGATTATAAAGTGAAGAGTGTTGTTAGCAACACATTTTCTAACACACATTTTTCTTACAAAATTCAAACTAGATGATCATTTAATTCTAAGTGATAAAACATTCTCCACTTAAAGTCACATTGGCAACATGACATTCTGGAATTATATCATACTTTTAATGCAGTAAAGGACAATGAAGAAGTTCTCACCAGTCTCCTAAGAACCGCATCATCCAATTCCTGTGGCTTATTGGTCGCACCTATATTCAGAAAGGAAAGGAAATTTATACAAGTTTAACGAGACTAATAGATACATGAGCAGAGACTCATTTCTATTCCATCACACATGATATTTGCTAGCTTATGACATTATATGAAATTAAAAAACAAAAACTGAAAAAGCAAGCAATTCCAGATTTACAATAGCCACAGTTTAATTTTTCATCCATCAATAAATAGAGGCCATATACTCGGGAGGCAGATTACAATGGAAACCAAATGTGGGAAATACAACTGAATTTAAAAGTGAAAACCAGATAGGAAAAAGAATCATTCTGTAATGATCTTACAGGTTTGACTCCTCTAAAGTGAATTTTATCCTCTAAAGTTTGCTCCTATCTTTAGAGCAGCCGAGTTCTTCAGGAACAATACCAAAGCCCGTCTAATAATTATAATTGCATTCTACATTTTTAAAAGAAAAATAACAATACAATATTCATACGACCGCTTTGAGAAAAATCATGTTATAATGTTTCCTGTGAGTTTTTCAAATTCCGGCATTGCCTAGATGAGAATTTTAACCATATAATGTCATTTGTCAAAGGGAAACAAAGATGAGGGTGCAGCTATCCCAAAATAGATTAACAAGAACTCTGTTCATGATAGACATGCCGATCTAAAGTCTAAACCATGTTCATTGCACATAGAGAATGATTAATATCAGATGTAATGCTTACCAATTACAATCACAATGTCATCAGGATTGGATGTCACCCCATCAAACTGGATAAGGAATTCAGATTTTAGTCGTCTGCTGGCCTCATTTTCATTTGTCGTTCTTGTTGACATTATACTATCAATCTGTTGTCAGATAAAAAAGAGCATCTCATTTGAATGAAGTAGAGAAAATTTAGACACGAAGCATTCAACCTTTTCTTTCTGTTTAGTAAATCCATCTATTTAACTCGTTAAACACAAGATAGCATAAAATTACAATGCGGATATCATTAGTGACTAGAATTTAGGACAATCGACGATAGTGCTTGTCAAATTATGTTGGTCTACTCTTGTGGAAACGATTAAAAATCTGGATATACATATTTGACAGAAATAATCTTACTGACATTCAAAAAAAATATTTAAGTCATCTACCTATTTTTTTTTGGGTGGTGTAGTCATCTACCTATTTTAATTAGAAGATGAAAACACTCAAGAAGTTTGTAAAAAGAGATCCTTAGCCGCCCCATTTTTATATCTACGCTCTTAAAAATTATAGTCCAATAATCAATTAGAGTTGCACTCCAAACCAAGCATTAAATAAAAAATCATTTAATACAAGGGTTCAGTTCGTATAGTTATTGAAGAATGTCCTCAAAGAATTATAGTTTTCAATTTTCATGACTTGTTGCCAAATTTATAGCAGGAGTAGGGGTCAGTCCTATATAGATGAGAGAGATACCTCATCAATAAAAATTACAGACGGCTGTCTCGATACAGCTACCATGAATAGTGTCCGTACAAGCTTTTCAGCTTCACCCACCTATTGAGTACAAGTTAACCATGGTTAAACTTCTTAAGTCTTAAAATGAAATGAAACTCAACACAAACAAGTTATAAAGATGTACCCATTTTGACGTCAAGGAAGCTGCCGTGACATTAAAAAATGTTGCTTCCGATTCTGAAGCCACTGCTTTGGCAAGCATGGTCTTACCATTACCAGGCGGACCAAAGAGAAGCAAACCTAGAATGAAAAGGTTCAGCAGTTTTAACATTTTGCATTTTCATTCTACAATTTACATCATTTTCTATTACATAACCCAAAGTGACAAGGTTCCAAAGCAATACCTCTAGCTGGTCTTCGAAGACCAGTGAACAAGTCTCTTCTCTTTGTTGGCAAAATAACCATCTCCATTAAAGCTTGCTTTGCCTTTTCCAGGCCACCTGCATTTTGATAATAATATTAATAATCAAACAAACAGTAACACGTAAAAGTAAAAAGCAGATGTGCATCAAATCTTACCAACATCGTCCCATCGAACAGAAGGACTTCTATCTACAATGGCAATGTTAATCATTTCAACCAGTTTCGTATCATAATTTTCACCAGATGTTTGACTAGGTTTCGGGATTTGAACTTTATTCACCTCATCTTTTCTTTGAGGATTCTTTTGTAGCACTTTTTTTGTAGTATTTGATAGTTTAGTTGGAACTGCAGCAGTTTGTGCACGGTTTGAGGTGCTCTACAAACATTTTTGGAGAAAAGGGAAGGAATATTAATGGCTCATGTAATCACAAAATCAGTACCCAATTCAGAAGGTTCAGTGAAACGGACAGTGCATATTTAAGTACGATGGTAAACAACACCATATGTTTTAAGAAGCACTGATTTCGTTGAAGCAAAAACGAGGAAAAGAAAAAAATTCTGTACGTACAGTTTAAGAGAACATAGCATACCTGAGTGGCAGATGAGCTACCTGGAATGGAAAAAGAGGAATAGAAACAAGTGAGAATGACAAAACAATAAGAATTCTCGGGAAAGTCAAAACGGAATTCAAAAAGGAGAAAGTTGCTGAAACGGATGCAAACCTGCTCGTCTACTGAGAGCCTGCAATCTCTCAGAAACTTGTCCCTGCCATTTTGATATCTTTTGACGATATGATTGTACTTTCTGTTTCTCACTGTCACAGAATCATACATTCTAGTAAGTAAACAACAAAAACATAAGATCATAGGAATCTTCCTTTGTCATTAATTTACTAACGAACAGTGTAAATGAAGTGGGTGTACTATATCTAAGCTGTCACATAGCCAAAAGGCGTCCTTTATGATTAACTCACTGAATTCCGGTGCAATTTGGAAACCGAAAAGATGCAGCAAAACAAGAACGGGGAATGCAAGATACCGAATATCGGAAATCTGCTATTATAACTAAGATCAAGATTGGAATAACTTTTAACTTATATAAGCTTCTCAATTAAAATAAATTTATGGTTCTTCACTTACAAAAAATTACAAACTTACATACGTTTATGGAGAAGAATGAAGATATGTGAGAATGCTTCTAGAAATAGAGATTGCTGATTTTAACTTGTACAAGAAGCTATTGTTTAATAAACTCATTATTGCAAGATTATTTTTATATTTCTGTTTACATAAGTTCTTATTCGGAAGCATAATATAAACTAGCTCCATGACTTCAATTGACAATAATTAAGGTTTAGCAATGCTATGATTAACTTTGATTTTGGACTAGTAGCGAATTCAACAAAATCACCATGATCATGAGATTTTATTGATGCTACAAAATATAGCTTTTGCCAAAACCACTATGGCACAACGTGGTTTCGTCAAACTCGCAGTTAATCCAAAAATACTAACAAGACAACATCCTAGCTAGCACCAAACTAAGGACAACCAGTATAGCTTTTGTCAAAACCACTACGGCACACTGTGATTTCGTCAAACTTACCGTAATTCAAACATACTCTAACAAGACAACATCCTAGCTAGCACCAAACTATGAACAACTCAGAGATTAAAACACTAATTTTTTTTTTGTGCAATTCAAAAATCATAAAATTTCCCATTCGTCCTAACAAGATTAATGCTTTTACCACCAACACAAATGCTAAAAATAAAAAATCAACAACCCCATATACCCTTTTTCTTACCTTCAACTAATCAATGAAAATAAACAAATAATCAATAACCCACATAAACAAATCCTTCAAATTTCAAAATTTTCATCAGTGAAATTAAAAACCCATCATTAATATAGCAAAAAACTCACCTGGGAGTGATGAATGAAGGAACAGGAGTAGAACTAGCTTCGAGAAGGATCCTATGAGCATTCCTGTAGTGAAGAATAGCGTCATCGATCAAACCCCATTCTTCAGCCCTAACAGCTTTATCGATCTCTTGTGTTGCTAAATCGTAGTAGCCTTTCAGCTTATACGCTACGCGTTCGTTGGAAACTGAAGAAGAAGGAGAAGGTGAAGCTTCCATTGATGAAGAAGAAGAAGCAGTGAAATTGGTTTGAGAAGAAGAAGAAGAAGATTGAGGAGAGAAAACAGAGTTAAGGGAATCAATGATTCCCTGCAAAAAACTCATCGATCACAAAAACAAACGCGATTTTCATCATAAAAGTGATTATGCAAAAGGAAATTTCTATTTTGCAATTAAAATTAAAATTAATAAAAATATATTTATTTTATATTCGAATAATTTGAGATTTATCATAGATTTGGTATGTTAGAAGATTTTTATTTTATTTTTAAGAATGGTATGTAAGAAGATTCTAAAAGATAAAATGATATTTTTTTAAAAATTTACTAAACAAAACTGTTGAAGTTATTTTAAACTTATTTGTTATAAATTCAAAAGGAGATTTCAACATTGATTAATTTTTTTGAAGGATTAACATTGATTAATTTTTCCCTCAAAAAAAACATTGATTAATTTAAATACTCATTGTTAAAGATTATTCATAATAAAAATCACATATTTTTTAAAAAGGAATTTTTTGAAAACTATTTGAAATAATTTTTTGATTAAGAGATTTTTTTTAAAATTTTACCATCCAAATTTTTTACAACAAAATGAAGAAATATTTAGAACTATATTTTAAAAAAAACTATTTACTTGACAAAAATAAATTATTTAAACGATTTTTTTTCATAAAATCATTCTTTAAAAAAAAATTGTTTAAAAAATTATAGCAAAAAGATGTTGCTCTACAAAAATCTATTTTAAAAAATATATATAACAAACAGGCCCATAATTTAAAGGATTTGAAAATTTATTTTTTTAGGAGCTAATTTTTTGCGTGTGGAAGTTTTTGTATTTTGATTGAAATTATATTTTCAAGTTTGTGGCAATTTTGAATTGAATAGAATTTCGAGAAAATATATTTTGGTATTCTCCGTTTATAGGAGAAGAGACCTTGATATTTAATATCTAATTTATTTAATTTGTGAAAATTTTGGTATGAAATATAATGTAAGATATCATCAATAGATAAATTGGGGAAAAGTATCAATAAGGTGGGAGAAACTCACATTGAAGAAAGAATATTGTAGTATGGGTTCAATTTGGCAATGTTAAGGAAGTAGACCAACCATGACAAATGTTTTCAAAGCTACATACTTTCTAAGATAAAAATTTGTGGATGCAAAATTGGGTCACAACACAAGTTATGTTTGACGTGGTATCCTTGTTTCACATGCAGTAGTTAGAGGAGGCCTCAAATAGAGATTGGGAGATGGTTCACTGATAAGAGCATGATATGACCTGTGGATCAGGGACGACCAGAGTGTTAGAGTAAGCCTTAATAGTTAATTTGTATTGATTAGGTTTGACTTTGTATCATGACTTTAATATATATTTATGAATATATAATAAGACATTTCTTTATCATTTTGTTTTGTTTCAAAATAATAAAGTCCTAGAATAGTTAGTCTGTTTAATGGAACATTAAGTATAACTTAAGTGTGAGACCCCATTAAACATAAGGACACTATTCTTACAGTATTTGTAATCAAGTTTTATTATGAAGTAGGATTTCATTAAAGCATAGAGACTATTATGTGGATAAACTGACGATCACATCTCACAGATCATGGATAAAGAGTTATCAAGTCTTCACATAGATATAAATATTAGGAGTAATATTTATATTGGATTGACCCACGATGAAAATATTACATAGGAAAAATTATAAAAAATGTCATAAGATATTCTCATCGTGATAGTGGTGTATTCCACTCTTTGACCTGAAAAGGCGAAAACTACTATGTACCTTAGATGTTAGAGTCGAGTGCTTTATCACCATTCAAACGTTGTCTGTAATATGATGACTGTAAAGTTGGTTGATAGGTACTCCAAGAATCATGCTGAGTGACATGAGTGACCTATATGAAATTTGCCTCTCCTACATAACAGGAGAAATGTCTACGAGCTCAATATTGAACTGGACAAGGATGACATACTATGACTTGTGTTCAATATAGACATGAAGGTAAAAAGGTATTTATACACATGATCACTATCACGGAAAGGTTTTGTCATATCACATGACATTCTCGTCACTTGGGGTAGCCGTGATGTGTTTCTAGATACCGCTTATTGTTTATAATATTAAATATGTGATTTAATATTATTGTCAACGTTATGGGAACCTATAAGGTCACACACAAATGACAGATAAATGAGAGAAATAAATAAGTAAGACTTATTTATATAATAATAAGCAGAGCTTATTAATAGTTAAATAATTAAGTACAAATTATTATTTAATTTATGAAAAATAGAGAATGCGGTCTACCGTAAGGTACGGTGTGTTTAAATGAAATATAATGCACCGTAGGGTACAGTGTTCTTAAGTGCTTGACTTTCTGAGCACACAAGTGATTCTATAAATAGAACCCTTGTGCGGAAACAAGTTGTTGGTTGAAACGCTTAACCTAAATATAACAGTTAGAAACCTAGCCGCCGCTTTCAAAACTCCATTCTCTCTCAATCTCCGTTGAGATTGGCTAGCACCGTTCATCGGAGAAGTTCTGCTTGTGTGGACTAAATAGAGGCCATGCCAATTATGGACGAGATAGGAAAAGATAAATGTAACACCCTATTTCTATTAAAGCAATAAAACACGCGAATATAATAAATATTCAAGAAATAGCCGCTACGCCTTCAAGCAATTTCAAAACAACATACATGTGTGTGTGTGTGTGTGTGTGTATAAGTTCTCAACAGTCGCAGCGGATATAAATCATACATCATATAATCCAACATGTCAACATATAAATCTCCAAATCCCGACATATGAGGAATAATTAACAACATAAGTCAAAACAATAAGTAACGACCACGTCCTAATCAGAGCCTAAATATAGACTCGACAGAAAAGTAAAGGAAGCATCCGCTATCCTCGAACCAACTCACCAAGCAAGCAAAACTACTCCTGCAATCCGTCTATTCGTCCATACGGAAAGACAGGGGGTCAAAAGCACTGGGGGTTAGCTTCACATCAATAATAATCAACAATAAACAAACATAGGCATTCAAGGATTCATGCATAGCGCATATACATAATCATCCTTCCTAGAATACTAAAATCACATGAATATTGTCCCTCATTCCATACACAACATGCTATCACGATTCTAAAATAGCATAGCAAACATATTTAAACTCTATTCAAGTCATCCACATAAGCTCATCATTTATCAACATCAATTAATGAAAGGATTACTCACCTTATCTCATTTAGTCTAATCAACTCAACAAAAACAATTCATCATTCAAGTATAAGCAAGAAAATCATCATCACCAAAAGATCATAGAATCACATTCATATAAATTACACTTCATTATTTTCACCGAAATAAACATCATCAATTAAAACCATCAAATGTACAAGTATCACCATTAACAACAAACATCAACAAGTACACATCTTCACATATTTAGCGAATATCACAAAGTGTACAATTAATCAAACTCATCGATGCACATAAATCACCAAAGTTCACCAAGCACATAATCAATTATGACGCATTTAACAATTTTATCAAATGTATGTAATGCGCTTAGACATGATTCTAAATGCATGCGGTACCGTCACCATCAACAAAAGGCTGTCGCCCCATGATGCAAACTGCACATCATATGTAAGAGTACACCTCCTCTCACATTAACACCTATGTAAGGGTCCTCCCCTTACGTCACATATGAGACTATGATGCATGGACATGCAAGCAAAAACTCAACAATGCAAATCACCTCAACAACAACAATGTAAAAGTTCACCTCCATTTACATTGAACAACTTCATCAACAATTGCATTATCAAGAATTTACATCCATACAATCAACAAGTCACAATTCAAATAGAACTCATCACCCAACAATTTCAACATGTTCTCAACAACTCACCAACAATATCAACATTATTTAACATATGCATTCACCAACAATTCAACATGTTCACAACAACTCAACATGTATACATTTATTAACAATTCAACATGTTCACAACAACTAAACATGTATACATTCATTAACGATTCAACATCGTTATAAAACGATAACTCTATACAATTCCTCATAATTCAAGTAAGGAGAAAATACACCAAATCATGATAATCATCATATTAAACACCTAGCAATCATTCACACATCTTCATGTAATCATATCAAACTATTCACAAAAGATTTGCCAAGTATTTGGTCTTAAAGATTATTTTCGACAAAATTCGTCTATCATTTTACCACTTAAAAACAATTGAGATAATTGGATCAAAATCAAGCAAAACAACACTAATGCCTCAACTATGTATACTCTTAGATCACATATGAGTGCAGTTGAGTATACATGTGCGTTTCACCGGCCAATTACGATTTAGAATGTCAATCCGACAATTTCGGCATAAAAACAAGTTAATTGAACACAAATAAAAACCAAGTGTAAATCAAGTTAGAATCAAGCTATGACACTCTAGGTGCTTAATTATACATTTATTGAACAAGGTTTAGGTGTTTGGAATCCATTGACATGCTTAAAAATACACAAAAACAAGAAAAACGAGGTTTCGGGGTTCTGCAGAACTGACGCGGTCGCGTCATCAGGACACACGGTCGCGTCGTCCCTTATGGAGACTCTGACACGGTCGTGTCCCCTAGACACACGGTCGCGTCATCCCTTACAGGAGACCCCGACACGGTCGCGTCACCTCACCAGTACAGCAAAATGCATTTTTACGTTTTCGAGCATAAAATCTTGTTTTCGAATCCGATTTCGATTCCGTTTTTGCAAATGCATCCCTAACACTTAGACCATACATACTACACTTGAAAACTTGACAATTCAACATTAAAACAACTTAATCAATCCTCATCCCAAAAATCATTTTCCATGACCACAAAAATTACTTCATTGTCAAAAACGCTTAAACACCGATTTTTCACATGAAAATCCTGTTTCCTCCCAAACGACTCGACTAACACAACCACAACATAAAAACAGAAATTATATTAGTTCTAACTCATCCAACAACATCAAAAACTCATTTAACAACTTCATATATCAAAAGTTCATTTTGGTCCTTCACATGAACAACTTAACACAAACTTTACAAATTCAAACCACAACTTCACAAAATGGAATACTCATAGTGTGATTCAACAACAACAACATACCCAATTCAACAATACCCAATCCATGGAATCATAACAACAACAACAACTAATCATAATCACAACTCACAATTCATGTATACTTCCATAATTCAACAACAAACATCATAATTCACCAATTTCATCCAATTTCACAAATAACTAACATCATAATATAAAGCATGTAATTTTCATGTTAACAACTTAATCAATCAACAAATTCATATACCCAAACATATCTAGATCATATGAACAAGAATTCAACAACTTAAGTTCATGAAAATCACTTATTCAATTAAGCACTTAACATAAAATTAGGGAAGAAAATAAGTTAAGAGATTATTATTGAAATCTAACCCCCTTACCTTAATTCTTCACAATCCTAAGCTATTGCCTTAATTAAGCTCCAATCCTTGAGCCTCTAACCCTGCTCTTGCTCCCAAAGTCTCTTCTCTTCAAAACCCTTCCTCTAGCTCCTCTTGAACTTCTCTCTCTTCCTCTCTAAAACTTTGAAATGAATGGAATAACCCTAGTTTTCTCTACTCATGGGTTTATAAGCCTATTCTCTTAATAGGCCTAATTCAACAAAGTTTCTAATCCTTTTACCCAAGACTTCTAATTTTCTCGCGATACATTATAACGACTAAACAACGGTTGTAATTAATTATCTCAACGAACGTAGTAACTTAGCATAATTAATGATTCTCACTCGAAACACTAAAAATAACTCTAATCATGAAATTACTAAATTACCCTTCCTCGCTAAATAACCACAATACCCCTAAGTCCAAAATGACCAAAATACCCTTTAACACTAAATTCTACGAAAACATACAAAAAGGCATTTAATCGCATACGAGCACAATTAAACACAATTAAAATAAATCTAACGAAAAATTGGGCTATTACAATAAACAGTGCTGGAAATTTACAACCCGTGTGAACTACACGGTTAAATTGGGCATATCATTGTACCATGGAAAGTATGGTGGATAACAACAACCTAAGAGTGGAAGGTAACTATATTAAGATTTTGAAACTTCGAATTCCGCAAAAAGTAATGGTATTTTTATTGAGGACAGCTAGGGGATGTCTACCCACGAGACATAAGACTCATACTCGTTGTGTTAATTATGATTAATGTGTGCACGATGATAGTTAATATGAGAACGACTGCAATGTCCATGCGTCAATTTTGAAGGAGCAAGGATGATATTGGGTCACTATGTGTCATAGAGGTGAATGAGGGGAGTTCATTGGGGGGTGAAGACAACTTGGTATAAAGGTCTCTCATAACCCAATGAGGCGGAAGCAAGAGTTTTAAAAGAAGCAATAAACTAGCTTGATAGTAAGAAAGTGGTTGACAATATCTCTAGAAATCTCAACAGTGATTCTATGTTCAACATTATTCTTAATGGTTGCAAAGCTTCTTCTGAATCATCAAAACTTTAAGATAAGTTTTATTAGGAGACAAGCAAATAATATTGTCCACTTGTTAATCAGGACGTCATTATCTTATGTTGTCTGGATTATATGCCATCTTGTATTACGACTATTGTTATGAATGAAATGCGTTGCGTTTTTTTTCGTATAAAAAATCATTATTAGATAATTAGAAAACAACCTTTACCAAGTTAATGAAATAGAGAAGATAATGAATAAAAATATAATTGCATAAATCGTTAAAAAGATATTAGAGTTTACTAAAGAGAAATTATAATCCTTCAAGGATAACAGTGAGTTCCTTGCAAGACTCGCCTATCAATTTACTCTAATGACTCTAAAACTCTAAGACTTATCAATGACGTTTTCTGAGTGAAATGGATGAGGGTATGAGATGGAGAAAATTAATTTAATCTCTAAGATGGTGGCGCGAAGAAACATGCCATTTCGCGCTGGAAATTGCACTGATGAGCCCCAAGTGTGCTATGAGGCGCCCCAAGTGCCTGCCATGCGCCCCAAGTGTGCTGTCACACTTGAGGCACATGAAAAATGCACCTATGCATCCAGGAAAGCGTCCCAAGTGTGCTGAGAGTAGGTCATATATATATATATATATATATATATATATATATATATATATATTTGTAGTTTTAAGTGGAAAAAGCCTGATTTTAAGCTCAACTTCATGTGGAAACTCTCCCTGTATCACTCATCTCATTCATAATTTTTCGTTTAGAACGAAGCGGTTCAAGAGAAAGGCAAGCACTAGGAGCTTTAAGGGTGAGTCTCTCTCCTCACTCTAAGTCTCTAGGGTATGTTTTATTTCTTTTCTAATTTGTCTTTAGTTACCATATTTGTCATTATTTCAAATACCTCTGAGAAAGTAAAAACCTACATGTAACTTTACGCGCGGAAATGTATCTTCATATAGGACTGACAACCCTAAACACCAAACCATGTAGAAACTCTGGTGTAAGGTTGCAACTGACAACTGAAGGACGATGATCCCAAACCTCTGCGAGAGTAAAACTGCGTACCTACAAACCCGTGTGATTAGTAATAGGTGCAACTTGATAGCTGGTAGGTAGTAAAATTCCTAAACTCATCACTTAGATATAAAATGCTAAAAACTGAATAATGCTTGACTATTAATTTGTTCCAACAAATGAATAGAAGGGATTCATAGAATCCTAACTGCCGCTAACATTGTGCAATAAAAAACAGGTTAACTCCTAAACTCTTGCTCTGCAGCAAACAGACAAAATTGCAAAACCCCTTTACCCTTTATCTTTTATTTTATTGTTTTTATTTTCTTGTTTCCAAATAAGTAAAACAAATTGCCTAGTTGAAACAACAATCTATGTGGATACAATACTCTACCTATCACTTTTTTACTTAATAAACAATTTAGTACATTTGTCTAAATCTGACATCAAAGAGCTTAGAGTTAAAGAAATTAAAAAAATTGGATTGTTGGAAAAAGGTTAAGCTCGAAAGAACTTAGAGCTAAATATTAGTAACAAAAATAACCTAAAATATTATTAACAAATATAACAAATAAGTTTACTACTTAAGAAAATCATCAAAAAGTTAAAACATCATTTAATCCCGACAACAATACCAAAAACTTGACACGTACTAAAATAATATATACTCTAAATACACAAACTACTGCAAGTGTACACTGTATCATGCTATTGTATAAAAAGATCGAATTCATCGGGAGTGTGGCACTATTACTTTGTACAACTTTTCAACGAGAAAATTTGTTTGTTAAAAAAAAGAAAAGAAATCATTTAACGGTTTCAACCGTTAAAATTAAAGTTTAAAAGCAATAGAGATACTTGCGAATCTCGAATATAAAATGCATGATTATGAGCATGACTTACTTACGTATAGAGATTTGAAAAGTAATGGAAAGTTACAACTTCATACAACTTTCTAGAGACCAAGTGGTCACAAGGCGTTTTGCAACATAAGCATCCTGGTTAACCTAAAGGCATAACTCTCTCGAGGTTCGCAATTGCCAAGTTAACCATGAAACAATGTTAAGGTCGGATCTTCACCTTTTTAAGTCGTTTTCATGTGACAAAAAATCTATAGGTCTTCTTGATATCTATAGGCCTTGGCTTTAGGGGGAATGTCAAGATATGTGATGAATCACAATGATTTTTTTTTTTGGTGATCGAGGTTTAAGCCCCAAACCTGACATATATTATGCATTATTCCAACTAACTGAGTTATAAGCTCACAAGGACAAATCACAGTGATTTGTACAACAAGTTATTGCTTTAACAAATTTTGATCAAAATTATTTGGTTAATTAGTTGCCGTTAGTTACAACTGGTTAACTAAAATTATTACACACTCATGTTGCTATAAATACATGTATGATGCCACATTAACATTTAGTTGAGAAATAAGAAAGTTCTCACTCATTGTTTAACGATTTCCTCTCAATCTAGTCTCTCAATTCAGTCTGTCTGTCATAAACGTGGCTAAAAGTTGTTTACTTTTAGTGAAATTTCAGTTTTAGTAGTGTTAGTTGATTACTTCATACGAGAAAGTGTCCCTAACACTCTAATGTATATACTTGTGATGGTTGCGGGCTACATGCATGGAGGTCGAAGAAGGACTTTGAAAATTGATCCTTCACATTTAGATTTAGGTAATGATATTTTTCCAAAGACAACTATTAATTGTTAATTTGTCAAGAGATAAAGAATATTAAATAGGCTTAAATGCACTTTTCACCCTCCATGTTTCAAAAAGTTGCGATTTTGGCCCCCTTATAAAAAAAATGGATATTTTGACCCCCTAACTTTTGGCCCTCTTTTGATTAGCTGATTTTGATGGAGATTATGAATTTCATAGTCTCTGATGGTGTAAAATGGCATGAGGATAGAAGGATGTTGATAAATGGATTCCAAACTGGCATGGTGTAACTTTTGGTCCCCCTAAAGAAGGATCCACTTATCAGTTTGGACTCCATTTATCATGCCAGTTTGGACACCATGCAAGTTTGGACTTCACTTATCAACATCCTTTTATCCCCATGCCAGTTTACACCATCAGAGACTGAGAAATTTGCATAAAATCAACCATTCAAAAGAGAGCCAAAAGTTAGGGGGTCAAAATATTCATTTTTTTTTTATAAGGGGGCCAAAATCGCAACTTTTTGAAAACATAGGGGGTGAAAAGTGCATTTAAGCCTATTAAATAATAGAGATCGAACTCTAATATTTTTCTTTCTTAATACTCTAATGGAGTCAATTAGGAAGATTATTATAATTAAACATTCAGAACATGTTTGGTGCATAGGATAAAAAGACATGATATGATTAGAATATCCTATCCTGAGTCAATCTGTTTGGTGCATCAATAAGAAAAGATAAGTTTAATCTATTTATAATCCTATCTCACTCCTCCTTTGTTGTTTTTACCCTTAGTTTTTGATTGATTGGAAACCTGATAACATATAGCTATCACACACATATCCTATATTCATGACAACACATCCTTGGACTCCCACTCCTTCTGCCTTTCTTCCCAATCAATTTTAATTGGCAACACACATATCAATTTCCAGTCTGATGATTTCAATTGATATGAACAACTTCACAACTCAAACTCTTTCTTTCATCTTCTCTGCAAATTCAAGTTCAAACAAGAAAGAAGCAATGTCTTCACATGCAACAACAACAAAGGTTGCTGGAGGTGTTTTGCCTAACATGTGACTATTTGTGGAATGAATTTCTATCTTTTTTTTTTTTAAAGAATGGAATGGATTTCTTGTTATCTTGATATTATGATTATATGTTGCATGGTGTATATCTCCCAATTTTAATATAATTTCATATTTTGGCCATAAAAAATTAAAGGATATGGATATTTTAGTTTAGGTGAGATGCTTCGTCGATCGAAGATGGAGGTTCGACGACGATGCTCAAAGACGACAATGAATATGGTATGATGGAATGACAAAGGAGAAGAACGGTAGTGATGAATATACTGCATTGTTGTTAACTTTTTCTTATCATGTCATGAACAAATGTCCACCAAATACATGATAGGATAAAAAAAATGCTATCATCTTTCTTATCATATGTGCACCAAACGTATGATAAGGATAAGTGTCTCTCATATCACTATCATATCTATCTTTATTCATTTTCTAATTTTATCATGTATCTATCCTTTCCTGCGCACCAAATAGGCCATTAGCAACTTCAAAAATTTAAAATTTACAATTTCACCCGATATGATTTTAAGAACTTCACCTGTGCATCTACTTCCTCCGTCCTTATATCTAAGTGTTTATCAGTGTTTTTGGCAAACAAGAAGGGTTGATTTTGGTTATTACAAGCATGATCAAACCAGAAATCCTAGGACATGTTGTGCATATTTTTTTTTTCAAAAAGTAAGTGAACACTCATCAAATTCATAGGTTGCTTTATGAATAAAACGAAGTCTTTTGCAAGAAAAAGTAATTGTCTCTCGATAGGGCAAGTAAAAAAGAGTTAAAAAGGTAAAGTAACTGCAAGTAAAGGACGTTAAAAGTTTAAAAAGCATAAACTTAAAGAAAAGGTAAATTGCATTAATGTAAATGTGGTTCAACAAATCAGATTACATGCATTATGTATGACTCTTTTCTCTAGACGTCGATACTTCGAGTGCTAGAATTTCTATAAGTGATTTGCGACATATTTTTCATATGAAAAACTACTATTTATACATAGTAAAATAACTGAAACACTTGTCCCCCACGCTATCCACTAAGGGAAACCACTTCTTTTTGGATTCAAATTCCTTCCTCTTCGACGGCTTCAACCAATTTTCATTTTGGCTCATGTCATGTCGATCCTTGAAATTTTTAGATTCTTCCACACGCTAAGTCCAGACTCTTGTTGAAATCCTCGTGCTGAAGAAATAGACTTTGATCCCTGAAAAGTCAAAAGTCAACAAATGTTGACTGCATTAGTTGATCTTGTCGAAAATGCAGGCAAACAATAAGCAAGTCTCCTTGTATTTTTCATATTTCTTAAAAAAAGTTGGTATTGCAGTTATGTGTCTGTTTTGTGTGTTAATATTACCGAATTGTCTTTTGTCTGTGTATTAAATTTGACTTTCATATTTGAAGATAAGTTAACAATAGTATAAATTAAGGGTATGTTTAAGAAAAAATAATAATAAATGGATATAATAGTTTAAAAAATAATTTATATTACGAGACAAATTTTTAATCGAACAGTGTTTATAAGGGAGCAACAAATATCTGCTTGCAAAATTGTGGCTATGGTTGCGTAAAAAAAAATTGTGGCTATGGTTTTGGTCAAAACGCAACCAATTTATCTCTATATGGTGAAGACGTGTTTGGGATAAATTATTTTTGCCTTATGCTGAGATAGAAATTTCGTAATGAAGCAGAAAAACCATTTTACACAAGTATAATAAAATAGGGAACAACAAGTTTTAGGAAAAAAAATCAAATGCGTCTAATTATTATCGTTTTCTTCTATTTTGTCTATAATTACTCTAGAGTCTTAACTAACACTCTTTATGTGAATGTGAAGCTTTTTGGTTTTATATAATCCATTTTATATTCTCCAAAAAAAAAAATTACGTTTTCCATAAAAAAAAATTGGATAATGATTCAACTCTTGAAGCCAAAATTTTGACACTTTAGACAAAATTGATTATCATGTACTCCATCCGTCTTAAATTAAATGCCATTCTACCAAAATTTGTTTGCCTAAATTATATATCATTTTACAATATCAACGAATCATTAATGATTATTTTTTCATTATGCCATTTACAATATGTTACTTTATTTTTTTTTAATTTATGTTTTCCATACCATAATAAAAGATATTTTTGTAAAATAACTCATAATAAAGGCTTAAATAGGTCATTCGTCCCTGCAAATATAGATCATTTGAATTTTCGTCCATAAAGTTACTAATTCTTTCAATCTACCACTGCAAAATTTAATCATTTGACTTTTGGTCATAATTAGGTTTTTTTTGCAGAGGTGGGCTGTCAATAGCGACGTGGTGCACATGTGGCAAGTGATGATTGGACGAGGTGGTTGGCTTAAATAGGTTTTCGTCCCTGCAAATATAAGTCATTTGAATTTTTGCCCCTGAAGTTACTAATCAGATGTAATTATGACTATTTTTCAAATGATTAATATTTGCAATGGCAAAATGGAAGAATTAGTAACTTCAGGGATGAAAATTCAATTGACCTATATTTACGGGGACGAAACACCTATTTAAGCCTATAATAAATCTATAAGGTCAACTTTACTATATATACGTTTATATCACAGAGAAAATCAAGGTGTGGAAGAGCAACAAGCCATGGACTACCAAAAGCTTTTGATACTAATTTCCTTTGTAAGTGCAAGCATCCTCATCTTGATTCTTAGAAAATTAAACCAAACCCAAAATTCTAAAAAACTTCCACCAGGGCCAAAACCACTTCCCATCATAGGAAACATCTTACAACTTGGCAAAAACCCACACAAGACACTCACAAATCTCTCAAACATCTATGGACCAATCATGACACTAAAACTAGGAACAATAACAACCATAGTAATTTCATCACCACAACTAGCCAAACAAGTTTTACATGAAAATTCTCAAATCTTCTCTAATAGAACTGTCCCACATGCAGTACATGCACTTGATCATAACAAATTCGCACTTGGATGGCTTCCAACATTAGCTTTGTGGAAGAAACTAAGGAAAATTTGTGCTACAAAAGTATTTTCTCAAAAAATGCTTGACTCAACACAAAATATTCGCCAACAAAAGTTACAAGTATTATTGGATTATGTGAATGAAAAAAGTAACAAAGGTGAAGCTTTTGATATTGGTGAGGCTGTTTTTACAACTGTCCTTAATTCAGTTTCAAACACTCTCTTCTCTATGGATTTGGCTCATTCAACACATGATGAAAAATCTCAAGTGTTCGAGAACATTTTGAGAGGTTTATCAGAACTTTCTGCGAAGGCTAATATTGCTGATTTCTTTCCAATTCTTCGTCCTTTAGACCCACAGCGATTGTATGCAAAGATGGCCATTCATCTTGGGAGTTTGTGTGAGATTATTGGCGGAATCATTGAAGAAAGAAGAGCTTCTAAAACTGATTCTGATCAGGTTTGCAATGATGTGTTAGATTCCCTTCTTAACAATGATGGAGAAACTATTTCCGATCAGTTGAGTCCCAAGGAGATGTTTCATCTGCTTCCGGTTAGTGTTATTTTCTCATAATTTTTTAATAGGAAATGCTAACGGTGCCTCCAGGGCTGTGGTTAATGATACCAAAAAAAGATACTAAAAAAAAATTATATAGTAGTTATTACATTGAAAATTGTGTAATCCATCGGTAAAAAATCAAGAAAATTGACCTACCAAGTACTCAAGATAAATATGTCGAAATCACTTGTTTAACTATAAAACAAAACAATTTGAAAGGGATGAGTATAAGTCAAAATTGACCCTAAATCCCCCCTAAATGGATAAAAAGAAGAAAAGTGATGACGACTAGACTTTGAAAGAGAGAAATGAGAGAGAACGTTGGTGAGACCTCAATGTTTTTATTTTAACTTAATTAGAATATTAATTTTATTTTTTTGACTTAGAATATTAATTTTATTACTATTATAGTTTTTTCAAGTCTCAATATTAATTTCACTAACTATTTTTGCTACTCGTTAATTCAATAAAAAAATCAATCATACTAATACATTTAATAATTTTTTCTTATTGTTTTTAATAATTTTCTCTTATTGTTTGATGGTGTAATACTAGTCGGATTTAAAAGAGAAAGACCTCTAGTTATTTTGTATTTTGTTGTCAATTTTGAAAAGATATTGGATCAAATTTTGCATTAGACATAACCATTTGTTGGACGGCACCCTGAGAGAGTACATCTAAAATAAATAATAAATGAAATTAGTATATTTTACTGAATCCAGAAATGATGTTTTGTTAGGATTTATTTGCTGCTGGGATTGACACAACTTCAAGCACAATTGAATGGGTCATGGCAGAGCTGCTATGTAACCCTAGCAATATGGCAAAAGCAAGAACAGAATTATCTAAAGCTATTGGCAAAGATGAAATAATTGAAGAATCAGATATTTCTAAGCTGCCTTTCTTACAAGCAGTTGTGAAGGAAACCTTTCGATTGCATCCACCAGCTCCATTATTGGTACCCCACAAATGTGAAGAAATTGTGAACATATTTGGTTTCAATGTGCCAAAAAATGCACAAGTATTAGTTAATGTATGGGCCATGGGAAGAGATCCAACCATATGGGAAAATCCAAATATGTTCATGCCTGAAAGATTTTTGGAGTGTGACATTAATTATAAGGGCAACCATTTTGAGCTTATACCCTTTGGAGCTGGCAAAAGAATTTGTCCAGGATTGTCATTAGCTCATAGGACAATACATTTAATTGTGGCATCCCTTCTACACAACTTTGAATGGATCCTTGCGGATGGGCTAAAGTCAGAACACATGAATATGGAGGAGCAATTTGGGTTATCCTTAAAGAGGGTCCAACCTCTTCGAGTTCAAGCTACTTCAATCAAGCATGGTTAATGATATACATGAGTAATTCTCCTCATGATATATGTATATATACATTAAAAGTTATATATTGGAATAATGTCAGTAATACACTCTTCAACGCATATTTTTCAACCCATTCTCTTTAATTTGTTAAAAGTTATATGAGTCCCACTAAATGTATACGAGACTCCTATAATTTAATGAGACTTATGTGAATCCAACTAATAAAAAAGATATTTAAATCTCTTACAACAACTACAAATGAAATAATGTGTCTGAATATGTACTGCTTTAAAAAGTGTATTTCTAGCATCATGTTTATATACCGGGGCAAACCCACTGTATGACTAAGTGTGACTATAGCCACACCAGAATATTGCCCATTTTTTTATATACTAGAACGAAACAATAATTATATGCTATAAATGTCGCAACATATCACCGTTCTATTCATGGCCGAGCGGTAGATGTTGATTTTTCATACTTCTACATCCAAGGTTCAACTCCTAGCGCACCTTCTAAGTCATTTTGATGTAGTATTTTTTATGTAACATTTCCACCCCGGTTTATATATAGATATGTCATATATATGAGAGAGAAATGCGAGTGTGTGTATTAGTTGGAAATACAAGTTGGAGCGATAGAAATCCCACTTTGGTTAATTATGGGTTAAATGATGACGATACAAGTATAAATGCTCATATTTTTTAAGCTTAAATATGTAAATCATTTGCGTGTTTTATGTTTTCGTCCCTATATCTTTTTTTGTTCTAAAACAACCACGGCAAGTTATAAACGTTTTGGTTTTCGTCCATCTCGTCAACTTCCGTTACAAAAACACCCAAGTGTCTAACGGTTGCTGACATGGCGAAGGATGACGTGGCAAAAAACGCTTATGTATCGTGACAGATGATCCCTGACCATATTACAAGGACCAAAACAGAAAACGGAAAGATACAGAGGGACGAAATTAAAAACATCTACATAACAAAATTTGAAATTTAAAACCATTGTTTCCATCTTTTTCCTCTCTCTCTGTGTCTTCTTCCTCTCTCTACCATCTTCTTCATTTCTCTGCATGTCTGCTTCACAAGATGGCTACTTCATATGAACTTTAAATAAAGTAGTCATAATGTTTATGACTTCAACATAAGTACTTCATAATGTTTATGACTAGTGGTGTCTTTGAAACTAAGCTAAAAGCATAATTTAGTCACATCTTTAAAACTATGAAGCACAAGTAATCATATGTTTAAAATCTATCTTTCTATTTGGTCAAACTATCCGAACTTGTACTCCCCTCTTCATTCTGAGATAATAAAGAAAGATTGTTAAGTTGGTTTACTAGAAGAAGCTATTATGAAGTTTTTTTTTTTTTGTGTTGTTGGATCATATTCATATCATGAACCTCGTTTGATTTGCTTAATTTTGGATTCGAGTTTTGTGTAGCAACAATATGTTATTGTCTTATGTTTTGCTTGTGTTCTTGGGAAATACCTACATTTTAGATCATTTTAATTTGATGCTTTTGAATGAGTGGACCTTGATATTTAATAATTGTTGAGTGTGTGCAAGTTTAGGTGATAGATAGCATCAAACCTGTTATTGTTCAAAACTATAAATGTTAGACATGCTTAAAGTATAAAAATCCCAAGCTCTTGCAATATTGTCTTTGTTTAACTTGTAAAAATAAAGGGTAGCAAGTATTGTGTTTTTAAGATATTTTAGAAGTTCAATATTGCCTGAACTTGTTTACCCGTAAAGGGTGACAAGGCATTCCTTCTGCCCATTCTTTTACCGCTCTTCCAAGCATAATCCAATATTGTTTATGCTTACCACAATAACACTTTAATCTGATTGTTTCTTCATTGTTTGGAGGGTAGACCACGAAACTGGTTCATAATTTTTAGTCAGCATTTTCATTCAAGCAGAGCATTGTCCAACAATGTAGTCAGGTTTGAGTTTTTAAGGAGTAGGATTAGTAGGTTGGTGAAAGATCGTAAACACAAGTGTCGTAATGCAATTTGTAAGTGGGATTGGTATGTCGTTGATAGAGTTAGAAACAGGGTGAAAACAGAGAAAAACATAGCAAACAGAGCAAAAAAGAACTTGACCCTGACTAAAATCGAAGCACAGTTGTGGTGTAAACCATTTGCCATCTTGTGAAGAAGACATATAGAGAGATGAAGAAGATGGCAGAGAGAGAGAGGATGGAAACAATGATTTTAAAATTTAAAATTTTGTTATTTAGGTGTTTTTAATTTCGACCCTCTGTACCTTTTTGTTTTTGGTTTTGGTCCCTGTAATATAGTCAGAGATCATATGTCACGACACATAAGTGTTTGCCACGTCAGCAGACGTTAGACACTTGAACGTTTTTGTAACGGAAGTTGACGGGAGGGACAAAAACCAAAACGTTTATAACTTATGGGGGTTGTTTTAGAACAAAAAAAGATACATGGACGAAAATAAAAAACATGCGAAGCTATAGGGACGATTTACGTATTTAAACCTATTTTTTATGAACTATAAATGTCATTATTTTATTGTTTTTTAGTATTAGATTGGTCATAAACGTTTATTTTTTATTTTTTATCAGGTTTACATCCAACTCAGATAGTATTCTTCATACCTAGAAATTGCTTAGGAGAAAAAGAGGAACTTAAATCAGAGTAGGGAGAAATTAGAGTTGCAATCATGGTTCATCAACAATTTCTTTTTTTTTTTTTTTGTTTTTTGTTTTTTAAATATTTTTTTGAGCATATGCATCAAAACCAAACATTGAACACCCCAAAAGATGAAATGCTTTTTGAGTTTTAGTTCTTGGATATGTATCGATTCTTTTTGGTTCAAGCAATTCCTAATTACAACCCAAAATAACTAAGTGCATTTTGGGATTTGATTTCTGCTTCTCGCATTCTGATTGATTCAAGCAACTATGACTACAACTTAAAAGATAAAAAGAATTGTCATGGACACTCGGTCTAACGCCCAGATGTAGGTCTGACACTTTGGAAATTGATCCAACATAAAATGGTGAGATACACATGAGTTTCATCAAATAAATAAATGAATATTAGAGAATGTTAAAAAGAAAGTGTTCGTCACATTTCTCAAGATGAAAAGGATAGTTTTGAGTTTTAGTTATTGCATATGTATCGATTCTTATTGGTTAAAGCAACTACAAATTACAACTCAAAATAATAAATGGATTTTGGGATTTGATTTTTGGTCCTTACATTCTTATTGATTCAAGCAAACTACAACCTAAAGGATGAAATGGATAGTTTTAAATTTTAGTTCTGGCACATGTATGTATTGATTCTTATTGGTTCAAGCAACTACGAATTACAACTAAAAATAATGAATGGATTTTGGGATTTGATTTTTGGTTCTTGCATTCTTATTGATTCAAGCAACTACAACCTAAAAGATGAAATGAATTTTGCTTCTTTCATCTTTATCGTTTCTTTATTGTTTCAAGCAACTACAATCCAAAAGATAAAATACATTTTGGGTTTTAATTTATGGGTTTGAGGCATATACTCAAAAACCCAAAAATGATCAGAGAAGTTGTTGATGAAACAAAATTGTAACTGTCATTTCTTTCTTCTCTGATTTGAGTTCCAAATCTTTTTTTTAAGATTGCCAAAATCCCTATTCTCTCCTGAGGAATTTTTAGGTTTGAAATCCAAAACCTATAAACATGAATGAGTTTGAAGAATACTAACAAAGCTGGATGAAAAACTAATATAAGGGTAACGGTGTTTGAAGTCCTAATCATTTTTAGTCGTAATCTTTCACTTGCAATTTATTTTATACCTATAAAAAAAATTCAAAACCCCTGGATCGCAGTCTGAACCCTTAATATGGACTGTCCAGGTGAAAGCCTAACAACTAAAAATTATACTCATTCCCTATAAATACTAATGCACAATAGTGTGTCAGACTTCTCATTCTTTACGCTAATATTTACTTCACTCTCTTGACTACTCATTGACTTAAGTGTCGGAGCACGACAGGTACACCACCCTACTCTAGTGGGGAAGGACTTAAGGCGTACTATTGATAGATTCACGGCATATTCCTCCCTCATAGCAGCAACAGTCAAACCTCAGACCAACTTCTTTAGGTTTGAAATGAACATTTTGAAGAGAGAAATGGAGAGGATCTTAATCCCTTATAGATACACCTAATTGTTTTTTTTAGAGAAACCTACTCCTAGTTCTCTACGACCTCTATACTAACAAACTAGCATAATATTGGTACCTACGCATGGGTCGTAAAATGTTGGTTATCCACATACCAATAATATAGAATCAAATAAGTTTGCTATGAAAAGCTCTTAATTATATTCATATTATACAAGTACAAAATAATACATTAACTGACATACTTAATTAATTAGTCATGTAAAAGGAAGGATGAGGTATCCCGTAAGTGTAGCTCAGTTGGTAGCTACCATGGATAATGTTTGTAGGGGTCGGTTTTTTTTTTCTTTCTAGATTACCCTCTCTTGATTAGGGGTAATTTACCCCCTCATTATATCAACCAATAAAAATGTAATATAAATAGGTAATATTAAATATAAAATAAATGAGTCAATTTTTTCTAAATAAAAAAAGAAGTCAACCAATTTTTTTAAATTTTTAAAATTGACTCATTTATATGACATTAATGTCTCATATGTATATTAGTACATTTTGATTTGATATCATAAGGAGGTAAATTACTCCTTCATCAATTCAAGAGAGGGTAACGAAAGCCTCACCGTAGAACGTAGTTTTTCAAAATTTTAATGTTCAAAAATAATTTTTCTTTCAAAATAATAATGGTAGAAGTCATATACTAAGTATAGATCTTTCTAGTGATGTCAATCCTTATTGTCCTAATTTAAAACAACACAAATAGAGATCTTCTGATGCAGATTCAATGGAAAATGGTTCCCGTTCTTCAAAAAAGAAAAGCTTTTATACCTATTTATTAAAATTAAAATAAAATATTTCGTATTTATAGTAACTAACTAAAATATTAAATACAACCCTTAAAAGAAAAAAAGAAGGGTTATATTTATGAGAGAAAATACATACTACAGTGTTTGGTAGAACCATCAAATTTCTTAATGTCATTTACTCTTTCATCTAGATCTCTCAATTTACTTAAAAAATGAAGAGTATCTTAATCTCTTGTAGCTACACCAGCTAATTTTTCAGAGGAACCTACACCTAGTTCTCTACTACAACAAAAACTAGCAAAATATTGGCACCTAGGCATGGGTCGTACAATGTTTGGTTATGCACATACAAATAAATATAGAATCGAAGAAGTTTGTTTTGAAAAACTGTGAGTGTGTTTGATTTGTAAAACAATAAGCACTAAACAGAACAGTATAAGATAGAACAACACAACACAAAGTAGAACAACACAAGACAAATTTTTATAATATTATTATTTTTTGTTTTATATGATTTTTGGGGGACGAAATGCTATTTTGGTATTTTAAACAACTTGTACGTGAGACAAAAAGTTGTGATGTGGTTTGGTGAGGGATGAAAATATCAGTTTTTGTTCTGTCACTTGCCTCCAATTTATCCTGTACCTGAAACAGTTTTACAAATCAAACACTGAACAACTTGAGTTGTTCTGAAATTTCTTACTTGTAATTTCTTTTAAACCATGGTAGCCACACAAATGACATTAATTAATCACATTCACATTTTTGCTTTAAACATATCCACTTAAGCTGATGACATAACTCGAACTTGAAGAGATTAAATCATCTTTAGGGTTATTTCGAACAATAATGCTATATATAACGAATTCAATTTTCACGACCCTTCCCGACATGTTTATTCAATACTCCCCCTTGAATTTCAGAAATGCCTGTTTTTTATTTGTTGAATTCCTTTTCAAGATGCTTTTGTGGGAATTTAATTCGCTTTATATAATACTATTGTGTTCCGAATTGCTCCTTCATATTCACGTTTTATGGTTTTGAGCAATGTTATATCTTTAGAAAAATAACATAAAAAATTCTTCAAGAATAAAAAACAGCCAATCACAATGCACTATTTGCCACAATTCAAGGAGGTGTGGCTGAAAAATAGGAAGTGAACAGATAAATCATGCAATTAAAACTTGTCACATGTGTCTTGAAAAATTCTTGATACTATTTTTCTAGAGAAATAACATTTTCCTATGGCTTTAGCTAATCGCCAAGTGTTCATTCAAAGTTGCGTAGAAGGGATGCCACGATTAAATGCACATTCCTATGAGGTAATGACAATCTTGAACAAATTCTTTTTCTTACTCCAAAATGTATAAGCTTTTGTAACCAAAAAAAAAAAGTATAAGCTCAAAATTATTACCCTTATAATTGATGTCACATTTCAAAAATCTTTCATGCATGAACATACTTAGATTTTCCCAAATGCTTGGATCTCTTTCCATGGCCCACACATTGACTATTATTTATACATTTTTTGGTTAATTGAAGCCTAATATGTTGACAGTTTCATCACATTTGTGATGTAGCTATAATGGAGCTGGTGGGTGGAGCCGAAGTGTTTCCTTCACCGGTGCTTGTAAGAAAGGTAACTTAGAAATGTGTGATTCTTCAATTGTTTCATCTTTAACCACTTCCTACCCAGCTCTTTTTTTGCTTTTGTTAAATTATCAGGGTTAATTAATTTTCCGTAATCCATTCGATCCTGCTTGATGTTGTATCAATCCCAGTAACAAAAAATCATAACAAAACATCATTTACAATATGGTATTAACAAACTGAGAGAAATATCAACATGAAAATAAGAAAGTGAAATTAAAAAAATGAAACAATGTTTATTGATTTAAATAAATGCATCTATATTTCCTCAACTAGGGGTGTGTTTGGTAAAAAGAAGCTATAAGCTAGCTGATAGCTAATAAGCTAGCTGATAGCTGAAAAACTAACTTATAGCTGATGACTGATAGCTGATAGCTTATAGCTGAAAAGTTAGCTTATTAAAATAAAACGTGTTTGGTAAAATTAGTTGTTGAAGTGACTGATAAATATAAAATGACGTAAAAGGACATGCTTTTTTTATAAACCATTAATACAATTTTTATTACTTAATGTATTTATTTTTAAATGTTTAAATTTATTTCAAAATATTTTCATATCCCAAATGATAAATGTATTTATGAATTCAATTGACATTTTTTATTTAACATAACTTTCTTTTTATAAATTTTATTTAACTAAACTTGCTTCACTATTTATTGTAAATTTTATATAAAATTATTCATTATATAAATTAAGAGCAAGGATTAAAAAAAAAATTAACAAGAAAAATTAAAAAACTATGTCAAGTGGGTAGTTTAAAATAGAACGTGAGCATAGAAAGTGAGTAGTTTTTTTAATATAAAAAAATAATTAAAAGGTTAAAATTGAAAGAAAATATAAAAAGCTAAAAGCTATAAGCTAAAAAACTACTTGAATTAGCTTTTCAAAAAACGCTACAAGCTAACGAGAAAAGCTTTTTACCAAACACGTCTCATTCTACATAAACAAGCTTATAAGCTAGTCCAACAAGCTATAAGCTAGCTTATTTGTGTTACCAAACACAGCCTAGTTCTTCAAGAGCTTAATAGGGTTTGGATGGAGGAATGACCATATTTCCTTCTAAAAAAAGGATTACCTAGTACCTACTATATAAGTTTGTGTTACTATTTAAGGTGGTTCATCAATCATCATCATCATCATTTGTCACAATATATAAAGGAAATATCACTAGTAGAAAATATACATTTAACAATATTGGGGTTTTAGTTTCCACATCAACCGAAAAAATACCTCACGGGAAAGATACACATAGTGGCAATTTTGAAATTTTAGTGAACTTTGGATAAAGGTTTCACATCAGTTAGAAAAATATCTGAGGGAAAAAATATATGGTAATGAGCTTTCACAACAGTTGATATAATGGCTGAGGGAAAAAAAAACAACACGGTGGCAATTTTGTTATTTTGGTAAATTATTTTTCAAATCAGTGACATACTACTTGTGGGGGAAAAATCTTTCACTATAATTTTTCTTTTTCTTTCCATTCTATAAAAATGTATTTTGCTATCCCTCTCACACAGACCCTAATTATTTTCCAAACAGTGACATACAATTTTTAAAAAAATAAATAAAGGATTTCACATCAAGTGGATATAATCAGATGTGGAAACTCCATTCTGTAGTAGTGTTCTTCCTTGCTCTAACTTTGATTTTGTGCTAGATGATGATGATCAACTGATGGCACTTCCGGAACTCTGCAAGATTAATTTATCTAGTAATTTCATTAATCATCAATCTATTAACTTTCTTTGTAAGAACTGTGACCTTCAAGAGGTCATCGTAATTGACTTAATTTTATAAAGCAAACAAATATCTACCTAGATGATGCTACTCCATAGTGATATAATAGATATTTAGTCGAATTAGAATTTGATTTCAATTTAGTTGGTACTGCAAAGCAAACTTATGTATTGAGTTATCCAACTTTGAGTTTTTATTTTATTTGCTGCAATACATTTTGTTTTGGAATGAAGCTAGCTAACCGAGTTTGCTTCTCTTTATCTATTATTAAAATGCATAGTGATGAATTATTTCTACATGGATATGATTGCTGCCCTATGTGTTGCCAAAATGTCACCGCTCCCTAGTCTTTTGTGGGGCAAGTTTCATAATCAGAAAGTGAGACAACATAACAATAATGAAATTTTCACAATATATATGGTTCACAATGGTATGATTAAGACATTTCCAGAGTTGGAAGCAGGTTGAAAACATGTGTTGCTATTTTATAATTAAATGTAAAAATATAAATGAAAATAGAATTTACTTTGGGAATTTATTTTTTTATATCTTAAAATTTATGCTAGTTTAATTTGTCAACAATGAGAAAATATATTATTTAAGTGAACAACTGTCTTAGTATATTTTTAAAAGATGAAAATACCAAAAAGTTATTTTCATTATTTCCAATGGTGGATCATCCCTAACTATGATTTTACTCTTTTTTGTTTGTTTGAAGGGAACTATCATTTTACTTTCTCTCTGATTTTCTTATTAACAAGTTAAGCTAAACACTCCTTCAAATAAAAAAGAAAAGAAAAAAGAAGTTAAACTAAACACATTCTAAAAAACTAAAACAAAACCTATCTTTACAAAGCAACACTCTATTGTTAAACAGAATACTGAACCATTTTAGATCACTTTGGTGTTAGTCAAGATTAGATGAAACAAAATAATTATTCATTAGACCATTTCCTCATATTTAATTAATTGCCTTTAGATTGCATATCTATCTATAATGTATAGCCATTTTACATTGATATGCCAAAAGAGTTTTAACTTTGTTACACTTAATTCAAACTAAAAATAACTATTAAACTTGAAAGACTATATCATTCCAGCCAAATACTCTTGGTTTATATCGATTGAGTCCGGGCGAGTGCCCGGACTCGCCGGATGGTGGCTCCGCCCCTGAATATGAGTTTGGATATAATGCTTGTATATATGACGATCACATGGGTTTTAATTCATCGTTACTGAATGACTGCCTGTAGCATCATCGGTTATTAAGAAATGGTAGTGATTATGGTTTTAAATTGCAGTATCTAACTTCTCTAAAGGAAATGCAGTCTAAAACTACAATATAACAATTTTAGAGGTCTTCGACAATGACACCTCAACAAAAAAATTTAGCCAAAAGAAAAATAAAGCGATACAGAGACCGGGAACATTAGACATAACCTAGATATAACTCAAACGGGATACATCGTGGAAAATCATACTAAGTAAACCAACCCTAATTTATCCTAACAAAAATCCACTTATCACGAGTGCAACCCATTGACTTGGGATATGAGAGTGTGCTTAGGGATGTAAATGAATATATGTGGATGCGGATAGTGTGATATCCGTGTCCGCTCCGTTGGATAAATATGAAATCCACACCCTATCCATATTCAAACGGATATCCGTTTAGCGGGTAATCCATGAATTTTGAGGTATCTGCGGGTTTATACAGATATCCATGAATAGCATTTATTAAAAAACTTGTTAATTTTTTTACCGAAAAACTAAAAACAAAAGTTCATCACATGCATTTTCTTTTCTTTTTAGCAAAAACATAATATTCATATATTACAATAACAACAAAGACATTGACTCGACAAAAACATAAATAAAATTTCTTTCATTTAATAGATATAAATTTATTTGATTTAACAAAAGTATAAATAAAGTTCATCATATTCAACAAAAACAAAGCTTTTTACTTAAAAAATTCCGACCAATTTCACTTCCTTTTAAAAGAATGTGATACATATTTGAATAGTCATGTAATAACTAATAACACTCACAGTACCGAGGATTTTTGATTAGAAAGTTGAAAGGTATTAAAATTATTTATGTAATTTACTTGGTTTAATAGCGGGTATGGATATCCGCGGGTGTGGATACCATTAAATCCGCATCCATATCCATTAATTAGCGGGTAGTTAAAATATATGTTTATTTTATCCATGGATATCCATTAAGGCATCCGCTCTGTGTCCATAGATATCCACAGGTACGGATTTTTTTGTCATCCCTAAGTGTGCTCTTCCTCAAGATCTCATGTTTGATTCTTTCCAGTGTCAATTTGGGTGACATAATTTAACTTCTTATAAAAAAAACCAGTGAACTCATGTTCGAGAGCGAAACCAAGTTACAAAAAATTTGATAAGTGAACATTGCAAAGAACAAATATGGTTCCAGTTTAGCAAATTGATCAACCGCCAACACAATATCAAAATCCAAGTGCCAAACTCTCTGAACACAACAACAAGCATAAAAGCTCTTTCGAGCATTAATAATATCATGGTGGAGGTATACATGACGCCTTGAAGCCTGCATATCTTAACAACTCTGAAAGATCAGAGAATCGAAGATGTCATACCATCAAACACAACATGTTTTAATCAAACGCGTAAGAACACAAATTGAGGGATGAATTCAATACGTTAGTAACGAAATAGACACTTTGTGGTTAACAGAACCCAGCCTGTTTGGGTTATTGAAACCGAACCAGACCCTTACAGGTTAGGGAAACCGAACCATAACTAAGCCAAAATCTATAGTCTCCCCATCCCCTGACAAGAACACACAAACACAACAAACATCCGGATACATCACAAACAAACAACCACCAACAGAGAAGATCCACCACACAAGAATAAGACCAACAAACCTACAAAAAGAAAGAAAAAACCCAAATACCAGCAAAAAAGCAATGATCTGAGGACCTTCAACGACGAAACTTGCACCAAACCTCCAATAAACACAAACATAATCCAAAACAAACCATCTTGAAACTAGAAGCTTCAATCAACAAGCTACGACCCAACACCAAAACACAAACCCATATCTGAGTTCCAAGATCTTGGTCTCCATCGAAACCAACTACAATAATTGTCTGCATTTTACAACAATATCATGTTTGTAGCAAAATTGCAACTGATTATGTAATTTCTCTAACAGGTTGAAATAGTTTGAACTCGGAGAGGTTGGACCCTCTTTAATGTTAACCCAAATTGCTCTTCCATATTCATGTCTTCTGGCTTTAATCCATCACCAAGTTTCCATTCAAAGTTGCGTAGAAGCGATGCCACAAGTAAATGCACAACCCTATGAGCCAATGACAATCCTGGACAAATTCTTCTGCCCGCTCCAAAGGGTATAAGTTCAAAATTATTACCCTTGTAATTAATGTCACACTCCAAAAATCTCTGAGGCATGAACATATTTGGATTTTCCCAAACAGTTGGGTCTCTTCCCATGGCCCACACATTGACTAATATTTGTGCATTTTTTGGAACATTGAAACCTAATATGTTCACAATTTCATCACATTTGTGGGGTACCAAAAATGGAGTTGGTGAGTGCAACCGAAGAGTTTCCTTCACAACCGCTTGTAAAAAAGGCAACTTAAATATATGTGATTCTTCAATTGTTTCATCTTTACCAATTGCTTCACATAACTCTTTTCTTGCTATTTTTAACGTGTCTGGGTTACATAATAGCTCTGCCATAATCCATTCAATCGTCCTTGATGACGTGTCAATCCCGGCAGCAAATAAATCCTAACAAAACACCAATTTGCAAATTATTTCCAAATTCAATTAAATTTATCCCACGATATTAGCAAAAGGTGAGGATTAAAGACTAAAAGATGCAAATAAAATAAGACAGTGAAAAATATGAAATAAAGTATATTGATTCAAATTTCATATCAACGAATATATCACTAAATTCTCATGATTTTAGGTTCGATTCTTCACGGTCTTTCCGGTGCTAATTTGGGTTGTCTAATTTACCT
The DNA here is from genome assembly GCA_946800305.1 of Medicago arabica. NCBI lineage: Eukaryota > Viridiplantae > Streptophyta > Magnoliopsida > Fabales > Fabaceae > Medicago > Medicago arabica. The sequence goes on from OX326969.1 coordinate 38,808,553, forward strand.
TCTTCAGAAAAAAAAGAAAAGAATATATCACTAACTTTTTGTGAGTAAACCATTTTTTTTTTGTCTGGAGTCGCTCATGCAGCCGAAGCTACCTCTCAATTGTTTATTGATGTACCACCTTGCACTAACGACTTCTTTTTTTAATAAACCTTGTATTAACGACGTATTAACGACTTTTTTTTTTGAATAAACCTTTGATTATTTTCAGGAGAAAAAGTTCTCGATAATAGGGGGTTAACCAATAGCTAAGTAAAGTCTAATAAATAATTGTTTCAATCAGAATTTAAATTCTATTTTAACCAATGATATTAAAAAAAGTGTCAATCAAATATATTGTTTGTAATTCTTATTTACATTGTTATGTATAGTAATTGTTCGATTATTTAAAGCTTCTTGACTATAGCTATAACTTTTGAAAATCACATATATAATTAGTTTTTGTTTTGTTGCAATTGACTAAAAAATGGTTGATTTAGTGTCGAGGCACAGTGTTTTTAGGCAGAATGCAAGGAAGCTATTAAAAAAAATTGTAGCCCAATTTTCGGATAAGGGTGTAATATTATAATGTTTCCGAGTTTGATCGTGATACTATATAGGTAACTTGTGATACAATTTGACAGTATCAGAATGCTATTTAACACTTCATTGTTCGTTTTTTAGGAGGGCTTCAAGAGAGAAAAACTTAAGAAATCAAAGCAGGTGGCTTTAGGGTTTAGTTTCTTTGGTGAGAAGTTCTCATGTCATGTTCTTTTGAGTTGGGAAACATTTATAAACACCTTGGGAGAGTGAAATCATTGAGTCTATTGTTCTTGGGAAGAGATTGAGAAAAAAGGCAGAAGTTAGATGTTGTTCTTGGAGAGCTTGTTGAAGCTAATTTTTTGTAAGTCTCTTGTATAACTCATTGATAGTGGATTGGAAATATCATTCTCTCCTCATAATATGTCATTGTTGGATCGAATTGGATAAACATTTGTGTTTGTTTCTCTTCTTTCTTTATCGTATGCTTGTGGTTTTGTGCTTTAAACTTGGTTCCTAGATTAGATCAATTGATTACTATTTTCCTTTGGTCCATACATCTTAATTTATTGGTGTGATTTTGATTTCGAATATACAACATTTTTGAAGGAACACATATAGTTAGTTGTAAATTGTATAATTAAAAAATAATTACGATAATAATATGTCAAAATTAAACTTTTATAATTTTGGAATTTTTTTTAATCATTGGAAAAAATAGTAATTAATCATTGGAAAACCAACACTAACCAGAAACAGATGCAACATCTCATTGCGATTCAATTCCGAAGTAGTTTCTCCAATATTGTTGTTATTGAGAAGTGAGTCTAACACATCATTGCAAACCTCATCAGCTTTGGAAGCTCTTGAACAAATTCTTTCTTCAATAATTCCATCAAAAATATCACATAACTTCTTCATGTAATTGGTCATCTTTGCATGCACACCTTGTGGATCGAAGGGACGAAGAATTGGAAAGAAATCTGAAACATTAGGCTTGCCAAGCTCTTCCATGATACCCCAAATAATGTTTCCAAACTCTTTAGACTTTTCATCATGTGTTAAATGAGCCAAATCCATAGAGAACAAAGTGTTTGAAATTGAATTAAGGACAGTTGTAAAAACAGCCTCACCAATATCAAAAACTTCACCTTTGTTGCCTTTTTCTTTCACATAATCCAATAATTCTTTCAACTTTTGTTGGCGAAAGATTTTTGTTGTATCAAGCATTTTTGGAGAGAGTACTTTTGTAGCGCAAACTCTCCTAAGTTTCTTCCACGGTGTTGACAGGGGAAGGTATACCATTGAGAATTTATAATGCTCAATTGCATAACTAGCATGTGGGATTGTTCTATTGGAGAAGATTTGGTAATTTTCTTGAAGGACTTGTTTGGCTAGTTGTGGGGATGAGATTACTATTGTTGTTATTGTTCCTAGTTTTAATGTCATGATTGGTCCATAGATGTTTGAGAGTTTTGTGAGTGTCTTGTGTGGGTTTTTGCCAAGTTGTAAGATGTTTCCTATGATGGGAAGTGACTTTGGTCCTGGAGGAAGTTTTGCAAAATTTTGAGTTTGGTTTAATTTTCTAAGAATGAAGATGAGGATGCTTGCACACAACGAGGTAATCACTAGTATAAGTGTTTGGTATTCCATGACTAACTGTGTTTGCCTTTTCTTTTACATATATATTTATAAGAAGAGTGTTGATAGGGTGTCATATGGATAGATTCGATTCCAATCGTTATAGTGTTGAGGCGATCAGAGAAGTGTCTTAAGTGACAATGAATTAATGTTTGGCTAAATTGCAATTTCTGTCCCGTAAATTTTAAGATGTTGCGATTTTGGGTCCCTATTAAAAAAAATGAAAATTTGGCATATTTCGTCCCAAAATTGCCGAGAAGATGCCACATGTCCCAAAAAGGGGCCATAATCGCATCTTTTTGTAAATATAGGGGGTCAAAAAGCATATTTCCTTTATGTTAGGGGTTAAAAGAGCATATTTCCCTAAACATGGAGGATCATTTTTGCCATTTTTTTAATAAGGGGTCAAAATCGCAACATTTTAAAATCTAGGGGACGAAAAGTGCAATTTAGCCTTAATGATTTAGGACTATTGTTAAAAAGTTCTAATGGGAGGTGACCTGAATAAGTGTTCATAGATGGGAGCAACACTTACTTTACCAGCCGGTTTTGTGGGGTTGTGTTAGGTCCAACCACAAATTTTAAGATGGTATTAGTTCGTTGTCCAAGATCTGCCTGCTATCAGGTCACCTACTTTTGTATCCACATGCCAAGCTTAATAGTGTTATGAGGTCATCTATTATTTATATCCATACACCAAACCTAGTAAAGTTAGGCGCGAGGGGGACCTAGAAGAAGAACCACGTTTATTGTTTTAGATGTGTTTTTTTGCCATAGGAATGAGAGGTTTGTCAAGAGACAACACCTTGCCATGTAACCAAAAATTTCATATGAGAAGCAAGTAGAAGTGGTTGAATCTCATGATTGGTCAGTTGAAATCAAAATGTTTGACCGTAAGTTTTGGTTTCATCTCTTGATTTTGATCTTCAGAAATTTGCAAGTCATATTTATGGCCATAAAAATGATTTGGCAAAAACTCTAGTTAGTTTTTTTTTTAATTCTTTTCACGGTAAAAAATGGGAATGCCTATTTTTCAGAGTTCAAGTGCTGCTTGTGACAAGTATACTTTTCCAGTCATTAGAATACAAAAAGAACAGGAACAGTCATTAGAAATAGAATACAATAATGAATTTTGCTAAAGCATGGAAATAGAACGGAATACAATAATACATAGAATACATAGTAAGTGGCCAATTGTCTTGCTAAATTCATTATTCTTTCTTTTGTCAACATAATGAATTTTTCTTAACCATGTAAATCAAAATTCATTATTTTTCTTAATATATGGCCACATAAACGTTAATATCATGTATTGTCTTGAATACAAAAGAAACAGGAACGTGTTTCTGCTATATATATGATATACCATTTTGTAGCTCAATTTATACATGTTGAATCTTATAAGGTTAATTATTGCACGCATTAGCAGATCCACTTGGTTATACTTAGGGTGGCAAAACGGGCATGGTCCGTCGGATCAGCCCGTTTAACCTGCCATTTTAGGCGAGTTGGGTGAGATTTTGAGCCCATCTTTTTAATTGGTCCGTCCCTGTTAAGCCTGTTGAAAAAGCGGGTCATAACAGGGTGGGGCGGGCTGGCCCGCGGGCTTATTAATTTTTTTTTTTATTATTATTAGTGACCAAATTTTTAATTTACACATCCCATAAACAATTAGTCCAAATGATACCAACCTAATCTCAAATTGTCCCACTCTCTGATAGTGATAAGTGTAACTGATTCACCACTAGTCCACTACCTCTAGAAAAAAAAATTGATTCACCACTTCATTATATTGAGACTTAGTTCATGTTGTTGGATTTATTTTGTAATTTGTTTTATGTTGGATGTATGGTGATATTGAGACTTATTTTATGTTGTTGGATTTTTTTTGTAATTTGTTTTATGTTGGATGTATGGTGGGTTCTATTTGAGATTTGTTTAATGTTAGAGTCTTTATATTGAATTTATTGTTTTTATAATAGCAATGTATTTGTTAATAACAATCGACGAAAAAATATTAAAAAAATAGACGGGCCAACCCGCCAACCCGTTAGTCCGCCTTTAGGCGGGACGGGATGAGAGTTTGAGCCCACCCCTCAAGTTGGCCCGCCCCACCCCGTTTTTGGCGGGCTAATAGCAGGCTGGACCTAAACAGGGCGGGCTAGCCCGTATTGTCATCCCTAGTTATACGATTACTGCTCTCCCCCCTGCACAAAATACTCTCACCCTGCAGCCAAGCCAATTTTACCCCTGCGCATGTTAACTAAAGCAAGTGTAAAACTGTGCGTTAGTTAACTCACGCTGCGACCTATCTTATACAAGGCAGAACACCTCATTTCCTCATTTCTCATCTAAAATCTCAAAAATTCTCTAAAATCTCTCTAAAATCACCAAATCCAAAATTCCTTCAAGTTCAAATCAAACAACACTCCAATAACAAGTAAGTTTTCATAATCAAACACCATTAACCTTTTATGTTTATATGTTAGATTTTTTCTTTTAAATTATAATTTTTTTAGATTTATGGTTTGTTTAAATTTTGGTTTTTTTGGCAAGAAATCTTTACATGAAAATGACTCGTGTTTAAATGTTTAGTTGTTTGCATGTTTATGTTGTAGGTTTTGAGTTATAGAGAATTTTTTTAGATTTAGGGTTTGTTTTAGAGAATTTTCATTGATTATTTTTAATTTCTTATTGTGTAGATTTGAAACAATGACCGGGCGGATCGACGTTCGTGCATAATTCAACGGCAGAGAACCTCAGAGGTTGAAGGTTCGGTGTCTTGGTATAACGCTAAGAGGTCTCAAGGATCAGCTGGATGAATTCAACAAAGGAGTCAACCCTGGAGACACAAGGAAGGTGGAATACGTTTGGTATAAACGTCCAACGCTCGACGATGGAAGAGTATCATTCACTTGAGTGAAATTGACGAACGACGAAAACGTGACGACCATGTTTTGGGAGCACAACATGTTCCAGTGGATCGATATGCGAGCAACGTTGGTGAGATCAACTGAAGATATCATCAAAAGTCTGATTCCGCCAAAAGATCGTGATTAGGTGGCGGTCGTGATTAAGTAGGGAATGCACCTTCCAACTGCAATAATCATCTTACCCTGAAATGAAAATTCAAACTTGCTAAACGCCAAGACTCCGGCATTTGCCCGACATTCCCATTGTTCCTTTCAAAGGATTAAATTCTTCTCAGTTTGAAGTTGCAACCCGAATGTATTATATAAGTCTGATTCCGTCAGAATATCGTTATTAGGTAGGGAATTGCACCTTCCAACTACAACAATTGTGTTACTCTAGATGTGGCAATTCAAACTTATTAAACGACAGGACTCCAACATTCGTCCGGAAGTGCTTTTGTTCCATTCGAAATGTTAAATTCTTGTTGGCTTCGTTTAAATGATGGTATTGAAGTGTCAAGGTATAGACCTCATTCCATTGGCACTTGGATACTATCATTTAAAACCAAGACCAACGAGAATTTAACATTTTGACTGAAACAAAAGCACTTCTGGACGGATGGTGGAGTCCTGCTGCTTAGCAACTTTGAATTTGCACCATTCAGAGGTAACACAATTGTTGTAGTTGAAAGGTGCAATTCCGAATGTAATGTCATGTAATGATAGGTCATATTTAGGAACTTTATGTAATGTAATTTAAATGTAACTTTTATTCGAATTTATTCAATACGCAACTTTATTTGATTCCACGCTGAGTTTAATTAGACTTTTTATTCGAATTTATTCAATACTCAACTTTATTCGATTCCACGCTGAGTTTAATTAGACTTTTTATTCGAATTTATTCAATACACGAGGTTATTCAAATTTATTCACACCATTATTTGTTCACTTTATTCTAATTTATTTGTTCACTCTATTCATTAAATAAATACAAATATAAATAAAAAGAAATGAACTAAATTAATATTTATTCGGATTTATTCGTTAAATACAAAATTAGAAAATAAAAAGAAATGAACAAAATAAATACATATAACAACTTCTCATTTTATTAATAGAATTGGTACAATAATTGATACATTTATTTGAATTCACTAAATAATCTACTTATTTCCTTTTTACCTTCTTGGGGTAAAAAAAGTTTTTTAACTTTTTTTACCCACTTGAGGTGAATAATGATCAATCTTGGGGAAGATAGCGAACAACCTTCTTGGGGGAAATACATCATCAACCTTTGAAATAAATCTAAATCTGGTTCTTTTTATACCCAAGAAGATTCTTTTTACCCACGGTAAAAAGATTTTGGGGTAAAAAGAAGCAAATTTAATTTTATCTCAAAGGTCGATCACTTCCCCAAGTCGGCTACTCACTATTTTCCTCAAAATTGATCACCATTTACCCCAAGTGATTAAAGACTATTAAAAAAAAATAGAGGGAGAGAGTCAGGAGGGAGAGAAAGTGAGATGATGTGAAGAAATAGGGAAGTATGGAGGGTATTTATAGGTGGAAATGGTAGTATAGGTTGTAAATACCATTAATGTGGTCAAAAAACGTGTAAAACTTGGTAAAAAAACGTGTGGATTGAATGTTGAAAAACTGACCAAAGACGAAAATCGTTTGTTCTTCAGTTCTGACCACCGGCCAACGTGCGTGAGTTAACTCGAGCACGTGCCAGTGGTGCGTGACTTAAGTCACGCAGAGCTTATAACATGCATGAGTTAACATACGCTGCGTGACTTGGAGCTCCGCTAATAAAGAAAAAAGAAATAAACTAAGCAATGAATTTTTGAAAAGGGCAAAAGTTCTAGATAAGAAATATAAGAAATGGAGTCCTATGGGTGTATTGGAAAACCGAGGTAGATTGTTGTCGATTCCTTAGGATATAGTGAAGAGTCGATTGAAATTGTTGTATGCTGATAGGAGCAAAACAAAACATTTATATTTAAATAAAATATATGACCCTGTCTTGAATGAACCTTTTCTTGGACAAAGTTTTTTGAAAATCATGGAAAACAAAATGAATACATTCACAAGAGATAAAATCTCCTATAATGATAATGAATTGTTTAATGATTGGAGCTCCGCTAATAAAGAAAAAAGAAATAAACTAAGCAATGAATTTTTTAAAAGGGCCGTAATTAAGTTATGCAGGGGCATTTTCGTCAATTCACCTGGGTGCGAGCGTTTTGTGCAGGGCGAAGAGCAGTATTCTAGTTATACTTGACCAATTTACACATGTTTGAACTTTGGTCACTGGTTTATATTGTTCACTTATTTATTTGGCAGCAGCAGCACCTTGATGGATGCTTGGAGGAGGTCGCCCAGATGGAGTCAAGCCATCGTTACAGTATTAAAATCGGCATCCGCCTTCGTGGTTGAATATTTTTAGATTACAGTACTCAACAACGAAATAATAACATTTTTAGAGGTCTTAGTGACTACACTACAATCATATATGCAGTCACATAGATTGTAGCCTGTGTGCATTTTACCACAATATATAGATTTTAATTGTCAGCCCCCCGGATCTGGGAAGAAACTATCAATGTGGTCAATTATTTTAGGAAAGTAAATTACGCTAAAAATAATAAATATTATTCATATTTTAGTGAGGAAAAACAATAGCCAAGACTTGAACCTATGACTATGAGTTAGGAAAAATGCATTTGACATTTAAACCAATGCACCATATATAAATATATCTATAAATTGAAGATATAATATAAAATTTGGGCTTGAATATTTAAAAAAAAAAAAAAAAAGGTTTGGGTGCCCCTGATTGTAAGTGCAACCGCAATTGTGTTGATAGTAGGTGCAATTTAAATTCATGGTAGTGACACAATAACAAACATTAATTATACTCGAATTTTCACTTCAAACATATCCACCTAATTTGATGAAGTAGCTTGTATTCGAAAAGATTGAATCATCTTTAGGGTTATTCCAAATTGTTCCTTCATATTCATGTCTTTTGGCTTTAGTCCATCGGCAAGTGTCCATTTAAAATTGCATAGAAGGGACGCCACAATCAAATGCATAGTCCTATGAGCTAATGGCAACTCTGGGCAAATTCTTTTGCCTGCTCCAAATAGTATAAGCACAATTTTTTTTGGCACATTGAAGCCTAATATGTTCACAGCTTTATCACATTTGTGGGGCAACAATAATGGAGCTGGCGGGTGCAGCCGAAGGGTTTCTTGTTAGATGAATGAATTATTAAAAATTTAACCTTGATTTAATAAAACTATCATGATACTAAAATTAAGGCATGTTTCCTTTAAGCTAAAAATACTCTTTTTTGCTTCAAGTAATATAATATTGTTACCATTTAGTGGAATTAACAATTTCTTTTCATCTAATATCTACCATTCCCTTTATATATAGGAATAAGTATATAGTGATTTATATACTGATGTTCCTATATACTCAAATTAGGTTGGCCCTTAACTCATCAATTTCTTGTCATTGTTATATTTGCGTTTCTTGTGATTGTGATCACTGCACCCGTCATTAATAGTAACAATTTATCTTAAAATATAGAAAAGTTAACATTAAATATAAATGGATGCGTGTGTACAATCACAACATTTGAAAATTTTTATTACTCCAACAACTCAATACCTGTGATTTTTGTTAAAAAAGATAAGAACTATAAAAGAGATGGAGGGAATACTTATAAACCAACATGTGGGAACATTGAAAGTATGTACCAATTTACTAGTTGGAATAAGTATTCCAACCGGTCAATCAACAACTACTTTCAATGTCACCACATGTTGGTATATAAGTACTACTCCATCTCTTTTATAGTTATTCCAACTGGTAAATCGCCACCTACTTTGAATGTCACCATGTTCTACCAGTGTCATTGGTGATGATCATTTTGTAATGGCTTTAATATGTATTCCGTCCCTGCAATTAGGCGTCGTTTAAAAATTCGTCATTGTATTCGTTAATTATGGCAAGTTGCCCTTGCATTGTTTAATCATTTAAAATTTCATCCTTTTACCAACTTAATCACTGCCACGTCACTGATTAGCTGACGTGACATTTCTGATTGGCTTATTTCATGTGAACGGACCAAAATATCCCCAAAGCTTCCAGACAAACGTGAAATTACAAAAATACCCTTGTAATCTTGTCATCTTCCTCTTATCCTCCCTCTTCCCTCATCGTACCCCTTTCTTCCCTACAACTTCCAATTCTTTTCATTCCCACTCTGAAAACTTCTTCTTAACGACCCTTTATTGGTGCTTTCAAATTGGAATTACAGTGACCAAACACCATGTTCATGGAATGGTGTTTCTTGTTCCATAATAACACCAAACACAAATCACAGCAAACATTCGGAAATTGAAATTGAAGCTTTATATTCAATTTTAAAACTGAAATTGAAATCATTTTTTTTATTGTCATGATATTATTATGAAGATGAATTGAAGATAGTAAACATTCGGAAAAAAGTGAAGGAAGATGAATTATTATGGATTTTGTTGTTGTGTTTTGAGCTGAATTTACTAATGAATTAACTTGCAGAATTCAAATCACAGCAAATAATTTTTTTACCATATGAGAATAATTTTGTTTTTAGACAAAATCAGAGGACGATGAATCGGTCCCACATATAGTTTCGTTTTCGCTTCAACAAATTCCGCCATAGATTCAGCAAGTCTAGAGAAATCCCCTTGATTCATATGTTCAAAATCATTCATCCCATGATTGGGACCCACAAGACGAATGTGAGGAAGAGCGTTAGCACCGAATTGAGAGAAACTGAGGTGCGATTCTTTGAATTCGATTTCACAAAAGAAGAGTTTTGAAAGACATGAAGAGTTAGCGTTGTTGGTGATGAAAGAAGAAGCGACAATGAAGAATTCTTTGTGAAGTTCGGTGAGATTGAGTTCAGATTTGTCGTGAAGTTGAGTAGCGTCGAAGAAGATAAGAAGAGAATAGGGTCGTGGGGTTTTGATGAAGGTTAAGTAACGAGCGATGGATTGGTCAATCGGGGAAAGAAGGTTAGAGGGAGGAAGAGGAAGAAGGTTAGAGGGAGGTTGGTAGTGGTGGTGGAGAGAGAACTGGTTTTGTGTTTTTGTGAGGAAAGAAGAAGACAAAGGCATTTTTGTCATTTCAATGTGAACCGGTTTCATTAAGGGCATTTTCGTCCATTCATTCCAAAAAATATGAGTCGTTTGCCACCTATCCCAATCAACACGTGACACGTAAGCTAATTGGTGCCACCACCACGAGATTAGGGGGAGAGGGACAAAATTTTAAGTTATTAAACAATGCAAGGGCAATTTGCCAGGATTAACGAATACAGGGACAAATTTTTAAACAATGCCTAATTGCAGGGACGAAACACATATTAAAGCCTTTTGTAATTTATAGGAAAGTCTCTCCATTTTGAATCTTTTGTGGCGGGAATCAGGGATACACGCATAAGCAAAAGGGTTTACGTTATTGCTTATACATGATATAATTTTTTGTATCTCTCTATAAAGGTAGGTAGGCACAAGAACCTCAAATAATTTTCTTATCATTTATTTTCGTTTTTGGTTATATAGGATTTCAAAGGTTGTGTGAAATTCTGTTATTGATTGTAACCCATTTTTTCTGCAAATAATTGGAAGAACATTGAGGTGTGTATTACTTTACGGAAATACTTATTATAGAAAAACTTTGCATTTCGAAGGTTTCCTGAAAGACGTGGCAAAATAATCTATATCCATATTTCCTCGAAGATATATATGATACTTTTTTTCTCATATGACACGTGACATCTTGAGCTAAACATTAATTAATTATGGATTTGGTGTTCCTCTCATAATGGATCTATGTGTCCTTAACAACGACGAGACATAGATTCATTTTTATGTTTGGTTTTGTAATAATAATAGTTTTGTTAAAGAAAATAATGATATCAATAGTCGTAAAAATATCTACCACGGTATTGTTTTTGTAACAAACATATATATGTTGATTACTACAAAATAACATATATATGTTGATAGTAGCCGCAATTATGTTGATAGTAGCTGCTATTAAAATTCATGGTATTGACACAATCACAAATATCAATTAATTATACTCGAATTTTCACTTCAAACATATCCACCTAATATGATGAAGTAGCTTGAACTCGAAGAGATTGAATCATCTTTAAGGTTATTCCGAATTGCTCGTTCATATTCATGTCTTCTGGCTCTAGCCCATCAGCAAGTCTCCATTCAAATTTGCGTAGAAGGGATGCTACAATCAAATGCATAGTCCTATGAGCTAATGGCAACCCTGGACAAATTCTTTTGCCTGCTCCAAAAGGTATAAGCTCAAAATTGCTACCCATATACTTAATGTCACACTCCAAAAATCTTTCAGGCATAAACATATCTGGATTTTTCCAAATGGTTGGATCTCTACCCATGGCCCACACATTGACTAATATTTGTGCATGTTTTGGCACAATTAAGCCTAATATGCTCACAGTTTCATCACATTTATGGGGCAGCAATAATGGAGCTGGTGGGTGCAACCGAAGGGTTTCCTTCACAACTGCTTGTAAGTAAGGTAACTTGGAAATATTTGATTCTTCAACTGTTTCATCTTTTCTAATTGCTTGACATAACTCTTTTCTTACTTTTGTTAATTTGTCTGGGTTACGTAATAGCTCCGCCATAATCCATTGAATCGTGCTTGATGTTGTGTCAATACCAGCAACGAACAAATCCTAACAAAAACATCATTTCCAAGTTCAATTAAATTTAACCTATGGTAACAAAAGAGGAATTCAAGAAATTTAAACCATGCAATGACAAAGCAACACTAACCAGAAAAAGATGCACCATCTCATTGCGGCTCAATTCAGAAGTGCTTTCTCCAATAATATTGTTGCTATTAAGAAGTGAATCTAACACATCATTGCACACCTCAAAATCCGCATTGGAAGCTCTTGAACAAATTCTTTCTTCAATAATTCCATTAAAAATATCACACAACTTTTTTATACAATTGGTCATCTTTGCATGCACACCTTGTGGATCAAAAGGACGAAGAATTGGAAAGAAATCTGAAACATTAGGCTTACCAGCTGCTTCCATGTAACTCCAAATAATGTTCTCAAACTCTTGAGACTTTTCATCAGGTGTGGAATGAGCCAAATCAATAGAGAACAAAGTGTTTGAAATTGAATTAAGAACGGTGTTAAAAACAGCCTCACCAATATCAAAAACCTCACCTTTGTTGCTTTTTTCATTCACATAATCCAATAATTCTTGCAACTTTTGTTGGCGAAGGATATTTGTTGAGTGAAGCATTTTTGTAGAAAATACTTTTGTAGAACAACTTTTCCTTAGTTTCTTCCACAAAGCTAATGTTGGAAGCCACCCAATTGAGAATTTGTCATGATCAACTGCACTAAGTGCATGTGGAACAGTTCTATTTGAGAAGATTTGGGAATTTTCATGCAAGGCTTGTTTGGCTACTTGTGGGGATGAGATTACAATGGTTGTTATTGTTCCTAGTTTTAGTGTCATGATTGGTCCATAGATTTTTGAGAGTTTTGAGAGTGCCCTGTGTGGATTTTTGCCCAGTTCTAAGATGTTTCCTATGATGGGAAGTGGATATGGCCCTGGTGGAAGCTTAGTAGAATTTTGGGTTTGGTTTAATTTTCTAAAAATGAAGATGAGAATGATTGCACACAAAGAGGTAATCACTAGTAGAAGTGTTTGATAGTCCATGGCTTATTGTTTTTGGCTTTTCTTTTACATATACATATATTTATAAGAAAAGAAGAGCACTGATAAGGTGTGATATGGGGATAGATACGGTTCCAGTGGTTATAGTGCTAAGGAGATTGGAAGGAGTGTGGGTTGTATGATTGAAATAAACAATGGAATAATGATCTACAACTACTGAAACACAGTTCCATTAGATACTAGACGAGAGATGATCAGAACAAGTGTTTATAGATAAGGGCAATGGTCTTTTTATAAGCCAGTTTTATGAGTTGTGTTAAACTCAAAACACAAATTTTAATATAATATTAAAATCTTCTTCAAGTTCAAGATCCACATGTTAGGTCACCTACCATTTGTATTTAAGTACCAAAGCAATAGTCTTGCGTGTGAGGTCGACAAAGAAGATAGAAGAAGAGTCACATATATCAACTTAAATATGTGTTTTTGTTATTTTGCCATAGGAATGAGAGGTTGGTGAAGCGTCAACACATTGTCCTTTAACCATAAATTTCATATGAGAAGCAAGTAGAAGTCTTTGGATTTTAACCATCTTGTCTTTTTGTAGGTATGTTATGTCTTGCGGTGAGAAAGATGTAATAAAGATGAGATATGAAGATATTTAATTGGTCAATTAGAAATATTAAAATTGATTTGACCGTAAGGTTTTGTTTCATCTCTTGATTTTGATCTTCGGAAATTTGCAAGTCATATTTCATGGCGAAAACTCTACTTTGTTTTTGTCTAAGCTTTTTACTTTAAGAAATCGGAGAGTCTATTTTGTCTAAACTCTTGGTGCTGCTTGTAATAAGTAGATTTTTCCATTTTTTTTATATTGCCTTAGCTGTTTTTTCTTGCATTCTATTTTTCTTAACACTCTAATTGCAATCAATTGCACAACAGTACCATAGAAATGATATTCTATTTACAAATAATTGACAAGTCCCATAAAAAGAAACGAACACATGATAATAAATTCCCTTGTAATTCAATTTCTAAAGTCTATAGTAAATTAATTTAAAATAATATGTGCTACAATATATACCATTACATATTCAAATTAGACTCTCCTTCTCCCACTTTCTCTAATTTGTATCTATCTCACTTTTGATCTTTTTTTTTTCTTCTCTCTGTTGACCTTCTCGCTAAAATTTAGAGAGGTAGATACAACTTGAAAGAAGAATAATGAGAGAATAAGAGAAAGAAGAGATCTAACTCCGCTTGGGTTGCAATTATATGGATTCTAGCTCTTTGTTCTATTCAATTATTATTTGTCATAGAAAGATATTTATTACCTAAATAAGTAGATGGCTATAACACCATCAATTTTTTTTTTAGTATCATAACACCATCAATTATTGCAAATTCTCCTTCTTCTTCTCTTTTGTGAGCCGTCACCAAAACTCTAGTTTATTCTCCTTCATCCATCAAAGAGGGGTGATTTATGGTCAATTTTTGACCAAATCATCCCTCTAACTCGTTTTTCTATTTGTCTTTTATTGAAATTAGTGATTTTCACATCTATTTTGTTTTTTCTTTCGTGATTTCGTCGTCTCAGTGCGACGTTGTTTTGTTCGTCGTCTTTGTGCAACGTTGTTTGTTTTTCTTATTTCGTTCAGGTATTGTTTGACTCAGATTGTCAAATCAGCTTCGATCTAGTGACTTTGGAGTCGTCAACGTTGTAGATCCGGAGACATGGGTATTCCAGAGACTTAAATATAGTCATATGTGTATGCTTTAGTACTTTGCCGTTTTATGCTATTAACATGAATGTTGAGTTTGTTCACAAATTCATTCTTTTTGTTTTTAGCGAATTTTCATTATATCGATGTACTCTATCAATTTGAATGAATGAATATCGTTTATTTTTATAAAAAAAATTATTTATAATTATTAGAAATACAATTTTAAAGGTCTTAATAAGCAGCGACATTGCAACCACAACAATATATGCAATGATAAAGCATATGTTTGCATTTTACCACAACATAAAGGTTTGAAACATAATTGAAACCGTCAATTACTTCAATTTAGAAGGCTAAAATGCTCTTTTGGTCCCTTAACAACATTTACAGTATCGCTTTGGTCCCATAAGTAATAAAAACTCCGTTTAGGTCCTTTAACTTGATTTAAAGTATCAGTTTGGTCCTTTCTGTTATTTTAATTCAAAAAAACATCAAATTTAGGGACCAAACTAATACTAATTAAATAAGTTAAAGGACCAAACTAATACTAATTAAATAAGTTAAGGGACCACAATTTAACGTTTTTTTGAATTAAAATAACAGAAAGGATCAAACTGATACTTTAAATCAAGTTAAAGGACCTAAACGGAGTTTTTATTACTTATGGGACCAAAACGATACTATAAATGTTGTTGAGAGACCAAAAGAGCATTTTAGCCAATTTAGAACTATCACAAGCTATGTTTGGTATCATACAGTAGGTATGTCATATAACAATGATGCACCATGATTTTTCAAAAACTACACTTTACAGCTTTAGTAAAATCACAATAGATCACCGTGATTCTAACATGCCCACCATGATAAAAACACTCACATTTATCCTTCAAACTATCTACCTATGTTGATGAAATAGCTTGAACTCGAAGAGATTGGACCCTCTTTAATGTTACCCCAAATTGCTCATCCATACTCATGTCTTCTGGGTTTAATCCATCAGCAAGTGTCCAATCAAAATTGCGTAGAAGGGATGCAACAATTAAATGCACATTCCTATGAGCTAATGGCAATCCTGGACAAATTCTTTTGCCAGCACCAAAAGGTATAAGCTCAAAATTGTTACCCTTATAATTAATATCACACTCCAAAAATCTTTCAGGCTCAAACTTGTTTGGATTTTCCCAAATAGCTGGATCTCTTCCCATGGCCCACACATTGACTAATACTTGTGCATTTTTTGGCACATTGAAGCCTAATATGTTCACAGTTTCATCACATTTATGGGGTAGCAATAATGGAGCTGCCGGGTGCAACCTAAAGGTTTCCTTCACCACCGCTTGTAAAAAAGGTAACATGGAAATATGTGATTCTTCAATTGTTTCATATTTACCAATTGCTTTGAATAACTCTTTTCTTGCTTTTGTTAATTTTTCAGGGTTACGTAATAGCTCCGCCATGATCCATTCAATGGTGCTTGATGTAGTTTCGGTACCAGCCGTAAATAAATCCTAATATAGAACATTATTTTCCATATTCAATTAAATATAATTTATGGAATTATTATTAGCAAAACCTTGAAAGAAAATAAGAAATTAATAAACAAATTTTGTTGACGTAAATGCATACTGATAGATTCACTTGCTGACTTTTGTGAATAAGTTAAAATTGAAATTTGTATCAAAATAAACTAATATCTAATGTGGTCCAAACCAAAAGTATCCGGATATCAAATACTCCCTCCGGTCACTATTATAAACTAAAAACTATTTTTTAGGTTCATTAAATACATGATGTATGTATAATAGTGACCAGAAGGAGTAAGTTATAATTATTTTGTAGAAAAATAAAATGATTTGTATTAGAAAAAACCAAAATTGACTTTAACTCAACATCAAACTAAGGCATTAAAAAAACTCAACATCAAACTAAGGTTTATCGGTAGAAAAGTATCGGGTCCACTAGAGAGCAAAATATCCTAATTACAATATTATTTTTTGAAAAATCGCTTTACATTGAGCAACTAACGTGATAGATATATAACGAGAGAGACCTTTACATTGGGGTGGAAATCAGCTAATTCGGGCCAGATTTTGTAAGGTTTAAATTTGACCTACTTCAAAATTTATAGGTTTGAGTTTGACCTATCATCTATCATATGTTCATTTTCAAGGTCTGACCTGACATTTTTAAAAGCATGATGAAGTCTTAAAGTCTATTTAAAAGTCTACAGTACATTAAGAAGGTCTAACAACACCTATAAATCTATCACTAAATAGGCAAAAACTTATGAAGACGTAAAACACAAAAATAAGTCTGCTACTAAAACTAAATCAAACGATGGTCTAATCACACCAATATACATGCTACTAAATAACCAAATCATATGAAGGCTTGAGTTTATGAAGAAAAAAACTTCAACAATATCAATAATGTAAGATATAATATATATAATGTTTAATAGGTCGGCCTGATGGGTTTAACAAACTTTATTGTAAGCCTTAGCTTAACCTATTTAAGTAAATAGACTTTATAAAAAGCTTGAGCACCTGACCTTTTTATTAAACGAGCTGGATCGAGTTAAACTTTAAATAGGCTAAGTCGTAGGCCCATGTCGAGCTAGTCAAGATCCTCTTCATTTATTACTCTACATTTCTTCCATTTAAAAAGATAAAGACAAAAATTTAAGAATAATTAATAGTAGTAAGAGCCATTTAGTAGTAGAATCCACTATATACTTTTTTATATCTATCTCTCACTAAATGACATTATTTATTTACTTTTTATAAATAGAGAAGATCTTAACTCATGTCGTGCAATATAACCTGTTACTACCCCTACTTAGACATATAAACTTTTAGCGTGGTCAATTATAAGAAGTCACATATTACATCTTTTACAAGACATATATTACATCTTTATCTCTTGCGGCGGTACTTATCCAAATACTCATATTTGTATTTTATCTTGTTATCTTATTAATGCTTTGGCATTTGTCACGGGATAAATACCAATATTTATTACTTTTATAGTATTAGGGCTTGTCCTTTAAAATTTATGTTTCAAACTGAGCAAATTGTGCGTGCAATTCGTGTACCAAAACTGTTGTGCCATATAGCACCTCTGCTTTTATTTTAAGTTTTAACATTTCAATTAGTTAGAAAAGTCCCCTGACCAAAAATAATAATAATATAAAAGTCCAAATGTATGTAGCTTAGTAGTATGAATGAATTGAGACATTGAAGAAATATTAAAATTTAAGAAGGTTCAAAATTCAATTATTGAAAAACAAATACTAACCTGAAATAAATGTACCATTTCATTGCGGCTCAATTCACAAGTGGATTCTTCAATATTGTAGTTAAGAAGTGAATCTAACACATCATTACACACCTTAGAATCAGAAGAAATGGAATCTCTTGAACAAATTCTTTCTTCAATTATTCCATCAAAAATCTCACACAACTTTTTCATATGATTGGTTATCCTTGCATGCACACCTTGTGGATCTAAAGGACGAAGAATTGGAAAGAAATCTGAAACATTAGGCCTACCAGCTTCTTCCATAATACCCCAAACAACGTTCTTAAATTCTTGAGACTTTTTATCGGGTGTGGAATGAGCCAAATCCATAGAACACAAAGTGTTTGAAATTGAATTAAGGATAGTTGTAAAAACAGCCTCACCAATATCAAAAACCTCACCTTTGTTACTTTTTTCTTTCACATAATCTAACAATTCTTGCAACTTTTGTTGGCGAAGGATTTTTGTTGAGTCAAGCATTTTTGTAGAAAATACCTTTGTAGCACAAAATTTCCTTAGTTTCTTCCACGAAGCTAATGTTGGAAGCATCCCAACTGAAAATTTGTCATGATCAAGTGCACAAAGTGCATGTGGGACAGTTCTATTTGAGAAGATTTGAGAATTTTCATGTAAAACTTGTTTGGCTAGTTGTGGTGATGAAATTACTATGGTCGTTATTGTTCCTAGTTTTAGTGTCATGATTGGTCCATAGATGTTTGAGAGATTTGTGAGTGTCTTGTGTGGGTTTTTGCCAAGTTGTAGGATGTTTCCTATGATGGGAAGTGGCTTTGGCCCTGGTGGAAGTTTTGTCAAATTTTGAGTTTGTTTTGATTTTCTAAGAATGAATATAAGAATGCTTGCACACAAAGAGGTAATCACTAGTAGAAGTGTTTTGTAGTCCATAGCTTATTGTTTTTGCCTTTTCTTTTACACACATATATAGAAAGTGGGGCACCGATAGGGCACAATGGGGATAGATTCGGTTCCATCCGTGAGAAGTACGTAACAACCGGACCAATGAGCTATTTCCACATGACTAAATCTCACATGAATAAAACAATAGGTAAGTAGTAGTATTAAATTAATATACTTACAAGGTTTTCTTTGCGAGTTGGGTTTTGGAGAGGAGGAAGAGGAAGAAAAGTGTTTGCGAGTTTTAAAAAAAAAAAACAAGGGAAAAGTTTTGGTGGGTTTTGAAGGGCTTCATTTGTCCAATTTTAAAACTCCCCCAAATTTGAGGGTTTTGGGGGGTTAAACATATTAATTGACAATTTTACCCTCATAATTATTCAAAATTGGAATTATTATGATCTCTCTTTCAAAAACAACTTTTTCAAAACAACTTATTTATACAAAACAGCTTAATATGATCTTTTTTTCAAAAGCAACTTATTCAAAATAACTTATTTATCAAAAATAGTTTATTACGACCTCTTTTCAAAAAACAACTAATTCAAAACAACTTATTTATACAAAACAACATATTACGATCTCTTTTTCGAAAACAACTTATGCAAAACAACTTATTTATGCAAAACAGCTTGTTACTTCTCTTTTTCAAAAACAGCTTATTCAAAATAGCTTATTTATGCAAAACAACTTATTACGATCTCTTTTCAAAAAACAGCTTATTCAAAAAAGCTTATTTATACAAGAAAAACTTATTAGACCACTTTTTGAAAAATAGCTTATTCAAAACAACTTATTTATACAAAACAACTTATTACGATCTCTTTTACAAAAACAGCTTATTCAAAACAACTTATTTATGAAAAGTAGCTTATTTATCTAAAACAGCTTATTACAATCTCTTTTTCAAAAACAACTTATTCAAAACAGCTTGTTACGATATCTTTTTCAAATACAACTTATTCAAAACAGCTTATTTATCCAGAACAGCTTATTACGATCTCTATTTCGAAAACAACTTATTTATGAAAAACAGCTTGTTACAATCTCTTTTACAATAACAGCTTATTTATGCAAAACTGCTTGTTACGATCTCTTTTTTAAAAACAACTTATTCAAAACAACTTATTTATCCAAAACAGCTTATTACGACCTCTTTTTAGAAAACAGATTATTCAAAACAGCTTATTACGATCTCTTTTTCAAAAACAACTTATTTATGCAAAATAGCTTGTTAAGACCTCTTTTTCAAAAACAACTTATTCAAAACAACTTATTTATACAAAACAACTTATTACAATCTGTTTTTCAAAAACATATTATTCAAAACAGCTTGTTACGATCTCTATTTCAAAAACAACTTATTCAAAACAGCTTATTTATCCAAAAACAACTTATTTATGCAAAAATAAGTTGATTTTGTAAAAGAGATCGTAACAAGCTGTTTTACATAAATAAGCTGTTTCGAATTAGTTATTTTTGAAAAAAGATATCGTAAAAAGTTGTTTTGGATAAATAAGCTATATTGCATAAATAAGATGTTTTGAATAAGCTGTTTTTGAAAAAGAGATCGTAATAAGCTGTTTTGTATAAATAAGTTGTTTTGAATAATCTGTTTTTTGAAAAGAGGTCGTAATAAGTTGTTTTGTATAAATATGCTTTTTTGAATAAGCTGTTTTTTTTAAAAGAGGTCGTAATAAGTTATTTTGCATAAATAAATTGTTTTTGAAAAAGATGTCGTAATAAGTTGTTTTGCTTAAATAAGTTGTTTTGAATAAGTTGTTTTTGAAAAAGAGAACGTAATAAGTTGTTTTGTATTAATAAACTGTTTTTGAAAAAGAGGTCGCAATAAGCTGTTTTGCATAAATAAACTATTTTGGATAAATAAGTTGTTTTTTAAAAAGAGATCGTAACAAGCAGTTTTGCATAAATAAGCGGTTTTGAATAAGTTGTTTTTGAAAAAGAGATCGTAATAAGTTGTTTTGTATAAATAAGCTTTTTTGGATAAATTGTTTTTTTGAAAAGAGGTCGTAATAAGTTGTTTTGTATAAATAAGTTGTTTTTAATTAGCTATTTTTTATAGAGATCGTAATAAGTCTTTATTTATAAATAAGTTGTTTTGAATAAGCTTTTTTAAAAAATAGATCGTAATAATTTGTTTTTCATGAGATAAGCTGTTTTGAATAAGTTGTTTTTTAAAAAGAGACCGTAATAAGATATTTTGTATAAATAAGCTGTTTTGAATTAGTTGTTTTTTAAAAAAGAGATCGTTATAAGTTTTTATTTTATTTATAAATAAGCTGTTTTTTAAAAATAGATCAAAATAATTTGTTTTTTATGAGATAAATTATTTTGAATCAATTTTAAGATAAATTACAAAGTATAACACAATGTATTATTTTAAGAGAAAAAAAAGGTAAAATAATAAAATTATAACATAACCCTTCATCTCATTTTCTTGTTGGTTTCTTTTACTCCTAAACAAGGGGAATGTTTTCCCTCCTTTCTCCCTTCCCTCCCTTTCCTTCCATTCCCCTCCTTAACATTTCTTTTTCATCCCCTCAAAACTCGCAAACAAAGCCTAAATATATAAAAAAAATATATTCATTGACTAAATCTCATATGAATACAAAATAGGTACGTAGTAGTATTAAATATACTTACACCTCAGTCATTAAATATAAAAAATAAAATAAAAATTCATTGACTAAATTTCACATGAATACAAAATAGGTACGTAGTAGTATTAAATATGCCAACAAGTATAGATTATCATTTTTGTGGCACTGTTTTGCAATTGATTGGAATTAGAATGTTAATAAAACCAAGGGTGTTTTATTAGTAGCTCAATTCAATTCAGTTATTTTCATTTATACAATAGGTCCCTAAAAATAGCATAAATAATCCTACGATATACCATTTTGTAGCTCAACACTTGTTGAATCTTAGTAACCACTTTTATTATTGCATTCAGCAGATTCACTTGTAAGGTTTTCTTTCTTTTTTTTCAAATACCTCCATGGGTCTTTTAAATTTCACGTTTGTTTCTGATAGGTCCTTTAAGTTTCTAAGGTTTTAGATATGTTCTTTAAGTTTCAAGTTTGTTTCGGATAGGTCCTTTAAGTTTTTAAGGTTTCAGATAGGTCATTTAAATTTTGAGTTTGTTTCGGATAGATAGCATAAATGAGGTTGACAGAAAGGACCTATCCGAAATAAACTCGAAACTTAAATGACTTATCTGAAACCTTAGAAACTTAAAGGACTTATCCGAAACAAACTCGAAACTTAAAGGACATATTTGAAACCTTAAAAACTTAAAGGACCTATCTGAAACAAACATAAAACTTAAAGGACCTGGGAGGTATTTAGTTTTTTTTTTTTAAAGAAGATTCACTTGTAAGGTTTAGAAAGTTCACTTAGTTATACTTGTAGAATATTGGTCACTAGTTTATACGGTTCCCTTATTTATTTAGCTGTAGCAGCAGTAACTATTTGTTCAACATTATCTAACAGTATATCTAACTAATTTATTTTATATGGCTTGTGATAATGATTTTTATTCCATCTTTTTCATATGCAATTTCTTGTCATATTTAGATTAGTTTCAGCGTGGATCAATCACCTTTTGGTTTTTAGAAACTTTTCAATCAAAATACCAAAAAAAAATAAACAAGATTTTAGCCACGGTTAGAATCATGGCAACTAGACCCATAACATAACCGTGTGCTAAACAAAACTTTGCTCTAAATAAATATTCCAAATCATGTGGTAAACTTCAGAATGCAACAGAAATATTAGAGTTTATACGTCTTACTACTTTATTTGCATAAATCTATGTGTTTCTATCATTTTTAGCTTATATTTGAGATGTTTGTGAGTATTGTACTTAGGAGGTAGGATATCTTTCTGTAGGATGTTTTAAAAAGGCTTTGCATTAGGCTTGAGTTTTCTGGAGTTTGACCAGATGGTGGGTCATTAATCATTTCTTCTTTATTACAAAAATATGGTATGTGCTTGAATGTTTTATCATAAAGGAATATGGGGCTAGCAATTATCTTTGAAAGTTTTTGTAACATAATGCTACACACAAGTCATGGATATAACATCATCTCTTATTATGAAAAATATCCAAAAAAGGTCATGTTCGCTGTTTAAATAACCTTTAAGTAACCCTGCTATATTAACAAAAGCAAACAAATTGTTATGTCAAGCAATTGGGCAGGGATGAAGCTAGAAGATGGACCAACAGAGGTCACGGTCCCCTAAAACTTAAAAAAACAACTATATTAATTATATGCTGTACTTTTTTTCGGTCTCAATATTTATTTTTTTGTTAATATGCGACATTGTGTATTGACTTTTTTTACTCAATATATTGGCCTTAAACACCTAAGATTATAGGCTTAATTGCACTGAACTAAAATCCGTTAACATCGACAGTTTTTTTCTACAATTTATAGAAGAAAAATATAGACCGACGGGGTAAGAAATCTTCGAACATCCTGCGAAATCACCTGCGGATTTGGAGAAAATATCCATAAAAAAACCTTTTCCTGCGGATTTTGTCAAGGATTCATGTCCCCAGCTAATACCTTCATGGGTAATTGATTCATGAGGACTTAGAAGCCGCACATAACTTACCTACGGAAATATTTCTCAGGAAAAGTAATGAAATCCGCAGAAAAGTTTTGGACAGTTTTGAAAGGAATTTGCGCTTGGGACGTTTCCTACAATAATACCGCAGGTAATTCCGTAGCAAGTAGCGGCAGGAAAATCCGCAGGAAATGATATTTATCAAAAAGAATTTTACCCTTAATGAAGACAATCATGAATCGTATCCTGGTTTGGTTACCAGATCAATAATTAGCAATATAGCCCTTGTAAGAAAAAGTAAACGTTACCTGCGGATGTTCCTGCAGCAGCGTTATCTGCAGGAAATATTGTCTTCTTATATCATTAAAATTTTAGATATCTTTAATTTTGAATATACACTCTATAACTTCTTAAATATGTTGTATATATTGTGCATTTGAAATTTATGTTTTCTTTACTAAATTATACTTTCAACTTGGTCTACCTAAACTAAATTTGGGCTCCCTTGCAATTGGGAAGATGAAACAATCGAAGAATCTCGTATTTTCAAGATACCTTTCTTACAAGCAATTGTGAAGAAAACTATTCGGTTGCATACACTAGGTCCATTATTGGTACCCCGCAAATTTGGATGAACCTTGCTCCCTTGCTGATATATTCATGCCTTAAAGAGGATACAATATCTTAGAGTTCAAGCTACTTAACAATTAGGTTGATAGTTTGAAGTAAAAGTGTGAGTATAATTAACAATAGTCGTAACCATAGTTTTAAATAAATATTACAAGTAAAAAACAATGAGATTTCAATAGTTTCACGTATACATTAATAGTTTTTCATAAACAACCTCTAAATATTTCGATTCTATATTATTGTATGGCTCTATGTAACCAACATAATATGACCCCTGTCGGCATCTGTATTTTACTAGTTTTTATCATAGCGGCAGTAGAGAACTAGGTTTAGGTTCCTCTAAAAAAAATTGGTGTTACTGTAAGGATCAAGATCCTCTCCATTCTCAAATAAATTGAGAAAAAGTTGGGAAAGGATCCTATCAAGGAGAAGTTGCCATGAGAAAACCTGAACATTCGATAGTAGCCAACTCTTGCAAAGAAGGCGAAAAACACCTGATACGTCGAGAATCCCCCTTCCTCCACCCCTAGCCCCGGTTCTGAAATGACCGCATAGGCAGAACAAATTAAACTGAATAAACCCCATCCACACTATGCTTCCACACCCACGAGTCCTCACCCTTGGTCGAAGACACATCATCCAACAACTCCATCAAGTCTGAAACCAGGTCTTGTTCCCGCACAAAAAAGGTCTTCTCCAGTCCCAATTATCCACTCCCAAACCCCATTCCCCCAGGCTCCCATCATCCCAACAACAAAGTTCTTCTAGTTAGATATCTGGAACAACTGGGAATGATAGATCCTTGAGTAGAACCTGGCCAACCTAAGCGTCCCACCAAAAAGTAGTCGATATCCCATTTATGACCACTCACAAAGGCCCCCTTCGAAAACCAATCCGACGAGGAACTCGGGCTTGGGTATGAGAGATAACTAACCACGAACCACCGAACCTTAATTAACCGAACTATTATAGTGGTTTGTGAATCAAACCGTTAATTTAATAACAACTCTTGAACCACCAAACTATTTTCAACCAAACCGTTTTCAACCAAACCGAATAATTATAGTGAGTAATTGACACTTCTAATTTTAACGTTTGTAAACATGAATTACAACAGATGAGCTATTCAGTTGCATGTGTGGAGCTACAAGAATACTCAAAAATAGCTAAGGTGATAATACAATGTTTAGGCTAGAATGAATATGTCCCTCAAACCTCCTAAGTGTCCCCCTTTTATAACCCTCAATGTATTGACTTAGTGGCCTTTCTCTGATCCTTCAAAGCCATTTAAGTTGTGATCCAGAGCCTCATATTGGTTGTCTAGTTTGAGTATGGTGGCACGTGGACTAGGGTGCAACTCGTCGGTGCAGGGCACGTGGAGTTGAGACATGCTTTTAGAGACGTTGATCATCCATACAAGATACGTGGAATTAGTGCACTCATAACTTAAACCAGGCCAGTATTAAGTGAATACGAGCTGAGCTGGTAGACATGACTTGAAAGATCAACCTATTGTTAAGCGACAACGTGCTGAGTGAGATCTTGCTAGTCAGTCAAGTAAAGTATTACAAGTCACATGGAAAATGGTTCGTCCATTCTAGTCCACAGTCCACTAAGCATTAAGCTGGTTAAGGCGTAGATGTTTGTTCTTTATTGAATCGACCTATACCAGTCCACAATTCACCAAGCGTCAAGCCTGTTAAGGCGCATACAGTTGTTCTTTGTGTGATCGACTTATGTCAGTCCACATTCCATCAAGTGTCAAGCCAGATAAGACGTAAACATTTGTTCTTTATTCGGTCGACCCATACCATCTTTTCACCACTTAATTCTTACCGTCTCAATTTGTCTTTGCAAGTTTTTTTTCTTGTTGTGGCACTTCATCAATGTCAAGCTACACACAACTCAAATTCACAGGTACTAGCTTATTTTCCTTCACGTATTTCAATTAAGCTCATTTATGCATAGTTGTCAAAATCACGACTTAAATCCTAAAATCATGGATTTTACAACTTTATTCACCTTCAACGACTCAAATCCTTAACATAATCCCAAAACTGACAAAATCCTAGTAGATCGCAGCAAAATTGCACACTATTGTGTAATCCATACAAAATCGCAGGATTTTGTCCATTCTTTTAGTCATTTATGTATAAATATTTTGTGGACTTTAAATTGAGTCATTTATGACTATATATAATTTGTAACATACATATAACATTATTTTTGTTTTGGTAGAATCCGTTGATTTGGATTGCGATTTTGCTATTTTATATCGATTATACAAAAATAATTGAGTAAATTTTTTTCGATTTTGATTAAGATTTTTGATTTTGCTCTTTTCTTTCAACCTGAATCAAAATACCGATTTTGACACCTTTATATACCTCCACTAATTTTTCTTTACTACTTGAGGATAATGACGCTAAGCATGTCATGATCTGGAAATTAAAGTTGTGACATGTAGTAATAATAATTATTAATGGGTGGGATTTGAAGTGTGATTGGCCTTTTGCTCCGATTGTTTCAAGATGAGTCTAGAAATCCTTTATTTCCCCTTTATTGCACTATCTTGTTATTGTGTCAGGCTGCACGCTTGATGTGCTTGAGTGTGAGCACAACAGCGAGGCTCTCACTTCTTTGTTGAGTAATATTCCAAGACTTTTGTTTTCGTCTCTTCATTACTTGAAATTATGATTTTGCTAATGTCTTTATACTCTTTGTTTTACTCATCGCAGGATCAGCTAGGATGACACCTCTAACCGTTGAAGAGCGTCATGCTGCTATGGCACAAAAAATTGTGGTGCATGCATGGAATCAAATCATTGTATCCCTGGGCAGGATGAACTCACTGGGTCTTCAACTCCCCACCCAACAGCTCCTTCCCCGAATATGAGCTCAAAAGAGCGTCATTCAGACACTGTTATGATTGTGGCCTCTGCCGATAGAGATGGCGAAGGACGTGCCAAGTTGGAAGCTCCCATTTATAGCTCTCTCAATTTTCCATCCGAAAATTTGCATTCCGAGCTAGTGGTTGTCAAATATAGGATGAAGGATCCTTTGATGTGGGATGTCAAATATCCCCTCGACAAGTGCTTGGGACAGTCTTCCTGTGCAGAAGACCAAAAAAAGACACAAAAACTCGGTATTATGCAATCTATTGATGCCATGAGATGTTACTCCCTTTGGACAAGTAATGCCCTTTCCAACTCCAACGAGAATCATTGTCGTGAGCTACATAAGTGTTTCCACCAGCTAGTACAATCATTAAAAGAGAAAGCCAAAAAGCTTGAGAACCGATGCAAGGAGTTGGAGGAGTTGATTATCCAAGTCAAGGACAAGTTGTGAAAAGGAGAGTCGGATTTGTAAGCCCCAACTCAAAATTCATGTAGCTCAGAAAAGGCCAAGTCTGAGTTACATTCTGCTTTGATCTATGCTCGAGATGAGCGCGGCCAATTGATGACAAGGATTAGTATGTTGGTGATTAACGGTGTTAGTGATTATGACGATGGCTTTAACAATGCTTTGCATGAGGTATGCGACAGGTTTTCATATATTTACCTTAATGGGATCAGTCCATACTAGGTGCGACATTGTGGGAGTCTAACGAAGGACTTTTTGATGGATTGTTTCACATCTTGTACTTGGATCTATGTTGGTTCGTTTCCTATAAGTCCACTTTGATCAGTGTGTCAACTATGTTGTTTGTACGAACTTTGATGTTATTTTCCTTAAGGTTGTTCCGATGATGCTACTATTTTACTGCACTTGTGTATTATTCTTCACTTTTATCTCGGCCACCCTTATTAAGACGTCAAGGAGAGTCTCTAATAGATCTCTCCCAGTAATGTAAATTTGTCTAAGGGTTGGGTGTACACCGATACTCGATCAGGTTTTCAACGTGTGGCTCTACTCAACCACCATTATTAAGACGTCAAGGAGAGTCTCTAACGGATCTTTTCCTATAACGTAAATTTTTCTAAAGGTCGGGTCTATACCAATATTCTCTTAGGTCTTGAAGGTGTAGCTCTACTTGGCCAACCTTATTAGGAAGTCAAGGAAAGTCTCTAACGGATCAATCCCTAATGTAACTTTGCCTAAGGGTGAGGTTTGTACCGATACTCGCTTAGGTCTTGAAGGCCTAGCTCTGCTCGGTAACCCTTAGTATGACGTCATGGAAAGTTTCTAACAGATCAATCCTTATTGAAGTTGAAGTAAATGTCACTAGAAGGGGGGGGGGGTTGAATAGTGACCCTTTAAAAATTTCTCTAGCTTTTAGAGAGGTTGAGTTCTCAAACAACTTTACTTGAGATAAGATGATTAGTAAAACAATAATAATCAAAGCAGAAGATAAAAGGTAGATTTTAAGAGAGATCACACAGAGAAGTTATCCTGGTTCCCTCCAATATGGGTTAGTCCAGTCCCCACAACTTTTGTGAGATTATCCACTAGTTCTTAGGAGTTTCTTCCTCCTTTTGCAAACTGCAATACAATATGTATTCTCTAAGCCTTACTAGGCTTACACTGATGCTCGAGCTCTTGAAGAGCTTGAGGTTGTACCACTATGTATTCTCTTAAGCCTCACCAGGCTTACACTATTACTCAAGATTACAGGCTTACACTATCACTCAAGATTTTACAGGCTTGAGGATATACAATCAAAATGAGATTTGATGTTTGGATCTAAATACAACTTTCAATCTTCTAAGAGAGTGAGAAATTGTAGTGTAATACTCTTAAGATAATGATCCGAAAATATAATTTAGTACAGTAAGAGTATTTGATATTGAGATTACTTGATGAATTTTTGCTTGATTATTGGCTTGTGATTGTTTGTAAATTCATGCTTTCTTTGTTGAGAGAAAGCTTCTATTTATAGCTAGCCTTCATCCTTCAATATCTTGCAGCTGTTCATTCTTGTAAAGACACCTTCCTGTTGATAGGAATTGCAAAATTGCCATTGTCCCATTCTTTTGTACGCAGAGCTTGAGCTTGTCAGCCTCGACCTCTACTTTTAATACTAAGAGCTTGAGCTTGTCTTGTTCCAGGAGCGTGTATGAACAGTGAAAAGTACATGAACAGTAAAAAGATCTTTTCTTTTTACTATTGTATCTTGCTTGTTCTCCAAGATGTATTTGATATAATGTCCTTGCTTTTCTTTGTCTCCAAGAAACCATTAATAAAACATGTTTGCTTACTTGGTCATCAAGTCTTGTTTCTTTATGACTTTTTGCTTGCTTTCTCATCAAGGTAACACTTTAGGGCTTTGTCATCATCCTTATCTTTTGTAAATGATTTAGCACATGATTGAAAGACAACTTTCCCTTGCATTTGCGCATGGCTTTCCTTTGTGATGCTTTATGGATTTAAATCATCAATTAACCTTTCTTGATTAATAATGAATTACCATCATATTCTCTTTGAAAGCTTGAGTTTAACCATCCAAGGATACATAGCTTTAACAATGTGTGAGAATTGGAATATCCTATCCTTAATAAAATCCACTCAAGAGCACACATTAAATAACCAAATAAAATTATAATCTTAATTTTAATACAAGAGTTTGTTTATCATTTAAAAACAATTTTAAAGGGATTTTTGCTTCAACACTTATAACGTTAATTTGCCTAAGGGTCGAGCATGTACCGATACTCACTTAGGTCTTGAAGACGTAGCTCTGCTCGGCTACCCTTATTAAGACGTCAATGAAAGTCTCTAACGGATCAATCCCTATAACGTAAATTTGCCTGAGGGTCAGGTCTATATCGATACTTGCTCGGGTCTTCAAAGTGTGGCTCTACTCAACCACCCTTATTAACACGTCATGGAGAGTCTCTAACAGATCTTTTCCAATAAAGTAAATTTTCCTAAAGGTCAGATCTATACTGACACTCGCCTGGGTCTTAAAGGTGTAGGTCCATTGGTTGTTTAGTTAACCGCCTCGCCATTATAAAATGGTGTAGACGTGCAGGTACGTGACTCTTGAGACAGCGTGAGTATCGAGGAGTAGCTTGAGGCATCCTCCTTTTTTGCTTTTTAGAGTCTAGATTAGGGCTCTGATTAAGACCTTTTGGGATTATTTCTGTTTTTATGCTGAGTAGAATTTTATGGGGATTTGTTATTTTATTTTGGTGTATCTGAGATTTGAATTATGTTGTTGACATGTTGATATGATTTTGGAGATGTTAATTATTGCGTTGCGTAACTTTGATGAAAAATATTATATGCAAGTTTTTGAAGTTTAATGTTGTGGCACCTTGAGCATAATATGAATTAATTGTTGTATTTATATTTAATTATTATTATGGGGTTCAAGGGTGTTACATGTGTAGTTGAAACAATGATACAACTTGTTTCTACATTATTTTGTTTTTTCTTTCTTCTTTTATTCATTTGAAACATTACATGGGAAAATGCTAATGCAAGTGCCGAACCTTGATCACCCGACTGTTTACTTGAAAGACATGCGAAAGAAGAGCTTAAACCTACTTTATCCTACAAGAAATAAATACTGTTGGAAAATAAATAACAAACAACTGGATTGTGACATTTTTGGCATTGGTGTATATATAGATGATGTATAATACATAACTTTCACTCTACCGGAACATTAAACACAAGAGAACATTATAAAAACTCGGCATGATACAAATCAACGCATGTATAAAAGGAATTTCACTGATTGATTTTTGAAGCATAGGTTTCATGGGGAATATAATATATCATAAATCATGAAGAGATGTATATATCTTGGTAAGACAGTAGAAGTATTTGCACAATTTGAGGGAATACTATTTCTAGCAACTAATTCCCTTACTGTTAAATTTTTCACTGCTTCTTAATGAAATTCTTTGACTAATTAAATTTGTCACATGCGTCGTTGTACGCATGTCTTGCAAAAATGACGAAAAACAAAATTCAGTTTTCAAAAGGGCAAAAAAGTATGGATCAGTTCATATGCAACGAAACTAGGGATGTCAGTGGGTATTCATCCATGGGTATGTGTAGTATGATATTTGTCCCCGTCCCGTTGGATAAATATGGTACATGTACCCGTCCCTATACTGTGAGGGTATCTCTATACGGGTAATCCACATGTATTTAGATACCCACGAATATTCGCGGGTATCCATGAATTTTTGAATTAATTTTTTTGTAGAAAGAAAAATACTTTTTTAAATACCTACAAACTTTAACTTTTAAACATCCATAAATAACACATTCCATTCAAATTTCATAATATATACCATAATCCAAACAAAATTCATGATTCTTACATAATCCATACAAATTCTTAAAGTAAAATATCCAATATCCAAATATATACATGGATATTTTGAGACACCAAACTCTTGTGTGTGTGTGTGTCTATATATATATATATATATATATATATATATATATATATATATATATATTAGTAATACTTAATTTATTAACGGATACAAATATACGCTGACACGGGTATCATCAAATCCGTGTATGTGTCCATAAAGTAACGGTAATTAAATACCCGTTTATTATACTTGCAGATGTTGTATAACTACATGTCTCGTGCCCATGACAGATTAACCAGACCATAACTTCGGTTGGTCCCAAACCACAAACAGTTTGGTTCAGCTTTTGTGAATTGTTATGATAGTTAGTTTAATTTGGTTTTCTTTAAAATCTGAACTATTCCCACCCTTAGCTTCACCAATCTGGACCATTAGAAAAGAAAACATTTTGGTCTAGATGCATTAGATTAGAAAAATTATAGCGTGATTTGGGAGATATTTTATAAGCTTAATTAATCTACTTTTCTCTTAACTAATAACTTTGTTCACAGAGACCCCAACTTCAACGGGGAGGGATGGTTAGTTTTTGTTTAAGTCAATAATATGGGTCCCACTTATGAGATTTAAACAATTATGGGATTCGAACAATTATTTATCTTTGTTTCATGAATTTTGATATTGTCTTCTGTGTACAAGTAAGTTGGTATTATCCTATGGATGGAAAAAATTGTTTTTCACTATATAATTTAATCAATAAATCTTATTTAATACAATGAAATTTATTGATTCAATAGTAAAAATAAAGTTGTATATAATGCAAAACTTATCTCATTTGTGCACCATAAAATAAATTTGTATTTGGTTATATTATGTAATTTGGTTGCTAGTTTTAAGTTTTTACTATTTTTGTTATTACATGCTTACCGTAAACATCAAATTAAGATTATTTATGACTAAAAATAAATGGTATTTGATTCAACCGTTCAAATTGATAGAGTACATCGATACAATACATATTCACTAAAAATAAAAAGGATGAATTTGTAAACAAACTCACAACATCCATGTGAAAATCATAAAATGTCAAAGTACATAAGCGTACAAGTATTACTATAATTAAGTGTCTAGAATACATATGCCTCCAAATATGTAACGTTGAAGACACCATACTCATTGATTGGATCTGCATTGGATCGAAACTAATTTGATAATCTGAACTGAACAAATATCGTAGATAGAGGGAAAAGCAAAACAATACCGCACAAAAACGGAAAAACAAACCAATGTCGCACTACAATGATAAAATCACGAAAGAAAAAGGTAAGTAGATGTAAAAATTACTTATTTAAATAAAAGAGAATGATAAAAATGATTTATAATTATCATTATTATTATTGTTATCATTTACTAACAGACATTTTACAATTATCTTATGTGATTTGAACTATTTCCTAAAAAATGGTCATTTGTGTTTTTCTATAACATTAAAATTATTTGTTTTAAGTTGTCTCTCGTTGACCACATTAAATAAAATCGGATATTTTGAAGAAAAAATATACTAAAAGCAACGTATCATTTTAATAAAAGTTTATTTTTTTATGCTTATTCAAAAGCTTATTTTTTTACAATTTTTTTTCAAAAAGAATGATATAATATATATGTTAAGTGAATCTGTAGTAATTAATGTTATTATTTATATAGAAATTTGAAATTAACTTTATACATTTTCATTAAATATTGTTGAACGGTAGAAAGAAAAAGAAAACAAAATTTGAATTACTTTATGAATTATAGCATTAAACTATATTTATTTTTTGTATATATATTAACTTCACAAGCCATACAAACATCACTGCATAGCTTCTTCCAATCTCTTCTCTTTGTAATATCTTTACTAGATTGGAGGATAATTGAGATAGAACGAGATATACAAAAGGTTGAGATTTGGAAGATGAAGATTGATAGTCTCAAAATGGAAGAACTGAAGATGAAGATTGATAGTGTCAACATTGAAGAACTCAGCTACGACGAACTTAAAAAATTCAAAGCATTCCTTTTGAAACTCCGAAAGATAGTGACAGATGAAAACTCAATCACAGGAGAAGAGATTGTTTCACACGGTAAAGGTTCTGCTATTAGTAATATATGTTATAGCTTTTATCTAGTACTAGTAGGATGTCAAGTGATTTAATTCTTGTTTATTGTTCTATTTTTTTATGAGTAAAAATCAAATTTGATCAAGATAGATTTACAATACTCAAATTTAAGCGGTATGAAATACATACCATTGATCAAGGAAAATATTTGAGTAGTAACATGATTTTGGACACAATTTGTACACACGCGTAAAAAGGCATACGATATAATTATTTGAGAAATAACAATTTTTTTTATCTTTCTAGCTTTTTTATTTCATTGTTGTAAATATGCCTAAAACTTTTGGTCACATGTTTGTTTGGAAGATGATTTATAAGTAATGTTTGTTGCTCTCTTAAATGATTATGCTTAATCTATTTTATCATTTTCTTTACATTGCATATTCTTATATCCCTTAGTTTTTTATACATTTGAGTATTTTAATCCTGTAGGCATGGAAGGAAAAGATGTCGTCAAAGAGGATACCCCAGCGAACAACTTTGTTCACAGAGGCCCAAATCTCAACGGTAGCGAGGAATGATACGATGTTTTTTTTTTGTCAATAATGTGGGTCCCACTGATGGGATTCAAACTATTATATACTTTGCTTATGTTGGTTTCTTGTATTTGGTTATGTTTAATGTGTACCAGTACATTGGTTTTGTACTAAGGACGGACAAGTTTATCTTCCATTATTTAATTTAATCATTAAATCTCATTTAATTCAACGGTGAGATTTAATGGTTCAATAGTAAAAATAAACTTGTGTGTAGTGCAAAACATATCTCATTTGTACATCATAAAATAAGTTTGTATTTGGTTATATATGTGATTTGGTTTTAAGTTTTAAATTTTTACTATTTTTGTTATTACATGCATGCTTACCATAAGTAAACATCAAATCAAGATTATGAGTGATAAAATACCTTCATCAAACGTATTCTTCACATCAAACAACGAAACCATTTTACGAGTACATGCAATATATTATATATGCATTACCATAAGAGCAAATAGTTCCATTAAATAACAATAGATAAACCACATTCCACTTATAGGCATAGTACATTTGAGACGTATAACTAATCTTTCAATCATGAATCTTATACTTACAAAACCTTGGGATCCTTCTCATTTTAATATGAATTTGGTTCATTCTTGCGTCATCTTTCGTTGAGGCTGTCAGGAGCCTCTCAATGTTATTGCCTTGTGAATTCGGCAATCACTTCCCACCCTTTCCGGTCTCAAGCGTCACAGTTTGGGTTGTCATTATATGTAGAAGTGGAGAAATATTTAAGAAGTTCTTGATGAGAATGTTTTTAGATTGCATCATTCTAGGTACTGGATTCGTAAATTAGCGAAGGAGTATGTGTAGGTTGTGTCGTGTGTTGATTATGGATAGGATTGCCTAAAGTATGACTTTCACTTTGTTGGGTTCTTCCACTCGTAGGATGGTCAAGATAAATATTGATTGTGAAAATAAAGGAAATTGTCTTGTTAGTTGTGGAGGACTGATATGGAGTGTTGACATTACTTGAGATGTGAATGCAATGAAATTTAGGCTTGTCAAAAAGATATTTCACTTGTTTCTATTTCAATGGAAAACTAAGTGAACCATGCATGTGTATTGTGAAGCAAACTTATATGCACAAGTTTGCTAATACTTCCATGCTAATGTTTGTCAAGATGTTTATAGAGTTTTAACTTCAAGTTTAATCGATATGTACTTTTCATTTTCTTGGAATTATACCCCTTTATTGAGTGATCTTTTTCCTTGTTATATTATTTATTGGTTATCTTAGTTCACGTAAAAAATCTACTCGCCACTCTCTATATTAGACATGAATAAG
Source organism: Medicago arabica (assembly GCA_946800305.1). NCBI lineage: Eukaryota > Viridiplantae > Streptophyta > Magnoliopsida > Fabales > Fabaceae > Medicago > Medicago arabica. The sequence continues at coordinate 38,843,795 of OX326969.1, forward strand.
TTTTAAATTATTTATTGTCCTTCTTTAAAATGAAAAATTTTAGTATGTAAATTGTAGGCCTAATTGAATTTTTGACCGTTCAGTATTGTGATTGTGTAAATTTGTTTTTCACTCTTAATTTAATCAATAAATCTTATTTAATCCAATGACATTTATTGATTCAATAGTAAAAATAAACTTGCATATAATGCAAAACTTATCTCACTTGTGCACCATAAAATAAATTTGTATTTGGTTATATTATGTAATTTGGTTTCTAATTTTAAGTATTTACTATTTTTGTTATTACATGCTTACCGTAAACATCAAATTAAGATTATGTATGACTAAAAATAAATAGAATTTGATTAAACCGTTCAAATTGATAGAGTACATCGATACAAGGAAATTATTTGAGTAGTAACATGATTTTGGACACAATTTGTACACTCGCGTAAAAATGCATATGTTATAATTATTTGAGAAATAAACAATCTTTTTTATCTTTCTAGCTTTTTATTTTATTTTTGTAAGAATGCCTAAAAAATTTGGTCACAAGTTTTTGAGAGATGATTTATAAATAATGTTAGTTGCTCTCTTAAATAATCATGTTTAATCTGTTATCTTAATTTCTTTACGTTGCATATTCTTATCTCCTAGTTTCTTATACATCTAAATATTTTAATCATGTAGGCATGGAAGGAAAAGATGTTGTTGCGATGGATACCCTAGCAAACAACTCTGTTCACGGAGACCCCAACCTCAACCACAGCGAGGAATGATATTTAGTTTTTTTTTTTAATAATGTGGGCCCCATTGACGGGATTCAAACTATTATATGTTTTTGCTTATGTTTGTTTCTTGTGTTTGGTTATGTTTAATGTGTGCCAGTATGCCGGTTTTGTAATAAGGACAAACAAGTTTATTTTTCACTATTTAATTTAAACAATAAATCTCATTTAATTCATTGGTGAAATTTATTGATTCAATAGTTAATATAACCTTGTGCTTAATGTAAAACCTATCTCATATGTGCATCATAAAATAAATTTTTATTTGGTTATATCATGTGATTTTGTTTTTCGTTTTGAATTTTTAGCATTTTTGTTATTACATGGATGATTACCATAATTAAACATCAAATCAAGATTATGTGTGATTAATACCCCCATCAAACACATTCTTCACATACACGCAATACATTATATATGCATTACCATAAAACCAAATAGTTTCATTAAATAACAATTTATAAGCCACATTCCACTAATAGACATAGTGCATTTGAGGTGTATAACTTAGTTAGTTAAGGTTTCTTGGATCATATGTCGAGGAATTGATGATAAAATTGTGTCATTTCTTTATGAACAAATTAATGATACAAATTTATTGAATGAAAATTTCATGAATAAAAATGAAAACTATGATATGGTTGAAACACAACCTATTGCAGTGTTAATTCATATTCAAATGAATACATATTCCATATATAATTTCACAAGTGTATAACTTCTAGAGAAAATGTAATTGAGTGTTTAGATATGGAGACATACTCCCAGGTTCGATTCTCTCTGGTACCAATTTAAGTGAGCTAATTTAACTTTTTCAAAAAAAAAAAAAAGATATGGAGACATCGGGATATTTATGATGAGTTAGAGATATCCAATCCGTGGTGTATGAACGGAAGAGAAAAGGTACGTCCGATAAATAAAGATGAGAGATTTAACGGGTAGTGTTAAGTTTAAAATTAGAGGGGTTGTTTTTATTATCTAATAAAACCTTAAGGGAGGTTAGTGCAATTTTCCCTTCTTCTTTTATTTAATCTTGGTTTAGCTAATAGAACAAAAAATACATTTTGGCTACAAATGTATCCATTGTTGAGTTTTCATATTTCAATGCAAATTAATAGTATTAATAAGGAGTATATTTAGAAAAAAAAAATGCAACAACAAAATTGTAAGATTATGATAATTTGGGACAAACAAATCATCTAAAATAAAAATGATCGTCAAATAAGCTTAATTACAATATTGATTTTCTTATTTTCACCTGTTCACGAAATTAGTTCTTCCATTTTAAAATCTCCTAGTTGTGGTCTCTCACTCAATTTCTTCACTAAAAATCGATGATGTGATGTGTTTCAAATGACGTGTAAAAATATAATTTGATGATGTAGAATAACTTAAATTAATTAATTATTAACATGTTATATTAAATTACAGAACAAATAATTTTTTTAGTTGAAACTAAAGCATCTAGGTTTGCTTTCGTGCAAAACTCAAATATATTGCGTATTTATTGATTACTTTCATGTTTTAGATGTCCAGTTATGAGCGTGAGGAGGTATGTTAAGGAGTTCTACAATGAGTAAGAGATGGTCTGACAATCGTGTTTAGGTAGAGACAATCCTTACATCGCAAGACGATTTTGTAGGATTGTGTTAGGTTCAACCACAATTTTTAAGATTTACAAACAATAGTACTAATAAATAAAAAGAGAGAGACAACTAATGTACACGGAATGTAATCAAATGTCTTGTGTGTCGGTGTTGGACACTAGATATATCTCTTTGTGTCAGTGTTGGACACTAGATATCTCTTTGTGTCGGTGTTTTAATGTTAGTAATGCATTTGATTTGATGTTAATATGATGTATTGATTTTCTTTTTATTTGATTTTCAGTGAGACGTATCGGTGTTTTGATCTGCCATTTTGTTTACCGGTTGGTTTTTTTAATTCAATTCTCTTATTAGCAGCGTTGTGTTATTTTAAGTTTTAATTTTTTAATGCTGCTGCAATTATAGTTGATGCTGATGCAATTGTAGTATGGAGTACAATTTAGACTTCAATGACTTCTACGGTTAACGTGGCAGCATGCATGCTGTGCGCAACCTCTGCCAATCGTCATGCATCTTAATCTGCTAGGCTGCTACCGGTATAGATTTGGATGAAATTTTATTTGAATTATAATCAATGAATTGACATTAATAGTTTATTTATTCATTTTAGATTTATTAAATGTGCAGTAAAATAATTTCATTTACTATAAAAGGTTCTGTGAACTCGATGAACATAAATAATTTATTTGATCACAACAATAATTTTATTCTTCAATAAGTACGTAGAATTAATGGGGCGTGGGTTTGAAAATCATTCTGGGGTGGGACACTGCAAAAAAAGGTAGCGGATTGAGATTTGAGAACATATCATGCAGTTTTATAAAACAATTTAAGTCAAATGCATAAAGTTTTTAATTAAATGTAAGAACATAAAATAAAATAGGTTCTCTCTAATGTTCTCTAATGTGCTCGAGTACGTAAATTAGAAAAGAACCGTTAATTCCTTATTAAGATAAGGATTTAAAATCATTGCTTCATAGGACATTAACCAAATCAAACAACAAATCAATGTTAAATGATAAAACTTCTCGAACGATTCTATTGATGCGCTGACACTCTTCAACGTCTCTCTTCAACCTCTATACAAAGGATTGAAGATTTCAAGAATTCACAAGACTCTACAAGATTTTCCAAGTGTCATTACTCTGTCATAATTACTACGCATCAAACACTTAGAATTTCTTATTACCTTTCTAAAGTCTAGAGTCTAAACTGTGTTGTATTTTGTGAACACCTCTGATTGTATATCAAGTGTTCAATCCAAACAATTCTCTTTGTAATATTTGTTTGTTAGAAGTCTTTTGCTTGTGTGCTTAAGCATAAGAAGTCTTTTGCTTGTCTGCTTGAGCATTTGTAATCTAATTGATTATAGTGAAAAATCTATGTGACAAGGGAAGTGAACTACTTCCGGATTGTTGAAGGAACTAGAATAAATTGCTCTATATATATATATATATATATATATATATCACTTTTATATCTGTTGCACTTAACTCTGAACATTGCTTCAGGTTCTGAACTTTATCAGAAGTTGAACACTGAACTTAGTTAAAAAGAAGAAAAAACTAACACAATTCAACCTCTTCTCTCCCTTTCTTGTGTTTTTGTCACCTTCACAAATCACGTAAATGGCATTGCTCTTCCTAACTCACATGGGTCACATTATGTTGGTTATGCACAGAGATATACTATAAATCAAAATATTTAAGAATTTTGTTCTAAAAAATAATTAAAGCATACGTGAAACTATTAATTAGAATATTATTTCTTTGTAATTTATTTAGAAACCATGACCGTGACAAAATGACAGATGCCAACTATACTCATATTTTCCCTTCAAATGTATCCACCTAAGTTGATGAAGTAGCTAGAACTCTAAGAGATTGTATCCTCTTTAAACTTAACCCAAATTGCTCATCCATACTCATGTCTTCTGGCTTTAATCCATCAGCAAGTGTCCATTCAAAGTTGTGCAGAAGGGATGCCACAATTAAATGCACAGTCCTATGAGCTAATGGTAATCCTGGACAAATTCTTTTGCCTGCTCCAAAAGGTATAAGCTCAAAATTATTACCCTTATAGTTAATGTCACACTCCAAAAATCTTTCAGGCGTGAACATATTTGAATTTTCCCAAATGGTTGAATCTCTTCCCATGGCCCACACATTAACTAATATTTGTGCATTTTTTGGCACATTGAAACCTAATATGTTCACATTTTCATCACATTTGTGGGGTGCCAATAATGGACCTGGTGGGTGCAACCGAAGGATTTCCTTCACAATTGCTTGTAAGAAAGGTAACTTGAAAATATGTGATTCGTCAATTGTTTCATCTTTGCCAATTTCTTCACATAACTCTTTTCTTGCTTTTATTAATTTTGTAGGGTTACTTAATAGCTCTGCCATAATCCATTCAATCGTGGTTGATGTTGTGTCAATCCCAGCAACAAACAAATCCTAAGAAAACATCATTTTCATATTAAAAATAAATTTTACCTATGGTATCAGCAAATTAAAAGAAGAGGAATATCAAAGATTAAACATGGAATGAAAATAGGTTGGATAGCTCAACTGATTTGAATTAAGGTTAAAGAGTTTGAGGTCTATGGTTCAAGTTCATACAAAATGAAAAAAATAATATAATAATTAACATAATAACATTTGTCATTAAAATAAATCGATAATGTCTCAATTCATTTTGATTTTACACGGGACTACAACTATACTAAATTATGATGGAAAATATTGCGAGGATTAAAATTCAAAGAATTTATTTGGATTAAATGATGTTTGCCCTCTTGTCATTTGACCGTGTTTTGGTTTGCTCCTGTAAAAAAAATATCATTTCTAATCTTGTAATATTTGAAGATTTTTTGGTTTTGAACTTTTATGATATCAAATTTCAAAATTTATAGTACTTTGTCCATGTTATTTGAGCAGATTTTAGTTTACCACATGTCATCATCTTTTTTGTACAATCAAAATTTACGAAGGTCCAAAACCAAAAAATCTACAAATTACAATGTTGAAATCTAAAGTTTTTTTAAGTGGAAATCAATCAAAACTCTCCCAAATTAATGACCGAGGGTAAACACTATTTTACCCAGTTTTATTCTAGGGATTACAATTTAAAATATATGAAATTTACTCGGATTAAAAATATTTTAACCCTTAATAGAATAAGTAGCTAACCTTTTGTGTTAGAAATGAAAATTGTCTTCTTTATTAACTCACTGGTTCTTTGAGAAACATATTTGTAGTCCGATAGTTGATTGAGAAATAAGTTAAATATAATTAAAGATTATCAGTAAAAATTCAAATTCAAATTTTCTCGAACGATATCAAATAATTTAAGTATCAAACAATATCGATAAAATATCTAAAGTGGTCCAAACCAAACATATTTAGATATCAAATCAGGGCTAAATCTATGTTGCACATTGCACCATGCACAAATTTGATTTCTACAATTAGATCAATAAGTTTAAGTTTTGTCGTATCTCGTATCTCACTTGATTCAATGATGAAATTTATTAACCAAGTTGTAAAAACAAATTTGTGCAAAATATGTTCAACTCACTCCATAATTTTCAAAACACAATTAATATGGAAAAAACATTACTAACCAGAAAAAGATGCACCATCTCATTTTGGCTCAATTCAGAAGTGGTTTCTTCAATATTGGTGTTATTAAGCAGTGAATCTAACACATCATTGCACACCTCAGTATTAGCTTTGGAACCTCTTGAACAAATTCTTTCTTCAATGATTCCACCAAAAATCTTACACAACTTATTCATATGATTGGTCATCCTTGCATGCACACCTTGTGGATCTAAAGGACGAAGAATTGGAAAGAAATCTGAAACATTAGGCTTACCAGCTTCTTCCATGATACCCCAAATAATACTCTTAAACTCTTGACTCTTTTCATCATGCGTGCAATGAGCCAAATCCTTAGAGAATAAAGTGTTGGAAATTGAATTAAGGACAGTTGTAAAAACAGCCTCTCCAATATCAAAAACTTCACCTTTGTTGCATTTTTCATTCACATAATCCAATAAAACTTGCAACTTTTGTTGGCGAATGTTTTTTGTTGAGTCAAGCATTTTTGGAGAAAATACTTTTGTAGCACAAATTTTCCTTCGTTTCTTCCACAAAGCTAATGGTGGAAGCACCCCAAGTGATAATTTGTGATGATCAAGTGCACAACTTGCATGTGAGATTGTTCTATTAGAGAAGATTTGAGAATTTTCATGTAAGACTTGTTTGGCTATTTGTGGGGATGAGACTACTATTGTTGTTATTGTTCCTAGTTTTAGTGTCATGATTGGTCCATAGATTTTAGAAAGTTTTGTGAGTGTCTTGTGTGGGTTTTTGCCAAGTTGTAAGATGTTTCCTATGATGGGGAGTGGCTTTGGCCCTGGTGGAAGTTTTGTAAAATTTTGAGTTTGTTTTGATTTCCTAAGAATGAATATAAGAATGCTTGCACACAAACAGGTGATCACTATTAGAAGTATTTGGTAGTCCATGGCTTATTGCTTTTCCTTTCCTTCACCAGTACACACATATAATAGAAGAAGGTTATAGTGTTGGAGAGTTTGGACTTTGGAGAGTATTGAGTGCAATAAGAGACCAATGATCTAGAATCATAAAGAGATCAGCACCCCACTCAAAATTTAAAAACATCGAGTAATAGAGTCACATTTATTATATAACAATATATTGAACTTATTCCCAATCTATATGGAACTATCATTTACACGTAAATATTAATTTATAGAATATATATGCTAGTTATGTCGGTACTTAAATAGATTTCTATATCTTATGATAAATTAATTTTATAAATAATTTTCTTAATATTTTTAATATCCTTATTATACAATTATTGTATATTTGCTGTCAACTATTTTTTATAAGTAAGTGGGGTACATATGATGAACCCTATGCAACGCCTGAATATATTAAAAAATTAGAGAATGTAAAGCATTGCCCTCAACGCATTAGTTAAACAACTAAAATAAGGGCACTGGTTAGCATATGGTGAACCTTATTATACAATTATATGTAACTTTTTATTAAAAGTAATGTAATTATTACTTAATCAAAAGTTAAACCTAGAACCCTTAATCATTACTCTAAGGGCACTTGTTAGAACCCTACAAAAGATAAAAAGGAGGTTATAAAATCCGGGCATATACTTGATCCAATCAAATCACAACAAAATGTAGTAAATATTATTAATTTTGTGCATTCTGTAAAAAAAAAAAACTTATAATCTGTCCCGAAAAGTGTGGTAAATATTTTAAAGCAAATTAAATTATTAATTTTGTCCGAAAATCGTTTGAAAATTCGACTTAAATCTATCTGAAAATCGTGGGAAAATTTAACTTAATTATTTCGTAGAAAGATAAAGTTAATTTCATCCGAAATGAATCCGAAATCTATTTCAATGTCCCACAAACTGAAATTTTAGAGTTTGTGTGAAATATTTTTAGAACGGAAATTGGGACAGAATTATGATTTGCGACGCGGCTTTTTCGAACAATGCCCTATTTGTCTGAATTCCGTCTGAAAACTTATTTCCATCCGAACTATGTGGAAATTGTCCGTAAATTCCGTCCCAAAACCGTCCAAAATTCAGTTCGAAAATGATATATATTTTTTAGTAGTGTCTCTTTTCCCCTAAACCTTTAAAACTTAACCCAACTCAACTCTCAAAATCAGAACTCTTTGAACTCTCACATTCCTAAACAACTCTTCTAACCTCTGCTCCAGAAAAGTTGACCATCAACTCAATTACGTGTTTCTTTTTACAAACAATTGAGAGAGGTGAGCACCATTCTTTTCTTGTAATTAATAATTAGTATGGAGTACAGTTTAGACTTCAGTGACTTCTACTGATAACGTGGCAACATACATGTTGTGCGCAACTTTTGCCCACTATCATGCATCTTGACTTGATCTGCTAGGTAGACTACCGGCTATAAATTTGGTTTGGATGAAATTTGGTTTGAATTATCATCAATGATTTTTTTTTTCAATCAAAAGTGGGCAATTGAAAAATTTACTCACCCAAATATACTAAAAGGATAGAGGATCAAACCAAAACTCTCTCAAAAGATGGGAAATCTATAACTTGACATAACAAGTTTGTTCCTATAGTAGGGTTTTTCAAAAAGTATAATCATCAATAATTAGACTTAGATCAGTCAAAGCATCTGCACAACTATTACCTTCCCTATAAATACATGAGAAATAAAAAAAATTCATATTCTTACAAAGATCCAAACAATTGATATAGTTTATTTATTCATTTTTTATTTATTTAAAATACTATAATAAATTTAGTTTATGAGAAAATGAATTATGTATAACTAGTTTTAAGCTGATATTCGATAAGAATGAAATATCTGATAGTTACTTTTACTATAAAAAAAAAATTTGAATAAAAACTTGCATTAAAAAGAGAGGAATTACAAACTCATGTCTTTTTGGATATGAGTAAAAATGGGCTTAGGGAAATTAGAAGTCCAAAACCTATCTAGCTCATTAACAACCCAACGAGCTATCTCATGAGCTACATGATTATTTATCATATTGGTCCATTTGATTTCCACCTTATCAAAACAAGAGCGTATAGTATTCCCCCAATATGAACGAGCAAAACACTTTGAGAAGATAGCTTTAACACATTCTTGCGAATCTGACTCCACTATAACCGATCTTAGACCTTGCTTTTTGATGAATTGTAACACTTCCAGAATGCCAATAGCTTCAGCGCTTTTAGCATCTTCACTACTCTGAACCACCTTAGTAGCCACCACAACCGTGCCCCCTTCCTCCCGTCGCAGGATCCACCCCAAACCCCAACACCCATCACCTAAACGGTGAGCATCCATGTTGGATTTGAGGAGACCCGTTGAAGGAGGACTCCAGCTGGTGTTGCAACGCTGCTTACTAAGATTGTATGATGGAGTATTCGGTGAAGAAGGTGAGTTCAAAGAACAGAATTCCTCGGCAGAGTTAAGAGCTTTGGAGATTGCTTCAATCATAGGTATTTGTTTGTTTTGGAATACGAGTAGGTTCCTAGAGTGCCAAAATTGATAAACAATTGTTGCAATGTTACATAAGCTGAGTAAATCCAGAGAGATCAGAGCATGAGATAACCAATCTATGAAACTTATTTTGACATTATCAATGTTGCATGTAAAGGGTGAAGCAAACCAAACTTGTTTCGCCCACGAACACCCCATGAAAGCATGGGAAATATCCTCCTTAGAGTTAGCGCATCTAGGGCAAAAAGGGTCACTGAGAGTACCTCGGTGAAAGAGAATTTGTTTAACTGGTAGGCCATTATGCATTATGCGCCAAATTAGGTTGATGTATTTGGGAGGAATTTTGAGCTTCCATAGAATATCCCATTTTTTGGTGGTCTCAATATGGGAGTTGTTGGTTTCAATGTTATGGGATTGGTTCCAGTTTAAGCTATTGTAGTATCCAGAGCGAACTGTGTAGTTACCATCTTTTGTACCAAACCAGACTAATTCATCTTTCTGGTCCTGAGACGTGAGAGGGAGTTGGAGAATTTGGTCAGATTCAAATGGGGGGAATAACTCACTGATGATGTCAACCTTCCAGGTGTTAGAATCCTAGTCAATGAGATCCTTAACCAAGGTATAGGAATTAGAATTAGGCTTGGGAGTCCAAATTTTAAAACCATTATGTGTAGGGAGCCAAGGATCCTCCCATGTGTTGATATTATTGCCATTCCCCACCAACCAGTAGCTTCCTTTAGTGATTAGTTGCCTGGCTTGTAATATACTCTTCCAGGTATAGCTCATATTTGAACTTTGCTTGGCCTTAAGAAAGGAACATTTAGGATGATATTTGGCTTTGAACATTCTGACTAGCAGGGAGTCTTCATTATTAATAAGTCTCCATCATTGCTTAGGCTTAGCCAATGGGGCTTCATTGAAATGGCTAAGATCTCTAAAACCAAGTCCTTCTTGTTTTTTACTTTTACAAAGTTTGCTCCATTTGATCCAATGTAGCTTTTTTCTGTCCATATTGCTTCCCCACCAGAAATTACAAATCATTTTTTCTATGTAGTTGCAGAAAAAAAAATTGGGAGGTGGAAGCAACTCATAATGTAAGTTGGGATGGCTTGAGAAACTACTTGAATTAGAGTACTTCTGCCAGCAAAGGACAAGTGTTTTTCTTTCCACCCCTTTAATTTTTTCCAGACCCTTTCTTGAATATAGTCAAAGATTTGTCTTTTTGATCTTCCAATGTTGGTGGGCATGCCTAGGTATTTAGAGAAATTTGTTACCACTTGCATGAGGAGGAAGCTCATAACCTCAGTTTTTGTTTGTTGATCCACCTGTTTGCTGAATAAGAGCTCTGATTTATCTAAGTTGACAAGCTGCCATGATGCATCCTGGTAAGTGGCTATGATAAGCTTTATAGTAGTAGCTTCTGATTTGTTAGCTCTGCAAAAAATTAGGTTGTCATCGGCAAAAAATAGGTGACTAATTTCAGGAGCTCCTGGGGCAATTTTGATTCCATGAATCTTATTGTCTAGTTGAGATTTTAAGATTAGTGCAGAAAATACATTAGCACAAAGAATAAAAAGATAGGGTGAAAGGGGATCTCCCTGTCTTAGTCCCCTTTGGGGTTTGAATCTAGAAGTTGGTCTCCCATTAATAAGGATACTATATGAGACAGTGGTAACACATTTCATAATAAGAGAAACAAGGTGACGGGGGAAACCCATGTTGAGCATATTGGCTTGTAGAAAGTTCCATTCCAACCGGTCATAAGCTTTGGTCATGTCAGTTTTAATGGCCACATAGCCATTCTTCCTTTTAGTGTGTTTAAAATAGTGAAATATGTCATAGGCTATGAGAGTGTTGTCAGTGATGAGTCTTCCAGGAATAAAGGCACTTTGGTTGTCATATATGATATTAAGGAGAATGGATTTGAGTCTATTAGCTATAGTTTTGGTGAAGATTTTGAGAGTGACATTGCAAAGGGTTATGGGTCTGAAGTCTGTGGGACATGTGGGGGAATTGGTTTTGGAAATAAGGCATATGTTAGTGTGGTTATAGCAACTAGGGTCACCCCATTATTGAGAATGCTAAGACACATGGTAGTGATGTCAGAACCAATAGTGGGCCAATATTGTTGGTAGAACTTTTCTGGGATCCCATCAGGGCCAGGGGCTGCAAGACTTTTCATGCTTTTTATAGTATTGAGGATATCTTCAGGTGTAAAATGTTCATTGAGAAAGGATTTCATGTCTTCAGTAAGCTGATTCTGGACACTTTTGACAGTTTGTTCCACATTGATGGGGTTTTGACTATTGAACAATTGTTTGAATTAATCCAGAAAGACATCTTCAACTTTATTAGAGTCGTAGTGAAAATGTCATGTAGAGTCTTGGATTCTGGCAATATTATTTTTCTTTCTACGTTGATTTGCCTTCATATGAAAGAATTTAGTATTTTTGTCCCCATTTTGCATCCATAGCACCCTAGATCTCTGCAGCCACCACGCTTCCTCTTGAGTCAATAGAGCATCAAACTATTTTTCTTTATCTTTGATATGCATCATAATACCCTGTTGATTACTGATAGTATTTAGTTCATGAAGATCAGCTTGGGTAGTACCAATTTGCTTGGATAAATTGCCAAAAGTATATTTTCCCTGCTGAGAAAGGTTATTTAAGGTCAAAGAGAGGCGTTGAGCTATAGGAATTTGAGCATTTGCCCAAGATTGTTGAACAATTTTGTTATGTTTCTCATTGATGAGCCATAATTGCTCAAATTTGTTAGTCTTGTAGCTTTTAGACCTGCGTTGATTATCATGAGAAAATTCTAAAAGTAACGGGTTATGGTCAGAACCAAAGTTAATAAGGTGAGATTAGAGTAAATAGGGAAGAGAGAAATCCACTCCTGCGTAGCCAGAAATCTATCTAATATGCATTTGATATGGGTATCCTCCTGATTATTGGCCCAGGTGAATATGTCACCCTGAAAACCTAAGTCATTTAAATTGCACACATTGATGGTGTCTCTGAATAGTTGGGTGATATTTAGATCCAATTGATTACCACCCAGCTTTTCCTTATTGTTCAGAATCATGTTAAAGTATCCAAAAATAAGCTGATTAGGATTCCAGTTAATAGAAGAAAGGTTAGAGATAGTCTCACAAGTAAGAAACTTGTTATGTTGCTGAAGGTAACCATAAATGCCAGTACATCTCCAACAATTATTGTCAATGGAAGAGGTAATAATGGAGTCAATATAGAAAAAGTCATGCATTTTTATTTCCACTTTAAAAATAGGATTCCACAATAAAATGAGGCCACCGGACTTTCCTCCACCAGCAGTGGAACAATCTACAATAAAGGACTCATATTGGTCACCTAAGCAAGACAAAAAGGAACAAGTATTATTAAGTTTTTTGGTTTCCATAAGAAACACAAAATCAGGATGGTAAAGAGAAATGAGCTTTTTAAAAGCTCTTACTGTCACGGGGTTATCAATCCCCTGACAGTTCCATGAAAGTAATCTCATGATTGTTGGTTGGCCTGCTGGGAAGGACCTGCCATGTCAATCTGAGTGTAGGAGGAGTCCTCCATTCTTTGTCTTTTAGTTGTAGAGATGCTGTTTCATTTTGTACTAGATTCCACCATAGTCATATCCATTGAAATTCCTTGTATAACCTTAGTTCCTGAATGAAGTTGTATGTTGGTGTGAAACCTGGTTTATTGTTGATTGGTAGGGGATTCCATATTAGTTGGTTGCTGTAGTTTCATAGCTGCAAGTTGTTGTATGAGGGAATCAGGTACAGGTGGGCTGAATTGTCCAAAACCCTTAGCTTGAGAGGGGTTGTTGTAATATTTTTTATCTTTTGCCTCCAAAACCCTTCTTCCATATTAAGTTGACCTTACCCAAGGTCCAAGAGGGGTTGTATTGCTAACTACCAGAGGGGGGGTTTGACATAGGTTTTCAGCATGCCCAATGAGGCCGCACTTGTAATCTATCTGGGGTAGTTTTTCATATCTAAAGTCAATCCAAGTTGTTCCATCAATAGGGTTACCCACATGAGTACCAATTTGTATGGGTTCATGAACATTGATAGCAACCTTGATTTTAATGATTCTATGCTTCCTAGGACACTCATAGAATTCAACAGCTTCCACATTACCCAGTAGGGCACCAAGGCTTTCCCCCATCATCTTAGTTTTACAGTGATTTAAAAGACCCCATAATTGGATCCAGATTGGTACATGATCAAAATCAAGGCTACATATGTCTGTTTCCCTATCCCAAGGTTTAATGACCAGCCAAGAATTTCTGAAAATCCATGGATTACTGAGAAGGATCCTGTCATGATCAAGCTTGCTTCCATAAAGAATTGAAGTAGTTTTCCTTCAATCTCTTGGATTTGTAATCCAACAAGATTTCCCCATATGTTGTTTAGGCCAGTTTGGATAGAATTGATATGTATTGGTTTGTCAGTTATGAATTTCCCTATAATACTTCTAGAGCATGCTTGAACTCCATCGTGAATTAGGTTTTCAAGGTACACAAAGAATCTTGTTTTGGGGTGTGGTGTGGTTTTGTGTGTTGTATTTTGAGATGTGGAACCTTCTTGATCAAAAGTTTCTTGACTGTTTGCAGGTAAATTCAATCTGACAGTAATAGAGCCAGAGATCAGGGGAGGGGCAAATTGATATTGGTGAGTATGGCTAGGTAAAGGTTCAATCACAAAGATGTGATTGCCAAGAAGTTTGGAATTGGGCATGATGACAGGTAAAGGTAGTTTGGTCAAAACCAAGGAGAAGATGAGAGAGGCTAGAGAAGAAGAAGATATCCTGATTAAATTGAGAATCAGGATGAAGAAGAAAGCAGGTGGGAGAAGAGAGATGAGAGGGTTTGGGTCAAAATAGAAAACACAGGCTCAACTGAGATTGGGAAGAAAAGGCTAGGTTAGGGTTAAGATTGAGAAGATTGATGAGAAGAAGATTAATCAGAAAACACAACAAGGGTTTAGGAACATCCACTAGGGGAGATAACAACAAAGAACATAAGATCAATCCATGATTGGACGAAGGGGATGGAGCGTGAATCTTGGATCGTAGTGAGGTAGAATCTTGGAGCGTTTCTTGGAGCCATTATAAAATCTTGTACTAAACGATCTCTAAAAATTGTCGTTTTTCGAGTTTGATTACTAAAAAAATGATTATTAAATAGACATCTTCCTAAAAAATATTATTAAATAGACATCTATAATAATATGGCGTCTTTTATTGGAGAAAGGTGATCCATATCTATTAATCATTTAATGTATCATCATTTAAAGTAAAAAATTCACTTTTTAGGCATTTTGAATAATCGATGCATCTGATCTATATTTATTGGTCAAATAGGTGCTAAAAGTAGTTAGATAGGTGCTAAAAGTAGTTGCATGTTACGATGTATTTCGAAAAGAAAAAATATCACAAGTACTACAAGTAATATGGGATTTGCTGCGACAAATTTTGTAGTTAATTCCTAGCTAATTTCTAGCAAACAAAGTTAGCTAGAGATATGCAACGTAATGCCTATTAAATTGACCTAGCATGGATTGACAAAATTGCTAGGGAAATAATTCTTAGCAAATCCTTAGTTGATAGAAATAAAATCCTAGCAAATGTTTAGTTATTCCATAGCAAATAAGTATTCAAAATGTATTTTCCGTACCAACATAACTACAACTTATCTTAGCATTTTCGCAGCAAATCCACAGTTAAACTTATCATAACAATTTCGCAGCAAATCCATATCTCTAATCAATTTCAAAGAAAATCCATAGATAGACCATCAACATTTTTTTTCTTCCTTTAGGTGATTTTTTAAAAAAAGTTCTTTGAATAAAATAATATATTTAAAATATTACCAATCAATTGATAATCAACTTTAATTGAACACACCACAAGAAATAATATACTAGTATAAATGACAAGATAACATGATTTATAGCTCAATCAAATTACAACCTTTTGTCTAAAGAGTAATAATATTTGAACAACAAAAAATTGACAACATTTAGAACAACTCTCGTTTTTCTTCTTCTTTTGGAATAACAGTAATATAAAGGCTTAAACGCATTATTCACCTCCTAAGTTTGCAAAAGTATCGATTTTGGCCCCTTTTAAAAAAAAGGTAAAAGTGACCCCATGTTTAGAGAAATATGTTCTTTTGACCACTTATCTTTACAAAAGTTGCGATTATGACCCCTTTTTTGGGACATGTGGCGTTTTCTCAGCAATTTTGTGACAAAAGGGGCCACAAATGCATTTTTTTGTTAGGGGCCAAAATTGCAACTTTTTAAAAGTTAAGGTGTCAAAAAAGTGTTTTTTTTTCTTGCAAGTATGATAAAAAAATACTTATATCTTCGGCTGTTGCGGATTTTGGCGGTCACTGTAGCCGCGAAACAAACCAATTAGGTTTTACATACGAATTTTGAACATAGGTATAGTCCCTAATCAGAACTATAAATGTTTTATACCTATGGATTTGGGACGTAGGACCTGATGATAAGTACACCTAGTTTTTACCTATGCCTATTTCCGTCACTTCAGTGACACCTAATATTTCGTTGGTATAGATTATTACCATGAATAACATTTACTTATTCACACATTTTACCACAATATTATTTTATGAAATTAATCAAATTATAATGTGCACAATTAAATTGATATATTTAGAAAGAAAAAAAAAAAAAACAATTCTACCCCATATATATTGAAGATTAACACCAAGTATTACAAACATAATAATTATCAAATAGCTAAATCATGTCAATCTAATGTACTTTATAACCATAACCAAAACAAGATAGAACCATATGAGGCATACAAAATCTTAAATATAACAATGTCAATAAGTACTTTTCCCTATTAAAAATATGTCAATAAAGAAAAGAATCGAAATAATGACCACTTAATAGCCTAGTTTCCAACTTCAAGTTGCCATATTAGCCTCATAATCTTCACCTACAAGAAATAAAAAGAAAAGATGAACAACACAATTCAATATTTAGAATATCACTCCTACAAAACAAAGAAAATATTAACAACTTTAGTGAAAATTGATTTGATACCATTTTTATTATCTTCATTATTTTCATTATAAAAAAATAGAAAATTGCAGATAAATATTTGTATTAATCAATGAAGCAACTTCTGTTTTTATACAAAGATTATTAAATTATGATATACCCTAATGGCAGCTTGTATTATCTCATTCACATCCTCTCCAAAATAATCAACTTTGAATCAAGGGTGTGACATTTGCTAACATGTCCTCTATAGTTCTAACTAGGGCTGACAATGAACCGAACCAACTTGAAAATAGTTCGAGACTCGATTCGATAATTAATTCATTGAACTTGATTCATGAACCAAATGAGCCGAACTTGAGCTCAAAATCAAGTTCGTTAAATAAACGAGTTGAACTTGAACCATGTTTGACTCGACTCGTTTGGTTCATGAACCAGCTCGATATATATATATATATATATCAATTGACACTCTCTTCTTTTGAGAGATTGTCAAAAGATATGGTATTGTACTGTATCAATGGTAAAGTTCAAGAACTAGTAAAATATAACATTGATAAACAAGGCAAGCCTACATATTTACATTTATAAGAAAAATGCAATCAAATTTCATATTACTTTTCCCCAATTGTTGATTAATATGCCAGATGCTTCCATTCATACTTGTTTTGGTTCCTCTCATACCATGTTCAAGATTTTATGTTTAGTTTTCTAATTGTTTTTAATTTTTAATCGAGATGCTATCTATATTTAAAGTGGAGGCTTGTTATACTTGGCTTATGAGAAGAAAAAAATCAAAAATATATGGCCATATCTAATAGCAAACAAGCTTGTAAATATCAAAGTAGCAATCCTTTGTTTTCATAAGTCCCACATCGGAAGTGGGTAAACAATAGAGGGCAAGCTTTGCCTATAAATAAATGATGCATATACTATAAATAAATGATGCATATACTACACTGTTCAAGGTGGTGGTAGGGACCCAATTTCTCTACGGTGTCCCTCTATCAATTTATTTGTTGAAATTGTTTTTTTTTTATAAGTATTGAGCCATAGTTTTGCTCAAAATGTTGAATTGATTATGTATCTCTAGTAATTTTTTTTTTTTTAAAATTTTGGACCTTAAAAATTAAGAGGTTTAAATTAATTGAACTTAACGAGTCGAACCGAGCTTTTTACGAACAGTAAACAAGCTGAGTTTGAGCTTAAAAAAAAGTTCGGTTCGAACTCGAGTCGAGTTTCGAGTTGAACCAATTCTTAACGAGTCGAGTCGAGCTCAGATGAGTTCGGTTCGACTCAACTCATTTCCAGTCCTAGTTCTAACTCTATCACACAAAGGTAAAAACGAACCCCCAAAACCCTTATGAAACCCCAAAACGAACAAAGGAACAAGCAAAATGGAAGATTTAGGAACCTCCCCTCAATCTTTGTGATTTGGGAACAATTTCAGGAGGATGGGCTGAACTGGTGAACAAGGACTTGGATTTCAAACTAAATTAGGTACGATGAATTGAACTGGTGAACATGTCAATTTGGGACATAGTCGGTTTGGGAACGAGGAGGTTTTAATTTGGTAATGTGAATTCTTTGGTAAAGAACGTGAAAAAGATTTTTGGATTTGGGTTTTCGAAAGTGATTTGTGAATATTATTGATTTGAGATTTATGAATGATTTGCGAGGAAGATTTAGAAAGGTGAACTAGAATGATTTGAGATTTGGGATTTTTTCGATAAAGAACTAGGTGTGTATTTCAATTTGAGGTTTGAGATTTTATCTTTGCAACAAGATTTGGGATTTTCTTAACGTTTTTGCAATTTGGTTTTTTTCATAAGATTGGTTTTTTTTTATGATTCGGTTTTCATCTTTGAAATTTGGAGGTCAGAGAATTTGGAAAAGATGGAATTTTTTCCGATATGAAATTTCATTGGACGCTATTTTTCCTTTTTACAAAATCATTAGATTCGCCCTTTATTATTTCTAATATCTCTTTATTTTATTTTTTCAAGATGTCTATGCCTACGGCCACTTCCGTAGGTAAAGCTTCTTTATACCTACGGTTTTCAGTATCACACTATAAACCCGGTTTGTATATGTCATTTTTCTTGTAGTGAGTGTGTATGCGTAGAGGGAGGGATAGAGAGGGGGAGGGGGGATACGTTATCTTAAAATAAATATTTATCTGTCAAAGAAATACTACGGATATATGGACATAACCCAAGGTGTGGTCCAAAGGCCACCCTGTAGTCTTTTATCATGATGGGAAATGGTTTTGAGTTTGAAAATCAACTTTGGGGTAAGACAATGCCAAAGCAAGATACAGATTGACATCAGACAGTTTTATCATTAAATGTAAGAATATAAAATACTATTATTAAGTCAAACATAACATCGATATCTATTTTGGACCACCTTGGTGTTAGTGGAGATAGGTGGAGCCAAAATATTTGAAAATTCAAGCATATCTAATTGACATTAGATTGTACTATATATAATTGACTTTAGATTGTATATATCGTCAAAATATGTTATATGCATATTTTGGTATAAATTAATCGTAAGATAGGCCAAAGTGCCAAACTACAAGGAAGACATAGCTCATCATTAAAAAAAAATTAAATAAATAGATGATTCCTTTAAATATATCAACATTTGATTTTAATCTTCTTAAAATATTTATTAGGCTTTTAGTTCTCTAAAATTTCCATCCATAAAATTAGTCTTTATTTTTCTGTCAACTCATGTCTAACCTTCATATTTTTTAATTAAATTTTTCAGAAATGGATAGAATATTATAACAATCTCTCCCAAAAAAATATAATTTTTTACAAAACATGAATTTAATATGAATTTTTATGTTTTTGGTGCTAAAAAATTCATATGAAATTCTTGTTTTGTTAAAAAATTCTTTTTTTTTTTGAAAAATATCCTTATAATTTTTCACACATTTCTGAAAAATTTCATTAAAAAATATGAAGGTTAGACATGAGTTTTTTAAAAAGTAGTGACTTTTAGATGAAATTTTTTAAATGATCAAAAGCCTAAGAAATATTTTAGAAGGTTTAAAATCAAATGTTGGTATATTTAAATAGACCATTTACTTATTTAACCCTTAAAAAAATTCATACAGCTACATTATCAATGTGAAATTCAAACTCAAGACAACTAATTAAATTGGAAATGTAGCAATGTGAAATTCAAACTCAAGACAACTAATTAAATTGGAAGAAGTCCATGTGAGCTTAGCTCGCTTGATAAGGGATAATGCATATTATATACAGAGATTAATGTTCGAACCCTAAATACTCTGCTTATTCATCTTTAAGGTAAATTTCTCTAACCATTATACTACTTGACCAAAAAAAACTCATATCATCACCATCAGACACTCAATTTATTATATACATGTCAACATGTGGAAAAAAAATTATTGATATAAAAGCATAAGCATGTGGTGCATGCACAAATTCAGTTATTAGATGAAGGTGCTCTTAGATCTGAATTTGAAAAAATACATAATAAAAAAGGGAAGTGACTAGTTTTAAAATGAGAAATGATATTTGAATATCTATTTGGTAACAACTTTTGTGACAACTTTATCTCTTATACTCACATATCTATAGAAATACATATCTTCTTAAGCTGATGAAATAGCTTGAACTCGAAGAGGTTGGACCCTCTTTAATGTTAATCCAAATTGTTCGTCCATGTTCATTTGTTCCGGTATTAGCCCATCAGCAAGATTCCATTCAAAATTGTGTAGAAGGGATGCTACCATTAAATGTATAGTTCTATGAGCTAATGGCAATCCTGGACAAATTCTTTTGCCAGCCCCAAAGGGTATAAGCTCAAAATTATTACCTTTATAGTTAATGTCACAGTCCAAAAATCTTTCAGGTACAAACGCATTTGGACTATCCCAAATGGTTGGATCTCTCCCCATAGCCCACACATTGACTAATACTTGTGCATTTTTTGGCACATTAAAGTCTAATATATTCACAAACTCGTCACATTTGTGAGGTAGCAATAATGGAATTGGTGGGTGCAACCTAAAGGTTTCCTTCACAGCTGCTTGTAAGAAAGGTAACTTGGAAATGTGTGATTCTTCAATGGTTTCACCTTTGCCAATTGTTTGACATAACTCTTTTCTTACTTTTGTTAATTTGTCAGGATTACGTAGTAGCTCAGCAATAATCCATTCAATCATGCTTGATGTTGTGTCAATCCCAGCAACAAATAAGTCCTGACAAAACATAATTTTCAAATTCAATTAAATATAGCATATGATGTTAGCAAAAATTATTATTAATAAAATAACTTGCTAACTTTTTGTGAATCAATCAAAATGGATAGTGATGTGTACAAAACAATATGAGCAAGTGTCCAAAGTGGATAACAACAATGTAACCCCCAAAAAAAAAGTCTAAATTATCCAAACCAAAATTAACTGGATATCAAACACATTCAAAAATAAAATTATTGATTTAAATGCATATTCATAGAATAACTTGCTAACTTTTTGAGAGTAAATCAAAATTGTAACAAACAATATGAGTTAATGTCTAAAGTGGTCGAAACCAAAACTAACCGGATATCAAAAGTAAAAAATGTGTCCAAATGCCTACAATCAAATTGAAGACTAAATTAATGTTCAAATTACTTTACATCGAACCAAATAGATGTAAAGTAAGGAAGCAAACAATTAGGGCAGCTTAAGGAATTAGTCAAAAACTCGATCACTGATTTTTCTTTTCTTTCTATGAATCGATTATTGACTCTTGTATGCGGAGAAAATACACTTATTATATATTTCTGCAAAGATAAAATCTAAAACGGTTTCAAATGAGTAATTTCTCTATAAAAAGAAATAAAAAATTTATACTAGTTTTTATTAAGATAAACAAACAAAAATTGTTTGTTTATCTTACAAAGAAAAATCTATAAATTAATATACTAACCAAAAAAAGATGCACCATCTCACTGCGGCTCAATTCTGAAGTTGCTTCTCCAATATTAATATTAAGAAGTGAATCTAACACATCATTGCAAACCTCATAATCACCTTTGGACTCTTTTGAACAAATTCTTTCTTCAATAATTCCATCAAAAATCTCACACAACTTTTTCATATGATTTGTCATTTTTGCATACAAACCTTGTGGATCTAATGGACGGAGAATTGGAAAGAAATCTGAAATATTAGGCTTACCGGCTTCTTCCATGATACCCCGAATAATGGTCTTAAACTCTTGAGACTTTTCATCAGATGTGGAATGTGCCAAATCTATAGAGAACAAAGTGTTTGAAATTGAACTAAGGACATTTATAAAAACAGCCTCACCAATATCAAAAACCTCACTATTGTTGCTTTTTTCATTCACATAATCCAATAATTCTTGGAACTTTTGTTGGCGAAGAATTTTTGTTGAGTCAAGCATTTTTGTAGAAAATACTTTTGTAGCACAATTTTTCCTTAGTTTCTTCCACAAATTTAATGTTGGAACCCATCCAACTGAGAATTTGTCATGGTCAACTGCAGTGATTGCATGTGGGACAGTTCTATTTGAGAAGATTTGGGAATTGTCATGTAAAACTTGTTTGGCTACTTGTGGAGATGAGATTACTATGGTTGTTATTGTTCCTAGTTTTAGTGTCATGATTGGTCCATAGATTTTTGAGAGTTTTGTGAGTGCCTTGTGTGGGTTTTTACCAAGTTCTAATATGTTTCCAATGATGGGAAGTGGGTATGGCCCAGGTGAAAGTTTAGTAGAATTTTGGGTTTGGTTTGATTTTCTAAGAAAGAAGATGAGAATGGTTGCACTTACAAAGGTAATCACTAGTAGAAGCATTTGGTGGTCCATGGCTTATTGCTTATGCCTTTCCTTTTTGTGATCTACATTCATATATATATATATATATATATATATATATATATATATATATATATATATATATATATATATATATATATATATAGATTCAATCCCGGTGTACGTAATTTATAGGAATCTTTGGAAGTATAAAAGTAACTAACAAACCAATGATCTATCATCTACAACCTTGCAAAAAGATTAAGATACCACGTCTCAGTCGAAATCTTAAAACATTAATAATATGGGTTATACTAACTAGTGTTTTTGGTGTCCATAGAACATTTGTTAAGAAAATCAAAAATAGTATATTTGCACTGAATTAAACAATATTTCAACTTTTAAAAAGTAAAATTCATCACTTTTTATTATTTTTCAATGTAATATTGCTACTTTAATCTTTGTAACCAATGCCCCTAAAGTTACTCTTTAGTTTTTTTCTAATAATATAAGATCACAACTTATATACCAAAAACTGAACTTATTTACGGTCACATTTAAGCACACTTTTTTTTTCTTCAGGTAGTTTAGTGGTTAAAATTCACATTTTTCAAGGTGAATAAGGATGTCATAGGTTCGAACCTCAACCCCTGCATATAACAATGCATGTCCCTACCGAGTGAGTTTTGCTCACAGGGACTTTAAACACACTTTTTTACTACACAATATTAGAAGATTTTCAATACAAGGATCTAATATACACCAAGGTCCATCCCCACCCTTATTGGGACCTAATACACCAAGGTCACTCCCGCTCTAACATAAATTAACGCATAAAATTTAGAAGAAATTAAAGAAAATTAAGTAGGAATCATTAGTGTTGGACTTTAGTGCTGGCGCAGTTAAGGTAGAAGAATTGTATGCATTCTTTACTTGTAGTATTGGTTACGTCTTATTAAAAAAAAAAAAAAAAATTGAAGAGACCAACGATAAGTATATAATTAAGTAGGAATCAGAAATGTCAAATACTTATAGTATTACAGTCGGTGGTGGCATTGCGGGTGGTCAGAAGGTGAGGCAACAGAGAACATTTTTTTAGAGAGATTAAGAATTATTATTTTTATTTAATAGTTAGAATATAGAATTTTTCTTAACTCGTTTTATTAAATCTATTGAAAATATAATTTTAAAAAACTTTGATTGTGAATGAATTTTTTACAACAAAAACACAAGATCAAAGACATTCAAATAATTAAAAATGCACAATTTTATTAATACATCCAAGACATCAAAAATCTTAAAATCTGCTATTATAAATATTTGGGTGTCATAGTCCTTTGGTGTCATGGGTGACATTGATTCATTTTACATGAGAGATAATGATGAATGAATGGTTAAAATATGGCTTAATAGCAGTTTTACCCCTTTAACTTTCCCAAAGTTTCGATTTTCGCCCCTAAGAAAAAACTACAAAATTGTCCCATAAGTTTTGCATATGTGGCAGTTTTGACCGCCAATGTCAATTTTGATTCGGTCTACGCTGACGTGGCATCCTAAGTGAGATGTCACGTGTTATTTTACTTTTTTTGCTTTGGGGGACCAAAATTGCTACAGTTGCAAAATTTAGGGAACAGTTTTGTAGTTTTTTTTTTCTTAGGAGCCAAAATCACAACTTCGTGAAAGTTAGAAGCAAAAACTGATTTTAATCCTTAAAATAAATTATTTAGATGAGAAAGAATGAGTAGTTAAGGGATATAGGAACAAAGGTACCAATGACACCAAAAATCAATGGCACCCGAGTGCAGCCCTGATTATAAAGATCAGGAACACTGAACCTGCAACCAAGCAACATCAGAGAAGCCAAAAGACGTCTTCTTTAATGACCCAATCAAATCCTTTGCTAGTTGAGATTTTTTATTGAAAGACTTCGGTACCAGACACGACTTTTGTGTTTTGAGTGTTCATGACAAGTTATTTTATAAGGATTAGAACTTAAAAGTCATAGAACAGCTCTTTCCAGAGTTATCATGTCCATGAAAAATAATATTTTTTACAAACCTTCAATCATTTTATTGTTGAATAACAACAAAATCTTTTGTATTTGTAATAAAAGCCAAAATACAATGGGACATGGTGAGCCTCTTAAAAATTGTACGTTGCTGATAAGTCGTTATATGTGACGATTGACAATAATAAGATACCAAATTGTCAACTCTTTCATCATTAAAAAAAGTATCAGTTGTCTACTCTCTTATTTTATATTTAATTTCTATATCTTGATATTATCTTTTTCTTTTATTTATAAATCTCGTGTGAGAGAACTTTAATTGTCACTTATTCAATATTTACAATCTATTTATCTATCAATCTAGATACTATATATTATTATTATTATTATCTTTAAATTTGAAATTTGTTTCATTCTAATGTTTAGATTGTGCCTATGTGGCATGTCTAGAAAAACTTCTAAATACTTCTCATTCATTATCATTCTATTGTGCCTTTTAGCTACATTAACCATTATAATCATCGTAAGTTTTAATTCACTTGGGTTGATCCGGTGGTATTGGCTTAGGACCTGAAAGTGTGTTTCTTAAAAAAAATCACCGGAAACTTTTATTTTAAAAGAAGGAAGTTTAGTTTAGGAGTTGTTTATGCTTTTTCATATACAAATTAACGTTACAGTACAATTATTTTTTTCTATCTTCTCATGGAAGCATTGTTGTAATGCAATTAATATAATATTAAAATATATCAGTTACATAATTTTTTGACAATGTAAAAGCACAAGACTAAAAAAAATTGCAAACAAGATATCTATATAAAGTTAAGCCAAAATATTATCACTACAGCAACACCAAACATATTGAGAATTTTTATCTAACCAGAGAATATAGCACTGAAGATGTCATGTATGCGTGTATATTTTTAAGAAAATTTTGGTTAATCGATCTCATGGGATTGCTTTTACTTTTCTATACGTACGAGTATAATTGGAGGTCGTTGATCTTGGAGTTGTGGAAGTATAATTGGAGTATGTTGAATTGTCATTGCATCGACAATGGTCGCATTTCACTTACATTCATCTGTTGATACTTGATACTCTTTCATGCAACTATTTCTCCTTTATTTTTATCAATTTCATTTTTTTTGGGTGAACATCAATTTCGTTTTATGTTATGCAAAAATTGATATTTTCATTTCGATATATATCTTTCATATTGATTATTAACGGCTAAGTCATTTTTGTTTTGAAAGTTAAAACTTAAATCCTATTTTAGTGTTTTTTATTATAAGCAACAAATTAGTTGTTAAAAAACCATAAGAGTACATGAGAGAAAACATCTCATTCAAATACTATGAGGGGATGAAGCCAAACATATATATGGAAAATGTAAAAATAAATAAATAAATACTATGCGGGGTTGGCAAATTCATTATATCCAATTCGTTTTACATACAGGCACCCTCATAGAATTAAATGAGTACAAAAACATTGGATCGAAATAATTTCTACAAAAATAACCAAAGAATAAGTGCAAAAACATCATATCGAAATAATTTCTACAAAAATAACAATTAATACTTAACAATACCATTTTTTAAAGAACTAAAGTAAATATATTTTATATTTCAAATATTTAATATAATTTTTACTTATTAAATAAAAAAAACATATTATTTAGATTTTAAATCAAACTTGAATGTCATTAAATTTAAAAAAGATTGCATTTTTTAATCAATTGTGTAAATGTTAATTTTTTATTTATTTATGAAGTTAAATTTATATAGTTGTTTAAGAATAATGTGACATTGTACGTTGTACAAGTTACCTTGAAAAATTCTTCCATTTCATAAATAAATGATATTCAGAATTTTTAATAGTCTCTATGATAAAATCAAACAATAAAGGCATTGTAGAAAAAAAACTATTAGTTGTCAAGACAAGTGTCTACTATTTTTTCATAGAAAAATAATAATAAAAATATTAGAGTATAATTAAGATTAAGATAGAGAAAACCGAGATATATACATAATAGTGTCTCTAAATAAAGATATGGAGAAAGGTGAATGATATGATATAAGTTACACATTTTTAGTGGCTTGCTTAGGAAAAATACTAAATGAAATTATACAACAAAATTTAAAATTTATTGCAAACAAAGGTTAAGCCAATTCCTTAAGAAAAAGGGTTCAGAAAAAACTTACCATTAACTACAACCGCTATATGGTCACCCAAAAAAACTACAATCTCTATATTTATCTATATATAAAGTATGTTAGAGTCATTCTTAAACTCGAGTTATGTGGGTGTCACCTATAAAAAAAACCTTATCTATAAATTAAATTTGAGTCATTTTTAAGCTTCCATTATATTGATGTATCACCTTTAAAAACTAATATTAATTTGTTTTCAAGAACTAATATCAAGCATCCACTGTGAAGCACATTTACAAACTCAGTATGAAGAGTATCTCATAATGAGCCTAAATTAGATAAGACCATTCAACTATATTTCTATTGATTTATTTATACAAATGAATGTCATATTATCTATGTGAAGAACAAATTTTTTATCCAAGGAAAAAAATTTAAACAAATTTTAAAAGTCAATTTTTCAAATCAAAGAAAAATTCAACATGCCTACCAAATTTTTTATTTTCAATAAACAAATTATTTAAAATATTTTAATCAAACCCATGCAACGCACGGGTTACATACCTAGTAATATCTATAGAAAACATGTGTGATAGCACGGGTCTTGCCTAGTTTTACTTTACTACATCATATTTGAATAGTTTTATTTGCGGGTTTTATTTAAATTTTATTTTATAAAAAATTAATTCAAATTATTTAAATGAAATTATAGTTTATATTAATTTTACTTAATTTTTAATTAATTTTGACTTTTTTAACTATAGTTTTCGGTGGATTCTAGGGTGATGGTCTAATTAAGTCCCTCACCGGTGGACCACGGCATTAGATTAATCAAATTGCACATATCTTGGTGTACACCGTTTACACTGGATCACAAATATCTTCTTCTCTCACCGTAAAAACCATGATTATAGGGTTAGGTTATTTCCATATCCATTGTATGGGTTAAAAATTGATGTGAAACACAATCCCTCTACTGAAATCCAGTCCCTCATCAATGGCAAAATTTTACAAATTCCAGATTTTTCCTATTATGCTTCAATGGTAAAATTGATATATTGTATCTTCAACATCAAGCACGCAATGTAAATTTAAGTTATAAAAGTTTTTTTACCTCAGAAAATAATAATACAAGGGTGTTGTAAAAAGCTTCATAACTGTACTTTTTCCATTTTCATAACTGTACTTTTTCCATTTTCTTTTTGTCAGTGGTGATATTTATTGAGGGTTATTATAGATCTTAACATGAGAAAGGTTTTAATAGAGGCTTTGATATCAACGCAGTTCTAGCAGTTTTTTTCCCAAGCCCGTCGAGTACTTACATTAGAAAGGTAGGAAGAAAATAAATCAAAAAGTTGTGGTGTGTGCCTTCATATTTTATCAGAGCTTATGAGTATTCACGGTACAGAGATAGTGAGATTGGCTAAGAGAGAAAGAACATTAATTCAGTGTGGTAAAGTTTAATGAGATCGTATAAGCCTTGTTTAATCTAATGGAAGTTGAGTGGTTCACCGGTGAGGGACTTAATAGATCCCTCACCCTAGAATGCACCATAGTTTTCTAGCAAAAAGATCCTTCCAAATATCTTTGAAGTACACCGTTAAACAGTCTCCTCCATTGAAATTGTGTCATCCAATTGAATTATTTTCACAAAATGTAAATCAATACCCTTACACCTTGTCAAATCTATAGAATTTGTGTTAGTCCAGTAAACACCTTTTAGAGGAAAGAACCTCTGGTAAATTCACAGGGGTATTCCTCTCGCAAATTTCTCACGAGCTAACGCCTCGCAAAGTATTTATGATGAGCATTTTTGCGAGCTAACTTAGCTCCTCACAAATATGTGTTTCAAAGTAGTTTTATCGTATTTCAGAAATCCATGTGAAATTGCCTTTTGTCTTTTAGTGTTGATAGAAAACAATTTATATATTTTCAACTTTAAAAGTTTGTGTGAGAACTAATATTCTCATTGAAAGGTAACCATTTTACATGATTGTATGTGCGCATGTGGTAATAGGGGTGGACAAATACCTGTAGCCCATTTAATACCGCATAACTCGATCCGCAAAATATCATTCGGGCAGGTAGTAATGGTAATTTGAGTTGTCAAAGTCAGTTTTTCGATTTTGTGCAGTTTCAAAAGGGCAGATGCGGTTTTATAAATACCACCCATCGGTGACCAAACCCGCCCGAACTACTATATATTTATTTAAATATATTAAATTTTGGTGTGAGCCTTGAGATTGCAACTCGTCACGTCAGTCACCCTACATGCCTAAATCATTATGGTTATATCTACGTGGCAGAGTTATATTTACTATTTATAATAATTTCAATTAAAAAAATTGCTTTGATTTTTGGGAATCCAATTTTTTTTTTTTTTTAAGTAAGTAAAGCACTCAACCTAAAGACTACTCGCGTCTCTCTCCTTGAGTTTCTTCTGTTGAGTTTTCTTTTTAATAATATATGGCTTCTGTTCTTCCAAACCACAACACCACCAATGAAGAATTTGTAAGGTGAAAGGGAAAGGATCTCCTCTCGCACCAACACCAATGTAATTTCACCCTCCTTCCTCTTGCACGGAAAATAAATCAACATGATCCTTGTTCTTTTTGATCCAATGTTAAGTTTTCTTCATCAAATATAACATGTATTAACCCAACCGAGAACCTGTCGTAACCCAATCCGTCAAAGCCGTTCTTAAATTTGGGTTGCATAAGGTCTATTTATGTCATCCGTGGCTTAGCCTGGGTGATGGTTTTGGGCCCAAACCTGGCCCATTGTTCACCCCAGTGGTAATAATAGATCTTTGTGTGGGGTCGTACATGGGGCACATGATCAATGACTAATTTTTATTTTTATTTTTTTACTTTTCTTAGGACAAAATTTTCTCAAATTGTCTAGACTTTAAAATATTTATTGTGTTTGGTCTTCAAGCTTTCGTAACTTTTGCGAGGTGTCTTCTGATCAACCCAATGGACTATACCAAAAATATTATGACACACTATAGAGTTGTCTGGTTAAGAAATTACAAGACACGGTGACTCAATTCGAAACATTCCAAAATCATTCCCTAACTATGAGTAACTCGCTCTTATCCTCTGTATAATCCTATGATAAAAGATAAAAAGACTATAAAACATTTATTCACTATAGTCATCATGATACGTCTTTCATGATGAGTACACCCTACATGAGCTTCATCTTGAAATAGTTTGCTTAGAATAAACTTTGAAATGTATATTATAAAGATAAAGATGTATCTAAAGAAAAGATCAAGATCATAAAGATAAGAGTTAAATATATTTTTTTATCCCTTTAAATATATCAACTTTCAATTTTAGTCCCTCTAAAAGTTTCCTTTGATTTTTGTCCCTCTAAAAAAAAATTGTTTTCAATTTTTGTCCCTATTTTTTTAACAAAAGTTCGCGTTTCGTGTTCCTAACGACGATTTTTTTAACATATCAATTAACAAGACAAAAAATATCATTAGTTTAATAATTTAACTAATTTTAAATTCAACAATTTCATCTTTCATTTTACGTTATAGATGAAACAGGAAAGATTAAATAGTTAAATTACTAAGTTAATGATATTTTAAAGTCTTATCAATTATATACGCACAACCCCTACAACCGATACCCATGATTGTTTTAGATACATTGAAAATTTAAAGATCAATGAATATCAAATAATAGTATATGAAATCATGGGAAATATTAGTTACTTGTGTGTTTGAAAGTGAATAATACAGAAATAAATTGACCAAAATATATATTTATCTCATATTCGGAGAGTGAAGCTAGTGAAGCTAGAGAAGCTATTGGGGATGAGGATTTTTTATTTGGTAAAAATAATTTCGATCCACCTAATCTACAAAACCGAAAATATATGTTTTGGATACATTCATGTAAAATTGAGTTGAGTTATAAAAAGAACCGATTTTAAAATCAAATGCTAGAAATAGTATTAAAGTAGAACTGCTTTTAGTCTCTATAATTTCATAGAGTTGGAATTGCTTCTCACACTTGAAAACACTTCTAGACCATCCAAACATGAAACCGATAGATAGAGACTTAGGAGAGTGAGGAGAAAAAAAGAATGAGATGATCTATTTTCTTAACATTTTTTTTACAACATAGACGTTTTCACCTAAAACATATCCACCTAGGTTGATGAAATAGCTTGAGCTCGAAGAGTTTGAATCCTCCTTAAGGTTAGCCCAAATTGTTCATCCATATTCATGTCTTCTGGCTTTAGTCCATCGGCAAGTTTCCATTCAAAGTTGCATAGAAGAGATGCCACAATTAAGTGCACACTCCTATGAGCTAATGGCAATCCTGGACAAATTCTTTTACCTGCCCCAAAAGGTATAAGCTCAAAATTATTACCCTTATAATTAATGTCACACTCCAAAAATCTTTCGGGCGTGAACATATTTGAATTTTCCCATATGGTTGGATCTCTTCCCATGGCCCATAAATTGACTAGTATTTGTGCATTTTTTGGCACATTGAAGCCTAATATGTTCACATTTTCATCACATATGCGGGGTATCGATAATGGAGCCGGTGGGTGCAATCGAAGGGTTTCCTTCACAACCGCTTGTAAGTAAGGTAGCTTAGAAATATCTGATTCTTCTATTGCTTCATCTTTGCCCATTACTTGACATAATTCTTTTCTTGCTTTATCTAATTTGCTAGGGTTACGTAATAGCTCAGCCATAGTCCATTCAATCGTGTTTGATGTTGTGTCAATACCAGCAAAAAATAAATCCTGCCAAAATATAATTTCCAAGTTAATTAAAATTTAACCTATATATTGGTAAAAGGAGGGGAATATTAAAGATTAAACCATGTAGTGAAAATAAGGAGGTGGAAAAATGGAACAGAGTTTAAATACATATTAACATTAAATATTTTTTATGTTAATATTAAATATATTTTGAGCCCCTATAAAATTTTAAAATTTCATTTTTTTCCATATAACTTTTTTTTACTTTTAATCCCATAAAATTTTTCAGTGAGCCATTTTTTTTAGAGGTACACACAAGTTTATAACATCATAAACATCCCTCTCACAAAAATTTAATTTTTTTAACTATAGATGAATTAAATATTAATTTTTGAGCTATAAATAGCCAAAATAACAAAAATATTGATGTAAAATTCAAATTTTAAACTTTTTTATAGACTTTTATCATACCACATACGGTTATCTACAAAGTTTGGTAGCATTCTCATAAATTCTCAATTCATTTTAATTTTATTGGCAATGAGGAGCCACAACAGGGCTTGGATGATACACGACTCTCCCCACCAAAATAATTTACATTTTTAATAGGTAAAATTACTAAAATATCATCAGCTTTTAAATAAAGTTATTTTGTGATCCGTTCTCTTCTCCATTTTAATACGCGTTACAATCACACTTTTAGTCAAAATACAATGTAGTTTAAGTTTTTTATGATCAACTTTGTGTCTCTAAGCTTATAAAAATATAAGTTTTATCTCTCTCTCCATATATGTGCGTGTGTGGGGCATATCAATTGAGAAAGCTCTTCTTTTTATATGAGAATAAATCCAACCATTAAATAATAAATGTATGTCTGAGATTAAAACACCACATTAAAAGCTCATGTGTCTTTTCTCATTCTAATCTCATACCACACACATACATAGTTTATTTTGGAGGCTCAATTCAACTTCTTTTTCTCACTTTACCACTGATGGGACTAAAACCGTATTGACGAAAAATATTGTGGGGACTAAAAGTTAAAGAAATAATTAATATGGACTACAAATGAACTTATAGGAACCTAAAATATAGTTTAACCTTCAATAGAATAAGTTGTTGTCTTTTTGTGAGGAAAAACAAAATTGATTTTGATTTTACCTTAACCTTTTTGTTATTAGGGAAAGAGACCCAAAAATAATTCAAAATTAAATCGAAAGATAGTAAAGTATAATCAAAGATTGTTTCGGTTAAAAATTAAACTTAGATTCTTTTAAACCATATAAGCATTAAACAATATAATACAAATATCTAACAAGGTCAAACCAAAAATATTCGGATATCATATAAGAGGCAATTAAGAGTATATGGTGCACAAGTAAGATTGCATCATAGATCAATAGTTCTAGAATATCTCACTCCATCCGATCTGATGGTATGATTTATTTATTAATCTAATTGTAAAAATAAACACATGCATTGTCTTACTTATATCCACCATAAAACTAGCCTCGAATAAGTCATAATTGTAGTTCAAATTACTTTACTTAAAACAAATTGACGTGTAGTTGGAACCACATGCTTAGACGGCTTAGTCTGTGGATGGAACCAAAAAAATTGAGGTTCAGGCCACTTGAGAGCAAAATATCCACCGATTATGAAAATGAAAATGTCAACACATTTGCAAAGATTTGACGATGTAATTTTAAGAGATAAAGTTAAAACCTCCTCTGCTAAAAAAAATAAAAAATCTCAGATCATGAATGATTGATAGCAAAAAAAATAATTAATATTTTTGTCTTATAGTTTATGAAATTTAATTATTCGAAAAGCAACACTAACCAGAAATAGATGCACCATCTCATTGCGGCTCAATTCAGAAGTGCTTTCTCCAATAATATTGTTGCTATTAAGAAGTGAATCTAACACATCATTGAACACCTTAGAATCAATTTTGAAAGATCTTGAATTAATTCTTTCTTCAATAATTCCATCAAAAATATCACATAACTTCTTCATGTAATTGGTCATCTTTGCATGCACACCTTGTGGGTCTAAGGGACGGAGAATTGGAAAGAAATCTGAAACATTAGGCTTACCAGCTTCTTCCATGAAACTCTCAATAATTTTCTTAAACTCATGAGACTTTTCATCAGGTGTGGAATGAGCCAAATCAATAGAGAACAAAGTGTTTGAAATTGAATTAAGAACGGTGTTAAAAACAGCCTCACCAATATCAAAAACCTCACCTTTGTTGCTTTTTTGATTCACATAATCCAATAATTCTTGCAACTTTTGTTGGCGAAGGATTTTTGTTGAGTCAAGCATTTTTGTAGAAAATACTTTTGTAGCACAAATTTTCCTTAGTTTCTTCCACAA
This sequence comes from Medicago arabica, assembly GCA_946800305.1. Taxonomy (NCBI): domain Eukaryota; kingdom Viridiplantae; phylum Streptophyta; class Magnoliopsida; order Fabales; family Fabaceae; genus Medicago; species Medicago arabica. Next base: position 38,877,373 of record OX326969.1, read on the forward strand.
AGCTAATGTTGGAAGTGTCCCTATTGAAAATTTGTCATGATCAAGTGCACAAATTGCATTTGAGACTGTCCTATTAGAGAATATTTGGGAATTTTCTTGTAAAACTTGTTTGGCTAGTTGTGGTGATGAGATTACTATGGTTGTAAGTGTTCCGAGTTTTAGTGTCATGATTGGTCCATAGATGTTTGAGAGTTTTGTGAGTGCCTTGTGTGGGTTTTTACCAAGTTCTAAGATGTTTCCTATAATGGGAAGTGGGTATGGCCCTGGTGGAAGATTGGTAGAATTTTGGGTTTGTTTAACTTTTCTAAGAATAAAGATGAGGATGCTTGCACTTGCAAAGGTAATTACCACTAGTAGAAGTGTTTGGTGGTTCATGGCTTTTTTGTTTTTGAGGGAGGTGGTTCATCTATTATCGTTTTAGCCTTTTCCATTAGTTATATATATTCTTGGGATCAAGTTGTAAGTGGTAGTCTCACGTCACTATGAAAAGAAAAAATGTTCGATAAATACAAAAAGAGGTGGTTCGTATATATCTATTAAGAACTCTATATTTAAACATTTGTAAATTCCATATATTTATTAACACGTTATTTTTTTCTATCTCTATCATCAATCACATCAGCAATATATCATATATGTTGTATTATCCTCTCTATCTCTGTATATTTTAGGGTGTAGATGAATTTTAGGTATTTATCAATCTTTTTCCTTTCTTGAAAATCGTTCATATTTGTTATACTAATAAAAAAAAATAGGACACGGTGGACCATATAAAATGTGGTTCATTAATCATTAATAAGATATGCTTTTTTAAATCCATTTGGGTTGGCTTGATGATATTGACTTGAAATTTAAGAGTGCGCTCCTCCTCGAGGTCTGAGGTTCGATTTTCCCCGATGCCAATTTAGATAGGCTAACTTAGCTTCTTAAAAAAAAAAAACTCTTTTAATATCCTTGTCCAAGTTGTAATGTCTACTCTATCATATTTTTTTGGCCAAATACCCTTTTTGATCCTTTTAGTTTGACAGAATTTTCAAGTTAATCTTTTAAGTTTTAAAAGTTTCAAATAGGTCATTTTAGTTCATAAAATATTTCACTGTTACCCTTGTTGTCAGTCTCCGTTTAACTGATGCTGATGTGGCCGTTAAGTTGTTGACTTGAATCAAAACGCTGTGTTTAATGGTCACAAATGATCCTCTTGTTAGTACCGTTACTGCCAGGGACAGAGCCAGGTTATAGCTAAAAGGGGCTGCCGCCACCCCAAAGAAAAAAGTGTTGAGAGAATTATCCTTTGCATGTTCATATCTGCCACCCCTCTCAGCTGGTTTATAACCTCTATTTTCTTACCTTTATCCATCCAAGTGGCCAAACATTGCTACTGCCAAGTCCCATTTCTCATATTTATCAATCCCATTTATCACAATAATTTGCAAAAAAGAGAAGAACTTGCAAATATTTTAGAGTACCTACCAATTACAAAATTATTTGATTTAAAATATTTTTCTTCCCGGTTCTCTTTGGCAACGAGCTTTTCCTCCTCTTATGTCTATGGTAGATCCTTCTTTAGGTTTATAGTTCACACCCTAATTTTTTTTTAATAGAGTCCACCTAATATTCATTATTGCTAACTAATGTTGTTACTTTCGCCCCGGTTAATAACTTTTTCTGGCTTCGTCCCCGGTTACTGCATCTGTTTTGGTTAATGGTAGCTCCACTGATGAATTCCCTCTTGAACGGGGTTTGCGTCAAGGTGATCTTTTATCTCCCTTTTTGTTCCTGTTGGCAGCAGAGGGCTTGAATGTTTTGATGAAAGTTATGGTTGAGTACGTCACCTTTACGGGATATAGTGTTGGTGGTGCAAACCATGTGGTAGTATCTCACCTTCAGTTTGCTGATGACACCCTTTTATTAGGGGGTAAAAGTTGGGTAAATGTCTGTGCTATGTGGGTTGGTCTTGTTCTGTTTGAGTCTATGCTGGGTTGAAAGTAAATTACCATAAAAGTTCTTTGGTTGGGGTAAATACTACTGAGTCCTGGTTGTCTGAAGCAGTGTTTGTGTTGGGTTGTAAAATTGGCAAAATATTGTTTGTTTATTTGGGCCTTCCGATAGGTGGTGATCCTTGTCGGTTGTTGTTTTGGGAACCTGTTGTTAATCACATAAAACCTAGATTGTCTGGTTGGCATAGTCGGTTCCTTTTCTTTTGAAACCTGTCCTAACTGCACTTCATGTTTATGCTTTTTCCTTCTTCAAAGCTCTGTCAGGTATAATCTCTTCCATTGAATCTTTGTTAAATAAATAAAAATTGGGAGGGGGGGGGGGGGGTGAGGAGAACATGAAAATTACTTGGATAGGTTGGAATAATGTGTGTTTAAGGAAGGAGTATGGAGGATTGGGGGTTAGAAAATTGAGGGAGTTCAACACCGCTTGGTTGGGGAAATGGTGTTGGAGTTTGTTAATAGATAGGGAAGGGTTGTGGAGAAGGGTTTTGGTGGCGAGATATGGTGTGGAGGATGGGGCCAGAGTTGTTCTTCTTGCTGGAGGGAGATAGTGAGAATTAAAGATGGGATGGGGGCTGGTGACAGGTGTAACACCCTATTCCTATTAAGCGGTAAAACGCGCGAACATACAAATATATTCTAGAAATAGATGCTACGCCAACAACAAGTTCAAAGTTCACAAGTATAAATTATCATGGTTCATAAACATAGCAGCGGAATATATATCAATTATATAAACAACATCTCCAATCTCATGATAATAAATACATAATCTTATCCTCAACATCGGATATAAATAAATCATGTCATAACTCCTCGGAATCAACAAATAATAAACAAAGTTCAACATCTAGACGATATCTTAGATCAGAGCCCTAATCTAGACGCGCGCAAAAGCAAAAGAGGACTTCTGCTCCTCGGCAACATCAACAAACAAGCTACTAATCCTGCACTCCATCTACCCGTCCGCATGGAAAGGTAGGTGGTAAACCACTGAGGGTTAGCATTAAATCAACATAATCCACAATCAAAATAATCAAGAATATCATGTGTAAAGATTACTAAATAGTATAAAAATCCTCATATATATATTCACACAATATTCCAATATCAATTCATATCATCAATTCAAGTTCACATGAACCAAATGCATCAACCACACATCACGACTCAATGCAATTTACCAAACAAATGTATGCAATGTTCTAGACTCATCTAGATGCATGTAGTACCAAGTCTACTCAAGGTCGTCACCTTTGATGCAACAAAAACATCATATGTAAGGTTTCACGCCCTTCCTTATGTTGGACATAAGTCCGTCACCAAACAATGAATGCATGAACATATGACTCGACTCAATGCATATGTTCATACCATGATCACCTCAACAATCAACATGCATATAACATTATGCAATCATCACCAAAAAATGCATATACAATTATGCAATCATCACCATCATTCAACAAGTATGCATTTAACCATATAAGATCAGTCACAAAAGGTTGCCAAACAATTGGTCTTTAAGTTAAGTTTTCACAAGGTTCTACTTATAATTCACGACTTTGCAAATATTGAAGTAATGAATCAAAACCAACCAAACGAGGTTAATTGCCTAAGCCATGTATACTCTTAAGTCAAAGTTGTGTGCAGTAGAGATTACATAAGCCTTTCATCGGCCAAACCCGATGAATTTACAAAAATCATGAAGTTCGTCTCACTTTGTCACATTGTAAAACCAATTCATTAAGAGAAGAAAACTAAGTTTGATTCAACAAGACATGGATTAGATACTATTAAACATCATAATTAAACTCATAATACTCATATTTGATGTTTGGAATCAAACCAAAAGTTCGGGTTGAGTTAGAAACGGTTATGCTGAATTTTTCGTAAAAGTCTTCCAAGACCCACTTGGAGTGTTTCTATCATAACTCAAAATTCACAAAACATTTTTGAGTGAAACCAACTCCATTGGAAATATAACTCAATTATCTAAAACTTTCATGTTTACACCAAAGGCCAATTCAAAACGAAAATGTGCGAAAAAGACGCAAGAACGCGAAATAGGGAATGCTGTCACTGTGCAGTTCGCTCAAGCGAAGAATGGTTTGCTTAAGCGAATGTAACGTCGAGAGCAAGCTCAATTTCGCTTGTGAGTTCGCTTGGGGCTCTCTTAAGCGAACTGGGCCCCGTTTTCTGAAGAACACTTACGGATTTTCACCATTTTTCACCCAAAAACCCAAATTTTGATTCCCCAACATCCAGATTTGACCCCAAAGGTTGTTTATAGGTTTGTGTACATGAAAGACACTCAAAACCATATAGAACTTGAAATCAAAACATCATTTCAACACAATTCAACAATTCCATTATTCTTCACAAAACTCTCAACAACAACTCAATTCACTCCGCAATTCCATAATTATGAATACCCATGGCATCAATCATCAACAACAACATCTCATAACAACAACAACAACTATTAATCATGAATTCCTCAACATTCCAACAACAACAACATTATTCTTCATCAATTTCTCACATAAACTCAAAATACTCATATTCATACATTTTGACATGTTAATTCAACAACAACTACACATTTATCATGCAATTCATGCTCGCAAACATATCATCAACATCTAAGCACGAATTTACAGAATCAAATTCAATTAATCAAATCATGAAAATGGGTAGAGATGAAAAAATTAAAGAATTATGTGTGAAGACTGTCTCTTTTACCTCTAACACCAAGAATCCTAGCTCAAGCCTCACTTTAGTTCCTAGGATCAATCTCCCCTTAAGCTTCAACCCTCTTCTCTTGCTCTTCTCTCTAGCCTCTTTTCTCTATTCTTTAGTGTTATGTGTGAATGACAAAGTCTAACCCTAATTGCTCAAAGTTATGGGTCAAATATTCACAACCCTTAATGGGCCTAAACTACACAAACTAATTGGCTAAATTCTAATTACACCACACCGCTAACTCTAACGGTAATTAATTAGAACCTCGGCTCTAACTAATATTGTAACGACTACTTAATCTCTTATAATTAATAACGGTTCTAACTAGAACGCTAAAAGAATATAACTACTACTACAAATTACTAAATTACTCTTACTCCTAAAAGACTAAAATACCCGTAAATCTAAATGACCGAAATGCCCTTCTAATACGAAAACTCATGAAAAAGCACACAGACATAAATAAACACACATAAAACAATTAAAAACAAATAATCGCAAAAATCGGGCTGTTACAACAGGGGTTTGCAAATTGTGTTAAGAGGAGGATAGGGGATGGGGCTGAAACTTTGTTTTGGCGTTATTGTTGGTGTGGTGATGTTCCTTTTTGTGAGTGTTTTAGTCGTCTTTAAGATTTGGCTGAAAACAAAGCAATAACGGTTATGAATATATTTTTATTGGGGTGGGAGGCTGGTGGAGAGGCGTGGAAGTGGCGGTGGCGGTTGAGGGCGTGGGAGGAAGAGTTGGTAGAGGGTGTAGAGAATTACTTTCTAAGGTTACTTTGCAGGACGCTATTACTGATTCTTGGCAGTGGCTTTTGGACCCGACTGAGGAATACTTTGTTCATGTTGTTTATGACTTGCTGACATCTCAGGAAATCCTTAGCTACATCATAATTTGGACCTCATTTGGCACAAAAAGGTACCTTTGAAAGTATCGATCTTTGTGTGGAGACTTCTTCGTGACAGACTCCCAACTAAATCCAACTTGGTTATCTGTGGCATTATCACTACAGAGGCGCGGTTGTGCATGCCAGGTTGCGGTCACGTCGAGGATACTACTCACTTGTTTCTGACGTGCCCTACCTTTGGTGCTATTTGGCCGTTGGTGCGGGCATGGATTGGTTTTGATGGGGTGGATTCTCAGGTTCTTTCAGATTACTTCTTGCAGTTTATTAATTATACAGGTGGTCTGAAGGCACGGCGCTCCTTTTTACATATGATTTGGCTTTTGTGTATTTGGATCATATGGAACGAACGCAATTGTAGGCTATTTAAAATTAAGGAATGTTCTATAATTCAGTTAGTAGATAAAATTAAGTTCCGATCGTTATGGTTGCCGAAAGCTTGTAAGACTAACTTTGTATCCGGGACTCATTTTTTATTCAGTGTTTGGGCATTGGCTAACCTTTTATTTATTTTTTTACAGACTTTTGTATATTCCGTAGTTACTTTGGCACGCCTTGTGATGAAGTGATTACGTTGTGAGTGTTAATATAATTCATTTTGCCTTGTTCGAAAAAAAATATTCAATATATAATATTCTATAGCAATTCTCCCAACGAAAAATTATTCGTGGAATATAGCGATCCTCTCAAAGAAAAACTATTCAATAGAAAAATATAACAATTTTTATATATTCTTTTTATCGTTTTTATTTATAAAATATTGGAATATTGAATACATAATATTATCTTTCTTTCAAAAAAAATATATAATATTCTCTTGTTGAATTTTATCTTTAAAATCTTGAATATATAACCAACTTGGATAAAATGTTTGAAAATTTTAAAATTAAAATATTGATCCCAATCCAAATTGACTTTTTTAAAATTTTAATTGACAACCAAAAATTGCCGTCCATCTTATTTTAACTAAGAGTATTAGTCAAATATTTTAATCATTTTCAACTGCTTTGAAATGCGTGTTAGTCTGAAATTTCTTCATGAAAGAGCTACCGTGTGAAAAAAGTTCTTGATATTTGATTGTCCAAATAACATTATTGCAACATCTCAAAAATTACATACTTATTTTAATATATACTTTTTTTTTACAGATATTTTAATATATACTTATTATTACAAATTGTTTGAGAGAACCTAATTTTAATTTTTGAATGAAATAAATTTTTATAAGATTTCATTAATTTTCTGATAGAACTCTAAATTACTAGGATCCTTAAAATCACATATTTAACACACAAAATTATATTCATTGTTATTGTTCTTTTTATAGCCTATTTAATGTGAGATATTTGTTTCTAAGACACTCGCATAGTGGATATATATATATATATATATATATATATATATATATATATATATATACTACAATTATGCTTGGAGTAGTTTAATTTTGAACATTAAATAAGTTTCTTGGTCTTGTGTTTTTTATAAATTTATATTTTCTTATATTAAGAATGTAGAGAGCCAAACACATACCCAGTCTCAATTCATTAACAACGATTGTTTCCGTTGGCGTTTAATATGAACAAATTTTGTGTTTGATTGATTGTGTGTGTCGTAAATGAAATGTACAAGAGATATTTATAGACAAAGTTAGTTATATGGGTCAAAACCTCATGGCGTATAAAATCTTGCCATGACTTTACCTCATTTGGATATTTTCACGGGTTGTGTGTGTTTCTTCTTGTTGTGGGTGTATGCAGCGTCCCACTTTGGCTTGTTTTTCCCCATCTTGTGGCATTTTTCATTTTCCTTATCCATGTGTGAATTACAGCTCTTGATTGTATCTCCATGAAAATAGTTGTTCCAATTAGTGACACCTTAAACACATAACAAAAGTAAATTGTTGAATTGTAAAGTTTAACGTAGTTGTTCCAATTAGTGACACCTTAAACACATAACAAAAGTAAATTGTTGAATTGTAAAGTTTAACGTGTCTTTGATTGATTATGATACTCCCACGATCTTCGTGAACTTTAGTGGATTAAAAAAGATCCGCCTCTTTCGTAATCGAATGGTTTCAGTTCCACTATCATTTGTTCGGCTACCAATTATTTTGTTAAATAAAATTTGGCTATTTTCCGTGTTCGGCTAGCAACTTAAAATATTTTTAGATGTTGTTGATGGAAGCGTGAAATTAGCCTAGGTTCGGTTAAGTTTCCTCAATTGTGATTCTCTTTGCTTTAAGTGTTTGGCGTTGAGAGAGGAACTTTGTCTCTATGGATGGGAATAGGCTAGGCCGGCCTACATGGGCCTACGGCCTAGCCTTCGACAGGCCATGTCAAGCTTTTTTCTTAAATAGAGAAGGCCTAGACTTTTTTTTAAGCCTAATTAGCTTAAAAGACCACAGCCCACAGGCCTCTCAAAAAGCCTCTTAAGCCTATTAGGCCGGCCTATTTAGGTAATATGAATAATATTATTAATTATTTATATTATATTTTGTACTTTGAATTAAAATATAAATTTGTAACTTTTTCAATAATTTAAGCTTTATTAGTATACATTAATTTTTTGTATAAATGTATTATTATAAACTAGAATAGAAATATGATATAATATATAGTCGAATTTCCTAAAACCTCGCGTTGATTATCAAAAAAGAGTTTAATCTAATTGAACTATTAGTTCGCTAGTTCATTTAAACTAAGATCACATTGCTTATTTAAAGATGTTCATAAGATATAGACTTTTAAACATGCTAGCAGGTCGTATCAGGATTTTAGAAGGCCAGACTCAGGCCTAAAAAGCAGGTCTATGACAGGCCGCAGGCCAGGCTTAGACTTTTAAAAAATATGGAAGACCAGTCTTAGGCCTTGCAAAGCCTACCTCAGGCTAGCTTATTCCCATCCCTATTTGTCTCACAGATGTGGGTTTGCTAACTTATACAGTAGAGCGTTAGGCACGGTTGTTTGAGTTTTTTAGCTACACTAAGAAATGAATAAAAAAAATAAGGATAAAGAAAGAATGATAAAGGGATAAAAATGCAAAAATAGCTTGTTTGACTGATTGATCGAATGTGTCTTTTATAATGTATGAATTGAGTAGTTATAGCAAAAATTATGCAAATTAACCGAACATTGTGGCCTAAAGTGATGAGCCCTCTCGGCTAATTTTACGGATTGTACATAATAACAACTCCCTTGCTTATAGGAGGATCCTACACTCAACTTCAGCCTCCTCCTTCTCATAGTGGCCTGTTGATAGGATCCTTAGTATGTAGAATAGCGAAGATTGTGCCTCTTCCCTCGATTCCTCAAAGTGGTTAGTGGTGCTATAAACAAAGAATATGAGTTTATGGTGCTGATTATGATACATTGATATGCACTTGTGACATTTTTGTTGGCGCTATAAACAACCTCACCAATATCTAAAACATTGCCTTTGTAACATTTTCCATTCACGTAATCCAATAATTCTTGCAACTTGTTTGGCTCATTTTCTATTAGAGAAAATTTGCTCATTTTCTAGAAGCACTTGTTTGGCTAGTTGTGGGGATGAGATTACTATGGATGTTATGTTGCCAGGTTTTAATGTCATGATTGGTCCATTGACTTTAGAGAGTTTTGTGAGTGGTTTGTGTGGGATTTTGCAAGTTGTGAGATGTTTCCAATTATGGAAAGTGGGTGTGGTCCTGGTGGAAGCTTGGTAGAATTTTGGATTTGGTTTAATTTTCTATGAAAGAAAGATGAGAATGCTTGCACTTACAAAGGTAATCACTAGCATGAGTGCTTGGTAGTCACTGTTCTTCAACCCCTCACGTTTCCTTGGTTGGTTCTACTGTTATTATAATTTCTTCAAATTACATGTGTAGATGGAAGATTGGAAGAAAAAGGAAAAAAGTATTCTTGTACTGTTTGTTCTTCTTTTTATTGGCCTATTCTATTTTTGAGTATTCATGAAAAGTCAAATTACATGCATGAAAATTGAAATGTGTGTTTTGAATTTAACTTATGGACTTTCAATCATTTTATTAAATAACAACAAAATCCTTCATATTTGTAATAAACAGCCAAAATATAATGGGACGGTGATCACTTAAAAAATGATCCATTACTAATAAGTCGTTATCCCACGGCAAGTTGTGAAATCTCTTTTCTTTCCTTTTTTTCATATCTTCCTTTTATTCTTTCTTATTCATGATTTTTTTTTGTTTTCTATTTCCCTATTATTAATCAACATTTTTCTAGCTTTTATACTGAATAGTGTTTACAACTAAAAATAATCCATGTTTATGAAGGAGTAAATATAAGCTAAGTTATTAGCAAAAAAAAATGATGTCGGTAGCCGAATGCTTGAATTAGATTTAGTTGATGTCTAAGCACTTGAACAAGGGTTAATCGAATTAAAAATGGATGTTATGGATGTATGTGCTCTTATGACACTTTTTAGTGGAATGCTGCTCTTCGCCCTGCACAAAATACTCGCACCCAGTTGAACTGACGAAAATGTCTTTACGTGACTTAAATCACGCAGCGTATCTTAACTCACGCACGTTATAAGCTCTGCGTGACTTAATTCACGCACCACTGGCATTTGCGCGAGTTAACTCACGCACGTTGACGGTGGTCAGAACTCAAGACCACACGTTTTTGTGGAGGGTGGTCAGTTTTCAACCTTCAATATACACGTTTTTTACACCATTTACACGTTTTTTGACCACGTTTATGTTTTTTTATAACTTATACTACCATTGTCACCTATAAATATCCCTCCATACTTCCCTATTTATTCACACCATCTCACTCTCTCCGTCTATTTCTCTTTTTTTTCTTTTCTTTCAATAGTCTCTTTGGGGGCAAAAGTGATAAGTCTTATAGGGATAAAATAGTGAGTAGCCGACTTGGGGAAGTGATCGACCATTGAGATAAAATTAAATTTGCTTCTTTTTACCCCAAAATCTTTTTACTGTGGGTAAAAAGATTCTTTTTTGGGTATAAAAAGAACCAGATTTAGATTTATCTCAAGGGTTGATGATGTATTTTCCCCAAGAAGGCTGCTCACTATTTTACCCCATGAAGACCGATTACTTTTTACCTCAAAAGAAAATAAGTATATTATTTAGTGAATTCGAATAAATGTATCAATGTAACAATGTATCAATTATTGCATGAAGTTGATTAATAAAATGAGATGTTGTTATATATATTTGCTTTTATTTTCTAATTTTGTATTTAATGAATTTTGTTATATGTATCAATTATTTAATGAATAATTCAAAGTGCATAAAGACTAAATAAACTTAGCGTGAATTCGAATAAAGAATTGTAATAAATAAATTCGAATAAAGTTGCGTATTGAATAAATTCGAATAAAAGTTACATTACATTACATAAAGTTCCTAAATATAGCATATCATTACATGACATTACATTCGGAATTCTACCTTTCAACTACAACAATTGTGTTACCTCTGAATAGTGCAAATTCAAAGTTGCTAAGCAGCAGGACTCCAGCATTCGTCCAGAAGTCCTTTTGTTTCAGTCAAAATGTTAAATTCTCATTGGTCTTGGTTTTAAATGATAGTATCCAAGTGCCAACGGAATGAGGTACATACCTTAACACTTCAATACCATCATTTAAACGAAGCCAACAAGAATTTAACATTTCAAATGGAACAAAAGCACTTCCGGGCGAATGTTGGAGTTCTGTCGTTTCACAAGTTTGAATTGCCCCATCCAAAGTAACACAATTGTTGTAGTTGGAAGGTGTAATTCCATACCTAATAACGATATTCTGGTGTAATCAGACTTATATAATACATTCGGGTTGCACCTTTAAACTACGATAATCATCTTACCTATGAAATGATAAATTCAAAGTGGCTAAACTCCAGGACTCCAACATTCGTCCGACAATTCCATTGTTCCATTCAAAAGATTAAATTCTTTTTAGGCTTGGTTTAAATGGCGGTATCCAAGTGTCAAAAAAATGAGGTCCATTCCTTGACACTTCAATACCTTCATCTAAACAAGCCTAAGAAGAATTTAATCTTTTGAAAGGAACAATGGGAATGTCGGACGAATGCCGGAGTCCTGGCGTTTAGCAAGTTTGAATTTCCATTTTATAGTAAGATGATTATTGTAGTTGGAAGGTGCATTCTCTACCTAATCACGACCGCCACCTAATCACGATCTTTTGGCGGAATCAGACTTTTGATGATATCTTCAGTTGATCTCACCAACGTTGCTCGCATATCGATCCACTGGAACATGCTGTGCTCCCAAACCATGGTCGTCACATTTTCGTCGTTCGTCAATTCCACCCAAGTGAATGATACTCTTCCATCGTCGAGCGTTGGACGTTTATACCGAACGTATTCCACCTTCCTTGTGTCTCGGGGATTGACTCCTTTGTTGAATTCATCCAGTTGATCCTTGAGACCTCTTAACGTTATACCAAGACACCGAACCTTCAACCTTTGATGTTCTCCGCCGTTGAATTGTTCGCGAACGTTGATCCACCTGACCATTGTTTCAAATCTACACAATAAGAAATTAAAAATAATCAATGAAAAACTCATTCAAATATTTCATCAAACACTTGGAGTGCAAATTATACATAAACCCTAAAACTCATAACTACAACATCAACATGCAAACATCTAACCATAATTAAGCAACATAAGTCATTTCCATGTAACATTGTATCATTTCTTGCAAGCAAAACCAAAATTTAAACAAACCCTAAATCTAAAAAAATTCTCTAAAACTCAAAACCTACAACATAAAGATGCAAACAACTAAACATTTAAACACAACTCATGTAAAGATTTCTTGCCAAAAAAATCAAAATTTAAACAAACCATAAATCTAAAAAAATTCTAATTTAAGAAAAAAAATCTAACATATAAACATAAAAGGTTAATGATGTTTGATTATGAAAACTTACTTGTTATTGGAATGTTGTTTGATTTGAACTTGAAGGAATTTTGGATTTAGTGACTTTAGAGAATTTTTGAGATTGTAGATGAGAAATGAGGAAATGGGGTATTCTGTCTTGTTTAAGATAGGACGTAACGTGAGTTAACTCATGCTGCGCTAGTTAACTCACGCACAGTTTTATACTTGCGTTAGTTAACTTGCGCAGGGATAAAATTGGCATGGCTGCAAGATAGAAGTATTTTGTGCAGAGGGAGAGCAGTATTCTTTTTAGTGTACTATAGATAGAAACCTTATTGAAAATTATGCATTTCATTTGTGAAAAAGTTAAAAAATTGATTTTTCTAAAATATGTAATTAAGAGTTAAGACGTGAAGTTAGCATGATTTATAGAGTAATGCTAATTGCTAACTGTGTCTTTGCAAAACTATTCACGAAAACAAAACCAAAAGGTAAATTTTATATTAAAAAGACCATTTATTTAATTTTTAAGAGTTTTGAATACACAAATAACAATATATTTTTGTTATATTTGTTTCCTTAATTAATTTGTCAGAAGCATTTGTTAGCATTTTGCCAATTTGTAATTGCAACAAGGCAAAAGAAAATGTTGAACAATATTGAATTAAAAAACGAGCTTCAAAGGCTCAACAAAACAAACAATATTATATTAGGTTTCTAGTTAAGACTAAAGGCTCAACAAAACAACCATCTCATTGAGCAACATAGAGAGAACCGTCTGTCTCTTTGAAGCGTCTGAACGAGATCTAATTTGCTAAGACCGCAACGCAAGCCAGATTTATAAGCTACCTTATCCAACCACCAACCGACTTAACCGATTTATGCTTCTCGATTTTGGTTGGATTTGGATGATTCAATCCAAAACCAACCAATGCTCTCACCTACATAGAGTTCAATCACACCACAAATTGGACATTGTGACTGCATTTTCTTTCCAGCGTGAAGATTTAATTGAAGCTTTCCATATTCAAATACTTCATCCATCTTCCACCAGTTTTTATCATTTTGATTGGTGTTTAAAAGAATAAAAAATTCAAACAGTGAAGTTCCGCTAGTAAATTTAGTTTTGACATGTCATATTCTTCACTTGAGATTTCATGAGTCCATAATTCAAATACAAAGTTTAGAGCAAACCAAAGAAAACATAGATTAAAGAATATTTGAGACAGAAATACAAATAGCAACGTCATATTGAGTCGATATTTTTCTCTATAGTTATACAAAAAAATTAATCATCCTAGTAGATAAGCCATAGGCTTTTCATGGATCATACTTTCAATAACAACCTATCAGTTGCTTTTGCATGGAGAAAAAATCACCTCCCAGGGGAAAATATGAAAAATCATCTTTTGCACAATCTGCTTTCTCTATATGTTCATGCAATGCACAATCTGCTTACTAGTGCATGCTTCACAATACTCCCTTAGGTAAGCAGAGTATCCTTAAGAATGTGCTGCAAATGATTTAAGATTCCGATGTAGTGACCGGCGGTGGACGGTGATTTCCTGGCCTCGATGCCCATGCTTTGCGACTCCTGTAATCCTCTATCGCTCGGAGTCTAAGTCTCTCATGAGAAGCATCCTGCGAAATCTTGACCCCCTGTATACAAGGAAAACATTTTCCACAGAAATAAGTATAGCATGATCCACTGGGTAAAGCTAAGAATTTAAAGTACTTACTTTTGGATTGAAGGATAACTTTGGTGGGGCTTGTACAATATCTCCAAATTTTATCTTTTCTTGCCCAGGAAATTCCAAAATTTCATCTTCTTCGACCTTTTTGTGCTTCTTCTTTTTCGCTTCATACCTGAAAAATTTACCATGAAAGATAAAAATAAGCTAATGTTATGACTTATGAGATATGTTATTTATTCAGTAAAAAAAATTCACAAGTTCAACTTCAAATGCCATATGATATAAGGCACAGCAACAAAAACATAAGTAGGGGGCATATACTACAACAACAATCAAAGCATTTTTTAAGTGGGTGGCATTTCGTTCATGTTCATAAATTTAAGTAGGTGGCATATTTCATGTTCATAGACAATACAAATAACAAACATTGGTGTAATATCCTCTGGACCGGTCGTCAAGCAGAGTAAATATTCAACATTAATATCTTCAAACTAAAAGGTTGTTTGTTCCGTATTGCCATCAAATCCAAACTGAACAATAAGACCATAGTGCTTAATTTGAACTCCATAATATCATTGAAGAATCATGGATACAGCCATAAATTCATATTGCAGTGTCTCAAAGATTTAATACTCATTTTGAATGCACCATTTGCAATTTTAAGGAAATACAACACTAAAAAAAAAACTAATTGGATAAAAGTATAAACTGGTGATAAAAATCACGTAGAAAGTACAAAGTGCATCCTTCTAAACTCATTAAAATGGACAAATAAGTAGGTTTTATTTCACTTACTTCTTTTTGCGCTCCTTTCTTTTTAGCTGGGAGTTTGTTTTATCCTCTTCCATTGCAAACCTAAGATCTTTAACCTCTTTCCTCTTCCTTTTTTTCTTATTCTTATCATCATTTTCACTAAGCTGTTCATCACTGTGTTGTGGTGCCTTCAATTGTTCACTAGTATCACCCTGTTTCACCTGAGCAATTCCATATTATTTCTGTCATGTAAAGGAAATTTGTGCACAAAAATATACATTCAATACAATGAACAAGGTAGAAAAAATTTAATAATTTATCAGTTAAAATTTTATTAATCTTGACATACCATCACATATACTCTTGTTAGAAGTTTCCGTTTTTTCATGGAGGCCATTTTTATTTTTTGTTAAATACATTGAGAAAATTATTTATATTTTCAGTTACAACTAGAGTCGAGTTAACATAAATTGGAAGGACTACATTTTAAACAAAATCAACATCAACTGATCAACATATGTGAAAAACCAAGAAATGCAAACACTGAATATGCAAAGCACAGAAAAGTGCCCGTTTGGATGGGCATGTTTGAACTTACCAACTGGCGTAAGCACTTGTGAGACTGTTTGGGAGAGCTTATGAAAACAACTTATGACATGTCCATAAGCTCTCCGGCATAGCTTCTGAAAATAACTTATAACTTACATGAAAACAGTTTGACTTTATTTTATTGTTTGTTGAAGAAATAGCTTATACATAAACACGTATACAATAAACACTAATGTTATAAGCACTTAATTAAGCTGTATATCCGAACAGAGCCCAAATCCCATGATAAATCTTCACATGCCAAGCTCACCCAGGACAATTATCATTATTACAACACAGAAGCCAATGAATGCATCATGTGCTCACACTAACATACCTATAAGACCCAGCAACTCAAATACAGCAAGCCAATGAAAGTGCAAACACTGAATATGAAAAGCACAACAAGGGACTGTTTGGATGGGCATATTTGAGCTTGCCAAATGGCATAAGCATTTGTGAGGATGTTTGAGAGAGCCTATGAAAAAAAAAATATGACAAGTAAATAAGCTCTCTAGGATAGCTTATGAAAACAACTTATAGCTTATATGACAACAATTTGACTTCATTTCATCTTTTGTTATTAAAAAAAAGCATATAGAAAAGCACTTATATTATTAGGGTCTGTTTGGATTGACTTATTTGAGCTTATTTGGGAGAACTTATGAAAACAGGTTATGACAATTTTCAAAAGCTCTCTCCAGCTTATTTCATAAGTTCTCTAATATAGTTTATGAAAATAACTTATAGCATATACAACATAAATTTAACTTTGTTTTACCTTTTGCTATAGAAATAGTTTATGCAAGCTTTTCCATGAGTGTTTATCATAATAAGCATGTGTGATGTAAGCTGCAAATAAACTGTTTATCTAAACAGACCTAGTGTTAAGACCATAAGCTCTTAATTCAGATGTCTATCCAAACAGGGCCCCAATGATCATCCAAAACAATAATCATCAATTCATTCATAATTACATGAAAAAAGCCAATGCATTCATCATGTGCTCACACTAACAGATCAAATACAGCAAGCAAAATTATCAGACAGCAGAAACAAACACAATTTTCCAGCAATCACAATTAAATCAACTACAATTTCATTTATCACTAACTCATATTAACTAAACATCACAAAGGCAATTTTCTTTATTTTAAAACAACAGTTATGAATATTAAAACCAAAAAATAAGAAAAAAATATATATATATGATAAAGCTTACATTTTTTACATGCCCATCATCAAATTTCTTGTCTTTAGATAAACCAGGAGAATCTGAAAACATGGGAAAGCAGTGAGAAAGAGAAAAGATAAAATTTGAAGCAAAAAAGGTGAAAGGGAAAGAGAAAGAACCATTTTGGTGTTTAGTAAAATTCATGATTTGGCGAAGTTTGAAGGGTAAAGCATCGAGTTGAGAGGATTTAGGCGGTGGTGGGAGGGCGGTAGAGCCACCGTGCGCAGCCCTGTAGTTCTTCTCTCTTCTTTTCCTTCCCTTACCCGCCATTCTCTCTCTCTCTCTCTCTCTCTCTCTCTCTCTCTCTCTACTGCTAAACCCTAATAATGCTAATTCCTTGAGGTTCTTAGCAATTTTCTTTAACGATGTCGTTTTGAAATATTAGGTTTTTTCAAACAATTTTGAATTATTTTTTTTGGATAACCAAGGTTCTGGTTCAAATCCAACCTTGGGTATGCAGCATCGTTAAAACTCTTTTGTCGCTCATTTAGGTCTATTCGAGTGATTAGTCTCGTTACGCACGAATGATTTGCATAGGTCAAATTTAAACAATTCTCGAGTTATTTACTTTTAAAGTGAATTTCTAACCACTAAATTATTTGATAAAAAAAATATAATAGAAATAAATTAGGGCATATGAACTAAATAAACCTTTGTCAAAGGAAAAACTAAATAAACCATTCAATGAATTCAAAATGAGCAAACCACAATATTGGTCGTTGTCAAATTAATCCCTGAATTTATCGAAACTACAAACATATTTAAAATTGTTTTTTTTAGTGTGTTGGTCCTCGATTCTATTTGTAGGTATTCAATTTAATCCATAAAATTACTAACAAAAGAGATATCATAGATTATTATTTTGAGACGGAGGAAATATTAATTATCTTATAACCATTTTTCAAGGTTGTGTTTTATGTGTTATTTATGTGAAACTACACCTACAAGAGGTCTAAGTCGTCTTTTCCCTTATTTGTTTATATGTGCTGAAGGAATTACATCCCTCGTAAAGCATGTTGTAGGTCTTCCATGAAAAATAAAAATAAAAACATGTTGTAGGTCGTGGCCAAGTTCAAGGTGTTCAGGTTTGTCTATCGTCGATCACACTATTGATGATGTATTTTTACACGTTTTGAATCACTTGAATGATGATCAAACGACCATGTATGGTATGATAACATGAAACATTTGACGGAAAAAGGATTACCAAACTTTTTTATGGCAAATAGGAATCAACTTATGCAATCATCATCCGTGCAAAAGATTTACTTGCCTCGTGGCAACATGTTACACAGGTTATGTGACTCGAAACACCAAAACTTCTTATATCACAAGATGGGTTCCTCCGCTCATGGACTTTTTTAATTAAAATGTGGTTGGAGCCACATTCCAACAACAATCTTTCTCTGACATTGGAATGTGGGTATGAAATGAACGAGACTGTTTTGTGATTGAAATGAGATTGATGTCATATCATATGAATCTTTAAGTCGTGGAGTGTGAAATTGACGCTTGTATAATATACCCAGATGAATATTGGTAATTAGTATCATAAATGTTATTTTTGAACTAAATTGTAAAAATAAATGGCGTGTTATACTTGCTGTGAGAAGCCTAATAGATCAAAATATGGCTCCATAATAGACACAAGAATTCTCATATTGTGTTTGTTATGCGAGAAGCAAATGGTAGTGCACAATCTTTTAGCAAAAGCATTTATCGCTAATGATTTTCATGTTCTTCCAAATTGCATTATGAATTTGTGTAGTACTAATACGAGTTAACTTAGCTTGAGCAAAAAAAAAATTGCTTCCGTCTCTCCTCACAATTAATAATTCTCCTCAATAAATAACAAAGAAATTGCAGCTAGTTTATTATATAACTAAATTGTAACAATAAGAAAAAATTAAATATGTCTACGCCACTTTGTTTGGATTCAGATTCACTTGACATTTCACAGTCATTGCGGTCAAAAAAACAACCTCCATTAGATGTATCGGAAGATAAAATATTCCTCATGTGTTCTCCAAATGAAAATTGTCCTCTCATATTTGTCCACGGAACTCCCTTCTCACCAACCACCGCACCTCATCTCCGATCCATCTTCCACAACCAACAATTTGTGTTCATCAACCCACTTCTTATTTTTGTTCATGTTTGCAACTTTGTTTTTATGTCAAAATCGTCATCTGTAACTTCCTCATATCAAGACTGATTTCATTTGTTGGTTGTGTTCATGATTAGGGATTGTTTGAAAACATATTAAGTATTTTGTTTTATAATTGTTGGTAGTTTATGGCTTCTCCTTTTGTGTTAGATTCGGTCCAATATCTCACATAATCAGTGTTGCTGTCGTTTGGGCAATTACTATGCAGCTAAACAATGGATGATGTATAATAATCCACATATGATTGGATGGAGCTTCATGAACACAGGGAACAAATAAGTTGGGCAGCAGAAGGCAAGAATCGTTTTAGCAAAAGGAAGAAAAAGTTCCAATAGGATTTTGACCGCTCAATCCATTTTGGGTTGCAGTGGCTCCATCTGTTCTTTGAGCTTCCATGACTGTTGCAATTGTTGGAGAAATCGAAGGGATGGTGGGAGAAGAGAAGGGTGTAGCAGCGGGTGATAACTGGTGTGCACAATAGGGTTTTGATTATGTGCCTGTTGTTACAGAGGATGATACTGAATGACAAACCTTTGATGAATTGAACGGTTTGATTTTAGCCGACTGCAGTGTCTGCGTGTTTACGCAACTCCAGTCAATCCAGATCCACTTTGTTTCCATTGTCTTTTTTTAACGCCTTTTTGTTTGATGTAACAACTAATGTTCGCCAATAATAACTTCAATCACGAAAGATCATCAACAAATTGCATTTCTCATAAAATAAAATTAAAAAAACACCATCAAGAAAGTAATTTGATATTACCGCCAGAGTCTAGCGCTGTTTATAACATCAATGTTTATTCATGAATTGGTTCCTAATTAGAGAAAACGAGAAATAAGATATAAAACAATAAAACAACTCTTCACAGCAAACAATATAACAACTTATTTATTCATCACACTCACAATATTGAACACTCAAAACTCAGCCAAATCTAATCAATCCAAACATCTGAAAATCAGCAGTATTACAAGAAAGAATGGCCACTATATTTTCATTCTCAAATCAACAAAATTATGGGACAAAAATGGCTCAAACCTCAGTAGGAACTCGGAAGCTTGTCCAATATCAACACTTTTACACAACTGGAGGAGCAAAGAACCCTCCACTAAATCTACGAACCTAACACTGGTGGTATTAACTGGAAGTGTCACATGACATCTCTGAACCATAAGAACGCAACCAAAAATGCTTACAAACGAGTGTCACAACCTCAACCTAACTTTCCTAATTGATACTATGTATAGATGATCTGTAATCCACATATGTATAACCTAAAAGCTATGATTTTATAAGAGGCTGAAGTCCATTACCTTCCCAGCCAAGCTTGAGCATTTGATCTACCACTTTCAAGCTTAACTGCAAGATAAAAAAGTTGCAGTGTTAATAGCCATGGAAAAGAGAAGGAATTAAAACAACGTATGTTTAAGGCGTAATGAGAGATTGGAGGTACAATATTTTAGTTTAAATGCATTTCATACACAAATTTTACAACTCATTTAGGAGTGTGACCTGTTGCTAAAAACATAATACATTCTGCCAAACGGCATCAGTAAATTTTCAGTTCCAAATAATGGGCAACTTTATTTACTCATTTTACAAAACCAGACTACAAGGTAAATACAAGAAGTTTATTCCTTCTACCTATTCACAAAAATAAATAGTAGGGGGGATAGTCAGGAGTGGGTGGGAACCTTCACTTCAAGGACCATTGATATTTTACAAAAACTCTTTAACGTAATGATATTTCAGAAAGACACTTAACAATAAAGATTTAACTTACAGATGGGTCGGTAAAGATTATCAGTTGTTTATCCAATGTCGAAACCAAAAGATTTGTGTTATCCTGGTTTAGAGTCAGAGCTGTGATATCCTGTCCTTCTCCAAGTCTTAATATATGAAATACCTACAAAAATTAGAATGGAAGAATGATTAGTAAGTAGTGAAGAACAGTTTGCTGAAGATGATAATACAAGGTAATAGTTACCAGATATTGACTAATAAGGCATGAAAAAATCGCCTTTTTCATTATAAATCAATTATTATATTTGAAATTTCAAATCTGCAGAAGAATTATATGAGATTCTCTCAATCAAAAAGGAAATATATCTTACTGATTGGTTTTTCCTGATATATTGCTCTCTCATGGTGTATAAACATGAGGAATATAATCTAGCAATTTAATCCGAGATCAATGTAAAATGTTAATTTTATATTTGACATCTTAATCATGTACCTCCAGAGTGTGCATATCTAGGAAGCAAATTGATGGTGATGGAAGATCTGTTCTGCTGTTTTCGTCAGTTTCTTCTGATTCTGAATCAAAATCAACACCTAACTTATTCAACTGTGAATTTAAACTGTTATTATAGGTTCTGTCATTTTCTTGAGAATTAATTCCGATCAAAGCACTCATCCCATCATTAGAAATTTGCATGCAACTGATACTACAAAAGAAGGAGAATTGTGCTCTTGCAATCGGAGTACCATTGAGAGTGAAGGTACTAAGAGTATGCTGTGATTCATTCCAAGTCACCACAACCCCTTCAGATGAAAGACAGACAATATGGGCCTCCACACCATCCAATCTTCTTATTAAACGTCCTCTTCTAATGGAGTGCAAGAGGACATCTGATGAATGAGAGCAAGAAACAACTACTCCAAGATTTGAGTTAACACAACAACTGATTATTTCACTGCGGTGCCCCCGAAGTACCTGTATAGGACCCTCAATTCGACGTCTCCGATTCTTTTCAATCAAGTGTGATGAACTATTGCTGGTTGGAGAGTGTGTGCCTGTCCCAGTGGAATGTTCCGATATGACATTTGAGTGAGACACAAGAACTCTATGTATTCTCCAGAGTAATACTGTTGCATCTCGGGATCCTGTTACTAGGTAGTTACTATCAGGTGACAGACCAAGGCAAGTTACAGGAGCACAATGTCCATAAGCTGTTTCTAAGGTCTTAGCTCCATCTGATGATATTAGCCTAATGCTATTATCAGCATGCCCCCCTAATCAATCAGAAGCAAATATTTCAAATTAGATGTCAAATACACAGCTCAGGAAGCAACTACTACAAGATGAAGTACAAGTTTCTAAAATTCTATGCAACAGATGAAAAGGTTTTACTAATCATACACATCCAATGCCTTGGATGTATAGCAATTCATGTTAGCAATGCTACACCAATCAATTTTAAGGCATTACAGTAAAGGCCAAGAATAAAAGAAATGTAAAAACCAATTTATTTTGATAGTGAGTAATTATTTTCTAATTTTCGGTTCAATTCATATTATCCTCCTTATTCTAGTACTTGCATTTTGTAATTATCGAATTTTCTTTTCCATTTCTATTGAACAAAAATGTTGCACATGCCTAAATGCTAAGATATCCAGTTTTCTATCTGTTATTTTTCCTTAGCAAATAATGGAGCAAAAGAAAGTGCTACATAAGTAAATGTTACGACGTAAGCGTCTAGAAAATCTCATGCTTGCGGTTCACGTCGAGGAGAGATTCCATATAATTGATAATTAACTACCAATGTTGAAAAGCAAGAGTACAAATCAATCACAGGAAGGAACTCTTTTCATAAAATAAATACAAAGGCATCATATGCAAATAATCTCAGGTCTTCTAGAATTACCAGTAATAATTTCTCTGTCACATGTTATAGAAACGATAGATTGGCTTCTAATTCCAGAGGCAGAAAATGCAACAGCTTGTGGGAATCTCCACACTTCACCAGATGAGACCGGTGCTTTGAACATCCGCATAAGTGCACCACCAGCAGAGCCTGCTGTAACCTTTCTATGTTGAAAAAGAAAAGGAGTTCCATGGCCATCGGGTGTATTGGGTTGCCACTTATGTTCTGCAACATGCGCTACTGGTGCATTCATATCAACAACCACAACAGCATCTGAAGATGCATGAATTGCAGCTGCAGGAAGATTGCAACGTTCAGGTGATGGAACAACGTAGGGCTTGACTTCATTTGGGTTGCGGAATATTGTCTGATATGAAAAGAAATATATGCATCAACAATGAAGCAAACATGAAACAATTTTATATCATATATTTTACCATTGAACATGGCAAAACTTTCATGAACAGTGAAGCAAGTATGAAACAACTCAAGGGCATCATATCAGAAGTTCATATTGTATTAGCATATATTTAATATGGCGACACTTTCATGAACAATAATATTCGCAACATTTTAAAGATTAATAGTAACAAATATTATTTATATTGTTTTGCCAAAAGTGTTCATTTAGATCTCATGTCCCAATACCTCCAAAATCTAAACATATTCCTATGATTACTGGGTAGGTTTGGTGATTAATATTAAATGGGAGTTGTTGATGGACGAGAGAATTTGAGAGAGGAACTGATAAGGAAATGTTTCTGAAAAAGTTACTTTCTGTACTATGAGTCTCCAAGTAGTGAACTCAGGTTTATATAGTACTTAAAAGTCAGTTACAAGCTCTAACTAACTTGCAGTTTCGTAACGGCTAGTCAGCAACTCTAACTAACAGACTGACTTCTGGGTCATATGTGTAAACTAAACATATAAAGTAACATCCATACAATACAGTATACTGTACAGAGTAGCAAAATGAAATTTTATTGAACTGTATGTATGTGGTGAGCAAGCTTCTCTCCTAACAAACTCAACAAACTTTCTTAATGCCTCACTTGATAGACTTCCCTCTTTATAGCCGAAATTCTCCAAGATTTCAGAGAACATCCTAACTACTTTTATTCTCACAGCTTCTACAAGCTTCTAGAAACCATTCTTGTGTGGGTTGGGCCCAATGATTGGGTCATCAACCCTATTGGACCATGGCGTTCTATAATTGTGCATAACATAAACCATACAGCAGAAACTATGTACTTCAACATCCCCCCATCCCCACTCCTAAAACTCAGGGTGACTGATAACTGCTGTCAAACCTGAGTTTGCATCTGAAAGTGAAGAATCTGAGCTTGGATAATGTTTGGTGAGTATGTCTGCATGCTAGTCATGAGCAGGAACATAAGTAACAAACAAAGAATGATCAAGCACCTCCTAGACAAAGAAAATGTTCAATTCCAAATGTCTTGTGTGCGAGTGTAGCATGTGTTTTTGACTCAAATAGACCGAGCTTTGGTTGTCAAAACAAATATCTGGTGCTAAGCACTCTATTTTAAGATCCTGGAGTAAAAAGACCTAGTAGGGTTGACACAACTCAATAGCAATTCTCTGGGAAATTTTTTCGTGTTAACCCTACTCTGATAATTAATATCATTCAAAACCATGGGAAAAAATTACGACACTTTAACAGGATTTTTTTTTTAGGGAATTGCTATTTTGAGTTTGAACTATTAGGATAGATTTAGAGGTTAATGAGTTGGATCCAAATATGGTTTATGATAGAACAACATGGTGTAATTTGACCCACGTAGTCCAGCCCCACTTAGTGGGGTAAGACTTGGCTGTTGTTGTTGAATTGCTATTTTGAGGTCCTCAGAACCGATTAATTTGTAATCTTGAATTGTTGTTTACGGAAGTATCTCCTATTTAGGAAGAATATAATCCATTTAGTGTCATATATAATTAGATTCCATATATTGCAAATTTACAGATTAGCCAGATGTTTTTGATATATAAGTTTCAGTCATTACATAAAGCTAAGTAAAACAGAAGGATGAAAAACAAGAGATGGGAAGAGGCAGAGCACACTCAGGCATACATGCATGCTCAGTGAAGAACTCAAGAGTCAAGATGTAATTTATCAATAAAAGCTTTTCAACCAAAAGAATCAACAGTTACCTGCAAATGCAGAACTTCTGCTAACGGCATTTTCTTCAAGTGGGGAACAGTCAAAAGTTGAGAGGGTGTTTGTCCAAAATATGCAATTTGATCTTGCGTGGCACGCTGTTGAACCTTTACTTATCATGTACAAAAGAAAATAGTAAGTGACATAAACAACGATAAAATTTGCAAATGTTTTCCAAAATTCAATTTTAAGATAAATCTCTGATGAATAACGTTTCCGCATTTTTCCATAAAATTAGAAGACTAGAGTTGAAAGATGGTGAAGTTAGAGGACCAAAGTTGCCTCTAGTATTGCATGAATCAATTCAGCTTATTGGCAACCAGTCAGGAGGATTTAACACTTGAGAGTGAATTCCTGTAAATAATTTTTCCTTATGATGATTTATAGGACTAGCATATATGGCGGCGCATGTTATACTAGGCGTCACATCTCTTTCATCTTAAAGGTGTAATGTGTTGCTCTGATTCTAAAAAGGTTGGCATTTGTACGACAGTGTAAGGCAATGACTTTTTATTGCAACAACTTGTTGGAAGTACTGGGTAAATAATAAATGTAGATAATCAAGTATAATGAATGAAAACGTGAGAAAGTAGAGAAATCCCTCCCGCCACACTTTCAGGTGGTGGGGGTTTCAGTCAATAAACTTGCACAATTACTTTTCTGGTGGTGGCTGTCAGTGGCCACAAAAGTTTCGAATAGAGGAAGAAGCATGGAGTTCAGGAAATCGGCGGTGGTGACTGGTGACCAAAGAAGGAGATGGGTCAAGGAAAAAAAAAAGAATCATGGATAACAACAGTATTATGGTAGAATTTCAGAGTTTACAGAACTCAGTAGGATAATAGTGCTAGGACAAGTCACGGAAGTTTGTACGACTCTGACACCATATTGAAGGTATGACACGTTTTAAATAAAGGAGGAGGGAAGAGAAACAAATAAATGCTTTGAATAGTAACCGTAAAACATGAAAACCAATCCTTAGAGATAATCTAAGATATTCTATGATAAAATTATGATACTATAAGATATTTTCTTATTGTTTAACAAAATAGTTATGCCGACTATAGCAAACATCACCAAAGAAAATATTATTGATGTGAAATTTTTGCAGACTTGAAATCTCAGATTTGATCGTGCAAATCAGCACAGATTTCTCACTTTATTAGAAAATGTCTATTTATTATTAGGAAAATAAATTATTCATGTTCCTTTATTTTATCCAATCATTCCTGAACCTGTGGAATAGTCTTTATCGTAATTGTCCTATTTAAGCAGTACATATCCTGCTGAATAATATGTAACATTTGCCAGCTACTTTCTACAATTAGAAAGCCACAAGGTTCGTAAGTTAAACCAGCCGGTTCTTCTTAATAAATTTTTGGTTAATGACAATAAAGTGTTTTAGTTACTTTTCCATTCATGATAGGACATTTTAGTCTTATTTGATTCATATGGTTGACCCCACTTAATAAAGTGTTGTAATGCAGGAATGTGGTGTAACAATAAACTAAAAGATTCTGCCTCTTCAAATTTCACCAACTCCATCTACAACTTGAATTGATGATACAGTAAGGCCAACTATTTTTCTGAACATGGATTCCATTGCATTATTGATAGAGTCGTTGTAGGATACATAAATAAATTATGATTCAGTATAACTATCATGTGCTTCAAGTTTCAACACTTTGAGTGAAGGGAACGCATTTTACTCAGACAAAAAAAATTAGTTGAAAATATGGATAAGAAAAGGAGACATACTGGGTCAGAGATTTTATCAATGTCCACTGTCCCTTCATAGGTAATATAGAAGAAAACATTATTTGCAGCAACAGCTTCTTTGCCCCGTTGTTTATACCTGCATGGTCCAACTAATTATTGTAACAAGAAGTACAATAATACAACGGAACTATTATAAAATGCATATTTCATAAAAATAGTTCAAAATATATATATATATTGGTGTAGCAGACTTATGAGAAAGGGAAAAACAATACAATGACAAGAGGAAGCAGTCTAGAACCAGGGCAAACATCAACACCTGAAAAACGGAGGTGCAACTGAAAATAGTTAAAAAGCCTACCCAAATATAAGGTCAATCCATTCATGTAAATGAGAAGATGCATATTCACTCTCCAGAGCCTTCCGATGCTTATGAATAAAATCAATTGGATTTTCAGCCCAAGCAGGAAGTTTTACAGTATCTGGTATGGCAGAAATAAGATTAACCATGAGATGCATTGGAATATACATTGAAGTCAAACTGCTACAGAAAATCATAATAAATATACCAAGCTTTCCTCCCAATTGAGTTGTGCCGAAATCAATTGAGTTTTCGTTTGTGAGGACTTCAGGTTGGTAAAATAGCTCAGGAACCTGAAAAGGAGAATTAAAGAAACTTCTTATGATATAAGTTAAATAAAACCATAATAAGAATTAAGTATTAAATCTTGTTCACGATATTAAGAAAGAAGCTAGTCAAGGCGTATCAACCAGGCATTTCATTGTAAAGGAATATACATACCAACTCCTTAACATCACTCATGTCCTCAAGAACTCCATTCCAAGTACCAGAAATATCAGAAAACATCCGATCTGCATGGTCAAATTTTCCACCTTGCAGTTGAATAGCAAGGGTAGTGAATGGTTCAACCCTAACAAGATAATACAAAACCTATAAAAGAAGATAATGAACACTAGTTATTGCAGAACCAGCAACTAAAAAATTCACCAATGACAGCAACATTACATTACTGGACAATTACTTTTGCTGTTTTGAAATGAAATAAATAAAAGTAAATATCAGGCATCAGAAGTCATGGTGGTCCAAAACACAAAAAGGGAGGTTTGAATGTAATAGCAAAAAGAAATTAACAGACAAAAATATAAAGAAAGCATAAGTTTAAACATGATATTCTTTCAGATGTTAAGTTTTCGTTTTGGGCCTGATATATTCCACAAACCTCACTAAGCCTAAATTTTTATAGCATTTGATTAAGTTGTAAACTGTTAGTCCACTTATGTGTAAGTAACTGTATTTAAGTTGCTTTAATATTACCATCCACCATCCGTATTGAACCATTATTACAATGTATATTTCTATACAGGATCAAAACCTGATTTCCCTTTATTAGAAAAAAAGATATATGAGCTCTACTGGAAACTCTGCATTCATTGTGGTCTGCCCCTAGTCGCCTAATTGTGGCATTTGGGTTGCCTTCATTGCAGCCTCCAACACCTTGTTTTGGGTGTGAAACGGGTGGATATAGTCCCACATTGCCTAGAGATATAGCCTGTGTAGTGTTTATAAAGCATGGGCAGTCCTTAGCTTACAAGATGGTTTTGCAAGGATGAGTTAGGCCCAATATAAAAATTTCTATTCAAAAGGATGTAATGCTTATTCCTTTAGCGAAAATTTTATTTATGGCAGCACACTTAAAATTTGGGTTTGGCATTACTTTCCCCCAAAAACAAGACGGTTTTGTAAGGATGAGTTAGGCCTAATATAAAAATCTAAAAAGCTCTATTCAAAAGGATGTAATGCTTATTCCTTTTGTGAAAATTTTATGACAACTCTTAAAATTTGGGTTTGGCCTTACTTTACTCCAAAAACTAGCTCTGGGGTGAAAGTTATAAATTGTCAGAAGGAGAAGCAGTAAGGAGAGTATATCAGATGGAGGGTAGTCAAATTACTAGAGGTAGAGGAAGACCTAGAAAAATTATAAGAGAAAATATTAAGATTTAGAGATTAATTAGTTGGATGGAAAAATGGTATATGATATAACATTATATGGCCATTTGATCCATAAAGCCAACCCCAGTTAGTGGGATAAGGCTTGGTTGTTGTTGTATGGTCGACTGAAAGGCCGTTATTATAATAGTCTGGTACAGTAGCATTTTGAAAATCGTTTTCCCCAAGGGAAACGTATCCCAGTTCATAACTATGAATAATTTGTCTATGCAATTACATAATGTTGGAAGAAGTAAGCCAGCAGCAGCTGGACATACACTGCGTGCGCGCGCGCACGTGTGTGTGTGTGATCCGTAGTGAAATTTAGGTGACCCACCGTTCCTGCACTTGAGTAGTGTGATCCGTAGTGAAATTTAGGTATGACTGGATCATCGAAGCTGGCATATCTCTCTTGAAATCTTTTCAGACGATCTGGGTTCAGTGCCCCAACAGGCTGCATCATATCAAAAGGTTAAATTATAAACTTACATATAAATTAAATTTAACATGATTTTATTTAATCTGATTAAAGCAATGGAATACATAACACCTTTGAAAGGTCTCGAAAAGAAGAAGGATTAGAAATATCCAAGCTCTCTGAATTGTAATCGGAAAGAATCCAGGGGAACACCGGATACTGCCAAGATTAGGTAGCAATAATGAATAAAAATTATGAAGATAGGATTAAAATGTTAAAAGGAGAGAGAGAGAGAGAGAGAGAGAGAGAGAGAGAGAGATCACCTGGGTAATATCATTATAACTACGCCCAGCCAGTGTATTGAGTTGCATTAAATATTCAAAATTGCTGATCTGCATAAGTGAAGTACAAAGCTCATACATAAGTAATGAGTATGTTATATAATACAAACTATTTTTCTTCATCAATTAAGAATCTTACCTCCCACCTAGCCCAGCGCTCCATAAGTTGTGTTCTTTTCAAAAGTTGATCAGGTCTCTGCAACAAGGAGGTACTTCCTTTAGGTTTTTGAGCCACAACATACAGCATAAAAACTATACCACAAAATAAAATATAGCAGGGACACGAATGTAAAATAGCATTAACATGAAATTAAGATGTTTTCAACTTCATTAGTATTTACTTTTACAGTAAGCCCATGTGCTGAGAAATTAACACAAATTAACAGTCAGAACCTGTATTACCTGAGTAGCCAAATATATATTGTTTAAATGAGGAGGCCGTGCTTGAACAATTGCTCGATATGCATTTCTTCGCCCTTCACTGCTCTAAAGAGAAATTGAAAGGGAAATGTAAGATATATATTAATCCATTATTCAATCTCTACCTACCAGTTTAGGATTTTAGAGGACTATATATTTAGCATCTAACAAACTTAAGACCAAGTGGTCATGAATCAATCATTGTCAGCCCCATTCTTCATAACTAAATCAAATTTCAGAACAAGGTACAATGGGTTTGTGCTAACCCATGCGTCGAGACCGAAAGGCTCTTGCCAGAAGGATCATGCAAGAATAAAAAATTGTTCTTGAGCCTCCAATAATAGCATAAGCTTTTAAGGATTATAAGAGTACAAGATTGATCAATCATCAGCGAAGCGTTCAAAATTATGTCAGCATTGAGAATGGTCCTATAACCAAATGGACTTTTACTTCCTTAAAAATAGAAGGAAAGAAACTAGCATATGCGAGAAATTATACCCCAAAATCAAAAAAGAAGTTTGAACGGTCCACCATAAATAGCTCCAGAGCACTTCTTCTAAGGAGGTACCTGTAAAGGAACTAACACTTGTAAACCACTAATAGCGGGTATATTATTCAGAATTTGTACATTGCATATGAACAGTAGTTTTTGACAGTAATAAAAACAATGAGGCAAAAAACTTAATGAAATTATACAAAAAGGGAAGATGGCACTTCAAGAGAGACAAGTATTCAATTCAACTCTTTCAAAACTAAAGTATATAATACTATGAATGAGATCAAAACAGCTCATAGACAAATATCAACCACATCAATGGTTCAATGCACGTCCAACATATAACAAGGAGGCAACGGCCGGCCAACCACCCACTATCAAGATTCATATTAATCAATCCATCTTCTTGTCCAGCTCATGTATACTCACTCTTACCATACTCAAGATGACAACAGAATAATGTGGATAGTAATAAAATCAAAAAAATTGAGCTCACCTCCGACTATATATTTGATGGAGAGATGACATTGACCAGCTACGATCCTTTTCTTGGTTCCCTGCCTCAAAACTGGAATGAAAACCATCTGTTGCAGCACTGGTCTCATTGCTATAGTTATCAACTATAAAATTTATCCTCCTACTGGTGACCTATAATAAGAGTATACTGCTTCGTATGAGTGAAATTATCATACCTAACAGAAGAAAACTGTTGAAATTATCGGGTTTGGGAGGGATGGTAATACAAAGAGAATATAGTTACATAGTATGATATAAAATGTATATGGAGTATTGTAATGTGCTGTGAAACAGAGTAAAACTGTGTGAAAATCATCTTTTCCAGGGTTGCATTGGGACCCCTTGTCATATGGGATTGAATCATGATATCCATGATTTTTTTTTCTTTATTTCCTCGTTTATAGTTTTGGGTAGCTTATGTTAAAGTAATTGCTGTTTTTTTCCTTGAATCACACCCTATTGACCTTTCCAGTTATTCATGTGTTTATTTTGTGGTTGAAGAAAAAAGCAGCAAAACCATTTTCAAACCTCTGCTTCCACAAACCGCTCAATAGTTCTATTTTTACTAAAATAAAACTCCTAATCAAAATTAAACAAGAGAAAAAATAACTTCCTAAATAGCATAAACCGTCCTCATGGATTGAGCATCGTTCTCTGCCTCGAAGGTTCCTTATATTGTAGATATTCTAACTGTATTTATAAGCAAAAGATCATCATACATCTTGCCCACAATAAGAAACATTAAGTGCAAAATTCTTCATGCTTCATAAATTCTCTTGTATGTCAACACATCCACCTCAGTATGCTCACATAATCACATTTTGCTAAGTGGCTATGAAATGCAGAAGATATATGCCGATACAGTACACATTATCGATAATTCACATAAGAAATATCATTGCGATAGTTTCAGTATCAAATGGAGGAATTCACATTCATAACTTGATACATACATTTTAGTCAAAACTATAATAATTTCTAATTTAGGGCCATAATACTTACTTGGAAGGTTCCCCGTATGACTTTAAGTGGTCGGACCATAGATGTCGGTAACTCGAGAACAATTCTTTCATCAAGTTCGCTAGGAACATACCCAGGTGCAATGGCTGAAGAACTCTGATCAATGTGTTCATCACTTGCATGTTGCGGACTACTGGATTCTAAAGATGCCTGAACAGATTGCTCTGCTGAGTCGGAAATTCTAAGCTGACTGTCTCCTTTATTTTGAACATCATCAACCCTATCAACTAAATTTTCAGCATCAACCTGTTCTTCATCTTCATTGACTGCCTCCAATGAGATTGCTTCGGCAGACAAAATCGGAGTGCTCTGGTCATTTTTCTCTTCAGAGTATTCCTCATAATCAGCTGCAGAACCTAAATGATCAGATCCTTGATAATTCCTCCTCAAACATCTTCTCATCCTGGAAGAACTTTCCATTAAATCTAGTTTCCAGAAAACCTACAAAATAAAAAATAGTAAGCATGATAAAGTGAACTCATACATTGTCGTTTGATTAAATTTTAGCAAGAGTAAAAGCTGGCCAGATGATATATCCTCCAATTATGAGCAAAAAAGAATGAAAACAGAAAACAAAAGAAAAACAAGGAATCAGATTAGTTGAACAGTCATATTGTTTAGCAAAACCAAAAGCCACATACAAATGCCAGCGACACAATACAAAAAGCTGATTTTTCTGTCTTAAAATGATCTGGTTTATTCCAAGAACAAACATGAAACAACAGCAAGCAACTAAATGCACATCTCCCTGAAGACGCATAAAATTTGTGTTTGGTAATGACAATGTGAATATAATAACATACACGAAGCGGACTGTATAAATTATCTGCGGAAGGCCCAAAAAGACTTCTCATCTCTATTAATTGGTGAATAAGTTTGCGCCATGCATGGACTCCGGTACTGATTCGATGACGAGTAACTATGTCCACATAAGCACGCCTGTCAACCTAGCAAACATAAAATATTTAACAAGCAGCTTCTCAAATAATCTGCATGTCATAGAAACAATTAGCAAACGAACCTCAGACCGTTGCATATTCCTTGCAAGTGCAAAACTGGCTACAAGAACAGCAATATATTTATATGAAAAAGCATTAAAATCTTTCCCATACACCGACTTTGTACCAACTGGCTGCAAACATTCCATCCAGGCAACTCCCATTGCTTCAGAAACATTCCACCTGTTGACCCTCTCCATATCACTAGCACTCCTTCGTTGTGCAGATGTAGCCATTGCAACAGCACTAAGACCTCTTCCAGAACCAATTTTTGCAAATCGCTCCAGATCACGAGCAGCTGCCAAAGCAGCAGCTTTCGCAGCTGCTTTGTCCTTGGGAAGAGGTGGTGTTTTGTTAGAGACTTCCAAAGGTCTTTGAAAGCTTGAAAATGTATGAAGTCTAGTTTGTTTGCGTTCAAGCAGTGAAGTATCACGCCTAAGATGGGAAGTTTGAGCAGGAGCTTGGCTTTCGCCACCTGACGCACCGGCTGCAATCATCGCCAATGCCATTGCAGCAGGTGGAGATGCAAAAGCAGCAGCCCAGGCAGGAGATATCATTGCGAGAGCAGCCTGAAGAAAATAACAATTATCAATTACAAATTTACACATCTAAAATAATGCGGAAAAATCATGTCAATGAATACATGTGTGAAGCACATTTTGTGTAGGGTTTATTAGAAACAGAAAGATAGAGGATAGGGAACCCTTCAGCTATAAAAACAAATTGATAGAAACAGGTTCAATAAGATCAATCCGTTGTTAAGAGTTGTCTAATCCCTTTGCATATGGGAAATACTGATCCCCAGAAATAATCCATGTGGAAAGACCTAAGAGAAGACATACATATAATTCTATCCAACACAAATTTAAAGGCAATAACCACACCCTTGAAAGATATATTTCTTTTCAACAGAAAAAATATAATCCTGTACAAACAAACATTGGCACGATGTATTGTTTTCCTTCTTGTTTATCTTCATAATACCAAACCCTTACATTCCATTTGATTGGCAAAGAAAGTATTCTTTTTAACGCAAAATGGCATGCATAAGCATCACAATAATGACTGCAATTCCAACCAAGTTTAAAACCTCAGCCATTACTTATCATTTGCAACACACCATAAGTTTATTAAAAATAGAGAAAAGAGTAGGAAAAAATGAGCATCTGACCCATGATCAACTTATTTGAACCAAAAAATTGTAAGAGCAAGTCAAAGGAAGTAGACGGAGAGAAAGATAAAAAAAAGAGGGTAGAAAATGAGACGATTTTCTAGTTGTTTGGAAAGAGTAAAATGGAAGGAAAAAAAAAGTGTTCTTTTTCCATGTTTGATTGGGTAGAAATTAAGAGGGGAGAAAAAAAAAACACATTCTTGAGATGACAAAAACATCCATGGGTAAAAATGAAAAGAGGTAAAGAGAACAAAAAAATAGAAAATTTAATATTTTTAAACATTGAATAATATGTAATGAAAATTTACTATAAATTAAAAAACATAATCGATTCAACTAAGATTGTGGAATGCAGCGGACATGAAAGGACACCCAAGAGTAACATAACACAATGTCAAAGTAAGAAACGGAACATGTAGCACACGCTATTTTCATCTTTTATGATTGAAATGTCTTTATTCCATCAGCTTTATGTTCCCTCATGGGCTGAACTGGAGAAAAATGCCACCTTTTATTTTTCCTTTTTGCGTGCCAAACAAAGGAAAATAACAAATTTTCTCACTTTCTTTCCGTTGTTTTTCCATAAAACTAAGCAATGTCTTAACGTGAACGTGAACGTATTGATATAAAACTAAGCCAAACCATTTTTATTACATATGTTTTAATGTGTGTATTTAAAGGAATGGACAGCAAAGCACCTCAATTGGCAGGGAATCAGCAGCTAATGCACGGTCATCGGCAACAAGAGGATTCAAACCATCACCAGAAGCAAGTTCATGAATGCTAGCCAAAAGCGGGCGCCACCTCCTTAAGACAGCAACAAATGGCGGTAATATAGCCTCAAGGTACTGTTTGCGAAGAGGCTTTTGGTCTCTGCTAACAGCATGGTAAACCTGACAAAGAGTAGTATTATGGTAACTACATCGTTGTGTACAAAAAGAAAACAAATGAGAAAGAATGAAAATTGACTAGCTGAAAATACAAACCTCAGCATATAGCACGCAAGATGCAACCAAGACTCTTTGCCTCTTAGAATCTGAAATTGGCATGTTGAGTACAGGAGAGAGAACACTGTTGAAATTATAAAATAAAAATTAAAAGACAAGATCAACCCATTAAAAACATCAGATAATAAAAATAAAATATGGAATTATGCAATTAACATGCTAGGTTAATGAAATTTATCTGTTAGGACAGAAACACGCGCACGCAATTTTAGATTGAAGGGATTGTTCTACCTCCATAAAAGAGCTGATCGCGGTTTTCTTCCTTCAGAAGCCGCATCGTCCATACTTGAATTTCTCATCAGCATATAATCTTCACCATTATCATCTTCCCTCATCGATAGAAGAACCATTCTAAGCATGCATAAGAATGGTTGGTCACTGTCTAATAGCTGGTACAGTGCAGCCATCCCTCCCATTCCGGTGCCTGATCCTCCACCTATACCAAGACCACCACCGAGTCCAGACTCATCTAGCAATAATGCTTGGAGCATTGCCACAGACTTCCTCACCAAAGGAAGCTCAATCCAATTTCCATTGGCATCTTTCTCTAAAGTTGACTTCCAAAAATCCCATCCACTTCCCCCACCACCAAATGCAGCTGGATTTTGTGGAAGGCCAACACCATACCATAAACGGCTCCGATATTTCCAGCCATCAGCTAAATCCTTTGCACAGGACCCATGTGACACAAAAGCACAAGATATGGATTCATAAGGCTCAGCTGCTGCTGCAGCCGCAATCCTTTCCATCACTGATGTAGGTATCTGACCGGTTCCATCAGCCATTGAAGAAAGGGCCTTCAAAAATCATGAAAGTATGAGTTTCGCCAATATAGAAATAGATAGAACAAAAATGACATGAGGAGGAATAGACAAATCAGATAGTAAAGAATGCAAATGCAATGGCAATAAAGACAAAAGTAAAGCTTGCGCATACTTTCGTAAATCTGAAAGACGAATACAAAAGTTAAGAGATAAAAAGTATCAAACGGGGAATGTTAAAAAAAAAAAAAAAAAAAGATATGTGGAGAATAGAACAGTATGTCACCAATGCATTAAATTTTAGAGGAATAACAGAAGCGGCATTGGAGATGCACAAAAATAAAAACAAAATACTTATTTATTTATGACAAGTAGCATGCATGTGTAATTTTAGATTACTATAAGCATACATCTAGAGGGTTTCCCCCTGAGCCACCGGATAGTGAACTTCGGTTGTCCGCAACTTCTTCTGTTGACTCGTCAATTGTTGACAATGACGTTGAGTGATCGCTTATTGGATACAAAGTAGTAAGTGGAGATGGAGATATATCTGAAGTGCGTGAAGAAGATTGTTTGCTCTGCAACCGTAAATGGTCTTCAACAAGCATAAGTATCACAATGGCATTCTCAACTAAGGCCACAGACAACTGGGCAGCATTATCAGCCTCAGCCTTAGCATCTGTTGGAGACAATCCCTCAGCAGCAACACCAGCCGCAGCTGCAGCAATAATTTGAGTCTGCAGCAAGGGAAAGCTGTATGTAGACGTCATTACTGTTTTTTCTTCCACTCTTAACAAAAATGAGAAACATAGATAATTGTACTTATCATTTTAGCATATGATTTTGGTACCTATGTGTGCTTCGGCATAGTAATAGAGATTTTGTTTCCTAAGTGTGATATACATTTCAAAACAAAAATAATTTGGTGGAGGTAACAAAAGAAGAAAGAATATCATTACCATGGCATGGCATATCAAGCCAGGAACTTTATAAGGAAATTCTGTAAAAATAGAAAACATGATTTACCTGAACCTGCAGTTCTCTAGCGGCAAAGTCCAACAAGCTACCTAAGAGTCTCCTTTTAAATATAGGCAACGATTCTTCACGCCTATAAGGAAATTGACCCAAAAAAGAATGATTATATAAATAAAATGAAACCAAAAATTGTAAACTATTGCTAGGTACTTTCAATCAAGACATAAGAGTAATATGGTAGTATAAAAGAATTTATAAAACTCTTCTTCATAAACTTTTATGATATGTTCAACAAACATAGACTGGGATTATGGCTCTTGTTAAAATTAAGAATCTTTAGATATTCCTTTAATCGTACAACTTCCTAGATTGATTTCTATTACTCCTAGAGTATACAAACTTCTGAGGCTAGTGCTTACTAATAAAACACTGAATGTATTTATTGTAAAACCATTATCAATACAAGGTGTGTGATCTCATTATTTTACATACTTTTACAGCTCTATATGTTATCTTTGAGTATGTCTCGACGTAATTGTCCTCTTTGAATTATCATCAACCAATGTAAAACATATACCCGCACAGCTTCTTCATATTGCCTCATCAAGTTTACGAGTTTCATCAACTTTTATCAAATTTCAAAATTTAGCAAAAGCTGATTCAGTCAAACTCAAGTGGAACATACAATTTTTCCTGGTATACTTTTTCTTGGCTTCAAATTTTATAATCTGGAAGTCATGATGTTATGAGCAGTTGTGTATACTTTTCCACATCACACCAGAATAGGCAATAAATACTTCCTAAACAACTTAAGGAAAAGGAGGTCACTTCAAAAAAAATTGATGATGTCAAAAATATTCTGTCAAGTAATGGAGGTCAACTAAAAGCTTAAGTGGTCAAGTAAAAACTGATGAATTGTTAATATACTTAACAAAAACCCCTAACTCAAGGGAGATATAAGGTGGTTGGGGTGGGGGAGTTAAGGAGTGGGGGGATAAGGAGGTTGTGGGTTCAACCCCCACCCACAACAAAATACTAACATTAACAACTAACATTTGCCATATAAAAAAAACTAACTCAAGCCCTTAGACCTTGAAGCATGGACAAAAAAACTAACTCAAGCCCTCAGACCTTGAAGCATGGACAGTGGAATGGGCCACCAAACCTTATGCTGAGCAGTTAGAATTAAACTCCTAACCACTTGATCATATAGGCTCTGGTAGCATGTCAAGGACTAACTCTGCTAAAGACTTACGCGGTTAGGTCAGAGCTCATGAATGATTTTATGTCCATACTAAAAAGATAGTAAAATGTTTAGCTCAGAAACAATCCCAAACAGCATCAAAGTAAACCAAAAAGAATAAAATACTCAGAGTGGAAGTGATAAGTAAATGCTCAAAGAAATCATAATGGATGTATAAACTTACCTTACTCGCTGTTCCCCTGTGCTAGATCCACCTACAATAGAAAGCCACTCTGCACAATGAATTGTTGCTTCTATATCCTGAACAGAAGGAGTAACATTAAGTAGCCTGAATCAGCCTGATAAAACCAGAACTAATGCGAGCAAACAGATATGGACATATGGACGTTGACAACAGAAGTTAAATTTCAACAGAATGATGACTAATAAGTTACATAATATTTCAGCAGTCAATTGGGGCTTCACATACAAACTGCAGGATATAATTTACTTCCCCTTGATGACCACAATTATGTCATTAGTAAATAGAATATTACAAAATGTCTTAAAACTCAATTTTAATCCTTTATAGACAAGTCATTGCTTGAAACCAACAAGTATGGGAAAGATCTAAAAGATTATCTTTTAATCACAAACGTCGAGATGTATGTTATCAGTATGACAATTCGGGTACATTTTTAAGCCTCATTGATTCCAGTATTCATTTGGTTTCTTTATTTAAAATATGTTATGCAACCTAACCCCCCTTCCACACCCCCCAAAGTTTTACTTTTTTCTTTACTTGGAATAAAATTCTTCCAATACATACAATAAAAGGGAGGGGGGAAAAAACAGCCTTCTTCACATCTGCAAGCCTAAGGAAACTCTGGTGATTAAAAAAAAAAACTCATTTACAAATTCATTGAAAGTTCAAGCCCAGTTTAATGTTAGACGTTCAACAGTTACAACCTCAGACAAAAAACAAAGATTTAATAGAGAAAACAGAAAGTGGGCAAACAAACTATTGCATGCGCACGCTGTCATCAGCAACATCATGACTCATGAAAAAGCAAAATGGACAAGAATTGGAAGTAACATGAACTATTTCTACATGAAAGAAGTTAAAAATCCAAACAAATATTAACCTTCCATCCATCCTTTTGGCGCATTGAGTGCTCTAGCATGATAATTAGAAAGTTATGAATCAAGTCTTCTACATCTCCGACACTTGTTGAATCAGACAATTTGCTTGGACCCACCTGTTAACAGAGAGTATGCAGTTGACACGGTCAAAGAATTTCCCACAAGAACCACACCCAAAACAAATATTATACAAGAAGTTGGCAATAATTTAATGCTTGTGAACTTTGTAAAAGACACCAAAAAAAACTACGCACACATGTTATTACCTCATAGCTTGAGATCAGGATTTCCAAAATCCATTCAGGCCATTCCTCCATGTTTATCATACTGTTTCTATTTTCAGGATGACTGCAAGCCAAGAATAGAAGATCCTGAAAATAGACACGAACAAGCAGCTTAAATCTAGGTGGTATAGAAAAAATCTCAAGTAAGAACTGTATGCATCATTGGAAGTCTTATGTTAGACCTCTTATTAGTAAATATTATTGGGCAGATATATGTTATTAGTGGTAGTTAACATATTATTAGGAGCAGTTATGTTAATTAATCGTGTCAATTAATTGTGTTGGTAATGTTTTAATAGGCGTGTGTCTACTGTATGTAACTTTATAAATAGTCGTTTGTTATTTGAATTAAGTGTGGAATTATTTGCTATAAACTGGTTGGTTAAGGAGAGGACGGGCTCTCAAATCCTTGTCATTTGTGTGTAACTTCTGTAACTGTTTCTCAAGAAACTGAACCTATCAGTTTATGCCAGCGGAATAACCACTAGTGCAGTATCTGTAATCATTGCTCTTTAGAACATTGTTTCAAGAGTATTTCATCGATTATATTCTAGTAAATTCAGTATATTTGATTTATTTAGATAATAGTTCCAACATCTTACTTCCAAAGGTAAATTTTTATAAGAAAACTTTTTATATTGGTGGGCTATATACATGGACATTCATTAAATTAACTATGACATAAAAAGGTAACTAAGACAATAAACAAACAAAACTGCTCACATAGTACCAGAAAAAAATTGAAAGAGAGGTTTTGCGGAACTTAAGACACAATAACACCTTATTTTAATTGTTCTATTTGAAAAGGGTGGAAAATATCTGGGAAAAAAGGAATGTGTGAAGATAGATAAAATGTTTGAATAAGATAGTCTCCTTTCTGGTCTGGTCCCATGGTGTATCTGCCAGTGAGACAGTATGATAGAACCGACGTGTTGAGCATCACCAATAAGCAACGATAAACGTCAGGTAAAGCAGGTCTTTCAAATACAGAGTATATAAGACTTTTAAAGGTTTCCTTTTCAATAGAAAAATAACATGTCAATAGGTCAAAATAATCATGAGTTAAAACAACAGAAAACGTGGACAAAGTAACAACCTATCCTGTAGTTAGTTTCGCTTTGTACCAGCCTAGATGAATATACAGTCTTCTGTTTCATCATTATCTTTAACATCTTAAAATAACAGCAAACTTAAGCCCTTAAAAATGAGTAAAATGTAAATATGTAGCAAGAAAACCAAAATGCTAAATTAAGCAGCCCATCCATGAAGAAGTAGTAAGGTGAACTGAGAAGTTCAAATACATGAATCAAGGAAGTATAAAACACATGATACTGTAAACATCTAAAATTCTAAATCAAATAAAATGCAATATATAAAACACTATATGCATATGAGAAGTAATGAGCTACTACCTGCAATGCCCTGCTCTGCAGTGACCTAGGTGCAAATGGAAGGGAATGCAACAGCACCAATAAAAGTTGTGAATGCTCAAACCGATGACCAGAATCGTAGAAATTTAGTCCATCCTCTAAAGAAGAGGCGTTGATCTGAAATAAAAAGCCAAAAAAATCAACTAATGAGCATAATATAGCCATTTCGGCAATTTCTTTGCAAGATTTTTCAAGGAGGCTTTTCATGTTTTTCTGTTTTTTATGCAGTCTGATGTTGTTAAAATGGGGAATTTTTTGCATTTCTATTAGCAAGTTTATTTCTCCATTCAATTAGTGAACTTCCTTTTTCTAATAGAAACAAAAAAGCTTTAGTCAATGTAAAAAAAAATTTCCTCTCTGACAAAAGATGGACTTTTAAGAAGTTAATTCAAGAAACTTGCATGGCCACTGTCACAGAATTTCGAGAATGATTTTGTAAATTGCAAACATAAATGTGAAACAAGACAGCAGTATTTTGAACAAATACATGCATCA
This sequence comes from Medicago arabica, assembly GCA_946800305.1. Lineage (NCBI taxonomy): Eukaryota > Viridiplantae > Streptophyta > Magnoliopsida > Fabales > Fabaceae > Medicago > Medicago arabica. The sequence goes on from OX326969.1 coordinate 38,918,560, forward strand.
TTGAAACAACATCATGAGAAAAGATTCAAATAATTCCAAAGAGACATATGCTGGGCCAACTTCTTCACAGATGTATGTATGGTATCCCTATATCTTGGATGCCCATTTTCGAGATGCAAAAATCATGCAAATTTAGAGACTTTCAGATCCAATGTATATTTATCGGTATTCAGTGGTTTTAATTACAATCTAGAACAACAGTATACGATAACGAAGAAGGTGCCCACAGACACAATAAAATCGAAAATGCTGGGAGAGTTATGAGACATTACAAAGCAGAGTTGCAACTTGCTCAAACTGCCTTGCAGTACAGGTGAACAGAAACAATATCTAAGATTGTCATGAAAGGACCCTAGCACTGTTGTAAATCACAGATTGCGGAAAATAGCAGTAAGTTGAAATTCTGCTATGCAACAACGCTGTAGTCATTATTTGACAAATTTTGCACTAAATCAAGTATCACAGAACAATAGTGGTTTGTTAAAATTTTGCTACACTATAGCCGCTCTATTGACAACACTGCATAAGACAAGACAGAATAGCTAAATTTGCTGATTTCATACATTGAATGATAATTTCAGAATTCAGTTAGAATAGGGAGCATGTTGGCAGATCCATATAAACAATACTTTTGCCTAATCCAGTCAATGAGAACTATAAATTTTGCTAGTACAATTTATAAAAGTAAACACGTTCATATTTTCAATATTGATGCATATGCTGGTTATGAAAATATTAACATATAAGCTAATCATGGCCAAAAACGAAAAATATAACATACCATGAAAAAAACACGGTAATGGCATTGAAAATATAACTTCCAAAGGAAAAAGTAAAATAAAATCTATTTGGGTAACAGTATAGGAGTAACTGCCATTAATATGTTTCCATTGACATATGCAGTGGGTATATGCTAGAGGAAGTTAGCCATACCGAGGCAGCCAACAAAGCTGTGTAAACATTGTTAGTCATTAGCCTGTTAGGTGCTGCTTGAAAAGCCTTCTGTAAAGCATAAAGTAGAAGAGAAACCTTGTCTTCGAACATAGTACCACCCCTGTCATGGAGTCCAACACCATAAAGGTTGCTTGTTGTATCGGGACTAGCACATGAAACAAATCTCAGTTGTCCTGAAGCTACTAAAGCACCTAAGAGACCTATGATCCCTACAACAATGCCATCACTTTTATCAATATTGTAGACATTTTTCCTAGCACTGTCAGCACTGATGGATAGACTTATGCCTCCAAGATTCTTGACAGAAGAAGTTTCAGAGGCAAATGCCATCCTGTCGCTGTTAATATCTGGAGAACTAGGATGAGGACTGTTGCCACTGTCAATAGATTGAGAGCGTTTATCATTGTCAAGTATGCTGGCTTCACTTTTATCCTCTGATCCTTCGTCGTCCTGACTTCTTTCAGTGTTCTCATTACTACCATCAATTTCTGTTTTTTCAAGTTCGGGATTCTTTGAGAATGATTCCATTACACCACTATCACCAGATTTAGCTTCCCTCTGGAGGAGAACAAGAAGAGTTTCTATCCCACCACCTGCTAGAAATTCTTCTGCAAACGTGTTAGCCCTAGATGCATTAGGCTGGACAACCATCCTGTAGAAGAGGTGCAACACCCTAGCAACCTGAAAAAAGCAAATAATAAATGGGTATAATTTTGTTTAGATAATTAAGAAAAAAATTAAAATCAAACAAAAGCATTATAAGTTCATGTTAAATGTCTCAGACTACATAAGAACCACAAAAAATGAGATTGTTAATGCCAGAACATGCATATTAGTTGCATCCAATATATTAGCTGAAGCTAGTTCAGGTATGTAGATTTCAGCAAGCTAAGGGTTTCTACATTGATTAAACCATAACCACCAGGACCAAGTGTGTTGTCAAATACACTTGATGTTATATCTGTGTCATTTGGGAGGATAATCATGGTAATTGATCATGAGCTCCAATGTAGAAGTATGACTTTTGGACACTGTTCTACGAGTTTTTGTTTGAGATTGCCTGGTTGGCATAGCGCTGAGGTCCCGAGTTATTTAAAAAGGAAGTAAGAAGAATACATAACATGAGAAGATTGGAATCTTGTGCATATTTATGTGCAGCAGAACGGGGGTATGATGATGAAACTGACTGGTACTTAACTAACCTATCAGGGTATGAGTACTGGTGTCACGGCTTTATGTTGTACTGCTAATGACATTGCCTTAGTAATGGACTGTTGGCTGAAGGCTTAAGCTGGAGGTGTAATTCATTAGCATAGTTTTGGTGTACTTTTCTTCTTTAACTTGAGTTTGGGCTCTGGTTTCTGTTATCTCAGCAACTGGATTGATTGTATAGTGCATTGATCTAGGCGCTACTCGTGCTTGGGACCTTTGTTATCAAATAATATGTATGTTTCCTCGTCGTAAAAGAAAATGATTTATGTAGCTGACTCTACCTAATGAGAAAAGGCTACGGTGGTTGTTTTTGTTGTAACTTTAGCATCATATCTAACTAACAATGCGTTCTTATTACTCCCGCACAAACAAAACAAAAAAAGCAAAAAGCATTCAGTGTCACTACTTTACCTGATTGGGTTGTGGACAGTCAACCATGAATCCAAGTAAGCATCGGACATCAGCTGAGACCAGAGAAGGAGGAGCTGCCACTATTAAAAGTTCAACTACCACTAAGAGCTCGTCAACCAATGCATTAATTTCACCCACAGGACGTGTTGCCCCAGCTAGAGAAAAAGAATTCACCGAGTCAACTTCACGAACAATCCAATAACATCGTCTGCAGCCATCAAGAAGCATTTGAATGGCATTGGCATCACGCATTACTGTTGACTCTGTGAAAACCATGTCTGCAAGTGATGATAGAAGCTTCTTTTGTATGCCATAACTACACAAACTCCATATTTTTAAATCTAACAGCAGTGTGGTGAAGAGCTGCACTTTAAGTGTATGGTTGATCTTCTGAGATTGACAAACAGAAACAACAGCAGCAACAAGTTCCTCATCTCCAACGCCCTCATGCTTTCCAACATCAAGTGAAGATAGAGTTTGGAGAAGATAATTCAAAATTTTTGACAGAACCTCAGGCCCTCTACCACGAGATAACTCTTCATTGTTCCTTGAATGTTGAATAGCCATGGATATAATTCTAAATATTGGGGCAGCAAGAGATGTGGTAGCTGAAGAAAGAGATAAATTCCCTTGCAGTGGTTCCAGAGTGTCCTCGTCTATATTGCTTATTGTCACGGGAAGCAAAGACAAGGGACCACCATAGGCCAATGCCCATAAAGCATCCCCTGGTCGCATTCGTGTAGCAACATGGACTTGCCCAAGAACCTCAGCTGGACGTCGAAGCGCTCCTGAATCATAATGAAGGGACCATAAGAAAAACAGAGATTGATGCAGCAAATTAGTCATGTTTTGGTGCATAAAAAGAAAATTTGCACTGCTGACAGGAAAAACAAGTAATTGTTGATCCCGCAAATGGTTGGTTGTACCATATTAAACACTGGAGATAGCCAACATTGTTCACAGGAAATGGTCTGCTAAGAAGATATGGAGAAGTAAAGAAACAATAAAGGAGGGGTACATTGCATATAAGTCACAGGCCTTAGCAAACAATTTGTCTATCAGTAAGACTAAAAGCCAAGAAAGAATGAGAAGCAGAATAAAATCAAATAACTACATATATTCCCTAATGATTTAGGGAGTAGACAATTAAATAACAACTTCACTAGGGAATGGACTAATGACATGCAGGCTGATCAATGGTAAGTCTGTTCAGTAATTTTTGTACAAATTTGCAACTTGATATGCATAGAAAAATGAGTTTGCAGCTTGGTATCGCAGACATAAAAGCTAACCTTACCTGGATTATTTATTAGAATATATATATGTGTGTGTGTGTGTGTGTGTGTGTGCGCAGTGTATAAATATCCATATATTATAATACAGAAAAACAAATCGATCAAAATTTTCTAACCCGAAGCACCAGAAGGTGAAGCATCTGGACAGAAACGCCCATTCAGCAAACTGGGATGATAGAGCAGATGAATGAAACCTCCAATTTCTGCATCTAGAAGCACACTCTCCTCTGCCTTGCTCTGTACATAGGCATTTGTTGATAGCCATGGTAGCCCAGCTGCATTACCAAAAGAAGGCAATATATCCCCCCCTCTAGAAGCCAGACCTGCCATTCTTTCCGGACCAATTGGTTCCTTGAAGATGTAAACAGGGCCCATCTCAGCAAACAAAGGACACTGACGACGGCGGCGTTGCAAACCAGCCATAGTAGGAGGAGGGTTAGTTCCTATGCAGCAAAACGCGAGGGGTTTGGATATTCGAGGGAACTCAAAAGGACGACTTTCATATAAAGACCCATCTACGTATAACCTGACTTCACTTTCTGTATTCCCAAGAATTCCATGCTTGCCTATATGCTCAAGCCCAATGAAGTACCAGCATTGTGGTTTGAAAGCATAGGTAAAATGCAAAGATGACTTTTTTCCCTTTCCACTAGCAGTTTCAACAACCAAAAATTGGGCATGAAAATAAGCCTCTATACCCTGATTATCACCAGATAAAAAACTGAATAGTCGTGGCATGTGCACCGTACCTTCACCAGCAAGCGCACTAGCTGCAGCAGCAGCTGACATGGCTGATGATTTACCTGACCTAGCGGATGCAGCTGCAGCAATCGCAGCAGCAACTGTAGCTGTGTTCAATGTGTCTGCAAATGATTCAATATAGATCCATGTTGCAAAAGCATATCCACTCACGAACGGCCAACGACTCTCACCTGGACCAAGCAAACCAGAACTTTCACCATCAAACTCAAAGGTACAAGCTGGTCCTCTTGACTCCTTTCCGCTTATTGCTTTCTCCAGTGCTAGAGTTAGTCGTGGAGCCCAAATTGTTGTAAGTGTTTTAGTAATGACTTGAAACCATCTATAGAGATCACTAACACTAAGAGAATGTCCTGCTAAGAATTGTATACAGTGGCACAGAGGAGTTCCATCCCACCTCATTTGTCCATTTAAGCCAACATCCACTGTAAAAATCTTTTCAGCTGTTCTCAACAATACTCCTAACAAACCAGCCGATGAGCACATTGCTCTATTTCTAGTACAAGCCCTTATTATGGCAAGTAGTCCCCTAACCATCCTTGTCCTTGGTGACATGACATCATCAGTATCACCTATGTAAGGAAGCCAAGGAATAAGCTCGCCTGACACAATGGCAGCCCGGGAGTTCAGCATTACACTGGGAGGATTATCCTCATCCTCCTCGAAACTTTCAACACCACCCATTGTTGCAAGAAGTGAATCTACAATTAGGAAAGGTACGCTATCCATTTCTTCACCACTCTCAAAAATTTCTACACCACTTGCAATATTCTTTAGCTTATCAATACCTTCAGGTTTCCCCATAATGGCAGAATCAACTAGATGCAGTAATTCTGGAGACACATTTGGCTTTGCATGTTTTTGCCTGGGAATTGGTGGTGATTTGACAGAAGAGTATCCAGTAGAATCAAAACTAAATGATGGAGTAAACTGCTTGTCCTCTGACCCAGGGCTATGAGAGAGATTATCGAGATGCAGGTCAGCAACTATGGAAGAATCATACTCTATTGAACACGACCCAGATGAGTATCGAGAATCCTCTGCATATCCATCATACGAGCGATGTATTTTATCAGAACCTGGTGATTGGTTTGAATCCTCGGACTCATTTTTCTTGTCTTGATCTTTCAAAGATACTTGCTCAAACTGGTCTTCACCCATAACTGTAGTTGCACAATGAACGTCTTGATCTTGCAAGTGTACCCTTTCATCTACATGTTCAACCTCAAAACTACTACTACCATTTACATTTTCCTCATGCGGACTCTCAACAAATTGTTTTGTGTCACTATCTACTACTCCATGAGAATCTAATTCATTACCAGGTATTTTCATCTCTTTTGGCTCGTCCTCCTCTTCCATTATTCTATTTCTGAAGAAACTAACAAATGTTCACTTCAATTATGAAAGCTCAATCCACCTGCAAGTAATAAAGTAAATTCAGAGAGAGAGAGATCAACAGAACAAAAATATATATATTCAAGAGTTGGATACCATGGTGATCCGTATAATTAAAGCACCAATGTGCAGAGCTGGGGGAAAGATGGGATCAGATACAGTCACCACGGGAACAAATTATCGATAATAATGAACAGTGGATTTTACGGCAAGCCTTTTCAAAGAACGGACATTATGTCGAATTTTCAAACAAGAACATTGTGGGTCCATATCAAAAGACACCAATCACAAAGATAGAAAAAGAGTATCAATATGGAAACCCATGTTTGTGTGTATACATAAAATGAACCTAAAAGGGTATGACTTCAACGCCCAACTTTTTCTACATACAAGAGGCTAAATGAGTTGTGAAACATTTAACGGTCTTGATTAACTAAGAGTGTCTCCAACGGGAGTACATTATCATGCTGTTTAACTTTAATGATCCCTATCGAGTTTCACCATCAGAGTATATATATGTGGCAGCCACAAGAAAGGACCGATAATTGACCAAGAATAAAAAATCAATTTTAAGAATGTGTGGGACCCATTTTAAGCTCATAATAAAGAAATTGGATTCCCTGCAGTCGGGTTGTTGCCGCATTCACTAAGTTAGAGATACTGGTAGTTGCCGTCCGATCTTGATCAGGTAGCCAAAAAAAAAAAGACTTCAATTTTTATTTTATATTCTAAGTTACCAAGCTTAAAACTGGATTGTCCGATCTTGTTCGTACGACTGCTGATGACCGACTACCTGGATGCGGCAAAATTTTGACCGCACGCAAATGTGATCCCTTGATAAATGCATATTCAGAGTAGAAACATGCTAAGTTGCTTAAAGTTAATGCGGCGTGATAAGACCCGCCAGAAGTGAGTTAAACAAAACCACAGGCAAACCGAAAACATTTGAAACGACAACTTATCAAGTATTCTAACATGAATGGGGAAAATTAGAATCGGGATCCGCAACCTTTAAGGCGGGGAAGGTGACGTGTCTGTGTCTATCTCTCTCCTAAAATTTCTCTTTCATCTTTCACTCTCGTTAAATACACAAAATGCACTAAAATCGTGGTGATTTTCCCGCCACAAAATCCAGATCTGGAAAATTAGGTCCAGTGCCGTAACTTAAAAGTAATTAATACAAGCTTCGGTATCACTAAACACACCATAAATCATTACACGGCTGGAAGAAATCTTCTCGAATACAAAGTCAACAGTACACTATAAGAAAATTCATTATTAACATACTAAGAAGTAAAGTTCCACAGCTTGAAGCTCAAAAGTAGTGACACTGATAACAAACTAACTTACTCCTTTATTAAGCTAAGTTTATAAATACAGTAATTGTGCCAAACACAGAATCTTAAGTAACATCTAAACATAATTCAAGTTCAATTCAACTATATCCTAAGCAAATCAACAAGAACACAATAAAATCATGTAAATCAATAACAATTCAAATCGAACAATGCACAAAAAAAATCACCGGATCTTGCTGGAACGAGAAACTGATGAAATCAAAATGACTTAGATCGACTTGCATTGCGAGTACGAGATCGAGAAAAAAGCAGATCGAGAAAGATGATCGCGTCGCGTGCATTCTGAATCGATTCGAATCGGAGTTTGGTGAGTCCGAATAACAGAATGCACGGATCGTAACGGAATCGTTATTGTTGCTTTTGAAACTTGTGAAATGAGGAAGTAATAGAGAACGGTTAGAGTTTCGTACCTTCTAGAAGATTCCGGCGCGGAGGTTTCTTCTGGTTCGATCGTGCGGCTCAGATTGGCGATTGCAGGGAAATGACAGAGAAAGTGTAGAGAGAGAGAGAGAGTCGGGGGGAGAGAGAGGGATAATCGGGGAGAGAGGGAGAGACAGGAAGCAGAAGGTTGTTGGCGTTGCCGTTTTTGTTAATTCTTACCGATATCTTCACTTGTCAACTCCGGCTTTGTCTTCTAATCAAGATCATTTCTTAATCTTATTTTTAATTTTAATTATTTCTAATGTTTACATCACTTTTTAATGTATTAATTAATATCGAAAAATGTAGAGACCGGTCTTACCAGGTTAACTTCATGGTAATAAACAAATCTTGCAGATTAAGAAATGTGCTTATTTGAATGGTTTTCTTACAAATTAAGAATATGCGTATTTGAATTACTAGTTTCTTAACCTTTTTAAAATTTGTTAAATAACTTTTTAAAATTATTAATGGGGGGTTTGTATTCGGATAGAGGCTTTCTCATGCAATTATGTGGCTTAAGATAGTGGAATAGGTGTGGTATGGATTTTGATTTTGATTGTGTTTTAGATGATCTTTGTGGTACTGAGTTTAGATTTTGATTTTAATAATTTTACTATCAAAGACGTAGTCTCTCTTGAAGTACAACATTTTGTTTTAGCGTCCTTTTTACTAAAAGTGTTTAAGATATGAAAGTGAAGTTTAACATGATCACGAGATTGAAAGTAGTATTTGGGTGTTTGCAACTCATGTTCAAGATTTTTCTTCTAGATATCCTTATTGATGGATTAGGTTAGCATATGTCACAAGTAGAGTTTATACTATTTATAGATATCACCTCATGGTTCAATTATTTCTTATCGAAGAGATGTGCTATTTTTGTCGTAAGACATTTCTGGATACCTTTGGGAAGCATATTGTTCAAGGTAAAGAGTTTTCCGACTTTAAATACATACATGATTTTGTTACATGTGTTATTTTTTAGGTATCGGGTTTTGGTTTACAAAACAAACTTTTACTATACTTAATTCATAATAATAAAAACTATTGTAATAAATAAATGAAAACACTTCTCTCAGAAAGTCTACCAACATAGCCTCATATATCGGGTGGCATTTAGGGTGAAAAAGGGAAGATTTTTACACCATAGGAAATTGATTTTGACAAATAGATCTAATCAATAACGCAATTTTACTTAGGTCTCAGCACACTAGATTTTTTTTATTAATCAAGTTAACAAAAATAAAAAATAGGAGTTGAAAAGTTTAATCTTTGGCAATATGTTGCCATCGGTGTTTTTTGTCATATGTGATCATCGGCGTTTTCCTCATTATCTCAAAAATTTGAATCTTTACTGATGACTCCATCTCCGATCAACTTCTTATATGATAAACTCTGAGGTGACAGCTCAGAAGTAGAGTTGATAGCTCGCGACGTGCGACACACAACGGTGGTCGGTTTGCGCACGACGCAACAGTGAACGGGAATAAGTGGTGAAATGCTTTCGTTCACTTCCGACGTACTCTTACCGTCTTCAAGTATGAAATCCAACGACAAAGGCAGTAGGGATGGAAATTCCGATCATTCAGATCTAGGTACGCCGAAAATTTCAATAATAAGTGGTGGAGCCAGAGAAGCGGCGACAGAAACGATGTCGAAAACTAGCTAATGTTAGAGAAAAATCATAGAATCATGTTTCTGTTTCTCAAACTTAAATGCAAAAATTTGAATTTTTTTCTAAACTTGATTGAATTAATCCATTTGTTTTGTTATTGGCAGAATTGTTTGGCAATGAAATTTTTATTGTTGGAAAAAAATTGTTGAAAAAGCAACCTTTATGACTGGCGATGGCAATAGTGTTTAGTGGCAATAAAGAGGCAAGACAGAGAAAATCATTCCGAAAGAGGAGACGGAAAACGCGGTACTTTTTATTTGATTCACCATCGAGAGACCATTGTAATTGCATGTGCTTTATTAGATCCAAGGATTATAAATCAACCTTCTCATGGTGGGGATTTTTTTCCCTTCCCCACCCTAAATGCCACCCATATATCGTCTCTATTTGAGAAGATGAAAGATAAAAAAATATGATTTATGTGCCCTCCCTCTCCCAGTTTTTATTACTTATGGACCAAAGCGATAACAAAAATGTTGTTAAGGGACCAAAAGAGCATTTTAACTTTATTGTTATTATTATTATTACTACTACTACTAACTATTACTATTACAGTTATTGTTATTATATATTTGTCGATCCTAGTTTTATTATGAACTTGCAAACAATTTTTTGTTGATGTTTTATCTCTTATCCACATAAACCTTCTTTTTATTAAACTCATGTGACCAGAAAATCCGTCCAATCCAAAGAAGAATATGTGCGAAGATGGTTCTACATATGTCTAAAAAGTTGATTGGACAAAAGTCACGAAATATTAAATAATATAAGTTGTCTAAAAAGTCACGAAATGAAATTTTGTATTTGATTGGACAAAAGTTGTAAAATTATAAAGGCTTATTTGCACTTTTCCCCCAATCTTTTGTTAATTGTGCGATTTTGCACCCCCTCTTTTTTTTCGAGCGATTTTGCACCCCATATTTTGCCAATTGTGTTTTGTTCAAAATCATCATTAAAAGAGGGGAAATGGGACAAAAGATACGGTGCAAAATCGCTCAAAAAAAAGAATAGGAGGTGCAAATTTGCACAATTAGCAAAAAGATAGGGGACAAAAGTGCAATTAAACACAAAGATGTGGTGCATAAATTAGAAAGGGGGCAAAAAGATGGGGTGCAAAATCGCTCCAAAAAAAAGAGGGGGTGCAAAATCGCACAATTAACAAAAGATAGGGGGGAAAAGTGCAATTAAGTCAATTATAAATTATGTAGTTTAAATAAATAGCAAAACAAGATGAAATAATTAGGAAACTAAAATTTGATATATATATATATATATATATATATATATATATATATGTATGAAATGGTAATGTTAAAAAAATTGCTGTAAGATGTTAGATAATAGTTCACTCGACTTATGTTGTTGAACTTTTATAGCCCTGTTGAAATTGAAATTGTGAGAAATCATGTTAATCAAAATTTTTGAGTCACTCTCCATCATAAAATGAGAAAAACGTATCTTTTCAAGTCATGTTCAATCCCACGTACAAACCCCACATTGCAGCATGTAAAGCATCGCACACACCAATTTTATTAGTGTAGACTTTAACCAATATATCATATGAATCACGAAAAAGACTCTCACATCCAACAATCTATCTTGTATCCCTGCATGCGCCACCAATATTGAACTTGATCCAGCCTTCTTGTGGTCACTTCCATCCTACATAGATAACACCCTTCAACTCAGAACCACTATGAAAAGGCTTTAAGTTGCAACCATCATCATCTTTGACGAAACTCCGGATCATTAATGCTGGGTTGTTCGACCTTTCAAAATCAACCTCAAAAATAGTTCTGTTCCTCTACTTCCATAAATGTTAGCATGCCATCATGAAGGTGGTATGTCGTTTGGAGCTACTTGCCCCAACCCCTTTCCTGTTGAGATAATTGAAAGATCAATTCCCGCAATCCAAATAAAATAAGACAATTATAAATCAAAAGGAACAATATCAAGTCATACCTTACTGGGAGTTTTCAAATAATTCAGTTAACTTAATCAAACAGTGGACTAAACCGCATTGAACCATACTTGAATTAAGCTGTTTCAAAAAGTTTTGAACTGAACCACTTTTTCCAAACCAATTTTAGTTCAGTTTAAAATCGGTTCAAAACCATATTACATTCACGAGCAGTTTAATATTAATGCTTAGTATCTCCCTCACCCTCACTTGTTATCCCCCCCTTCACCTTCTGTCTCTCCTTTTCCTCCTCCCCCCCGTCTATCTCTAACAATTATCATTCTTTCAGAATTTACTAACAAAATCCTATATTTCCTCGTCAAAAACCTCACTTCCCCAATTAAGATACCCTCGACTTACACCCAAATTGCATGGGCATCCATTCCAATCCCACAACACCTACTCCCTCAAAAATTAGTAAGAATACGTCCAATGTCGAGCCAACCAAATAAAAGTTTGAATTCAACGTGGGTCTTTCCACTTTTAAAGAATTTTTTAGTCACCCTCCAAAACTAGGCAATTTTGATGCTGCAAGGAATAGACACATTGAATTGCGAAATGATGGATATTGGTTCATCCCCCACTTTACCATGTTAGAACCATCAATATCCATAGGAGGCGGAAGCAGAAGAACCCGACTAGCAATGTCAACCGACAAGTTGTTTGTATGGAAAACAATGTCCTATTCTCTTAAGAAGTTAGAACATCCCTAGCATAAAGGGTAATATCAACGTAGGTTTGGTTGCCCACAGATATAAGAGATCCATTATATAGGTCAAGAGTCTACTTCTATATTCTTTTTATAACTCTTGATTATATTTATTGTAAATTCTTGGGTACTATGAAACTCGACTGAGTATCAATATTTCGTAGACATGATTCATTTAAAATTTTATTTTTTTCCTTAAGTAAACATAACAGTACCATTAAAGTTTGATAAAATATTTATATCATCCAATTATGCAACACTATATCATTTTGCATTAATTTATTTAAAAATAAACTCAAATTTTAAATGAACTTTGTCTAAGAATATGATACCAAACTTAATACCTAAGAACCGTCCATATTTAATACAAAATATGACATTATATTTCAATAGTATAGTAATAACGGATACATATACCCGTCCAAACTTCAAAAATACCATTTTATTCATCTTTATATTGCGATGTGTATTATTTGAGCAACTATTTACATATTTGCATGACAACTTAAAATAAAATACAAACATAAAAACCCAAACAATAGAGAAATAAAATCAAAATGAGTAAGTACACCTTTCAAGTCACTGATATAAACAAAAATTTACATTTTACATTTATTATATAGTCTTTATTACAGACCACATAAATCATTTAATAAATTAGGAGCTGTATGAAAGAAAAAATCATCCTAAAATTGTTAGGAGCTGTATGAAAAAAAAAATCATCCTAAAATTGTCACAAATTAGTTAGATAAATATCATTTCTCTTGCATTACTCACCTTACTGAAACCGTAACCCTTTCCTTATTCTCCTATTTTGTCTCCAAGACAAAATCCCACAACACTCTCTCTCCTATTAAAAAAACGTGACGTTCAACTTGGCGTGTCCCTGTTCTTCTGATTCTGAATGCTACCAGAAAGAGAGGGAAAGAGGGTTCAGTGAATCAAAAGAGATAGAGCTCACAAGGTTACGAAACTTCTTTTTTTTACTTCCATTCTTTCTTTCCTTTTTTGTTTATGAGTACGATTTTTAACTCTCTTTTTTCTTGTTTTGATCATAAATGGCTTGAATGTACCTTTGCATTGTTGGTCTCTACTCTACTGCGTTATTTATTTATGTTGCTATTTGTTTTTAGAGTAAAGCTCCTAGCTTTGTAGGGAGGTTATAATATTTTTAAAAACTGTCAAATTTTAAGGACTAAACTGTTAGTAAGTAGTAAAACTTGACCAAACTGAACACCTAGTTGGCCTGATGGTATATGTTTGAGATTTTGAAGTGCGCTCCTCTCTGAGTGTCAGCTTCAAATCCTCCTGATGCTAACAACTCGTGTGTTGGATCAGTTCATACAAGACTTTGCTCTTTGTTCTGACTTTAACTGGGGGCCCTTACTAGTGGACAGTGGGATTAGTCCCCCATATTAGTCGGTATTTGGTGCGGATACCGAGTTTCCAGAAAAATAAAAGAGGACCAACTTCACGGTATAGTAGAGTCAAAGACCTTTATAAAATATTCATAATCTCGTGTACTTATTTGAGATCCCCATACAAAGTTAGGGATTACTTTGATGGGATTTTTGTGTTGTTTTTATGAGTGCCAACAACACATTCTCTTTTCATAATTGTCTCTCAAAATAATGCGCGTCCTGTATATATTTGGTGGGATCCATATAACTTTTGATCAATAAAAAAGTGTGTTTTGGAAAGTGTTTAAGTCCTTTTTAATCTCAGAACAATTGCATGTGTGTATATGAAAGATCTTGTGATGGTTGGTTTTATGATATGTTATGTGTATATATGAAAGATCCTGTGATGGGTGGTTTTATGATATGTTACATTGCATTCATGTGGATACAAATTTTGTAATCCTTACCTCTCATATTGAGTGTCACGTTAGCAAAAGAAAAATGTAGTAAAATAAGCACGGTTTATGTTTTCAAAGCAACATTAGTTATTGTATTACAAATCGACCTCGTATTTACAACTTTTCGTAGTATATTAGCATGTTTGGATATATGTTTTGGCTGCCAAATTCACGTCCCAATGCCACTATGACCGTGAAATTCAAGAAGCTTGAAAGTGTAGAGTTTGATAGACGTATGTTGCTACCGTGATTTAAATTTTTTCCAAAGAGTATATGTGAAATAACTTAAAGCGACCAAGCAAGATGCAGCATAATTGTTTATGATTTATGAAAACTGAGTTATTTATTTATATATTATACTGACAGATTTAAGGCATGATGTTACAGGCATGATGTCAGTAGAAATTATCGAGACCAGTGAGCAAGGTTTGAAAACGTCGTATGTTAAATAGACAAATGACATCAATTGCATGTGTATCAGACTGATGGCTATTTTTGACTTGTTCACTTGCTATCAACATTGAGTTATTTTCCTTTTCTTTTTTGCAATTTTTTTTAATCTTATTTGATCTTTTCACACGAAAACAAAATTTCTTGGAAAATCAGATCAAATAACTCCTGTGCCAGTAGAAGTTACTACCAATGAAGAAATTACCGAAGAGGCAGCAGTGTGTAGGATATGTCTTGATGTGTTCGATGAAAGAAATATCTTTAAAATGGAATGCAGTTGCAAAGGTGACCAGAGATTGGTGCATGAAGAATGTTTAATCAAATGGTTCAGCACAAAAGGAAGCAAGAAATGTGATGTATGCTTGACAGAAGTTCAGAATTTACCAGCAAACTTGGTCCATGTGTCTCGCTCTGTTAAACTAAGAAACATACAATTAAGGTGATTTTGAAATCCATGTTTTCAAATTAAGTTATCAGTGTTATTTTCTGTGCTTTTAGAATGGATACTGTTTCTAGAACTGATTATAATTCATAGGTGTCCTTTTATTTAACTTGTTTAGTATTAATTTTTTTCTCTCTCTTTTTCACAGTGCTTGGCAAAAATTTGTGGTGCTTGTCCTGATAAGCACAATAGGCTATTTTAACTTCCTTGCAGATCTACTGGTATGCCTATTTTGCCCACTTTCGAAATAATTCCAAAGCAATACTTTGTGTATTAATTAGCTGACTTGATTGTTTGAATGTTAATATGTTATTCTTACTTTCTGGCATCTACTTGATTTTTAAACTCATTAGTTTCCTTATAAGTTATAAGCATTACAATTCAGATATACCGGAAAGAACCTCAAATAAATTCATGTAAATGTTTATATATATAGGACAAACAAATATCACACACTTCCCTTTCTGAAAAGTAATTAGAACGACCAATGTTCTGATTTTTAAGAACGACCATAGTTGATTTTATATGTCTTTAGTTGGAAGGGAATCTTGAATTTCACAAGAAATTTCTGCACAGCTAAGTGGTTGAGCTGAGACACCCTGTTGAGAATGAGGTCTAGGCTCCCAAACTCTAACTACAAACATAACTTACTAACATTTGCCTATAGTATAAAAAAATTACCCTGTCTTATGTTAAGTGTGATTTAAGCTTATGCACACTTTTAAGAAAACATTTAATGTACTAATATCTATGATAAAATAAGCTTCATTTACAGTAGTATCCTTATAGAATGATAATTAATGCATTATTGGTATTTAAAAATGACCGATAATATGAGACAAACAAATATTTCAAACGTGAGATTTTTAAACATCACTGCATCTTAGTTAATTATAGGAATTGCCTATTTTTTATTTCCTTTTACATTTCTTTGTTTAGCCTATATATGTCTTGTTTGAACAGTTGAATAATAGTAGAGATAAATAATAATTTCTCCATACTCTGATCATAGTTTTGTCCCACTGTTTAGTATCCTGATCCGAAGACTCGATCCATCATTATACCGGCAGCAGTTTCCTTTACATTGAGCCTCCTGGCATCCGTTTTTGCATTTTTCCTTGGTATAAACTATAAAACAGAACTGATTTTTTTCTTCTCTTGTTATAATATTGTTCCTTCTTTGAGTGTTAAATGAATACTTACTCCTATTGTTTGCAGCTATCAGAGAGTATATGGCGCTATATGCTCTTCTTGAGTTTGGACTTGTGTATGTAACTTTGCGACTGTTCTATAATTTGGTGAGTTAGCATGCTGAGATTTCTTGTTATAAATCACATGCCTACTAACGGTAACAACTCTTGCCTTACTCAATCTCCTAAATTGGTGCTAATTGCTTCTTGCAATGTTGCTTGTATCTACTGTATGCATTAATCTTCCTATGAGTTTCCTTGGAGTGGAAACATTGTGTCATTGTTTTAGAGGAGAAAACATATATGGTTTGACAATGGAGATGCTAACATGTTGTCTACAGTCTAATACTCACATTTACCAATTTTATTTAAGTTTAAATATGAACAAAACTTGAGACTAACAATGAACAAAACTTGAGACTAACAATGAACAAAACTTGTGATTTAACTCACGTATAGTGATTAGCCCCTCACTCCTTTGTATATTCTGGCTCGACAACAATGATTGATTTAGTAAATCATAACCACAATAACATTATTGGCATCCTATTTGAAACAAATGCAGTTAGTTCTAAATACTTTATCTTTTGATTATTAATTTGACTGTCTTCTTTAAGTGTACCCTTGATGTGCTAATGCTTTGTGACTTTGTTGCAGTTGCATTTGGCGCCAATTTACTCCGTACCACTTTCATCAGTCTTAGGTTTTGGAATTGCTATGGGAATCAACTATATGTATATCAGGCATGCGAATCGGAGACTTCAGGTCTCTACTGATGATATCCCAGTATGAATCTCCTCTGAAAGAAAACCCAATTTCTATGTATATATATTTTTTAATATGGTAAACTAATAGTATATTTCATTTTAGTGCTTAGTTGGTATCCATGTTCAAATTGCTTGAGCTTGGATTTAATTTTAGAATAGACTATTTTCCTTGATGTCGTAGAAACAATAGCCATTAGTTTATAATTTCATAGTCTAAGAAGAAGTGAAGAACTATATATCTGGGATAGTTTTACCGGAGAAGAAATGCTCTAATGTCGGTTAAGTCATCCATTGTTAACTAAATATAGTCTACACATTTGTTTGGTTTCAATTCTTTTTGCGGCCGCCACATATCTAGTGTCCCATTTGCTGGGAAAACAAGAAGCTAAAAATAGTAGCTTTAGAAAACGCTTGTCTAGCCTCATCTCCACTGCGGTTTCAAACACATGCTACACATGCCTAGTAGTTTCCTCATAATGTCATAAAGTCATATTTTGCAATTTAGTTTTACGTAGCATAAATCTTTTATTAAAATTTTCTTTTTCCTTGATTTTTTTTTTTAAAAAGAAAGAAAACAAAAGATGGGTTTGAATATAACAAAACTATTAATTTACTTTTCGCATTGCGAACGCTTTTCATGCATTCTTCGTGAAAAAAAAGACAACACATTCATAAAAATTAAACACACTGTCTCCATTTCAAATTCTCTAAGATTAAAAGATATCTCTATGTAGCTTGCACTCCAAACTACATGAAGCACAGTAACTAGTGACTGAATCTTTGGGAAATAAGAGCATTCAGAAAAATGAGTGTTGTCTTCAGACTCTTTAAGCATTCAAGACAAGTCACTTTGATGCATTCGTACAAGATTTAGCCTTGAAGATGAGAGCATACTGATCCCATATTTTTTTCAAAGAAGCTGTCTTAATTTCTTGGTCATTATTCAAGGTTTAGCTATCATCTGAGGTAGGATCTCAAAGATCACTAGAGAAAGTTGTTGGTGGAAGAACCATGTTGGAGAAATTTGTCGTGTGTTACCTTCAAACATTCACAAATGCCGGACACTCTTTGAATGAGGCGAGTCAGAATTAGAACAAAGTGTCTCATTCTTAATGGAAAGCAATATGGATTTTGGAAGTTTGGGATGAAAATATTCATTAAATCTATGTATGTTGATAGTTGAGGTGTGTCACACACAACCTATTTCTCTCCAAACATATTGTAAATGATTAAGAGAAAGATTAACTAAGGAACATGCAGACAAATAACTAGAATAAAGTTTGATCACATTTACAAAAATGAATGTCTCACAATGAGTGACACAATTGCAAAGAGTAGAATGTTTTAGAATAAATGTTATTTTCAATATAATACTATTAGTTTTTTTTTTCCTTGTACATTCATGATATTTGTACGAATTTTATTTTCAAACATTCATTCAACACTTTGAGTTTTTTTTATAATGCATTCAACACATATTTTTTTCTCTATCTTTCTTCTTATCACATCATCACTTTAACACATCTATCATGACACATCTACCATATCATTCTCTTTATCTCTCTCAAGACTTATATACATCTAGGGGTGTTTGCCAAACATTTTCCTTAAATAAGACATGCATGGTTATTACATCAATACTTGCTATAACTAATTTTTAAAAATTAACATCATTTACTATATTTATTAAATATATGTGAAATGAACAAATGTATCATTCATTATGGTCTTGTCATGTGAAGAAAAAAAAAGAATAGAGTATGGGTAGTGTATTAGAAAAAGTAGGAGTGCTAATATGAATTGCTTGGAATTAATGAAAGGTCCAACACAATGCTATAAAAAGCCGTTATTTCATAGATTCTTCTAAGAAAATTCTAAAAGCTTGCTTGAGTTTCAAGTTTCAACTTGGTGTGTCTATGTTCTTCTGGTTCTGAAGGCTAAGAGAAAGAGCTAACAATCACAAGCACAAGGTTATGATACTTTCATTCCTTTTGGTTTTTTGTTGATGAGTTTTTCAATCATGGTTAAAATTTCAAAACCGTTTCTTTTATAGAAATTTATAATCTTTTCCAATCATGGTTCTTGTGGCTCAAGATTCAACTCTACTGTGTTAGTATTTATTTCTGTTTCATTCAGCTATCTTCTATAATATGAATTGATTTTCTTTTAGTCCAAACTCATCACAAACAGAACTTCTTGATCTTCAGAAATGACTCGATATTTGTTTGATTTGTAAGAAAATGGTTTATACATTGATAAATATATGAGATGAGATTTTGATTGTGAATCCTGTAAAAGAATGAATCTTCTTGTTCTTGATATTTGTTTTTTTTTTATGCATTCCCTTTTGTATAATAAATATGTTTCCTGTGATATTGATGCTCTAAGGTTATAGTCTATTCCATTTTATACTCAGAACAATTATTTAATGTTCAATAATCAATATGATAATTACAGTTTTTGATCTGAACCAGTGTGTATATTAAAGAACTTGTGATGGTTGGTTTTGTCATATGTTGCATTGCATTCACGTGGATAGAAATTTCGTACTCCTCCGTCTCATATTAAGTGTCACATTAGCAAACAAAAATTTCATAAAATAAGGGTTGAATAATAGTTTCGATGCAACCGCAATTATTTTTCTCAGTCTGTGTAATTATAAACTGAATTGACACTTAATATGAGACTGTGGAGTACGATTTGTATCTGATATGTGAAAACTGAGTTATTTAAAATACATTGATACTAACAAATTCAGACTCAAAAAGTGCAATTGGACATGTTAATAATGCTCAGAGGAAGCCTCGAATTCTACTTGGTTGTTGTGGAAGTGTAGCTGCTATGAAATTTGGACTTGTTTTTAATGCTTTTGTAGAATGGGGAGAAGTAAAAGCAGTTGTTACAGAAACATCTTTGCAATTTCTTGTTAACGAGAAAGCAGAATCTTTGTTCGCATACAAGGATGACATATATAAAGACGATTTTGAGTGGAAAAATTGGAAAAAGATAGGTGATTCTGTGCTTCACATTGAACTTGCTAATTGGGCTGACATCATGGTCATTGCTCCCTTATCAGCACATACTCTTTCTAAGGTAATCAATCACAACAGCTCTTACTTTCTACTGTCATATGATAAACAATGTTGCTAAGGTAAGGTTACATTTCATAATTATTTTAAACTACATTGAGGATTTGATTAGTTGTGCTCAATTATAGGCAATAAACTAAGTTACTAACACAAGAACTATTTTTAAAATTAATCGACTGTATTTATGCTCCTGTTTGAAAATTTTGAATCGAAATCGAAATTGAAAGTTTGAATTATTGATGCATTGATAATAGTATATAAGTATATATGTCATGTATACATTACAAGTCGATTTGACATAGGCGAAACAAGTTTGCCCTTGTGATTTTTACATCCTTAACTGTTTTGAGGAATGGTGCTGTGCTGTAGATTGCTGGAGGGTTGTGTGACAATCTGTTGACAAGCATTGTGAGAGCATGGGACTACGAGAAGCCGATGTTTGTTGCACCATCAATGGATGCTTGTATGTGGAGAAACCCTTTCACAGAACAGAATTTCATGAGCATTGAAGAGCTTGGTGTTACTCTTATCCCACCTGTTGAACACATGCCAACTAATATGAGAGAAATGGCTGATCCTTCTACCATTTCTTCGACCGTCAAAAGCTGTTATGATTCAAAGCTTCTGAAAGAAAATAAAGTTGGTGAGGCTTAGGAAGAATGTTTTAACGACTGTGAAAAACAAAAGAATATTATTGTCTGCTAGAGTGTTGCTTTGGATAGTAGCATGCATGCTCTTGATCTCATGTACACATTGGAATATGTTCTTGTATAATTACTTTGTAGCATGCTCTTGACCTCTTTTACAAGTTAACTCTTTTGGTTTGCTTAGGATTATTTTTTTAGAAGTTAATATCTAAAGCTTCATTGAAATAACTTCAATGTAATTTTAGAAATATCATTGAAATCTCCACTCCTCTCCATTCTTGGCTTTTGGAGTTTGTACTACAGCCTAAAGCTTTTTCACACTCTACATTCCCTTTCTTGTTCTTCAGTTGTTTCACGGTTTTATCCTTTTTTTTTTTTTAATAAAAAAGTCTATTTTCTATATAAACCTTGTAAACTTATTTTTTTTTTTTTTCTTCTTTTCAAATATACAGTTACTAAAAATATGGTTAATGAAGTAACTTGTATTTCAACCATTAAGAAAATAAAAGGTTATTGGAAACGAGTACCGTAAACATATTATTTAAAAATTCAAAATAAGGTAATTTCATTTGAAGCGGGAGTGAGTAATATAAGTATATGCATGACATCAAACAATTTTTTCCTCATGTTTCAAAACACTCTCACCTTGTTGTGACTTCAAGCTTGATGTGTGTTCAATGTTATTCCACCACAAAAACAAATATATATATATATATATATATATATATATATATATATATATATGAGTTTGCTAACTTAAACTAATAAAAAATATGAAGATTCAAGTTAGCAAAAGTGCGTCCTTCAACTTTATTATTTAAAACTAATAAATTTAATTTTTTTTAAAGAGTAACTACCATATTTGTTTTTGTAAAAAAAGAAGAAGACATATTTCCAACAACAATAATATTGTTTTGTAACAAAAAAATAAATAATAATATTGTTTTAAAATGAATGCCAATTTTCAATACAATGTCAAATATGCATGACTGCTATATCCAAATTGTACCTCTAATTAATAGTAAATGCATGTGAATACACTATGATAAAATTAATTCGGTAAAAATGTTTTTTTTTATACATAATATTTTTTTAAGGCTAAATTACACCAAGAGTCCTTTAAGTTTGAGGTTTGTAAGAGATGAGTCCATAAGTTATTTTGATCACACATAAATCCTTTAAATTTAAAGTTTGTAACAGATTGATCTTTTAAGTTATTTTGGTCTCAAATAAGTCATTTAAGTTTGTAAACGTTTTCGATTTAGTCATTCTATTAACCAAACGATGACGTGTAGAAAGACTAAATCGAAAACGTTTACAAACTTAAAGGACTCATTTGTGACCAAAATAACTTAAAGACCAATATATTACAAACCTCAAACTTAAAGGAGCTGATGTAATTTACCCTTTTTTAATATGTGCAAATTGATCAAATGTGTCACTTCCCCTGGAAATTTCCTTACTTTGGAAGGAGTTACTAAGTTAGTAAAACAGTACCAAACACAATGTTAACTAGTGCCTTAGGACACTAGTTAAGGAAATCAAATATAATCAAAATATCTTGAAATTTATATAGTCAAAATTTAAAAAGTATAAAAAATAATATTTTCAATGCAAATATTTTTTTGTTTCTTTAACTAATGGTTCGAAAGCATTAGTTTAGAATATCCTTTGAAAAATAACTTTCAAGCCATTGTATTGCGAAGAAAAACAAAAAAAGTGAATATAGAGCATATTAGAATAAAGAAGAGGTGATGTAAGACTAAGAATATCTACAATGAATGATCTAATCCACTAGTTTAACTCACCTAGATTTTTTATTGTCGGTACGAAGTAGTTGGACTTATTTGTCAAAATAATAAAGAAAGTGGTTTGACTTAATTTGTGTGAATTAATGAAAGGTCCCACAACACAAGCCATAAAAAGCAAGCAGCGATTCGTATGAGAAAATTAAGAAAGCGTATCACTTTCAAAATGGTGTTGGCGTGTCTCTGTTGTTCTTCTGATTCTTCTGAATGCTTGCTACGTGAAAGTGAGAAAATTAATCATCACAGATTATAGAGCTTACAAGGTTATCAATTTTCCTTCTTTTTCACTTCCATTCTGCTGCTGTTTTATTCTTTTTCACTTTCATATCTTTATTTCATCAGAAATGACTCATAAAACAAATGGTTAATGCATTTGTATATTTGTTAGGTTTTAATTTATTACGATTTCAAAAAGGTCTCTGACTGGCAAATTTTATTCATATTAGTTCTTCTAAGAGTATGTTAGGTACTAAATTAATTGAAAGTAAGTTGTTAAAATATAGGGACATAATTGATAGTTAGTGGTTAAATACAGGGACCAACTTCACAGTTTAACAGGGCGTCTTACAACGTTAGGGACTAATTTGATGGTTTACTTTTGTTTTTTTGAGTGCCATCACCACATTCTAAGTGATAAAAATTCATATAGGTCCCGTATAAATTTGGTGGACCCATGTAAATTTTAACAAATACTCCCTCTCGTCCTTTTTGTAAGAGACATTTGGGTCAACACAATTTGATCTATTTGGTCCAATTTTTCAACCAGATGCATCAACTTTTGTTGACCCAAAATTCTGTTATAGATATAATAGAATGGAGTAAAAAAGTGAGTGTTGTTAGTCTTTTGTATTCTCAGAACAATTACAATTACATGTGTGTATATGAAAGAACCTGTGATGGTTGGTTTTCTGATATGTGGATACAATTTCTGTACTCCCTTCCTCTCATGTTGAGTGTCATGTTGGCAAAAGAAAACTGGAGTAAATTAAGCATTGTTTATATTTTCAAAGCAAAATTAGTTATTTTATTACAAATCTACATCAAATTAACAATTTTCTTAGTCTATGTGAAATAACTTAAAGGGACAGAGCAAGATGAGGCATGATTGTATATGATATACAAAAAATGAATTACTTATTTATTATACTGACAAATTTAAGGCTGATGTTACAGGCATGATGTCAGTCGAAATTATCGAGAGCATTGAGCAAGGTTTGAAAACATAGTGTGTTAAATAGACAAAACGACATCAATTTGCATGTGTATCATGCTGGTGGACTATTTTTTTATCTGTTCACTTGTTATCTAGATTGAGTTATTTTCCCTTTTCTTTTGCAAATATTTTAATCATATTTCAACTTTTCATATGAAAACAAAATTTCTTGGGAAATCAGATCAAATAACTCCTGTGCCAGTAGAAGTTACTACCAACGAAGAAATCACTGAAGAGGAAGCAGTGTGCAGGATATGTCTTGATGTGTTCGATGAAAGAAATATCTTTAAAATGGAATGCAGTTGCAAAGGTGACCAGAGATTGGTGCATGAAGAATGTTTAATCAAATGGTTCAGCACAAAAGGAAACAAGAAATGTGATGTATGCTTGACAGAGGTTCAGAATTTACCGGCAAACTTGGTCCATGAGTGCCGCTCTGTACAACCAAGAAACATACGGTTAAGGTGATTTTGAAATCCATGTTTCAAATTAAGCTATCAATTTTATTTTCTATGCTTTTAGCACGAATGCTTTTTCCACAACTGATTATAGGTGTCCTTTTATTTAGTATTAATTTTTCTGTATTTTTTTCAGTGCTTGGCAAAACTTTGTGGTGCTTGTCCTGATAAGCACACTATGGTATTTTCACTTCATTGTAGATCTACTGGTATGCCTATTTTGCTTACTTTCAAAATAATTCCAAACCAATACTTTGTGTGTATTAATTTGCTGACTTGATTGTTTGAATGTTATTCTTACTTTTGATAGTGCAGCAATGCTTGCTTCTAATGCAAGCAATGATTTTGGTTATGAATTTAGGGTTTGAAACTGAGAGAAGAAGGAGAAGATTATTGTTGCAATCTTATGAGTTTCATTAGTTGGGAAAAGTGATTACAACATGCTTTATTTAAGAGGCTTATTCACATTGCTTGCTTAGTAAGCTATCTAAACAAACATAACAAACTTAGCTAGATTACCTAACTAACTTGTAACAAACTTTTATACCCCAACGGGTATAATATATACCCCAACGGGTATAATATATACCCCAACAGGTATATAGTCTAATACAAACTTAAATTAAAACTAACAACTTTCTGGCATCTACTTGATTTTTAAACCCGTTACGTATAAGCATTACAATTCAGATAAACCGGAAAGAACATCAAATACATTCATGTAGATGTTTATATATATCTTAACGCTATTCATAACACAAATATATATCCTGTACTAGATGGTGAGTGTAAGCAGAAAAGAAGCAGTAACTATCCTTGCATTACTAAGATCACATACTTCCCTTTCTGAAAAGGAATTAGAAAGACCCATAATCCTTCCCTTTTCGAGGTGCTTTTAAGTTACCTTTCCTTTTCAGACATTTCTATACTCAATAATAGTTGATTTTATATGTCTTTGTTGGAAGGGAATCTTGAATTTCACAAGAAATTTCTGCACAGCTCAACTGCTCAAGTGGTTGATCTGAGACAACCTGTTGAGAATGAGGTTTAGGGTCCCAAACTTCTTGTAGTACCTGTCTCATGTTAAGTGTGGTTTAAGGTTGTGACACTTCTTAAGAAAACATTTAGTATACTTGTGATAAAATAGGCTTCATTTAAATGCCCTAATAAAAAGATAATTAATGCATTATTGGTATTTTAAAATGACCGATAATATGAGACAAACAAATATTTCAAACTGAGAGTATTAAAAATTACTGCATCTTAATTAATTATAGGTATTGCCTATTTTTTGTTTCCTTTTACATTTCTTTTATTTAGCCTGTATATGTATTGTTTAATTTAGTTAAATAAAAGTAGAGAAAAAAAATAATTTCCCCATGCTCTGATCATAGTTTTGTCCCACTATTTAGTATCGTGATTTGAAGACTCAAGGTATCATTATAGCAGCAGCAGTTTCCTTTACATTGAGCCTCCTGGCATCTGTATTTGCATTTTTCCTTGGTATAAACTATAAAACAGAACTGATTTGTTTTTCTTCTCTTGTTACAATATTGTTCCTTCTTTGAATTTTAAATGAATGCTTACTCATATTGTTTGCAGCAATCAGAGAGTATATGTGGCTATATGCTCTTCTTGAGTTTGGACTTGTGGATGTAACCTTCCTACTGTTTTATACTTTGGTGAGTTAGCTTGCTGAGATTTCTTTTTATAATTTCTCAAGATTAATGCTAGATAAATCACATGCCTACTAACGGCAACAACTCTCGTCTTGCTTAATCTCCTGTGTTGACGCTTACTGCTTCTTGCAACGTTGCTTGTATCTACTTTGTTGCAGTTGCATTTGGCGCCAATTTATTCCATACCGCTTTCATCAGTTGTAGGTTTTGGAATTGCTATGGGAATCAACTATATGTACATCAAGCATGTGAATCGGAGACTTCAGGTCTCTACTAATGATATCCCAGTCTGAATCTCCTCTGAAAGAAACCCCATTTTCTATGCTTATTTTTTCTAGTATGGTAAACAAATAATATATTTCCTTTTAGTGCTAAGTTGGTAACCATGTTCAAATTTGAATTCTTTTTAGAATATACAATTTTCCTTGTTGTAGAAACAATAGTCATTAGCATAATTTCATAGACTAAGAAAAACTATATATATATATATATTTGGGATAAGAAATGCCCCAACAAATTATTATTTTTAGAATATACTATTTTCCTCCATACAGTGTTTTACCGGAGAAGAAATGCTCCAATGTCGTTTAATTCATCCATTGTTAACTAAACAGTTTACGCATGTGTTTGGTTTCAATTCTTTTTGCGGCCACCACACATTTAGTGTCCCATTTGTTGTGAAAACTTGAAGCTAATAATAATAGCTTTAAAAAAAATGCATGTCTAGCCTCATCTCCAAAATGCCTGTCCATCGCGGTTCCAAACACATGCCTAGTTTCCCCATAATTTCATAAAGCCATATTTTGCAATTTAGTTTTACATTAACATAAATATTTTATTTTGATGGGTTGTGTAGAGCTGCATGTATGGGAAGGGTTGTGAAAGGGAAAAAAAAAAACTCACCAGGCATAGAGCGAGGATGAGGATGAGGATGGGGATGTCCTTGCCTGACTTTTTAAAAAAAAAAGTCTTCAAGTATATTGTTCTAATTAAAATGAATCTAGTTATATTTTCATAAGAATAATGTTAGTGACACTTGTTTTAACATACTCTTTCTAACACTCTTTTATTGGATAAAATACATGTTCCTCTCATCATTTTATGGTACCCATTTTCATAATGGTTTGACCCACATGTATTTCACCACATAAGAGAGTGAATGTTTTTTTTTTCAAGGAAGAGAGAGTGAGCGTTAAAAAGAGTGTGTTGAAAAAGTGGCTTGTGTAATCTTTATATATAGCAGCTTGTGTTATCTCTGATTTTCTAAATATGAGTGTGTTGCTACCATGTTTTCTTGACTTCTTTTACAAGTTATCTCTTATTTTTATTTTTTGCTTAGGAAATTTTTCTATGACATAGGTAAAACATTGACCGGAATATAAATAACTTTAGTTTACTTTTAGAAAATCATTGAAATCTCCACTCCTCTCCATGTTGAGTTTTTGGAATTTGTAGTATATATCCCAAAGTTTTCCCATGAGCTCCATTTTCTCTCACTTCTTGTTGAGGTAGACTTCAAGAGTGTCGTTAGTTTTGTCAACAATATATCTCTTATTACTGCAACTCCAGTCTCTTCTTATTTAAGTGATTCATCTTCTTCTTGTAATGATTTTCTCACACTTACAGGAAGCCGGTAGTTGTATTGATTTTCTTGTCAACTTGAATCAATGTGATAATTTCTTTTAGTTGACCCTTTAAAATTGTGCCTTTATTTTAATGTTTTAGAATGTAGGACACCCGTTCTTTTTGTTCCTTTTTTTAGGAATTGTTTCTTAATTGTTTTCGTGGTTTTATTATTATTATAAAAAAGAATGTCCTATTTCCTATATAAAACTTGTAATTTTTTTTTGAAAATTTTTAACAGATTGCATCAAAAATAAGAAAACTTAACAGATGGAAGTCGTACTCGAGAAGTTCCACTCAAACTATTTTGATTTTTTTTTTTAATCGGTAAAATTTATTCTCGTTGAGTTTGTACTACTAACAGTACCGCTTGCGGAAAAAAAAATGAAAATGAGATACAAACAACCGGTGCCCTATATAGGCGGAACACCGAAAACTAACAAGCAAACACCCGGAACCGCTAAAAACCACCACAGGACTGTCCGCCTCCCAAACTAATCTTGATGCCAAGATATACCAAAGGGTGAAAACTAACCGAAGCCAAAACACAGGCCCTGCTATATATTCCTACGTCCCCATCCTAGTATACAATTGCCTCAATACCAGCCACAAAAACAAGAAAGTAAGGCGCTGACAGCAGAAAATCACACACCAGGGACCTAAAACCGCAACCTCCTGTCAGTAAAAAGCAACCATAAGCTCGAACAGCAGATAAGACATTCTGGACAATCACTACACTCCTCCAATATCACACACAAGCCACTACCTCAACAGATACTCTTGCGGGTTCCAACTCCATTCATAATATAAACAAGTTTGCATATTAAGCTTGCTCATACTCCAACGCCCAGACAACACTATAAATCTATAATTTCCGACACTAATTCATCAACTTGTTTTGTTTCATTCCGGAAAATTATATGGTTTCTAGTTTGCCAAATGACCCAAATAGTTGCGTGCCAAATAATCCATAAACCTTTACAGATCTTTTTCCTTCCCCCTTCATTACTCCAACACTCCCAATGCATAAATAAATTCGCCGAAGTAATAAAGGTGAAATCAAGCCACCTCATGACATTCACCCACACACTAGCCGTAAAATTACAATGTAAAAAAAGGTGGTTTGTTGATTCCTCCGCACTACCACACAAAACACACAATGTTGACGCCTCCGGTGGTATACAATTGCGCCTTGCAAGATTGCACCGAGTAGGAATTCTATCATAAAAAAGTTTCCAAACAAAAGCACTACTTTTAAAGGAGCTTTACTCTTCCAAATATATTCAAAAACCCTCTTTTCATCCACACTCCTACCATCCTCTCCCATCCGCAATCTTTCTAGCATCAAGTAGCAAGATTTAACCGAAGAAACCCCTTCCACCTCCAACTTCCAATCCCACCTATCTTCACGGTCTTCCCTCCTGTACCCCTCCAAATCCTCCCTCAAACTAATTAGAAGTTCCTCCTCCCACACAAAAAGAGTCCTCCGCCAAACAAAGTCCCATTCCACTCTATCCCCACTACTCCGCCTAACCTCCTCCACCATTGCCTCTTTGTTGTTGGAGATCCCATAAAGTCTTGAATATTGCACACAAAAAGAATTGCCCCCCTCCACGGATCCTTCTAAACTTAGTCGCATTCCCCATTCCAACCTTCCTAACAATTTTGATATTTTTGTGTTTCAAATTATATTACTAGTAAAGTTATGGCTATCCTATGCATGGTATAAGTGGCACTTTAATGTTTTAAAAAAAGTTATTGCTTTTGTAAAAATAAAAAAATTATTGCTAACAAGTGTCGTAAAGATATTACCTAAAAATTTAAAATAACGTTATTTTATTTGGAATGGGAGTGTGCACCATAAGTATATGTTTTATTTGACAAATTTTATCTAAAGTGCACAAGTAAATTAGTCTTATACTATACACAAGTATGCTTTTTACTATTGGATCAATAAGTCACATCATATCATCTTTGATTCAATAGTAAGACTTGATACAAAGATAAATATAAATTTGTGTATAGTGCGAGATTTGCCTCTCTTGTACGTCATAGAATTGACCTAGTTTGACGTCCAACAACCATAAATTGTCATGTTTTAAAGCACTTTCACCGTGAAGATAAAAAAAAACCATAATTGTCGCTTCAAGCTCGACTTGCGTTTAATGCAATTCCAACCAGAAACATAGGTTAAGACGACAAGTGATTGATAAGTGCAACAATTTAGAGACCTCGTTGAAGTTATAGACTTTTCATCACATAAGAGGTATAAATATTGGATCTCTTATTGCCGCCTCTCTTAACAAAGAGAAAAAGAAGACGGTGTTCCTAAATTAACTTTCAAATCGACGTATTTTTGTAAAGGAAAAAGGAAGAATAGAATGTAGGGGAGTGTATTAGAAAAACCCAAGGGTGCTAATATCAAGTGGATGGGCTTAAATTAAGTTAATTTTATAAGATTTTTCACTTTTAAAAAAAATAAATATTTCATTTTATGAAAAATCTAAAATTGTTAAAAACAAAAATTCGGAACATGACTACAGTACATATTTCTCAAAAACTAAAAATCCAGAATAATTTTTTTCTTCATTAAGTGACATTTTTTTATATATAATTTGAGTAGCTTTTTGGGGTATGATGGCTAGCTTGAGTAGCAAGAAAGCTTCATTTCATAAAGTTCAAAGACAGACTCCCTCAACCCAATTCACATGGCATATATAAATCCCAAACAAGGTATGATTAATCTTTGTTCTTCTGAGAAAATTAATTAAAAAAAAGCTTGGAGAGTCTTTGTTCTTCTGTTTCTTAACTCACAACAAGGTCATGGAACTTCTTTTTCACTCTCATTCTTCTTCTGTTTTTGTTGTTATTCTTTCTAAGAGAATAATTTCTTGTGGTTCAAGATTTAGCTCTCTTTCTTCTTGCGCCATTTTTAACTTGTTATTTATATTTCCTTCATTTATCAAATTTCTTGATAGTCATTGTGAATATGATTTTGACAAGCAATTCAATCCTCCCTTGTTTTACATGATTGAGAATATGCTTGTGTTACTTCATTTTGCTTCATTTTCTTTTCTTGTAAAAAATGTAGAAACTATAGAAAAGTAGTATGCATCATGCTTATACCTTTTCTGGCATTAGTAATGTTATTTCATATGATATATAGTTTCGTCCAAAACTCATCAGAAATGACCCGATATATTCACTTGATTCCTAGCAAATTAATTGTTCATGAATTTTCATATTATGGTTCTCTAAAAAGAATGAATCTTTATTAGCTAATACCCCCATCTAGAGTGATCTATGATGATATTGCATATTAAAATCACATAATCGTATTATGTTACAGGAATCTGATATTTTGAGCTGCGTGCGAGATAAGAATTAAGATTGAAGACATTGTTAAAAAAATATATTGGCAATGATGGCTAACTCAGATTCTAAAAGTGCAACCGGAAAGTTTGTTACATATGATTATGAATTTGATGCTAAGAGGAAGCCTCAGATTGTACTTGGTGCTTGTGGAAGTGTAGCTGCCATGAAATTTGGACTTGTTCTTCGTGCTTTATCAGAGTGGGCTGAAGTAAAAGTTGTTGTCACAAAAACAGCTTTACGATTTCTTGCTAATGAGAAAGCAGAATCAATGTTCGAAGTAATATTTTGTGACGATCATGACTGGAAAAATTGGAAAAAGATAGGTGATTCTGTGCTTCACATTGAGCTTGCTAAGTGGGCTGATATCATGGTCATTGCTCCCTTATCAGCACATACTGCTGCCAAGGTAACTAACTATTTACAATTTTGCAAGCTTCAATGGTGCATTGATGAATTGAAGGGTTTCAGTACTTTTTTAATACACTAAAGACAAATAAAAATTTGATAGAATTCAAAAGCAATTTTTGTCAATTTCATTAGACTGAATATTTCAAATACATTATTAATTGCCATATCTTAACTATTTAAGACATCTTGTTTGTTGTTTAGATTGCTGCAGGGTTGTGTGACAATCTGTTGACAAGCATTGTGAGAGCATGGGACTACGAGAAGCCGATGTTTGTTGCACCATCAATGGATGCTTGTATGTGGAGAAACCCTTTCACAGAGCAGAACTTCATGAGCATTGAAGAGCTTGGTGTTACTCTTATCCCACCTGTTCAACACATGCCAACTAATATGAGAGAAATGGCTGATCCTTCTACCATTTCTTCGACTGTCAAAAGCTTTTATGATTCAAAGCTTCTGAAAGATAATAAAGTTGGTGAGGTTTAGGAAGAATGTTTGAACGACTGTGAAAAACAAAAGAATATCATTGTCTTCTAGAGTGTTGCTTTGGATTAGTAGCATGATGATCTTGATCTCATGTACACATTGGAATATGTTAATGTAGACTTTTTTGATATGAAAATGTAAATATGAGTGTGTTGCTTTGTATCATGCTCTTAACTTCTTTTACAAGTTATCTATTTTGTTTTGCTTAGATTTTTTTTTTATGGCCCAGGTAAAACATTGATCCAAATATAAACAACTTCAGTTTAAGTTTAGAAATATCATTAAAATCTCCATGCTTAGCTTTTGGAGTTTGTACTATTGCCTAATGTTTTCCCACCAGCTTTTTACTCCCTCTGTTCTTGTTGAGGTTTTACTCCATGAATGTGGCTAGTTTTATGTGCCATTGCGACTCTCCGATCTCTCCTTATTGAAGTGGTTCATCTTTTTCATGCTATGGAGTACATGCCCCTCTTTCTCACATTTGTAGATAAGTTGGTTTTCTTGCCAACTTGAATCATGGTGATAGTTTTTCTTAGTCTATATCCTTGATCACCCTTTGTTAGAGTGTAGCACGCCCTTTCTTGTGCCGTAGTTGCTATCGTGGTTTTATCATTTAATATAAAAACGTCATTTTTTTCTATATAAAACTTGTAAATATTATTCTCTTTTAAAATATTTAATGTTCGAAGTCATATTTCAAAAGTTCCACTCATACAATTATAAGCTCATTAAAATTGACGTCGTATGGAATTGAACCTTTGAGACCTTGAAAGAAATATATTGTAAAGTTTCAAGGCAAGACCATCCGATCAATCCAAGTGGTTTCATACCATTTTAATACTATTTTTTTCTTTTCAAATTATACGATTACTTAAAAATATGGCTTTCATAAACATGGCATAAAGTAAGCACAGTTGTAAAGATATTACTTAAAATATTAAAAATAAGTGTTGGGAAAAATCCATATCCGACATCAGAAAGATGAGACTCTTGATGAGAGTTTATAAACAGGAGACACTCCTCACCTTACAAGCCGGTTTTGCGATGAGAATACAAACATGGGCAGACTCGGATAAAAAATAACATTGTATACATAATTTTATACATGAAAAATGATAATACAAGGATAGCTTGAGTAGCACGCTTCATTTTATAAAGTTCCAAGACAAACCTCTCACAAGGCATATAAATCCCGTTATTCGGAGGGTCTTCTGTTTCTGAATGCTGCATAGCTTCAAGCTTCAAGAAAGAGAAAGAGAGAATAGTCTTTGTTCTTCTCATCTTCTGTTTCTGAACTCACAACAAGGTCATGAAACTTTTGAACTCTCATTCTTCTTCTTCTCTTCTATTCTTATTATTTCAACGGTTTGCAACTGTTTAAGAGAATATATAATTTCTTGTGATTCAAGATTCATCTCTCTTTCTTCTTTCTCTGTGTAATGTGCCTGCGTATGTTTTTTACTTATTTCTATTTTATTCATGTATAATAAAATTTCTTGATCGATGGTAACTCCTTGAGAATATGCTTGTGTTATATTATTGAGATGTAAAAAGAATGAATCTTTATTGTGTATATATTAACAAAGTCAAGGAATGTATATACTATGTTACAGGCTTTTGTTGAAATATGGCTTCTACAAGTGCAATTGGAAAATCTGTTACACATGGATTTGATGCTAAGAGGAAGCCTCGGATTGTGATTGGTGCTTGTGGAAGTGTGGCTGCTATGAAATTCGGACTTGTTCTTCGTGCTTTCATGGAATGGGCAGAAGTACATGCAATTGTGACAAAACCATCTTGTCATTTTATTGCTGAAGCTTCAATCCCAAAGGGTGTGATTGTATTTTCTGATGAGCACGAATGGCAAGCTTGGAAACAATTAGGTGACTCTGTAGCTCACATTAAGCTTGCTAATTGGGCTGATATCTTCCTCATTGCTCCCTTATCTGCTCATACTCTTGCCAAGGTAATCAATCATTTCTTATAATTTATTGAAATTTTGATTAAGTCTACTTAATTAATAGGGACTTGGCTTCTCAAAACTCGGAAATTTCCCGCATTCACATAGTCAACACATTGGTGGTGGCCGACTAATTAAGATCGGAAAATCTATATTTAACTTCGTCCAATCTTGAGTCATGAATTCTTTTATATCTTATAGAATCTTGGTTTTTTAGATTGGTGGAGGGTTGTGTGACAACTTATTGACAAGCATTGTGAGATCATGGGACTACAAGAAGCCAATGTTTGTAGCACCATCAATGAATGATGCTATGTGGAGAAATCCTTTGACAGAAAAACATTTGAAGAGAATTAATGAGCTTGGAATTACTCTCATCCCACCACATGAGTCAAGTGATGGAGAATATACTAATACTGGTGCAATGGCTGATCCTTTTAAGATTTACTCAACTGTTAGAGTCTTTTATGATTCCAACATTCTCAAAAAGGAACCCGGTGTGCTTTATTCTTGACAAATCAACTGTGGCATATATGCTTTCAAGTGTAACATATATATTGCAAATTCCAGTTCCTTGAAATAACTCCAAAGTCAATAAAGTAACACAAACAGAAAGATTGGCAGTTATGAATGCAGAAATTACTGAATGCATATAAAAATAAAGAACAAAACATGTTTGTGAGTTAAGCAAAGCATGTTTGGATTTACTATTACTTTGGTGCTGTGTAGCAAATTTGAGTTAAAAGTTCCACATTGACTTGTTGTAAAGTAAATATCATACGCAACACAAAGGTTTTACCGTTTTAGTTATAGAATGTTTTCAGATATTCCGTTCAATTCATTTTTACTTTCCATTTTAACCTATTTTATCATTTTTATAATATTATTTAAATGATTAAATAAAAAATTAGTTAAAATCCATTGAAATAGGAACAATCCACAATAATAAGATGAAAAAACCACAACACCTGTAGCACTATTGGCCACATAGAATCAGCTCATCATTTGCTCCTTCATTGTAAGTTATCAGTTCCTGGATGCAAGTGCGATCTTGGATGGGTTTTAATTCGGCGGATCCTGATAATATTATGAATCATTTTATTTATTTATTTAGTTCTCTCACTCTACAGGTGGTTCTCATGCTCGCCGAATTTTCTGCAATTACTTTGGGTGTAGGTCTTGTGCACATAAAGAAATAGAGTGCTTGTTTGGGTTGGAGTTTGCAAGCAAAAAAGTAAGTTTGGGGGATTTTCAAGACAAAACTGCCGTGATTCTTAGAAGCCAGCAATTGGAGCTTGAATACTGTTCTCCCCATGCAAAATACACTCCCGCCTTGCAGGCAGGACGATTTTGCTCATGCGCATGTTAACTCACGCACATGTAAAAGTGTGCGCTAGTTAACATGTGCTGCGTGACTTAAGCCAGACACTGCGCAAGTTAACTCACGCACAGATTTAACACGTGCGTTAGTTAACATTGTGTGACTTAAGCCAGACACTGCGCAAGTTAACTCACGCACAGATTTAACACGTGCGTTAGTTAACATTGCGTGACTTAAGTCAGACACTGCAAGTTAACTCACGCACAAATTTAACACGTGCGTTAGTTAACTTGCACAGTGTCTGTGCAGCATATGTAACTTGCGCAAGTTAAGTCACGCAGCGTGACTTAACATGCGCAAAAATAAAACTTCCCTATAAAAAGTAAAAGAAAAAAAAACTAATTAGAAAATATTTTTAAAAACTGCATTAGCAATAATAAAATTAGTTTAACTTCGGTTACAATTTAGATCAATAAATATTATCTTCTTTTTTGGTTTTTTTTGTCAAGTAATCTATAGTGGTTAGAGTTTGCATATTTTAAATATGAAGAAGTTCAATGTCCGAGGTACGAACACCGAACCCTGCATATAATATTTAATATCCCTGCTGAACTAAGCTCACGAAATATCAATAAATATTTTCTTATTTATCATATTAGAACAATTAATGAATATCGTTTTGTTTTGCATAACAGTTCATCAACAATCTTTTCAGAAAGATAAAAAAAATCAATTGTATTAGAAATTAATATTTATTGCGCATGTTAACTAACGCACGTGTAAATACATTGATATTGATATTATGAACTACACAAAATTTTATGTTAGTATCTTGCAAGAGAATTCACTTCGAATGAATATGAAGATATATATATATATATATATATATATATATATATATATATATATATATATATATATATATATATATATTGACAAATTTAAGGCATGGTGTTACAGGCATAAGGTTTTCTGATGGCTAACTTAGATTCAAAAAGTGCAACTGGAAAGTCTGTTACACAATGTGATGTTATGAGGAAGCCGCCTCGGATTCTACTTGGTTGTTGTGGAGGTGTAGCTACTATGGAACAAGTTGTTGTTAATGCTTTTTTAGAATGGGCCGAAGTTAAAGCAGTTGCCACAGAAACATCTTTGCAGAATCATTGTTCACACACAGTTATGACATATATATTGATGATGAGTTTGAGTGGGAAAAGATAGGTGATTCTGTGCTTCCCATTGAGCTTGCTAGATAGGTGTTTGTGTTGTAGATAGCTGGGGGGTTTAGTGACAATCTGTTGACTACAAGAAGCCAATGTTTGTTTCACCATCAATGAATGATGCTGTGTGGAGAAATCCTTTCACAGAACAGCAGTTGAAGAGCATTGAAAAGCTTGGTGTTACTGTTATCCCACCTGTTGAACACATGCCAACTAATATGAAAGAAATGGCTGATCCTTCTACCATTTCCTCCACTGTCCGTAGCATTTATGTTTCAAAGATTCTGAAAAATAATAAAGTTGGTGAGGTTTAGGAATATGTTCTTATAGAGTTATTTGCTATGACATTTTAAATTTGAGTGTGGGACAAGTTTTCTGTGTCAAAATAAGAGAATTTTCTTAGTTCGAATGGATGTGTGCAATATACTTAATTATATTTTTGGTTTGACATATAATGACTATTTATTGCGTTTCAAAGACATAAATTGTGTCACATCATGTTGGATGCACGTTTCATGTAATCCAAATCCAAACTTTTATACAATTTCCTTCAAAATAATCACTGTAGATAGCAAAAATTAGACTAAGAAAGGCACCACAATTAAAGTTGATTTTAATAATGCTCAAAATGTTTTTAATAGAGGATGGCCCAATGAAATTCTAGCATGTGATGTCTATTCCCAATTAGCGTGCTTTCCAATGAAATTATAGCCTACCATTTCTAATGAAAAAGAAAACCACTTAAAATGGCTCAAGATATTTGGAGCAAGGGATAACTCAAGTATTTCAGCAACTACCATTTCCTTAATTCCTCTCAAATATGTTGTCAAGCTATTCTAATGTGTTATCAATCTATCACCAAAAATAGAATTTTATATTTCAATTTTAAATTTCAAGAGGAGATTAGAGTTCAAGATATAAATTGGGAATGTGTGATATATACATAAACGAGTATCCAAATAAATTAGAAAAAGGATAAAGGTCTCAAAGAAAAATAAAATTGGGAGATTAATTTTTTTTATGCAAATCGTCCACAAAAAGAAAGAAGATTTTGTTTTAAACAAAATAGCATTTTTTATCTGATAATCTAAACTCAGAAATATAAAATGGAGCAAGCAATCAAGAGTTACACATCAATAATAGAACATATTCAAAACTAACATTTTCTCTAGCATGAAACTTTTGGCCGTAAATAAATTAGGTAAGTAATTGATGAATATTCTTAACAAAAAGAATAGCAAACACTCACGCAGAGGGGAAAAACAAACTACTTATTTTTCTCTACCTATTAGATGTTTGACAATGTCTTTGAGCTTCAGCGAAGGTATGTTGAAACATATGTAAAAAAAAAAAATCATATTTGTCTGGGAAGATCGAATATGAAATAATAAATTTGATAAATAAATACTCACCACATAAACAACTTGGCACGGTAGTTGTCGATGACCGGGTACGTTCATGAAATATAACAACCAACTGAGAGCTTAGATAAAACGGTATACAATGACAATTTGTATGTCTTCATTTACTCCAGCTGCTAAATTTTAACATATACAAAGTATAATAATGCAATATGAATTATGAATTTAAAGTTATACACGAACTATTTAATTTATAAAATTAAAACCATTTTAGTAATAATTAGACGTCCAAAAACAATTTTGGTCCAAACTATTCAAACATTCAAACTAACATTTAACCAAATTCAATTTTGTTGAACTCAGTTCTATCAAACTCAATTCTCACCAGTGCCTAACCAAACACACGCTTAGTTTTACTAAATGAAATGAAAACCACTCTTCGCCCAACACAAACACTTCCGTCCAGCCAAACTACCGAAAATGCCCCTGCGCAAGTTAACTCACGTAGCGTGACTTAACTTGCGCAAGTTAACTCACGCACCCTCTGGCACGTGCGCAAGTTAACTTGCGCACGTTGGCCGGTGGTCAAAACAGATGATCAAACGTTTTTGGACGGTGGTCAGTTGTTCAACATTCAATCTACACGTTTTTAACACCATTTACACGTTTTTTTTTACCACATTTATGTTTTTTTAACTTATACCACCATTCCCACCTATAAATACCCCTCCATACTTCCCTATTCCCTCACACCATCTCACTTTCTCTCCCTCCTCACTCTCTCCCTCTCTTTCTCTTTTTTTTTTCTTTCTTTCAATAGTCTCTTTGGGGGCAAAAATAATCAGTCTTCTAGGGATAAAATAGTGAGTAGCCGACTTGGGGAAGTGATCGACCCTTGAGATAAAATTAAATTTGCTTCTTTTTACCCCAAAATCTTTTTACCGTGGGTAAAAAATTTCTTTTTCGGGTATAAAAAGAACCAGATTTAGATTTATCTCAAGAGTTGACGATGTATTCCCCCAAGAAGGCTGCTCACTATTTTACCCCAAAAGAAAATAAGTATATTATTTAGTGAATTCGAATAAATGTATCAAGGGTTAATGATGTATTCCCCCAAGAAGGCTGCTCACTATTTTACCTCATGAAGACTGGTTATTTTTTACCCCAAAAGAAAATAAGTATATTATTTAGTGAATTCGAATAAATGTATCAATGTATCAATTATTGCATGAAGTTGATTAATAAAATGAGATGTTTTTATATTTGCTTTTATTTTCTAATTTTGTATTTAATGAATTTTGTTAAATGTAGCAATTATTTAATGAATAATTCAAAGTGCATAAAGACTAAATAAACTTAGCGTGAATTCGAATAAAGACTAATTAAACTTAGCGTGAATTCAAATAAAGACTAATTAAACTTAACGTGAATTCTAATAGAGAATTATAATAAATAAATTCGAATAAAGTTGCATATTGAATAAATTCGAATAAAAAGTCTAATTAAACTCAACGTGAAATCGAATAAAGTTGCTTATTGAATAAATTCGAATAAAAGTTACATTTAAATTACATTACATAAAGTTCCTAAATATGGTATATCGTTACATGACATTACATTCGGAATTTCACCTTTCAACTACAACAATTGTGTTACCTCTGAATGGTGCAAATTCAAAGTTGCTAAGCAGCAGGACTCCAGCGTCCGTCCTGAAAGTGCTTCTGTTCCATTCAAAATGTTAAATTCTCGTTGGTCTTGGTTTTAAATGATAGTATCCAAATGCCAACAGAATGATGTCCATGCCTTGACACTTCAATACCATCATTTAAACGAAGCCAACAAGAATTTAACATTTCAAATAGAACAAAAGCACTTCCGGACGAATGTTGGAGTCCTGCCGTTTAACAAGTTTGAATTGCCCCATCCAGAGTAACACAATTGTTGTGGTTTAAAGGTGCATTCCCAACTAATCACGACCGCCACCTAATCAAGATCTTTTGGCGGAATCAGACTTTTGATGATATCTTCAGCTGATCTCACCAACGTTGCTTGCATATCGATCCACTGGAACATGTTGTGCTCCGAAAACATGGTCGTCACGTTTTCGTCGTTCGTCAATTCCACCCAAGTGAATGATACTCTTCCATCGTCGAGCATTGGACGTTTATACCGAACGTATTCCACCTTCCTTGTGTCTCGGGGGTTGACTCCTTTGTTGAATTCATCCAGCTGATCCTTGAGACCTCTTAACGTTACACCAATGCACCGAACCTTCAACCTCTGAGGTTCTCCGCCGTTGAATTGTGCACGAACGTCGATCCACCCGACCATTGTTTCAAATCTACACAATAAGAAATTAAAAATAATCAATGAAAATTCTCTAAAACAAACCCTAAATCTAAAAAAAAATCTCTAAAACTCAAAACCTACAACATAAACATCTAAACATTTAAGCAACACACATCATTTTCATGTAAACATTATATGATTTCTTGACAAAAAAAACAAAAATTTAAACAAACCCTAAATCTAAAAAAAAATCTCTAAAACTCAAAACCTACAACATAAACATGCAAACATCTAAGCAACACACATCATTTTCATGTAAACATTGTATGATTTCTTGACAAAAAAACAAAAATTTAAACAAACCCTAAATCTTAAAAATTTCTAATTTAAGAGAAAAAAATCTAACATAAAGGTTGATTGTGTATGATTATGAAAACTTACTTGTTATCGAAGTGTGGTTTGATTTGAACTTGAAGGAATTTTGGATTTGGTGATTTTAGAGAGGTTTTGGAGAATTTTTGAGGTTTAGGTGATGAATTAGGCGTTTTGCCTTGTATAAGACAGATTGTTGCGCGAGTTAACTAGCATTGCGCTAGTTAACTCATGCAGCGCATGTTAACTAGCGATGCGCTAGTTAACATGCGCAAGGGCAAAATCGTCTTGCCTGCAGGACGGGAGTGTATTTTGCAGGGGAGAGTGGCTTTCAAAGAAATAGCAACTTTGTTGCTCATGGGGTTGCCTAGCTAGCTATAAGTAGGCCCAATTTGGTTTGGATGGAAGAAATTCCCCTAAGATGGCTTAATATTTATTTGGCCATTATTTTTTCCATCCTATGAGTTTATCGTGCGTCATATTCAGATTTTTAAAATTTGAAATGTGTTAACGCGTATTTGAAGGTTTTTATGGGTGTTTATTCCGTTCAAATTCTATAATCAGAACTATATAAGGCGTGCGAGAAACTCATAGGGTGAAAAAAGAAATCGTCTGTTTATTTTGCATGTATATAAACCACTGACGTAGTGGTGAATATTTTTTTTTAACGGTATGGATAATTGTAGACCTAAATATTTAAAGTTATATTATTATTGACTTTTATTTTACGCATATTAGTCTAAAATAGTGTATGTTTTGTATTAAATAATTTGAATAAAACAATTTAAATATGATTTATTTTGTGCGATCATGAAACGATAAGAGTCGGTCTATATTTCCTTTCCATTAACACTAGATATGATAAGGATTGTTTTGATTTGAGTTAATTATGTTTTTACTCTCTGTAAAGTCACGACATGTTTAAGTTTACTCTAAAATTTTAAAACCACAATGTTTTTTTTTTGGTAACATTTTATAACCACAATGCGACTATTCATTTGTTTTCTAACAAATTTGTGATCTGGATTGTGCAGGAAAAAAAGCACACTGTTTTACACAGCTTGAGATCACTGTCATTGATTGCAGATCAAATAGTTCAGAATACACATTATCAAAACACTTATTAATAATCACAAACGTCAATTTCAGATCGAACGACTACGATGAATAACTGTGTGATGCAGTTACTGCGTCATTTCAATTCCACAAATTTGTGTGGTATGGTATTCTCCTAACATAATTTTTGGTTTCTTTATTTAATTTTATAATTGGGACTATGATTCCCTTACTAAATTAGTTTGCAATCAATCAATATATGGTAACCTGTATTTCTATGTATTGTGATGCATGGTCAATTGTGAATTCAGTTAATTTTTTTTTTGATGCCACTGTAAATTCTAAAATTCTACCCGTGTAGCACTATAAATTCTACTTGTGCGCTCGCACGGGTATCTACACTAACGACACTACAAAGGTAAATAGTATACAAGCCTTGCTAGTGAGTGCTTAACACACTTTTGTTCATGGAATTCCACTACAAAGGTAAATAGTATACAAGTCTTGCTAACGAGTGTTTAACACACTCTTTTGACACATCGATAATAATTATTAGCCGCATCATCATTTATGTTAATGCTTTTACCTTTAACCAGTAGTACGACTTGCTAAATAACTCTTTTTTTTTTTGAAAAATTTAATTGGAACTCATCGTTCTCACTTCTCATTATACCCTATGGTTGTGTTAAAAATGACTCTTTCTTCTTCTTGTTATCTCTCCATGGCTTTGTTTCCTTCTGACCTGTCCATGGTTCTTTCCAATTTGTATCACATAAGAGCACCTCCAATGGTGGTCTTTACTCATGGTTATTTTGTAGGTCCCACTATAGCCATATCATCTTGAAACAACTCTCTTAATTTTTGCTCCAATGGTAAACTCAAAACAACTCATTTTAGGTCCCACAATTGTACCACATATATTGATATTTTATTCATATTCAATTTTATTGTAGAGCTTGAATACTTGGGACCCACAACTATATGCGTTTTTTATCAAAGTAACCGTTGCTTGGTGAAGTGATGGTAATTACACGGTGGACTTCTCCAATGAAAATTCATGCAAAATGCCATGCTTTTGTCATGCCATGCTGGCGGACGATACCTAAAAAGCAACCATTGGAGTTGTTATAAGCTTTATCGTTTTTCATGTTTCGATCTAACCCATGGCATCTCTGTTTCCTTTCGATCTCATCTATGTTTCCTTCTGTTAGTCATGTTGTATATGTTCCCTTCCCCTCTTTTAGTGTCTCCTTTTGTATTTTATTATAACAACTTCGTTGTCATTTTCATCGATCTGATCCATTTTGTCTCTATTATGTTTCTAGCTATATATTTAAGGTTTCAGGTAGAGTTACTCAAATTGTGCGAGAGAAAAAAAAATCAATTGATG
Organism: Medicago arabica; assembly: GCA_946800305.1. NCBI lineage: Eukaryota > Viridiplantae > Streptophyta > Magnoliopsida > Fabales > Fabaceae > Medicago > Medicago arabica. The sequence goes on from OX326969.1 coordinate 38,961,173, forward strand.
ATTTTGGGGGGGGGGGGGGACTATCCTTTATCACCATTAACAAAGGAGAATGAACTTAACTCCATTGTTTGTTTAAGGCTTAAATATGATTTTCGTCCCTATAATTTGGGCGAGTTTGATTTTCGTCCCTGCAAATAAAAAAAATTAAAAACGTCCTTGCAAAAAAAAATGTTTGAAAAAGGTCCCTAAACCCACATCCAAGCTGATTTGGCATGTTTTTCGCCACGTGGCGGTTGCTGACTGTGCAACTTTTGCCACGTGGTGCTAACATGGTTGTCCACGTAATAAAAAAAATAAAAAATATTTTTAAAATAAAAAAAATCTAAAAATCATAAAAAAAATCTGAATAGACATTTATGGGAATAAAAATTTAATTTTTTTTTTAGAAATAAAACCTATTAAAATTTAATTTTTTGAAAAAAAAGTGAAAATTAAAGTTTCGAAAATTATTATTTTTTAATTTGAAAATTATATATTAAACTTTTTTCGAAAATACTGAAAATTATATTTTCAAAAGTTATAAATTTTGAGATTATATAATTATTTTTTCTTTTCATATTTTAATTTTCAAACATTTATTTCCAGATTTAAAAATAAAACTAATTTCCAATTTTTTTCTTCATATTTTAAAAAAATAAAAAAATATATTATTGAAAAAAAATGTAATTTTTTTAATTTTAAAAAACAATTTTTAGAATTTTTTAAAAAATTTAAAGTTTTAATGACGTGGACTGCCACGTGGCCAAAATAATGCCATTTCAGCCAAAAAGTGGGGCCAGGGACCTTTTTCAAACAAATTTTTTTTGCAAGGACGTTTTTCAATTTTTTTTTCAGGGACGAAAATCATATTTAAGCCTTTGTTTAATACTACTTTCCTAAAAATATTCACTCTTCACCTAAGCATCGTTATAACCCAAAAGGACTTAAAAATGTGTACTTGATTCTGACTTTGATTGACAGTTTAGAAATGTTTCAAGCCTATGGTAATATTGTAGACTTGCATGTCAACTGTGGGACCTTTTTCAAACTTGTGCGAGGAATTGTGGAATTGGAGGTGTTAACAGGCATCCGATACATCATTACATCAGCCATGAGTCAAGTTTTGAAAATATCATTGGTTGGTAAATTGTTATTTTCTCATGTACAAGTAGATTCTTTAAGGACAAGGAATGATGTAAGTTTGGGGTTGTGATGACGGTAGCTAAACAATAATGTTCTTAGTCATGTTTATGTTGTTATGTATCATTTAGAGAGTCAAATGCATGCTTTACATGGTCCAATGAGCTTAAAGTTGTCATAAATGTGAAGAGATCATATGGCAATATAATGGGCAAGTTTTGTACATTTTGGAGAAGATTTCAGAAGTTTGAGCTATTGGAAAAATTGTGCCATGATTGACTTGTATCGTGGCACGTTAGGAGAACCGTGGAACTTTGTGTTTCATCACAGGAAAAATCGTGGCACATTGAGATATGGATCGTGCCACGATGGAGCTTTAAGTTTGCTGCCACGTGGGGTTAATGAAGTCATTGTGCCACGATGGACTTGTAATGTGGCATGATGGGACAGTTACAGAACCCTAGCTATAAAAGCCAGTTGCGAATTCAGAGAAAAGGTTCGATTTTTAGACGATTTCAAGGCATAGAAGGCACCCATGAACTAATGTGGATCTCATACCAACTCATTGTTGGTTCTGATTTATGTATGTTAATTTAATTATATGTTGTTAATTGTCTTAGTTATGAGTAGCTAAGCTTTTAGATTGATTGAGCCATGAGATGAACCTATTGTAATATATGGGCATGTAATTTGTTAAGTACTCTTTTTTTTTTTGTTAAGTACTCTCTTTGATATCAATGAAAACTAGTTTTTATTCAAAATTGTTTATGTTTAAATTAATGCTTTTCATATAATTGTGGGTGACTATTAGCCCTAACTTCTTAGTTATATGAATTGATCTTGGATCTTAATTGACTACTAGCCCTAGCTATTAAACCTGAACTAATAATTTTGTTTAGCTTTACATATGAAACTAAAGATAGGAAGTTGCGAGTTATGACTTTAGGATTAACGAACTAAACATTGCTTCCGCATTTAAGAATCGACTTAAGAGATTAAAAAGGTGCAAGATACTTCAATAAACCTTCATAAAATTGAGTAAGTGTATATATTTAGTTTTCGAGAGATTCAAAAAAGATTAATTCAAGGAAAATGAAATCCTCTCGTCTTTTTTTTCATGTTTTTCATTCTGCTCTTAGTGTGAACCATCCATCAACTAATGCGTATTCTTGACTTGTTCGTGATCGTTAAAATCAACGGTCCAAATAACCGTCATATAACAGTAGAGGATTCTGATCCTAATTCAACCCAAGGCATGGACGTATGCATCTATGTTGTTGTATGGGCTTGTGCCTACACAAAATATTTTAGATTTTTATTTTTAAGTGGTATAATATAGTAATAGTTGACATTTAGACCTAATAGCCTACACTCTTTTTTTTAAGGAAAATAGCCTACACTTATAACTCTATATTTCTCTCTTGACCCACATTTAATTCACACATGACACAACAATACAACCTTATTTCCGAATATATATTTAATGCTTTTAATTAATATATATGTTGACCTCACTTTTCAAAATTTATGAATTACCCGAAATTACCTAACTTAATAAAAGAAAAAGAAAAAGTAGAATCCACCTATCACAAACATTATATTCAAAATTTCAAATGGTTGGACATTAATTATTGTAACCGTGAAGAGTAATCTCAAAATACACATATACTAAAACCAATTTGTTTCTTTTTTACGTAAAGTATATACGTAAATTACGTTTAACGTTATCTATTTATTTTTGTTGATAAAACGTTATCCAAAAATATCGCATGTAGGAACATGTTACTTTAAACCCCCCGAATATTCCGTTTATATTTCACATCTATGTCCAAAAACGACCAACTTTTCTTTGAAAACAAGAACATCTTGACCATCCATTCTCCATCATTTCAATCAACGGTCAAAATCTTTCCTTTGACTGAGGTACAAACTTTGAAGCTTAGAATGATTGGAATTGATGGATGTTTGACCATTCAAAATCTTAACTAACACCTGTCACACATTTTTTAGAAAGAGAGAGAAAAAAGGGTTCATTAGATTTGTTTTGTGTTGTTGTTTTGTTTTGGTTTCATTTCATTTTTGTGTTGTTGTTTGCAGAAAACAAGTGAAACAGGAAGAAAAACAAGAGAGAGAAACAAGAGAGAGAGTTTCTTTCTCTCATTTTTGTGTTTCTCTCTTTTGTTTTTGATAAAAAAAATAGTTTTTATTAGGTTTGATTTGTGGGTATTTAGATTTTTGAGTGTGTTTGGGGTTGGTATCAAGAAATATGAATATGATGAGAAGGTTGAAAAGCATTGCTTCTGGTAGAACCTCTGTTTCATCAGATCCTGTAAGTTTGTTCACATCTTCCCTTCTCAAAAAAATTTAATTTTTTTCTATAATTTTTTAAAAATGTTGTTTTTTTTTGTTGTTGTTTGGTAATGAAGAAATGGAAGAAACTATAACTTTTTATTTTATTTTTTATAAATGAATATGTTTATTAGGGAAGATGGGATGGATTTATATTTTAGGAATTACATTTAATTTCTTCTTTTATTTATTTTTTGATGATCTTGTTGTGTTTTTTTAATTTAAATAATTCCTTAATTTGTGGTTTTTTTGAGTTGTGACCACATATTTTTGTTTTGTTTTGTTTTTGAGATTTGGACATTTTTATTCAAAAGTTTTATGATCTTATAAATTTATGTTCTGCTTCCTAGATTCAGATTGTCTCGTTTTCTGTTTTATTTGTTTATTTATTTATTTATTTATGCACTTGTTACTTGAAGACACTGATTTTCTAAGCCGTTGAACATTAGCTTTGTGTGATTTGCATGATTGTGCTGCTGAAAGTGTAGCTTTGTCAAAATAAGATGATAATATTCAATTGGATAATGTATACTAGGTTTTGTTTGTTTGCATTTTGTTAATTTAATTGGCATTGCACTCCTAGTTTAATTATGGCAAGAGCAAAATATGGTAAACTGAATTAAGTTGACAAGCTAGGAAATTTTATGCACTTGGAGATATGGTTTTCTTATTTCACATGCCTACATGTACAAGATGTATTAGTTAAATTAAATTCTAACCGTTACTTTTCAGGGAGGGGATTCTACAACAAAAAGAGCCAAGTTTGATCCAGAAACAGAAGGAAAGGAAAATGAAGAAACAAACCGTGTTGAGAGGAGTGGAAATAATCAGGATAAGTATGTAGATGCATCACAAGAAGAGACATCTAGTACATGTAGTTCTAATGTTTCTGCGGTGGCTAAAACCGAGAAGTCAGGTTTTGATCAGCTTCCAAAAGAACTACACGAAATGAAAATTAAAGATGAGAAAAGCAAAAACAACAATGAAAAGGTATTTATTGGCGTTCATTTTTTCTATGTTAGTCATAAACATGATATTTCTAAAACTGCAAACTAATTCTAATTGACTTGTTGTGTGCAGGATATGGAGGCAACTGTTGTGAACGGAAATGGAACAGAAACTGGTCAAGTAATTACAACTTCTATCGGTGGTCGAGATGGACAACCAAAGAGGGTATTGTTCTGACAAGCTCCTTAATTGCTATACAACTCTCCACTCTTAAATCTCATTTCAAGGAATTTTTTCTTAGAATCCATATTTTTTTAGCAGTGTTTATGCATTGTACTACTTGCTATTCTTAAGAACATTTATCTTACTTTGTCATCATAGATACATAGTAAATCATGTCGATAAGCTGTCTGCGAAATATTTTGCATTCAATAACTTCATTTTTGTCTGCCTCAGATAATCTCATACATGGCAGAACGTGTTGTTGGTACCGGTTCTTTTGGCGTTGTTTATCAGGTATTTATATTTGTTTTGGCAGTATTTCTTTAAATGTAAAAGGATGGATATCCTTTGTTTCACTGTTCTGTGAAATTGTCAAGTTACTGACTTTGCTTATCCACAATGTCTTGAATATACTGCAGGCTAAGTGCGTTGAAACTGGTGAATCTGTTGCTATAAAGAAAGTCTTACAAGACAAGAGATATAAAAACAGGGAACTCCAGGTTATGCGTATGCTTGAACATACTAATGTTCTTAAACTAAAGCACTGTTTCTACTCGACGGCTGAAAAAGATGAGGTGTACCTTAACTTAGTTTTGGAGTTTGTACCTGAAACTGTCTATAGAGTTTCAAAGCACTATGTCAGGATGCACCAACACATGCCTATAATTTATGTGCAACTATATACGTATCAGGTAATCTAGAAATTGAGTCAATTTTAAGTATTGTTATTTTGGTTATGAGCTTCCTTGATAATGTTTATGAGTTCTCCTGCAGATATGCCGCGGTTTAAATTATTTGCATCATGTGGTTGGAGTCTGTCACCGTGACATCAAACCTCAGAATCTATTGGTATTAATTTATTTTTTCCCCTTTCGAATTTCCTTGTTTGTGAATCATATTCTATTTTGGGAGATGCTAAACACGTATTAAACTGACATGCAATTGTGCATCACAGGTTAATCCCGCATGTCATCAGTTAAAGATATGTGATTTTGGGAGTGCAAAAATGTTGGTATGTTCCGTTTTGTTTTTTCTTTATCATTTTGAAAACTGTTATTGAATGTACCTAACCTTATGATATTATTAAACTTTTAGTTGCCCGGTGAACCCAACATATCATACATATGCTCGCGGTATTATAGAGCTCCTGAACTTATATTTGGTGCAACGGAATACACAACTGCTATTGATGTTTGGTCTGCTGGCTGTGTTTTGGCCGAGCTTCTTCTAGGACAGGTGAGAATTTATTGGAGGTTTAATATCATTTGATACCAATCAACATTTTCATGAAGTTCATTGTGCGAGAGAATTCTTAATTTGTTTTGCATTTCTTACGTGTTATGTAGACATTAATTTAGAATATTCCATAGTTTTAAATTGATTCTTATATATGTATGCTATGTCATTTGCAGCCATTGTTTCCTGGAGAAAGTGGGGTTGATCAGTTGGTAGAGATCATTAAGGTAAAATTTCTTGTGTCTGTGCCCTTTCGTTTAAATCAGGTTCTTCTTGAAAATTGCTTTCTATTGGTTTTCAATCTACAATCTGAGTGCAATTATGTACTATAGATCTTAGGAACACCTACCAGAGAAGAAATAAAGTGCATGAACCCAAATTACAGTGAATTTAAGTTTCCACAGATTAAAGCTCACCCATGGCACAAGGTTAGTAGTTCATTACTTCCTACTTTACCACCGAGGCTTATAATTTGTAATTGATAAATATTAATACTTGTGTAATATCCAGATCTTTCACAAGAGCATGCCTTCTGAAGCAGTGGATCTTGTGTCGAGGATGCTTCAATATTCTCCAAATCTACGATGCACTGCTGTAAGAAAATTCTTTTGATTTTTCTAATGATACCAGCTGTAACTTTATCGTATATTCAGTCACAGACATTTGTTTTAGTTATTGTGTTGCACAAAAGTGATGATTATATTTTGTTTTACAGTTGGATGCATGTGCACATTCCTTCTTTGATGACCTTCGTGACCCAAATGTCCGCTTACCAAATGGACAAGAACTTCCCCCTTTGTTTGATTTCACAGCCCAAGGTAAACATACTGATAAACTAAACACGATCAATCAAATGAAATCTTGTTTCGTTGCTTACATGAATTGAAAACTTTGCAGAGTTAGCAGGCGCACCTGATGAGTTGCGTCGACGTCTAATTCCCGAGCATGCAAGGAGTTGATTTTTTTTTGCTTGGGCATTGCAAAATTGGTCTTTGGATGAATAGATAAGCAGACTAGCAATGCTACGTTCTCTAATAGTTCAGGTCTCTGCTGTCCAACCTCCACAATCATGATTATACAACTCATTTGAACCTCAAAAAACTTTGCAACCTCTTTATCAAAGGAACCTGCAGATGACAATCACATGGATGATGTAGGAGTGCCATTTTTTAAGTAGATTATCATTGATGTATGCCTCAGTTTTAAAAGATAATGAGTTCATACAATTCTTTTACTCATGTTTCATATAGTTCTCGCTCGTTTGTTCTTCAAAGTGGTCTATGTGGAATCATCAATCAAATGAATAGGCATTTTGTTTTGGTCTCTTTTTTTATTTTGCATGTGACTCTAGCTTCTGCTAACTGCCAAGTTTTGTGAAACTACATATTTTGGACTAAATCACCATATAAATTGATGACCTGTAAGCATTTTTTTCTTAACATTCTCAGTGACATAATTTACATATTGGAACGAATCATTTTCCAGTTCTTCAAAACCACAAAGAACACTAAGTGATCTGCGAGTTATTTTGCACCTATTCATTTCATGCCATAAAAGACCACGGGTACTTGATAGTTAAGATAAACCATTCTATTGTATTTTTTTATACCAGAATAATCTCTGCTAATTGATATACTGGTTATGCTGTATATATCAGCATTAAATTACTCTGAGCAAAAAGAAACATTCATTTGATACCAAACACTTCTGTGTCCCTTGTATTTAGTTGCTAAATCCCCCACTCATGCAATATTTAAAGAAACAAACTATCACTGATCTATAATCTTATATGTTATCTTTTTACAGCTCATAATGTACAATTTCAAACTAAAAAAAATGTAGCCTAGCATCCTCCTCCATCTCAACAATTTGTATCAAACATAAGTTCCTAATATTCCGAATAATGTTGATTTATCTTATCTATGTTTATTTAACATTAAAAAAAGAACTTAACCTTGATAGTACAACAGAAGCAGCAAAGTTTGTGTCAAGCCCCAAAAGCATGCAAATATCATATGGATGAATTCCCCTTGAAACTGGAAGACTGCTGGTGTTAAGTTCTATTAAGAAAAAATCCTACCAGTAATCCCCACAAGAACATTTTCCTTCTCTAAAATGATGAAAACAATTTGAATCCCTCAAGATGATATGGCGAGTGAAAGCTCTTGATATATATTTCATAGCAGAATGACAATCCCCACAAACTCGGATATTCTTAAATATCCTGATTGGTGCACTTGGTGGAGCAGCTAGTAATCCAAAAGCAACAGCCAGTTTTTCACTGTGATAAGCAAGACCAACTTCCTTTCCTTCTTTATCCATGTCATGCAAAGAAAAACTCATATCTGGTACATAACCAGCTTCCTTAATTCTCACTATAATTTCATTAATCTTGTTATAAATATCAGCTTCCCTTGGATGTCCTCTATCATCAGAAATGAATGTATGTACCCTGCTGTTTATCTCTAACCAACTGCATCCAGGCTCCTTTACTATTCCTTTTGATTTCATCAACTTTCGAATTTTCGCAACATTGTTCCATTTATGGGATGCAGAGTACATGTTAGAGAGCATAACATAAGGCATAGCATTCATAGGTTCCAACTCAAAAAGATTTGTCGCTGCTCTTTCTGCCAACTCTATGTTTCCATGCACTCTACATGCAGAAAGGAGTGATTTCCATACAGTTGCATCTGGTTTCACATCCATTTGATCTAGTAATTCCTTCGCCTCATCAAGTTTTCCTGATCGCCCGAAAAGGTCAATCATGCAGGCATAGTGTTCAGGGCCAGGTTTTATTCCATAAACCTTGTTCATTTGTTGAAAGTATTTGTGACCTTCATCCACAAGACCGGCATGACTACAAGCAAATAATAACCCTATAAATGTGATAAAATCTGGTCTTGTGCCACTTGAAACCATGGCATCATAAAATCTTAAGGAGTCTATTCCCTTACCATTCTGTGCATAACCTACAATAATAGCTGTCCAAGTAATCACATCTTTCACTTGCATTGAAACAAAAATGGCATCAGCATCATCTAGGCATCCACATTTTGCATACATGGCTACAAGAGAATTATACACCGACTGCGACCACCTAAGCCCTGATTTAATAAAATCTAAATGCACTTGTTTACCGAATTCTAGCAGAGTCAGTTCTGCACAGGCACTCAAAATACTTGCGACAATAAATTGGTCTGGATTTACACCTGTGACTCTCATGTCACAAAATATCTTAAGCGATTCTTCGTGGGAGTCGTTTTGTGCATAACCCGTGACAAGGGAGGTCCATGAGATAACATCTTTCTCAAGCATCTTTTCAAACACTGTGTATGCACAATCCATGTCCCTAGTTTTTGCATACATGTCAACAAGAGCATTGCTAACAAGCTTATAATTCTCAAATCCAGTTTTGATTATCAAACCGTGAACAGATTTCGGATTTATACTACCTATTACACAACAATTCAAGACTGAAGGGAATGTATAATCATCAATCTTCATATTTCTTCCATGCATATTTTTAAACAAGAGTAGAGCTTCCTCTTCAAGCCCATGTCTTACAAACCCAACCATCAAAGAGTTCCATGAAACAACATCGTCATCCTCCATAGATTCTAACATCTTCTTTGCATTGTTTAAATCTCCACATTTTGCATACATATCAACCAATGCACTTTGAACATATACATTGCTTCCAAAACCACTTCTTACAATACAACCATGCACCTGTTCACCAAAACAACGAGCTAAAACAGAAGAACATGCTGTCAATACAGTCGGAAAGGTATACTGATTGCACTCAACCCCTTGTGCATGCATGTAACGAAAAAACTCAACCGCTTTATAACCATCACCGTTTTGAGCATAACCAGTAACCATAGCAGTCCATAGTACATGATTTTTCCTATCAAACTCCAACCCTTTGAAAAGAAACTCAGCCTCGAAAACACACTTACACTTCGCATACATATCAACAAGTCCAGTAACAACAAACACATTACCCTCAAATCCATTCTTCACAACAAACCCATGAATCATTTCCCCTGTCTGAATCAAACCCAACGACGAACACACTCTCAAAACACTCCCTAAAGTAAACTGACTAGCTTTCCATCCCTCCAATCTCATTGACCTAAACAAATCAAAAGCTTCAACTTTACATCCAAACTTACAATACCCAGATATAATAGACGACCATGTGATCGAACTCTTAGACGAAAACCCATCAAAAAGCTCTCTTGCTTCAACTAACTTTCCCACATTAACATAACTAGATATCATGGTGTTCCATGAATATTCATCTTTTCGAGGCATTTTGTCGAACAGTTTACGTGCATCATTGACTCGACCGGATTTTGATAACTGGTTAAGGAGTTGATTGGTTTGGTAGATGGATTCATGAGAAGCGGCAATGTTGGTGTGGATGGAACGGAGAAATGACATGAGTTTACATGGGTTGTGAGGAAAGGATAGAACTTTTGAGCTGAACTTGTGCATAACAACTTGTTGCACCGTTCTTTCATCAGTGATTTTGTTCAACCACGGCAAAAGGTTGCAATAGTAGAAGCATATAACTAATATCTATGTGTCCTCTATAAGACTAATTCTTAAGTCGGATGGTTATAGATACAAGTAAGTCATTTGCTAATTTCTCATAAACAGTCTTTAAGATAGACAACTTTAGTATGCGAGTATAGCTCAGTTGGTAGAATGCATTATTATATGTAGGGGTCGGAGTTTGAATTCTGGACACCCTATTTATTCACCTTATAAGGTGAATTCTAACCATCGGACTACCTAACAAAAAAAATAAAAATAGACAACTTTAAAAATTATATTGGATTGTATCTTTTGACGAGCCATGTTACAAAATCTTTAGAAAATACTCTCTCCGTTTCAAAATACATGTCCAATTTTTGCAATGTGCACTATTCACTTGACTTACTTTGACCATACTTTTTAACTAATGTATAAATACAAATATTAACATGTAAGATGTTGTTTGATTCGTCTCAACAAATATTTTCAAAATATTAAATTTTTATAATTTTTTACTTTTGATAATTAAAGATATTAACGGTCAAAATTGTGCATTGACATATGTGAAATGGTTGACTTGAACATGTATTTTGAAACGGAGGGAGTAATGTATAGCTCGGAGTTCGAACCCCAAACTTTACATATATTATACATTATTCTTATCAACTGAACTAAACTCACGGGGCAGATAAAAATTCATTAATTCTAAAGATAAAAATAATATACTTTAAAATTAATTTTATTTTGTATGCTTTACAATCTTAGTTGGATAAATATTAATACTTAAAGCACTAAATAAAACTTTATTCCTTAAACAAAAGGTGAATATTTGTAAAAAAAAAAAAAGGTGAGTAGAAAAATAGACTATTAGAAGTGTAGAAGCAAATTTGGACTTATCTAATGCTTTAGCAGCCCTTAATAATACTAAGGTGGCACACCTAATATCCTAATACTCATACAACCACCTATTTGGGAGCACCGGGAGTGCAAATTTTTTATTTTCTTTTTTTTTGTTGTTGTAGAGTGTAAAATTGATTTATTTTTTAACTTTAAAAATGTCGTTTTTTCACATGTTTGGAGATAAGCTAAGATTGCATGCAATGGTGATGTTGAAAGCCAAATTCAACATTTGGTGGGTTTGCAACGGAGAGTTGAAGTTGGTTGGAAAATGACGTGGAGGAAAGAGGAGATGAAAGTATTCAACCTGTTGAAAGATGACAAAAGTCAGGGACAAATTGTCACGCGTCGCCACAAATTGATTAATGAATATTAGTTTCCTGTGAAAAAATAAATAAATGTAATTATGTAGGGCCCTTCTACAGTACACCCAAATATATGTATGTACGGATACTTCAAATTAAAATGAACCAATAATTTTTTGACAACATGGAACAAGTAAGTTTGACATGATTGTGGATTTAGCACTACCAAACTTTTGAGTTTTGCACTTTCAGATATTTATTTTATTTAATTAAATCTTTAATGGAAAACAAATTTGAATCTTTGAACTTCATTCAGTTTCTTCTCCTTCAGAACCAGGATTTCAAGCGAAATTAATGGAGAGAAAGAAAGGAAGGAGTGAACATAGTACCATGGTGAGAAAGAATTAATGCTATTAATTAAATGAAGTTTTATTCAAAGATCTAAAAGATGAAATTGGTACATAGATGAACTTCTGTGTTTCCCAAAAGGAAAAAAGAGAGTGCGTTTCTGATGATCAAGGTTGGAGAGGAGAGAAAATTGTCACAGCAGCCACTGATTTTATATTTCAGATGATGAAGGTTGGAGAAAAAATAGTGATGGGGTTACTGATTTTGTTTAATTTTAAATTAAAAAATATATATATTTAGGAGTACCGAAACACTCAACTTTATTAGGAGTACCATAGAAATTGCCAATTATGTAATGTTAGAACAAGAATGGCTAATAGAAGAAAAACAAAACTAAAATCGTAATTCTATCACTTTTATACTTGTACAAAAATGGGTTAAACATGTTTTGATTCTTTTTTTTGAAATATATAATTTTTTTGTTTTAATCATTCTATTTTTTATTTTTTTTTACTTTTATTGATTTTTACTAACTTTCATACACATTTTATCTTTTATGTAAAAAATCCTTTTGTAAGAATATATGGTAAAATGATTGCATTGGTCAAATAATTTTCAAAGAATATTTTGGTCAAGAAAGACGTTCTACAAGAAAACCAACGTTTCTTCTTTATCATTCTAAAACCCCCCAAAATATTCACAACTCATTCATTTCACTCTTGTTGATTTTATCAAATCTCACCAAAGATTAAAAAAATGGACAATTCTAATCCAACTCTTGATTCCACCGCCGGCGACACCGAACCATTCCTCCGCCGCACCCTCCGCCGCACCATCCACCACACACCACCACTCCGCACCGCCACCCATTTCTTCCGTCGCGCCAGCTCACATCGCATGATGCTCCGCGAACCATCAGTCCGTGTCCGAGAAAGAGCAGCAACGGAGGTAGAAAATCGGCAGAGAGAGTGGGCTTATTCGAAACCGGTGGTAGCACTTGATATAGCGTGGAACTTGTCGTTTCTTGTTGTTAGTGTTGTCGTTTTGGGGTTGAGCAGTGAGGAGGAACCGTGTGTTCCTCTTAGGGTGTGGATTTTGGGTTACTTGTTGCAGGGGTTGGTTCATTCGGTGTGTGTTGTTTTGGAATTTAGAAGAAGGAGAAGGGGTAATCATTTGGAAGATGATGATGATTCTGTTTTGGAGAGTGGTTTACGGTGGAGTTTCAGTTCTGAGAGTGATTCTGATGTTGCTTTTCAGCAGGAGAGTGAGGAAAATAGGTACATACAACTCTTTCAATTTCAATCTCTTTTTTTTTCGTATGAATATATATATATCTATCTTTAGTCTATATATAAAATTCAAAATATATCAATTCTTATCTTGATAAAAATCTTATATTATTTATATTTATATGTAATAAGATTAGACGGGATACAATTAGAAATGAGAATTGAGAACATTAGGGAGGGAGGGAGGGAGGGAGGGAGGGAGGGAGGGAGGGAGGGAGGGCACGCCACCTACAGTAAAAAAGATGTGAAAAATATGCTTAGTGGTTCGGACGCCACCTATAGTAAAAAAGATGTGAAAAATATGCTTAGTGGTTCGGATATGTACAGAGAAGACTTGTAGATTATGTTGTAAGGGGAGTATATCAGATCAAGGATAGTTACCTTTCAAGAGGTAGAGGAAGACCTAGAAAAACTATAAGAGAAACGATTACGAAAGATTTAGAGGTTAATCAGTTGGATCTGAATATGGTTTATGATAGAACATTATAGTGTAATTTCAAGCATTGATCGGTCAATCATATATCACATGAGACACATCTTCACTTCAGCAATCACCATTTTTATATTTTATATGGACATAAAACTTTTGTAACTAGATTAAGTTGGAGTAATGTTGTATGAGCTTCCATGCACATTACTTCACATCTTTAGCAACCATGTCACTATCTGAATCATAAGGACATGGAGGACCTTGAACTTTACGTAAAGTTTGCAGCGTCATTCGTTCTTAAAGTTTTGAACGATTTTCGAGCATCAATCGGTCTATCGTAGATCACATGAGACGCATCTCCACTTTAGCAATCACCATTTTTATATTTTATACAGACATAAAACTTTTGTAACTAAATTAAGTTGGAGTAATGTTGTATGCACTTCCGTGCACATTACTTCACATCTTTTTAGTTTCCATCGCTACTTAAACAGAGCTGGTTTGACCTTGTTTTCTGCTTACTGTGCGCCGTTGATATGTGAGAAGTGTTATTCTGGAGTACACATGATTGAATTACAATGGAGGGAAGCATTAGAGAGGATAGTAGAACTGATTTTTTTTAATTTGAACCATTCAATCAATATATGAACTGCATCATGTCTGTGCAGTTCAGATTTTCATTGCGTACTGAATTCTGTTCATAATTCAGAGTATCTTGTTTGAAATGTGGTTTAGCTTTGCTGTATTTAACTTTGTATTTTGGCCTTATCAAGTTTGTAACATGTATTATTGGTTGAACTATCAGTATCATCAAGCACATAGAGTCTGCAAATACCATTCTATCATTCATATGGTGGATTCTTGGGTTCTACTGGGTAACTGTAGGTGGTCAGAGTCTGACAAAGGATTCACCTCATCTTTACTGGTCAGTTACAACTTAGAACAGTATCTCTTTATGCATTAGTACCACGTTTCCTTGCAATTTTCTAACCATCGTGCATGTTGTGTTTTGCAGGCTATGTATTACATTTCTTGCTTTCGACGTTGTGGTTGTAGTGATTTGTGTTGCTGTTGCATGTCTCATTGGAATTGCTGTTTGCTGTTGTCTTCCATGCATACTTGCTATTTTGTATGCCGTGGCTGATCAGGTAAATAGTTTTTTCCTTATTTTATTGTTTGTCGTATAGGTTATCTTGAGATTACTAAATTTTTGTAGCTATTCATTTATTAAATGAGAACAATGAATTTGGAGCATGTGTCATCAGTCTTACGTCAGTAGAGTTAGTAAAAACCGGTTCAGTTTCAATAGGGCTGATGAAGGGGATGTTTTAAACAATCAGAATTTTTTTTATAAACTTTTATCATTCCATTTCTTGCATTTATCATAATCATAGTACTTTTCAACTTTATCAGACTTAATTTGACCTCAAATGTTGCAACAGGGAGCAACCATGGAAGAGATTGATCAGTTGCCAAAATATAAGTTTAGAATGATAAAGGAATCTAAGGAAGAAGGGGATGCCCAAGAATCATCCAGAGGAGTGATGACGGAATGTGACAGTGATACAGCTTCTGAGCATGTTATTGCCTTAGAAGATGCAGTAAGTTTCTAGTTATTAAATATGGATTTTCTTTTTATTCAAAAATGTTAAAAAAAATATTATTTTTTATAATATCTTACAATTATTCCATGTTTGGTGCTAAAGCCTTGCTGGCTTATTCCATGTTTGGTGCTAAAGTCTTGCTGGCTTATTCCATGTTTGGAGCTAAAGCCTTGCTTATGAAAAGAAAACTTATTTACATCATGTTGTTACCTATTTAACACTTGCTAAATCATATCTAAATAGTTACATGGTAAACAATGTAAATTACAGTATTTTTGGCTGTAGATTTAACTTTTGTTCTAAAGGCTTAGGACATTTTACTTGTTTTTATATTTAATGCATCTGATTGATGGTAAATTACAGGAATGTTGTATCTGCCTTTCTGCCTATGATGATGGGGCTGAACTTAGAGAACTTCCTTGCAACCACCATTTTCATTGTACATGCATCGACAGATGGCTGCTAATCTGTGCTACCTGCCCTCTCTGCAAATTTGACATTTTGAGCACTGATAACCCCAATCAAGAAGTTTGAACTATTTACGTGTTGCATTGACAAGGTCGGCACAACCCTTTTCACAACAATCTCAGATTCACTTTGTTGCAAGTACATTACCAGAGTCACTGACAAAAATTGGAGATGAAAAAAATGGAATTCAAGTTTAATTTACATTGCTAAATGTTATAGATGCAAAACTCGAAAACTAGTTTCATTTCATCGTCTCTAATTTTTCTCGGTAACAGCTTGCTTCATCGTGTAACATGTTGCCTATAATCAGCGGTTTCAACCAAACCATACAGGGAACAATTTGTTTCCATTGGTATATATGAAGAATTTGAGTCCTTTCACTTTGGCTCATAACTTGACTAGATACAATATATCTATTGTTTTTCTTACAATATATCTCTTAAATGACAAGGTCATAAAGCTAGAAGAAAAAGTATGATGCTTTATATGGCAAATGAGTGAATAGGTATTATGGTCTATGGAAATATTTTTTATAGTTAATTAGTACTTGATTTAGTGCATGTTTGTTTTAATGTTCTTGTGAAGTGAGAGGACTAAAACATTCGTTTCTCTCGAAGAAAGAAATAATTTCTCCTATGTTTCAAAGTAGAAAACACATTAACATAAAAAATAATTTGAATAATTTAGTTTAGAGTGAAAGAGGAGTGGGAGTGGTCCTATATTTAAGCTTTCTCAAATGAATCATTGATGTTAACTTTATAATAATCATATACCACTAAAACATTTGACTTGATGAAAATTGTAAAATTTATGAAAAGCTCCCAGTATCATGTGTTTCTATGTTGATTAAAGAAAGATCAGCCGATTTGTATTTTAATTTCATTGAATCAATTTTAAGATATAATTGTCGCGCCATTATCTAATTACTGAGAGCGACAACAGTATGATGTGTTACTGCAAACAATGAGAAAAGTTAATTCTGTTATTCCATATGATTGTTGATAACACAAATTAAACGTATACTATCTTTTTGCTTTCCATTTTTTGGGTGGAAATTAATATCACATCATTTAGCAGTGGAAAAGAGGCTATATTAGAGTTGAACAAATCATGATTTAGAAATACTTGCCTCAATTTTTTTTTTTTTTAAGGAAGAATTACTTGCCTCAGTTGTCATTTTCATTTTGGTGATTATTTGGTCTTGCTCTTTACTATGCTAAGGGAGTCAAATCAGAAAATACATGTTCACTTTTCTTTGTTGCTCCATTTTCAAGATAACATCTACAATTTGAGTTTTACCAAAATTTTGTTGTGATACCAAACATGTACTAATACTACTAGCAAATTAACAATCCCTTCGAATGTTGCTTAACCAAATTGGAATCCCTGTTACAACCGCAGTGGTACTATCATCACCAGCCACCGGAATTCCGGTCACCGGATAAGAATATTCCATCACTTTTACTGTCACTGAAATATTGATAACACCATTTCTCCTAACCCTATTGTCCCATAACCTATAACTCAAAAATTGCACTTGATCATCTTGCAAATACAAATCTGACATTGGTATTCTGGCCATTCCAACACTTTTAATATTCCCCCATGATGTTTTGCATTTCATTTCAGCTATTATATACCTTGCATTCAATGGCGCCTCCATTACAAGGGTCTCATTCCATGCAATGCAGCTTCCACCATCACATTCTTCTGAATTTTCTTTGGTGGAGTAACAAATTTCATTGCTTGAATCACACTTAAGAGAAACAAATGCATTTTTCTTTATGGAGTTTTTATTCGTATGGAAGTTTTCTGCATTCAAAATGGTTATTTCTAGAACGCGAGACATCGCCCGTATGATAACTAGCAATGTTTACGATTCTGATGTCAACCGTGTCACGATTTTTGATATCATAGAGAATAACAGTCAAATATGACTGATATGAGTTCAAAGATATAAAAAAGTTTGATGTGGTGACTTAAATTGATCGTGGTATAGTAGACCTCTTTTAAAACCCATGTAGCTAATTTGCTCCAAAACGTTGAAAACAATTTATAGGGTACTTTTGAGGCAGAGGAATCTTGGGAAGTGAAGGGTTGATGGAAAAATGAAACGGGAAACAAGTGGAGGGTTATAAATGTGTGTTTTGGAAGGAAATGTGAGGGAAAGAGGAGAGAAAGAGAGAGGTTGTTTCTTTATGTTGATTTTCATTGTGTTTTGGAAACGTTTGAGAAGAATGGATTCAAGTAATGAGACATGGTCCAATTTGTGAAGGACCATGGAAAATGCATGTTGACATTTTGAACTGTGGCTAGGGGTTAGAAAAATGAGCTATATATGTGATTGTTTGGACTAGTTGGTTGCTGAAGTTACTTGGAAATTTCATTTCTGCTGGTAAATGGTTGTAAATCCGTTCCAAAATCCCAATGCTAAGTAATTTCCATTTGGAAAGAAATTCAAATCCAAAATTTGTACTCCCTCCATTTCACAATAATAGTCTCTTTAGCATTTTTTATTTTTCTCAAAATAATTGTCACTTTAGAATACCAATGCAATATTTATTATTATTTTTCATTATTATACCCTTATTTATTGAATTTCATCTAACTTAACTACTCTACTGACTACAATTAATAAAAGTATTTTAGTAAATCATATTAATTTTACCATTGAAATCAATACAATCAATCATTTTTTTAATAATCGTGCATAAACCTTAAACGATTGTAATTTAAAGACGGAGAGAATATAAACAAGTCAATTTTAGACTTTGGGATTCTAAAAAAAATCATGTTGATCCAAAATCCATGTTGGACCCACATCCTTTAAATCATCATGCTAACTAATGCATCAAAGAAACTCCTTAAGGAAAAAAAAATGCTAACCATTGTCCTCATGGCAATGATTAAGAAGTCTAAAAATAAAGTTTTGTCTTGAAAATGATGCATTCAAGACATTGAAAGTTTAAAAAGTAACATTTTTTTATATAAAACATAAATTATTTCCATTTTTTACATAAGACTTGGTTAGCTAGACCATAAAAAAAATTGTATTGAAAAGAATATATTTTTTTTAAACTATTAAACAATTTGACTATATAAAGTCCAAAATATTTTTAATATATCTCATTCTTTGACAAGTGTGATTTTTCTATCAATTTTTTTTACTATTACTTTTTCTACCCTATCATTTTCTCGTGCGCCCTATTTTTTTTCTTCTGAAAAAACCTTGAGATTTTCGGATTTTAAAATCCGAATTGAGTTTTTCCTTTGTTATGAGTGGAAAAATGAGTTTTTTCACTAATTCGAAATTTATAATCCGAAAACCTCAAAAAATAGGGCGCGTTACTTGAATTTTTCGGATTATAGAATCCGAACACCACCTAAACTGTAACGCCCACTTTATTTATTTAATTATTTTATTAGAGTATATAGTATATTATTATATATTATATGATTTTAATGATGTTTGTGACGTATGAGATGATGTTGTGGTGTGACGTTTATTTTATTGTTTAATAAAATAAAATATGTAATGAAAATTAAGATGTGATATAAAAACAAATATTTTGGGAGATGGGGTTGTTTTCATAAATAAGATAGAGTTGTGGGGATAAGTGAGAATAGAAAGAATTATATAAGGGAGTTAGGGTTAGAAAGAAACAGTCAGTACGTTACAGACTTTTGGCAAGAAGGGAGAAAAGTGGCTAGAGAAGAGGGAACCCCAATTCTACAATATTACCAGGTAAGGGTGAGCCTAGCTTCAATTATATTACTGTAATTCATCTATTTATGATTAACGAAGGAATTAGGAGGTAATTTTGAGGGATTTCATAAACTAGGGTTTAGAGGATTTTTGGATGAATTGATGTTAGAATGATGTGAATTGGTGTAGACACCTGTTACAGAACCTAGATTAATCACTAGGACTATAATTCTGATAGATTAGAAGCATAAAATGAAGAATTGGACGAGTTTTGGCGAGGTTATGAGCGAACCCGCAGCCTGTTCTGCGACCGCTCGCCGTGGCGAGCAGAACAGTTTCACTCGCGAGGCGAGCAACATCACTCGCCGTGGCGAGCAACATCACTCGCCGTGGCGAGCAACATCACTCGCCGTGGCGAGCAACCCTTAAGTGCTCGCGAGGCGAGCAACATCACTCGCCGTAGCGAGCAAGTGGCAGAACACAATTTAAGTAGCTCGCCATGGCGAGCAGTCCCACTCGCCATAGCGAGCAATGTGGTCTCAGACCACTATAATTTGAGTTTTAGAACTCTGTTTTGAGCGAGGCTTTGAGGGTAGACCTTTGGATAGTATTAGAGATGTTTAAGACCTAAATTAGAACCTGTAATGACGCTGTAAGATGATTTTAAGACGTTGGCGTTAATCTATGATTAAAATGATTATTAAGTGAGGTTTGTGAACGAAGTACAAATGATGTTTGTGATGATAACTATGTGCTGTAAATATATATGTTAAGTGTGCTGAGCTGCTGCCATGTATGGTATAATTGCATGTGTCGATAAAGAGTCGTATTTGATGTTAAGACGTTGTAATATCTTGTTTAAGAATTAAAGAGTCGAGTCCATGCATTTGCATATTTTGAGACGGTGGAGCTTATGCTCAAAGCGACGGTGGAGCATTTGCTCAAAGCGATGGTGAAGCTTATTAAAGCTAAAATATTGGTACCACATGCATGATGTTAAGATGTTAGAGTTGCATTTGTCGAGTCTTGTGTCTGAGATGTTTTGAGATGGTTGTTTATGAAGATGTTCTAAGACGATTTGTATAAGTGGATGTTTGAGACGTTTCTGTTCTATGGGATGAATAATGTTGTTATTGTTAAGCATAACTATTTGAATTATATGTTAATATAATTGTTGTGAATCTCACCCCTTCTGTTGGAATTGCCGCCTTGTGGGCAAGTGCAGGTGACCAAGCTTAGGTTCGTCGATGTGAGAGGTTCTTGTGGAGTCTTAGGAGCTCTGATACGTAACGGGATGGGGATTACTATTATTTCTATTCCTTTTATGTATCATGTTGATTTATTATGATGTTTGCGACGTAACTTGATTTGAGATGTTTTATGAGGCTTTTGTGCCAAGAATAATTTATTTAAGATTTTGAGACGTTTATGAATTCCGCTGCTATGTTTGAATATTGTTTCATAATAAATTATTATTCGATTTGATTTAAAAGATTTTATGAAGTGTGACATCCTGATTTATTGTGATATACTCTGATTATTTGAATGAAATTTTTAAGTCGGGATTTCGGGGTGTTACATAAACACCCCTTTTCAAGGGAAAAAACGGTTAGGATTATATTATCCGAACTGTATCAGCATAAATTTTGATCTTTCTAACTCTCATAATAGTCATTTTAGGTCATTGTTAGCTATTTCAGGACCATTGCGTGTCTAAGTCCATATACCGCTCAAACGTTATGATTTTTATGCAAAGTTTGGACAAAGGTACTATATATTATATATTTTTACGAGTAATAATGTTCTAACTTCATATATATATATATATATATATATATATATATATATCCTAGTTTTTTTTTCTCTCTACTTCATTCAACCTATGATCTTAATCTCCTTCGTTTTAGAATTGAATCCTACTTTTCATTAGGGATAATGTAGGCATCAGCGTAAATAAATTATTTAGGTAGACGAGGAGGACTAGCATGTGCAATTTTTTGACGAGATTTTTTTTTAAAATTTTGTAAGTCGAAAATGTCTGCACCCCTGGTCCAGGGTCCTGGATCCGCCATTGATTTATTGGAATAACTATTACCCTTTTTTTTTTTTTACAAGAGATTTTAAAATTTTCAATAAATGTAAAATAGTTTGAAAAACGTAGAAAAAGTATGATGAAGGCAATTAAGTCGAGAGAATATGATTTTCCAAATAAAGCAAGTTATCAATAAACTTGATACCATGATAAACTTAATTTTTGTGTTTTATTCAATGAGACCAATAAATCAGGACTTGAGTAATATTATCTGTTTTTTTTTTTTTTTTATGACTTTATAGTTTTTCTTTTAGACAAAAATTATGACCATACAGTTTGAATGATATTTTTTTTTTTACAACCATAAACTCATATTATTTTATTCATCACAAGGTTTGTAATACAAGATGGAATCAAATCAAAAACATGGTGACAAACATGTAATATTGACACCCTTACTAAGCTATTAGCGACAACATTCGCTTGTCTCTTAACAAAATTTATCTTAAAGTTTGTGTATTGTTGTAAAAGTGACCCACAATCAGCTATGATATTGCCAAATTTGGCTTGGCTATTATTCTCATCACATATGCTATAAACCACTAGCTTACAATCTAGTTCAATGTGCACATATGTAATCTCAACTATCCAAGCCACAAAATATCATCATGTAACCCACCGCTTCAGCTTCTTGAGGAAGAGGATTTCCTTCGTACAAATTTGTAGCAGCCTTTATACAAATACATGCACTAAAACTCTTCTGCTAATTGAAAATGGCCGCGTCGACGTTGCATTTCAGAACACCTTGTGCTGGTGGCTGCTACTATATTGTTTGTTGATGTTGTGTCTGATATGGTGCTGCAGTGGTTTGTCTTGCAAGCTGCCACTGGAATAACGCCTCATGTGCTAACTGAATTGCGATCGAAACTGACTTCAGATCATCGTCCCATACTTTGTCATTACGGCAACACCATATGCACCAAAGTATCATTGCCATGTCTTTGCACTCATCAGCTGTTAACCTACATAATAATGAGAAAAAACAGTCTGCAAAACTCGCGGCATCAACAATTGTCTCAGCAATTAAATCCCATAGGCATGTTGTTTGCCAAACAGTTTTCACTTATTCACACCCAATGAAAACATGCCAATCGTTCTCGTAATTTGTTTCACAAAAAGGACAACAATCCGTACACGGGACACCTTTATCTTGCAACCGCATACGCGTAGGCAAAACATCCTCATAGCCCTCCAAAGGAAAACTTTTACCCTTTGCGGAATCTTCAAACTCCACATTTTTAACCATTCCCCCGAACTCGGTATTCCATATTATCCACAAGTGTTTCCATTGCATATCTATATGCCGACCTTACCATATAAATTCCATGACGATTAAACTTCCAAATAAGCCTATCTTCCCCATCCCGGTTCAGTAATGCCAATTTAGAAATCGCTTTCCTATCATGATCATTGATCATTAAAAATCCTTGCTATCATCCGCAAATTCCAGCTTTCTTCACTCATCAAATCTGCAACCTTCATATTTTCCAAACCTTGGATTTTTTCGCTTGTAACATACGAATTCTCATCCTCCCTTGGCCACGTATCTGTCCACACTGCAATACTTTTACCATTTCCAATTCGCCATCTTTGACCTCCTCTAACTATTACCTGTGAATGGTATTTAGTACTAGTTGTTTAGTACATTTTAAATATAAACAATTTTGTATTTTTTCTGCATTGGAGATCAATTATGTTGCATATGATTACGTAGAATTAATTGATATACCTTATTTAAGCAACGAAAAGGAAATTTTCTTATCATAATAATTTACAAAAATATTTTTTATCTCATCTAAAATGAACAAAAAGTGAATAAGGCGTGAGTTGTTTAAGAGTCTTTTGTTTTTCTTTATAGAAATAAATTGTTGATGAAATTGTTAACTCATTAATAATGTGGCATTATGGGACCATTTTGAAGTGGTTATGCAATTCAAAATGAGGTTGTTGTTGTTGTTGTTGTTGTTGTTGTTGTTGAATTGTTTAAGGGTTATTCATCAATGATGTGGCATTATGGGACCATTTTAAAGTGGTTATGCAATTGAAAATGAGTTTATTATCATCATCATCACCCTCACCACATTGAAAATACTCTTTCTAATAATTTTGTAAACTAAATTAAAAGTAAAATAAAAACATGACAAATTTTAATAAGATAATGCACGACTTTATGGTAATCGAGAGTAAGGTAGATGATCCCATTTTTTTTAGAAAGAGATTATTCCATATTTAGTGTATGTTTTTTGGTTCTAAATTCCAAAAAATCACGATAGCACAATAATTTTATAAAAATTAAGGATAACTTTGGCCAAAATCATGATGACACACTATGATTTTTTTAATCTCACCATCAATCTAAACATACACCCATATGGTCTCCAATGCGTGATATATATATATATATATATATATATATATATATATATATATATAAAATCAAGATGGATCATTTAATTACATAATCTCGATTTTTATTTGCTGCATATTTTAAATATTAAGAGAATCATGTGGCACTAATGGCTAATATATCCCAATATGGGTAAAAAAAAAATCATTGGCATGACAACATTTGTTTTAAAATCAAGAAAGTTCTATTTATTAGTTATTAGATAAATTAAAGTCATATTCTCTAAAAAAATCATTTATTAAGAGCATCATCTAACTTGTTTGTGGTTTTTTTAGACCGACTGTTTGTAAATTTTTATAGTCTCTCCGATGCGTCTTGTCCTGAGGAGACTTCTTTGTCAATGTTAATATAATCCATTTTTCTTTTGTTAAAAAAACATTTATTTTAAAAACTTTAAAGTATTGAAGAACATCTCTTTATCAAAGAAGTTCTAACATTTTTTTTTACAAGAAAGAAGTTCTAACATCTTTACCAATATATAGCAAATAATATATAACACATCATTTCTTAATATACAATATTCAATAAAAGTAAGAAAAGCAAAAATAAATCCCAATATGCAACTTACACGTACACTTATTAATAAATCCTCCATTAAAACAATTATAATAATAAATCCCAATATTCTAGTATTTTGGCAAAAATTCAATCATGATGTTCTCTATGATAACTTCTCCCTTTCCTACCTTAGGCACCAAAGTAACCACAATATAATCATCTTCATCAACTTCCAAATTCTCCAACACTTTTGATATCCCTACCTTTAAACGAGTGCTGATTTTACCACTATGTCCATGGTGCAAACTAACAAAACTGCCTACAAACTCTATTTGATCAGGGCCACTCAACTCATCTTCATCATCATCATCAACATGAACATCAAATTTTATAGATTTATCACTTCCAAATTCAATCCCTTCTATCACTAAAACCTCTTCCTCATTTTTTTTCTCTACCTCACTCCTCAACTTCCTAGGTCTCTTCACAATGACACTTTTTATTGAATCCAAAACTAAAGGAAAATATTTATTTTCCTTTGAACTCAAAATTTTAGTTCTTTTTGCTTCCCTTATTTCCTTACTCACTCTTGTTGATGTAGGCTTAAAATTTTGCCATGGAATATCAACATCTTGATAAACATATCCTAAATATTTAGTATCAATACAATCTTTTACCTTCACACGAACAAGATCAGCATTTTCATCATAGAAGAAAAAACTAGATTCTAACCAATCTATATCATCACTATAGTCTTTTCTTCCTTGTTCCAATTTTTTCCACATAACCCACATTCTATCTATGTTGGAATGATGAGGGTAAAAAATAGGATCTCTAGCAGCTGTATAGAATGATCCCATGTCTTCATGATTTGGAGTATCAGCAGAACCAACCCATAGATGGACAGTGTTATGAGGAGCATTTTCAAGAGAACCAATACCTGGAAGATTAATCATGGGTTTACAATAATTATTATGATGGCAAGAATATGATTAACTTGTATCTATGTTAAACATGTTAAATATTGTTCAATACCTGGATGAGACTTATCTCCAAGTCGCAAAGGACTTCCCAAGAATAATTCTTTTGTAGAAGCTAAAACCATTTGCTTGTACATAGTTGCAAGGTTAAAAGAAATTTGTTTTTTATGAGGTTCATAGCTGCCACGTGAATTGTAGCTAAAATCTACAACATGTGGTGGCATGTGGTTCTTGTGTCTAAGATTATGATAAAGTGAAGAATTAAGGTATGTGAAATATGATGGGATTTGCATGCCTTCTATTGAGTCCCAATTCCAAAAGGGTATTGCAAAACTTGGGTCACCAATTAACTTCCCTAAGATTCTTTCAAAGAAATAAACGTACCAACGGTGGAAAGGAAAAAAAAGCCATGAGCTATGAATGTCAACTTTTAGATTCTCAAATGGGTATTGTTGATGATAAGCACCATTACAATAAGCACAATGGATTTTGGATTGTTGATAGAAACTACGTGGGTCATCTTTAGGGAGTGCTTTCATTAGAGCAATGCCCTTTTCAAATTTGGCTAAAAACTCTTCATCAACTAAGTGGCAAGGTTTTCTAACTCTAAGAGGAACATTTGAAGGTGCAAAGTCTTTGAAATCTTTGAAGTTAAAGGGTGATGGTAATGGTGGACAACAATCTGTGTTTGTTATTGCATGATGAGGTAAATCAGCGGGAAAACACTTGCTTGCATCGAGGGAAATCGCACGATGATGGGAAGCCTGGGGGAGCTCCGGGAGTAACAACGGGCTAATGAAAGACGAGTCTTCGGTGTTTTTGAAGCCAATGAAGGCATTTCTCCAATTTGAGTGATGGTTTGTTTTTTCTTGAAAGGAAGCTAAGTACTTAGAAAATGCTTCAATGGTGAAGAAATTTGAGAAGTTGGTGTTAGAGATTAAAAACAAAATCAAGAGAGCAAAGAATAAAGGGATAATAAGCTTTGAAGGAGTGGTCATTGCTGCCTTAGCTTTTCTCACCTTGTTCTCAAAATTGCAGTATTTAGCAAGTACCAGGAAGATTTTTGTTACAAAAATTAGTATGCAAGAGAAACGTGTAATGCACACGTCCATAACATGAAGGTAGATGCATTGTGTGGCCATGTATCATACATTCATTCCCCAAAGTTTTTTTTTTTTTTTTAATAAATAGAACACTAAATTATATCAAAAACACTTCTCTCACGCGCAAAACCAATAATTATAACACATTTGTTATGATCTATAAGCTTTTGAAGTTGAGATTGTTTTGTAGGTAATAATTGCAAGTGTTAAACGTGTTTTTTCAGTTATAAAAGTTGTGAACAATCAACTATGTAACAAAATAAGACTAAATGACTGTTTTCTAACTATATAAAAATAAATATTCTTTTAAAAATTAACAATGTTGTTTTAACTCATTTTCAACAAATGGATAAGAGCTCTCAAATTATAAAAGGAAAACTATAAAAATTGTCAATTTGAAGCAACTGAAATTTAATAAAAAAAAGTATAGAAGGAAAACTATAAAAAGAAAAAAAGACAATGAAAGAGCTTTCAAATTTATTCTCTAAAAAAAAACTTTCAAATAGGAGCAATGATAGATAGACATCCCTAATATGGTCACGCACATTTTAATCGCATGACCATATTTTTCAGCTTCTAAATAGAGGTCACGCAACAAAAAAATGTGGTCACGCATACCATATATTTAGTTAATTGAAACTTTTCAGAGTAGTACAAAGGGGTGTACACATAAACATTAAGGGTATGGGTGTAAGTGGTTCGGACGAAACCAACGAAACCGAAAGTCCAAACCGAACTAAACCGAAAAAATATCCGATCTTGTTTGGTTCGGTTTGAAACCGATCCGAACCAATCTAGTTTGGTTTGGTTCATGATTTTTATTTTAAGATCCGTGAAACTGATGAACCAATCCAATGATAACCACAATCCTTATTTTACTAATGTTATCTTACCTCACACAAACTTATGGTTAGACCCAAAATTAAACATAAAATACTTTTTAATCCATTCACTTTCTATCATCTTCATCTCATCTCATCGGTCAGACTCTTTCATTTCTACTTAAAAAGAAACCCTAAACTCAATCTTTCACGTGGATGGCGAATTGGAAATTGACGATTTACGTTGGAATTGAATTGATTTAGTTTGGATGTTTATTTTTAATTGGGTTAATTAAGTTTTTGGTCCCTATAAATATTCGCAGTTTTGTTTTTAGTCCCTATAAAATAAAATTACACTTTTTAGTTCCTGTGACATTTCTCTTTAGCATTTTAGGGACCAAAAATGCTGACGTAAATTTTTTACAGGGACTAAAAATGTTGATGGAAAATTCTATAGGGACTAAAAATGTTGATGGAAAATTTTACAGAGACTAAAAAATGTGATTTTATTTTATAAGGACTAAAAACGAAACTGCAGATATTTATAGGAACCAAAAACTTAATTAACCCTTTTTAATTTCATGGTGACCATAATTTCATGATGTTTAAATTTCAAGATGTTTTAATTTCAGTTTGCATGAATTTGTTATTTTGACTATGTTTTAATTTTAGGATGTTCTTTTTGGAATTATTGCGTTTGTTGATGAATGACGCATGTATGGATCATGAAAGATTGAAATATTTGAGTTTGATGAAATTGTTTTTGAAGAATGATGAATGATGAATTTTGGATCATATGTATCAAATATTGAGTAAGGTTAGTTATAAAAAGTTGTTTGAAAAATAGAGAGCATGAAAAAACAAAATATGAAATACAATTATACAAAATTCTATGAAATATTTTATGAGAATATGATTTTTTTTTAATTGTATTTTTAAATAAACTGACCAACCGAACCAATCCAAACCAAACCAAACCGATTAGTTTGGTTCGATTTTTTTAAAAAACAGTGAAAACCGAACCATTCCAAATTGATTAATGTTTCATCGGTTCAAACATTTTTTTACTGAAAATCAATCCAAACCGAACTGTTACACCCCTAAATAATGGTGTCTATGATCGTTATTCTTCAAATATAGTGTCATGCAATATTTTAGGTCATTTTATGGACGTGTGTGCATTACATGTTTCTCCTACATATACTAAGTTACTAACTATTTTTTTTGAAACAAAAAACTTCGTCCTTATTACGGTACTTGTTAAATTCTCTTTATTTTATGCCCTTTCTGAGAATAAGGCGAGAAAAGCTAAGTTAGCAACCTCTCCTTCAAAGTTGTTTTCTAAACCAAGCTTACATTATCTTTATTCTTTATACTCTTGTGATTTTGATATTGATCCTAACGCCGACATCTTTGCGATTGTACATTAGATGATTTCTGTGAGTGCTTTTATTGTTTTGTTGATAAAGATGTTAAAGTCCCATGAGTGCATCTACAATCATTTAATGGGGAGAGGCATGTATAGGTGAATAAATCAATGTTTACGATAAAAAAGTGATTGTTATGAATAGACTTTCATCACTCTATCCATTTTTCAGGCGCCTAATTTTTTTTACAAAAATGTCAAAGGGTTGTTGATTATATAATCCGAACGCACAGTTTAGATATGTTTGCGTTATATAATCTGAAATATGTTTATACATATGCAGCTACCAGAATCTATCTCATTTCACCAATTATAAATTTCGTTTTTAAAAACAACAGAAACAAAGTAAAAAAATGATAAAAATGTTAAATAAAATAAAAAATAAAAAAATACCACCAAAAAATTCTAAAAATCAAATAAAACTAATGTAAAATTTTTCGGATTTTTCTGAAAATATGAAAAATTTAAAAAATTAAAAATGGGTCTACATGAAGGAATTTTGAATTTCAAGGGAGCGGAGTCCCGTAAGAAATCATTTATATATATGAGAGTCCTAATCCTTCATTTTTTTTTTTTATCCTAATTTTCAAAATAGTTTTGATCAAGTAAACACATGTATGGATATCAAATTTAATAAGTCAAATACAACATTTAAAGTGAGGGCACGCTGAGGGGCTCACTTTAAAATGTTTGATATTTAGGTTCTTTAAAAATCATATTTGATATTTTAGTTATGTATGTGAAATTTTCTTAAAAAATGATTTTTATGTTTAAAAAAAAATAGTTAATTTAAAAATACCATTTGGAGTCTACAACTCCCACAAAATGCTGGAAAAATTATACTATAGCAAGGCTTGATCTCATATAACTTTTAAGTCACAACTATAACTTGCAATTAGATGTATGTCTCACATTTCAACCATATAAACCTATTTCATATTAGTATTGGATCAATTTCTCCTTCACCTTAAAAATACTTTCCAACCGAGTGTTTCCATCAACTTCATATTTTATTAGGCAAAGCATGGTAAGCCTCACAAAGTTTTGATTCAACTCCTCATAATAATATATGTAAAAGTTTGAAATCTTTCAAAATACAAGCTAAGAAACAATCATTATCACCTTCCACAAATACAATATGCTTTATATCACTCTGCATACGACATGTCAAGCACAAACGCTACAATAAGTCTCAAGCATCACCTCAACCAAAACTTTTCCCATTGCATGCAATGCATTTTAGTGACTAGTGTGAGAGAGAATAATGGACACGCATGGAAAATGAGTTTCAACCCTTCCTACTTCCTAGTTACTTGGTCAATCCCACTTTCCACTCTATGGTTCCATCTTTTTATAAAATGAGTTGGTGGTAGAGTTATGAATAACCGGTTCTTCATTCCTTTCAAACACTCATTAATTCCACATTTGCAACAAAAAATATATATAGGAAGAAACTAGAGAGAAAGAGACATCATCTGACTTATGACTACCAATTTGGTGCAGATCAATATTGCCACTATGGTATTGTTCTATGTGGGCATAAGCTAGGTACATTAAGATAATTCATTAAAATTAGTTGCATATCAGATGACTTTACAATAATATCAAAGTACTAAATCATATACTAAATTTTATCATACATATGTTTTTCCAAAGCTCCGTTGTGAGCTAATGATTTTGAATTGGATAATAAATATACAAAAAAACTAATACCGAATGATTTAAATTAATTTTATATTGATGTTGATTTTGACAAGATCAAAAAGGTTAGCGTGATTTTGATAAAAAAAATTATTTTAGAGATTCACGCAGAAAAGAAATGAAACTAAGTACTCCTTCCGTCTCACAATAATTGTCATTTTAGAAGAAAAAAAATTGTCTCAAAATAATAGTCATTTTAGAATATTAATGCATCATTTATTACTTTTTTCCACTACCATACCCTTATTTATTGAATTTCATCTAACTTAACTACTCCTCTAACTACAATTAATAAGGGCATATTAGTAAATAATATTGATTTTACCATTGAAATCAACACAATTAATCATTTTCTTAATTACCGCGCACAAATCTTAAACGACTATTATTATGAGACGGAAGGAGTATGTGTTTTGGTGTTTGTGTTTTAAGATGGAATAAATGTTGAATTCGGGAACTAGGAAATGAGAATTAGGACATATGCATATTTTTATTTTTTTTTAAAACTATGACATTTGTTTTTTGAAGAAATCAAATTGGAATTATATAACACTCAAGGTTAGCAGAGCCCAAGCACAAGGAGTGCCTAGGAAACCACTAAAAAATTCAAGAACGTCAATACAAAAAGACAAATTAGCCAATACCCAGACAATCTAACGGACTTGACCACCACATCTGCGTGCCATGAACAAACACTACATGTTTAGCTTTCAGACATCCTAGAGCCAACAATTGGACCTTATCTAATAAACGAGGCACATGAGTAGTGGAGTTATTGAACAGCCTATTATTGCGCTCGTTCCACACCACCCAAGTACATAAGAGCCAAATGAGCTGCATAAACGACCTCTTTGCTTTGCCAGCGCCTGCCTGCTGAGAAAACTGAACCAGATGATCTATAATAGCATTGGGGTCCACCCCATCAAAACCAATCCAACCGCGCACCTGCTGCCATAAAGGACCAAACACGGGACAAGATAAGAATAAATGCTCCGCCGTCTCAACTTGACCACAACCAGCCACACAACTGACCTCCTCCACAGAAACAACACCCCGAAGAGCCAGATTGGCCTTTGTTGGAAGCCGATCTCGTATCAGACGCCAAGCAAAAACCGAAATCTTCACAGGGACCTGATGATGCCACACCAACTCGAACGGTAGATCCAGCTGAGCCTCAACACCGCCAGTCAACAAATCATAAGCACCCCTCATCGAATAGCCCTCTGCTACATCAGGAAGCCACTCCCAAGAATCTGAAACATTATGAGCCAAAAAGAAATCAAGAAGTAACGCCCTGCACTCCTCCACCTGGGCCTCCTCCCACGCCCAAAGCCTGCGCCTCCACCTCCAACCCACACCAGCCACCTCCAGACCCCCAGAGAGCATAGAAGCAACCGAAATGGTTTTGTTCTCTGCCAGGTGATATAACAAGATGTGTTGGGTAAAAAGCTTTTTCCACTAGCTTATAGTGTTTTTTGAAAAGCTATTTCAAGTAGTTTTTGAATTTATAGCTGATAGCTTTTTATATTTTCTTGCAATTTTAACCCAATTAATTTAATTTAATTATTTTTTAATAAAACAACACCAACACTCATGATTAATAACTGCCTACGTTGTATATATTTTGTTAAAACTAGCATCAGGATAGAACTGCTCATGGGAGTCACGTTATAGTTTTATATATCCTCTTGCTCACTTTTTTGTCTGTGACCTTGCTCTTGTATTTATGTCCCTCTCGGTTCCTCAAGTGTTGGTCGGATGTACCGGATTACAAGTTGTTTGTGAGGAATACGTGGAGTTCTCTTCAGGTGGAAGGGTAGGGCGGTTATGTGCTTAAGGAAAAACTCAGGTTAATTAAGTCTGCGTTGAAATCGTGGCATGGGTCACACTCGCAGAACGTATCAGCGCAGATGGGGGCGTTGAAAGAGAGGATGGCGGTTCTGGATGAGAGGGGTGCTTCTTTTGAGTTGTCGGCAGATGAGTGTCACGAGTTGCATGAAGTGTCGGCTTCTTTGCATTCTCTGGCTAGGATTCAGTCTAGTATTAGTTGGCAACAGTCGAGGAACTTCTGGCTTCGTGAAGGTGACGCTAATACCAAGTATTTTCATTCAACCATGTCGATGAGGCGCCGCCGTAATGCCATCGGCTCGGTGATGGTTGACGGGGTGAGAGTTGAGGGGGTTCACCCGGTTCGTGAGGCTGTGTTTAAGCACTTTGAATAACACTTTAAGGCGCGCGTCGTGGAAAGACCCAGTTTTTCTAGCCTTCAGTTTCGGACTCTGTCGGTGGGGATGGCGGAAGCCTTATCAAACCTTTTTCTGTGACCGAGGTCAAGGACGCTATTTGGGACTGCGATAGTTTTAAGAGCCCGGGTCCGGACGGTGTCAATTTTGGTTTTATTAAAGAGTTTTGGGGTGAGCTGCGTGAAGATGTGATGAGGTTTGTCTCTGAGTTTCACAGAAACGGCAAGTTGGCGAAGGGCATTAACGCTACGTTTATCGCGCTTATTCCAAAGGTGGACAATCCCCAGAGATTGACCGATTTCCAGCCAATCTCTTTGGTGGGTAGTTTGTATAAAATCTTGGCGAAAGTTTTAGCCAATAGATTGAGGCAGGTGATGAGTAGTGTGGTGGCTGAGACTCAGTCTGATTTTGTTCAAAACTGGCAAATTTTGGTCGGCATCCTGATTGCCAATGAGGTTGTCGATGAGGCCTGTAAACTTAAGAAAGAGCTTTTGCTTTTCAAAGTGGATTTTGAAAAAGCCTATGATTCAGTTGAGTGGGGTTATTTGGATTCGGTGTTGGCAGGGATGTCTTTTCCGGTTTTGTGGAGGAAGTGGATTCGCGAATGTGTGGGTTCAGCCACTGCTGCTGTTCTCGTCAATGGAAGCCCTACGGAGGAGTTTCGGCTGCAGAGAGGGTTACGACAGGGGGATCCCCTCTCCCCTTTTTTATTTTTACTAGCAGCTGAAGGTCTTAATGTTGTGATGAAGACTTTGGTGGAGAATAACTTATTCACCGGGTATTCAGTGGGTTCGGCTAATCCGGTTGTGGTCTCTCACCTTCAGTTTGCGGATGATACCCTGTTGGTAGGGAACAAGAGTTGGGCGAACGTGCGTGCTATGCGGGCAGCACTTGTTATCTTTGAATCTATGTCTGGTTTGAAAGTGAATTTTAATAAAAGTTTACTGGTGGGGGGTAATGTCTCTGAGTCTTGTTTAAATGAGGCTGCTACGGTGTTGCGTTGCAAAGTGGGCAAGATTCCCTTTATGTATCTAGGTATGCCGATCGGTGGCAATCCGCGGAGGCTAAAGTTTTGGGAACCTATCGTTAATCGTGTTAAATCTAGACTTGCAGGCTGGAATAGTAGGTTTCTCTCTTTCGGTGGTCGCTTGATTCTCCTCAGATCTGTCCTGACTTCTCTGCCTGTCTATGCTCTTTCTTTCTTCAAAGCTTCAACGGGTATAATCTCTTCCATTGAATCTTTATTGAATAATTTTTTTTGGGGTGGGAGTGAGGACTTTAAGAAAATTACTTGGATAGGGTGGAAAACTTTGTGCTCTAAAAAGGAGGATGGAGGTTTGGGGGTGAGGAAGATGAGGAAGTTTAATGTGGCTCTTCTAGGTAAATGGTGTTGGAGGATGCTAGTGGATAGGGAGGGCTTGTGGTATCGTGTTTTAGCAGCTCGCTATGGCGAGGTTGATGGGAGGTTGGAGGTAGGGGGCCGGAGTGTTTCTTCGTGGTGGCGGGAGGTAGGTAGGATTCGTGATGGGGTGGGTGACATTGGCGGTGGTTGGTTCGGAGATAGTGTTAGGCGCAGGGTGGGTGATGGGGCTGCGACGCTGTTTTGGTCGCATACGCGTTTATGACATTTGTATCATCAATTTTTTTGATATAGGGTATTAAGAAAATCAAAGAAATATAGTGTGACTTTGACGTTCCTAAAAGAGAAGAAGGCTAAGTATTGAGAAAAATAAATGTTAGCTAAGGAAGCCATAAATGTAGTAATATGCTTCTTTGAATTTTGGAATTGAATTTCAATATTTTTCTTTTGTTAAAGCATTTAAATATTTCATTTTGCCAAGGATAATTAAGATCTTTGGTCCTTAGGCAGAGTCCCAAGGTATCCTCACCAGAATGAACAACTTCATGAATTGGACTAACTTCTTTTTTAGAGAGAAGTCATGTTACAAACTCTTCCAACACTGATATATGTGGGCATAAGTTAGGTACATTAAGATGTTTCATTAAAATTAGTTGCATATCAAATGAATTTACGATAATATCAAAGTACTAAATCATATACTAAATTTCATCATACATATGTTTGCTAAGTTCAAATATAATTGATCGATTTCATTAATTTAATATTTTAGATAAATCATTCATGAAACATGGCGAAAATAATTTGGATTGCATCCATTTGAAAGATCGCATGTTTTATGAGATTCTGGTGAGAATCTTCACAACCCGAGTGCAGATCCTTATCATTAATTTAATTTTCATAAATAGACAATAAATAAAGTGTAGATAAATTAAACAACCCTGCAAAGGAATCACTAATGTATATATATGTATGGTGTGTGCCTGTGACTATTATTGATGATAAATTATTGAAGTGGTGGTGATAAAAGAAAGTCTAAGAAATTAAGCATATGAAAAGATTGAAGATTTGTCAAAAAAGAGATAGGATTGAAGATATAATAAATATTGATGGATCCTCTTTCGGTTCTCCTGCTGCCGGGACCATTGGTCTTGTAATCCTCCTTTTGTGTGAGCTTATAGAGAAAGCTGTGGAGATGCATTGGTTGAACATTTGGATTGGATTGAAAGTGACTCCGTAATGGTGGTGAAAGCTTTTCATGATGAAGCTGGTGTTCCTTGGAAAATGCAAGCCAGATAGAATAACCGTAAAATCTTAAGGAAGGAAATATGGTGGTTAAAGCTTTTCACGATGAAGCTTTTCATTTCACTTGTTGCACTCATATTTTTAAGGAAGGAAATTCGGTGGCATTAGCTTTGTTTTTCTCTCGTTGGTGGGATGCTCCCTCACCCACGAGCGGACCTGAACTAGGCCTGGTGTGACAGGTGCCACACCAGTCCGGACCCAATTTTTTATTTTTATTTTATATAATTTTTAGCTAAATGTTATATTATATAAATCAATCTTTGTAAATTAATCACATGTGTATGGTGTACTTTAGTAGTAAAGGCGCGTCCTATTTAGGTGGGGATCTTGGGTTTGATCTTGTTATTTTAGCTTTTCAAATATATTATTTTAACTAAAAATACCATAAAATTATTTTAACTAAAAATACAATAAAAAATACACAATGCAAGTATTGAATCTGAGTACTCTGGCGTAAAATCCAATAGCATGTACCACTATACCTATAAAAAAAAATTATGAATAATTATTGCGAGAAATAGTATATATACACTAAAGAAATGGCTCCCTTAAAAAATTACTCATGGCTTCGCCATTGATGCAGATCTACAAAAATTTGTGTCTCGTTGATTTTGTGAGGTCAGGTCCGCCCCCGCCTCCAACTTTTGTTCTTCATCTTCTTTGTAGAGATAGCTTAGGGATTCCTTACTTTAGAATTGAACATATAAGTCTTTTCTTTGTATTCGGTTCAAGCCACTCCTAACATTTTCTTGCTTGATAAAAAAAATAAAAGATATGCCACGTTATTCATTCAGGTTTACTAATGAGGAATTAATACCTCAACAATGGAAAGTGAGATGCTTCTTTGTAGAGATAGCTTAGGGATTCCTTACTTTAGAATTGAACATATAAGTCTTTTCTTTGTATTCGGTTCAAGCCACTCCTAACATTTTCTTGCTTGATAAAAAAAATAAAAGATATGCCACGTTATTCATTCAGGTTTACTAATGAGGAATTAATACCTCAACAATGGAAAGTGAGATGGCACCGGCAGCATGCAATTTTTCATAATAATAAAGCAAGCTATTTATATGTTAATTAACATGGTCGTGCTAACCCGTTGATGACAATGAGGAATCTATAAATAAAAAAATTATCTTCAAAATATAAATGTTGACTTTTGATTAAATAATAATTACATTACTTTTAATAAAAAGTTATCTATAAATTAGTTTTTATTGCTTAAACAATAATATATATGTTGAGAGTGGGATTTGAACCCACGCCCTTTCGGACCAGAACCTTAATCTGACGCCCTAGACCAACTCGGCCATCTCAACTTCATGTAAATAAGTTACGTTTTTAGGTTTTAATAAAATAATACCGGAGGTTCTAAATTTCTCAAACTTTTAGTTTAAGCAGCTTGGTATTAATACTTTATTCGGTTTAGAAAATAAAGTAAGGGTAAAAAAGGTAAAAGAAAAGAAAGTGGATACCAAAACAAAAAAATGGAAAGATTATATACTAGAAAGGGAGATGAATTTTCGGTTGCTTGAAAAAAGAGAAAATAGAAGAGAGGAAAGGTATATATATTTTCTTATTTTGGTTGCATAGAAAGTGAGAGAAAATAATAAATAAAGGGTTACACATGTTTCTAGTCCTTTACAAAATTATAAGCTTTTAAGTTTGGTCTTTAAAAAAATTTATTCACTTTTAGTTATATTTGTATTTTATAGGGACTATTTTAGAGGATCAAACAAAAGTAGCCAGTATCCTCTAAATTCGATCTCTACTAGCTTAGAGTCAACAAGTGGTTTCGATGGTCCGCATTTTGCGTTTACTATTAGTCGAATTTAAATAAGGGTAAGATACCAGTTGCGGACGAATTGGTTCATAAGATCAATTCAGAAGAGTAAAAAAAATTCCCCACATATTTGATCTCTGTTTTTTTTTTGGGACCATTTTTAAAGGAATAACAGTTAAAAACATAATTACCCATAAATTAAAATATTTAAAAAGAAATACATTATAACCAAAATGTTTATATATTCGCTTCAGCTCGGAGAGGGTGTCATTGCATGCGGCAAAGTCCACTATAGTTTCTTTGGTTGCTCTTAGTGGTAATACATCAAATGGCCATTGTCTGCACTTTTAGTCAGACAAGTTATTGTTAGATAATTTTCATGTTTCTCCTAGTTACCGGCGCTACAAGGAAATTATTGAGATTATTTGGAAAACACCAACGGTTGGTTGGGTGACCAACACGGATGGTTCTGTGAAGGCTAGTTTGGCTTCTTGCGGAGGTATTTTTTGAGATCACAGGTAATATTTTTGGTGCTTTTGCTAGCAATCTTGGTGATGTTACAGCTTTCGAGGCAGAGTTGAACGGTATTATCTTGGCAATGGAGTATAAGGCATCCCATTTGTGGCACCACCTTTGGATTAAGTGCGACTCCACTTCTGCTGTCCTGGCTTTAAGAATACTGACATCATTCATTTCCGTCTTCGGAATGGTTGGCATAATTGTTTTCAATTGGGGATTCGTGCTTTTTGCTCCCATATTTACCGCAGAGGAAATTGTTGTTATGATAAGTTAGCAGATTATGGTCATTCCATTACGGGCACTGTTTGGTTAGGCTCTCTACCACAATTCTTGTTGGCCTTCCGTGACCGGGTGAGTTTGCCGAATTATAGATTTTCTTAGATTCTGGGTGTCTGTTTTTTCTTCTGAGGGTTTTGGCCTAGTCCCCCTATTGTACATATTATTTTCTTCTTTTTAATAATATATAGAGTAGGTGGTAGAGGATGGAGGTGACAGCTGGGTGCGAACCAAGTTGGGATGTTTCTGTTTCCTCTTGATATCATACCTGCTTATTTGCCTAGCAAAAAAAATGTTTATATTTGTATAATTCACAAAAAAAAAAGGTAGAAAAAATGTCCTTTAATGTCATTTTATATTTATCAGCTAATTCAACAGCTAATTTTATCAAACATTTTAATCGTAATAAACTAGTTTTTCAGCTATAAGCTATCAGGTAGCTTATAACATATTTTTACCAAACTCACCCTTAGTGTATGCTTTGGGGAGTTATGCGATACATAATGTAGGTTGAATTCAGTTAAAATTAAACAATTTATATAGCAATTGAATAATTAAGAGTGAGTGGTGCATTGATTGACGAAATTGACAAGTGCGTCAAATCGTAACAAGTAATAAAGTAGTAAGTTTATCATTCTCCACAGGGATTGTCGTTCAACTTAATAATTATTAGTAAAACTTATTTCAAAAGTTCAAAATAAATAAAAGATTAATAGAATTGCATAGTTAACTATGCCCAATGCAAGATTAGGTTTTTGTGATTCAAATGATTAACGGTGATTATGGTTTCCTTGAATCCCCCTTAGTCTTTGATTGGAATTTATCTTTCAAAAAATAAAACAACTTATTTTGTGATTCATTGATTTAATGTGTCACGATGGTAAAACTTGTTTTAAGTTCCTTTAGATAACTTGTGTAGTACCCACCAAAGCAGTGTACTACGTTACCAAAGGAAGAGTAATGATGGATACGACTCAAACTTTAACTTCCTAACCTCTATAAGAAGTAGTAATAAGAAAAGCCAATGAACTGATAAAAATTCGAGTTGTCATCTTATGGGATTTCAACATAAAGTCTATCATCTTTAAGGATCGGTTGACGTAGCTGGGAGGATGGAATATCACAAAGATTTGTGACTGTTTGAGCAAACGTCTTAGCTTGTTTTTGGATAGCTATTGGGGGGGCTTAGATGTGTTGGTATTAGAATCTTTTAGGCAGTTCCATGGAATAACTGAGATAATTTTTTTGTTAGAACCGATTTTGTCATCAGGGTTAGGGTTCATGTTGTTTCCTGATGGTTGATTTTTTTTCTGGTTTAGGATCAGAGGCGGAATCAACGAGACATTTCCAAGGAATAATTATTGTTTTCATGATGATCGGAGATGGGAGGAGGATGGCGGTGGGAGGTTAAGAGCTTACCTTGAGAAGAAGAAGCTAGAAAAAAGTTGGTAGGTGAACAGTAACAAATCACACAAAATTTCTCCAAAGCGTTTTCATTTTTTCAATCCTCACAATATAATAGAATTTTCCATTAAAAAAATGGGTGCATTTAAATATTACTTTTGGTCAAAGGATTTAAATATTTCTTTTGACCAATGAGGATAGTTAAGATCTTTAATCCTTAGGCAGAATCTAACTTACCATATAATGGAAACACATGATAACCATATCAAATAAAAGGACGTTTCAATACTTTCAGAAAGATCACCTAACTTATCAAATTGAAGAAGATGATCAAAGAAACACGCCAGATTCACCGAATGTATTCAATTAAATTTTATTATTCAACCATAGTGTAAAATAATGAAATATAATTGACTATATGTAAAATTCATTTAAAGTATTCAAACTATCCTTTATGTTTTTACTTTATATGGTTTTTGACCCAAAACTATCTTTTATGTTTTTACTTTATATGGTTTTTGACCCAAAACTATCTTTTATATATTTTATTGTAGTTGACTAATGACTAATGAGGTAGTTCAGGGCACCATATTAAAATGCCAACTTTTTTTAAGGAATAATTTGAATATATTATTGCATTTCTGTTATTATATCGAAAAAAAAAATAAGTCTTATATATTTCACTTTAAGGTCTTGGCTTCTCTATATTCCAGTCTTCAGTCATCAGTCAGACTGTTTGAGAGAGACAAACACCTTCGTTGGGATCTGAGTGTAAGAATAAGAGCCAGAGGTATGTTCATATTTTTTTAAAGTTGGTACATGTTTTGTTTTCCTTTTACGTTCCATTTCCTACATGTTTTTCTTACATTTGGTGCTTGTAAATTCGCATGTCCAAAAACCAAGAGGCGACTCTATAGAATATTTGCTGAATCCTAATTTAATTGATCGATTTCTTTAATTTAATTGATCCATGATATATTCTCAATTAGATTGTTTAATTAATGAAACAATTCATGTGAAATTAATTTCTTCATAATAATTTCTGCAGAAAACATGACAAAAAATAATCTGCATTGCAATTATTCGAATGATCGCATGTTCTATGAGATTATGGTGAAAATTTTCACAATGCTTAGTGTTGGAGACCTTGTTGTAGCTTCAATGGTTTGCAAATCTTGGAATTTAGCATCTCGTGCTCCTGAACTTTGGAGAAAACTTGATCTAAGTACTTTGAACTTAAGAAGTATGTATGTACCTTTGAGTCCACATGCTTGGATCGATGAACAGTCAAGTAATACACTGGCTCAATTCTTAAAGTATGCTTCAAGTTTGAGCGGTGAAAATATAAGTTGCATCATATTTAATTATTGTGTTTACCTGAGAGATGTGCACTTAATATCGATTGCAGAAAGGTAACATTTTTTCCTTATTCTTGTGTTTTTTTCTTGATAGGTGGCTAAATTATTTGTTGTGCTTGAGAAACACTTAACTATTAGTGTACGAGTTGTAGTATCCATTCTACTAATTTTAATATATCTTTCATAACATAAAATAATAAAAATTTACCCTCGTATGTTTATATATATATATATATATATATATATATATATATATATATATGCGCACTAACGTAACATAGGATTGAAATCACTTCGTATTGTATGTTGTGTAACTAGTTTGCACTTTGGTGGATTTACTTTCTTAACCTTTAAATTTTATGATTTGTTGGTTTGCTAAGTAAGTTAGAAGTCTCACACTAGATGAAAAAATAGATGATAACCGACATATAAGTGATATGATATATGTGTACACATACACAAAAGTGGTTTCCAACTCATTTGTGTGGTTGTTTATAATGTAATGATGAGCGCGCACACACAAACACATATTTAGTTTTTAATGTTAGTGAACCTTTAGAGTCGATGACTTGTCGTTATTTTATATCTTGATTTTGGTTTATTTCGTAATGATGCGTCTAAATTTATGCTTATGCAATGTGATGATGTGTTATTTTTTATTCTCTCTAGTTGTTTTAGGTTTGAATATTACTTGTATTATCTTAATTAAATCATCTTTCTTGTTCAAAAATATGATAAGAAAATTTTCTTTTCCTTTTAAACCAAAACCATGTGCAAACTACTTATTTTATATATATATATATGATGTTAAAGTATATGTGTTTGTTTAATGTGTAGGACTCCAAATCTCAAAAGGTTAGTGCTACCTGTATCTGGTGAGATATCAAAGAATGGTTTAGAAACCGCAATGAGATTATGGGGATGCCTTGAATCCATTACAATTACCACAATTATCTATGATTTAAATTTTTTTGATGTGATTGGAAAACACTGCAAAAACATCACTAGCTTAAAGTTCGCATGTTTTTTTGGACAAGAAGAAGCTGAGTCTTTGGTTAAATACACTCCAAATCTAAAGTTCTTAAGTTTTCGGGACATGCCTATAAACTGTAGAGCTTTATATCGTGTACTTAATAGCTTAGAACATTTGGAGGTGGTAAATTTATGGCACACGGACATTACAGATTATGGCCTTCAATTATACTCGATTCAAAATATATTGAACCGTATGAATATCTCGTGTAAGATTATCACTTGTGAAAAGAGATCATGTCATATATGCAAGAATAGACAACCATTTTGGATCTTAGAGAAAATTCGCAATTGGCGTGAAGATGAGATAGAGTCTCTTTCACATTGATTAGTTCTATTGAAGTATGTTTAATATGTCATGAACCTTGTGATTTTTAAACATCAATAAAACTTCACTTTCCTTTTTGTTGGGACAGTTTCATGAACACTTTGGTCATTTTGAATTATATTTATAATACCATGTTTGGAGACATTGTATGGCTTCTAGTTTTATAGTCTTGTGGGTAATGAGATATATAATAGTCCTTTAAAATATTGCAGTAAATTATAATTATATGGTGTTTTATGTTAAACAATTATCATGGTAAAGATTTAGTTGGAAAGAGAGTAGAAATTCTGGTATTAACTAAGTTTTCAGTTTAGAGAAGTAATCCAATATTAATCAAAACCACTGCAAAACTGCATTAAGAGGTTAAAGCAAAAAAGTAATACATCAGCACCTATACATAAGTAGTGCAAGGGACACCAAAAGTAACTCCTCTGCTAATACCAACAGAAACCATCTCTGGACCATAAACTAACCACATATCCATTCAATATGATAGCAACTGGAGCAAGTGTGACTTGGAAGTCCTATATTGCTTGAAAGAGTGGGGGTTGAGTACCTTATTATAAGTGGGAGATTTATAAATCCATGCCTTAAGGTTTTGGATTAAAGTGTAGTGTCCAACTTACTTTGCATGATAGATTTCCATCAAATGTGGATTTCGTGAACAACCGATGGTATCAAAACGTGGTTTGATAAAAGTTCAATCGGCTCCTTGTGTAGGAAGTCTTCCTAACAAAGCGTTAAGGCGGCAAGTTCTTTGAG
Source organism: Medicago arabica (assembly GCA_946800305.1). Taxonomy (NCBI): domain Eukaryota; kingdom Viridiplantae; phylum Streptophyta; class Magnoliopsida; order Fabales; family Fabaceae; genus Medicago; species Medicago arabica. The sequence goes on from OX326969.1 coordinate 39,004,037, forward strand.
GATTGGCAATGACGGTACATCCGTAAGTGTGAGTGGGTGAAAAAGCTTCAGCTTGAAGAGGAGTATAATGAATTGATAGACTCACACAAAACATGGTACCAAATATGGATGGTAATTTGATACATCAAATTCATATTCATCCAATCGTCCATCACACTAATATTTTTTAATTGTTACTATCAATATACATTACGATACATTGGTGTCATATGATGATACGCCATATATATTCCCTATGAATATATGATAAATGATTGAATTGGTATTGATAAAAGAAAGTCTAAGAAAATATTGACGATTAGCCAGCTACATTATCTAGGTTCACTAAAATCAGGAATACCTCAATGATGGAAAGTGAGATGGCAGCGTGTAATTTTTGTATGAAATTAACTCCACTTAAAGCCATTAATTTAAATTAAATAAAGCCATTAATAAAAATGTTGAGAGTGGGATTTGAACCCACGCCCTTTCGGACCAGAACCTTAATCTGGCGCCTTAGACCAACTCGGCCATCTCAACTTGATGCAAGAAATTTGCGTTTTTTGTGTAATATAATCCAAATGCCTCAAGCTTTTTAGTTTAAGTTGCTTATATTAATACTTTATTTGGTCTATAAAAGAAAGTAGAAGAAAAAGTATATGCCTCAATTTTTTAATGTTTATTACTCATATAATTTTTCTCTCTTATTTTACTATGATACTTCTTTTTTCAAAATCAAATAGTGGAAACGTTTTCTTAATTTTTTGCGTATTTTCTTTCCTGAAATGCTAAAAAAAATAATGTAGTAGCAATAGTTAATTGTGTAAAAATATGAACATAAAAAAAATCAATAAAGATAGGAGAGGAGTTTTATATACAAATTGATTATAGAGTTCGGTCCAAAAAAGAAATCCGATCTCTATGAGAGACAAGCTCCTCCACTATCAATCAAAAAATTTGAATGTTGGTACCTCAATCGACGACATCTTATCCTCTTTCAGCTCCATTTCGTGTCCTAGAGCAGCGCATGGTTCCGAGTCCACGTGAATATCAATAGGAATTCTAATCCAATTGAAGTTACTTGGGAAACACGGCAGGACATGGAGTTATACATAGCTTATTCCTCTTTTGATTTTGAGGACAAGATCCCTTTCATCCCATGTAGCAATGAAATGAATGTGGAAAGCCAACCCAATGCAAATTGCTTCTAGAAGAAAGAACAAGTATGGTCTAGTGAATTTAGACTTAATAGTTGCACTTGCAAGTAGTTAGTAAAGATAGGACAAGTGCAAGCAATCTTCCAAAATCTATATTCCCTCCTCCTTAGGCTTTCCTAAATTTCAGGAAGTCAATTTCTAAAATTTTAATCTTAATGGTCTGATCCTTTTTTATATGATTAACTTGAAGCGTCCATATTGACCAAATTGTACAGCCATATAAGTTACTGAAACTCCTATGCAGTTATGGTCCTTCCTAAGTTGCATAATTGACCAAAACAAAATTTTCTACCTTTTTTTTTTGGTCAAGAAAAATATTCTACCTATTTTATAGGCAAAATCAACTTTTTAGGATAAATTGAAAACAGACCAACAAAATATGTGAGAGTGGAATAGGAACTTCATTTGATACCATAAATCATCTTGAAAATGCATTTACTAAATACAAATTAAAAAAACAAAGCTATAAGAAAAGGGAGCTCATTTTATAATAGATCATTGATAAAGATAATTCCTTACAATGGGGCCATATCAAATGTTAGAATCAAATAAAAAAAATGAAACATAGAATTTAAAACTAAATTATAACATAGAAAAGGCTCTAATTAAGTCTGATATACAAAGTTGTAATAACTATTTCTAGGTTAAATGTACTTTTACCTATGTAATTTGAGTGAATTCCTATTTCATGAATTACAAGGTTTGAAAGCAAAGAATTTTTAAATTACAAGATTAAAATAAATTAACATTCATCTATATCAAGGATTACTTGAAATTACAGAAGTTAAACCGAAATTCTTTACTTGAAATTACAGGAGTTAAACCAGAATTCTTTCAAATGGTATAGTATTTTTTACCTACTTTTATTATCTGAAAACTTATTTATTATTATAACGATTTTAGTATATTTATGTTTCATTTAAAAGCATTCAAAATATAAAAACAAACAGCTCCTAATTAAATTGCTTGAAGAGTACTTTTGATATATAACCATCATAGATTTACTTCAAATTCTAGCTTCTTTTTTTGACACAACGATTTCTAACTTCTAAGAGAGACTGTAGTCAAAAATGCCTCATGGGATGCTTGAAGTTATTCTTATTAGTGCAAAAGGTCTTCATAATAGTGATTTTCTCAGCAAGTAATACTACTTCAATAGTTGATGATATATTATTTTATGCTCTAAATTTGTTGATTGAAACATGAGTATGCCTATTTGCTAATATTTCTGATTCATAGAAATTCAAAGTATGATTTATAGTTTTTTGGCTTAAGTATAGCAACAATATGCAAAGGGTTTGATTTTATATATTATTTTTTATGAGCAGAGAAAATGGATCCTTACTTATCGATCACAGGAGCATAGAAGTAGTTATACACTTCATCTGAGACTAATGGATGAAGATACATATGCTAAGGATGACTTCCTTGGGGAGGCAATGTGAGTAATTATTTAAAAATAATGTCTTTAATGTTAACTCCTCTGCTATATATACATGTATTTTCAATTTACTGCACAATAAATACACGTATAATAATATATAAGCGATAACATGGAAATATAGCAAAAAAGAATAGTAAATGTTGAGTGTGGGATTTGAACCCACGCCCTTTCGGACCAGAACCTTAATCTGGCGCCTTAGACCAACTCGGCCAACTCAACTTGTTGTTATGGTTTCGCGTTACCTATATAAATACAACTGACATTTTTGTTAAAATGATTTTTATAGCTTTTGAAGAAAACCTAATTTATAATGTATGTGTTTTTTCAATTGGATTAATGAAAATATTTTTTACATTTTTTGTTAAGGTTGATTTTATTTTATATTTTAATGATTTCTTAGGTTTTCTTTTTAAGAAGTTATGGTCTTTAGGATGAATTTTCTAGTTTTTTATGATGTCAATGATCTTGTCAAATTTTACTATCAAATTGTTTTCTACATACGTGAGTGATATGAACGGTCACGTTGACATTTAAAGATGTACATCAACATGTCCAACATAAAACTTGACGAAAGAACTTATTTGATATGCTAGCAAATTGGAGGACAGTGAACAGTTTGGTTTATTTCAACAAAATTTGAGGACAAAATTGTTTGACGAGGAACCAATTTATTCACTCTCCTCAAAGAGAGATATAAAAGGTCTGTTTAGTAAAGCGATTTCTTGAGTTTATAGTTTACAGCTTATGTTTCATAAACTCATTTGACTAAAAAAAACTTGTTTGGTAACAGTCAATTCCTAGAAAACTTATAACTTATTTTTATGAGCTTATAGCAGCTTGTGATAAGCTTATGGTTTATTACTTTCTATCTCAATTTTACCCTTTTAATCTTTATTGAAAAAATAAATATTAATTAAATGCACATATTTTTATCATTTCATAATTATAAGATAATTTTATCAAACATTATAAATTAAATCAAATAATTTATCCGTTGTTGGCTATAGTTATCCGCTATTTTTCTATGGTTAAATATGTTTTTTGTCCTTATAAATATATCAAGTTTTCGTTTTAATTCTTTTAAAAAAATTCTTCGACTCTTAATCCCTATAAAAAAATTAATCATTACTTTGGTTAATATTTACAAGTCAATTTTTGTAACAATCTCTTTAAAAAAATTATAAATTAAATATATGAATTTTTAATCGCAAAAAATATTAAAATTCATACCTAATTCATGTTTTAGTTAAAAAATTATAATTTTTTTTAAAGATTTTTATACTATTATACTCTCATATTAGATGATTTAGTTGATTCCAATACACGTATCAATGCATATGTTTTATCTTTGATATCTTTAATTCTCTATTAAAAAAAAATGAAAATTTAATATTTTAAAAATATTCATCGAGACGAATCTAACAACATCTTACATGATATTATTATTTTTGTGAATTAGTAGAAAAATATGCTCAAAATATGTTAAGTCAAAAATATAAATTGTCAAATAGATCAGGGAGCAAATTTTAGTAAAATTTTATTCAAGAATATGAATTGTACATGTGAATTTATTTAATAAGGACATCAAAATTGAAGATGGAAAATTGGTAGAGATTAAAAATCGAATAAATCTTGTAAAGAAAGTATATAGAGATGAAAAACATATTTAACCGTATTCTGCCCAGCGTGTAACCGTCTCCACCGTGTTGGTTGAGCTAATCCCTGGCCGACGCCGTTGTTTCGCTTCCAACCACCGTCTCTTCTCTTTCATTTTAACAAAACAATGGGTGGTGGCACCGATGCACCCTTTTCAAATCACCCTATATCACAAGAAGCCCTGAACTCCCTCTTGGATCTTTCCAACTCCATCACTTTAGAAGCCTCCTTAGAAACTCTCATTCAGTCTTCCAAATCCGCTTCCAATCGTTCCCTCTTCGCTTACAAAAAAATCCTCCCCACAATCCTCACCATACTCCACTCACCACCATCGCTTCATATTCTATCTCTCTGTTTCAAGCTTCTCAGAAACCTATCTGCTGGTGAAATTCTTAACCAGAATATGTTTCTTGAGAATGACGGTGTTTTTATTGTTGTTTCGAGTATTTTGAGGTCAGAGGTTGTTGGTTCTGATTATATGTTGGTTAGATGGGGTTTGCAGGTTTTGGCAAATGTTTGTTTGGCTGGGAAGGAACATCAGAAGGCTGTTTGGGATGAGATGTTTCCGGTTGGTTTTTTGTCGGTTGCGAGAATTGGAAAGAAGGAGGTTAATGATCCATTGTGTATGGTTATTTATACTTGTTGTGATGGAAATGATCAATGGTTTGGTGAGGTTTGTAGTGATGGTGGTTGGTCTGTTTTGGTGGAAATTGTTAGAACTGCTTCTTCTGGTTAGTAGTTTATGTTTATATTTTTTGTTTTTGTGCTTTTATATGGTTGTTTTCTCTATGTTTTTCTCTAGGATCATTCTAACATATTTAGAGTTTGAATTCTTGTATGGAACAGTGTTGGGAGGTGTAGAACCAACACGAGCATAAAATAAGTGTATCGGAGATGAGGGTGTTGCGTTGGATGTGTGGTAAGACTAGTGGGATAGGATTAGAAATGACAATATTAGAGAGTTGGGGTTGCACGGTGAAAAATAGCCTTAGGTGGTTTGGGAATGTAGAGAGATGACTTTTAGATTTTGTAGTAAGGAAAGTATATCGGATGAAGGATAATCAGATCACTAGAGGTATAGGAAAACCTAGAAAAACTATTAAGAAAGATTTAGAAATCAATGAGTTGGATTGAAATATGGTTTATGATAGAACATTATTGCATGGTTTGATCCGTGTAGCCGACCCCCACTTAGTCTGAATTCTAACTAAATCCTTGATCTGGTAAAAAAATTAAACTAAATACTTGATTGTAGAGTCCAATACATGTGTTCTAGGCTCATTTCCATGGTTAAATGGCAATCTCTTTAGGTGTAGCTTTACTGATTTAGAAGCATCTCCATCATGTTCCTTAGTTAAACCAGTTGATTCTCGACTCTTGGCATTCTTTGAAAATTCTGAGGTGGTAAGAGTTGGATCATTGTTGTAACCATTTTTTATCATCAACTTCAATGCATGCCTTGAAAGTGACGCATAAAATTGAGATGAGTATCAAATTAAGGAAAAGTTTATGATCATTTGTGCTGCTTTAAGTTCCTTTGATAATAAGAATATATGGATTTAGGAGAAGTTTCAAAATTTTATAACCCAATAATGAAAACCAAAATTGTGGTATAAAATACTTTGGCTTACTGTAAAATTAGGATAGACTAAGTATTTTCTTAGAAGAAACAAAATATAGAAAAGGAACAATATGCTTCTGGTTAGTTTGTAGTTGTGTATTTTCTTGTGTATTTTTTTGTTTGTTTCATCTACGATGTCTTCTGGGGTCATTCTTATTTTGTAGCTATGATTGTATTTATATATTTATTTGCTTTCCTTATCAATTGGTTTATTTATTCTTTTCCAATTTGTAAAAAAAAAATTACAAGTGGTAGATGAGCTTCAGTTAACGCTGAATCGACCGGGAGTAGCCCAGTTTGGACCCTGGTTTGAACATTCATTGGCATAATTTTACTTACCTCTCGACCGAACTCTGGATTTCCAGGGTACCCTGTCCCCTGAGAACCAGATGGTTAAAACAAAAAAATTATCCCATTTGAAAATTTACACATTTTGGCAAAACACAATGGCATTATGTGATTATTATAGTAGACTCACCTAATGGGACAATGCTTGTTGTTGCTTCTGCACTCTCTTACTGTATTTTGATATGCTGTCGTGAACTATGAGTTGCTTCTGTAATTTGCTATGCTGCCGTGTTTCATGACATGAGTGTCATATTTGTTTCTTATGGTTTTTAAGTTATAAAACTGACTTTTACTTCTTCAACTGAAACCAGCTAGTTTTGGCGAGGATTGGATAAAGTTGCTTCTTTCAAGAATATGCCTTGAAGACTCACAATTGGCTGTACTTTTTTCTAAATTACGGTTTATGGATATTCCGGACGGTGAAGATACCAAGACAAAAGATGATCAATTTTCATTTGAACAAGTGTTTCTTCTGCAAATCACATCGGAAATTTTGAACGAGCGAATCGGAGATGTTACTATTTCTCCGGATGTTGCATCGTTTGTTTATGGAATATTCAAGAAATCTATTGGGGTTCTTGAGCATGCAGTTAGAGGCAAGTCTGGTCTTCCCAGTGGCATTACTGAAGTTGATGTTCTTGGCTACTCCCTTACTATGTTGAGGGACATCTGTGCTCATGATAGTGTGAGAGGCAATGCAGAGGATACAGAAGTTGTTGATATGTTATTGTCATATGGCCTCATTGAGTTGGTTTTTATTCTGCTTGGGGACCTTGAACCTCCAGCAATAATCAGGAAAGGAATGAAACATTCTGAGAATCAGGTCGGTGCTAGTTGTTCCTCAAAACCATGTCCTTACAAGGGCTTTAGGAGAGACATAGTTGCACTTATTGGCAATTGTGCGCATAGAAGGAAGCATGTACAAGATGAAATCAGGAGCAGGAATGGAATTTTACTGCTATTGCAGCAGTGTGTTACTGATGAAGATAATCCTTACCTGAGAGAATGGGGCATATGGTGTGTTAGGAATATGTTGGAGGGCAATGAGGAAAATCAAAAGGAAATTTCTGAATTGCAGCTGCAGGGATCTGCTGATGTGCCTGAAATTTCTGCACTTGGTCTACGTGTGGAAGTTGATCAGAAAACTCGGCGCGCTAAGCTTGTGAATGTGAGTGGAAATTAATTAGAAAACTCGGCGCCCTAAACTTATAAACGGCCCATGAAAACTATAACTTGATTTTATGAATTCAACAAGGAGTTCAGGTTCATATTTTAGATATTAAACACCCTCTTGGCCAATAATGACCGTTTCTCACTTCTTGTGGAGTTTGTTTCTTTTTTGCTCTCTGTAATGGTTCGCTGTGTTCTTCTTTTTTTTCCTATGCTATATATGGAATGGAATAACGATTTTGATTGTTTGGACCTGAGTTGGTATGTTTTCAACTTAAGCCTCCACTTGTTAAACAGGCTGGTGCTTGTTGTATTGCGAGTTGTGACCTCAATTGAATGTTTTCCACGTTGCAATTGATGTTAGGCAACTTGAAAATTTAACTGTCATTCTGGTTTTATGTTATTGTAATTTTTGTCTCAAAATTCTCATTTTTCTTTCTTTCTTAATGATGAATGCATTTCTGCTATGCAAAATCTCATCTCCTGATAATCAATCAGGTGCCCAGCATAAAGCAATAGTTGTACCTATTGTGCATAGATAGTTGATAATTTAAATAAGATGCTTTCAAGGATGTTAGGCGAAATATATGGAAGTCATGAGCATGGATCGCGCTCTGTTTTTTAAAATCACTTTCTCTAAGTAGCTTTTGCATTGTTTCACGATCTTAGCATCTTGTTTTCTGTCCCTTGTTAATCTCACTGTCCTAATAGGTTAGGTGTTATGAACTCAAAGACTTTGCTGAAAGCTTTAAACTATATGTTACTGGAGTCAGAATGTGCTTAGGAAAACTGGATCCAAAAGTGTCCTATGTGTGCATATACAAAGATAACTCCTTAGGTTCTGAATTTTCCGAGACACAGCCTTTGATATTCAAATCTGTACCACTTCAAACTCCTAATGCAAGGGCCCATTTGTAAGGAAGGAAAATACCAAGAAGGGTTCTATAAATGGCTAGAGTAATTCCAATTGGAATCCACACGAACATGCAGAAAGTTGCTGAGGGTGTATGCTAGTCTTCCATGGCATCACTGAGTTTTGACTATTCTTTCCTTCACTGTTCATCACACAAGCTTACTGTCATAATCATGCATCTGGAATTAGACATAGCACATTAACATGATCTAAAACAGATATACTTCATTTCTGTTGTCAGATTAATATTCGTTTGTTTATTTACTAAAATTTCAAGTTCAACACATCTTTTAATTATTGAATCTTGCTTCACAATTGCAATCTAACCCAATTTTTTCACTTTGGAACTCCATGAATACTTTGCTGATAATCAAAGTTTGGAACAATTGTTTATCAAACCTTATGCACTATGTCTTGACTTACACTCAAATTCATCGTGCCTACATTAATTAATTTGGATTTGCCTATACGGCAGTACTCATTTTGCATGCACATGAAGCAGAGATGGGACAGGGAAAGATTGGAGAAACAGAAGCAGCATGCTGTTATAGTGTTATGTTTTTTTTGTTTTAAGGGAATTATAGTGTTATGTTATAAGAACATGCTATTTTTTTTTTTACAATTTGCATGTTAGAAGATCTTTTATTCTTAAGAGTTATGCAGTATATTTTGTGTATAGATATATTTTCAACGTTGGGTAGAATACCGGTCGTTCAAAATCGAACTAATCCAATAGAAAAACTGCAAACCGAATCAATCCAAACCAAAACCGCAAAAAACCGTATTTGGTTCGGATGTATTCAAATCAATTTTTTACTCAACCGCATGGTTTGGTTCGGTTTGCGGTTTTGATTTTACCAACTGAACCAAACCAAACCAAACCGCAATATAAGAAAAACACAAATTAAATATATATCACTTGGACCAATGCTCATAGAAACTTTAATAAAATGATGTATTATTTCTCTTGTTAAGTTTCTTCTTTGTTTTTTCTTTCAAAAATGTATTTATGTACTATTTCAACTCTTAGAGAATAATAAAATTTTTAGTCTTAGTAGTACATAAATACATTTTTCTGTCCATTCTTGCAATGATTTGTCAAGCAACCTTAGGTAGAAGTGAAAAAAAGAGAAATGATATTTGTACATCCATTTATGAACAATTTTTAGAACAATTCTCCCTCTCATGCTCACATTGTGTTCCTACCTTCTCTCTCTTGTTTTTGTCCTACAACAAGAGGGAATAAAAGGTTGTCCCAATAGTTATCCAAAAAATAGTTATATAAATGTCATTTATCGTGGAAAAATAGTTAAAATGAAAGACACAATCTCTCAAAACAGAACATAACCTTTCCAAATTGGCAAGGCAACTATGTTGTCATATAATCATGTCATACTTGTAGCACCATGAATTACAAAACAGTAGCATTCCACATTAAGTATTAACACTTCCTATAGGAAAAGTTTGCTTCTATAATAATCAAGAATTGGTCTGTAGTTTTGTGAGTTAATCCTAAGAAAGGAAAAAGAATATCCTGTAAAGGTATTTGACTATACACTATGTGTTTCTGTAACTATCAACCATTTCAAAATTTTCTATTTTTTAATTTACATCTCATCCTAATGGCTAGTAGAATGTGACAGACTCAAAGTAATCATCAGTTCCTCAAATGGTAAGATTCTCCTTCATGGCAAGAAAAGATCCAACAATTTTTCCTCCAACATCAGGGAACTCTACATGATCTGGAAGTGATCTGACTTTCCCCTTTCGATCAACATCTACAGGGTATTTTAGTAGATGCCCTCTCATCTCTGACACATCATTTGCTGCAAATTGCTTCCAGTTCATTTCACCAATTGCTTTAACCTTTCGCACGCATTCAAGGCTCTCAGGTTGCAAGAAGCAGTCATCAATTGTTCCAGTATGTTCTGCCCAAAGTGACATCCTATATCCATGGATCTACAAAGTATAGGTCGCAAAGAATTTGTCAGATTATAATACATACATGTTGATGCATTCAAACACAAATGAAGAAAAACAAAAATCAAAGAGATGCCAATGATTAAGAATTTAGAGGTAAATGGTCTCTTCAGACCAAATACACATCATGATTTTAATGTCATTGATTGATTCATGTAGGGAATCCCACATAATTGAAAAAAGCTCAGTGGGCTGTTATTGTTGTTGTTGTTTTTGTATCATATGCCTTGTCTCTCAAGAAGAGAATACTGCCTGATTACAATAAAAAGAGAATTAAGTGCATGGTTGTAAATATTAATTTTTATATATAGTTATTGACCATTGCATGGTTATGCAGACAAAACTTAATTCAAACTACAGAAAAATCATTGTGATGATTGGTGTTTTTTTATTTCTGATGGTGGTGATTTATCCTCTCCATTTAAGCATCAGTTTTGATGGCCATGAGCTATCGCCCTAACTTGTTGACACTATTGGAATTTAATGAACGAAAATTCAAACTGGTATTTTTATATGACTAATAAATAATAAATCTTTAATGATGTTTTGCAACTTCAACTTTCTGCTTCAATGCCACAAGTGAAACAAGAAATTGGTTGTTTAGCAAAAGCAAATATTAGTCGGCAAGCAATATTCTTACTTGTCCAAGTGGACAGGACTGTTTTCTTGCCCAGGTATGATGAGGTTGGTATGCTCCCATTGCAATCTCACTGTCCCTTGTTCCTTCCATAGAGCGTTGGTTAATGTTAGCGGAGCCCACTATGACATATTCATCATCAACTATCATGCCTTTTGAATGAACATATATCATGAAACGTCGACTATTTCGACTATTTGCCTGAAAAGAAAGCACCACCACACAACAATTACCAGTTGATTCACCCAATAGTAATGATTGTATGCCGTGAAAAACAAAATCATGATTTCATAAAGAGGAATATTTCTGGGGTGTTAGTGACATACTTGTGGACTATTTGCTGCGGGAGGATTTCCTGACACACTGATATTTTCGTAGATATTTATGGCCTCTCGATTACCAAGACAGAAAAAGTTCAAATAGTCTTGCACAGAGAATGCTGCTTCAAGCCCAGCTTCAACCAAAGCCCTTGAAATTGTCTCATACATCATTTGCATTGTTTTGTTCTGCAAAAAAATTAAAAATAATTCCAGATTAACATATGCATTATTGACCAAGTACTGAGTAGCGGTAGCATAACCTTTCTTTGACATTATGCAGCCATAATAATTTAACAGTCAAGCCCTACCAATCATTTGACATGCCAAAAAGATAGTTTATGAAAATTAAGAGTCCAATTTCATTTTTCTTCCAAAATTCACGGAAGTTTGGGATGATGTCATTATAATAATTAAATGCCAAACAATTCAAAAATTAAATCAAATCCTTGCCAAGTTTTTTATATTCATATTGGGATTCAATTTGAACCGTACCTGCCAGAATAGAATCCTTTGCGTGGCAGCACCTGTTGGAACACCTTCTGGCCACATTGGAATTACTATATAAACTGCAAACCTCTCGTTTGATTTAATCTTTTCCGCAATCTTTAGAGCAATTTCCATTGGAATTAAATTATTAGCGCCTGCCAAAACAGAATCTAGCATAAATTGAACATATTGGATACAGGCTTTGGGTTATGTATCCATACCAAAGCTCATATACTTTTAAAATTATTAGTATAGCACCAGATGTAAATAGTGAAGTATAAACAGTTTTTGTATGCAAAAAGAGGAGTATCATACCAAGGTCTTTATGTTGACTCCAATTGTAAGAAGAGCCGATGAAATATTGATTCTCTATATAAATGTAATGCTGTGCAGCACGAATAGCCTTCACGTATGCTGTATGTATGCTCATGTCAATCAACACGTTCTTCCCACATACAAGGTTCTGCAAATATCCAATAGCAAATTACCTTCTCATACGCAAGTTTGTTGATGTTTGATGAATTGAAATCAAACAGAATAAGAAAAATTAAAACAAAAAGCTTTTGTTTACCTTGCCAGTCGCCTCTCTTGGATCTTTAGGAAATCCCTTAACAGAACTTGAATCAATTGAGCGAAATATCTACATTCCAAAGTAAACATAATCAATAATTTCATTTTCGAGAAAAAAGAGTAAATAATACTTCTAGAAAATCAAAATATCTATTGAGTAAGAGATAGGTAATTACCTGAACATGCCATGATTCAGGATCATTCTCACCACTAGGAGTGTCATTAATGCCAATAACATCTGGAATTCTTTCCAGTCTGAGTAAAGCATCATCATATGAAATTTTCAACTTCTTTATCCCCTGTGGTTTTGAAGCTTTTAACCAGCGCTCCTCAAAGTTAGTTAAGACATCATAAGCTGCTGGACCATCAATTTTAGTATGCAAATCATGCCACGGCTCCCTTGGACAACCACCAGTGTTACCCTGTTATGAAAAATAACTTGTATCAACAGAATAATTGGTCTTCTTTTTCTGCTTACTGGTTCTGCGATACAGAATTAACCATGATTTTTTTTTTTTTTGAGGGAGGGAGAATTTAACCATGATTTAAATTGCATTTAGATGTACAAATTTCGGCCAGGTGAATATAAATATTTTTTTTAGAATAGAGTTAAAATCTCATAGCAGTAGTAGTTTTTTTAATTCAATGCACGTAAGACTAACTCACACAACAACATGCTCAAAAATCTCTTTAATCTTCCCCACATAAGAATGTAATAATCATATTATTCCTTATGCTTTGACTTCCTCAGGAGCTACTAAAACTTAGAAACATTTACTTTTTTTGCTATTTTTTCACAAGTTATTCCATTAATACCTAGTTTACCAGATAATCAGATGGATAACTGTAATTAGTCTTGATCGTGCTACAATGTGGAGTCTGAAATAAGAGATTACCGTGAAAGTTGGGTTGTGGTAATCATCCTTATGTATTGTTTGTAATGTCTTAAAGAGAGGATGCTGGGGAGTATCATATCGGCCATCACATAAATCAAGTCCACCAACAAATGCTACAATTTTTCTTCCGTTATTCCCAGCATCAGCATCCACAATTACAGTTTTCTGATGATGTGTATATATAGTTCCAACTTCCTGACAAGAAGACAAAGAAATTCAATGTTGGACTCTGAAACCAAAACTGTAGAAATATTAGACATAGTGTACATGTACATAAATGCATGAACAAATATTTATGTTATTGTAAACTTAGAAGTCAGAATTTATAACTAAATGTATACTCTTAAGTATTGGACATAGTGTACACATACATGAATGCATGAACACACATTTATACATGATGAGCATATGCAACTGCCAAATATAAATGATAATTTACAAGTTTAAATCCCAATAATACAAGGTTTTAAAGAATAATTGAATAACAAAAACCAGCATTTCATCAAAATTTGTTGACAATTGAGCATGATTAATAATCTATATTTCAATTAGTAAAAAAGCCGTTAAATCTAACCCTTTGCTTGACCCAGCTATGTCGCTTTCCAGCACTACGAGGACAAAGCAGCACATGGACTGATGAGTGCTTGAAAAACCGCCTAGTTTCCTCATCATGAGTTGCCATGACACCATCCTTAATGTATAGCCAAAGATTTTCACATAATTAGAACTAAAAGAGAAAATCATAAATAGTATACTTATGTTAAAGAAAAACTAAAAGAAGCAATCGATCACATAGATCTTACACAAAATAAAGTAAACATTAGTTGTCACACAGAAACATTAGTAGATACAAGAATGGAATTGCTTGTTCACTTATTTTTTTCTCCATTACCCATTAGATAAGGGCAAGAACAAGTGAATTGTTATGTTTACGAATATTACAAGCCAGAGTTATAAAATGCCTCGAGTCTAAATGTGAACAGGCTTTCAGGATATTCAGCTCAGATTTAGCAAGGACAGGCGTTGATAAGATCAACAAAGTTCAAAAAGAGATAAATAATGTACTGGTGACTACAACGTGAAGCAAAGATGAGCACACTGCATGAAATTGCCAACCAAATCCTACCAGCCATTTCAAGCACAGAAATGAAAGCATATGTAACAAAAAAATTGCACGACTTACTGTTTTATAACCCAAAATACTTCTTGATGTAGGATCATCCCAAATAAGGAGAAGCACTCTTACTCCTTCTTGTGACTTTGTCTTCAGAAGATCACCTAAGGTATAATCGGAACTGTAACCGGCATCCCTTATCAACCTAACTTTGTGCCACACAGACCATCCTGTAATATATATCAAGCGGCGAGCTTGACTTATGGCATCAAATATGTCATGCCAACACTTTCCATGCACATAAAACATCCCACTATCAAGCAACACATTAGGGAGGCTACCATCTGGAACATGAGCATCTTGATATAGAGTAACATTTCCCCCTTTCCTCAAAGGAAAATAAGTGGCAGGAACACCAATATATTCAGGCCCTGCTCCAACTCCTTGATGATAAAAGCTCAATTGCTCCATTGGGATGTACTGAATGGATAGGCTTAGTACAGCACCTTGCTTATACGGCTTCCCATTATTATTCAGTATAGGGTAAGTTCCCTGAACTATTGCCCCTGAGTATATTTGTTCCACTGGAATCGCCACAATACCAATGAGCTGTGAACCCACAACATCACTGTCCTTAACCAAAAAGTGCACTTCGGCAGCGTTATGTGCAACGGGAACATAGAAGTGTTGACTCCAAATAGGATTTTCAGAATTGCTAATCACAAAAGTCCTCCCAATTACCGCATTTGCCACTGAAATCGAAACATAAGGATCACTGGTAATCTTCTTAATCATTGTTCCTTCAATTTTATTGCTCACACTACCAGGTAATTTACCAAACACATCCCCCAGTGTTTTGTGGAACATGTCCATATTTGGGAGATTTTTGGCTTCATGAACCCATATATCTAAATTTCCATGAAGGAGCAAAACTCTCAAGGACCCTTTATTCTGCACCGGAACAATCTGCATGCTCTGACCATGCATTGATCCGTTAAACGAGCCAGAATAATCCGAAAGTCTACCTGAGTTCACCCGACTTGGGTACGATGATCCCCAACCGGAGAAGGAGTTATTAGAATGTCCATAAAAATCCTCCTTCTTCTGCTGCAACTTTGATACCGAAATCGAATGCATAAAAGGTTGACCTGCAGCTGCAGGAGCTGGAGGCGATGCAGGAGGAGTTGGCTGGTTATCAGACAACTTAACATTGTTCATTAGATCATCCAAACGCGGATAAGCAGATGGCTTGGAATTATCACCACCACTAGTTTGTGATACTCGACCACCTGCTATTGAACTTGATGTATCTGGCCAGTAAGGGCCAGAGAAGCTATTATGACGCGAATGGAGATCGGGACGATCTTCATAAGGAGTATTTTGTTGATAATAATAATACTGAGAGGATGATCCATGTTGTAATAAGCTAGCATGGTGTGAGTGTGAAAGGGAAGGTTGTTGAGGATTATGATGACTCCCTGGAGGAACATGGTAAGGATAAGAGGGTGGAGCTGAGGGTACTAATTGATGAAGAGGGGCAGGTGGAGGGTATCCATAATCAAATGGGGCAGTAGAATTGCATGATGATGATGGTGGTGGTGGTGATCTAGGATAGGAGGAATAGTTGAAGGATTGTGAAGAAATGTAAGGATATGAATAAGGAGGAGGATGATAAGTATGAGAATGTGCATATGGATCTTGAGGTGGATATGGTGGATGAGGGTGAGGGTGAGGGTGAGGGTGAGGGTTAGGGTTAGGGTTAGGGTTAGGGTTAGGGGGATACATATAAGGGTTTGGATACCTATATGGATAACCATAGTTATTATCCATTAAACACTATATTCTCAATCCTTGATGATGAAATGTACTAATAAAAAACTTAAATTTTGATTCTTAAGACATAAGGGTCATTGAAAACATCATCAGATTGGAACAATACAAGCAAGAACAATGGTAATTGGATTTGAATTAAACACTATTCTCAACCCTTGATGATCAAATATACTACAAAACAAGGCAGAAAATTTGATATTCAATTAAAAGGGTCATAGAATAAATGATGAAATTGGAATAACACAAGCAAGAATGATGTAATTGGATTTGAATTGATAGAAAAGAAATTGTGTGTTGAGTTTGATGAGATAGAAATTGTACAATATGTGGAAAATTTTGAAGATTGAAAATGAAAATAGTGGGTGTGGAATAAAATGAAGGAATTTAGCTGAAAAATGAGAATTTTACCAAATTGAGATGAAGAACAAGATTCGAAGAAACAGAGGAAGAACGAAGGAAGGAAGGAAGAAGCAGCGTTGTTTCTGTCAGCAGTTGACAACGTGTACGAGGTCCCACGTGGACTACCTCGAATGACACGTTACATTAAATGTTTTATTCTTATGTTTTTTTTGTTCTTTTATTTGAAAGGTGTTATTGAATCCAAATCCGTTATTGAACTATTAGAATAAAACCCGGATTCCTAGTTCAATTGTAAAATGCCGAAATTGTTAGACTGAATGTCATGACCGGAGTTCGAATCCCAGTATTCATGGCCCAGTCCCATTCTCCTACTCATCTCCTTCCGATTTGTATCGTATCACACCAACTATATCATACTTCTTATTCCATCTGACCCATCCCGTCTCCGTTTCCTTCTCATCTCTGTTTTCTACTTAAGTTCTGTTTAATGTTGCAAAAATTATTTGTTAGGTTCCTATTTTCTAAAATGTTCTCATTTCAGTTTTTGAAGTTATGTTGTTTTTGGGTGTAGTCCACTTGTTGGTATACTTCTACTACTTTGTTTTTAATCATCACCCAGTAAGTAACTTTTGTTTCCTCTTTTCACTTGGTTCAATTAAGTGGTAAGTTGCCATTCAATACTGCTACCAAGTTCGTTTGTGTTACTGCTCCATCAAAATGTTTGTGCTAAATTTGAGAGGAAGATTTTGACAATTTGGTGAAAGTCAATTCCTTTAGCAGAGAAGATTTTGACTGATAGCTTCAAGAGAGAAGATGAAAAGTTAAACTCTGAATTAAAAATAAAATAAATTGCAACACTATAAGATGAAACCGGTAAACAGGTCAAATGAATTAAAAAATAAATTGAATGATGTGGCTAAATATAGTGTGTTAATGAGTGTGTCCAAAGCCCTTCTCTTTTTAATACAAATAACACATATATATATATATAAAATTAATTAACACGATATTAATATATGTTTACTTTTTCATCATCTCAATTATACATTTAAACAACTTTTTATATAATAAAGATTGTTGTTAGTATTATTGAAAAAAAGAAAATTATAATTTTTTGTTATATTGTTGGTGTTATTGAAATAGATAAGCATGGTTTATTTGGTTTGTTATAACTTGAAAGCAACAACCATTTATTTTTTTGGTTTTAATCAAAATTAAAATTTCATAAAATAAAAAAACACCGTTCATAATTTTCAAACGTTAGCGCAGTAAAAAAATCGGAAAGACGACCACTCGCTAGTGTATAACAATTATGTTACATCATTTATAAATAAGTACAATGATATGACTTAAGAGCTAAGTACTTAAACGATAAGTATAAAAATATGAGACTTATGAGATAAGTAAAATGATATCACTTAAATGATAAATACAAATGTTTGTGTACATCCATTTATGATATTTTGGGACAAAAGTATAAATTGTCTTTTGTAAGAATACGATTCATTCCCAAAATCCAAGCAAAATTTGAGACTTTGAGAGGTACCACTTTAAGCTAAAGAACCTGATACTTTTGAGTAGTAATATTCTGCACACCTTCTTGTCAGTTTATCGTAAGCACTGCTAACTGTGTAACTATGAGTGTAAATGCAAAATTCATTTATTCTTATAAGCCACCTGCAAAACAACGGAATTAAGTTGTTCCACACATTCCCCCACCATCTCCTCCTCCCATGCAAATAGCCGCCTTTGCCACTTTCAAGTCTCACCATTCACTCCCCACCCCAAAGAAAACATCTCCGCCACCGTCACCAACTTACTGACAGTTAACTCAAACAACCTATGAAACCGAATCTCCAACAATATACCTTCCACCCAAAGGTCTTTCCAAAACAACGTAGAAGACTCATCCCTCATCTTACGACCAGGGGGCAGATCTACTTAAGGCGGGGGGTGACAATAGCCGCACTAGCCCAACCCAATTTGTTTTTAAAAATTATATTTTTTTTATCAAAAAGACACTCAGCCCAGCCCAATACTACCAACACCCTGCCTTTTCCTTGCCAAATCCAAAACACACACCAAACACATTTCTTTCTTTCTTTCAAATTTCCTCTCAGATTTCTCTCACTCTTCTTTCCTCCCCTCATGACCTCACCCTCACCTTTCCTCTCAGCCTCATTTTCCTCCCGCGCGGCCTCACTTTTTCTTTGTTATCAACATTTAGATTGAAACTGAAATTGAATGGTTTCTCATCTCATTTATTTAATATTGAATGGTTTATGATGTCTCTTAGTTATTCAAAAAAAATTAGCCTCATTGATTTTTTATGTCCATATCCGCCCCTACTTACATCTAATGTTATCGGTCAACCAACCCCATCTAACATACCAACACCATCTCTAATATTATTCACAGTTTTCGACCACATCGACCCCCTCCCCACCTTAGAGTTATGTTATTTGAATATTAAAATATAGATTACCAAGAAAGAAAAGAAAAAACAATGAAATATGTAACATTGTTGTTAAAAAAATAGGGTTAAATATGTTTTTGGTCCATATAAATATGTCAACTTTTTGTTTTAATCCCTCTAAAAAAAAATTCAACTTTTGGTTCCTAATTTTTTTTTCCATTTTCACTTTTGGTCCCTCCTTTAAAGTGAACTCATATGTAAGATTCACATTTTTAATAAAATTTTGCAGAAAAAATCATAATATTATAAGAATCACTCCAAAAAAAAATTAGAATTTTTTAACAAAACAAGAATTTAATATGAATTTTTATATTTTTTAAAGTTAAAAATTCATATTTAATTTGTGTTTTGTTAAAAAAAATTAAATTTATTTTCAGTATTTTTTTTTTAGAATATTTTACACATTTCTGCACAGTTTCATTAAAAAAATACAAAAATTAAATTAAAAATAGGGACCAAAAGTAGTGATTGAAAATTTTATATGGACTAAAAATTGAAGAAAATTTTTAGAGGGACTAAAACGAAAAGTTAGGTATATTTATAGGGATGAAAAACATATTTAACCCAAAAAAGTATGTGACATTGTTTGTAACACTTTTGTTTATCTTTATCTCTTATTTTTTTTAGGGTTAAATATGTTTTTAGTCCCTATAAATATTCAGAATTTTGTTTTTAGTCCTTATAAAATAAAATCACACTTTTTAGTCCTTGTAAAATTTTCCGTCAGAATTTTTAGTCCCTATAAAATTTTCCATCAACATTTTTAATCCTTGTAAAAAATTTATGTCAGCATTTTTGGTCCTTAAAATGCTAAAGGAAAATGTCACAGGAACTAAAAAGTGTGATTTTATTTTATAGGGACTAAAAACGAAACTGCAAATATTTACAGGGATCAAAAACTTAATTAATCCTATTTTTTTATCTTCTAAAACTTACACAAACACGCAAAATTCAAAGGTCATTTTTCTTATGTCAATATACAATTTCATTTTTATTTATGGGATAGTTGTGGTTTAATTAATCCTTAAAAACCTCATTTAATTTTATGAAAAATAGTTTTATTTTTTTTTATTTATTTTTTACTCAGTTTGAATTTTATAAAAATTAATTTTTTATGCATTGGAGTAGTGTGACATGGATGATAAAATTTGTAAATTCTAGTCTGAATAAAATTACAATTTATAAAATGATAAATATAAAGTGTACAAATGAATCATTCCAAACAACAATGAAAACAATTAGCAAGAAGAAATTATAAATTACCCTTATGATACTACAATTTTCAACAATAATGTAATGTAAGATCAAATAAATTTCATTCTTTCTTCTCTGAGTAGAATAATTTTTCACTATTGCCATGTCACTGCAATAGGACTTCTAACCTTATATTTGCCTGATACCCAAATGATTGATCCAAATGATGAACTACCAATAACTCTAGCTTTTCCAACTGCCAAAAATGTAACTTTATAGCTTAATTTCTGACCAAATTTTTCAAACTTCAGTTTCCTTGGTTCAACATTAACAATAACTCCATGAGGTTCTAAAACTTCAACAACATAAGCACTTTGTGATTTTCCAACATTTGTGACAACTCTCTTGTATGTCACATTATGTGTTGTTTTGCTAAACAAAACAGAAAATGAAGGATAATTCAAGTCACCAATTTGAAAAACTGGTTTCTTAGAACATTTGAAGTTAGTTTTTGTCAATATAGTAATCTCTGAAGAGGTAAAATTAAGGCTGCAAAAATAATTCAAGTAGTCTTTGGTGTTAATATCATAGACTAATCCAGGATCAGAAGCACTTTCTGGATTAACATGTCCTGAACCAAATGCAAAAGGGTTAGCAGGAGCTGAGTTATTTAAAGCAAGGTCAGAAATTGGAAGTTTTCTATTGTTCAATGTGTAAGCTGTTGTCATAAGAGATGATTTGATCATTGCAGGTGACCAATCTTTATGAACTGATTTAACCAACGCGGCTACGCCGCTTACATGAGGACAAGACATTGAGGTACCAGAAACAATGTTGAATAGGACTCTTCTTTTGTCACTTTTGATCATACTTGGACTAGTTTTTGATGGCCATGAAGCTAAGATGTTAACACCAGGTGCAGTTACATCTGGTTTGATAATATCTTGTGCTATTATGTTTGGTCCTCTAGAAGAAAACGCTGCTACTATTGGTGCAATGTTACCATACCTTGTTCCTAGAAATGAAATTGAAGCTGTTGGTTTTTTAGTAGTGTTAAGGTAGATTCTGATAGCTTTACCTGCTGAAGCACCTAAGGAAGTAGCTGGCAAAATGTGAGGATCAGAAAGAAGCTCTTCACCTTGATTTGCTGAGTTGAGTAGTATCATTCCATATCCACCTGAATTTTTAACTTCCGCTCCTTTTTCGGTTCTACCATTGATTCCTCTTTCACAAACAACTATTTTTCCAAAAACAAGTTTTTTATCAAGTGAGTTTTTTGTGCAGAATACTGCTTCTCTCTTGTTACCTGCTGTTTTTCCATACACAAGTGGAAATTGTTGGTTTGGTTGGTTTTTACCTTGGTACAAAGACGTGCCTTCAAAAGTTTTTGAGTTTCCAAGTTTCACTTTTGTTGGAAATGTTCTGTCAATGTAGCTAGCAGCAACTGTCATGATCCACGGTGCGCCGTTTCCCACCGTTGATGCAAAAGGGCCTGAGTTGCCTGCTGAGCAAGAAACAAAAACACCGTTTTTCGTTGCTCCAAATGAAGCTATAGCAATACTATCATTATAAAATGGTTTTGGAATACTTCCTAAAGACAGTGATAGTACATCAACACCATCAGAAACTGCTTGATCCATAGCTGCTAATACGTCTGAATTCGCGCAACCAGAAAGCCAGCATACTTTATATGCTGCAATTCTTGAAGTATACCTCATTCCACTTGCTGAACCTTTAGCAAGTCCAAAAATGTTAGCATTTTTCACCACATTACCGGCTGTGGTTGAGGCAGTGTGTGTTCCATGTCCTTGAGAGTCTCTAGCGGAACGATAATCAGTTGTTTCATTGATTTTTCCGATGAATTTTTCGTACCCTCTGAAATAGTATCTTGCACCAATAAGCTTCTTGTTACAATTTGAGAGTGAGAATTTTGTGCCTTGTTGACAAACACCTTTCCAATGAGGAGGTACTGGAGAAAAACCCGAGTCTTTGAAACTGATGTGTTCAGGCCATATTCCAGAATCAAGGACACCGATGATCACATCTGAGGCCAAACTTGGAGCACTCCAAAGTCCTTTTCCATTAGTTAGGCCAAGAAACTGTGGAGTGTGTGTTGTGTGGAGGGTTGATAATTCATCAGGTATGGCTGAAAGAAAACCATCAACTTGGTTTAAGTGTTTAAGTTGTTTCTCAGAAAGTGTGGCTGCAAAACCAAACATGTTGGTTTCATAGGCATAAAGAAGCTGAGGTGAAAAAATCTCTTCTTCATCTTCACCTTCTATTGAAGCTTGAGAAATGAAATCAATGATTGATTCGGACCATGGTTTTGTGCTGTCTTGAGAATGAATTGAGGCTTTGATTTTGGTCTTGTCCATATGTACTATATATGTTTGCTGCGCCGAGAGAGCAACTGAATTTGTCACCATAAGAGCCAAGAATAGAAAGGCTATCCTGAATATCATGATGCCTGCAAGAAAATGAGAGAGGACCAATTCATGGCTAGTGTTAGGATCTAAATATCCGCGAAAGAATTAATCTTCTCATGAAACAAAAATAAAATAGGAAAAAGTATTAGTATTCCATTTCAAAACTTCTATAGACTACTTTTCTTTACCAGTTTTTGGTTATATTTTACAAGAAACACATCACTTAGCTTAAAATAAATTAGTGACCGATTTAGAGACTGAAAATGTCAAACCGATCGCTGACATTAGCAACAAGTAGTTCAGTGACATTTTTTAAATCGTTAACAAACTCATTTAAAATAGATTTGGAGACCGATTTAGCAAACGATTTGAAAAACCAGTCGCTAAATTTTCACTAAATCATTCGCTAAATAGTGATTTGTTAGTCGATACTAGTCAGTAGCTAATCTTAAAATATTATGTACTATATGCAATAATTCAAAAGAAGCACATTTTGCTTGTTACATGTATAACATACTAGTATAACTATGCAGACAAACTATGCAAGGCAGTGAGATAGAGAGGCTATACAGAAAGATTGAAGGAGTGGTTAGTACCTATGCAGGACTTAGCACAAGACAAGGAGAGAAAGTTTTCAGGATAAGGAATAATGCTAATAATCTCAAAACATCAAATCTTAAATAAGCTCAAAAAGTGAAGGTTTTAACTAACTTTTTACATATGCTCATTGCTATTAAAGAAAATAGTTGTTACCTTCTCTTTACTTTTCTTCTACTTCAAGACTGCATTTCTCAGCAATTCAAAGATCTCAAAATGTATATATAGAAAGTCTAACCATGTGGCATAATGTCATTGGCTATCAAATATAGCAATACCTTTCTCCAGTCTGTAATTAATAATTATAGTAATCACTTGTTTCCAGTTTTACTTTTATATCACGCTTCCTTTTTGAGAACCTTTCTTGAGTTTTAATCATGACATTGTAAATTTGTAATTATAAGATTGTTTTGACTAGTATACACCTAAAAGATTAATTAGAATATAGAATTGTCCTTTGAGATAGTAATAAGAGACATGTCATTCTGAATGTCCTACATGTAAGCTTTATTTTATTTGGTCAGCACCTTGTTTTGGATTAATTGGCTGGGTCCCTTAATGCCCCAAGTGGGGCTCTTGTTCTAAGGTAAGCATTTGATGATACACCGATACTAATTATGTTATGAATTGTGGTTGGATCTACGAATCTATTACGTGATGAATCATGGTTCAAATTTTCAAAGTAAGATACTTTGGTATTCGACAACTCCATCAATAAGATTGTCTCTAGTGGAAGGAGCTAGACCTGTAGATTTCGATTTTTCCAATAAAAAAATTATATTAATTACTTCTTTTTTTTCAAATGCTATGCTTGGATAAACAACATTTATTTAGAAAATTTGAATAAATTAATTAATTAATAAAAAAATTATTGAATAAACACTGATATTATTTTTATAAATGAAATATGGTTAATTTTTTTTTATTTACGCCGTAAGTCGAAACAACTCATAAACATGGATATTTTTTATAATTTCCTTCAATCACTTACATAAATGTACCAGAAGATAACATACCCTAAATCTATATCCAATAACATACTAATAAGCATGGATATTTTTTATGGACATTGATTGCAACAGTATGGGATGCTAACGGATCAAGGGACTTCATATGACAAGCTTGCAAATTTATTCTAAGTTAGTTGAATCACATGGAAGTTTGTTTCAAACTAAGGGATGTAGGACCAAAGAGCTTAGAATACTTGTGGATTGGAAGATAACACAATTGAAGTTTTTGAATCAATCTTATCATTAAAATGTTCACATTTTTCTATCATGGGTTAGTAGCTAGTGTTTATTAATATTGTTGCCAATGTTCATTGCTAGTATTCACATTATAATGTCAATTGTCACACACAGCTACCTATAATGTTCACATTATTATTGCCAATGTTTTTAGGAGCTTTGTGTCAGTTATGAAAGAAGCGTTGTTGTTAAGGAACCACCGATTTGAGACATTAAAGGCATGGTTGCCAACAATGTTATCATTTGCTGCACTCATTGAGATTTTGAGACCACATTTGTGCACATATGCTATGATCATTACATTGTGACTTGTTACATCTCAAACGTTTGTACTTTGAGTCCAATTTAAGGCACTCCTATTTTCTCTATATGCTTTTCTTCATTTGAACTTTTCCGATTGCCTCAAATTCTAATATTGATAAACAATTATTTTAATCTTTAAATATGCGAGACAGACATTGTCACGGTAGTTTTTGAATGCATCAAAATTACAAAAAATTGATCAAATGTCTCTTCTAACAAAACAAAAAAAATTTGAGAACCAAACTAATTAATGTTAGACTTATTTTGAGATCAAACTGATTAATGAGAAACTCATTTATATCACACACTCAATGAGTGTATGTAAAAAGAGGGGTATTTTTTTCTAAGGAAAAAAGAGGGGCATGTTATATACTTAGATTAGATTATAATGGAGTGCGAGAAAATGTAAATACAGGCAATCTTATCATGTGAAGGAACAAGATATTTTCACCAATAAGGTCCGTGAAAACTAATGTATCACACACACTTCAACTAGAACACACCAATAATCAAAAGTTTGACTGAACCATATTACTTCGATTAAACATAACAAATGATGAATGCTTTTAAGTTAGAAGGATTGATCAATCTGAATCCTTCCAAGTATAATTCATGAAGCTAAAGCGTCAGAGAATTAAGAAACAACATAAATCCTTCAAAGTATACCCTCTAGTTTATAATATAACCAAGATACGTTAATTATTTAAAAAAAAAATCTTAAAAATAAAATAAAACTTCCTCTCTTATGTACTATAAGAGTGGAGAACACTCCCCGTCATGTCTCGTTGACATCAATAACCAGGAGCACAAGCTGAGATACATTGTTTTGACGAGGGTTTTAAATTGTGGTGTCTAATTTTGTTGCAATCCTTGATATCACCAAAAATATTAGTTATATCTTATTAAACAAAAGTATCACCAAACACAAGAGTTAATACTAGCTAATCTTCCTTTTTTTTTTTTTTATTAACAAAAGAAAATATAGTGCAAATCATTTTCTGTCAAAAATCACAGTTTATATGATGAAATGATCTTCATATTAACTAGCATCATGCTACAAAAAATAGTCGAATGTGATTAATGCAACCTCAATTGTATTTTCATTGCGGACACTAATACATCTAAATTTATTTGTCGTGGCTCAAATCTCGGTCACATAACTTCTTCTAAATCCCTAGTTTTGATCAACTCCGTTAATAGACACTTAGTTAATATGTTATCTTTTCTTCACTCCATTTATATATATATATATATATATATATATATATATATATATATATATATATATATATATGGTTAACTATAAAGTACAAATTATTTCAGAAGGAGGTGTTTCTTGTTGAGAAATAAATCAATAAATGCTCTATAAGACTCATGAACAACTTTGTTCTCACAACAAGGACACATTCACGTGTTAAAATTAATATAGTTGTTACAAGGAATGGGTAAATAGTGTTCACAAAAGTACATAGGAATTTAACTTAGCCAAGTATTTATAAAAAGTATTTTAAGGGCCTTTTATAAAGAGATTTATTTGATAATTGCATTAGATACATACATATCATCATGAAATGTACCTAATCATTCTATAAACAAAATGTCAACATTTTGCAAAACAAGGACTGTGGAAGAGGTTACTATACAAATGTAACCTTATGGCTTGTAAATAACTATAGGACTCCTTACAATGTAACGTGGACTTCTCCATATAAGTGAACCTGAAAGAATCTCCATACTTGCAATAGATTTAACTTTCACAACTACTTTGAAGCTTCTCTTCTGCATTTTTCTATCAAAACTAAGGACACTAGGCTTCACTGTGATTTCAACTCCTTTTGGTGATCTAATAGTAGCATTGTACGTAATTGGAACAGGACCTACATTGGTCACTGTTCTTCTAAAAACTCCAACTTGTGTGTCTTTCTTGCTTTCCAAGCTAAGTTGCATGGTTGGATAGTTGATAGCATCATGACCAAGTCCAGGAATTAAAGAGGAGCAATTTATAGGAGAACCAACTAGTGCTGATAAACTTGAACCTTTGTAACCTTCATGGCATAGGAATTGGATATAGCCAAGGTCATCCATGTCATAGATTAAACCAGGACTCACAGCTCTTGTTGGGTTTAGTTGACCAGAACCGAAGGCAAATTCTGCTTCATTGTTAATTCTTTTGCTCATAGGTTTGGCTTCACAAAGATTGTAAACAAGTTAGTCATGTTAAATAGTGAATTATGAGTATATTAAAAAACTTCTTCAATCCGATTATAGTGAAAAAATATTTTGATTGAAAATGGTTTAGAGTGATTTTTTTTTATATTAAAAAATATGAAACAAACATGTTAATCTCACCAGTGGTGATAATTGCAGATCTAATTGCAGCAGGAGTCCAATTGGGGTGAAATGACGTCACATATGCTGCTACACCAGCGACATGAGGACATGCCATTGAAGTTCCGGATATTATAGAAAATTCCGAAAATTGTGTATCCCCTGCCAAACCAGTGAGTGATTTTCTAAGAGTATAAGATGCCAAGATGTCGATTCCAGGAGCTGCAATGTCAGGCTGCATCATGTAGATTATGAAACACCTTCAGTTCATTAAATGCCGTCAATTATAAATCTTAATGTAAGAGTGTTTTTGGATTAATGACATTAAATGTGAATATATTAGTTTTTTTTTTGAGGGAAAATGTGAATATATTAGTTGACAATGACATTTTCTTATATGAGTCCAATAAATTTACGCAATTTTTGCTTAAAATTGAGTCCGGAGTAGTATATATTAGTACCTTGAGTACATGTTTGGATCCTGGATTTGGTCCTCTAGATGAGAATGTAGCAGTAAATGGAGCTAGCACTTTTTCTTCATGGCTCTTGTATATCACTGCTGATGGTGACCTTGGTTGAACAAGAAATTCATGTAAAAAAGATTTGATGGTATGAGATAATAAAGTCAAAAGATTTATTTTACAACAAATATTTTTGGCGTGAGTTAGCTATAGAAGAATTAGTATTATGTCTTGTCTGGATACAGTTTAATTAAGCGCTTAGTGCATGCATGTTTATCATACAAGTGTTTATGTATAAGTTAACTGTTTTTATATAAGCCTGTTTTCGTAAAGTTATTCTGACGAGCTTATGGAAAATAGCTGAAAACAGCTTATAGACATGTCATAAGTTGTTTTCATAAGTTCTCCTAAGCAGTCTTGGAAGGGCTTATACTTGTCGATAAGCTCAAGTAAGTCAATCTAAACAGACGCTAGGTAACCATTTTTAATCTCAGTAGTCATTAAGAGAACAAACAAAAGCATGTTTTTGTACCTTGTAGATTTGATATAATTGGTAATGGTTTCGCCTATGCTATGATTGACAATCGTAGCAGGAGCTATCGAAATTTGAGCAACATCAGGATAATTGTCATATTCTATTACACTACCAATTCCTCCAATTTCTTTTACAGTAGCTTCAGTGCCCCATGATCCTATGCAGTAGACCAGTTTTCCCTTCACCTTATTTGCTTGTAAGGAGCCTGAGTAGCAGAATCTGTAAATGTATTAAATTGTTCTTTGTTATTTTTTAAACCATTTACCAGTTCTTATTGAAAAACAAATGGAAAATTACTTAGCATCTTCCTTGCTTTTCGAGTCTTTTGCGGCATCAATCCCATTAATAATAGGGTACCGGTTTTGTTTTGGATCGAAACAGCTAATTCCTACACCCTGCATATCAACATAGTTGAATCATACCAATCTACATAATGACACATTGGTTATTATTAACAACCATATGACTAATTATCTCAAATTATGTTTTTAGACCATATACGTAGTTTTCAGTTTGTATAAATTATAAAACGGCGTGTTTTTAGTCCCTAAAAAGATTCTAAAAGCATGCTGCTTTGTAATTTATAAGACTAAAAAGTACGTACATAGACTAAAATCAAAAAACATAAATTTTATAGGAACCAAAAACATAATTCACTCAAATATTAAACTTACAGAAATATTTTTTCCACTTCCTAATTGTACAGTGCTCTTGAAAGCTCTGTCAATGCCACTAGCTGCTGCAGTCACAATCCATGGTGCAGTATTTGTTACAGTTGCCATACTTGGGCCATCATTTCCAGCTGATGCAATAGTGATTATACCTTTCCTCATGGCATGAAATGCACCAATTGATATAGAGTCATGAACATAATCAGGACTTCCTCCTCCTATGGAAATGGATATGACATCCACACCATCATGTATAGCAGCTTCAAATGCGGCAAGTATGTCCATGTCTGCACATCCAGTTGATGACCAGCAGACTTTGTAAATTGCCAACCTAGCCGATGGCACGGCGCCACGCGAAGTCCCATTGGCCAATCCAAAGAGACTGGCATTTTGGACTAAATCACCTGCAGCTGTCGATGCGGTATGAGTTCCATGACCGTCAATGTCTATGGGCGATAATATGTCGGATGGGTCAGGGTTTCCATCAGCCTTGAAGTGTTTGGCTCCTATAATCTTGCTAGAGTTTTCATGCAAGAAGAATACATGAGTTAGAGCTTAAGCCATGCATTAGGAATTGAATAGTTTGTACTTTACTTCTGAGCTTTAGATCTAATCCATTTGTAAACATGTAAAGGTTCACGTGATTGCTAACAATTTTATCAAGAATGTAGCGATACAATGTAAGAAAACAAAGATAATTTACTTGTTGCAGCCTGAGAAATTAGCATAGTGTTTACAAGTTCCTTTCCATTTTGCTGGTGGAGGACCTAATCCATCATCCTTGAAGCTTTTCGACTCAGGCGTGATCCCTACACACATTTTTTTTGCAGTTAAATGACAAATTACCATTTATACAATAAGTCACTATATTCATATTTAAGTACAATAGTATACAAAGAAGAAAATGAAGCTAAGATAAACCTGTGTCCAAAAGACCAACAACTACGTCGCGTTCTAATTTCAATCTTCTCTTAGCAGTCAGAGGTAAACCAATAAAGTTCCATGATCTTGTCGTGTGTAGCTTACGATATCGATTTTTAAACAACAAAAGCACTTCATCCATGGCTACACATACAAAATGGAATTTGAAAAAACAATATGTATCGACTTTAAACAAAAGTATGAAGTTAGATAAAAACGATTCACACCAGATAACTTATTGGCTTCATCTTCAGACAGTTTTGCAGCAAATGCATTGAAGCTCTTTGTGTAGCTATATACAATGGACTCTTTGGCTTCATGATAACTAAGTCAAAACACAAAACAAAACAAAAAATACAAATGGCTTCATCCCAAAGGATAAGAGAGAAAGAAAGAAATGTTTGATTGAATGAATAAGGTTACCTTCCCTTCACAGAAGATAGAACATTTAATTGAGTCTCAAGTGCAATGTCTCTATTTACAGGTTGAACTCCCAAGAAAGCAATGTAAAAATTCTGTAGACAATTGAAATAGTATATGGTCAGGTTCATATAGAAAACAAAACCTGAAATGTTAGAAGCTAGCTCAAACATGAAAGAAATGAAATAGATATTTTATTAAGGAAAGAAAAGGAAGGAAGAAATTCAATGCCTTTTTCTCAACTCCATCAACTGAAGCATTGCTTAGCAAGATCAGTAGTAATTGAAGCAAAAGAAAAGGAAAGGATTTTGTCAGTTTCTGTAAAACCATATTTAGAAATGACATTCTTGGAATTTAACATGCCAAAAACAGACTCTAAGTAGTTTATATATACCATTTGAAAGTTACCAAATGAATGACTACTTGCAACTTGTTTGCTTCTAGCATACAAATAATCAAGGTTTTGGTAGAGAAAGCTTGTAAGAAAGATTAAGAATTTCTAAGTCTATCTATAACATAAGTCAATGTCACATATGGAGCCTAGGATTGCTTCTTCTAGTGAAACTTACATTAACATTTTCATTTCTTTATGTTTGTTGTTATCTTCTTATGATTAAAAACACAAATTGCATTGTGATTTTCTTGACTCAAGAAAGTTTGATAATAAGTAGCAGAGTTAGAGAAGTTTTAGTGTTAAAATTTCCAAGACACGCATCACTATCAAGTATAGTAGAGATTATTGCTTTAAAACTAAGAGCCCTTGATATTATGAACACCCTATTCCTTGAATTCCAATGCAAGCGTTTTAGCCGTACAATATTGACTACTTAGGCTTAATAATGGGCTTAGCTTCAAGTATAACCCAAATGAAACACACACTTGGATAAAAAATGTTTTACTCAAACACAATCTTATCATCCATTAGAAATATTATTATGGGAAAGGATAACGAGTGTTCCGGCGCACTCTTTAAACCCTTTAAATGGTATGTTTTTAATGAAATATTATGTATTTAATGCATCGAAAACTGTAATAGTTGATTTTTTAAAAGAATAATTGTTAAATTTAGGATCTTTAAAGATTAAAGAGTGCCTAGGAAACACTCGTTAACAAGAGGGACAATAACATGTCTCTTTTTACATTTTTTATTGTGTTTAACTGTATGTTTATTTTATCGCATTTGGTTAAAAAATTGGAAGATTTTGAATACCACAAGACTTTTTTTAAGTGATGAAGAGTCTTGATTGAATACCACAAGACTTTTTTTAAATTGCAAAGAGTCTTGATTGAATAACACAATACTTTTTTTAAATTAGAAAGAGTCTTGATTGAATACCACAAGACTTTTCATGATAAAAAAGTCTTTTAAAATCCCTTAGAATCATAATCCAATACACCCCCTTAACTTATATTGGTATTATTATAGTGGAATTGTTTCTATTATAGTAAGATTTAACTAATTTTTTTAATTAAAGATTTAGATAGTATTATACAAAAGATAAAAGTGTAATTTGAATAATAAAAATGAAGAGTATAATTAAAAGATAAAAAGTCAATTCAAAATCATGTATGCACTTTATATATCAATATATGGATTTTGAAAACAATTATCCATAGGTATAGGAGGGGAGACAGAGAATACATAAGTGGAACAAGAACATGGGTACAAATGTTGGTTACTCCTTTACCAAACTACGACATATATGCTTACTCAATCATCATCATGCTTGTTTAGATATACATAGTACATAGTTTCTAGTTGAAGTCATCCATCTATCATTAGAGTTACCATCACTCAACCACTTATGATACATCTGTAATTTCAACCATTACTAAAAAATATCAAGAGTTGATATTTTTTTAACATTTTGGTTTATATAGGAAGACGTCCTGACAATTTGGAATTTTGAAGTAAATTAATTATAACCTAGTCAAGAGTTTTTTTTTTTTTGACAAAATAACCTAGTTAAGAGTTAATCTTTTAAAGTATACATGATTTGCAAAACATTTATAACGTTGAGTGAATAGTGGTCTTTTTGCTATTGGCGATAAAAATAAAAATTGAAAAATTTTATTTGATTATTTAAAAAAATTAACTTAAAGTGTGAATCCGAGAAAGGATAAAGACGTGTGTCAACTAAATGATGAACTTGAATTCAATCATTGTTTTGATCGTTTTAGCTTTTCAATTATATTATTTTAACTAAAAATACCATAAATCTAATAGTATGTATCACTATATCTACAATTTTTTATGAATGATTATTTTGAGAAATAATATAAATACACTAAAGAAATTGCTCATTCAAAAAATTATTCATGCCTCCGCCATTGCTGGAGACAAAAAGTAGTAGTAGTGAGAGTAAACGGATCCTTCCTACAGACCTGCAAGAAATTGTGCCACACTAATATTGTGAGTTCAGGTCCGTCCCTGAATATGTTACCTAAAAATTAATATTTTCCTTTCTATATTAAGGTAAAAAAATGCAAGCAATATACATTTTTTTATCACATTCTTTTTATCGGTCAAAATACACGGATCCCACCAAATTTAAATGAAACTCACATGATTGAATAGAATTCATGTGAATTTTAAATATTAAAAACACGTTTGTTGACGAATATGATTCTAACAAAGGATTAGCTTCTTGTAAAATAACAAAGGATTAACTTGTAAGTAAAATTATTTACCAAAACCCACTTGGTTGGTCCAATGATTTAATCTAGGACTTAAAAATATGCTCTTATTTAGAATCTCATCTTTAATTCTCTTTGATGTTGATTCTTCTCGTGAGCGCAACTTTAGTTGATAAAGAATACATTTTTTAACTAAAACCTTTGCAAACACTACGACCAACCTTAAACCCCAATGTCCCTCCTCAAAAACCTCACCCGCCAAAATCTCTCTCTCACGCGCCACCTCTCCTCCGCCACCACCGCATCCAAACTCCACGACCGTTACAATTTCGAACCCCCACCATCCCTCTCTCCCATCCCCCAAAACCCCAACTCACCACCACCCAAACCCCATCGCAAAACCCCCAAACCCAAATACAAACCCCTCTCCTCCCTCGACCGAACCGGGAAAAAACCCATTCGCTCCACCCTTCCCTTTGATTTCCGGTTCAGCTACACGGAAAGCAGCCAAACGGTGAGACCAATTGGGCTCAGAGAACCGAAATATTCCCCATTTGGACCAGACCGGATTGATCGGGAATGGACCGGGGTTTGTGCGCCGGCGGTGGATCCGAAGGTGAAGGAGTTGGATGGGGAGGAAGATCCCAAGCTGGAAGAAGAGAGGAAGAAGAAGAGAGAGCATGTTCAAGGGGATGCTCTTAGCAATGCTGAAAGAAAAGCTCTTGTTTTGCAATGTGAAAGAGGAAAAACTAAGCGTCAAGTTAATATGGGTATTGATTTTACAACTTTGTTGTTTTTTTCGTTTGGTTATGTTTGGATAAACAACTTAACTAGCACTTTTCGTAGAATTGACTATCCATAAGTTATTTCTATGACGAAACACAAATTGGATACCATATACGCCTTCGATCATTAGTGTCAGTGCTATAGAGCTTGCTTCTATATTAATGTTTCGTTCTGTTTAATGACTGTTTGTAATCAATGTTTTGAATTGGTTCTACATTTTGATTCTTGATACTGGGGAGTAATGTGGTCAAATTGTAGGTGATGTGGTCTCAATCGTGGTCGTGGAGACATAAAAACTTGATGTTGTGGACCTTTTTGTTTAAGCGTTGATTGTAGTTGGTCAATTTTATCATTTCAACTGCTAACTTAGAAAGTCTTCTTGTTGTGTAGATTAACTTTGCTAATTTTTATGAAGTTTTTGAAAATTATTTGATGCTTTTTAATTATGACATAACTTCAATTTTATTTTTAATAGGCTTTTTAAATATAACTAGAAATATCTAATTTATATAATGATCATTGTGATAATATCATGGAATTCAACTGTTGGACTGATCATATTTAATGTATACAACAAGAATTACTTCTAAAGTAAGTGGGGATCCCTGCTGCACTTGTGTGTCTATTTGTATGCTCATGTGATGTTTATGAGTTTGTGTTCACGATTGATTTTGATTTGGTGTTGTTGCAGGAAGGGACGGTTTAACTCACAACATGCTGATTGAAATTCATAACCATTGGAAATATACTGAAGCTGTTAGGATCAAATGCATGGGTGTTCCAACTGTTGATATGAAAAATGTTTGCACCCAGCTTGAGGTTTATACCAACTACTCATACTCTTTCTTTTGCGTCATCATTATGTCCAAACTTAACTAATAACACAAGCATAAGCAACTCTCATGTTTTTGTTGCAGGACAAAACATTTGGAAAGGTTATTTTCAGACATGGGGGTACACTTATATTATATAGAGGTAGGAATTATAATTCAAGAAAGAGGCCTGCAATTCCTGTTATGTTGTGGAAACCTCATGAACCTGTGTATCCGAGACTGATTAAGACAACAATTGATGGCTTAAGTATTGAGGAAACAAAAGCAATGAGGAAGAGAGGATTGGCTGTTCCCGCTTTAACAAAACTTGGTATGCTCGGTATACTTTCTAATTTCGGTTGCCAATTTTCTTTTGTAAATTTTATTGACCGAAGATTGAATTGCAGCAAAAAATGGCTATTATGCTCATTTGGTAACCATGGTCAGAGATGCTTTCCTCGCATGTGAATTAGTTCGGATAGACTGCCAGGGTCTCGAGAGGAGTGATTACAAGAAAATAGGCTGCAAACTCAGGGTAAAGACAATTAAATCTCTTTTGCTTTTTGAATTTGGTTTTTTTTTCCTTCGAAAACTCGGTATCTGATCCAAGGATCGACTAATCCGATGGGACCAATCCCCGTCCACTTGCGGGAGCCCCGTTTAAAGCCCGAGCAAGCTCTGTATGGACTGAATTTTTTGAATTTGGTTATTGTAATAACCAGCTTTACAACATATATGTTTTAGAACGAATCCTTGAGAATCAAATGTGACTCCAAAATTTAATAGAGTAGATACTAGAAAAAAGAATATAAGAGAAACTGGCTAAGAACTTTATTTGTGACGAGTGTTATATCTTCAGTTGACTTGAATTTTTTTTCCTGGACTTGCGAGCAACATGATGTTTTTGGTTGGTTGATAATCAATATAACTTGTTCTGCTTCTCTGTAAAATATGATTATCAATTATCATCTTACTTTGCATTGATGGTCAGAATCTGAGGTAGCCAGACCACCATCAGAACCCTGCACCATTGTCACTTTTTCCTTCTAATTTATGAGAGATGTATTATCCGCACCATTGTCTCATTTGGTTGATAAAAAAAACAGCTTTTATGGCATGTGAAATTTGACACATACCCTCCTGAGGTTTGCTCATTTATATATAGCCACATTGTGATATTTTGATTATTTTCATCCATCTTTTTTAACAAAATATACATATTGAAATTGCCAATTATTTTAAAAGTCAACACTTAATTTCATTTTCTGTCTCTTGAACAAAACAACTGCCCCTATATCAAATTAAGTTAGCATGGTCCTCCAGCTCTTTTTAGTTACTTGTGTAATCAATTATCACTACAGTTTCTTGAGAAAAACTTTTGCCATGTAATAAGTATCTATGTCGGTCATTTTTATCTCTTTTTTACAAGTACCCAATGTTGTCAAGTGTTAACTACAATTTGACTAAAATGAAGCTTGGTGAAACTTTTTCCCCTTAGTGTGGCTGCCTAACTTGTTGTTATGTTTATTAGTTGAATTATAGTACAAATAGAAGATTGTATTAAATTCTTATACTCTTTTAATATTTTTGAAGAATACGAATATTGAACTTAAATGTTTCACAAACTATGCTTATCGTTGATTACACAAGCAACTAAAATGAAGTTACCGGCCAAATCGACATATCAATTTGTTAGAGCAAGAGATGACCATAATAAGAAAGAAATGAGTGACAGATTTTTTAAAAATATTTTGGCTATTTTTACATGTATATTCCGAAAAAAATTGATTGAAAATAGCACAAGGTGGCTATGTAATAACAAAACAATCCACATGAGGATAATGTGGCAAATTTTACGACACATGATGAGTGAGTCAAAGCTAAGGGGTAAAGTTCAATATACCTTTTTAATAATGTGAAGTAAATAATTATAATAGTGATGATTGTAATACAGAAATGGTGGCATTCTGTTCTACCGTTCAACTATTTTACACCGATTCATGATTTATAGTTTCCAGGTTCTTTTTCTTTGGGCTTGGCACTTTAAGTTGCTGATTTTCAACTGTCTCATCACGTGTCGATGCAGGACCTGGTACCCTGTGTTCTAGTGACTTTTGATAAAGAACAAATTGTAGTTTGGAAGGGGAAGGATTATAAGTACTCGAAGGATGGATACGCTCTTAAAGATCGAGAATCATTTGATGATGATGATGATGGTGGTGGTGACTTGCTTACGGACGAGGACGAATAGCTTAAGAACACCAGCCTATGAAACTAACACTGCAGTCAACTGTGATGATCTAGTATAATATTTGCTCGAATTGCAGCCTCATATCAGAAATTGCTTGAAGATTTTATTATTGTTGTTCTGTGTAGGGGTGTCAGCAGGGCCTCAATGTCCTCGGTCCCCATCCCACGGGTTCATGTGGGGATCCATCGACATAAAAAAATGTAAATTGTAAGTTATTTTTTGGATGAATTTCAATCTACTTAAATTTTTTGTTTAAAATTTTTTATTTATTTTAAAGAATGGCAAAATGGCCAAACAAGATCATATTTGTACATTTATAAAAAAAGATATTATTGTAATATTCTCAGGGACGGAGGCATG
Organism: Medicago arabica; assembly: GCA_946800305.1. Lineage (NCBI taxonomy): Eukaryota > Viridiplantae > Streptophyta > Magnoliopsida > Fabales > Fabaceae > Medicago > Medicago arabica. The sequence goes on from OX326969.1 coordinate 39,041,006, forward strand.
ATCCCCATCCTCACTTCCTTCAGGGGGTGTTTCTTCCTGTCTCTGCAGGCAGGGGCCCAAACGGATCAGTCTTCGCGGGGTCCTTATAACTGCTGATATATTTGGCTATTTATCATGAGTTAAATCCATTATCTTGTCACATTCACAAAAGCCAATTTGGAATCACTTTAATGGTTCAATTCAATGACACAAGCAAGCTTGGAAGGGTGTCAGTTTGATAGTTGCTGGTATAAATGTAGGGGCAACAGTTAAAAGTGCAGCTCCATGTTTGTCACTTGGCATTATATTCACAGAATCTTCTCTTACAGCTTTGAGACAATTCCTTTGAATTTGAACTCACGGTGCTAGATTTCAAAGGATCTTGGAGAAAACATATTTTATGTCTATTTCTTAAAATTCTGAGGTTTATTTGTTTTTTTCCCCTTTCTTAAAAAGAAAAAGTAAAAGAGTTTTAAAGGGTGACATTGTGATGAAGGATGCTAGTTAGGGATGATGCATTTAGAGAAATAAAAAATAAAAAAAAGCTCTTTTGACATTTTCATTGTTTTAGAAAATATAAGACATTTTTTCGTTTCAAGAGTCTCTTTTCTCATTTACTACTAAAACTGACAAAAGTTTTAGGAAATGAAAATATAAAATGTTTTTATGAAGTAAACAGGCCTACATGATGTACAAATTATTTTTTTGACAAATACATGATTTACAAATTATTCTTAGATTATATATAAATTTATAATGGATGTCTGGATTAGCACAGTTTTTGGGAAAAAGTTAAAAGAAAAATAAGAATGTATTATTTTTATGGTGATACAAACACTAATATACTCAGGATAGTAAATCCTGGGTTTCTTCTCTATTAATTAAGGTGTTTTTACTAGTAGTTTGGTGGTTGACTTAAAAATGGAATGTTTAATTTTATTTTATTTTATTTTTTAATAAATGGGATGTTCAACTTGTAAGTGATTTTCCTTAAAAAAAATAAAAACTTGTAAGTGATTTGAACTGTAAACTTAAATTTTTTAATAAATAATCAGTTTTGTTTTTGGACAAAACTTAAATTTTGTTAGGTATGCTGTTTTCTTCACTTCAAATATCCATAATTATTCATAGTTTCTTCAAATTCATATTTTATTTATTTTTTTTAAAATCTGCTATAACCACAAAATGTATATTTCAAGTGAAAAACTTATTTTTCTTTCTGGAGGTGTGTTTTTGGAATCTTGGTAGTTTTTAAGAAAACATGACGAATTTGTAGGGTTGGGCCCCCAATATAATAATAGTTTGTACTTTGATGTAATCGAATGATAAAGTCATTTTCTTCATCTTGTACTTTGTATTTGTTCTAGACTATGAAGCCCCGATACATCAAAATGGATGACGTATCGTATCCCCTGCGTATTCTGCACCGATATCTGCCTGATACTTTCTGATAGGTATCCGGAGAGTATCCGAATATTATAAAAAAAAATTATCCGATACTTTTCGATACGTCCTAGATACGCGAAGGATGCTTCTGTTTGGTCCGATACGCACGATACGTGTGTTTTTTATATTATTTTGAATGTGGGATATTAGTGGAGATGTGCATGGACTGCTTGATGGTGTTGAAATTGAGTTAGCAGAGTTGTCTTTGGATGAACCAGATTCGGAAGCTGATTTGTATCTTGATGATGGGAATGGAGGAGAGGAGATTGAGACGATTAATGTTAACTAAAATAACTTAACTCTTGAGTATTGATGTGTTCTTTTTTGGATATAGTGCTTCTTTTTTGGGTCGATATAGTATGACACTAACAATGTTCCTTTTGGATATAGTATAGCACTGATGTATAACACTGATGGCGCTTTTTTTTTTATATATATTGCATATGTAATTGACTAATCACCACTCTCTTAATTGTCAATATTATTTATATTTATGTTGATGTGCGACGAGCTTATGACTAGGTTTTTAGTGTTTGTTAATATATTTGCATATTAAAAAAATGGTTATAATTATATTGTACATTTGATTATATAAAATTTTTTATTAACGTATCTCAGCCGTATCGTATCTTGATTTTTGAAATTTTTCCGTATCGACGTATCGGTGCAGTATCGTATTTGTATCGTATCCCGTATCCGGGTTTCACAGGTTCTAGAGGATTCAAAGAGAAAATTAGAGAAATCAGAATATTTTTTTGTTCTACCATTATGCAACGAATGATAATTTGTATGTGTTTAATAGAAGATCACATAGTCATTATATCTTAAGTGAAATAATTGTCATGTTTTATTTTTTTTTAAGAAGCTAAACTAACCCATCTAAATTTGTATTGGAGAAAATTGAACCTGAAATCTCGAGGGGGAGTACACTCTCAGATCTCAAGCTAATATTACTAGGCCAACCCAAGTGGGTTGAGAAATAACTGTCATGTTAAAGAGACAATTTTTTTTTATAATATAGCTTGATATATACAATCCATTTTATAGCTTAACGATTTTCAATGTATTTATCTATATGTAATTTACACTTTAAGGATTTTTCTATCATGTGCAAATTTACACATCTTATAATTTTGCATTAGAGATTGTACATTTTGTATTAAATATATAATATAATAATAAATAATTGCTATCTTTCAATAAAAACTTGCTATTTTTAGTTGACTTAACATGTACAATATTACACATGTTAAATAAACTCATCATTTAATAAAATTACTTGCATCATTTTTAAGTTATTATTCTCCATTTTGCATTTATGATAATAGAAATGTACCAATATTAATTATAGTAAATACATGAAAATTCATTCTCTTTCTTCCATTTAGCATCATTTTTAATTGATAAATGTTCAGGTCACTCATTCTAACACACTCCTTTTTTTTTTTTAAGAGGTCATTCTAACACACTCCTATAAGACACTCCAATAGAACTCATCCACGTCATCCATTTTTTATATTCCTTTACCTTCTAACCGGTTTATTTTGTTACAGTAACCTGTTTATATTTTTATTGGAATGTATTATAAGAGTGTGCTAGAATGAGTGACCCTAACATTTCTCTTTTTAATATGTGTGAAATTATCAAATGTGACATTTATCGTGGAACAATATTATGATCACTCTACTTCTTAACTTCACCATATCAACCATCAAAACAACTTTATATCTCATAAATAATATTACACTATATGTCTTTTATTATAGGGGGCCATATATATTTTTGGTAGTTGTAAAAAAAACTTTTAGTTCCTATAATATATAATTTTTCATTTTTAGTCTATCTATACATTTTCACCTTTTTTTTAAATGCTAAAGAAATATATTAAACCAAATATAAGCCCATCTGACACAAGTGGTACCTGTAACACCCCGAAATCCCGACTTAAAAATTTCATTCAAATAATCAGAGTATATCACAATAAATCAGGATGTCACATTTCATAAAATCTTTAAAAATCAAATCGAATAATAATTTATTCTTAAACAATATTCAAACATAGCAGCGGAATTCAAAAACGTCTCAAAACCTTAAGTAAATAATTCTCGGCACAAAAGCCTCATAAAAACATCTCAAATCAAGTTACGTCACAGACATCATCATTAGTCAACATGATACATAAAGGAATAGAAACAATGATAAATCCCCATCTCGTTACGTATCAGAGCTCCTAAGACTCCACAAGAACATCTCACATCGTCGTACCTACGCTTGGTCACCTGCACTTGCCCACAAGGCGGCAATTCCAACAGAAGGGGTGAGATTCACAACAATTATATTAACATATAATTCAAATAATTATGCTTAACAATAACAACAATATTCGTCACATATAACTGTAAACATCTCAAACATCTACGTATAAATAAATCATCTTAGAATATCTTCACAAAACAAACGTCTCAAAACATCTCAGACACAGGACTCGACAAATGCAACTCTAACATCTTAACATCATGCATGTGGTACCAATATTTTAGCTTTAATAAGCTTCACCGTCGCTTTGAGCAAATGCTCCACCGTCGCTTTGAGCATAAGCTCCACCGTCTCAAATTATGCAAATGCATGAACTCGACTCATATACTTAACAAGTTAATGCACAACATCTTAACATCAAATACGACTCTTTATCGACACATGCAATCATAACAGTACTTGACAGCAGCTCAGCACACTTAGCAAATGTATATACCACAAATTTATCATCGCAATCATCATTTATACTTCATTCTTAAACTTCACTTAATAAGCATTTAATCATAGATTAACGCTAATAATCAAAGTCATCTTACCGCGTCATTACAGGTTATAATTAGGTCTTAAACATCTCTAATATTATTCAAAAGTCTACCCTCAAAACCTCGCTCGAAACGGAGTTCTAAAACTCAAGTTATAGTGGTCTGAAACCACATTGCTCGCTATGGCGAGTGGTTCTGCTCGCCACGGCGAGCTACTTAAATTGCATTCTGCCAGTGCTCGCTACGGCGAGTGTTGTTGCTCGCCTCGCGCGCGCTAAAGGGGTTGCTCGTCTCGCGAGTATATACCTAACTGCTCGCCACGGCGAGCTATCGCAGAGGGGTTACGGGTTCGCTCGAAACCCCGCCAAAATTCGTCCAATTCTTCATGTTAAGCTTCTAATCTATCAGAATTATAGTCCTAGTGATTAATCTAGGTTCTGTAACAGGTTTCTACATCAATTCACATCATTCTCTCATCAATTCATCACAAAATTCATTAAACCCTAACTTTGGGACTCTCTCAAAACTCTCTCTAATCCTTAGGTTAATCATAACAGATGAATTACAGTATAATATAATCGAGTTAGGCTCACCCTTACCTGGTAATATTGCAGAATTGGGGTTCCCTCTTCTCTAGCCACTTTTCTCCTTTTTTGCAAAAGTTTGTAACGTACTGACTGTTTCTTCCTAAACCTAACTCCCTTTTATAACTCTTTCTATTCTCACTTATCCCCACAGCTCTATCTTATTTAAGAAAACAACCCAATCTCTCAAAATATTTGTTATTATATCACATCTTAATTTTAATATAAATAAATATATATATTATCATCACATATTTTATTTTATTAAACAATAAAATAAACATCACACCACAACATCATCTCATACGTCACAAACATAATTAAAATCATATAATATATAATAATATACTATATACTCTAATAAAATAATTAAATAAATAAGTGGGCGTTACAGTACCAAAAGAAGCTTTAAAATTCATGAGTTTACAAAATACAAAACAAGCCATAACCAGTAGACAAAGCAAAATTAAGAAACCTTCATCAAACAAGACAAAAGATTCGACCTCGAAGTATGTTAGTCGAAATCAAACAAAATATAGTGAGATTTTAACCACCATAAAGCCACACATCTCTCCAGAACAACATCGACCTCCCGTATACCACCTCTCTACTAATATTATCTAAAAGCCACCTCTCCTCCACCATTCCTCTCCCTTATAAAAATATGATTCAAGTTTTGCCACCACACTGATCCCCCCTCCTTCAAAACATAACCTCTCACCCTCCTCTCCATACCTCGCACTTAGCACTTTACACCACAAATTCCCCATCCCCTCCAAAACTCTCCACACCCATTTACCTAATAAAGTTAAATTAAACTCCCTCAATCTTCTAACTTCCAAACCACCATTCTCTCGGTGCATGCATAAAGTATCTCATTCTATCCGAGACGATTTCTTATGATCCTCATAGCCCCCCTCCCCAAAACAAAACAAAAATTACTAAAAATATATTCAAGAGAAGAAATGATACCCGATGGAGCTTTGAAGAAGGAAAGAAAACAAATTGGAATACGCCCATGTTACAATTCATAACCACAATCGCCTCATGTAACCATGACTCCGCAACGTTAACACCGTACAACATACTTTTGTGAAAAATGATTTTTAAGCCAGAAATCTCCTCAAACTGAATTAAGATTGCCTTCAAAGCTCGAATGTTCACACAACTTTTAACCCCAACCAACAAAGTATTGTCATGAAACTGTAAATGAGATAATGACACACTAGGTTGCACCCTAACACAAAAACCAGTGAATAAACCTTTCCAAACCAAAGCATTCATCATCACATTAAACCCATCATCCGCCAATAAAAAAAAAAAGGAGAAAGAGGGTCAATTTGACGGAGACCTCTTTCAAACTTAAATTCATCAGTTGGGCTCCCATTCATCAGAACGGACGCCGAAGCTGTTGTAACACATTCAAGCATCCATTTGTGTCATAACCTGTGTAACGCCCTATTTACTTATCTATTATTTATTTAATTATTTTTAATGAGTTTTGAGTCTTTTGTTGATTTATTTGATTAATTGTGATATTTGATGCTATGTGATGATTTTTAAGATTTATTAGTGGGTTGTTATAACATAAAAAGTGAAGGAATCTAATTAGATTTGATTTAATGAGGCTTAAGGGTAGGATGGTAATTAGAGGAATTTGTTAGGTTAAGATTAGGAGAGATTATAAATAGAGGAGAACATTAGTGAATTAGGGTTAGAACAAGAAAACAATTTTGGGAGAAAAACAGAGAAAACTTGAAGAACACGGTTTTTGGGAGAAAAGAGGAGAAACTTGTAGAGTTCTGAAAAATCAACCAATCTAAGGTAAGGGTGGGACTAACCTTCTTTAATCATAAGTATATAATTCTGAAAAGATTAATCTCTTGTTGTTGAATATTTGTTGTTGTGAAAACTAGGTTTTGAATTGAATTTAATTGTTAAAAACATACGTAATCACATGAATTAATGTAAAAGTTGTTGTTTAGGTTGTAGTTTATCAATATGTAATGTTTCCTATTAATTTTGGGAGTTAGGGTGTCAAAAATTGGGTTTTTGGGACAAATTCTGAAATTCTGTTCGTGCTGTTCGTAATTTTGTTCGTCGTCGATCGCTACAGCGAGCGATTATCTTCGCCTCGCGAGTAGTAGATAACTCGCCACGGCGAGTACTTTTGGTCGCCTCGCGAGTGACCCAGTTATCGCTCGCCACATCTGCTTTGCTCGCCACAGCGAAATCTTCACAGTGAGCTACTGTCAGCTCGCCACGGCCGAGTAACCCCGCTCGCCACAGCGAATTGCTTGATAGCAGAATGCCATGTTTCGCGTTCTTGTGTCTTTTTCACATGTTTCTGTTTTGAATTGGTCTTTGATTTGAATATGAAAGTTGTTGATGATTAAGTTATGTTTCCAGTAGCTTTGGGTTGACAAGAAAATCTTTTATAAATATTTTATTATATGAATTACGATGTTATAGTTGTTGCATTCTTGAATCGTATCATTGCATAAACATTTGTCTAAGTTGGAGGCTTGATGCCTTGTTAAAGTTGGGGGCTTGATGCCCTGTTTAGTCGAATTACGACATTATGTTGAGAGTTTGACGCTCTGTTGGTACCACATGCATAATTATATTGCATATGTTGAGTTGTTGATGTTGCATTTGTCGAAGTTGTTGTTGTAGCGTTGTTGAGTGTTTGTTGTTGCATTGATTAATGAAGTTGATTGATGATTGTATCTGAATTCATATGAAGAACTTGTTGATGATTATTGTGGCTATTTTATGTTGATTAATTCTTATTTTTGAATTGTTGCTTATTATTAATGAATGTGAAATCTCACCCCTTCTGTTTGAATGTTGTCTCTACGTGGGTAACATGCAGATAACCAGGAGTAACCACTGATGTGAGTTGATCCTCATGTCGTCATAGGAGTCTTGCTCTCATATGTAACGGGATGAGGATATTTATTTACTTTGTTTTTCTTTTGTTACGTATCACTTTTAAGATGTTATTGTTGAACCATTTTTCATTGGAGTTTTATTGTGTTGATGACGTTGAGGCCTAGTGCCAAATTTTGATTTAAAAGTTGGATATTTTCCGCTGCGACATTGTTTTAATTACAGAAAGCAGGTGTTTATTTAAATAGTGAGTTTTAATCCTATTTTTATGAAATGATTTTTGAAGGACGTAGATGTGACATCCTGTTTTACGATACACTCTGATATGTTTTACCTTTATTTATATGTTGGGAAAACGGGGTGTTACAACCTGTCTCAAGTACCTCCAATCAACCGAATCATAAGTTTTTTCAAAATCCACCTTAAAGAGAATTAGTTCTTTATTAAATTTATGTGCCTCATCCACTAATTCATTAGCAATTAGGATGCCATCAAGGATTTGACGTCCCTTTATAAACGTCGACCGACTCTCATAAACAACATTTCCTATCACCTTTCTCAATCTATATGCCATCACCTTTGTTAAAAATTTATAAAGGCTACTAATCAACGATATAGGGCGAAAATCAGCTAATATCTGAGGACTCTCAACTTTTGGAATCAAAGCTATGAAAGTACTATTAATAGTACCTATGGATAACTTGCCATTTCGATGAAATTCGGCAAAATATTCAACAGCCCCACCTTCACTGCCTCCAAAAAATCTTTTAAAAAAGCCATATTTATAGTATCTGGTCCAGGACTCATGAAGTTGTCACAGTCCCACACTGCCTCATTAATCTCTTCTAATAAGAACGACTTAATGAGATCATCCCCATCCTCATCAATAAGTGATTTAAACACCAAATCCCCTAGCCTGGGTGAGTGAGCCTCGACCTTGAAATGATTATGGAAGTGCTGGAAAACTGCATTTCTTACATCACCCACACCCTCAACCTGAACACTATTAATAATAATCAAATAATAACATTCAACCTTCTCCTTGAAGCCATCACTCCATACATCTAAGTAAGTAGATTGATTCCATTAGAGGTGGGCAAAAAAACTGAAAAACCGAATTGAACTGCTGAACTGAACTAAACCAAAAAAACTTGAACTATTACTAACAATTCTGAAACTAAACTAAAATAGTTCAGTTCAATTCAAAACAGTCAGGTTCAGTTCGGAACAGTTCAGTTCATTTCAGTAACTAAAATTCGATTTCTTTTGTTTTTTTTATACTTTTTCAACTGTACTAATAATAACAGTTCAATTCAGTTCGGAACAGTTCAGTTTCAAACAGTTTGGTTTAGTTCGAAATGCAAACAGTCCGGTTCAGTTCAGTTATTTTAAATTTAACAAACAATTCAGTTTGATTCAGTTCAGTTCAATTCGAAATGCTAACAATCAAGTTCAGTCATTTTAAATTTAACAAACAATTCAGTTTGGTTCGGTTCAATTTTCATCCCGAACCTAACCATACCCACCCCTAGATTCCATAGTCAATCTCCTAAACATAAATTAAAATTGGTTAGCAGTAATTCGAGTTTATTTTCGTAGTCTCATGAGTTTAGTTTCTTTGTTATTTACACAATTTATATACTCATTGTTCCAATAGATCAAAATTAAAGTGTTTATTCTCCACTCGTCTGCCATTTTTTTATCCTTATATCTTCGATAAAAAGTTTATAAGCCGCCAAATATCTATCTTCAAGATTTTTCTACTCTTCAATAAGTATGTTGTCGGACCATTTGCCCCGTCATTACTCACTTCAACAAGTATGGTATTATGAAACAATAATACTTCCTATTAATAATTATATTAGGTAGTCCCATTTAACCGTAATAGGCTGCATATTTTTCATCTTGGGAAAAGAAAATAAAATCACTGGTGAATTACTTTAGTCTACATTAGCAATTATGGTATTCTTCAATTTCTTTTTTAGCAATTATGGTAATACACAAACACCTAACAATTAACAAATTCGTAGAAGAAAGGTTGACATCAATGTCAACATCAACATATAGAGAAAAGAAACAACGAGGAATAGTAACAAACTGAAGACTTGTGGCTTGAGTTATATTTATCTGAAAAGAGAAAGATGTTGCAATAGGAGCCGACGAGAATACACATTAGAAGACAATAAAGAGTGACCAAATAATGTATAACAAGAAAGAATTCTAGCCAGAACAATTATCAGTCGTAGTCATACTTTATTTATCTTATGACATAAAGTAAGTAAAGTCCGATAAAAAATTTGTTTCTATTAAAAATTAAATCTAGATTCTCTCAATATTTTAAAGAGCAACTTTCGTAGAAATGAAGAAGCTTGCTTTCCTAGCTTTCACTGCTTCATGCCGTAATTTTGAAAAATATAACGCTATTTGAAACACACTTATTAGATATAAACTTTTGATCCATCCAACAAATTTATAAAAATGTTATATGTGCATAAGTTAAGTCATTTTATGCAGCTGAAATTAGATAAGAGAAGAGAAGAACGAGGTAAATAAGAAACAACGTGGATTAGATGTCATTCACTGCTTGCCAATCGATTCCAAACGTAGCTAGCCTGACATGCCAAAGTGACTGTATATGCAGACAAGGACATAGTATTAATTTAATTCAAAAAGACAAATATGCATAAAATAAAATGAAAAGTTGAAAACAAAAATTGTGTTATAGCATAAAGAGTATGATGACAAGATGGTGTGTTTTCGAGTTGTGATTGGTTCATGGTGTACGTCAATGTACGGACATGGTTGATATATTAGTTTTCTTTTTGATAAATTAGTAAAATTGCACTATTTTACTCTGTTTTTAGCTATGTTTCTGTTCTTGTACCCCACTTGTCCCGCACACTTACAATTCTAGCCCCACATTCTCCCTTCTCTCAGCTCTCATGCTTCCAACTCCCATATTTCATTCATCAATGAATGAATCAAATCAATGCCTCTCTTCTCTCTCTCCATTATATTATATTTCACTTAAGTGTCACTTTATACATCACGTTTCAAATATCTTCAAAAATATCTGTTGGATTTACTCCATTATGAATATAAAGTTAGTGTATAGTGTAAACATTAAATGAAATAATTTGATGATAAATTAAATGGCCGAATATTGTTTAAATATGTGATCGATCCACGTTATATAATAATGTCTCGCAACCCGTTAAATATTATGATGTTCAAATATACATATGAAAGTCTTGGTTGATAAAAAATTATTTTGAATGGATGATTAATAAATTGTGACACCGTTATTTTTATTGACCATTCATCGAAAATAACCACCACATATTCGAACTGAGTTAATCAAATAAAATGTTGTTTGATTTTAATCATTATTTATTGGTATAATATCTTTATATTGTCTTTTTTGGAAAGTTGAAAATCTATTCTATGGGATATAACTTGACATATATATTTGTAAAATATCTTTAGAGTTTCTATAGTGGATTGATAAATTGGATTTTTTTGGTAAACTATAATATATCCAAAACATTAAAACCAAAAAAGAAATGTCTTAACACACAACAACATATATAATCTTCCAAGTATGTTTTATTTTGATATCCTAATGAGTTTGTCGAAATCACAACGAGTCATCAAAATTTTATAAAATCTACTCTCTTTTAACTTTTGTGAAATCACATTGGTTCTCTATTATTTTTACAAAGCCACTATAATAGCAAATATGAAGAATTAAATAATTGAGATGCCTTTATTATTAAACTAAAATTATACATACATAACCGGGTCCCATGGGGTTGGATTTTACCAAAACAAGAAAAAAGAAGAGGTTTGAAAATTGTATAAACCATAAAATAGTTTCTTAAAATGGTGGGGCTGAATGAAACTAAAGGCATAATAGGTGGTTGAATAAGGAAAGGTTAGTCTGTGTCTGCTATGCAGTTCTTTTCTCTCTTTTTGGGTGCTTCCTTTATCCCAATCTCTTATTAATTGCTTCTCTTTCTCCTTCTTTCTTCCCTTTTCTAGTCACAACCTCAGATTTTTGCCAATTTGGTGTTTAAATCACAAAACCTTTCTCAACAACTACTTGAGTAGTAGTTTCTTTTCTTCTTCTTTTGCTGCTGCTGGTAGGTAAGAATCAACCAATCATTTTTTTGTTTCCTAAATAAGAAAGAAATCAAAATTATTTCATTTGTATTTAGATCCATAACTTACTATCAAACTTTGATAATTTGTGTTCTTGATTTGGTTTTCCTTCTCCTTTATGTTTTAAATGATTTTAGTTTCAAATGGTTGTTGACTTTTGATGACTTTGATTCTTAATTATCTTTTGATGTTTTTCATCTTTGATTTGGAAGAAAAAAATATCAATTTTACACCATGTAATGAACTAGCTCATATACTTATTGATTTTTAAAAGCATTATTAAGTTTCTAATTAATTTCTTAGCTTTTTTTCTTGATTTTTGTTGATAGAGAAATTAATCAAAATGGTGAGAGGAAAGACACAAATGAAGCGTATAGAGAATGCTACAAGCAGACAAGTGACATTCTCAAAGAGGCGTAATGGTTTGCTGAAGAAAGCATTTGAGTTATCTGTTCTCTGTGATGCTGAAGTTGCTCTTATCATCTTTTCTCCAAGAGGAAAACTTTATGAATTTTCAAGCTCCTGGTAAGTAAATTAATTGTACCCTAAATTATTATTTTACTTTATTATTTTCTCTGTTACCAATTAATATTTTTTATTTTATTTTATATAATAATGTTATATATATTATTATTGCATCTTAACTATAGCATATGCTATAGATCCCTCTTCATGTTCATGCTATATATCATTTGTTTTTTAAGAGAATGATTTCATGCACACTTATTTATGGGTGCTTTTGCACCATATGCATATATATAGTAGGGAATAGAGAGATCAAGTGTATAATATATTCAAGATTTTCATCATAATTAATTAACCACAGTGGTTGATTTGATAGGAAATAAAGAGTTTATATGATGTTATGATTTTTCACCTTTTTCTGTAACCTCAAAAGTACTGTGGGGGTGTGCAGATCATAGCAGCTAAATATATTTGGTAAAATCTTGATTACTTTAAGAGGGATAATACAAGTTTACGCTAGCCCATAAACTATAATCAAGGTTTTAAAAAATAAAGTATGTGATATCATTGTATTTTTATGTTTCTAGAATTGATATGATATTCTAATTGAGGTCGTATCAAATATCAATTACATTTAACTATGCTACGCAATATCAATGATATCGACGACCGATAATTTGAAATTTTATCTAACATTGAAGATGTCTCAAGTAGTTCGGTTGATGAACTAAATGACACTCAAGAAATTTTACAAAGAAAATTCGAAGATTAAACTCTAAAAACTAATATAACTACCAACTTCATAGATGCATTTAACGAGTGGGATGTAAGCAAGTGAAGTTTTTCGGCCTTAATTTCTTTACTAGGGTGGGGTTAAGGGTTTCAACGTTTGGAATCTAATCAAGGGGTAAACTTTCTGATCCTAATTCTTATTTATTAATAAGTAAAAGTATATAGTGAAAAGGAGTTGTACTTGCTTTCTTGAGTCGTGGGTTATATATGGAGGTGTATCATATGTTATGTATTAACAACTGACATACAATGTTCATGTGAGACGTAGGAGAAAGGGTTTTACACCAGTAGTATATCCTCTTCCCATCAATGAAATGATTATTATTATTATTATTATTCTTTTGTTCATTCTTAAAAATCAAATACCAACAAAACTGATAATCTGATATAACTTAAGACTTAAGACTATATTTCGTTATTATTATATTATAGCAGTTACAATAAACTTCTCATTACTTCTCTCAAAAAATAAACTTCTCATTACTTATGATCAAAACTATAACATGTTATTTAATTAGTGTCTAAAGTACTATTTGTTTATTTATATTTAATTATAATAATAGGAAATATCTAGTATCAATATGAGTGTACGATGTGAGAGTGGTGCAGCCTTGACTACTTTCAAAACATAGTTAATATGATCAACAGTATAACTATCTATATATAGAGATAGTGATGTCTAAGTGAGTAAGAACTAAATCAATGATTCCATTGAAACGAATATTCAATTCAAACCAACTAAATTTGTTCCTTTTTTCTTCTTCTTTTTCTTCATATATATGTTTGGTTTATAAACCGAACCAAACCAATCAAATCCGGTTTCAATTGGTTTGGATATAAGTTTCACATCATTCAAAACTTAACACATGAGACCCAAACCAAACAATTATATATTATTATTAGTTCACATTATAATGGTAGTTTTATTCTATGTTCATATATTTTTTAATCATTCTATATTACTTTTTTTTCATTTTAGCTTATGTACATGTTTTAATAGTATAAACATATAGTGTTTCAAAAAAGTTATTATTATGTTTTTTAAAATATCAATTTGATTAAACTGAATTATCATGGATGTGTCTAATATAGACCTCTTATTATCATGTGTGTCTAATTTGAACCTCTTATAAGCGGTTAAAAGGCAGACCTTTACTACTTTTAATAAAATATATATTTTATAATATTAAAAATGATGAACAAAAACAATATTTAACTTCCCCTAAAAGAAATAATGTTTAATTTATTAAATTTACTTAAATTAATAGGTCCACCTTTGGGTCAGTTCCATATTAGATAGTCCTATTTACTACCAAATCAACCCATTCTTCATCGATTTGGTTCGAGTTTCCTGACAAGAGATCATAAAATCCAATTCTAAACAATTTCTTTTTATTGGTTTTGATTTATTTTGTTCCAAATAGTGAATTAAACTGATCTGTTACATCATATGGTTGTTCAAATCACACACCTCTTAAATTTTTTAAGTATATGACTCATATTTACTGATATAAGTGGATACTCGCTCTAGCACAATTGGTGTAATCTCTCATTCAGTCAATGAAAGTTGAATCAGTTGGTAAGAAGTTGACTCACATGCAAGATCAGGAGTTCAATTTCTAAGGCCGATGTGAAAACTTATTTGACGGATGATTTGTTTACATTCGCTCTTTAAGCCTTGAGGTCTACACAACCTTGGTGAGTCTCCCTCTGGAGCTCAACTCAGCTAAACTTTTCATTGATAAAAATATTTCTTATTCAAAAGAAAAAAAAGGACATAGAGATCTCCTACTGTTTCATGGGTAAGAATAAGTGTAATGAATATGACTCAATACTTGAAGCATAGCATGACACTATTTTGCTTTTTACGTTGCATGCATGTTTTAGTGATCGCCGTCAGAATATGCATTATACTGTTTGGCTTCTGTTTAGTTTTGATCTTGCTATAACTCTTTTCTGGCTGAAATTGATTCATATTTTGAATATTAATATCTACTTGTATGACTTTTTTTGCAATTTGTTTGTGCGTTTTATCAAGACAAGAATAAAAAATATATTGACAGGGTACAAGGAAGCATAATCATGTGACTAAAGTTCAAATAGTTTCAAATAATGACAAAGATTATTGATAATCAATCGTGTCTAAAATTTAATTTTCACAAGGGCCAAAGCATAACCAATTTGTTTATTTTTATATAAAATAAAAAACATGATGCGATGATGAGTTTTGGTATGTAGGGCTTCCTTCTGCAGTCTGGACGTGTACTCTCTAGTTTTGTAGCAAACCTTTTTGTCTTTATTAGTACTTGAATTGATTGTGAAAATTCCGATGCCTGAAAATTGATTTTAAATAAAATGATAAAAAAAGAATCTCAAGAGAAACCTATGTGGGGAAATTTATTAGTGTAACTTTTATTTTATAAGCAAACAATTTTGTTAATGGGACTTCCAACTTAAAATTTTGTTGGGTACCAGAGTAACAAAATATTATCACGTGGCTAAGATAAGAGACGAGAAAAGAGGAACTGAACACACAATATTTACGTGGAAACCCCTCAACAAACAAGGGGAAAAAACCATGGGGCAAGAGTAGAGAACTTTCACTAAGTGGAAGAAATTACAAGACCTCTCTAAATACAAGGAGAGTACAATTACCACCCTCTCTTATAAATAGGAGAATACTGACACTGCCTAGGAGAAACCTCACAGGAGAAACTATTTTTTTCTCTCTATATTTTTTTCTCTCTAATTCTACTAGAACAAAACACTTGTTGTTGTGTTACTTTGTTCTGTGATGGTGTGTGAAAGAATGGTGCAAGAGCATGCTATTTATACTAGTGAAAGAGCCATGCCCCAACCAATTTCATTTATGGCACCGTGTGGATTTTCAACTTTGCATGGTAACTTTCCATGTGAACATAGAAATTACATGCCAACATGTTTTACTGCCATGTGATAATAAGTCAACAAAAGTGGCTTTACCACTTTCTTGTGTTCACAATCTCCCACTTAAAGTCACTTTTGTGAGCTCTCAAAATCTCTCTACCTTGCCAACTTCAGTTGCTACGTTTCCAATAGGCCATACGAGGATCGACACCATATAAACTTGTCAGCGTTGATCGGCTTTGTCATTACATCTGCTAGGTTATCATTGGTGTGAATCTTCTGCATATCCACGCTTCCCTCCTCCACTACTTCTCGAACAAAATGATATTGAACGCCAATGTGTTTCGTCCTTGAATGAAAAGATGGATTTCTTGCAATGTGCAAGACACTCTGACTATCACAATACACAGTAATTTGCTCCTGCTTGTGCCCGAGTTCCTCCATTAACTTTTGCATCCAAATAGCTTCCTTGCATGCTCGGGTAGCTGCCATGTACTCATCTTCTGTCGTTGACAGAGCTACAACAGTTTGTAACTTGGACAACCAACTTACTGCTCCTCCAGCAAGCGTGAACACATAACCAGTAGTAGATTTTCTTTTATCAAGATCACCTGCAAAATCTGAATCAACATAACCCCTAACAGTTAACTCTGATCCTCGGAAACATACTGCAACACCTGAGGTTCCTTTAATGTACCTCATCATTCTCTTAACGGCATTCCAATGCTCTTTACCCGGATCTGCCATAAACCGACTAACCACTCCCACTGCTTGTGCAATGTCTGGTCTTGTACATATCATGGCATACATAAGGCTTCCCACCGCCGATGCATACGGTACTCGAGACATTTCCATCCTCTCCGCTTCATTGCTAGGACTCACACCTGAGGATAATTTAAAATTCACAGGAAGTGGGGTAGAGATTGGCTTACACTCTTGCATGTTGAAGCGACGCAAGACTTTCCTTAGATAATTCTTTTGAGAAAGCCAAATCTTCATGTCTTTTCTGTCTCGGTGAATTTGCATCCCTAAAATTTTGTTTGCTGGTCCCAAGTCTTTCGTGTCGAACTCCCTAACCAATTGTGCCTTCAATTCCTGGACTCGATCTTTGTTAGGGCCTACCACCAACATGTCATCCACATACAACAACAAAATGATAAAATCACTACCATCAAACCTTTTGTAGTAAGTACAATGGTCTGAACTAAGTCTGTTGTAATTGAGGCTAATTATGAAAGAATCAAATCTCTTGTACCAACATCTGGGCGCCTGCTTTAGACTGTACAGAGATTTGGTCAACCTGCAAACCAAGTTTTCTTTTCCTTGTTCCTTAAATCCTTCTGGTTGGAGCATATAAATTTCTTCTTCAAGTTCTCCATGAAGAAAAGCAGTCTTTACATCCAGCTGTTCAAGATGTAAATCCAATGCAGCACACATCGCCAACACTACTCTAATAGTAGTAAGTCTGACAACCGGAGAAAATTTCTCATTGAAGTCAATACCTTCTTTATGAGCATATCCTTTTACCACCAGTCTTGCACGATATCGTTCCACTTGATCATTGCCATCACGTTTGATCTTGTATACCCATTTGTTTCCAATGGCTTTCCGACCCTTTGGAAGTTCAACAAGTTCCCAAGTCTTGTTCCGATGTAAGGCCTCCATTTCTTCATGCATTGCTGTCATCCATTGAGAAGCATCTGAACCATTCAACGCCTCTTGAAAAGTTGAAGGTTCACCTTCTTCAGTTATAAGACAATATGCATCGTGGCTCGTCATTACATAGTCTGATTGCCAAGATGATTTCTGCGTCTGACGCGTTGATCGACGAACACCATTATTGACCTCATCTGGTTCTTGTTCTTCATGCACTGATTCATCTTCAGAAGAATCACTTTCTTTGGATTTTTCTTCCATCTGCACAATAGTAGTCTCTTTAGAAGTGCTGTCATTTTTCTGCTCACTTTGCAGTTCATTTTCTGCAAAGACTACATCCCTGCTAACAATAACCTTGCGGGCAGTGGGATCCCACAGGCGATACCCCTTAACATTGTCAGCATAACCCAAGAAGATACATTTCTTGGACTTTGGGTCCAACTTCGTTCTTTCTTGGGAGTTGTACATCACGTACACAGGACAACCAAACACATGTAGAGAAGAATAATCTACTGGCTTTCCTTTCCACATCTCCATCGGTGTCTTCAAATCAATTGTCGTTGATGGTGATCGATTTATTACATAACAGGCGGTTTTCACTGCTTCTGCCCAGAACGACTTGGCCATTCCCGCTGTTTTCAGCATAGCTCTTGTTCTTTCTAGGAGAGTTCTATTCACCCGCTCTGCCACACCATTCTGTTGAGGTGTATGTGCAATAGTGAATTGCCTTACAATACCCTCTTGTTTACAAAATGTTAGAAACTCGCCATCTACATATTCTCCTCCATTGTCTGTCCTCAAGCACTTAATCTTCTTCCCAGTTTCAAGCTCTATTTGTGCTTTGAAATCCTTGAATACTGGAAACACATCTGACTTCTTCTTGATTGAGTACACCCACAATCTTCTGGAATAGTCATCAATGAATGACACAAAGTATCTTGCCCCTCCCAAAGATATTTCTGGTGACTCCCACACATCAGAATGTATCAAGTCTAATATGTGTTTGCTTCTAGTAGTTACTCTAGCAAACTTCAGTCTATGCTGCTTGCTTATCACACAGTGCTCACAGAATGGTAAATTCACTGTCTTGAGCCCATGAAGGAGATTGCGTTCCGCAAGGACTTTCAAGCCACGTTCTGACATATGGCCTAGTCTTTGATGCCACATCATCGTTGTTTCTTCTTGGCTTGCTACTGCAACTGATGCATCCGCCTCTTGCAATGTATCTCCCAGAAGCATGTATAGATTACTTGTGATCTTTTCTGCCTTCATCACCACAAGATTGCCTTTCACTACTTTCAAGATTCCACTTTCTGTGTGGATCTTACACCCAAGATCATCAAATTGTCCAACAGACAATAAATTCTTCTTCAACCCCTTTACATGACGTACTCCTTGTATTTTTCGAACTGTACCATCATGCATCTTTAATCTAATAGCACCGACTCCAACAATTTCTAAGGCATGATCATTTCCCATGTACACTGATCCTTCTGAGATAGGTTCATAAGAGTAAAACCAATCTCGGTGTGGAGTCATGTGCCATGTTGCACCCGAATCCATTATCCATACATCGTTGAGACGTCTTCCGCCTTTAGAACTAGTTGTTGCTTCGCTATACAGGATTTCCCCGTCACCCGAGGTACTTGCAACACATCCTTGAGATGTTGAAGCTTCAGAAGTCTTCTCTCCATTCTTCTTATTATTCCAACATTCCTTCTTTACGTGCCCTCTCATACCACAACCGTAGCATTTGATATTTTTCTTTCTTCAAGATTTTGACCTACCATGATTTTGACTCCCATTGGGGCCACGTTCCGTTGATCTGCCTCTCGTCATCGCCAAAGCCTCTGCTTACTTTGAACTTTTTGACCTTTCTTCCTTATTCTTGCACCTAGATTCTTCTTCAAGGATTGCACCAGCGACATCATGAAAGTGAAGAGTATCAGCTAAGTTATTATTTGTAATGTTGATGATGAGTTGATCATACAAATCTGGTAAACTCTGAATTAGAAGTTCAGCACGCTCATTTTCCGCTATTCTGAAATCAGAAGCCGTGAGTTGAGAAAATAGCGTATTCAGGGTGTTGATGTGATCCGTTACGGATGTGGATTCACCCATTCGAAGAGTGTAGAGCCTTCTCTTTAAGAATATTCTGTTGTGGAGTGATTTGACCTCGTACAATTTTATTAGAGTATCCCATATCTCCTTTGCTGTCTTCTTTTCAGCAATACTTGACAATACCGAGTCCGCCATTGCTAAGTGCAAATTGGCAACGGCATTATCATCCATCTCTTTCCACTTTTCGTTAGTGATATCTGCAGGTCTGCCATCTATTGCGTCTAGACAATTATCTTTTCTTAAAATTGCCCTTATCTTCAATTTCCATAGGGAAAAATTTCTCCTGTTGAACTTCTCTATCTCAAATTTCGCTGCCATGGTTTTACACCAAATAATTTTTCTTCAAATTAGACCGGAATAATAAGAATTCTTTTCTAATGTGGAAGATCAGTTTAAACCGCAACCACAAAGCATACTAAGATTTTTCTTATTACACCACCAGTTTATCGCAGCGGAATAACAACTACAAACCAGCGGCTCTGATACCACTGTTGGGTACCAGAGTAACAAAATATTATCACGCGGCTAAAATAAGAGACGAGAAAAGAGGAATTGAACACACTATATTTACGTGGAAACCCCTCAACACACAAGGGAAAAAAACCACGGGGCAAGAGTAAAGAACTTTCACTAAGTGGAAGAAATTACAAGACCTCTCTCTAAATACAAGGAGAGTACAATTACCACCCTCTCTTATAAATAGGAGAATACTGACACTACCTAGGAGAAACCTCACAGGAGAAACTATTTTTTTCTCTCTATATTTTTTTCTCTCTAATTCTACTAGAACAAAACACTTGTTGTTGTGTTACTTAGTTCTGTGATGGTGTGTGAAAGAATGGTGCAAGAGCATGCTATTTATACTAGTGAAAGAGCCATGCCCCAACCAATTTCATTTATGGCACCGTGTGAATTTTCAACTTTGCATGGTAACTTTCCATGTGAACATAGAAATTACATGCCAACATGTTTTACTGCCATGTGATAATAAGTCAACAAAAGTGGCTTTACCACTTTCTTGTGTTCACAAATTTAACCGAGTGATTAGTTAATAGTTCTTAATTATGATTTTCTTTGTGTTTCAAACGATTATACCGAGGAAGGAACTCTATCCCTCAAAGAGCGTTAAGTACGAAGTTGGGCTTTTCTGTTTTTTATTTGAGTAACTTTCCTTTGACTAAAAGGAAATCGATTAACTTTAAGTTCGGTTGCTTGCCGTTCTTAGCTAACAACTTATTTATAGGTGTAAACATAACGAAAGTACAAGAAGTACTCCAACTCATTGTTGAATCATGATGAGAGCTCGGAGAATCATCCATATTGGACCAAAAACAACCACATAAGTAAGGTTGGACACCACATCTTAATCTAAAGTGTTAAGACATTTGGCTTGTGTGTCCTCTCACTTATTTATTGCCCAAGACCCATTTCTCCATCCAATGTTGAACTTCTAACTCACACTTGCTACACACAATCAACAATATCCCCTCAAGCGTGATTCCATCATTCATATGGATATATTGCTCCCTCTTAAGAAGCTTTTTCAATCAACATACATTTCCACTATAATTGACGATACGCCGCCTGACAGCCATTTTCAAGAAAGCTTTTGACAAAAAGGAGGTGGTTCCTTTATTAACCATCGACTCCGATACCACTGTTGGATTATGGGAGAGGCTTAGGAGATCATTCTCATTAGACCAAGAGGAACTGCAAATTAAGCGAGTTGAACAACACATCCCAACTCAAAACCTTAATGCATTGAGTTTATGGGTCTTCAAATTATATGTTTCTCATACTTTGTTTTCCAAGAAATTTAGACTTCTAACTCACACTTGAGGAGGGGATTGTTGTCTAGCATCGTAAGTTGGAAGTTCTGCATTGGATGAAAAATTATTGTTAAGTGAGGGGACTGATGCAATGTCATAAGGTTTGGGGGAAGAGATGTGATGTCAAACCTCATTTGTGTGGTTTCTCTTTGCATAATGTTGATGATCCTCCGAGCTCTCGCCATGACACAATAGTGGTATTATAACTCATTGTTACTAAAAGGATCAACTCTTTGAGTCGAAAGTCATCCTAACAATGGTGACTAGGGGGTGTGTCATATTGATGCAGCCGCAACAGAAGTGGAAATGTATGTGGATGAAAAAGTTTCCCGCTTGAGGGGGAGCATAACCAAATGAGTGGATTAAACTCATGGTTTATGGGTGATTATTGTGTATCAAGTGAGTTAGAAGTCACACATCGAACGAAAAAGTGAGTGTTGAGCAATACATTAGTAAAAGGATCCATAAACCCAAAGCTTTAAGATTTTAAGCAAACATGTGTTTTTCAACTAACTTGTGTGGTTGCTTTGAACCAATGTGGATGATCATTGGACTCCCCTCATAAATCAATACTCATTAGATGATGTCCTAAGGAAACAATATTTGCTTGAAAAATTCCCTAACTATTTACCGTCCCAGAATTGATCAACATCACCAAAGTCCACTCAACAGGAAATCAAATTGAAGAACCTAAATTTAAATGGATGACTTTGTAGAGAACGATGAGCATATTGTTTCATTGCCTTGAAAAATAAAATCACCTAGAGAACCATATTTAGAGGACAACAAATCACACAAAAAATCTTCTCCGTCCACAAAAAATTTCCATTTTCACTTTGCTTAAATTTTCATATTAAACATCTCAACATATTTTTCACCAAGACCACCAATAGATTTTTGCTTTTCAAAATATACGAGGACAAAGGAAAAATTAAACAAACATGAATCATTGATTCTTGATTTCTGAGACACATAGCACAAAGTCTACAATGTCAAGAATTACATTCCTATGATATAGATTATCCCATGTAGGAACTCTATTCAGAAGACACTACTAAAAAAGGAAAAATTAGTGAGGAAATTTCAGAGAGGGAAAACGTGAAATCCCTCGCTAATTCCGTCACTAAATCTTGCGACCAAGGAATTTGTGAGGAATTTTATTTTTTCCATCACTAATTTTCATCTCTAATTTTGCTTTTTCTAGTAGTGAGAAGTTGTCAATAAAAGGCACATACTTTAAAAAAACTTGGTCTATCAAAGAGAGTAAGACAACTTGGCTAAGAAGACCTTGTTAGTAGATCATTTTTAATATCTTCAATCATCAACCACCGAGAGGGACATCATGAAAAATTGAGTCAATAATAAGGGATATAAGATCTTTCCAAACAAATAAACATATTCTTCACAAACCATCCACTCCAACTCCAAAGACGAGAAACCCTAATATTCCTCTCCCTAGAAACAAAACATAATCTACGTAAGAACTAACTAAAAGGAGAGGAGCTCAAGCACAAATCCTACCAAAAGAGACCATTTTCCCCATCTCCAATGGATTTCCCCAAAAATCCAATAAACCACTCATAATTCAAATGAAAATACACACACAAAAGGAAGATATCCCTCCCTAGCATAGAATAGTAACAAAGATTGACCCCTTCCAAGGAGGGGGAATAATATGGTTGTGAAAACATACTTTGCTTCTAGGACCTCCCTTCATAAGGTTACTGGTTCTGCCAATTACCACCACCTCCACTTGCTAAAAAAGAGGTTCACAAATTTATGGTCTCTCACCATCAACCCAGTTTCACTGTTAGGCTTACACAAACCGCCCACTTAACCTAGGAAATTTTCTTATCCGCTGTGCTTGTGGAATTGTGTATGATGTCATAGTTGAAATCAATTTTTTTTAAGAAACCATAAGAAGAATAAATTACCATGATGAGGAATAGATTTTCTTTTGAAGAACTTGATGAGGAATAGATGAAAATTAGAGTTGAGATAATATGGTACGTTGTGTTTATGATTTATTCTTTCTTTTTGTGAAAAGTATAATACAAGAACAAATATGTTAACCACCTATTCCAATTTTTTTATTTAAAACTATAATGAAACATAGAATATGTTTACTTTTTCCTTACTTTCTTGTATTTTCCATAACAAGCTACTTCTATTTCTCACTAATTGTTAACAAAGTGTCACTTATCCTTAAAAAATAAAAACAAAGTGTCACTTTCAAATCTTGTGATTGCGTGGAGTATAAGTCTAATAAAATATTGGCTTAAATGCATTTTTAACCACTTAACTTATAAAAAGTTCCGATTTTAACCCCTTAACAAAAAAAATAACAGTTTTACACCTTAATTTTACAAAACGTTGCAAAACTGCTTAGAAGATGACACGTGTCCCAAAACAAGGGGACAAAATTGCAACATGATAAGGGGAAAAAATAGCGTATTTCTTTAAAAATAGAGGGCTAAAAAAACATATTTTCATATAGATATATGGTCAAAAGAGCACATTTCCCAAAAGATAGAGGGCAAAATTGTTATATTTTTGGTTATGAGGCCAAAATAGCAATATTTTAAAAGTTAAAGGGTTAAAAATACATTTAAGCCTAAAATAAAATTAGCCTTATAGAATAATATTGATTTTTTTTATTGTTTTTGATATTTGGTATACATATATTTATAAATATAAAATAAAGTAAAATGATGATATTTTTATTTTATTTTTAGGGAATGATATTTTATATTATCTGCAAGAAAATAAAAATATTTATAAAGAAGAGCTAAATTATTTCTCAAAGTGTGAATATATCTCAAAAATGGATATTTTAATAATCATCAATAAAGTAAATAGATTAAAACGAACAAAGTGTGAATAAACCTCAAAAATGGCCCTTGATAAGGTTATTTGAAGAGGAAATTCAAAGATATATACGTTTTTTTTTTGTTTTAATACAAGCTCATTAATCACTTGAATCAAATCATGTGATTAATTCAAAGATATATGATATACTTTTTTCAATTCGCGTAATTACTTTTTCAGGAGTACTAAGTTAGCCATTTTTATATGCAACAACCTTTGGAAGACATTTTTTTTTGAAGGAAACCTTTGGAAGACATTGATTATGTTCTTTTTTGTTAATTTATTTATCTTTTTTAAGTAAAATTCTTATTATTTGGATCTTGGATTAGTAGTTGATTGTAGTAACATTGAGTATATTATGTAACAGCATGCAGGACACAATTGAACGCTACCGTAGGAATACCAGGAGTGCTCAACCAATGCAAAGATCAGATGAACAAAATATGCAGGTAATTATTCTTTAGCACTCCTATAAATATCTTTCATTGTTCACCATTCCTAATCATCATCTAGAATTGAAATGGTATTAGAATATCAAGATATAATCATAATATTAATTATAAGATCGAATACCGAGTTTTCAAAAAATAATGAGTCATCCTCTATGTATTCTAACAAATGCTTTTTCTTTCCTGGTAATTTTATTTTCCATGTATTTTTGGAAGAAGAAAAAAGCAAGTTCCTTTTATGGTTCCTTTTAAGCCCTAACTCTTCCTTTGAGTGACTAAACTTAAACTTGTAACTTAGAAAATCTCAATATTTCCTTTAATTACGTCATAGTTAGATATTTGGCCATATCAATGGCTGAGACGGCCCATCATCATAGTTGTCATGCTTTGTTACATGGTTTTTTTTGAAAAGGATGTTTTGTTACATGTTGCTATTCCAACTTGAACATATCCGGCTTTCAAAAAAGAAAGATTGTTTTTTCTCCACCATATAGTTTCTCGCGCATTTCATGTAGTTCGGATTCAACCCTCCAAAACACGTTGAAATATTTTGGATTTTAGAATCCGAATAGAGCGTGAGAGGAACTCATAAGATGGTAAAAGTAATGGCTAAAAAGAATTTCCAAGTCCAATAAACATGTCATTGATATGCAGCATTGATCTCGATAATGTTACAACCAAACTGTTGGACTGTAAACTTGATTTGTCGATTGGACTACTCAATCAGTTAATATTTTAGTGAGGTGTAGAACTAGATAAGTACTTCCTCCATCACAAATCTTTGGTCTTTTTATTTTCCAAAATTTTGGTTCTTTTAAAAAATTAAATACAATTAATAATATTTTCCCTTTTTACCCTTACACTAATAAAAACATTTATTAAATGAATTTTACTTTTACTGAATGAATTAAGGGTAAAGTTATCTACACTTACAAAAATTTATCATTTCTTGTGCCTAAACCTAAAATGACCAACGATTAGGAACAAAGATGGAGTAGTTTAGAGGTATATCATTAAAAGCAAATAGTTGAGAGAAGTGTGTGGAACTCTCTTAAAGTATGAAGAATCACATTTTGATGTTTTACAAAACTCTCTCTTGGAACGTATAAAAAAGGGAGAGATGTTCATTTGTAAACGAAGAATGCAAGTAAGCAAGTAAACAATAAACCAAAGGAGTCTCTCAAGGAAAAGTGGCTGTCCTTCTCTCAAATATTCTTCCCAAAAGCTAACCATAACCTTCTTGTTTTCAACAAAGTGCTATCAGAGTAACATCCTTATATAAGACATCATTCTATATTCATGGCAAACAATGGAGCGGCATCCTTCCAAGTCGACTTTTAAATGGAAGAACCTATCATAATCGGAGTATCAAAATGAAGGCTATTCTTGAAGCACATGATGTTTTGGTGATTGTTCAAAAGGCTATAAAGATTCATTAACTAAAGCACAAAGATAATATTTTGGTGGATTCAATTGAGTGAGACAAAAAAACTCTCTCAATTGAAGATACTTTGAACCAGTTCATGCAAATGTCAACAGCCAACCATAAAAACACAGATGCTTCTATCAATAACTTGGAAACACAAGTTGATCAAATGGCCAGACAATTAGCCGATCAGCAAGGAGGAGCATTCACCACAAATACACAAACCAATCTCAAGAAGCATTGCAAGTCCGTAACAACTAGAAGCGGCAAAGTGATTGGTAAGGGTATAAGTGAGAGAGACAAAAAAGAACTATCTTCCTCAACTACCAAGCATTGGATGAAGATGAGCTTGAGAAAATTTCAAATAATACATATGCTAAGGAGAGGCGGGAGAAGCTCCAAACCTCTTCCACACGAGAAGGCATACTAGATAAGATGTTTCCTAATTCTTATAGGTGAATTTGAGTCTTTGCGTATGAAAGATTCAAGATTTATTTTTGAATATTTTTCAAGAGTCATTGTTGTTTCAATTAATTAAAGGAATGGGTGGAAGTTAGAAGATACTATCATTATGGAGAAGATAATACACATGTGGATCCCAAGTTTGACAATATTGTTGTGAACCATGACAATAAAACAACTTCAAGGATCATTGCAAGCTTATGAGGAGAAGGTGGAGAAGAAGGATGAGATCACTGATAAACTCAAGATACTACGAAAGGAGAAGGAAAAAAACAAATAACTGAGATTAGCCATCATAATCAAGGTTGTGAACAGGGTTGTGGTCGAGAATAATTTGGATTTGACAAATATGGGCGAGGTTCAAATTTAACAAGTAGCAATTATGAGAAGAAATCTCAACAAGAGGACCTTGAAGAGGATTTTCATTCAGAAGGTACGATAAATCTCACATTAATTACTACAGTTTCCAGAAGTTTGGCCACTACGCTTAAAAATGTAGATTTTTTGTCGAGAATTGAGTCGTGGAGGAGACCAACTATATAAAAGAGAGTGACGAGAAATTTTGTAGAATGTGAAAGTAATGAAGGAAGCCAAGAAAATTTATGGTGCTTTGACACTGGTGCAAGCAGTCATATATGTTGAAGAGGGGCATGTTTATGCATCTTGATGAATTATTAGGTGTCGATGATTCCATGACTCCTGTTGAAGGACAAAGGTAATATCTTAAAGATGGAAGACATGATTTTTACTACATTAATGCATTATGGATTTGACATCTTCAATTTGGACACTTAAAATATAGAGACTTAAGCTTGTTACTAATGGAGAATACGATGAGAGGACTGGCCTCTATCAACCACCCTGATAAACTATGCGAATGATGCTTACTTGAAAGGAGTTCAAGGCAAGATTTTCGAAGGAGTCGAGCTCAAGATCCAAAAAGATGCTTGAACTTATACATGCTAATGTATATGAACCAATAAAGTTAAGTTCACTAGATTAAAAAAATATTTACTCCTTTTCTTCAAAGACATTTCAAGAAAAAAATGGTTTATTGCTTAAATCAAAAATCAAAAATCTTTACTACCTTCGAGAAGTTCAAAGATAGTGTGGAGAAGGAAAGTGGTCGGAAGATAAAACCTATGAGGGCTCCTCGAAAAGGTGAACTTCCTTCAAAATAATTCCAAGAGTTTTGGAAAGAAATTGGTATCAGACGTCCTCTAAAAATTCCAAGATCCCT
Organism: Medicago arabica; assembly: GCA_946800305.1. Taxonomy (NCBI): domain Eukaryota; kingdom Viridiplantae; phylum Streptophyta; class Magnoliopsida; order Fabales; family Fabaceae; genus Medicago; species Medicago arabica. Next base: position 39,069,060 of record OX326969.1, read on the forward strand.
CTCAATAGAATAGCATGCACGACAGAAAGAAAAAATTGACCATCTTTGATATGGCTCAAAGCATGCTTAAAAGCTAGAAATTCTCGAAAGCATTTTGGACATAAGCTTTGATGTGCACTCTTTTTCTATCTAATTGGTCTCTAACAAAAATTGCATGGGTAAAGACATCGCAAGAAGCATCAGTTGAAAGAAATCCTAGTGTCTCACATTTGTGGGTCTTTAGAAGAGTAGTCTATTTTCATATTTTAGACAAGATAAAAGCCCAAAATAGACAATGAGGGGCAATTATGAAAATAGAGGGGCGTAATGTCAAGATAGGTATCCTTCTACATAAAATAGAGACAACAGAATCTCTCAGCAATACCTATCCACCTCGGAGTACAAAGAAACAAACGACAGTAGGCAAAGCAACTCCCTTGATCTAACCGCCACCTGAATCTCCACACCCAGATCTTGTTCACTAAACTTCTAAAATCACATAAAAGACTATCCTTTTGGTCAGAGATAAAAATTAACCTAGGAAAGACCTCATTTAGGAATAATGTGTTGGGCCATGAGGAGATCTTGGTAGATCTGCATATTGGGGGCTAAGAACAACCACCAGGTGAGAGAAATATCACATCTTTATCCATAGCCTTAAAGTGTTAGGTTTTTAAGTCCGCTCACTTATATATTACTTAACACTCACTTTTTTCATCCAATGAGAGACTTCTACCTCACATTTGCTACACAACAATCCCTACCATTTTGACTTTTTAAGGCACAAACACTTGCTCTGTCGTTGCCGCTGCTAACGGTGTCACAATTTGGTTTGGATTGGTTTTGGGTCGAAAAAATGTTTGAACCAATTAAATCTTCATCGGTTTAGTTTGGGTTGGTATTTACTGTTTTTCAAAAAAGAAACTGAACCAAAATAGTCGGTTTGGATCGGTTCAGCTGATCGATTTGTTTGAAAATACAATTAAAAAATCCATATTTTCACAAATTTGTTTTTCATGCATACATCATATTCAAATATTTCATAGAACTTTGGTTTTCAGGTTCACTGTTTTTCAAACTACTTTGTATAACTAACATGAAAAAACTAACAAGAGAAGAACGATCCCAGCGACGGTGAGAAACGACGGGTTAGGTGTAACCGGATGCCAGTGTTCTTTTTTAGTAGAAATGATGAGTTATGTGTGAGTGATGAGATGAGATGATCATGGCAGAAAGTGAATGAATTAAGAAGTTTTTTATGTTGGACTTTAATTTTGAGGTTAATCATAAGTGTGCGTGAGGAGGGGTAATATTACTTAAATGGGGAGTGAGGTTAGTATCGGTTCGGTTCATCAATTCTTTGGATCTCAAAATAAAAAAAATTGAACCGAACCGAACAAGATCAGATACTTTTTCGGTTGGTTCGGTTTGGATTTTCGGTTTTGTCCCACCCACTTACACATGTGGCCGCTGCATCGACGAAGCAGGTTGTTTGACCACCATTGTGAAAATGACTTTCAACTCAAAATGTCGGTTGAACGTTTTATTACCATTGTTGGGTCATGTGGGGAACACAGAGTATAATTATATTGCACAAAGAGAAACCACGTAAGTGGAGACACATGTATGGTTGCTCTTAATCTAGTAAAATGATTCTCCAGGCACCCCTCATGAGCCCAAACATAATGGTGTTATGTGAGCTTGGTTTCATACATTATATCATTTTCAGTTCCTAATTTTCTATAGAATTGTTTCAATAAATAACTCTCTCCTTGATACACCTGATCAATGGCATGTTAATAACTTAACATCCGTACGTCACTTCATTTGATATACTTTAGAGTTTTTGCATTGAAGTTTCTATTATTTCCCAAAAACAACAAGTAAGTGACCAACATAAATTGCAATAACTTGGATTTGGAATTATCATTTTCATTTTCACACTTTTCATTTCAATTTGGTTTATTGGTAGTCCATTTAATTTTGTACTCTCTTATGACAGACATTTATTAGAATATCTTAAAGGCTGAATGAATTTGCTTAATATATGGCAGAATTTGAAGCATGAAACAGCAAGTTTGATGAAGAAAATTGAGCTTCTTGAAGCTTCGAAACGGTTCAACATCTTGAATTTCTATTCATCTTCACAAACGGTGTGTATATATTTATATTCATGACAATAATAATAAGAATGTATTGCATGTGTATTATTCATCCTTCAGGAAACTCATGGGAGAAGGTTTGGGGGCATGCTCTTTGGATGAACTACAACAGATAGAACAACAGTTGGAAAAGAGTGTATGCGTTGTTCGAGCAAGAAAGGTTAGGGTTTCACAAACCTGTTAAATTTGTCGGTTACTTTTAATATTTTGAATTGGATAAATATTTGAGTTCAAACTTCATGTTTTTCAGAATCAAGCATACAAAAATCAAATTGACCAACTAAAAGAAAAGGTATGTTTTTTGTTCATATAATTGAACCCATCTTACACTTTAATTTGTAAAATATCCCTAACCTGATATCAATTTACAAAGTACACTATTTCCTTTCTCCGCTTCCTTTTCCATTTTTTCTTCTTTCTCTCATTTATGAAACTTCTCGGATTTTTAGAGTCGTTGAGTTTCTATGCATTTGGATTTTTTCCGAGTAGAAGGAATATACGTGAACTCAGTTCATATATACGTACGTATATGAAACAAGTTCACAGATATACTAGAAACTGAATGCATTGTAGGTGAAATGAGTTCATGTATACATATGCAAACTAAATTGCCGTGCGTAAACTCAATTTATGATACATACGGCAATTTAGTTCACATAATGTCTGAAAAGAGAGAGAGTAGAGAATAGGGTTTTGAAAGGTGGAGAAAAGAACAGATTTTGAAAATTGAATGTGACCCCTAGGAGTATTTTGGTAATTAAATTGTGTGAGGGGGTGTAGGTTGATTTACTTACAACTATTTTTTTTTTCAAATTAAATGTAAGTTGTTTGACTAACTATTAACCAAAACCCTTGTGTTATCTGAAATCTTTTGCTATGATTCTGAAAGTTTTGTGACTAATTTTTCTTTCAAATTTTTGTGCTATAATACCTAATGTGGTTGATGTGTTTCTTTTCTTCTTATTTTTTTATTGTAACGAAGGTGAAATCAAGGTCTTTTTTTTCTATGATTTAAAAACATTGAAGAGATGATGCTTAATTACTTCTATGTTTTGAATACAACTCAGGAAAAAACCCTACTTGCTGAAAATTCCAGGCTCTCTAAGCAGGTGAAAAGAAACTATTGTTACTATTTTCTAGAATTTGTTTTGCTGATCTTTATTAAATAATTAGTTTGAAAATCTAATACTAACAAAAAGTCCCATGCAACATGGTGTGCAGCCGCCTCCGCCACAGCCACAGCCACAGCCGCCTCCGCTAACAACAAAGGATCATCAAAGAGAAAATCAACAACCCTATGCTGAAAGCAGTCCAAGCTCAGATGTAGTGACTGAATTGTTCATTGGACTACACAGGTCTTGTTGAAGATAATCAATCTAATTATGTAGTGTTTGTTTGGTTTTATATTCCAATGCATTTAAATGAACATTTTGCAACTAACTAAGCAACAAAATCTTTCCTTTATTGCATTGGAATTTGTTCAACTTAAGAACAAATATATCCTATATTTTTTATAAATAGAACAACATATCCTTAATCCCTTGCTTATATGTATGCAAGTATAAAGTAAGGGGAAAAAACCCAAATGTCTCTAATGTATAACTAGTATGTTGATCAATGTAATGCACCGGATATATATTAGCACAATTGTAGTTTATATATCACTGTAATACTCTCTCCACCCCTATTATGGAAAAAGAAGAAGCTATTATATATTTAAAAATAGGTCATGCCTCAGAATTTCACTAATTAATGAGTATTGAAACCGACACCTTTTAGCTTATCAAATTATCTACCATATGGATGTTGAACTCATAACTCTAAGAACCGAACTCTTTGAGGGAAGTGATGGTATGGCCCCTCTCCCTGTCACGGTGGCTGCACCACAAGCATTTGCAAAATCAAGGGCCTCCCTTAATATTTTCTCATCCTGAAAATCACATAGGAGAGGACACACTAAAGTCATCAAAGTTCTAATTTCTGTCTTAAATAGGCCATGATTCATAAATGATGATCGTGATAAGAAAGATTAATTAAAGATAAAATGAAGTTAAATTGTTTTCGTATAAGGTATATTGAAGAACTTATAATGATAAACTAAAATCAACATATAATAATGTCATAAGCTGTTTTCAAAAATAAATTCTTACAAACAAGTCCCATTCATATTAGGATCTTGTCTTGGGGTTGGTTTGTAGGGAAGGTGGATAGGACTATTCATTGGGCTCCTTGGAAAGAATAAAGGTTATAAATTTAGAAAATTTCTTTTCTCATTTCTCAAATTGTTTTTTTTTTTTTTAAGTGTTGTTGCCTCAGCGGCACTTATCCATCGTTCGATTTTCTAGCGGTAGTTAAGTGTCGTTGGATATTTTTTAGATTGGTTAAACCGGTTTATAAAGTGATTGAATCGCTCTAAAAAGTGTCCAACGATAGGTAACTGTTGTTGGGAATGTTTTTGAGCAATTTTAGAAATGAGAAGAGTAATTTTCGTAAATTTGCTGACTTGGGCCTTGGCAACATCTAAGGTTATTGCTCTATAGACCCACAGATTGCTCAACCACTGAAATAAGTTGATTGAAAGTTATGCTCTGATCGGATCTAAAAACAAACAATCATATCCTAACTCTAGATAGATTTTATGCGATTAGAAGTAATAATCCGAAAAATTTGATGAGCTTTTGAGCAATGTGGGGGCCAATATAGCCATCATGAGATCTAAAGATGAACCACAACTACCCTAAACAAAAAAATAAATAAAATAGGACTACTGTCACCTACCTTATAAATGTGTTTATGTGCAGACAATATGCTCAAAAACCCACCAACAAAAGAATCACCAGCTCCTGTTGTGTCAATTGCTTCCACCTCAAAACCATAAACCCAACCTTTAAAGTCCTGTGTAACCACAATAAAACCATGTTTATGATTAACCATGACCAATTAGCAAACTTCAAAAAAAAAAAACTTTAAAGTTCTGTTGCATGCTTTTTACACGTTCGGATTCTAAAATTCAAAAAAATGACGGGCGCGCGATAACTGTGGGGTTAAGAAATTCTCGAAAGTTTTTGTTTATGGATCAAACCTTGGTGTAGTATCTACATCCCTTTATTCCTTCAGTGACCAACAAAAGTTTGAGATTATGGTGGAACAACTTCTTCATGATCATTTTGTCATCATAAGGATCATTACCTTCAGTCAAAATTCGAATTTCTTCCACACTTACCTGCAGTTTGGAATGTAATCAGTTTTGTCATTTTTTACACCAAATTTATTCTCCAATTTCATTTTTTTTTTTGGCATCAATGGTCCTTTTAGGAAGGCAAATTGAAATGTTTATGACATAGTACTTGTATATTTAGAGGGTCTAATTTACACTTTGATGACTGTGTATTTCCACACACATATGACAAAAATATTCAAAACATTTACCTTAATAATGTCTGCATAGTTCCAAATACTCATGATGCCTTCCCTAGCAGCCTCTGTTGATGGCCATAGTGGCACTGTCAAATTTGGGGCATAAGAAAGTATACTACCACACATTTTGGCATAATTCATTGCTTCAATGTGAGCTGACCTAGAAGGCTCCTTGATCAAGCTAACTGAACCATAATGAAATATTGTGGCCTGCATGACATTAGATACTTTATGGAAGAAAAAAAATTAAAATATTGAGCTTATAGTAATTTAAGAGCTGTATTTTTGGACCGCCTTGTTGAACTGAAAATCGTAACATTTTAAGCTACAATTGAAATTGAAATACATTATCTTTATTTTTTTGAGATGAACTACATGAAAGATGGAACTTACAAAATACATACATAATAGTACTATTTGAAGAAGGTCTTGCTTGATGATAACTATTTGGTTACTTTATTTAAACACATAAGGTAGAGATTTTTTTTAAATAATATGTATTTTTGAACTAAGAGTTTAATTCATATACACCCGTCTGTGTATAGAAAGTTTACACATGTATTCAACGTTGTCGTATTAATTAATGAGGTATGACAAATCATGTGGTTTAACTAATTAAATAATGTGGTAATACATCATTAGATGCATGCGTAAAACTTTTGTACACCGATGATGTATATCAATTAAACTCTTTAAATGATATGTATATTTATACAAGTACGTCAAGATGGTGTGTATAAATGGTTGTGACTGTATTTTTCATATAGTTTTAATACAAAAATAAATAGCTATTACCTTATTTATGAGACTCTTATCAATTTCTTCTGGACGAAAAAGTACGTCAGCACTAGGATTTCGATAAAACATGAATTCAGGTTTCCCATCATCAGTCTTAAGTGAATGAAATGCCAATGCTGTCCTTGCATGTTCATCAAACAGCAAGCCAGAATTGTCAACACCATTTTGTTTTAGAATATCAGATAACATATTGCCAAATTCATCATTTCCAACCTTCCATTCAAACGTTACAAACATTGTAGTCAGGCAAAAGGACTAAGGTAGATTAGAAGTACAATAAGGAATAGTATGTTGCACATGCACGAAGGTGTTCAAACGTTACAACTTACAAACATTGTTGTCAGGCAAAAGTACTAAGGTAGATTAGAAGTACAGAAGCAATTCATGTATAGATGTAGACAGCATTATTGAGCTTATCACATATAAAATCTAAAGGATTAGCCTTTTCGGCCCAACGTACAAGCCGTTCAAGTTAGGGTTTTAGACATCAAAATTTTCGACTAAATAATTGAATCAACAATTTAAATTTAGTTTTAAATATGTAATATGACAAGGAAATTATAGATGTTCTCTCAACTCAATTAGTTAAGATGAAGGCTTCATATTCTCAACGGCTCATGGTCGAATATTGTAGTCGGCAAAACTTATTTTACTGTAAATTTACTATAGGCCTCTAAATATATTGGACCGTCCTTATCAAATTGGCAAAGCAAACATGAAACATAAAAACAAGGTAGAATTTCGTAATATAATTGAAATTAATATGCATTTCAGTTATTAGGGGAGGGATAGTTTTTGTTTCCACTAATTTCTTCCACCGGACGAAATCTTGAATACAACATTGTTAGACATTAAATACGAATACTTATCTTAGCCAGATTCAAATCTTAAATAAAATATATTTTATATGGACTAAAATAATGTATTCTTAATTATGGCCAAATGCACAGATTGATCCAAGCATTTGCCACAAAGTTTTTGCAGAATGATTTATTGCTTAGTAGTAATATATATTCATAAAAATTTCACCTTGCCAATAAAAGCTGAAGAGCCTCCAAGTCTAGATATTGCTACAGAAACAATGGCAGTAGCTCCAGCTGGAGATTTTTTATAGGCCTCTGCATCTGCAAGGGACACTCCAGCTTTTGTGGGGACTAAATTGATCATCATCTCTCCAAAGCAAACAACTAATGGTCCTTTGTAAATCTTTCTCCGATGTTTTGATGAACCTATAGATAAATTACAATTATTATTCATTACTGGTTTATAGAAAAACACAAAATTAAAAATGAATTTCAAATTAAGAAATTTGGTAGGTTCATGGAAAATATTTACAATTCATTCTCTTGATAAGTAAAATTTAGTAAAGAAACTACAATGAGTACTCAAACTCTTGTACAAAACAATAAAATAAAAGGCTCAAGTCACACAAAGTGTGATACACTAACTTGGGACAACAACACCAATCTAGTAACAATAATGCTAAATCTCGCGAGAAGATTGAAACTGAATCTCTCACGAGTGAGTGTTATTGGTCATTCAAACCATAGTACCCTATGTTATCCTTGGAAACCAGAACTTTAATTTGCCCTTTTTCCTTGGTTATTAAATGTGTCGTGAAATTTCACGATGAAACATTCGTGAGATATAACAATGCTCATATATTAAATATTAGCATATTGGCAATTAATGTAATTTAGCATGTCATGAATTTATTGAAGAGATACATTTCAGTGTTGGACATCTTACATTTAATATGTCTAGGATAAAAAAAAATCTTCCAAAAGAATGAATGGTGGTTGAAGTCATAGAGTTTTTTTTTTTTTAAGTCCGAGATTTTGAAAGGAAAGGTATTAAGTACATGCATAAACATCTTCATTTTTCACTAGCAAAACATTATTTTAAATATGAGTACAAGGAATACTAAAACCAATTATAAAAGAACAATAATGAAGAGGAAGAATGTCGGGTCGTTCGACGGATACCAATAATTGTGCCTAAACGAACCAATCAAAACCCAACGTTCATTGTTTTTTTTTTAAGGAAAAACTCAAGGTTCATTGTTAACATACATACAACCATAAAAAACATGAGCATGAATGAAATCAAAGAAAAAAGAGGCAAAAGCATTACCTAATGATGATGAACTTGTTAGACGCCTTAAGCTGCCCCTTCGTGACCTATCAAAGGTCAAATGGAAGCAACATCCTGTCATGTTGGGCATCATGCAACCCTAACACCAAATTCACCATGGACATGGAGGTTTAAACAATAATTGAAGAAAAAGAAAAAACATATATGTCATTGTTACTATTTTTTTAACATTCCTCCTATATAGCTGGAACTCTCAAATTCTTTTATCTTAAAAGTTGATTATATTCTCCTATATATAGATATAGTAGGAACTCTCAAATTCTTTTGTCTTGAAAGTTGATTAAGTTCTCCTATTTATACAATTGATTGATTTCATTAGCTAATTTTGGCCTCATAATTTCCAATTACATTCGTTTAAGGGTGCCTTGGTTATGTTGCATTGGGAAATTGGCATGTTGACTATGTGACACTTTTTAAATAAGAAATATTTCTGTGTGTCTTACCATAACCTTTTTAAAAGTATTCAAATAAACCATGTTGGTCTTAATAATAATAAAAATTGTAAAAATGTGCAAGATCAGTTTCCGTAAACTTAATTCAGTTGGTAGAGATATTATTACATTATATATGCATGAGTTGAAGTTCAAACCTCAGACATCTCACGTGTTCACCTTTAAGAGGTGAGTTTTTAGTCGGTGTAAGATTGCACGAATGTGAGAAAAATAATGTGAAATAGATGAATATGACTCCCTACATTAAATTTTCGTGTAGTTCATACATTTGCATTATCATTTAGGGTGTTTTAGTCTTTCCCTGACCTAACATATCTCTATATTTACTAGTTATAAATTAACTTAGTAAATAAATAACTTGGCTAGGAGAACAAAAGAAAATTGACAAACAATGTTACTTTTCTTTTGCTCTGTAATTTTTATTTACTTTCATTTTGAGTTAAAAATATGTCCCAATAATTAAGGATAGTAGTATTAGCAAAGCATCCAAGTCAACACACTAACACATAGTTCATTCATACAATAGTCCATTGCTTCAAAGAGTAAAATCAAGGTCTATATCAGTATCCCATTACACATATCATTAAAATATATTTTGTCCATAACTGAAGAAATAAAAAACTCGATTCTAATAAGTCTATAAACAATAAGGTAATAAACATATGTACTCTATAAAATTAATCATAGCATCCATCCTTGGATAAAGCTAGTCTCACCAACCATGTTCTTTGGAGCACTGGATGCTTCAGCTTGAACATAGTTTTGGTACCTGCACAAAATAAGTAACTATATTAGTGTTTCTGACCATATATATTATAAAGTAACATATGAAAGAAGAAATTTTGGAATACCCTATTTGCAAGAAAGGTTCAGTTTGGCAGTCCATGGGATTGTTTTCAGAAGGCTGAAAAGGAAAGTTGCCTCCTCCAGCAACAGCATTAGCAGAATGAGTAGAGCTCCACAAGCTTTCAATAGCTTTAAGATTAAATCCATCTGATTCAAGCTGAAAATCAAGTTTCATCAAACCATCAAATTAATAAATAATAAATAGAAAATATGGTATTATTGAAAAAAAATCTAAACTAATGCAAGCTGTTTTAGACCATTTGGTTGCATAGTTCAATACCTTGTACCTAAGTTGCTTATTTATGTCTCCAAGATGGCGTTCCTGCAACATTAATGAGACAACACTGACATATAGTACATACAAGTTTTCGAAATGGTCAACATATATGCACCTAAGCAGGGTTATTTCAACATCATAAAACCGACACCGTGTCTGAACACTGTATAAACATACATTCGATACAATTAATTATCTAGATGAGAGAGAAAAATTCAATAAAAAATTGTATCATAATACGATGTCGGACATATTTGTGTTGTCAAAATATCATTTCTGAATACAACTTAAGATCATAAATAAAGATTACACATAGAATTTTATATGGAAAAAATATGAGTTAACATTTCTTACCTTTCTCTTAAGCTCTTCCATTTGTTCAACCATAATCTGTGTCTGCAAGCAAATAAAACAAGTGTTTCCTAGATCTTGTAAACATGGAGTGCCAAAAGCAAATTGAAGCATCACATGATATCATTGGTAAAAATAAGTACAGAGGAGTTATAATAATTTGAAGGTACCTTCCTCTGTCTAGCTTGTGCTAAAGCTCCTTCAAGTTGCTTCTCAAGATTTTGTAGCTCTTTCATGTTCAATGGTCCAAGATCTTCCCCTAGCAATTGTCTGTTATAAACATCACAATATTAATGCAAGGAAATTGTTATCTTAATCTCCATTAATTAATGACCATATGATAACCAGACTTAAATGGACCGCACTTGTGTGTTATTAAAGTGGAAACATCACTAAAATTGGTCAATTCAATTGTAACACATAAACCAATTCAACTTTTTTTTCTCTCTCTTTCTTTTGCATACCTTTATGTTTAAAAAAATAAAAATTGTATTGTCACGTGTCACAATTGAATTGGTCAATGTTATGCGACATTATGTCACACAAGTACAGTCCGAATTAAATGGATGTCAATGTGTGCGAGAGATTGTTAAATACTAGAAGAGTTATATAGGAGGAGCACAATTAATAACCTTTGTGACTTTTGAAGTGACTCATACTTTGCCTTTAGCTTTGACATCTCTTGGTACCAGTTCTAATTGACAAAATAGAAATTCATGAAAAAAATAGCAATATCAAAATACAATTGATAACATTATATATTAAGAATGGAGTATATAATGATACAGCACTGCTTAGAAGACTAACATTTCTGTACACTTACATGGGTATGATTTCAAATACATTCACATTACATAGGCTCAACTAATTTAAGTAGTATCTCATCCACAATGTCAAAATACCATAAGATCAGTTCATAAAAAAATTAAATATTAGCTAGTGTGTATAATTAGCAATTGAAGGTACCTTAATTACAAGGTGCGTAAGTGTAATTTAAATTAGAAAATGTTCACACATACCTGAGTTTCATGTTCATTAACATTATCATTTTGAGAAGTAAAAGAGCATCTCTGGTATCGTTCCAGGGTTTTGCCAATGCTGCAAATTAAAACAAACTCAGTTTTATTTTTTGTCATGTATATATATATAACAAAAACAACTACTGGAAAAATATATATAAAGCCAAATAATTCTCCAAATAATTTTGTTAAGACAAACAATTATGATAAAAATAATAATAAAATAACAATCACCTCAAATTAATTTAGCACATATACTACATTTTGGTTATTTTGGTCAACAGAAAATAAACAAGAAAGTGTTTCTCCCTATAACAAATGGAAGTAAAAATATTGACCGAAGATAATAAATGAAAAACAACTTCCTTAAAAGAAAGAATGAAAACGACTATCACATCTAAAGTAGGACATGAGAGGCATACCGTATGCTCCCTTTAATATTATTATGTCATTTTAGAAAGAAAGCAAATTTTTTGTCTCGTATATCATTTTGCATATCAATAAATCATTATTATTTTTTCTTTTGTAAAAAAAATCATTATTATTTTTTCTATTATACCTTTAATCATATTAATATCTATATATCTTTCAATTCTTGTAATCAATATGAGACAATAAAGGGTAATTTTGTAAACATGTCATTTTCCTCCAAAAGAAAAGGTATATCATACTTTTTATTAAACTAAATATATGATTTTTTTACAAAAAATATATGACATTAATTGTATTTCATAAGTACTTCATGTGTCAAAATTCTAAACGACTTATATTTGATGGAGGGAGTGTGAGGTATATTTGATTGAGGGAGTGTGATGGTAAGATAGAAAGAAGATGAAGAAGAAAGAAAGTAAAGGATGTGATGGTAAATTAAAAAGAGATAAGAAAAGTGAGAAGAAATGCAAAAAGAGAGTTTAAAGTTTTTTTTAAGAAATAGAATAAAAGAGTTTAATGATTATATCCTATAATAAGTACTTAATCATATATCTCCTCGTGATATTACTTTTTCATATACATAATTAAGCACTTGATAATTAAAATAAATAAATTGTTGAACCTAAAATGCATTTGGAACGTTTGAAACATGTGCTCACATGTAAATTAATAAACAACACATGCTAAATCACAATATGGATGTCATTAGTTTGACAACGAAAGTGTGAGTGAGACATGATTGAGAAAAGTATAATGTGGCAAAATTAGCTTATCCAATTGATGTATGTTACCGGAACCATTGGTTACTACTTTTTTAGCCTATAGATGAAGTGTCAAGTATCATTTGAAACTTCCACAACATAGTTTACTATTTTTTAAGTTTTGAAATAAAATAAAAAATCATAAAATAAATATAATAAAGGAAATGGCTAAGAAAATGAAAACACTTACAAACACTCCTAATTTTAGTTTTCTACAATACATACACTTATAGACTTCAGTTGCACAAATCTTTAACACTTCAACTGCTTGTTATTCCAACTTTTTAAAGAATAATTTAGGTTAAATAATACAAAAAGAGTGAAACACAGTAACACACTTCCTTCCTTATACCTTGAACAAGACTGGTATACTTTATCAATTATAATAATTAGCAAGAAGGGTGAAAAAATTCATTTTATTAGTTTGACCAATATTCTTTTTGCTACAACCCTACCAATTTTTCAGAATGAAGCTGAATATGTTATTTATTATACAACCAAAAACACTACAACAAGACGAGAGAGAAAGAGAGAGAGGAGTGTAAAGATGAGAACCCCTTAGATCTAATTAACAAATGAGTATAGTGCTTCATGCTTCATACATATAAACCATTGCTCCTTCCGAATAAAAAGTACATAAACTACAGTTGTACTATAAAACATGTTATTCTTTTGAGATTGAAAAAGGGAACAACATTTAATTTTGACATTATGTTATGTTTAAACATTCAACTTTTTTATTGTTCCACCTTTCCTTAGATGGAGATGCCATATATTTTTAGGACACATAGAAAACCCTCATGAAGAATATATGAGAAGAAACCAAGGTTTAAAAGGTAAGTGAAACAAAGGGTCAAGGCTTTATAAATAAATTAATTAATTTTCATTCTCCATTTAGGAATAAAAAAAATGTTAAAAGAAAACCCTAGATCTTGCACAATATGGTACAAGAGAGTGAACATCCTAGGACTTTACCTTACCATGTCCATTTAATTATCATATGATTGGTTACTTCTTAATTTCTTACCTTTTTTTCTTGTGGAGAACTAAAAAAATAGATTGTACTGTTATTTCATCAGTAAGTGAACAAAGCTGAAAACAAGTGTGGAACCCCCCAAAATACAGGAAAATCATAGAAGACACACAAATATACAGATAAAGGAGCAAGTATGAGAGAAAAATGAAAGTGTCAGATTTAAAGAAACCATGAATAGTTACATGAAAAGCAAAGAAGTGAAAAATGAGTTAAAAGGGATGTGTGAAAAGTAAAATCTTAAATAGATCAAATGCAGAAACCAGTGACTATTTTGGTGAAAGAAAGTGATGCAATGAAGAAAGTGAAGTGCAGAGAGAAAAGAAGAAGTTAAAAGTATCAGAAATTGAAAAGATCTAAAGCTAAGAGAGGTTTCTATTGGGATTTGAACCAAGAAAAGGAGATAACAAACTTAAGAAATTAATATGCACATAAAAAATATATTAAAAAACTAATGGTGAGATTTTTTAATATTAGATCAATGAAAAAGAGAGAGAATGGTACCCTGAAGTTGAGCTTGCAAATTCAGAAAGCTTTCCACGACTTGAGAAAATGATAAGAGCAATCTCAGCATCACATAGAACTGAGAGTTCATAGGCTTTTTTCAGCAAACCATTTCTTCTTTTTGAGAAAGTAACTTGCCGGTTGATTTTGTTTTCTATCCTCTTCAGTTCAACTCTCCCTCTACCCATTTTTCTTATCACTCTCTCTTCTTCTTTGAGCCTAGAAAAATAACAGTAACTGATCAAAAAGTTTGTATTTATATTCGAAATTATGTGTGTGATTTTTTGTTTAAGTAGTTACTCTCTACCCCACATATATTAGATAGTGCGGTTTTAAATTGCGGTCTACAACCATAGTTGCGACAAACTTCAAAGGATTTTGATGTCTCCGTAACCACAATTTCAATCGCAATGGTCACACTTCCTTGCATTTTGTTGGAATGTAGCGTAAGTGCAGCCGTAATTTAAAACCATGGTAGATAGTAATATATCGAGATTTTAAAGAAACGTCAATGGTCGCAATCTAGCCCGTGACATCGATATTTGTTTATTTATATCTTTGCGACTGCAATTAAGATGGCATTGGTCATCTTGAAATAGTAGCCGTGTGATTTTCTTTGGGTCATCGAATAAGTTATAAGTGGGATATCTAGGGTTTCATCTTTGCTACTAACATTTCTTCCTCCTTTAACAAATTAACTAATAATATTTATCATAAAAATATAAAGATCGCATCCGACTAATCTTTTACAAATATAAAAATTTGCAATGTGAGTGTGCTATCTATCATTATGGTGACAGCAATTTAAAACCTTGAGTAAGATTAACATCTAGGTTTGAGGGGTCAAGTTTTCTACCTACTTTAAAGAAGTAACAAAAACTTGTAAAAATAATTAAGTATAATTGTTTTAAGATGATTCATGTGAAAGCATGTAAATAATATTTATGAATGAGTACAAATAAATTTATAGAAATATACATAATTAACTTGATGGAAATTACTAACTAATGTTTAAGGGTTTTGTTTATTTAATAAAGTATCTCTATCATATTGTCATCAAGAAAGATATAAATTGTCATTTGAAGGATTGTTTCAACCTTATGTCATCATATCATCATGGATTCCAAAATCCTTATCATGTGTTAGTTTTCTAGAATGGAAACAATTGTGAAAACTATAACTTACAAAAGTAGCTGAGGAGAGAGAGTGCAATGCAATATACAAAGAAAGTGTGACCGATATAAATGGCTTGTTTCACAGAAGTGGAAGTTAGAGTTTAATTTTATAGAAATAGACAATGCAACACATAGAAAGAGGTATATTTGATCTTCTTTAACAAAAAAATGGAAACCCAATTATTCTTAATTTAATTTCATTCTCTTTTCCAATTGAATTTTGGTAGGTATCATTGGCCCCTACCCTGTCTCGTTTTATTTTCCCTTCTCACAATTACTACATATGCTTTGAATAAATTGAATTGCTTTGAGTTGAGAGGGTGAGGAAAGAGAAGTTTCACTTTCCATGTGGAAGGGGTCTACACTCTATAATACCATAGAGCAATATTTTTGGAAATTCACAAACTACTTGCTGCTGAAACGGTTTAGCCCAAAATTGATTAGAACAGACTATTGATAGCTTTGCAGGCTCACTATGAAATTGGAGAGAAAATCACTGAGATTTTATAATCATTGTATTCAGAGCCATAACGTCAAGTTTGTTGAAATCATGGTTAATATTTTCTCTTTTGAGGTTAGAATTATGGGAATTTCTAGTGTGGTAAAGTGTGGCATGAGGTCCATGGTGTACCGATGGTTGAAAATCGTTCAAAACTTTAACGATTGTCATTGTCTCTTACCAACTTTAAGTAAAAGTTTAAGGTCATTAGACTCAAAATAGTGAGACATTAATAATTATTTTCTTTATTTTATTTTAGAATCAACACCTATTGGGTCACCGTTTTAATTTATACAGAAAACTAATAACAATTAACTTCTACTTATTAGGAACGACAATTGTTGTTAGGGTTAAAACACTTTGAGTTTCGAGTAGCCGTCGAAGTAGACACTACATCACCTTAAAAGCCATCAAGAAGGACTGATTGATTAGAAACACAAAATTAGCTTTGTGTGCCCTTGTGAATAGAAAAAACAGAAAGAAAACGAGGATAATGTTTTTCCCTTTATCAGGAAAAGCACATGATCTGTTTTGAGTAATTTTCTTTTTGGTTCGAGGGACCAAACACACAAACTAAACTCTAATATTATATAACCATACACATAACAACAAGTCTTTAATTTCAGCAACAAAGTGGTTCAAGTACAACCCCCCTGGCTTCAGCATTTTTTCTATTTGCCTTTCATGTGCACCACCCTTACCTTCTATTTTTATTCAACCTCCAATTGATATATACTTTTGTTAAATGTATTTCATGAGAATTTATTTTTTGAGAGGCATATATATATCAATTTTCTTCGTCTATAGAAAGAGAAATATAAATAATATAACATAAATAAAAGTACCACGTATCTTTTTCTCTAATGTGACGACTTATGGGTCAAACTTCAAAGTAATAGAGTGTGTGTCCTTGTCTCTTGATTTACGAAGATTCACTTTTTTGAGTTAGTCATTGTAATTTGTAAGATGCAGCTTTTTCTTTGAACAGTGCTGTTTGCTAGCTCATTATGAGGTGGAATAGATATTCCTTTGTTATAATTTCTTCCATGTAGTTTTGCCACTGCTTTGAACACATTGTATGATTGAATGTTTGTTCAAGAAATGTATATAAATTATATAATTCCTTGTGCTTCTTATTTATTTTAATTTTTTTTACAGAAAACAAATTTCATTCAATGATGAAAAACAAAGTTTGCACACCAAAATGTTAAAACAGTCCACATTATAAATCTAGCACAAATAGCTACGTCAGCCAAGTACATGACAACAATATGCATAGAAGGAATAGAAACTATTATATCATACTAAAATATTAATCCTAACAATCAAACCAATTTCTTCCAAACATGGCCAAAAAAGAAAGAAGATCACTGTTTTTTACTTGTACATGCATTCATGTATTGATGAAACATAGAGCAACTTTGTTAATATATCATTTTTACACTAAACAAAATCAAACTAAAAATGGGTCTTGATGTGGTATATATCAACTATCAAGACCAAAGAGGCAAAGAGTATTGTTGAAAATTGTGAAGCATTTTCATAACACCTTTGTCTCAAAACCTACTTTTTAAGAGAATCATCATATGAATACAAGTGATTTCATCTTTGGTTAGGTTTTATTTATCTCTTGAATGTGCTTTGAATCTTAAGAATAAGATGGTTAATACCCGAAATTCTAATTATCTATATTAATCTTTATGTGTGAACAAATGTAACAAAATTTAAAACGTAACAAGCTTCTCCCTCCTTGGCATGTGGCTGCAACTTGCACATATTTGTGGTGCCTTGATCACAATTATCTTAAATTCCAATTGAAATTTTTTCCAACTCTTGCGGCACACTATGAACAAACAAGCCCTAACAATAAAGATTTACCACAAAGGGTGTAGGAATAGGAAGAGTTGAAAAAGAAAAACAAGGGTAAACAAACTGAGTTGTCACGTACTCACGTGGCAATAAAGTCATTTACAATATATTTATTTTTTCTCTTACAAAGTGGGGTCCAAGTTATGCTGAAACAGTGTCCTATTCTAGGTCATAGTGGGGGTCGGGGGATGTTGGAGGTTACCAAATAGAGAAAGTTTTCATGAGTGTCTAAGGTGCATTAATGTCAATTTCCATTTTTGGGTGTGGCCCTCACAGTATACAGTAACTATCAGCCAGTTGAGCCTTTCAAAGCCTCTCATTTTGCATGCTCTTGCTTTATTTCCTTGTTGTAGTGAATAGTGATGGACGAACAAAATAGTGCATAATTTTTTGGACTTATAGTTTGTCTCTATTTGAAATTTATTTCATTTTATTTATCATAATTAGAGAATTATAAACATGTTTTACTTTATTAATGATATTAGATAAGTTTGTTTTCATAAAAAATATACATGTTTTATTTTATTTTTAAAAATAATTTATCACTAATTTATTATCTTTTTCCCCTAAACTTAGCAATCATAGAAGTTGTGAAAAAAAAATGCATAAAGCATGGGTAAGACTCAAGAATGAGATGCATGACATTGACAGTATGCTATCACCATCGTTGAGCGTTGAGCTTTAAAAGATACTCTCATGACAATGCATGTATCTCATGTGCAAACCATTATTAATAAACCTCTGTCATTTTATTTTATTTTTCCCTTGCAATTCTAAGTTTGAAAAGTTGGTTTTTTTGGGGGTGGGATATTAGAGGATTCTAGAGAATGTGTTTGCCATGGTTATTAGAAAAAATATGATCTTCTTCACACAAAAAATGATAGCTTGAAGTGAGGTTGATGGTAAACAAGAAGAACAAACTTGGTGTTGTGGGTTACTGTTGATTTCTTTCATCACAATTCAATACATGGAATTGGTATATTCAATAGTAAAGATAGATTCGGTTTAAATTTAATCCACACCTGATTATAATCATCAAGACAAAAAAACAACATTATCTCTCACAATTTGTTAGTGTCTTAATTTAGTCTCGGACAAAAACTAATACACAAATTTATAGGTCTTAAACTTTGAGTCATATTTGATTGATTGGTTGCTAACATGTTAGTTACTGATGTCACCTTGGAAAAAATTGTTGCCACATAAATTTGGGGCAAAATAAATCCCTCCCACTTTTATTAAAAAAAATAAATCAAATTAGCTAATAAAGAGACTCAAATTAATCCGTCACTTTTTTAGGTCAAAATGAATCCATGCTTATTTATTTCTACTCTCTCAATCCTCTTTAGCATCTCATTGGTAAAACAATTTGAAAATATTACTCTCTACTCCCACATTTTTACCTCTGCCCATACAGACCACTAAAAATACCAGTTTTTTTTTTTTTTGAAGGAAAAAATACCAGTTTTACTCTTTGCGCAATTTAAACTTTTTACATTTTTATTTTTCATACTCACTCTTAACCTTTCCAAACTCAGGATAAGTTCGCCCACACATAACTTTTTCAGCATGTATAAAGATTTTCAGTTTTTTCTGGTGGGTGTTAAAAAAAAATTGGAGAACTAAAATTAACATTACCGTTTTTTTTGTGAAAAAAATAACTCGGAAAACCTAAATAATCAAAGCTAAAAAAATTTAAAATAAAAAATTTAAAACGGAAAAAAATAATATAAAAATCAAAACCAAAAACGTTAGTAGGAGCTTTTCAGTGCAATAAAAAACTAGATTTTTTTTTAAAGGATTACCAAACTGGAAATGTTAATTAGCATAAGTTTTCAATAATAAATTAGCAAACTGGAAATCTATAAAAATTGTTGTCCGGAAGAAAGAAAGAAAAAAAAGGTAAACTGTAAATGTTAGAATGAGTTTTTCGGTACAAATTAGCAAACTGAAAACATTAAGAGAAATTTTTCGTTGTGTTGTTCAGACTTACTCTCTCTCTCATTCTTTGTTTACTGGAAACCTTTATAAAAATTTAAACATTTAAATTAGTCTATTTTGAACAAGCTTCTGTGTACGTGCAATAAGTATTTGAAGAGTTACGTTAGTGTCACTATCATAAGATTCAATTTGTTCTTCGATAATAAAAAATGAACACATGTAAGTTACTTTGTGTACATATCACTGCTTACAAACTGTTTCATCTAAATCTAAATTGAACACAAATTCTAGCATACAAATTGCCCAATTAATGTAACATGCATATGGGGCAGTTTATTCATGCATAGGTAGCTACGATAGTGACATTAATATTGAGTGTTTTAGGATGAATAATAGTAATAAATACAATGAGAGAGCTATATCACATGAGGAACTTATTTGGCCTAGAGTAGTGTCAGATTAATTTGGGTCTTTTAAGTAGCTAATTTCTACCTAAAAAAATGAGAGGGAAAATTGGGGCATATGTAACTAAAACATCACCAGCTTTATTGGACACGATATCAACTAAAAGGTCAAAATTAATAAAAGATTAACCCTCGTTGACAACAAACAGAGAGAAAGCGAGGAGCGCTGCCCCAACCCCTTCAATTCAAAAGCTTGTGCAACCATATAGCCACTACTAATGGTGGTGCAATGAGATCATCACTCTATACCACCGTTCTACCCCGTCGAAGTAACTGCTAAAATCATTTCTTCAGGTGGCCGCCGTCTTTTTCTTTCACGTCGTCGCCTTCGTTTTCGTCTGATTTTCAGATTGGTTCGTGAATTTTGGCCTTTACCTCTCTTTTGTTTTCAGTTATGTTTTTAAGGCCTTCATCTTGGCGTCGTGCTCTGTTTGTACGGATTTCAAAGGCGTTGATCTTGGATGATATATATTTTGGTCGTATTGTGCTTTCCATTTTTTAGGAGGTTATTGTGATGGGGTGGTATTGGGAGTTTTTTTGTTGTCTTTTGATGCAATTGGAAATTTACTTTTGAGGGACTTCATTCTGTTTGGTGGTATTTGTGGTGGTATTAGGAGTTTAGAGTTAGTCTGTTGTCTTTTCAATTTTCAGGAGGCGACTGTATTGAGAGATAATTGTGTCGAGTGACAATTGTGTTGGTGTTTGGCTCATCTCGACTTGTCCATTCCGTTATTCTTTTGTCTTTTTGGTGGAGTTCCCTATTGTGTGTACATGGGGATTTTTTGTTTGATTTGTCTCATCCTGCTCATCTTGAGATAACGATGATGAGGGTGGTGGTTGGTGTTAGCAACATAAGGTGACGGTTGTTGGTGTTATTTTGAGTTAACGGTGATGTGGGTAGTTATTTGTGTTCGTAAGATAATGTGGTTGTTGTTGTTGGGTCGGGAGTTTGAATGTAAAGTGGTGTTTTTTGGTGGTGATGCTCGTGGTGGCTGGTGTTGATTTTTGGTGGTGATGGTCGTGGTGGCTGGTGCTGGTTTTTGGTGAGGAGTAATGGTTGTTTTTGTGGTGGTTAATGGTAGTTCTGCTAGTTTTTGTGGTTGTGCTTGTGGTGGTTATGTTTTTTGTGAGTTTTCTTCTATGAGTTTGCTATTGATGGGGTTTGTTTCAAGAATTTAGCTATGTATTTTCTGGGTGATGATTTTACCTGTGCTTAATTGCGCTCAACTGCAGAAGAGAAGCAAGGTGCGGTTGCACAGGTTTTTGGTAGGTTTGATGGTTATTTTGGAGGGAATTTAGACTTTGGTTTTGGGAGATAACTTTGGGATTTTTGGTGTTTGGTTTTTATTGGTTTCGGGACACTCAATGGAGGGTGTTCTTGGTTTATTTGTAGAAGTTTGTATTTGATGTATGGGTGTTTGTTCGTGTTCCGCATATATACGACACACTTTTTCTTTGTATGTTGCTATTTAAGTTTCCTAACCTAACATTCCTCGTGCTAATTAGGATTCTTTGCGTTTGAATAAATTTCATTTTAGCTTCTTCAAAAACAAAAAAAAAAAAAAAACTAGTTTGTCTCTCTATGAAAATATTTGTGATTAATGTATAGAAAAAATATATGTGATTAGTTTGGGTATTTTATTTTTTTAAGTTGGGTATTATTTTATTTTGTCAATACCGAATGAGTCGCCAGTAAATTGGATCTTTAGTTATTCAAAGCATAGAAAATCATACCCTTACATAGAATTAATAAGAATTCAATTGTTGATGGAAGTGTGAAATTGATCGAGGTTCAAACGAGTTTTTTCAACTATGATTTTTTTGCTTCAAACGATTGACCTTGAGAGAGGAACTTTACCCCTCAGCCGTGGGTTCTCTAACTTCTCTAATAGGTAAAGTTGTTTTGGGTTTTTCTAGCCATACCAATATATTTATAAAATAAGATAGAAGGATAAGAATGCAAAAATACAAGGACGGAACTAGTAGTAACCAAGTTGGGAAAGGCGCACAGCTGCTGTAACAGCCCTATCCTCGCATCAGCCCTCAAATTTGGCAGCAGCTGTTGCTCCAGCAGCAGGGCAGAATGCTTGGCAGAAACCAGCCTTCGGGAGGCTGAAATGCAACATTGACGCAGCCTTTTCGTCAAACTTTAAGCGTACGGGGATTGGCGTGTGCATTCGTGACGAGGAAGGCGCCTTTGTCTTGGAAGAAATGATCGGCTTCCCTGTTGTACATCAGGTGGCGGTAGGTGAAGCCATGGAACTGTTTGAAGCTCTCCAATGAC
Organism: Medicago arabica; assembly: GCA_946800305.1. Taxonomy (NCBI): domain Eukaryota; kingdom Viridiplantae; phylum Streptophyta; class Magnoliopsida; order Fabales; family Fabaceae; genus Medicago; species Medicago arabica. The sequence goes on from OX326969.1 coordinate 39,091,477, forward strand.
TTAGCGACATGTCTTTCGATAATATTGATTTCGAGTTCGATTCAAAAATTACATGTGATGCTTTTCATTCATGTCGAGAAGATGTCTCCGAATTTGGTAATATCATCGCATCTTGTAAAGCTCTGTTTTCCGTTTTCTTCACAAACTCTCGGTAGAGTTCATCCGGCAACAAGCAAATGCACCTGCTTATGCACTTGCGCCGAGAAGCAACATTTCTAGCTAATTTCATTACTTATTATCATATCCCAACTTGTATTGAAACGATTATTATTAATAAAATGCAATGAGCATGTTTCCTTCAACAAAAAGAAGTTGGGAAAGCCGCACCCTCAAGTTATAAATATTTATGGTTGCTAGTGTTCAGACAGACACTCCATGCTCATCTGTCCGTTTTTTTTTTTACTTCACTCACGCGTGTAAAACTGTAAATAACAAGCAATGTTTTTCTTATGAAATTTTGATTTTATTAAAATTATATGCATTGATGTTTGTGATTTTTAAATAGTAACAAACTATGTTTATATTTTACCAACAATATCACAAATATAATAAAATTTCTTATATTTTTCAATAATTGAAACAGTAAAAAATTCAGCCCGAAAAAATCATGTATTCCTTTTATATATTACTCCCATTAAGACGGCTCCGCATGTAAATTATAAACAATGTTTTTATGAAATTTTGATTAAAAATATATATGTCGAGATTTTTATGACTTTTAAATATAACAAACTATGTTTCTTATTAAAAAAAAATAGCAAACTATTTTTATCTTTTACCAACAATATATAATCTATAATTTATATAAAGGAGATACATGATTTTTTTGGACTGAATTTATAATCTATACTATATCTTAGTGTTAGAAAAAAAAAATAGAAAAGCAAGTCCCATCTAAGGGATCTACATAAGATCCTACACAATATCTATACTTCCAACTCGCAAGGTGTGAAAGTGTTTGAAAATGTCATTGATGTTAGATCTATGAACCATCTATCCTTCTCAATAAATTGTCTCTCAATCTCAACTACATGATTATGCAACAAAAGGTTGAAGCCACCGAAAAAGAACAAGATGACTTCTAATGTGCCATATGGAATGGCTCTCACTTATCTTCAAGCATTGCAAGGTGCTTATGAAAAAAGTAAAGTATTATAGAAGGATTATCAAATCTTTGATAACAATAAGGATCTTTGATCCTCTGGAGCTAAAGGAAGCTTAGCTTGCAAAGTTTCAAAAGGAAAACAAGAAGAAATAACCTATGAAGGTTTTCAAGACTATCATCTTTTTTATGACGGAGAAGAGATTGACATCAAAGGTTAATCTGAATAGAAGAAAGAATCAAAAGCCGATGAGATAGTTGCGTCTATAGATACAAATTAAACTGAAGTTTAGATTGATATTAAAGGAATTTCCAAAAAATAAGATGAAGATCAGAATGCTGAATTTTATGAGAAGTAAGATTAGTGTAAATCTGAATCTCAAATTACTCCTTATTTCTCATATTGGTGATGACATTGGTGATGAACGGTACCACATACATAATGAGTCGTGTCTAAACGCATAGCATACATTTGATGATTAATTAAATGTGGCATACTTCCTTATGTGCTCGGTGAATACTTGCATTGATGAAACTTGGTGACTTATATACTTGGTGAGATTTGGTTAATACATGCATGCTTGTTGAATGTTAATGATGTCGAGTTGTTATGAATGATCCAATTAAGTATTGTTTAATCATTTGGAAATTAATTATGTTATTTATTTTTCTTTTGATTATGCTTTAATTGTTGAATAGTACATAACCCCCAGTGGTCGTTTGATTGACCGTCTACCTTATTCTTTTGGATGGGTTGACGTCGTGCAGAATTAGTTGCTTAACTTTGCTTCGTGAGTATGCTGGAGGCTAGCCTTGGAGCTATGATAGAATTTTGACAAGTGTATCAAATACTATCGAAGTAGTAAAATAAGTTTGTATCCACGAGGACTGTGTTAATCTCAATTTAGCAATAAAGTAAATATTTAGGATGTATAAATTATTTTGTTTGCCCTAGGCAGTATATTTGATATGATTGCATAAAATTAAATAACATAAAATAAAGATTTCGTTAGAAAATATAGATTCCTTCAGTTAGAAAATATAAATTTCGTTAGAAAATATAAATTTCGTTAGAAAATATGGAGAGATGAGATCAGGTCTTTCGAATCATCTAAGTTCCCATAATTGGTATACTACACCTATTCTTATGAATGATTTTCTAGTCCCACGATAGTTAACAAAATAGCCCTAATCAATCCCTTGACTTAGGACTCTTTTCTCTAACTACAGCCCCTAATTCCTTAGGTGGTCTAATAATCGTCGAAGGTTTTAAGAATGTTAACCTAATATCACTAACAAACGATTATCCATTCCTAGACTAACCATGTTTATTAAAACAATTCAATTAGGTCTAAGTAGAAAGTTATGGTCAATAGTCATTCATTCTCACTAAATCATGTTTATATTTGATCAGGATATAAAAACAATAAGAACAATTGAATTGAATAAAGACTATATTGTCATTCACAATAAATAGAGTTTCACAGCAACGTAGATCAATTAGGGTTACAAAGAATCATCTCAGACCTAATCTTTAAGAGATTTAGCTACTCATAATCGAGTTTACAAATAGCATAATCAATGGAAGAATTAAAACATACATGAACTGGTTACAAGGTGATGAAATCGCCCCTGCAGCCGTCTTCAGGTCTCAAAATCGCACTTTCTCTCTCCAGGATTCTTCCCCCTTGTTTCTGAAAACAATTAAGCTTAAATAGGCAACAGCTGCTCCTAAAATCGTGGCACGATTTGAGGAAATCGTGACACGGTTCTGCCTTAAATAACAGACTTCTAAATTAGGGTTCCTAAAATCGTGTCACGAAATAGTCATCGTGACACATTTTAACCAATGTCGAATGAACCTCATCTTGTACTCCAAATCGTGACACGTTTTCAACAATAGTGACACGGTTTTGCTTTCTTTAGTTTCTTCAGTTTTTCTTGCTTTTCTTGCTGCTTAAGCTTGCTTGTGAACTCGAAATATCATGAAAATAACACTAAAAATAGCGAATGACTGACTGTCATCACAACCCCAAACTTGAACCATTCCTTGTCCTCAAGAAATTTACTTGCAATATTGACAATCGACAGTAAAATAACAATTACCTGAACAAGTGGTAGTACCCAAAAGTTCAACTCCTTACTAGCTAAAGATAAGACAGTTTGACTTGTTAGCATCCACCAATTCACAACTCCACGCAACAAATTGAATAGGGTTCACACACAGTCGACATGCAGTCTACATATTACCATACGCTTGAAGAGTTTCTAGACGTCAATCAAAATCAATGTCAATGCACACTTTGAGGTCTTTAAAGGTTATAACGGGGCTTAGGTGAAGGTGGGTTAATATTTGGATAAGTAGGCTACACAAAATCATGAGTTAGGCTCCTACAGAAATTATAGCATGGATTCAATCCTTAATTCACCTTTGAAACAACAATTTGTAAAGGTAACAGAGAACATTTGTAACTTTTTGGGACGATCGAGTTTAAAGTTACTCGGATTTTCAATGATATGTCCCTTTTTCATTCTTTTTTTTTATACACCATTTTTGTGTGTATTTTTCATTCATTTTTTTTTATAAAGTTCTTTCTTTGTTCTCTAGTACTCCCACCCCAAACTTAATTGGTTGCAAATTCCAATAGCAACCCCAAACTTATTATTTAGCAACATTCTACAATGCCTAACTCAGGTAAAATAAATTGGGATAAATCCTAAAAGTCTCTAAGCTTGTAATGTAGTTTGTCACCGAACAAAAAGTTCTAAACCTACCGGCTCAATTTGGCTAAAAAGAGGATATAAATTCAATATAAACAGGATAGGCTTCAAAAAGGCTCACATGACCAAGCACTTTTGCCTCAGTGTGCTAATGACAAAGATCAATCGACAGTAGAGAAACAATGCAAGTTCTAGAAATGTAAAAGCATGGAACACTCTTATATACGTAAATTGGAAAAATAAAATTTGGCCATGAACCTTACAGTGTTTAGATTTCTGGGAGTTGTGACTACCTACCTTTAACTGCCGTACACTTTGCCTTTGAACACAAGTCACTCTTCCTTTTGAACTTTTGGAATACCACTTGAACAAACAATTGTTACTAAACTAGAAAAAGTCAACAAACAAGCAAATTCATTAATAATAAACAAGTTCAGATTCAATTACATAACAGGGGGATACAACTGAGAAAAATAAAAAAAAAATTGTTTGACTCAACAATAGAAATAAAATACTGAAAATAAAAACATAAGAAAAGGATGAGTTGCCTCCCACCAAGCGCTTTTTTTTACGTCATTGAGCTTGACGCTTCAACCACTGTTAGGGTGGCAAATATGTCAGAAAGAACACATCATCCTTCTTCTTCCTCTTGTTTGGTAGGAATTTCATGAATTTGGCACAAAGAATCAGATACTCACATGCACCCACTGTTAAACCTTTAGAATTTGGACTCTCCCACCTTAGATAAGGACATGCATCCATTTGCACACGAGTGATTTCCTTAACCCCCACTGGTTCAGACTTTGGGAAAATAGCAACACTCCTCACTGTAGGATTTTCTTCCACCACAACCTCGTGACACTCAGTGTCCATCTGAACCAACTTCCTCTGAGACTCATGTGCTTTCTCAACAAGATCACTACACTGAACATCAAACTTCTCAAATGAAACTTGATTTGACACCAAGAAATTATCTAAAATATTTTGAAGTTGAGTATTGTAATCGATGTTGATCACATCTTTCTTCCTTTCACAATTACTACCGGGTTGATTCGCCTCATAACAACCACATATCTCATTTAATCTCAAGATTCTATTGTCCAAATATTTTATCTTCAATGATAGAATATATATTTCATACTGCAACGTAACAATCTCTTTTGTGTCATAGAGGCGTAACATGTCTACTAACCTGTCTATCATAGCTGCAAAACTTGGACAAACTTTTTAATAGCAAAGTACAAGGAGATGATCATGAAGGGAATTTTTTTTTCTTTTCAATATATAAACAAAAATATAAATGACAGAAATCCTAAATAAAAACAAAATTACCAAGTTGAAATGAATCAACAGTCCCCAGCAGCGGCGCCAAAAACTTGATAGAATTTTTGACAAGTGTACCAATTACTATCGAAGTAGTAAAACAAGTTTGTATCACGAGGACTGTGTTAATCTCAATTTAGCAATAAAGTAAATATTTAGGATGTATAAGTTATTTTGTTTGCCCTAGGCAGTATATTTGATTTGATTGCATAAAATTAAATAACATAAAATAAAGATTTCGTTAGAAAATATAGATTCAGTCAGAAAATATAAATTCGGTTAGAAAATATATATTCAGTTAGAAAATATAGATTCAGCTAGAAAATATAAATCCCGTTAGAAAATATAAATTCAGTTAGAAAATATAAATTTGGTTAGAAAATATGAAGAGATATGAGATCAGGTCTTTCGAATTATCTAAGTTCCCATAATTGGTATACTGCACCTATTTTTATGAGTGATTTTCTAGTCCCACGATAGTTAACAAAATAGCCCTAATCAATCCCTTGACTTATGACCCTCTTCTCTAACTACAGCCCCTAATTCCTTAGGTGGTCTAATAATCGTCGAAGGTTTTAAGAACGTTAACTTAATATCACTAACAAACGATTATTTATTCCTAGACTAACCATGTTTATTAGAACAATCCAATTAGGTCTAAGTAGAAAGCTATGGTTAGTAGTCATTCATTCTCACTAAATCATGTTTATATTTGATCAGGATATAAAAACAATAAGAACAATTGAATTGAATAAAGACTATATTGTCATTCACAATAAATAGAGTTTCACAGCAACGTAGATCAATTAGGGTTACAAAGAATCATCTCAGACCTAATCTCTAAGAGATTTAGCGACTCATAATCGAGTTTACAAATAACATAATCAATGGAAGAATTAAAACATACATGAATTGGTTACAAGGTGATGAAATCGCCTCTGCAGCCGTCTTCAGGTCTCAAAATCGCACTTTCTCTCTCCAGGATTCTTCCCCCTTGTTTCTGAAAACAATTAAGCTTAAATATGCAATAGCTTCTCCTAATATCGTGGCACGATTTGAGGAAATCGTGACACGGTTCTGCCTTGAATAACAAACTTCCAAATTAGGGTTCCTAAAATCGTATCACGAAATAGCCATCGTGACACGTTTTAACCAATGTCGAATGAACATCATCTTGTACTCCAAATCGTGACATGTTTTCAACAATCGTGACACGTTTTTGCTTTCTTTAGCTTCGTCAGTTTTTCTTGCTGCTTAAGCTTGCTTGTGAACTCGAAATGTCACGAAAATAACACTAAAAATAGCGAATGATTGATTGTCATCAAGCTACCTCGCCTTTGTGCTTTTGAAGTCTTAGACTAGGGGTGTATGGCTGATTGTTATCTATATTTTATGACTTGTTGAGATTTTATTACTCAATTGTTGAGATTTGGAGATTTATTTTGGTGATGTAGTATGATTATGTGACATGGCTACTGTCATACCCCAAATTTTGACCAATTTATTTTTTTATTTATTCGTATGTTGATCGTTTTCAGTCGTTCGTTCGCGCGCTAATTCCCGTAATATCGGTTTTTATTCGTATTGTGATCGCATTTATTTTTCTTTCGTCGCGTATATTTTAATGTCACTCGCGTTTTAATTTCGTAATTTTTACTCGCGTTTGATGCGTATTTTTTATTTAGCGTAAAGTTTGCGTTTTTAAAGTTCATTTTATTCACGTCGTTGATTTATTATTTTATTAGCGTTAAAAAAAAAGCCGCGTATTTCAGTCGTATCAGACGAAATTTCGGCAGAGAGGTATTTTAAAATACCTCATTTTTTGGTTCCGACAGGACATTTTTTTTTCCTTTTATTAGTAATTTTCGTTTTTATTTTATTCATTTATTTAAGGATTTCTTTTTTTATTTTTTTTAGTTGTTGTTATTAAGTTATTTATCAGATTTTATTTTTTTAGTCATTCAGTACACTTGTCATTTTGTCATTGGTCCTGTCCAACTTTTTCTCCAAGAAACAGCAGGGGTATTTTCGTCATTTTCAGTGTATTAGAGACTTTGTACTATAAAAGTACTGTTCACGCGTCAGATTGGTCCCCAAGGGTCAAAATCAGTCAGAATCACAGTCAAAAAAAATCAGAAGCATTAAATCACCAACAAACACCAATTTTCGTTTCTCTTTCTTCTCCTTTGGATCAAACCACAAAAAATCACAAAAAATGAAGAACAATCTCAAGAACATATAACAATCTCACACAAATTTCAAAAACAGTAGCTCAACATCAACCAATACAAATTCGAATCAACATCCACAACTCACAAATCCGCATCCACAAGTCACAAATCCGAAAACGCAAAAAACAACAACAAACCATAGTCAACCACAAGTCAGATTCGGCCAAACCGAAATCATTCATACAACAACCACAAGCCAAATTTCGGCCTCAACAACAACCACACCATTTTCGGCCAAAACCGAACCGGAGGGGACCAAAACGAGGCCAAAGAGGAAGAAAAGAGGAAGAAAACGCAAGGCAAGGCTAACAACAAGAACCGAAACTTAGAACAAAGGAAAAGAAGAAGAACAAGGTAGACTTCATAACCTTTTTGTGTTTTTTTGTGAATTATTTTTGTAGATCTAGAGCTGTGTTGTTTTGTTTTCGAGAATCTAAGGCTAGATCCGTGTAGAGGAGAAGGAAACGGAGGTTTGGGTAAAAAAAAATTAAAAAAGTGAGGAGTTTAGAACTCCGGCGTGGCGGCGCTACGGCCGACCACCGCGCCGGAGGCGTTCGGCCACCGTGCACCACCTTCTTCTTTCCCTCGCCGGCGGACTGGTTGTTAGAGAGAGGAGAAAGCAAAATCTCATGTTGTTTTTTTTAGAGAGAGGTAGAAGAAAGAAAATGAGTAAAAAAAGACATAAGAAACCTTTTATACTATCTTTTCAAATCGGTTCGGGTTGAACCGAACCGGTACCCATTTTCGTCCCGCCCATCAGTTTTGTTTTCAGCCCAGTTCTTTGCTTCTTTGTTGCTGTTCGTACCTCCACCTTACTGTTTGCACCCCCTCCCTGCATATTTTTCTTTTATAGTAATGTTTGTGTTATTTTTATTTCATGTATTTATTTCTTTTTTTAAGTCACATAATGCTTGAACTATATGTCTTGCATTTTTTAATTAGCATTTTAATCTTAACATCATACATATTTTTGTTTAGTTCATAGCTAAATTTCTATTTCATATGATTTTTGTTTATTTAAACATTTAACAAAAAAAAAACTTCTCATGCACTTTTACTTCTTTTAATTTTGTTTACCTTGCATTTATGTTTATTTCGTATGTTTGCATTTTATTGTCTTGTTGTTCTAATTTGTTTAAATTGCATTTTAGTTTATAGAAATAATTCTCATTAGAAATATTACATGCATATTTAAACTTCTTGTCATTTATTTTATTTTTTGGTTTAGTTTGTAATTAGGAAATGATGTAATTTATTTTTACGCATTTTTTCTTTTTGAGACCATAGAATGTATTTAGGGTATGTAATATGTAACCGGCACACGCACTGACACACACACCGACACTCCACTTTATTTATCGCTTTACGCTTATTTATTTTTCCGCCGTTATGTGAATTCATCGTTAGTTTAGGAAAATATTTTCATCAAAAAAAGAATCACATTCAAAAAAATTTAAGTAAACCTTGGTTTGTAATCCAAGTGTCTTTCTTTTTATCTTCTTTAATCAAATGTTAATCAATTTAATATCCACATTAGACATGGATTTCGTGCAATTAAAATTAACCAACTTCACCGTATTTTCTTCTCATGCCTTGAGGCCTCTCATCTCTTCTTAAAATCTTTTTACAAAAAATGTTAAAATCAATTCAACTCATCAAATAAGTTCTTTAGCCGAACTACTTGATTTTGATCCCGATTTATTTGGGTAAGTAGGCAAAGGGTTTCAACCCTTCCAAATCAATAAAAATAACCAAAAACATGCTTCATCTTCCTTCTTTCTTTCATTTTAATTCTTAAACTTTTTTTAATAAGTAAAATTAATTTAGCGCAAGATTAGAGAATATGTAGAAGGTTCCTATGGGATACCATAGTCGGTTCGGGTGCCTAACACCTTCCCCAATCGAAACCAACCTCCGAATCCAAGGTCTTATAAGGGTTTATACTCACTTTTTCCCTTCCCGCGAATAAAAGTTGAGAGTTCAATGATTAAAGGTTCAAATCCGATCAAATGATTTTGATACCCGAAAATCACGAGCACAGCTACTTTGGAGAATTTTATTATCTGTTGATGAGTTGGATGATATTATCTTCGCTGCGATGTTTTGAAAAATTAATTATGCATGTTTTGGACTTATAGAAGAAGAAGCATATAAATCCTTTGTATGATTTGTATTATTTCCGTAATTTATCGCTTTAAGGGTTTATGGTGCTACATTGGATCTTTATTAGCGTAAATTCTACACTCAATCTTTAATCTCTTACATGGTTTAATCTTATATTAGTGTCTCACTTTATTGGGTTTGGATTTAAGAATGTTTGTTTTTGGGTGTATTGACACTATACAAACTATAGTTTCGAAATATATGCTTTTTAATAGAGAGCAGTTGCTGAATTTGAGGCTAATTGTTTCTTGAAATTCTAAGTAGCTGTCAAGTTTACCCTTGGAATGAGGAGAAAAGGGAAGGAAATAGAATGAATTTAGGATAATCAAATCAAGAAATATATGTTTTTTTCCTCTCCCAGAAACAGTAGAATTTGGATATTGGTTATATTTTGTGCTTGGATTGCGAGAGAGAGAGAGAGAGAGAGAGAGAGAGAGAGTAATCAAAATTATATTTGAAGCCCAAATCAACATGATTATTAACATTTGATGATGAATTGGTGTTGTCATATAGCGGCTCTAGCACTGCTTTAGTGCCACAACGTGGCGGAATTTTGACAAACCACTATTTATAGAATTTGAATTGATGAACCACTTGATCAACATAATAATTGCATAATGTTGTTTTATAATTCTTTGCAAATGCTTAGTTCATTTGACTGAAGATGTGCATCCAATATGTAACTTATTTTTAGCATACAATAGACATTTTTTGATACTATATATACTACTTTTCAATGTCAAAGCATCAAATGAGAGGTATAAGAAAGCATTGTAAGATTCTTCTGGTACTAAATCAACATCTTAGTTTAATGTTCAAGTATTCATTAGTTGTTCACTACAATAATACAGCCACAAGCACAAGCTACATTAGGATTATATGATTTCATGATATATGTTGTTAAAACCATATATTATATATGTTGTTATTGTCTTATTTAGTGTAAAAAAAATTGATATTGATGTCGAAATATAGGGCAAACAATTTAAACAAAAAGTCAATCCAAAATTAGGATTATTCAAACATAGTATAAATTATCCATCAACCTATCCAAAAGAAATCACAATTATCCATGTCACAATCCAAAACCAACATATTGTCTTAATCAAGAATTGCAAAAACTATAGAATAGTTTCGAAGTAGATAGTGACATGGAATAAACTTACAGTGCTAGTTATAAAGGATAACTTGTGAAATAATTAAAATAGTGACATGGAATAAATTTACATTGATATTTTGATAATCACTTTTGAATGCACATTCAATTATCCATTTAGCAACTCACACTCAACAATCATTTCGGTTGAAAACTGAAGTACATTAGTGACACTGACAACAACCATAGATTAAAAATAGAAATAAACAAAGTATAATGAATGAGAATTACAATCCAGTGCGATGTGTTGGAAGGGATCTTGGTTGAATTATATAGAAGTTTGATATTGAATTGGATGAATTCACATCACCAATAGACTCATTACTCAATATTTCCTCTATAAAAATAGTCTGCAATAAATTACAAACCTTAATAACGTAAGCATAATAATAAGTTATAAAGTAACAAACATGTAAGATACAAACCAGCTTCAAAACCTCCCGACGTCTTAGGTAATTTCTTTCAGGACAAGGCAAAGAGTCTATCAACACCAACTTCCTTTCTAAAACATCAAACGACGATGAGATATCAGTGCATCCCTTGATCGTTAGCAGGAATGAAAATCTGTAAGAATTCAAAAACATAATTTAGTTGATACTTTAATTTTGATGTGGCAATCATCATTCAAATATAATCAACATAAAACAACTTTTGTAGCAGATTGACCTTGCTTTGACATTAAATCAATTTGAAAGATTTTTCGCACTTCTTGTGGAGTGTGTCACAAGCCGAGTGTATATTGTTGCATAAGTAACACATACGCAATTGATTTTAATCATAGTACAAATAAATAAAAACTTCTAGTAAGATCGATAATGGTGAATACCGCAAACAGTGTAGGGAGATACCACACTCCTTTGGTTTTGGATAACGATTCCATCAGCCATTTTTGTCGCGAAACAACCAAATTAATAACCTATATAATGTAATATCAAAATTATAAACATATACCATCAGAATACAATGTGATGTTTTAAGTAGTTATTATCATATTCAAATTACCTCTTGATTCACAAAACTCTTTGGCATAAGTGACTTTAGGGTTTTCCTTGATCCAAACACATTCGTAGTTGAGCAAATCATTACCTCCTCCATATAATGAGAATTGACAGAACCATCAACTAAACTGATATAATCAAAACTAAAAAAATGATATTCAAATGAATTAGGATATGTTTTACCCATTCAAGTCATCAACATTAGCATCATGCATAAAAACATACGCAGCTATGTAGGCATAAATATCATTTAGATTCATTGATGATGGTGGTCTGAATGTAATTGGTATCCACTGTCAAACAAGTTTTAACATGTCATAAATTAGGCAATAGTCAGATTTTAAGTTGAAGTTAATACTTTAGGGTTGAATGATTACTTATTGTAGGAATTTCAAAAGCAGCAACAACACCTTCATAACCAATCATCTGACTTGGATGATAGTTTAGGTAAAAATCATTATAATCTTCCTATTCAAGTTTGCAAACAAGATTTTTTCTAACCCGATCCGGTTCCAAATCATCCATTTTTCTCTTGCCTTCATTTTTAGTCTTAACATGTGGATATGCTGAATTAGTTGCAAGATCAGCTATAACATTAGTCTTGGAGGTTTTCTTTTCAGTTTCTGCAACGTTATGAACTACTTTTCTTAAAAGTTTTGGCGTTGAAGCTGTAGAATCATAGTTTTGTTCCTTATCATCTTCCCTCTCATCACGACTACTTTGACAATTACCGATTAAAACCATAAAAAGGTGTAAGAACTTAAGGATAATTTATCAAAAGAAAGTTATAATAACATATCAGATCATATTGCATCAATTGATTACTTAACAAATGTTATATATTAAGGATTGCATGTCATTCAGTTTGTTTTAACTACTTATAGGATAATCACAGTCGTAATTATTCAATTGATTACATTAACTATGTAACTGATTAGAAACTATCTCATATCAAATTGTCATAATTATATTTATTCAAATTCAGCAATCTAACAATAACTTATTAGATTAATATTCAACAAAAAAATGATTATCCAACATATTTAAAATGATTACCTGGATGAAATGACAATTAGTTCAGATTTGAAGTCATTTGTATGAGTTTCAGTGAACTGCTCCCTAACACACACAAATGTTTTTGTCTTTGGTGTCTTCATCTTTCTTTTGTTTGTTGCATGATTATGTGACATGGATCTCTTGGTTGTGGCTTTCTCCATAATAGTAAATAGTACATATGATGTGTGATGATATTTTTTCTGTTGTATTTCAAGCTGGTATTTTCATTCAGAATAGTTGGAATGACAAAAATAGTTACCAGAAAACGTGGGATATGAAGTCTTTTAATGATAAAAATTACCTTCATGATGAGTGGCTGAATTAATATTTTCCAAATTACCTAATCAGTAAATGCAGTAACAATTTACTATGTGGATTGGGAAGAGTCTAGTGTAGTTTATTAAGAGATCAACCCCTGACCCGACCCATGACCCGGAATGAGTTTTGCAAAACTCTTAAAACACGTGTTCTTCTTCTTAGAATCATCGTTCATTTCACCTTCGTCTTACATGCAAAGCTCGTAATAATTTTTTCACCTTTAGAAACATGAATCATAATCAACCCAGTAATCGAAATACCATTAATAACTCTAGTTCACATTCCACATATGCAGAATCATCTTTCACAACTACTGCTAAAAGGGGAAATAAATGTATCCATGGTGTTCATACCGTTCTACTAACTTTTAAACAGAGTGTCCATACATGAAGACAGTTTTGGAGATGTCCAAGCACATAAGTAGTGAGATGCATTAGGGAATACCTATTTAATAACTTCCCTTATTGCCCCATCTCCATCTGTTACTACTGCTTTTGGGAATTTACTTTTCATACATTCTAAAAAATGGTTCAAGACGCACTTATATGACTTGGTTGTTTCATCCTCCAACAACGCATCACCAAATATAATGGTATGTGAGTGGTGCCTAAAAAATATACACAACGGGGTAGTTGTATTTGTTCTTCTTGTACGTTGTGTCAAACGCCAAAACGTCGCCAAACCAAAAATAATCATATTTTCTACTCCCATCATCCCAAAACAGACTTTTCAATCTTCCATCAATGTTGACATCGTATTCATCATATAACATTGGATCGATGAAAAACTTCACATTAAGATACTCTAGACAAGCTACAATATCATTGTCTTTAACCACACATTTTTTTAACAACATGGTTATACAAATTTTTCTTAGTAAAACCTACATCAGCTTATCCACCCTTCTGTGCAAACATATATCCCATTATATGACAGGTTCTGATTCCACGTTATTGAAGAGCATCAAGTTGAGCATTATCTGCTTTAGAGATTTTATGACACAATGGATGCAAGTGTGTAAATATAGGTGGGGTTAATTCATGGTTATGCTTCTCTTCAAAATTAGACACTACATATTTCCCCTTTTTGGCTTTGTAATGCACACGAAGCCTTGCTTTACAATTTGTTCGAGTGAGACGTCTATGATCTCTTTTCCTACCATTCCTAGATAAGTGTTTCTTGTCTCTTAACCCATGCATGTTGCACACAAACTGTTTCATTATAATTATTCAACTATTATTGCTTTTACCATCACCTTTCCTAATGGCAAAACCTTTGCATTTCCCATGACGATAATAAAATTCATACGCTTCATCAACAATACCAAATTCAAGTTTAAGAATTTCATCAGAGGCAATGGAATTTACATTCACCAACTAGCCGCCTACTAATGCATCGTTGATTGAACCTTCTTGTTGAACTGATTCATCGTGAACATCACCATCAACGTCATCTTCAGCATCAGACGAATTATGATGTTCTTCTTCCTCATATAAATCATTTCTGTATTCTACTTCAGTAGAACCGGCGTCCAAACAATCTTGGCGGTGTTCCATGACAACCCTAAAATTTTGAAAATTTTAACACAACATAAGTTTTTATTTTATTTTTAAACAACATAATATTATGTCAAAAGATGCAGCCTAGCACAAGACGTGCAAGAGGCTGGGATACAAGAACAAAGCCTTACAACATCAACACCATATTAAAAAACTACTACCAAAAGGCTTAAAAATGCTAAACAAAGGCAAAAACAGATGGCGGCTACAAAGCAGAAAACCAACACTCATAACAAGCCTATAACAACATATCAATGGAATCTTATTAAATTATTAATCCATCAGAGTAATAATTTAATTTTCTTTAACTACAGAGGACAAGATATACAAATGTAATTTTATCCATACAAGAACATGAAACATTTACACGAAGAACGTAATACAACTCTTGAGCTTACAAAAAATGCATAACTTCATCAACAAATAAACCAACAAGAGCTTACAAAAAGATGTCTGAATTACCTTTCTGCGTTGTTGTGAATGAAGCTAATCTTCTAATTGATCTATGGTTCTTCAGATAGCACATGGATCTATATTTTTTGTGTAGTGGTACATCATGGAATATATGTCTGTCCCAATATTTTAATACATAAGTGCAATCAAAACACACAAAATGAGAGAAACAATTAACACTAAAAAGAATGTGCATATCATATTTCAAATATAAAATCATAATAAAAATCAATTTCCTATCTTCAATCATCATATCAATAAATATTGGCTTTTATATGTGTTTAGTCCTTACAAATAAGGGTCATTTAAAATTTGGTCTCTATATTCGTTAATCTTGACATTTTGTTCTTTCAAAATTTAATCACTTAAAATTTCGTACTTCAACCAAGTTAGTCATTGCCATGTCACTAATCTGATGACGTGGCACTGCTAATTGATTCGTACACACGCGAAATGACCAAAATGTCCTTAGTTGTTCCAGTTAAACAGGAAAGGACCAAAATACCCTCCTCTTTCATCTTCTTCTTCAAAACTTCTTCCTCTATATATTTTAAGGCCCAAGAAAACAACATAATAACTTAACTTCATAATTGATTTTCTTTACAAAAAACTCACTTTATTCCTCAATCCAAACAATAATCAATTTTCATTTTCCAAAATTTCAACATCAAAACAAAACAACCATGGTGTTCAAAGAAGGAAGTGCATCATCCTACTCTCTCCCACCCTACCCACGCGAAGATACCCCCTTCTTACTAACTCACCCCAAGCGAAAACAACCATGGTGTTCCGGTAACTTCCTACTGAACACAACAACAACAACGTTCCTCAAAACCAAGAAACAAAATGAAGTATCGAAGTTTGAAATTATATGGTGGAAGAGGGATTGTGAATTGAAACATGTTGATGTTATGCTTCTCTTGTGAAAACTATGGATTTATGCTTATCTTGTAGCTTAAACAATATCGAAGTTTGAAATTATATGGTGGAAGAGGGATTGTGAATTGAAAAGTGTTGATGTTATGCAGACACAAAGAGGGATTTTTGTTTTTCCAAAATTACAATTTTCCAGTTTCAACAAATCAAGGAATCGATTTGTAGAGAGGAGAAGAAAAGTGAAGGAGTGTGTATTGTGATTCTGGGTGTTGTTGATGCTGAATGTTGATGATGATCAACATGCCTTTCCTTCATTTCCTTATTATATAAGTAAGTGTAGAGTAAGCTGTGAAACGCAGTACTAGCAAGAGAAAATGGCTTCTACGAATTATTCTCTTATTTGTATGGTTATCTTTTTGTGTACAACGAGTTTCTCTACTAAAGCTACAAGGAACATTGTTGGTGCTTCTGACATGTATGCAAGTAAGTGAACCTCTACCGCAGCTCCCATTCCATTTGTGTGCTTGCGTTATCACTCACAATAATGTATAAATTTCACCCAACAAGTGTTTCCTATATTAATTTTTCCGATTGAGTGATGAAGATCAACCTGGGTTTTGATGTTTTGGAACAGTGCTGGCTTTGTTCTTCTTCAATGGAAGAAGAAGATGAAAGAGGAGGGTATTTTCGTCATTTTTTGTTTAACTAGAACAACTAAGGGGATTTTGGTCATTTCATGTGCGTATGAATCAATTAGCAGTGCCACCTCATTAGATTAGTGACGTGGCAGGGACTGAACTTTAAGTGATGAAACTTTGGGAGGGAAGATTGCCAGGATTAACGAATACAGAGACCATTTTTTTAAATGACCCCTATTTACAGGGACTAAACACATATAAAAGCCATAAATATTTTGTGATTAATGTAAACTACACATATAGCAAAAGGGTCAAAATAACGACCAATCAGTACAACGACTAACTACTATTTGCTATAATTAACAAAAAATAATACGTGTTATGGTTCAATTGTGTTCTCAGCGGTGACTATGAGCAAGAATCTTGCCTTGTTTCATATATCAATTCAAGATTTTCACATTGCACAAACGATAAACGAAGATGTTTAGAATCCAAAAGCTTCAGCTAGGTTAGATTAGATTTTGTTCATAAAATCGAATAACTAGTTAAGCTAATCATTTGGCTATAAGACCCGATTTATATCAACTAAACCACAAAATCTCTCTTAAATTCTATCTATTACATATTCTTGCATACTTTAATGCCAACGTTAATAAAAATATTTGACGACTAAGTGAACGCGGCGTGCTAGGGTTGAACTCGAAAATCGTAACAAAATCCCTTCAAATCTTCATCATACAACCAAAATGAAGGAAATGTCAATCATTTACAATCCACATTACAAACCCTTACTACCACTATATCGTGAAACATAGTACAACATAATTTCACCCTCTCTACCAAACAACAATAAGAATAAAATTCAAAAAACCCTTTTTATCAAAACAAAAAAGCATAACCTAAACTAAACCAACATGGTGAAAAGGAACACTTTTCCCTCTAAAACGAGCAGATGAAATGTTCAGAAGTAGCTGTGAATAGTAAGTAATCAATCTTACCTTATTTTGTGCGAATAATTCGGTTTCGAAGTAGCGGCGAAGGTTGGTTGGAGCAGATGAATGAAAGGGATTCGAAAGATTTTTGAATCCTCAAGAATGATTTTGATGGTCTGGAACTGGTATGATTTGCGAACCCCAAAGGAAGATGAAGATGAACAAGTTTTTCGGATTTGGTTTTAATTTACGATTTACGATTTGATTTTGATGTTTTGATGCATAAGTTTTAGGGTTAAAAAATAAAATAATAATAAAAATGGTTAATTTTGATCTAATCAGGGACACAATTGCAATAAGTAAAATATAATGACACACCTTAAGTGTAAATCTGAAATACACTGTATAATTTGATGCGACATTAATTAAATACATAAGTGCTCCATGATTGGCCAATGGGTTAACTTAGAAAAAAAAAGTCTTTCTCATGACTTCACCATAGAATTTTCCTTAAATTTAAGGGTGTGTTTGATTTGCTAAAAAATGAAGGACAAAATTTGACAATTCAAATTGTACAATGTTTGATTTGTAAAACTATTTCAGGGACAAGACAAACTGGAGACAAGGGACGGAACAAAAATATAAATTTTTGTCCTCACCAAACCACAACTCAACTTTTCATCCACCAAAAATTCTATAAGATAAAAAATTATTCAATACTATACAAATTTGTTATGTGATGCTATGTCTTGTGTAGTCTGTCTAGTATTTTGCGTATCAATAACACATTAGGATAAAATTAGAGATGTTACTAAAATAGAGTAGTAAGTAATAATATTTTTTGACCGAAAGTAGTAAATATTAATAATAATAATAAAAAAAAATAGAAAAGGAAAATGACAGCTAGAGAAAGTGATTTTCCCCTTTGTAAAGAAAAAAAAGCTGGAGAAAATAAAATAAAACAAGAAAACAAAAGAGAGATAGAAGATTTAGATTGGCATTCACATTCACACACAGTTCTTGCACTTTCTGCGTTAATCATGGAATCGGATTTGTACTAAGCATTACGCCATAAACCCTCTCTCTCTCTCTCTTCTCGATTCAGATCCATACAATGCCGCTTAACAACAGAACCAAAGGATCTCCCTTTCCTCTTCTCGCTTTTGTTCTTCTCTGTCTTCTCGCTCCTCTCATCTTCTTCTTCACTTCATCTCTTCACACTTCTTCCGGTTCATACTCTCTCTCTCTGATTTATTTATGCTTGATTATAATTGAATAATGGGTATTTGTTAATTTCTTTTTTTTTGTTCAATTTGGTAGTGTAGTGGAAGCTTTCTTCATTTCAATTCATTCATAACAAAATTTTGTTTTTTTGGTTGTAAGATCTGTGCTTACTGTGGAAGTGTTAAGTAGTGCAATTGGGTTTTGATGATTTAAACTTTGCTTTGTTCCATGATTTCGGTATCTAGATTTTCTTGATGGATTGAGATGTTATCTGTTTTCCTGAATTGGTTGATTTGGCATTTTTATATTGGTGATTAGTGAGGTTTGGAGTGATGATTCATGATAGTGTGTGTGTGTGTGTGTTTTCATTTGTTAAGTAACTTAATTTTATGACTTGGTTAAATTTAGATTCTGGGGTGGCTTGAAATTTGATTCACTGTAGTGTTAAGTTCACTTTAAGTGGAACTAAGTTTAAGGTTCTAGTGATTCTGAGATGAAAACACATTTACATGATTGAGTGTTGAATGGTGGCAAGATTAAATACTTAGCTTAAGTTCATTGTTTGTTGCATCATCATCATCATCATTATTGTAATTTTGCGAATGGAATTTGGAAAACATTATTTCTAGATTAAGAACTTGTGGTTTGAAAGTATACTATAGGAATCTATGTTGTCAATAGCGCCGCTATAGCACACTATAGCAGAATGGCCTAGCAGTGGTAGGGTTCTCCGCGACGCCATCTCCCTACAAGCCGCCTTCTGCAGTGGCAGTTGTCATGGCCGCGAATTGAGGCCACCCCGCTAGCCGCTATAGGATTTGTAGGATTCGGCACTATGCGTTGCTATCTATGATTAACGACATAGATGGAAAATAGTTTATTTTTTTCTTTGCACTTAGAGACCATAGTACTTTGTGAGGTTATCAAAGAGAGAAAGTACATTGTGATGCATGCATTGTCTTACACGGGAACGGCCGATATGGAATGACTACAGTGGTTGATATGATCTGTAGTAACCTGATACTCATTAACAATGTTTTTCCTGAAATGCATAGCTCCATTTGTTTATGCCCCTGTTGCTGTTTTGCTCTTGTACTTCCGATCCTCGTTTTATAACTTGTTGGTGTTTTTAACTGAATCAACATTGTGTTTGAAACATCTGATCCTTCTATTGTATGGATTCTCTAGAAAGTATTGATCATGTCCTGTTTAAGGAAGCCAAATATGGCTCCATTTGTTTGTGAATCCTCGTCTTCTGTTGTTAGGGACTTTTAATTATGAAAATTAAGATTTAGTGTAATGTCCTTGATGTGAGGAGGAAGAAATAGGAGAAAAACATTTTAATAATATAATTGACATCCCTATGAGTTTCTCTTACGTGCACATATATGAGTTTATGTTATAGTAATTACTTCATTTACATTTTGCAGATCACAATGATATATCAGATGTTACAAGCCAACAGGTAGCCCATTTTATACATTTTCAAGTTCATTGGTTATACTATACCGCTGAATGCATACAGTATCTAGCCATTTTTTTACCCTATGTTGTTGACTGTTGTAGGCTACTAAATGGAGAGAACAGAAGGCACTACACGACCTTAAATCTCTTTTTCCAAAAGAGGTAAGCACAAGCTGACAGTACTTTTGTTTTGTATTTCATAATATTTTCATGCTAGAGTTATCTTCCTAACCTTCTAATCAATATCATATTTTAGGTTCTTGATGTTATTACGTCCAGCACAGATGATATGGGGCCTTTGAGTCTAGAAAATTTCAGAAATAATCTTTCTGCTTCATGGAGAGTTGTTGGGTCAAAGACTTCAAACACAACAGATGAGGTTAGGATTACTGATGTGCTTCTGCTTGAAAGTTTGATTTCCCACGAAAGGCATTCTTGTCGTATTGCTACTGATTTTAATGTTTTTTAATTAAAGCTACACAACCCAGAAACACATCTTAGACAAGAAGTTCAAAAGGAGAAGGAAGGAAGATCTTCAGGTTGTATCAGATACTATCAGAGTATCAGTTAATATATCCCCATGCTTTATTTTATTTCACTTTCTCATTAATTTTTCATTAATGCAGCAGGTCTTCCTCAGTGGACTGATAGTCCCGTAAGGCTAGCCAGAAGGGTGAGCATCATTCTTGGATATTTTTCTTTTTTCAATTGACATTTTAGATGCCATTAACAAAATTGTGTTTGTAGTGAAGAGTAATCTCCCATACTTTTTAATGTGGTGCTTGTGATAGTTACAAAAAAAAAAGCCTCGCCATATATAAATAGTGTGATATAATAATATAATTCTTAGCAAACCCCAACCTACAATAATAGTAGCCTTGATGAAGTATGATGTTCTGTTTGAAAATATTGTTTAACCTGTGGAGTGAGTTTACTTTATTTAGAGAACAACAAATATATTCTTAAAGTAAACTTTGTTTTGCTCTTTTTTAATATCTTCTGCAGCAATTAATAGAGAAAAGGATGGCAAAGCGGGCTGCTGAGTTGGTACAACAGGATGATGAAGTTATTGTAAAACTTGAAGATTTAGCTATTGAACGTTCAAAATCAGTTGATTCAGCAGTTCTAGGTAAATACAACCTTTGGAGGAAAGAAAATGAAAACGAGAATGCTGATTCTACCGTTCGGTTGATGCGAGATCAGATCATTATGGCTAGGGTATACTTGAGTATTGCAAAGATGAAGAACAAGCTTGAATTGTACCAAGAACTGCAAACACGGCTTAAAGAGAGTCAGCGTGCTTTAGGTGAGGCAACTTCTGATGCTGACCTACACCAGAGGTATGCACAATTTTCTGAAGTGTATAAATATCTGCATCTGTTTGTATAAACACTAACCTAATTAATTATCTTTAGTGAACATGAAAAAATCAAAGCAATGGGCCAAGTTCTTTCTAAGGCAAAAGATCAATTGTATGACTGCAAGTTGGTTATTGGGAAAGTAAGGGCAATGCTACAAACTGCCGATGAGCAGGTTAGAGGCTTGAAGAAACAAAGCACATTCCTTAGTCAGTTGGCTGCCAAGACCATACCAAATGGAATTCACTGCTTATCGATGCGCCTTACCATAGATTACTACCTCCTCCCACCTGAAAAGAGAAAGTTCCCTATGACTGAGAATTTGGTTAATCCCAGTCTTTATCATTATGCCCTATTTTCAGACAATGTTTTGGCTGCATCTGTTGTTGTCAACTCAACTGTTGTGAATGCAAAGGTAAAGAACTAACAGCCGTTTATGATACATGTGTGCTTGTGTATGTTTTTCAAGCACATTCCTTGTTATAGATGATGAATTTGAGCTTGGATCCATGTGTTTTGCTTGCAAAAGTCCATCTATTACTTGATAAATAATATTATTAAACCCAATCCTTCATTCATTATCTTATGTTGTTGTCTTTGACATTGCAGGATCCTTCAAAGCATGTGTTTCACCTTGTTACTGATAAACTAAATTTTGGAGCAATGAACATGTGGTTTTTATTGAATCCTCCTGGTAAAGCTACAATCTATGTTGAAAATGTTGATGAATTTAAGTGGTTGAACTCATCTTACTGCCCAGTCTTGAGACAGCTTGAATCTGCGACAATGAAAGAGTATTATTTCAAGGCAGGCCACCCATCCACTACTGGTGCTTCTAATCTCAAATACAGAAATCCAAAATATCTTTCAATGCTCAATCACTTGAGGTTCTATCTTCCACAAGTTTATCCGAAATTGGATAAGATTCTTTTTCTTGATGATGACATTGTTGTCCAGAAGGATTTGACTGGATTATGGAATGTGGATCTTCATGGAAAAGTTAACGGTGCAGTTGAAACATGTGGTGAGAGCTTTCACCGATTCGACAAATATCTTAACTTTTCAAATCCACATATTGCAAAAAACTTTGATCCCAATGCTTGTGGCTGGGCATACGGAATGAACATGTTTGATTTGAAGGTGTGGAAAAAGAAGGACATTACCGGCATATATCACAGGTGGCAGAATTTGGTGAGTAAATTGAACATAACATCGGTTTACATCATGTTTCTATTCTCGGAATTGGATTCTCTGCAACCTCATAGTCCTGCATGCAACCACGAATCTCGGCTGTTGGATACCAGACGACTCTTGTTCCAATTTGTATTTTAAAACTAACTTGAAGAAGTCAGAATGTGAGCCGTCCGATGCTCATCCAACAGTCTTGATTCCTTGGTTGCAGGACTGTGTGCTTGCCCTAACCGTAGGGACTCATGCTCTGTCTATCGTCACATACATAGACAGACAAATATGAGCTTTCACTGACCATTTTTTTTCATGTTTGATTTCAGAATGAAGACAGGGTACTATGGAAATTAGGGACATTACCTCCAGGGCTAATGACATTCTATGGGTTAACACATCCACTAAATAAATCATGGCATGTACTCGGTTTGGGTTACAGTCCAAGTATAGATCGTACGGAAATTGAGAATGCAGCAGTTGTACACTACAATGGTAATATGAAGCCATGGTTAGAGATAGCAATGACAAAGTATCGTCCTTACTGGACCAAATATGTCAAGTATAACCATCCTTATCTTAGGAACTGTAAGCTAAGTGAATGGTCTGGATAACACCAATTCCTAAGTACAAAGAACACTCTTTTTTCTCCAGAACATACATACCCCAGCCTTCTCTCTCCTTTTTAACCTGGCAATCTCAAGTGAAGTGCCTTGTTAGAGTATATGATTAAATTGTCCAAGTGATAGAGTCAATGCTTGTGTTCTATCTGCCCTTGCTTCATCATCTCTGTCCCACGCCATTGCCATTGATTTTTGCTTTTCATTCATTTAATTTGTTTACACCATTCTCACTAATTTGAGACAAGGTACAATAAATAGTAGACCTTGTTTACTTATAAAGATCCTTCATTGTACACTTTGATGCTACGAATGGACTAGAAATTGAATTATAATTTTATGCATTCTTTCAGAAGTAGTTTTCTTGTATGGTTATGGAGTGAAGATCTTCTCCATTTCCTAAATAAAATGGAAATGTCAATTACTATAGTTTTGAAGAAAATATATGATATAAATGCACACATCTTAAGAATTGAAGACATTAATTATACATTTATACACCAAAACTTTGGTAATGGAACAAATAGATAGAACTTAAAATGGAGAGGATCTTCACTCCATAACCATACAAGAAAACTAAATTGAATTGAGCAGTAACTTAAGGTCTGTTCGTCAGGATTTTGGAAGTAATAAAATGCATATTTTAAAATAATTTACATAAGCCATCATATGAATCTAGCTACTCCAATAGATGATATTTTATATTGTCCATTCCGTGCAGATGTTAAGATATTTTAGAAAGTAATATAACAACGTAGCACAATGACAAAACATGATTGTAGTGCTTTTTTAGTACAAACTCTATTAAATGCCTAAGTTGTTCAATTCAATTTGACTGGTGTGACTAGGGACTTGTTGGAGAAGAAGGCTTCTAAATTATCTTCCACAAGTTGAGTCGCGGCCATGAATGATTCATTAGTAAATGCAGCATTGTGAGGTGACAAAATCACATTGTCCAATACTAAAAGTTGTTGAGGAACATTAGGCTCATTCTCAAACACATCCAAACCAGCACCACCAATATGTCCTTCCATCAAACAATTCACCAACTCCTCCTCATCAATTAGAGACCATCTTCCAACGTTGACTATAACACCTTTGTTTCCCAATGCCAACATCACTTCCTTGTTCACCATGTGCCTTGTTTGTTCATTTAGTGGACAGCATAGAACTAATGCATCACTATTAGATGCAAGTTTAAACATGTTTGAATAAAAAGGGTATTTAATGAAGGGCTTTTTCTTCCTTGAAAGGTACAAAATAATGCATCCAAAAGCTTCTAACCTTTTAGCTACTTCCATGCCAATGCTTCCTAATCCAACAATTCCAACTCGCTTTCCCCTTAGCTAAAACCTCAATGTCATCAGAAAGAAAAAAAAAATGAAACTAATTTTGTCTTCAATTTTGGTATCATTAACATTTAAGGATGAAATTAGAGCCAATATTTTTTCTCTTTCTCGGGAATTCAACTTTTTTTGGTAGTCTCTTTATGTTTGCATCTTTATTAACTAGTGCTGCAAAGTATATTTTTTGAAAATTGCTTTTCTGACTTCAATAATTTTCCTCTAATAACACATAGAAAATTCTAAAATGCCTCCGGCGGTAGTTAACTGCCTTCGTGATTCTTCCCCAAAACCAGTACAGGCTATCTCCCTATTCACTCATCACCTTACATCATCATCAACTTACCTCAAAAATTTCTCTTTCAAAAAATTTACTTCAAATCTTGGTTCCAAATCATTGCTGATGGATTGCTAGAACGTTTCTACACACATTTAACGTCAAAAAATAGGTATTGCAACGTTAAACTCGATTCTATTTGAGTCATTTTTCTGTTTTTTGTTTAGACATGCAGGTCAGCAGTAGTTAACTACCGCTCAGGTTGAAGAACCAGCTGCAATTAACTACCGCTGGAGACTTAGGAATTTTTTTAAAATTTTCAAATGGCAGTGCTACTGCCTAATTTTTTATTTATTTTTTGTTTGTTGATTTTTTTGATTTATTTATGTTTTTTAATTATTTTAGACACATGTTAATTAATTATTTTAGCAATTATATGTTGTTTATTTATAGATATGGTTGAGAATGCGGGTGATGATCCTGTTGATCGGAAACCTAGTGTTGTCAATTCTTTCGTCGAGATCAAACCGCCGAAGCTTGAAGCTTCCATTAAGGTTGAAGCTTCCGTGAAGGTTGAAGCTTCTGTTAAAGTGGAGAGGCTTCAAGCTTCAAATCCGGTGTGTCCAAACTTCGTGACAATGAAGTGGACACAACTCATTTCTTTTGGAGCCGAGAGACATGGAAAGATAAAGACGAACTGGTCGGTTGGGTACGTTGACAAGCAAATAGGGCTGAATTTACGGTTATAATAAAAAGATCTTGTGAAATAAGAAATCCAATGTTGAAGTTGATTTGTGAAAGGAGTGGCGAACACAAAGTACCGAAGAAAAAAGTGAAGCATGAAGCAATATGATCAAGAAAATATGGCTGTTTGTTCAAGGTGCGTGGGTATGTCGTCAGAGAAGACAATGCTTGGAAATTAACTATTATTAATGGAGGACGACAAGGCGATTGTACATGACTTGACCAATAGTTCGGTGAAACCTAAATATATTTTGACAAATTTGAAGAAGAAAAGACAAGAGTCCATGACAAATATAAAGCAAGCCTACAATGAACGTCATAAATTCAAAAAGGCAAAAAAGGGTGACTTGACGGAGTTGCAGTTTCTAATCTCAAAGTTGGAAAAGAATAAATATGTTTATTTCATAAGAGAAAAATGTGACAGTCAAACTATTCAAGACATATTTTGGACTCATCCAACATCGGTAAAGTTGTTTAAAAATGTCTCGACTATTTTGATAATGGATTCCACGTACAAAACCAACTTGTACATGATATCATTGTTTGAAATAGTTGGAATCACCTCAACCGATATGACATATTCGGTTGGTTTTGCATTTATGACGGCGGAGAAGGAAGATAACTTTACTTGGGCTTTACAAATGTTGCTTAAACTTCTTAAACCAAATAGTGATATGCCTAAGGTGGTAGTGACTGACAGGGATACATCTTTGATGAATGTCATAACAACTGTTCTCCCTGATAGTAGTGCAATACTTTGTTATTTCCATGTTGGGAAAAATGTTGGAGCAAAACTCATCACCGATTGTAAAGTGAAACAAAAGGTTGTCATAGTGGATGAGGAAAAGAAGCATGTCGACGAGGTGAAGCATAGTGTCGACGAGGTGAAGCATAGTGAGATAGTTGATATCATATTTCATGTTATGGTGCGAAAAACACTTATTCAAGATGGGAAAGAGCGTAGGAACGACTACATGCGGGCGAAGGCCGTTATAACTGCATCTTGAATAGATTGCATCCTCCCAAAAATGGTAGTGGTTTTGCACCTTCCGATAAATGGTTGACATTACTGAATATGGATCACATCGTTGCAACTTATTACAATAGGTCGGTGGTAGAGATAACTAGCCTTGATATTGGAATCTCAAAGACTTTTTTCCCAATTAGAGGTAGGCCTCCAGTTAACTCGAAAAGCCACATCATATGTCTTGGTTTAATCCCAAATTATTTTGTTGTTCTTTTGTTGAAAGATGATAGCCCACTACCTCCATTATCTACGGAATGCAATAATGACAAGAGCGAAGAGACGACATCATGGGAAGATGAATTTTTGGATCAACAAGATCGTTTCCGAACACTCATGAATCTTGAAAGAGGAGAGAGACCGTTATCACCCAAAAAATATTCAAACCAACACAATCCAATTTTGTATGACACTCCGGTTAAAGCAAATGAAGAATTCGAAGTTCTTGTGGAACATTTAGATGATTTAATTTTATTAGATGAAATATGACACTTTTTTGTCGGTGTTCATCTTTTTTTTTGGTCAATATATACCGACGTATTTTTTGGAATATATAATGTAACGTCCATTTTTTGTGGTCAATGTGTAACTAAACTTTTATGAATTATATATATATATATATATATATATATATATTTGAATTCCGCATTTATTATAAATTTATGTACTTTTAGTGTAATGTGTTGCATATTGTGGTTAATTTGGCAAATTTCAAACAATTGTGTAATGTTAATGTATTGTTGTATTTGTGTAATGTTACCATATTGTGGTAAATCATTGATAACGTATTGTCGTATTTGTGTAATGTTACCAAATCAGCGGTGGTTAACTGTTGTCGATTTTGTCAGTGGTTGTTAACTATCGTTAGAGGTATTTTAGACATTTTTATTTGTTATTAAGAAAATTCTGAAGTCAGAAAAGCAATTTTTTTTTTTTATAGAACTTTTTGCACTAAAAAAAGTGGGAACCAAAACCAATTATATAAAATTAACCCAACATTTAAGTTCAATTAAAAGTAGTTTAATATTAAAAAATGATATGATGTTAAATGATTGGATGTTGGGTACGGGAGTGTTCATGTAAATATATAGCAAGAGAAAATAGATGATGCAGTGACCGTGTAAATTAGTTCATATAAACATTTAAGAAGAATGTTAGCAACACTCTCTTTTGAGCTTTCTTTTTAATAGGATATGCACTTTAAAAATAGAATTTACATAAATTGGTAAGACATACCTTAATTTCATCCGATAAAATAGTGAGTTATAAAAAAATGTATAAAAGACAGTATTGCTAGCATTCTTCTAACATCTAATAAATAATATCTTGTAATCCACTAAATCAGAAAGATATTTTAAAATTAGTTGTATGATAGGAAAGATTAATGAGTTCCTATTTGATGACAATGTAAAATCATTTTAGGCTGTTACTGTATGTCTATAAACAAACAAACAAGCAAACCTTGGAGTAAGAAGCCTTTGGAAAGTCAAACTGCATGGTTGCTCTAACAAATTTATCTGCAGCTACAATACTAGTTAGGACACCAATGAGTAAAGCTACAGCCACGTCAGCAACATCCTCTGAGTACAAGCTTCCTCCATTGGCAACTTGAATACCTCGACATTGGCACTCACTAAGGTCTATGTGATTCACTCCTGTGCTTGCGGTGACAACAAGCTTCAAACAAGAGAGAAGTTGGAAAACCTTCTTATTTATGATGGGTAGTGGACACAATGGGCAGCAAATAAGGGCTTGAAACATTGATGGATCATATTGGTTTTCAACCATAAATTGCTCTAGTGTTAGTGAGTTAACATTCCATGGTTTTGATAAATTGTAATTTTTAGGTTGTTTGGGTTTGAGGACTCCTATGTTACTTGGAGGACCAATCACAAGAACATTTGGAACATTATCTTTGGTTTGTTTATTGTTTTGGTAATCATTCACCTTCCCCATTGTGATAATGACCTTTTGATAATTGGTATGGTGATGATAAGAAGATTGTACTTACATATGGTATATTTATGTCACGGGCAAAAGTAGAGATAGTAAACTCTATCTATATATAGAACAATTTTTTTCACGTGTGCAAATACATAGGCACAAGGACAATATCAATGACATAAATTATAAATTAATGAGAGAAATTAAATTTTAATGAGATTAAATTCAACAAAAAATATCACTATATAAACCCTTAGGAGTTGGCCTTATGAGGTAAGGTGTATGACTTACGAGTGTGTTTCTCTGTAAGTCTCAAGTTCAGATCATTCAGATGTTTACCATCTATGTGTTGCGTCAATCTAAACATCGTTTTGCTCTTACTTCAATTGCCACCACCCGCTAGTGGACATTGGGATTGGTTCCTCGGATCAGCCAGACCTTGGACCAAATACCTAGTTTAAAGAAAAAGATCATAAAATATTAAGGAATATGGGTGTTGGTAGTGTGGTTTTGATCGATTCTAAGGTGAAAACTTATCTGATCTAAGATAAAGTTATGTGTTTGATTCAGTGTGAATGACTAATTAAAAAAAAAGAACGATCAGATCCAAGTTAATATGGTTTAATTTGGATCAATTTTTGGATAACCATATAAATTATTTATTAACATTAATATTATAAGGACACGCTAAAATAGTAGGTTTTATACAAAATATAACTTATAATATATTAAAAATTAACATTACAAAATGACAATGATCAATTATATTTTTTTATTAAAAAAATATCAAATATATTTGAAACATATGAATTAGTTAAAAAAATTGATTTTATTAAATTAAAAAGTAGTATAAAAAATATTTTAAAAAAAAATCAATGAATAATAGATTAATGAAATGTATATATTTATAGTTTGGTTTGATTTTAAAAAATTAATTTAAAATTCGAGTGATTTTTACAAAATGTTATTCAAACATATAATAATATTAATTTAATTTTACGTTGTTTTTTATATTTAAACCCATTTATGATTTTATTATAGATTCATGCCAAACCAAAAAAAACATCAATAAAATGATGAAAACAATCCAGTAACTTGTAGAATCGTCTTAAAACCTTTTGAAAAACTACTGTAGAACGATTCGACCGTGGCAAAATGTGGCAAAAATGCATAGGACCTTTTTTAACCGTGGTCCATCTTGCCCTGCTAATCACCGGCCCCATGAAAGCAAAATCATAAATAAAATATATTAACATACCAAGTACATCCAAAAAATTTAGATATTTTTTCAAGAAATGATATTTGTACAACCATATTTTAACAACTTATAAAACAATCTTTTCTCTTATGTTCACATATGTTTTTATTCTCCCCCTTCTTCTCTCTCTATATTATTTTTATCCAATAAGAATAAAGGAAAAGTGGTTGTCCAAAGAGATGTTTGCAATTGGTTGTACAAATATCACTCCTCATTTTTTTATTATAAAGAAACAGAACATGTTTAACATATCAATCTTGTCTATCCTTTACAAAACATGAAATTTTGAATCATGTCGGTAAGGTCCCCTCCAATGAAAAAAATAAACGATACCTTAGCCGATAGGGATGGGTCCTAAGGTTCATCCACATCTGTACCATTCAATTTGGTGGTATAAATGAACTATATATAACATTTTATAGATTATTATTTTTCCCCCTCTATGCTATTCTCGTGTGCCTTATTTTTTTTCCTTTTAAAATTACCCTTTGTTTAGATTTTAGAATCCAAGTAAAAAAAAAAGAGTCAAAAACCCTCTGGTTTAGGATTTTAAAATTCAAAACGAGTCAAAAATCTGAAGGCCACCATGTATGATTTCCATTCTTGACAAGAGTATGGTGAAACCATGTCTGAAAGGTATAATTTGGATTTTATTTGCGTGTTTTAGATTGTATATTCTGAAATATCAACTTTTTAAAAAATCAAGAAATTTACGTATAATTTCGGATTATATAATCTGAAACCTTTGAGTATATAGGGTTCACCCATAACCTAGCAGAAGTTCACCACCTTTATCACTAAACACTTCCTACATCTCTAAAAACACACAATTTTGGGCAAAAACATGATTTGGAGTAGCATTATGGTCATCAAGGGCGTTTACAACATTTTCGTCTGAATGCAAATATAATGTTTATATAAACCCTCCCTATTGACATTCCTTTCGGCGATGTGAAAGTAGAGGATGCTCCTCTAGTTGTTGTACTCCAAGATGTTGTTGTTTCTATTGATCATAAAGAATATTTTACCACCAAACAAAAATTTGCTACACAGAACGATTTGTTGGAGTGGGTTCGAAATGAAGCAAGGAAGCTAGGATTTTCAACCGTTATTGGTAAATCAGATAAAGGTGGCAACGGTAGAAATGCATTTGTTGCTGTGATATGTGAAATAGGAGGTTCATACACCGAGTACAAAATGTTGACGAGACGTAAAATATCTGATTCAGTTAAATGCAAGTGTCTGTTTCGGTCGAGAGGCCATTTGTTGATTGTTGGTGATTGAAGCCTCAAAGTTGGTGATAATAGACACAACCATGACATGGTAGTGATTTTTGAAGTAATAAAATGCATAATTTAAAATAATTTAGATTAACCATCGTATGAATCTAGCTACTCCAGTATATGATATTCTATATTGTCCATTCCATGCAGATGTACGATATTTTATAAAGTAATATAACAACGTAGCACAATGACAAGGCTGTGTTTGGTAACATAAAGAAGTTAGCTTATAGTTTGTTGGACTAGCTTATAAGCTTGTTTTGATAGAATGTGAAGTGTTTGGTAAAAAGCTTTTCTCACTAGCTTATAGCGTTTTTTAAGAAGCTAATTCAAGTAGCTTTTGAGCTTGTAGCTTATAGCTTTTTATACTTTCTTCCAATTTTAACATTTTCTTAATTTTATTTTATTTTTTTATAATAAAAAACTACCCATGTTCTAACTCACGTTACCATATTCTAACATATTGGGTATAACTGTTTAAATTTTCTTCTTCACTTTTCTATCTTTTTGACCTTGCTCATAATTTATATAATATTTAATTTTAAAAAAATTTACAATGAATAGTGAAGAAAGTTTAGTTTAGTTAAATTAAATTCATAAAAATAAAATAAAAATTGTTAAATAAAAAATTCGATTGAATTTATAAATACATTTATCATTTTGAAGATGAAAATAATTTGAAATATATTTAAATATTTAAAAATAAATGCATTAAGTAATAAAAATTATATATATGATATTAAAAAAATTAAATAAACATATCCTTTTATGTCATTTTATATTTATCAGTCACTTCAACAGCTAATTTTACCAAACACTTTTAATTTTAATAAGCTAACTTTTCAGCAGCTAAAAGTTATCAGCTATCAATCATCAGTTATAAGCTAATTTTTCAGCTATCAGCAAGCTTATCAGCTATCAACTAACTTATAGCTTGTTTTTACCAAACACACCTAAAACATAATTGTAGTGCCTTTTTAGTACAAACTCATTTTTAAATGTCTAAGTTGTTCAATTCAATTTGACTGGCGTGACTAGGGACTTATTGGAGAAGAAGGCTTCTAGATTATCTTCCACAAGTTGAGTCGCGGCCATGAATGATTCATTAGTAAATGCAGCATTGTGAGGTGACAAAATCACATTGTCCAATACTAAAAGTTGTTGAGGAACATTAGGCTCATTCTCAAACACATCCAAACCAGCACCACCAATATGTCCTTCCATCAAACATTTCACCAATTCTTCCTCATCAATTAGAGACCCTCTTCCAACATTGACTATAACACCTTTGTTTCCCAATGCCAACATCACTTCCTTGTTCACCACGTGCCTTGTTTGTTCATTTAGTGGACAGCATAGAACTAATGCATCACTATTAGATGCAAGTTCAAGCATGTTTGAATAAAAAGGGTATGTAATGAAGGGCCTTTTCTTCCTTGAAAGGTACAAAATAATGCATCCAAAAGCTTCTAACCTTTTAGCTACTTCCATGCCAATGCTTCCTAATCCAACTCGCTTTCCCCTTAGCTAAAACCTCAATGTCATCTGAAAGAAAAAAAAATGAAACTAATTTTGTCTTCAATTTTGGTATCATTAACATTTAAGGATGAAATTAGAGCCAATTTTTTTTTCTCTTTGTCGGGAATTCAACTTTTTTTTAGTAGTCTCGTTATGTTTGCATCTTTATTAACTAGTGTTGTAAGATTATTATTTTATTTTTTTTAGAACTTTTGCACTAAATAAAGTGGGAACAAAAACCAATAAAATAAAATCAACCCAACATTTAAATTCAATTAAAAGTAAATATTAAAAAAAATGATATGATGTCAAGTTATCGGATGTTGGGTACGGGAGTGTTCATGTAAATATATAACAAGAGAAAATAGATGATGCACTGACAATTAGTTTCACAATAACATTTAATGAATATCTTGTATTCCATCAAATCATAAAGATATTTTAAAATTAATTGTATGATAGAAAAGATCGATGGGTTTCTATTGGCCGGTTTACGATTAGGGTTGGGAATAGGTTAGATCGGTCTACATGTTAGACTTAGACTCTTGAAAAAGCCTAGTCAAGTAAATAGATAAGGCTTATGCTATCAATAAAACCAACGAAGCATGATAGACCGGTCTGCTTATGCATATTATTAAAACTTATTTTTTATTTATATTAAAATATAATTTATATTAAACATAAAAATCAAGAAACAACTCAAATAATGAACTTTTTAAATAGACTTTAATGTCTTATAGTGAATTAGGCATTTAAAACATTATAGTGATAGACAAGCCTTACATTGAAATTGAAATAAGCTATAAGACCGATTTAGCCTATTTAAAAATAGATAAAATGGACTATTTAATATCTTTAATATAGAGTTGGTCAAACCAAACTTTTAAATAGGTCAAACTACACAAAAAAAATAGGCCTACGAGCCAAATTCAGACTTGTATATTTTTCCGTAGGAGTCTAACCTATTCCCACCCTAGCTTATAGTCTATGTCTAGAAAAAGAAGTAAAGTCAACAAACAAACCTTGGAGTTAGAAGACTGTGGAAAGTCAAACTGCATGGTTGCTCTAACAAATTGATCTGCAGCTACAATACTAGTTAGGACACCAATGAGTAAAGCTACAGCCACGTCAGCAACATCCTCTGAGTACAAGCTTCCTATATTGGCAACTTGAATACCTCGACATTGGCACTCACTAAGGTCTATGTGATTCACTCCTGTGCTTGTGGTGACAACAAGCTTCAAACAAGGGAGAAGTTGGAAAACCATCTTATTGATGGGTAGTGGACATGATGGGTAGCAAACAAGGGCTTGAAACATTGACGGTTCTAGTGTTAGTGAGTTAACATTCCATGGTTTTGATAAATTGTAATTTTGAGGTTGTTTGGGTTTGAGGACTCCTATGTTACTTGGAGGACCAATTACAAGAACATTTGGAACATTGTCTTTGGTTTGTTTATTGTTTTGGTAATCATTCACCTTCCCCACCGTGGAGATGACCTTTTGATAATTGGTATGGTGATGATAAGAAGATTGTACTTAGATATGTTATATTTATGTTAGGGGCATCGATTAACATTTCCCAAGACTAAATATTAACAAATGACACTCCTACGTTGTAACATGATCTAGTAAGGTTGGAGAAAGACAAAATAATAGTTCATGCACCATGACAAGAGACTCGAAATGATTAATTAAGACCCAATTATTGAGCACATCCGCGCAAACATTTCATTCTTGAAGAATGTGATGAATGAAAATATCCCAATTTTTAAACAAATAAACTTCAAAAGGTTTGAACAGTGGTAAAACCTTGATACTTCCTTCGACACCAAATTTACTACATGAAAAGAGTTCGAAAAACAAATCAATTTTTTGTAACTAGAAGTCAAACTTAGAGTTTACATCAAAATTCCTAACTAATTCATCATCATAACCTATTTTCATGGGTTAGTCAAAGCGCTTCTATTTACGTTAAGAACAATTGTGTCAGGGCCGTTCCTACGAATTCGGAGGCTCGACTCTGCAAGTGAGATGAGGTCCGTAATAAAATAAAAATGTATTTTTAAAAGAACAATACACTATTTAATTTTTTTAAAAGCTAAATACAAGATGTTGTATATATATGCGGTACATCAAAAGATGAAAATCATTACCGTATACATGAGGAACCTCAAACCACCCTCCCAAAAACCACTCACCTAACATCAAAAGCAAGATGACACAATTCTAATTAGAGCTGTCAAATGGGCCGGCCCGGCCCAGTCCGATGGGCCAGCTCATATAAATGGGTCTGAGTGGGTCGGCCCACTTGATTCATGGGCTACCAAAATTGAGCCCATCCCAATTAGTAGTGGACTACACGGCCCGATGGGTCAGCCCGACCCATATTTCAAAATGTATTATTTTGTTTTTTCCGAAAAAAAATCGATGGAATGATCAATAAAGCTACATATCACTTTTTTTAATTGAAACATATTACATAAATTAGTAGTATACATCAAATAAATCACATGTCTTCGTAAACTTAGTTAAATTATATATAGAACGTCTATTAAATCAACATCCATAAGGATAAATAACACAAAAGAATCAGTGCAAAAGTAAAGTATTTATCATAACTCACTAAGTCTACCTTGAAGAAGCCAAAATTCAATATTACATAATAAAATAATTTAGTCTTACCTAATAAAACTATTTATAAACTATTTATTTTTTTAAAGGGTCGGCCCAGCCCAGGCCGACCCAGCTAAAATGCAGGCCCGATGGGTAGGCCTAAACATATATGGTCGTTTTTTTCATGCCTTTTTACGGCCTGGACCACACTAAAATAGAGGGCCGAAGGGCCAGTCCAATGGGTCTGGCCCATTTTGACAGCTCTAATTCTAAGAATACTGCTCTCCCCCCTGCATAAAACACTCGCGCCGTGTAGTTTTCTGCAGTAGTGAAATGACCTCAACAGATTTATATCCAACAAGAAGACCATTGAGAGTGGCAAAGACAAGAGCATCATAAACACACTTTCTCTTACGTTTTTTTAATGAATTTATTACTCAATTTGTTGCCAACATCATACCTACACTTTTTCTGTCAGAAAAGCTAAACTTTATTCACAACAATTTGTTTTAGTACTGCAACTAACTCAAACAGAGCAATAAAAATCATTTATTTAACTTTTCACATATGGAAAACATTTTGTTGGAGAAAACGAAAGGAAAGCAGAAAACGAAAGATGAAAAAAAATCTTTTAACTAAGGTGAACTCACGCAGGTGTTAATTTCTGCGTGAGTTAACTCACCCGACGTGACTTAAGCCACGCATGTGTAAAAATTACGAAATTTTAAGTTAAGTTATTTTTACACTTGCGTTAGTTAACTAGAACGGGGGTATTTTCGGCAAGGCTGTATGGCGCGAGTGATTTGTGCAGGGGGAGAACAATATTCTAACTCTAATAGGCCAAATTATTATATTTTAGGCCCATACTTTAGGAAGGTCCAGTTCCATTGAGCTTTTTGAACAACTAAGGTCCGGCCCTGAATTGCGTCAATGTCAACATGCTACCATTGGACTTCATGTGGCCAAACTGAAGAGAATGAAATAAGCTTGCTGAATGCTCGCTTGGTGGCCTGCAGTTGAGCAAAACGTGTTGAAATTGTAACCGGACTATCAATCGAACATCATCAAACATTAATTTATTACTAGTGCAGTGTGCATCACAAGTTCCATGTTATGATAGATGTTAGAAAACATGGTATCCATGAGGAGAGGATCCTCTCCTGTGATTTTTTTCTCATGCGTGATCTTGACCCTCTATTAAAGAGGTGAGAGAATATGTTTTAATATTAAATAAGGAGAGAGGGTTTTGTTAATGGTGAGATTTAATGACTGGAGAAAACTGGAGAGTTTCTCACTGGAGAGGATCCTCTCCCGTATCCATGAATGAAGGAGAGAAAAGCAAACAAACTCTTTGTATTGATGGAAATAGAATATCATAAAATGATAAAAGTAACCCTCTAATAGGATGGTTACAAGTTATTTATACTCCTCTCTACTAAGAATAATATGCAACTAATGTATATCTCTAATAATAGAGACTACATTCCCAATCTCACTAATTAACATTTGTAATATATCTTCCATATTACTCAAGAGAGTCTTAGCGCACAATGAATACATACCCATGTCCACACCGCAATCGTTGACAAAAGATGAGGCAAAGAAGAATAGATTCAAATACAAGTTATCCCAAAAATAATGTTGTTCCAGTAAACTCAAAATTTGGATTGGTAGGTACATAATTGTAAAAGTGAAAATAGTTAAAGATGATTAAACATAGGGTTAAATATGTTTTTAGTCCCTATAAATATATCAACTTTTTCATTTTAGTTCCTCTAAAATTTTCCTTCAACTTTTACTCCCTATAAAATTTTCAATCATTACTTTTGGTCCATATTTTTAAGTTAATTTAAGTATTTTTTTTTTAATGAAATTGTGCAGATATATGTAGAATATTGTAAAAATCATTCCAAAAAAAATTAGAATTTTTTAACAAAACATAAATTAAATATGAATTTTTAACCATATAATATTTCATATTA
Organism: Medicago arabica; assembly: GCA_946800305.1. Classification (NCBI taxonomy): domain Eukaryota; kingdom Viridiplantae; phylum Streptophyta; class Magnoliopsida; order Fabales; family Fabaceae; genus Medicago; species Medicago arabica. The sequence goes on from OX326969.1 coordinate 39,128,839, forward strand.
AATTCATGTATTGTTAAAAAATTCTAGTTTTTTTTTTTGGAGTGATTCTTGTAATATTATGGATTTTACTGCAAAGTTTTATTAAAAAAATATGAGTTCTAGATATGAGTTAAATGAAGGACCAAAGTGAAGATGATAAATTTTTAAGGGACTAAAAGTTGAAGGAAAATTTTAGAAAGACTAAAATGAAAAGTTGGTATATTTATAAGGACCAAAAACATATTTAACCCTTAAATATATAATGAAGTATTTATTGTACTCGTAGGGATATAGGGGACCAGGTGAGATGGTATGTAAAAAAAAATCTTTATCTAAGCCTCAACATAAAACTTAGACAGTAATTATCCAACGTGAGATGGCCTACCACGCCAAAATATTTTAGGGAACAAGATAAAGATCTTAAAATAAAATAAAATAATAAATATTGCATTGAAAAAATGAGTTTTTAAGATTTTAAGATTATGAATGCACAATTTCTAAGGTGAAATTTTTACATTTAGTTTCTTATCTTGTGCCTTAAGGGCACAAGTTAACAAGACCCAATATTCTATGATTAAAACATAAAGATAATTTTTAAGTGTACTTCAACACATTGTTTAAATCTTCAAAATACTTCTCAAATTTTATTTGTATTTTTTTAAGATTTTGTATTTATTTTAAAGATGACTTGATATATATTACAACATAATCATAAAATGATTGTTATGTTAGCAACTGTTAAGATGACTTGTCACAAAAAAAAAAAAAAAACTGTTAAGATGACTTTCATGGTGAAGAAAAGTCACTTTTATAGAAGAAATGCAGGTTTATTTTGGTCTTTCGTGCGGTAAATTTTGAAGTACCCAAAAAGGTATTGTGGTACACTTAAAAAATCTGCAACGTAAACTTAGATTTCAGAACACAGGTAAGAAAAACTAATGGAGCAAGAGTTTGCCTAACATCATGTTTTTGTTTTGAATCATTTTCAGCTCCAACATATAACAGTTTTTCCAATTTGTTCAGTTTTATTACACATCCAGGTTAAAATACTTTACAGATATAAGATGGGGTAAACTAAAACTAAGTCGTAATTCTTGCTATTAGTGTTCAATCTATCTCCAATGAAAAAGCATCATATTATGATGCAAGAGAACAAGCAACAAAAGAAATCAACATATCTACTGTAAAATCCCAAAAACTAAAATATTCAGGTCATTTCATTACTATCTTGACGTGTCCAGGAAGAAAAAATTACCGTGGCTTTGCGCCACCCCCACTTTCCTCCACATTAAAGACAGGAGTAGATGAACCGCTGGCACTCCTTCTCGATACAGTTTGCCCTGTGATTGTCCTGCCCATGAACTTTCCTGCCCTGCTCAGTCCACTGCCAACGGCACCAAGCCCACTGCCAACAATTCCAGCTCCAGCACCGATTCCACTTCCCACCATTCCAGCTCCAGCACCAATTCCACTTCCCACCATTCCAGCTCCAGCACCAATTCCAGTTCCAACGAGTCCGGCACCAGAACCAACTACTGATGCTGCTCCGTCTAGCGCGTCCATTGTACTTCCAATAACTCCTTCCTCTTTCAGTTTCTTCCTTTGTTCTAGTGTCATTTTCTCTGCTTCTAGTGCAGCCATCTGTTCTTCCTTGTTAAATTCATGATAGAAATACTGAAATTCAAATGAGATTATAACTTTCAATCAACTGAGACAACATGTAGTAAATGAATACAGAATAGCAAGGGACTAAAATATGACGGTGTAAGCATGATTAGAAAAGAAATAGAAGGTTTCTTTACTGTAGTTTTGGGTGCATAAAGGCACGCATTTCAAGAACTTGTAGGCTTTTATACACTCAAAATCATAGTAATAGAGTCGTCTATTTCTTTTGATAAATGAAGAGAATCTCTACTCAACAAATGCATGTCTATTTATACCTTTATTGTCAAGGTTCCTCGATCCTTTTTATCTTTTACTTTCAATGTATCAAGCGATGACAGAAGCCTCACTTCAGTTTCCTTTTCAGTTTCTGCTTCCAGGTTAATAAGTGGCAATTTTGCTACTCCCAATCGTTTATCTTGCCCAATGTCTTTATCAAAAACCTATTTGCAGAGTTATGAAAATCGTTTATTTTAATATTATTGAATCAATCATGGAATAGAAACAGTTTGACGAGAGCTGTGTAATTACAAGAAAAATAAACCAAAATATTAACATGTGCCGTGTAGAAACAAATCAATAAAAAATTAAGGGGAGAAGGTAAGTGCTTCTTTGGTTTGAAAAAACACTTGTTTTTCATAATAGAATAGTTTTGGGAAACAAATTGTATCTACTCTAATTGTTACAAAAACCTGTACAAGAAAAACTCAGAATAACGTGATAATTACTAAACGGTAATTATAAAAACATCCATCAAACCAAAACATTCGAACGGACTAGATGTAGAGTATTTTCATGTTAATATACTGAATGTATCTGGAAAAACAAATTCCTAATAAATTTCTTATTTTCTTCCTTAAGCATAAGTGAGGAAGATATACTCTACTTCCTAGAACTAATGAAAGCAAAATGTAAGTAATGCCGTAGAATAAAATAGCACAAGAGAAAGCAAAGTAGTAGTTGTGTCAAACCTCGAGTGTGAGTGACTGGGTCTCCTTGTCTTCTGCAATCAAGTCGAATTCCTCATTCCAAATAGGATTCAAGTTGTTATCAATAACCTTTGTTTTGACTTTAAACAGTGGTCGAATATGCACAACTACGTAAGGATCAGACTTCCCAATCATTTCCATATTCTTTAGATCATTTGCTTTCATTACAGTCACTTTAAGCAATCCCTGGGGTTTCAGCTCCAGATCACTGCAAAAGCCAAGGTCCTTAAGCAATTTAAAATATTTGAGCATTGACATCAAAATTGGCATATTCCCAAATCAGAATTTTTTTTCCACTCTTTCAAAGTGGCGGAAGAGACAAATACATCGAAACGGAAGCAATTTTTTTTTTTTTATGAATAATTCCACAAAAATTTCAAATTTGATTTGAAATATCGATTATCAGATATAGCAGTAAGTAACCCTAGATACATTTTGATCGGCATTCAGGAAGAAAAGTACAAACAGAACAAAATAAGATTCACATTACCTAGTATCCACAGGAACACCACCAAGTGGAACAACAATCCGATGAGGCCATTGGAGCATATCGGTAACAATTGAGTTCACAGTATCCTATGAAATGGTGGGTAAGATACAGTGTTGATTGTGAGTATTTCTTCAAAATCAGTTGAAGGGGAAAAAGGGCAAGTTCACGAATTAGAACTTACATCAATCATATCTGAAAGTCCAGGAAGTGCCGTCAAACTTCCACCAACTGCCTTCAGAGTGTAATCAATTCTAGGCTTTGGCTGATTAAATGTTTCATGGAAAAGTCAGCAGATCCAAGAGCGATAATTAAATTAGTGTCCCAAGCAATTCCGAAAAAAAGTAATGTAGAATTCAATTAGAATATTGAATAAGGCCAAGGGAATAGAAACAGAAATTGTAAAGAATCATGTCCCAGTCCACTTAATTCAAAATCTACGGGCATTGCCCAATTAGTGTTGGCTCTAGCAACATCCTACGATGATAAATCGGTAAACCACAGAAGCAGATAGTTAAATGTGGTGAATATAGGTTCCACATGAAGGGATCAATCATCTCACTCTTTTAGTTTTTTGTTTAAACAATTGCTCTAGTTCTTATATCAACTTCATCTTGTGGGAAAACAAGGTAACTAATGCCGCACAATCATGAAGTGAAAACATGCGTATCCAACTTAAAGTCAATATTCTGTTCACTAATTTTAGATTGATTAACCCCGGATCCCACAAAAGGGTTTGCGCACATAAAACTGTAAACAGCAGATTGAGAAACTCAGGTAGATCAACCCCACACCCTCAAAGGTTATTACCTCAGCAAGTAGGGCAACAACAACAGCAGAAATGCAGGGGATCTCTTCTGCGAGTTGGAAAATAACACGGATAATGGTGAAAACCTGGAGATCCTTCAACTGAAGCAAGAAACAATAGCAATCAAAATTTTGAAAATGCCTAAGTGACATGAAATTCAATATAGAAACACAGCTTAGTCTAACCTGAATTGGAATTGACGCAACAAGTGCTTCAACACCCAAAACAATATTAGGATCACCACCCCAACGGAAATCAATGTCCATTATGATTTGACCTTTTTTAAGATTCTGAACACGAATGCCTGCATGGATGAACAAACTATGCATGCATTATTTCTTCATATACAAAAAGATACAACAGAAAAATTGATAGAAAAGACAAGGGGTATAAAAATAGCATTTCATGACATTTTTGTTCTGCCTTATTGAACGAACAATACTGACAGGGGTAAATCGTAAGTCAAACATTATAATAACAATCCTATTAATGCTGTTGACATTTTCATATATTTGTAGATCCTAACAAGCAAAATTGTTGTTACAAGGCTTATGTTGCATATAAGAAAACTGAAGTATTTTATCACAAAACTACAAGCTCTAAATTTTATTTATCCGTTTCATCTAATAGTATTTTATCATAAAGAAGCAAAATATGGTGTTATTAGTTTAAAAAGATCATGGCCTTTATCGTTTAAATACATTAAAAAGTAGTTTCCACCATAAGAGGACATAACAGTTGATGGTCAGAAGGTTTTCTTAAAAAAAAAGACAGTTTCCTTCTCATTATGAACTACAAATCTACAATTGATGATAGAGATTTTATTTCCTCAAGGAAGATTCGGTTATATTTGTGCATTGGTTCTAGTTCGTTTTATATGTATGCATGAACTCCTCTCTAAAACTTAAAAACAGAACTCAAATTTTTTCTTATCAACTATTATTATTTATTGATCATTAACCACATTAAACAGAAAATGAACTCAAAAGTGAACCAAAACTCTCCAATATCATTGGATATCAATTATAAAATCCACTTGAGTGCCCACGGGAAGCCACAAGTATAACATAACAAGGCCAAAGGTAGGGTCAAATAAAAAAATATGGGCTTTCCTCTCCAACCAAATTAAGTTACAAGAGACAAAAGGAGAAAGGAAAAACATCGTACATAATGATAATGTCATGTTTTCCCCCCTTTTGATTTTTGAAGAAACAGGTGAAAAAATAAAAAACATGGATATAAATATCTAGATAACTTGCATAGGTGAAAATCTTGTTACACGAATCAGACTTAAAGAACTGTTGTTAAAATCAAAATAAATGACATATCAACCACATCACCTGACTTTATACACAGCATTCGTAAATTCAGCTGGAAAAGAATCAAAACAAACGACAACCGAAGCCTTTTTCCAACTAGGTAGATTCAAATATAAAACACACACACGCACGCACGGATCAAATAACACCATAATGTGCAAACAGGAAAAGCAATGAAGAAAGGAATCTGTCTGGATTGGTACCTTCAATTTTTGGAGCGACAGTTCCAAGGGACAGCTTACTGAACTTCAACGATGAAATTCCAGGAGGTCTATACTCTTCTAATAGCGGTTCAACAGATTCTCTTATCACCATAGTTGCTGCCTAAAAAAGAAAACACAAACAAAAACAAGATAAAGCACGTTATTTATGCAAAGTATGAATACCCTTCCCAAAGGAAGATTAGGAATGAAAGCCAAAGTTTAAAGGCCTCCTGGAGCTTGAGCGCAAGAGGATTGTAATTGCATTTATGGAGTTGAGTATTGCAGCTTGTAACTGAGGTGAATGTCTTATGCACTACAAAGCCTTATCATTCATCTGTTGCATTTTGGGTTTTTAAAAATTCTAAGCTGTGCATCTTAGGCATGTCTGATGGAAAATAACCATTATATTTTAGACTCGGTCAATCGTCCTCAAACTTGAAATTATGTGCAAGTCTGTCTCAGTTATACACAAACAATTTGTAAGCCAGTTAACTCGATTTTAATTAGTTAACTAAAGTTTTTGGCAATGAGGATGACCCATGTATTGCAATTCCTCCTCCATTGCATCCATGTTTCTTCGCCCTAATCTAGTCCCGTGGTGATCCAAGAAGCAGATCATTGTGGCCAGATCAATCATTGTAGTTGAATACCAAAGCATTGCTTCAAGTACAGCTGATTATTTTTTATTGAGACACGGCTATGTGAGTTTCATACTAGAGTATACAGTAGAGAAGCGGAGTTAGTTATTAGTTACAATGTTAATTATCAATTAACAAAGTAGTTGTAACTGTCTCAAGTATATGTTATAGCTGTATCAGAGTCACAGAGAGACAACCACACAATGTATGAATAGATACTAATACTGAGCATAGATTTTATCAAGTATATGTTCTCTCTTTCCTCAGCATAGATTTTATCAAGTATATGTTCTCTCTTTCATTTGATTTGAGTTTCTGAACTATGTTGGAAATCAATTACGAAATAGGGGTTTTGTGTCTACCCATAATCAACAGATCTAATCTACTTCCTCTCGTTCAAACTGAACAGTTGGGGTGTTTGAAGCAATATAATTCATACCATAACAAATAAACAAACTAATTTTAACTATTGCATAAAATATATTAAATTGAAAATAAATCTAGTAAGAAATCAATAAACACCACACAAACTGCTCTAGATTATTATACAAAACAAGTTTACTCACATCTGCTACAAATGGCCACAACTTTGACAGCTGCTTGTTTAGCCATTTCACCTGAAAAAACCCATCAACAAGGGTCAAACATTTTGCAATCCAGTTTTTTCTTAAAAATATAGGAAGGGTCATAGAAAGAGAACAGAGATAGTGTAGGAACCAAAAAACAATAATAGAGTTTCTAAAAATAAATTAAGTAGCTTCATTTGATGCATTGCCAATGCCTATGATAGGATCGTTTGTAAAATCATTTCAGCGTAAAGCTAAGTACCACAACAACAGATGATAGTCACACCTGCTCATACACAGGGAAAGATATCCATTCAGGTAAATTTTCACCACAAATTTTCTTTAAGTCGTCTCTATTAAGGGATCCAAGGAGTTTAATGTCAATTGCCTGCAGAGAAAAATGAACAATGTTGAGACAAGAAGAAAAAATATATCCACAAATTAATACATGACATTTCATTTGTTAAATAAAATGGCCACAGCTTACACAAGCCCACCATAATAAATTGCTGTTAGTACTGTAATATTTAAATCCTACTATGTTTCCCTTTTCATTTTTCCTTGTTTTTCTTGACTTCTTCATGTGAATAGACTCTCTTGAATAATGCCACAAGTTTGAGTGTTGTGAACTGAAAAACAGAAAAGGCATTGAAGAGCTTTTCTGCTTAAATGGTCTACCTGAATTGAATAGCATTAATCGGGGTGTAATGTAGGTTTCACGTAGCAACAGTCTAAGACCAAAGAGATAACAAAGTCTGAGAATTTGTAGGAAATTAAGAATTGTGAAAAAAACTATTTTCTTTCAGTTTTCACGGAGTCATAACTATAAATTGCAATCTTCATATAAGTGTCCTTCTGTGTGGTATCATTATTATAAATCGCTGAGAGAAAAGTTTCCAATACCAGGTCTGCTTCACCATGTTAATAGAGGATTATTCCATTCTACTTATGTTTGGAGCAGGTAGAATTGATTTTGATTTTGATTTTGATATGTTTAGTTGTTCCCGAGTAGAATTGATTCTAACTAGAAGTTAGGAGGTGTAGCATTTGAGTCTCAGCCTATTTTAAAGTTTGCACTGCAGAACCAAACATGCACTCTATGAACTATGTTTGGTATCATGGTAGGTTTGCCGAAATCACAGTGATTTTACAAAGGCTAATTTCGACAAACACAACTCATCTTAAATAATTCATCAAGAAAATACAAAACATTGATGAATGTAACATAACATACCTTTGCAATTCTCTTGCGACTTCTGTATCTCATCATTCTCTCCCATCCAGCCATCAATGCTACGCCGAATAACACTCCCAGAAAAATCCCAAAAAACAAACCCATTTTCCCAAATTCCAATCACAGCAACTCCTAATTCAAAATTCACCAAAACCAATTTTGAATAGAAGCATGCAAATCAACAGAATAGTAATGAAGCCAATTTAGAAACGTGTTTAAGAAAAAGAAAGAAAGTTTTTAATTTTGATTTTATTTATGAGTAACGTGATTCTGTTTCTCTCTCTCTATATATATATATATATATAACTATGGTATGTACACTTTGTAACTGAAATCTGGTTTTCATAGATTGTAACGTCGAATTTAAGGTTCTTTTATGTTTTATCTCTTCAGACGTACGATTTTAATGAAAAGTGCTGAGATCGGTCAGCATCAATCAAAAGTGTAACTGATTTATGGCCTTTTTTCTTATTTTTTAAGGAAAGAAGCTTCAACATTTCATGTGGAATGACATCCTCTTTTAACACCGTCTCTAACCATATGTATTGCTCTTTTATTAGACCAAATTTTCATCTGGATTTCATTTTTAAATTGTAAGATCCATATTGATTTGATATTAAATCAAAAAAAATATGAACTTGTTTAAAAGAGTCTTATTATTATTTTTTAAAATTCGGTATCCGATCCAATGATCGACTAATTAGAGGGTCCAACGACCTATTTAAAGTTTGTTTGTATGGACTTTACCACCAAAACTGACATGAGAAAAAATTGAACATATAACATTTAGAGAAACACACTTCAAGATTTCAAATCAACTCCATAAAATAGAGTATTATAAACACAACTCTATTGTTTAATATCAAATAAAAACAAGTTAGGAATGTGACTTATCATACAAGATTATAAACTACCGTATTTATTTGTCTTCGATTAAATTCAACCTTAGAGTTTTTTAAAAAAATAAGTTAAAACATCACTTACATTTATCAGGAATTGCTAATTATAATAAGTTAAAACATCTCTTAAAAGTTAAAATGACAATAAACATGGAATATCATAATTTTAAAAATGAGAAAATATTTTAAAAACGGAATAATATCATGATAATAACTAAGGGGTCGTTTGTTACGGAGATAAAAGATACATTCCTTCAATGGAAATTTATTTTTTCCAAAAGTTGGTAGGAAGGAGAAAAATAATATGCTTAGGAATAAATAATATCTAAGAATATATTTTACCTATGATTTAGTCATTTACTCATTTTTATTCCCATAGAGAAGGATGGGAAAATTTTCATTCTCAGGAAACATACCATGTTTTGCTTAAAAACCAATTTGAACCCATATATAACTTCCATACTCACCACGTTTCCCTTCTTTTTTTTTTTTTTTTTTTTTTAAATTAAAAAAGTATATATTCTCAAAACAAATCTCAAAGAGTTTCAATCGGTAACCAACCACTTTTTTTAAATTTTCCTATGAAAGAGATGCATGTCATTATATTCCTGAGATAACTAATACTGAGAACAAATTTTACAACCTTAAAATAAACACACCTTAGGGGGCGTTTGTTTGAGGGTTACAAAATTTATTCCCAGGTATTCATTTTTCCAGGAATGTGAAGGTGAGAATTTTATTCCCAGAAAAATATAGAAAAAGGTGTTTGGTTAATTGTTTAATTCCTGGGAACTTTTTTTAAAATAATTCCAAGGAATAGGTATAATATGTTTGGCTTGAAATGTAGAATCCTGGGAATGAACGTTGTAATTACATAAATACCCCTATTGTAAAAACCACCTTCTTTACATTCCAGGTTGCAGCCAATTACTTCAGAAGGAACATAATTGCAATAATGAATAAATGGAAGAAGGAATGTAATTGCAATGAGAAGGAACATAATTTTCTTGATGATTGAAATGATAGTGCAATGCTAAGATATTTTAAAGTTTGAAGGACTAAAGTTACTTTGAATTGATTAATGTTGAGTAATTCATTCAATTTAATAGCTAATTCAATCATTTAAGCCATTTGAATAATAGAATCCACATGGTTTTATAGGGACACGATTAAAGCCTATAGGGTTTGTGGTTAGAAGCCAACAGTGGAACCTTATGTAATTTCTTAAATAATATTTTATCATTGATAAGCAAATTTCTCAATATTGACTTGTATCTTATTAAATCTGTTTGTATTCATCTTGGTAGTTTTTTGTGAGGCTTCTTGCTACAGATTTTGACTACTTAAAAAATAAGATAAGGTTGTTTTCGAGAATAATAATTCAGATCAAATGCATTTTGAGATGTATATGAAATATTACATTAACTATGAAAGTTTACTTACATATAATTGACAATTATGAAGCCATCGCTAAAATAGTCTTTATTTCTTATCAAAAGATACGGTCATCTCATCACAAGGAAATGTGCAGAGACACAGTTAAAATACCATATTGAAAAACATGAACATCACTTATCAAAAGCCTGAAAGTAATCCAGCTCATTTTAGATTGAAAAAACTACAGCCAAGACATTATGGTTTAAGTAGATAATAGCAGCTCATTACATATCACATAGTCCTCTACTCAGATTGCCATATGGTCACCATAATTTCGCATCAGCACTATTGGTCCTGCAAACAATCCTGCAGCACGAAGCAATTTCACATTGAAGTGAAGCCATTGCTTATTACATCAGAAAAAACAACAGCAACAACAGTGCTGAAGAAAAACACATGGCAGCATCAAAAAAACTGCAGCGGAAGCAACGACAAATAGCCATGACAGAACTGAAGCGATATCAGAAAGTCATCACATACACAAATTTCCTATAGCCAATTTAGAACCTGCATTAACCACTCACATCCGGTGACAATTATGGCAAAACACATTCTATAGTATGTATTTCAGATATTAAGCTTTCTTATCAATAAATTCAAAGGATAATCAAAGTCATTACACAACTAATAAAGACCATAATAACGGATACAACTAAATAATAAAAGGAATTAAAGACGGTGGCTACTGAGTTTTTTTTTTTACCAAATTCAAAAAGCATTGAACATTCTAAATTCTAACTAGAACCATTGTTACTCAAAACAATGTCCACAAACCGCTTCCTCAATCCAGGAGTATCCATTGTGAAAAAATAGTCGCAAAGGTTATTGTCTTTGGTGATAAGCATACCAGCCATTACCACTTCTGCATCGGACAATCCTTCAATTTCTTTTAAAATAGAGACAATCTGGTTCCTCCTATCAGCTGTGTGTTTCTCGTGCACAAAACAAGAAGTGAAGACTTGTTTCATATTCTCAACACCATTAGCATAAATCTCACCCAATTTGCTCAATGAATTTGACATGCTATCAGAAGCATCATTGTTATACTTCACCCTTTTTCCCCCACGCTTTCCGATCCTATAATTAGTAGAATCACGTTGTGGTTGGTTTTTTGGATTTGAACCTGGAGTAGTAGTGTTAGCTGTGGTTGTTTCTGGCATCTGCGACTCAAAATTCTCATCATCATCATCATCATCATTCAAATTAATTCCTGATCTGCCCTCTTGTGTTGATTGAACATTTTCCTTCTCCATCTCATTAGTCATATCAATGATATCTTCTGTTACAGTACCAGCTGCTTTATCTTTTCCAAATACAGTACCCAAGCTCTTATAGTGTGGAAATGGTTTTTTATACAAGCCAATTGCGGTAGGATGAGACTGCGTTAAAGGAAAAAGTGCTTAGAAATATAAATTTAATGCAAAAATAATATCATGAATTTATCAATTGTGGAATAGTATGTCTTATATTACCTTGCACCATTGACGATAAATCTCCTTCTCTACTACGATCATCTTTTCATCATCATTCCACCCAAAACCACTTGCACCTGGACCCAACATATCTTTGATTGCAGAATATTGTCTTTTAAGCAGTTTCACTCTTGATTCAATATGTGGGTTAGCTTTTAGTGTGCAACCTGGGAATTTGTTGTGAATATATTTCTCTAATGCTTTTGTATACCCAGGTTTAAATGAGTTTGCATCAGCCTTCCAACCCTCGTCCACTAATTTCAACAAACCTTCCACTAATACTCCATCTTCTTCAGGAGTCCATTGTCGCTTTGTGATTCTTACATTTTGATTTTCAGACGACCCGTCCATCTATTAAACAACTCAACAAGTGCGTGCATGTCAAAATATATAAGAACAAACAATAAATAAAATCATATTACAAGTACATATTTTACAAATAAAAACTCATAAAAAGAAACATATTTGATTAATGAAACTTTTAAATCAAAGTCAACAGTACATTGAAAATAAAAATTACAATCGAATTGAAATGTCATATAAAAAACATGAAAATTTTCAATGATTTCCACCTCTCCACCTATTAAATATATCTAATGAAAAACTATCTCTCCATTGACTCCATGTCGTACTTGGCTCCACCGTAGTTATCATGTCACCAGACATGACTTCATCAGAGAAGTCATCATCTCCTAAATTCAATTCCAAAGGATCCAATGTCATTTCTTTGCGAATATGATTATGTAGAAGACAACAAGCTGCTATTATTCTTCCTTGAGTTTTTACAGGATAAAATGACTTCTCTCTCAAAAATAGCCCAACGTCCTTTCAAAAGTCCAAAACATCTTTCTATTACATTCCTAGCTGAAGAATGTTTCATATTGAAAAATTCTTTAGGGGTAGATGGTTGTAATCCATTCCTCCACTCACTAAGGTGATACCTTTGACCTCTATAAGGAGTAAGAAATCCTTCTCCATTCATGTATCCCGTATCACATAAATAATAATACCCTATCATAAATAAAACTAAAGTTAAAATCCATAAACTATGCAAGACATGTTTTATTTTTATATTAATTTATACTATTGTACCTTGAGGAACCTTTAAACCATTTGGTCGAGAAATAGCATCTCTAAGGACTCTAGAGTCAGCAGCTGATCCCTCCCAACCAGGCAAAACATATATGAATTGTAAATCTGGTGAGCATACACCTAACACATTTGTAGCTATCTCACCCTTCCTTGTTCTATATCTACTTTTGTCAACTTCCGGCACATTGACCATGATGTAAGTGCCATCAAGAGCTCCTAAACAATTTTTAAAGTATTTCCATCGTTCGTCTGTGTTGCCCTCCAAAATTGGTTTAGGTTGTTTTAACAATTCTTTATGACACTTCAAAACTGCCAATAATACATTACTGAAATGCCTACTAATCGTTTCACCAGACCTAACAAATTGTCTTCTAATCATTCTATTCTTAACATGATGTGCCAATATATGTAAAAACATGGCGACCAACTCCTCCACACACATGTGTCGAGTAGGAAGCAAACCACCAATAACTTGCAACATGTCACATAGTTTGTGGAAAGAAGCTCTATCCATCCTTGTATTTTCAACGCAAGCTAAATCACTCATGTAAATAATTCTACGAAAATGGACTTCTCTAACTAAACTTCTTTCATAAAAATTCCATGACCTTTTTCTCTTTTTTGAACGTTTACTTAACTCAAGGTAGCATAACACAATTGTCATCAACATAAAGTAATTCAACATCTCCATATATATCATAAACATTGCTATAATTTTTTTCTTCCTTTCACGCATTTCCATCAAATGTGTCATGATAAAAAAAAAATTGCTGCAGGTCATAATACTATATTAGAAACATAGGAATTACACCATATATAACATTCTAAATAGAGCACAAACATCCAAATATATAGTGATTCCAAATTTGATAAATCTCACTTTCTTAGATAATAATTCACACTCAGTATAAAAGTTGGAAAAACATGTTATATTCGTCTGCATCTCAAAAAACCAATCAGTGGTTGGTTATGGTATTACTTCTAATTTTACATGGGACTTTTTCCCTTTCAATGTGATCAACAGGTTTCATTAGTGGGGTTTTCATGCTCCCTCTTCTGAGACTGCCAGAACTAGAATAGATGCTATAGTATTTAAGCTTAGATTTATTCAAAAGATTCATGCTTTGTAGCCCATAATATGATCATTAAGTCATTGTATTATGTAATAAGAGAAAGTATAAACACTATCACAATGCATTGGCTATTGCATATATTTATTTCATGTTATGCATGTTACATTTCTAGCAAAAGCATGGTTTTGTGGAATTCATGTCTTCTTGGAGCTCTAAGGAACTAATATTTGAAGTTAATGGCTTTCACCATTGCTTCAGTAATTCGAAAATTGGTCGATACCCCTCATGTTAAAAAATGAGTGATACATACCTTCATACGTAAACAAATTTGTTTCATACATAGTTTGGTATTAACTTTGTTGAATTATTATTACAAAAATATATAGCAAAATCACAAACACAATAACCATGATGATAATGACACCCACATTTCTTTAACAGGATCAAAATCATCAACAAGGCCAAACAAACCAATTTTGCTAAAGATTATTCAGGCATCTAAGCAAACATCAAATCAGCTCAGAAAAATTACAAATCATTCAATGTTGAGACAAAGCAGTAAGCAACAACAGCAGAAAGTACAAAAAATAAACAGAGAAATTATATCAATCAACAAATCTATGTTGAGTAATGGAAAAATTGAGATGAAATTAGATGATACCTTGGAGAGAAGAGTGAAAGCAAAAACTCAATTAGCAAGCAGTTGATAAACACACAAAGATCATGGGTTGCTTTTTATACAGAAGATCATGGGTAAAAATATTCAGCGGGAATCAGAGAAAAGAAATAGCGGGAATGGCAAGGGCAAAAATGATATTTTATTGAAGATCATGGGTTTGCATTCCTTGGGAATAAAATTTTCCCAAGCTATCTCATGGTAATAAAAGGGCTGGAAAAAGGGTTGAACGTGGGGGGAAAATGGGGAGAACGTGGGTTTATCACATTCCTGGGGAAAAATGTTTTCCAGGGCATATTTGTGTGGTTCCCATATACCAAACAAAGGAATATTCAATTCCAGCCTTAGATTCCTAAAAATTACAAAGACAAGTTAGGATAAAATTAAAAAATGGGCTATTCTATCTCTTTGGTGCGTCAAACGTAAGATTTAAATATGATGTGATACATTTATCATATCATGTGTTCCTATCATGACCCAACGCAAGCCATTAGTCCTAATTCCTCCTTGGTGACAACACATAAGGCACATATAGTGTTTTCTCTCATGTCTATCTATCGTGTTTCTACTGTTGTTTTCACATCCTTATCAAGGTGCTCATGGTGTTATCTATGTCATAGTCTTCCTCTTTTGTCTTTTTTCTTTCCCCTCTCTATTGTGTTTTCAAATCACTAGCTCTCTCTTGACCACCAACCCTCACCATCACAAATTTCTCTCCCGTTAATCGTCCTCCACCACCTCTAAACCTAGCATGCACAATTTCAATCTCAATTGGAAAAAGGATTTTCAAGTACCGTCCTAGAAAACCACCGTGAGAACTTTGTACTTGGGTCACTCCATCACTATCCGGCTTGAGATCTAATAATTATGTTGGAGTTTATATGGTTTTATTGCTTTGTTTTCTTGCATGTTCTCTATTGTTTTTTCAACTTGCTTCAAGTGTACACTCTATATGTTTGCTAAAATGTCTGAGAGGTTCATTTTATTAGCACCGAAGACAGGGTCTCAACATCGCTATCATCAACTTTAGCATGCGTTCAACCTTACAAATGAATTGTCCATATGTGATAGAATTAGTCGTTTCAAAGACATTTTATAGTCGAAATGAACAAACACTAACAACAATTTTTTTCGAGGATGGATTCAACTAAGGATTGTGGTTCTTTCATTATTCTTGACCATTGATCATATGTGAGAGGATTTAGTTTGAATGTTAGGTTTAAAACTTTGATTTGCTAATTTACTTTTTGCTTCTAAAATTATGTGTATCGATAATATGTATTTGACTTTCAAAATATGTAAGGGCAATGTTTCAGGTCATAGACAATTTGATTATACTCTCGTTATTTTAGCATTTGAATGAAGTTTATTTTATTGTAAAAAGTTGAATTTATTTTATTGATAGTAAAGTGTTCAATCTCGCAATATTATCATGGTCAATTTATCTAGAACAAAACTACAACATTTTTATTCAAGAGAAATTGTTTTTTTTTTTCCTTTTCAAATTTATAACACATTTTAAATTTTATAGCAAAATTTAATTCGTATAATGAATTTATAATGTGCATTTTAAGAATGTCAATTATGTGTAATGTGAGTGTAAATAATTTTTTATATGTATCCAATCACATATAAGCTAAAGGTAATAAATTTGTGATAAAACATCGTGGTTGTGGATGCGACAAGCGCTTCACCGCTTAAGGTAATAAATTTGTATCATAATAATCGATGTACATTTCACATTTATGTTAAGCCATCCTTTGTATCACAGACAAAGAGTCAAAGACTCACATATAATAAAAACTATTAAATGTATGTTTGGTATTACAGTCGATGGTTGCCGTAATTTTAGCAAAGTCTTCGTCATACCTAATTGTGACTTTACAATTTTCACGTGAAAAGTGCATTTAGACGTGAAAATGAGCCTCCAAACGTTAATCCAAGCACACACCAAGTTGTTTATATGTCTAGTGTATATTAGTCATTTTGGTTAATCTGTTCATATATGTTTGATGTACTTAGTAGCGAGGTTGAGAAAATAACATTTTTAACCAAAAGTTGCTACACCATAATACATTTGTTGCGTATTAAATTGAAAATACTTCTCTTAAAAAACTTGCAATGTGCCATCCTCTTGATTGAGTCATATACTTGGGTCAAAGACGAGATCTGATGTAGACCAACTCCCCAAAAGTTGATTGCTCACATTGACAATTACATAGAGGTATCAACTTGCGAGACTAGCTTGTCTTATTCTCCATAATAGGATGCCAATTGTCTATATTATTATCAATTTGATTTGAAAGAGTTTCGTGTGTAACTACTGTTTCTTACCCAAAAATAATCCACCTTCTCTAGCTTCAATGATAATAATCTTAATCTGATGCATTTCCCTTTGGTTTAGTTTTTGGCATTGAAAGAGTTAGTACTTCTTCTCCACAAAGTATGATTGAATCATATTGGACTTGCGCATATTATTAAGTAGCACAAGTAATTTGACAATGAATATTATATATGCTTTATTTTTACAAGAATAAATTTAGGTACGTTGGGTTATAGGATGGGTCAAATTTTACTAACCGAGTAAGTCAACATCCATTGCTTTGTACCATTCTCGTTATGCGATGTGAATGAATGACATAAAAACATCATTGATTCTTGTAAAAGTAAATAGGATCAATTGGGATAACTTGAAGATATAATTAGAAATTAGTAAAATTCCAATTACTCAATTATAATTTCTTCTAAATTCATACACATATTTAATTTTTTAAAAATAATTTAGAAAAGTTCCGAAAAATCATCTGAAGTTTTATTATCATTAAAAAAAATATTGTTATCTATAAAACACAGCTTAGCTAATAATACTGAAATCGCTAAATTGAACGCGTTTACTGAGTTTAAATACGGAATCTCGCTGGAATCTACAAAAAAAATATCATTCAAAATTAACCTGAAATTTATTAAGGACCTAGTAAAATTATTATTCAAAATGAAATGAAATGAAATGCTAGCAGAGAAGTAAAAATTAATTAATGTCAAATAAAAAATATAAATAAATAAAATAAAAAAAACAAGTACGATTCTCTTGTCCATCTGAAGATGAACTAACTAACCTGTAAAAATCTAAAAAGTGAAACTCGTCCATCCCAATGGATCACCAAAATTGAACAAGTAGCATCGCCACACAAAACCCATAAACCACCACGCGCACATCAACGCGTCTTGAAAACGCGCCATTGCTAGGTGTCTGCGGGATCGTAATAGGCGGAGAATCAACACCATCGGAACCAGGAGGCTCCGCGTAGGGCGGCGGAGGAGGTTGATTTAGACTCGGCGGCAATCCTATACCACGCTGAACATCGATCTGAAATGCTAAACCGTGTTGACACTGAACACCTTCGTTGGTATCGGAGAAGAAGTAGTTGGGTCCCACAATAGTCAACGGAACGGGAATAGTCAACGCTTCGCTGAAATTATTGATTCCACCGCTGTAGATGAATGTTCCTAAGTCGGAATCGTCGGCTGTGCAGCTCGTGTAAGCGGTTTTGTTGTATGTGAGAATCACGCTCTGATTCGGATTCGTGTTGAAAACTACAAATTTATTATGATTTCAATTTGATACTGATTTTCTATAATGAATTTAAAGATCTAGATGGAGAGAGAGAGAGAGAGATTGAACTTACTGAGATAATCACCGAGGTTGAAAGATTGAGAGGAAGCCCAAGAAGAGTAATTGGTGGCGGACGTGTTGGTGGTGGAGTTGAAAAGCCAGCCGGAGGTGCCGCCAACTGTGTGATTTTTGTAACCGGTTGCGGCGGTGGTGGCGGAGATGGTGGTGAATAGGACAAGGAATGTGAGATACAGCGCCATTGGTGAGGAAGTGTTGTGAGGTGTGTCTGTGTCTGTGGATGTGATTAGACAGACTAATGTAAATTTGTTTTCAAGTCGTGGGAGGGAAGTGAGTGGTCCTAGGAATCATTTTTTCTCTTTCTCACCTCCATGATCAAACATTAAAAAAAGATTGAGATTCAAATCTCGGATATTTTATTAATTCGGGTAAATTTTTAGTATTTTTATGAATTAGTTGAGTAATTTGTTCGTTATAAATACAACTCATTTATACGAGTTCTTTAACATTTATCCTTTAAAGTACAAGTTAACGCTTGTTTTAAAATTTTGTTAAAAAAGCATTTGCTTTAAAATAATAAGTAAATATTGATGTTTGAACTTTTGATCACGAGAGTAACTTGTTACAAACAACTTATTTAAATGATAGAGTAAACTCTGTTGTTGACAAATATTAGTTAACTACTAGTTTCTAGTTTATTGGAAGAGGGGAAAATGTTAGTAGCAACTAAGAATTAAATGATAGAGTACACTCTGTGTTCCTACCAAAATCACTGCAGTAAACTCAACTTGCATTTCATTCAATTCGTTACAAAAGATATTTGAAATCGAAAGTAGCTTCTTTTTACTGTTACATAAGCATTCAGTAATTTCTGATTCATAACTACAAAATATCCATCATGTTTGATACAACTTCACACTTAATAATAATAGTAATACTATATGTTACACATTCCAATGTGTATAGACAAGAGATCAATAAGCATACTAGTATATGCCACAGTTGATTTGTCAAGAATAAAGCACACCGGGTTCCTTTTTGAGAATGTTGGAATCATAAAAGACTCTAACAGTTGAGTAAATCTTAAAAGGATCAGCCATTGCACCAGTATTAGTATATTCTCCATCACTTGACTCATGTGGTGGGATGAGAGTAATTCCAAGCTCATTAATTCTCTTCAAATGTTTTTCTGTCAAAGGATTTCTCCACATAGCATCATTCATTGATGGTGCTACAAACATTGGCTTCTTGTAGTCCCATGATCTCACAATGCTTGTCAATAAGTTGTCACACAACCCTCCACCAATCTAAAAAACCAAGATTCTATAAGATATAAAAGAATTCATGACTCAAGATTGGACGAAGTTAAATATAGATTTTCCGATCTTAATTAGTCGGCCACCACCAATGTGTTGACTATGTGAATGCGGGAAATTTCCGAGTTTTGAGAAGCCAAGTCCCTATTAATTAAGTAGACTTAATCAAAATTTCAATAAATTATAAGAAATGATTGATTACCTTGGCAAGAGTATGAGCAGATAAGGGAGCAATGAGGAAGATATCAGCCCAATTAGCAAGCTTAATGTGAGCTACAGAGTCACCTAATTGTTTCCAAGCTTGCCATTCGTGCTCATCAGAAAATACAATCACACCCTTTGGGATTGAAGCTTCAGCAATAAAATGACAAGATGGTTTTGTCACAATTGCATGTACTTCTGCCCATTCCATGAAAGCACGAAGAACAAGTCCGAATTTCATAGCAGCCACACTTCCACAAGCACCAATCACAATCCGAGGCTTCCTCTTAGCATCAAATCCATGTGTAACAGATTTTCCAATTGCACTTGTAGAAGCCATATTTCAACAAAAGCCTGTAACATAGTATATACATTCCTTGACTTTGTTAATATATACACAATAAAGATTCATTCTTTTTACATCTCAATAATATAACACAAGCATATTCTCAAGGAGTTACCATCGATCAAGAAATTTTATTATACATGAATAAAATAGAAATAAGTAAAAAACATATGCAGGCACATTACACAGAGAAAGAAGAAAGAGAGATGAATCTTGAATCACAAGAAATTATATATTCTCTTAAACAGTTGCAAACCGTTGAAATAATAAGAATAGAAGAGAAGAAGAAGAATGAGAGTTCAAAAGTTTCATGACCTTGTTGTGAGTTCAGAAACAGAAGATGAGAAGAACAAAGACTATTCTCTCTTTCTCTTTCTTGAAGCTTGAAGCTATGCAGCATTCAGAAACAGAAGACCCTCCGAATAACGGGATTTATATGCCTTGTGAGAGGTTTGTCTTGGAACTTTATAAAATGAAGCGTGCTACTCAAGCTATCCTTGTATTATCATTTTTCATGTATAAAATTATGTATACAATGTTATTTTTTATCCGAGTCTGCCCATGTTTGTATTATCATCGCAAAACCAGCTTGTAAGGTGAGGAGTGTCTCCTGTTTATAAACTCTCATCAAGAGTCTCATCTTTCTGATGTGGGATATGGATTTTTCCCAACACTTATTTTTAATATTTTAAGTAATATCTTTACAACTGTGCTTACTTTATGCCATGTTTATGAAAGCCATATTTTTAAGTAATCGTATAATTTGAAAAGAAAAAAATAGTATTAAAATGGTATGAAACCACTTGGATTGATCGGATGGTCTTGCCTTGAAACTTTACAGTATATTTCTTTCAAGGTCTCAAAGGTTCAATTCCATACGACGTCAATTTTAATGAGCTTATAATTGTATGAGTGGAACTTTTGAAATATGACTTCGAATATTAAATATTTTAAAAGAGAATAATATTTACAAGTTTTATATAGAAAAAAATGACGTTTTTATATTAAATAATAAAACCACGATAGCAACTACGGCACAAGAAAGGGCGTGCTACACTCTAAGAAAGGGTGATCAAGGATATAGACTAAGAAAAACTATCACCATGATTCAAGTTGGCAAGAAAACAAACTTATCTACAAATGTGAGAAAGAGGGGCATGTACTCCATAGCAGGAAAAAGATGAACCACTTCAATAAGGAGAGATCGGAGAGTCGCAATGGCACATAAAACTAGCCACATTCATGGAGTAAAACCTCAACAAGAACAGAGGGAGTAAAAAGCTGGTGGGAAAACATTAGGCAATAGTACAAACTCCAAAAGCTAAGCATGGAGATTTTAATGATATTTCTAAACTTAAACTGAAGTTGTTTATATTTGGATCAATGTTTTACCTGGGCCATAAAAAAAAAATCTAAGCAAAACAAAAGAGATAACTTGTAAAAGAAGTTAAGAGCATGATACAAAGCAACACACTCATATTTACATTTTCATATCAAAAAAGTCTACATTAACATATTCCAATGTGTACATGAGATCAAGATCATCATGCTACTAATCCAAAGCAACACTCTAGAAGACGATGATATTCTTTTGTTTTTCACAGTCGTTCAAACATTCTTCCTAAGCCTCACCAACTTTATTTTCTTTCAGAAGCTTTGAATCATAAAAGCTTTTGACAGTCGAAGAAATGGTAGAAGGATCAGCCATTTCTCTCATATTAGTTGGCATGTGTTGAACAGGTGGGATAAGAATAACACCAAGCTCTTCAATGCTCATGAAGTTCTGTTCTGTGAAAGGGTTTCTCCACATACAAGCATCCATTGACGGTGCAACAAACATCGGCTTCTCGTAGTCCCATGCTCTCACAATGCTTGCCAACAGATTGTCACACAACCCTCCAGCAATCTAAACAACAAACAAGATGTCTTAAATAGTTAAGATATGGCAATTAATAATGTATTTGAAATATTTTCAGTCTAATGAAATTGACAAAAATTGCTTTTGAATTCTATCAAATTTTTATTTGTCTTTAGTGTATTAAAAAAGTACTGAAACCCTTCAATTCATCAATGCACCATTGAAGCTTGCAAAATTGTAAATAGTTAGTTACCTTGGCAGCAGTATGTGCTGATAAGGGAGCAATGACCATGATATCAGCCCACTTAGCAAGCTCAATGTGAAGTACAGAATCACCTATCTTTTTCCAATTTTTCCAGTCATGATCGTCACAAAATATTACTTCGAACATTGATTCTGCTTTCTCATTAGCAAGAAATCGTAAAGCTGTTTTTGTGACAACAACTTTTACTTCAGCCCACTCTGATAAAGCACGAAGAACAAGTCCAAATTTCATGGCAGCTACACTTCCACAAGCACCAAGTACAATCCGAGGCTTCCTCTTAGCATCAAATTCATAATCATATGTAACAAACTTTCCAATTGCACTTTTAGAATCTGAGTTAGCCATCATCGCCAATATATTTTTTTAACAATGTCTTCAATCTTAATTCTTATCTCGCACGCAGCTCAAAATATCAGATTCCTGTAACATAATACGATTATGTGATTTTAATATGCAATATCATCATAGATCACTCTAGATGGGGGTATTAGCTAATAAAGATTCATTCTTTTTAGAGAACCATAATATGAAAATTCATGAACAATTAATTTGCTAGGAATCAAGTGAATGTATCGGGTCATTTCTGATGAGTTTTGGACGAAACTATATATCATATGAAATAACATTACTAATGCCAGAAAAGGTATAAGCATGATGCATACTACTTTTCTATAGTTTCTACATTTTTTACAAGAAAAGAAAATGAAGCAAAATGAAGTAACACAAGCATATTCTCAATCATGTAAAACAAGGGAGGATTGAATTGCTTGTCAAAATCATATTCACAATGACTATCAAGAAATTTGATAAATGAAGGAAATATAAATAACAAGTTAAAAATGGCGCAAGAAGAAAGAGAGCTAAATCTTGAACCACAAGAAATTATTCTCTTAGAAAGAATAACAACAAAAACAGAAGAAGAATGAGAGTGAAAAAGAAGTTCCATGACCTTGTTGTGAGTTAAGAAACAGAAGAACAAAGACTCTCCAAGCTTTTTTTTAATTAATTTTCTCAGAAGAACAAAGATTAATCATACCTTGTTTGGGATTTATATATGCCATGTGAATTGGGTTGAGGGAGTCTGTCTTTGAACTTTATGAAATGAAGCTTTCTTGCTACTCAAGCTAGCCATCATACCCCAAAAAGCTACTCAAATTATATATAAAAAAATGTCACTTAATGAAGAAAAAAATTATTCTAGATTTTTAGTTTTTGAGAAATATGTACTGTAGTCATGTTCCGAATTTTTGTTTTTAACAATTTTAGATTTTTCATAAAATGAAATATTTATTTTTTTTAAAAGTGAAAAATCTTATAAAATTAACTTAATTTAAGCCCATCCACTTGATATTAGCACCCTTGGTTTTTTCTAATACACTCCCCTACATTCTATTCTTGCTTTTTCCTTTACAAAAATACGTCGATTTGAAAGTTAATTTAGGAACACCATCTTCTTTTTCTCTTTGTTAAGAGAGGCGGCAATAAGAGATCCAATACTTATACCTCTTATGTGATGAGAAGTCTATAACTTCAACGAGGTCTCTAAATTGTTGCACTTATCAATCACTTGTCGTCTTAACCTATGTTTTTGGTTGGAATTGCATTAAACGCAAGTCGAGCTTGAAGTGACAATTATGGTTTTTTTTTATCTTCACGGTGAAAGTGCTTTAAAACATGACAATTTATGGTTAAAACATTCTTCCTAAGCCTCACCAACTTGATTATCTTTCAGAATCTTTGAATCATAAAAGCTTTTGACGGTCGAAGAAATGGCAGAAGGATCAGCCATTTCTCTCATATTAGTTGGCATGTGTTGAACAGGTGGGATAAGAGTAACACCAAGCTCTTCAATGCTCATGAAATTCTGTTCTGTGAAAGGGTTTCTCCACATACAAGCATCCATTGATGGTGCAACAAACATCGGCTTCTCGTAGTCCCATGCTCTCACAATGCTTGTCAACAGATTGTCACACAACCCTCCAGCAATCTACAGCACAGCACCATTCCTCAAAACAGTTAAGGATGTAAAAATCACAAGGGCAAACTTGTTTCGCCTATGTCAAATCGACTTGTAATGTATACATGACATATATACTTATATACTATTATCAATGCATCAATAATTCAAACTTTCAATTTCGATTTCGATTCAAAATTTTCAAACAGGAGCATAAATACAGTCGATTAATTTTAAAAATAGTTCTTGTGTTAGTAACTTAGTTTATTGCCTATAATTGAGCACAACTAATCAAATCCTCAATGTAGTTTAAAATAATTATGAAATGTAACCTTACCTTAGCAACATTGTTTATCATATGACAGTAGAAAGTAAGAGCTGTTGTGATTGATTACCTTAGAAAGAGTATGTGCTGATAAGGGAGCAATGACCATGATGTCAGCCCAATTAGCAAGTTCAATGTGAAGCACAGAATCACCTATCTTTTTCCAATTTTTCCACTCAAAATCGTCTTTATATATGTCATCCTTGTATGCGAACAAAGATTCTGCTTTCTCGTTAACAAGAAATTGCAAAGATGTTTCTGTAACAACTGCTTTTACTTCTCCCCATTCTACAAAAGCATTAAAAACAAGTCCAAATTTCATAGCAGCTACACTTCCACAACAACCAAGTAGAATTCGAGGCTTCCTCTGAGCATTATTAACATGTCCAATTGCACTTTTTGAGTCTGAATTTGTTAGTATCAATGTATTTTAAATAACTCAGTTTTCACATATCAGATACAAATCGTACTCCACAGTCTCATATTAAGTGTCAATTCAGTTTATAATTACACAGACTGAGAAAAATAATTGCGGTTGCATCGAAACTATTATTCAACCCTTATTTTATGAAATTTTTGTTTGCTAATGTGACACTTAATATGAGACGGAGGAGTACGAAATTTCTATCCACGTGAATGCAATGCAACATATGACAAAACCAACCATCACAAGTTCTTTAATATACACACTGGTTCAGATCAAAAACTGTAATTATCATATTGATTATTGAACATTAAATAATTGTTCTGAGTATAAAATGGAATAGACTATAACCTTAGAGCATCAATATCACAGGAAACATATTTATTATACAAAAGGGAATGCATAAAAAAAAAACAAATATCAAGAACAAGAAGATTCATTCTTTTACAGGATTCACAATCAAAATCTCATCTCATATCTATAAATAATAATAAAGTAAGGTTAGTATTTTGGCAAGTATGACATTTGTCATTCATTGAGACATGCTTGGTTATATAGAGTTTCTATAATTAGTAATAAAGTTATAATTATTTGTTTAAATTTAAAATTTTAATTTTTAGTTTTCCTTGAAACCTTCCACACGTTCAATTTTTCTTTCCAATGAAAGCATAACTTTGAATCACCGTTCTACTATTTCACATTCCATTGACCATTGCTTGGTAATCTTCCCAAGCCACTTAATTACACCTCTTGCACTACTCTGCCCAATGTAAATGCAGTGCTGCTACCTTGACCAAGCAACCAATTCATTGCTAGATACCATTTCCATCCCTTCTTTCAATATATTTTCTTCTATCTCCCACCCTCTCTCTAAACCGTAGTAGATCATTTCTTCAACCATGTTCTTTCTCTCTGTAAATCCGTTCATCTACACTGAAGGCTCTTTTATGTTAATCTATTTCTAACTTCTCAATTCATTGAAATCGCTGAAATCTTCAACCTTTAATTAGCTTTATGCTGAAGCTTCATAATCCCTGTAATATGGTTTGCCACTATTCATATTTCTTCTACTGCATCATATTTATGCATTGGTGCTTGCTTTTTTTTTCCATATATATATATATATATATATATATGTTGTTGGCTCTAACAGTTCATGTGTTGTTAAATTACCAACCATTTATGCTAGAAAAGTGTCTATGTGCTGATTATATTTTTCGAGTCATCGGAGCAAAAGAAGGTGATTTTTTTACACAATGGCGTCTTCGACATCCTCATGTTCTATTCTTGAAATATTTAGTTCTTTTTTTCCAACATTTATTTCAATTTCAGATATAATTCAAATGCTCTTTATTATATCCTTTCTAATTTTGTCATTGGATTGTCGAGGTTGTTCTACCCACAAGATGTCTGTATAATTGTGTCACTCATGTGTATGATTATTTTGATATACAGACCATTTTTGTTTGTTTTCCTAGACTGCTATGATTTAAAATACGGGGTGCTTGATTATGGCTTGCAGTGTTTCTCTTTTATGATGAATGTGGTTGTACTATAACGTGGATGGACAGGTCAAAACACATGAAGATAGTTATTAAAAAAATATTTTATTCAGGTGAGTCTATTTTACAGTTTATGTATAATTTCATTTGGGTTTTGTTCGATCTGTTCATTTGGACAAACTTTTATGTAGTTATTTTACATACTTACTTCTTGCTTATTCGTGATAAATACGATTAAGAACATTCACACAACTCTTCAGGTTTATGTGTTTTTCTGTTCCGCATAAAGTGGAAAGTGTGAGAGCTGTGACCTCCCATAACGGGTAGTTGTTGTCTACCCTTGATATGCTATATTTTGCTTATTTAAGAGATCCCTGAACTATACATCATCTTAAAAGACCATGAACTGATGCTATCTTTTTTTTATTCATATTTGTGTTTGATGAGTTATGAAGAAACGTCTTGATATGGAAAATTGATTGCAAATTTATGCAAAATCTTATTGGTTTTGTGCTTTTTAATTATATGATATGATATGATATTTGTGCTTTCTATATGAAGTTATATTTGTATATTTCAGAACACCAGCAAGTGTAAAATAAGGTGAGCCATTGGTGGTCTTAAATGAATTACAAATAGTTGTTAAAAGCCATTCCTCAACAATTTATAGTGGCTCTTTCACTTCTTTGCACCATTATTTTTTTATACCGACACGTTTTCAAAGTAATGGAAATCACTTAGGCTTTGTTTGGGAGTTTGGAGGGGAGGGGAAGGAAAGACTTTGGGGGAGAGAAACATAAGGGAAAATTGAGAAATCTTTCATATTCTTTTAAAGAGTATTTTTTTAGAGAGTGATGAATTAATGATTATGATTAATATATTTTTAATTTCAAGAATATTATAACAACATATATTAAATTTGAAGAATGAATAATTCATATAAACTCTCCCAAACCCTCAAAAACTCTCCTCCAATTTTTAGTTCCCCAAATGAGGATGATTTTATATTTTGAAGAAAAATAAGCCCTCAAAGCCCCTCCTTTCAATGTCCTATATTTCTTCCATTTACTCCTTCATTTTTTTTCCAAGCATTTCCTTCCCTTTCCCTCCAAACTCGCAAACAAAGTTTTAGTGTAGTGGTAGTTGTCGAGATCTTAAGGTGATGAGTGAGGTGACTTATATGAATAGTAATGAGAAAGGTGATTTACAGGAATAGTAACAAGGACAAGGAGTATGAGAAGTAAACAAAATGGCTTTGTTAGATCATATGACGTGAAGATGGGGGCTGGCATTCTACTGTTGAGTTTTGCAAGGCTGCAAAGCTTATGAGTGTACGTTAAAGCTGCCAAACTTATTTTGAGCTGCGAATGATCTTGAAAAAGAAGTCAACAAATGCAAAGATACGGAGATCGATCATTGAGAATCATTGGTGTAAAATACTTAGCAGGATATTTGCACTGATGCACAAACTGAAGAATAATGATTTCAATTTGGTCAAGGAAATAAAATTATTATAAAGAACAATGGATTGCTAGAATATGCTGATGAGACTATGTGAAGGTCCCTGCATGTACTTTGAAACCCTTTACCATTTTGTTTTCATATGGAAGGATTCTAGATACCTGTTCTCATGTAATTTCTGAAGGAATGAATTTTATTTTGCATTTCAATAATTCTAGGGGTAAATGATTATGTTGCATTTTTCTTTTTTGACTTCTTGATTTTTTTAATTCCATCACTTTTGTATTTTTTTTTTCACGTTTATGTTATTTTTAATTGGGATCAAGAACCTTATAATGTACAATGTTTGCTTATAATTAGTTTCTTTAATTATAATTACCAAGTTTAAAATTTAATTTACTGAAATAAAAAATTCCCAATTTTTTACAAATTCAGATTTTTATCGGATAACATTTATTTCAATAGTTGCCGAAAAAAATAATAATATATATTAATTTTTTACAAAATTTTTCCCTGTGCGACGCACGGGTTTACACACTAGTATTTATCAATGTATAAACCATTTTCTTACAAATCAAACAAATATTGAGTCATTTCTGAAGATCAAGAAGTTCTGTTTGTGATGAGTTTGGACTAAAAGAAAATCAATTCATATTATAGAAGATAGCTGAATGAAACAGAAATAAATACTAACACAGTAGAGTTGAATCTTGAGCCACAAGAACCATGATTGGAAAAGATTATAAATTTCTATAAAAGAAACGGTTTTGAAATTTTAACCATGATTGGAAAAGATTATAAATTTCTATAAAAGAAACGGTTTTGAAATTTTAACCATGATTGAAAAACTCATCAACAAAAAACCAAAAGGAATGAAAGTATCATAACCTTGTACTTGTGATTGTTAGCTCTTTCTCTTAGCCTTCAGAACCAGAAGAACATAGACACACCAAGTTGAAACTTGAAACTCAAGCAAGCTTTTAGAATTTTCTTAGAAGAATCTATGAAATAACGGCTTTTTATAGCATTGTGTTGGACCTTTCATTAATTCCAAGCAATTCATATTAGCACTCCTACTTTTTCTAATACACTACCCATACTCTATTCTTATTTATTTTTCTTCCCATGACAAGACCATATAATGAATGACACATTTTTTTTTTTTGAATGAATGAATGACACATTTGTTCATTTCACATATATTTAATAAATATAGTAAATAATGTTAATTTTAATAAATTAATTATATCAAGTATTGATGTAATAACCATGCATTTCTTATTTAAGGCAAAAGCAAAATTACTTCTTCGTGAGTTAAAAACCGTTAAAACGGGTTTAGCATTTGTTAAAACGGATTTGTATGATGCGAGTATTTTTTTTCTTTTAAAATTAGTACCCTTGTTTTTCTAATACACTCAACTCTTATTTTTTTTCTTCACGATAATACCTCGATTTGAATGTTAATTTTGGAACGGCAAACTTCCTTTTCTATTTGTTAAGAACTGGTAGAAAGAGACCAACAATTTATATCTCTTATGTTATGAGATGTCTATTATAACTTAGACGGAGTCTTTAACTTGAAGCATTAATATTTATCAATCACTTGGCATCTTGAACATCATCATATTTACAAAGCAACACAATCATATTTACTATTTCACATCAAATAAGTGTACATGAACATATTCCAATGTGTACATGAGATCAAGAACCATATATATATATATATATATAGAATGTATACAATGAGAATGAATAACTTATATGAAAATGGTCATCAACCATTAGATTATAAATAGATGACTGAGATTAAAATTACACATATGCACCTCACCTTATTATATCAATTCTCATAAACTCATTTCCTTTTTCATCTTTTCTTCTCCACACAATCATCACTCCCATAAATATGATTTAAACTAGAAATTTCATTTCCTTTTTCATCTTCTCTCTCATTGAAGGTTTAAAACTCTCATTTTTCTTTCTTTCTAAAATCTTCATCAAAACCTAAAATGGCAAGAACTAAGAAGTTGAACGTACCAACACCTTTTTTTATTTTTTCTTTGTTATTCTGCAAACACAAGGCAAAAGTTTATCTTCTCACTCGTCTATGAGTTATGAATATGATTGGAAGGATTGTAGGTCAGCAAAACTCAAAAATTCACTTATGTACGAAAAAAAAATTGTGAGAATGAATTCGAAAGCATATAAGAATTTGTATAATGAGAAAATCTCTATATTTAAATTGAAGATTAAAATTAGAAGACAATTTACAGAACAAATTAGATTGAAATCGAAAAGAAAAAAAATTCAAAATTAAATCCCTAAATCGGATTGATAGAGAACGATGAAGAAAGTCTAAAAAAAAGATGTAAAGAACCAGAAACGAAGAAGAAAGAGATAGGAACGAAGAAGAGAGTCAAGGGCGATAGAGATGAAGAGGAACCATAAGAAGAAGCCTAAAAATTAGAAATTCTGATTGTGGGAAGAAGAAATGAAAAATGAAATGAATTTATGAGAATTGGTATAATAAAGTGAGATGCATATGTATGTTTTTAATCTCAACCATCTATTTATAATTTAATGGTTGATGATCATTTTCACCATTCTCATATAAATTATTCATTCTCATAGTATATATATATATATATATATATATATATATATATATATATATATAAATGCCATAAATTTATCAGAACCATAATCACACCTCATTAATATGCAAATGAAAATGCAATTTGAAAATTAACTGGAATCAGACGAATATTACAAAACAGATCATACAAATATACAAAAGTAACACATGCATATTATCAATCACTGTTTAAAAAAAAAAAAAAATTCATTCCTTTTACATAACCATAATCACCTGGCTTGTTGCCATGAAATAGGAGGCTCGGCTCTCTTTTTAAATCAGGCCTCCAGTAAAATAAAAACGAATTTTTTTTTGGGTTAATAGTGTTTTACCCATGTAATATAGGTCATTTTCGATTTTGCTCCAGTAAAAGTTTTGTTTTGGTTTTCGTCCTTGTAATTTTATTTTCTTCAGAATACCCCTCTAAAAGGCCATTCAAAAACCAAGATTTTTGAAAAAATAATTCTTCTGAAAATGACCTATTAGGTGGGTATTCTGGAAAAAAAAAAAATTTACAAGGAAGAAAACCAAAACAAATTTTTTACAGGGGTAAACCCAGAAATGACTTATATTACAGGGGGTAAAACATCATTAACCCTTTTTTTGGTAGCTAAGCTTCATTAAAAAATTAGAATCAGAAGAATTTCTAAATATGAAATGAAATAAAAAAACATTAAGTGGAAGAGAGGCGAAATTTACCTAACAATGTCGTTTGGATTTGTCACTCCTCCGTTGTGGAAAAGGGGATAATGAATGGTTTATGCAAAAAAGAGGGGAAGGGGATAATGAATGGTTTACGGGAAAAAGAAATAATTGTTGCGATTTTTTAATGAAATAAATTTTTAATTGACTAATTAAGTGATTATATAAATTGGGAGTGGTTTGATAACATCATATTTTTGTCCAGAAAGGATAACTAAGTCTAGAAAAAACTCAAACGTGTGTACGAAAGAAAGAAAAAGAAGCAACATATATAAATTTTTTGAATATTGTTCTCCCCTTGCACAAAACACTCCCACCCTGCAGCCATGACCAAAATTCTCTTGCACTAGTTAACTAACGCAAGTGTCAATCTATGCGTTAGTTAACTAACGTTGCGTGATTTAATTCACGCAAGTGTAAAACACTGCGTGAGTTAACTCACGCACAAAGTTAACACATGCGTGAGTTAACTCACGCAGAAATTAACACCTGCGTGAATTAACTCACGCTGGTTTTCAAAATTTTAAAAGTTGATAATTAACTCACGCAGGTCCATATTAGAAGCACTCTTTTAGTTAACAAGAAGCTCAATAAGACAATGATAAGTGTTTCCATAACTTCATCAAATAATTAAAAATATTTGTTTCAATGAGTGCTCATTTACGTGTTTATATTTTTTTATTCAAGAAATGCATGTGTTAAAGAGAGCAAGTGGAATTAAAGCACAACATGCATTTAAACAAAGTCATGCATTTTTTTTATTCAACAAATGCATGTGTCAACAAATATTGAAATATTGAAACATGCATTGAGTAAAGACATTGTATTTGAAATTTTGAAAACCAGTGTGAGTTAACTCACGCGGCGTGACTTAAGTCACGCATGTGTAAAGAAAACAAAATTTTAAGTCAAGTTAATTTTACACTTGTGTTAGTTAACTAACGCAGAGATATTTTGATCAGTTATGCTGGACGCGAGCGAAAAGTGCAGGGCAATGAGTAGAATAATTTTTTTTTGATTAAGTGAAATGTGGGTATTAAACTTAATTATTTTTGAAGGCCATAGCTTTTGGAGGTCTGACCAGGTTGAATTGCTTGGGCACCTAAAGCCGGCCTCATAATCACATCTGACTCATTATTTATAAATAGAAATAACAGTTATTTTTATACCCAAAAATAACTTCAACCAACCGATTCGTCTATTAAGAAATTAAAACCTTTTTCTTATAAATGGATCACCTAAAAAGGTCATCATAATTAATGGGTAAAGTTTTTCTAGTTGTACATGTAGGACAATCCATGAAGGTCACATTTATACATCATTTTCTCGAAAGAAATGGGTTTAAAATTTGAATATTAGAGTGGTTTGTAATAATTTCTTAGATGTAGTTATCTAATCCAATCTAATACCTCCAAATTTTGCCATCATTGTCTTAACTCTTAATGCAATGGCTCAAGACGGATGTGGGGAATCGTGGATCCCACTATCATGTGTAGGAAGCAAGGTAGTAGTGAAGACACCACAGCACAATATATAAAGGAAGAAATAGGCCGATAATATGGATAAGTACCTTTCATTTTCTTGACTTTATTACCTTCATCAACAACTCAAGTTTTAGGATTTGAGAGATTAATTCTTGTGATCCTCATGTATCTTTGTGTGTATGTACATGCATGCATGCATGCATTCATGAGTCACAAGTAATTAGATAGATAGGGGAAGGAGAGAGAGTCAATTATGGAAGTAACTATGTTGAAAAAATCAGACATGAAAATATCTCATAATAATAAATCATAAAGAAATATCATCTCAAATATAGTACATAACTAAATAACATAGAATAGAGAACTCAAAGTTGCAATTACTGTTATCCACTAGAAGTATTTTGCGACAAGAATTTTTACAATATCAATTGATCATAACTTCATATCATTATAAACCTTTGACTTCTATTACAATTACGGTTCAAATCTCACACACGGCTGATTGTAGTGGATAATGTACATTTTTTTTGTGTGTATGACAATTAAACTCTAAAAAAGATGCATAAGGCCAACATTTTGATGTGGATACTCAATGGCTGATTGGTACTTTGTGTTGTAAATTCAAAAGTGGGACATTCACTTTCAATAAATGAATAACAAAAATACAAATTTAATTTGGCTGATTACTCTTTTGGGGGTTCAACTTTATTCTCTACTGTTCACATTGAATCCCAATTTTACCATTTCTTTTTGGATACTTAGATATATCTGTACAACTAATACTTTTTTCTCTTCAATATTTTCATTCATGAATGGATTATAGAATATGATGGGTCTAAAGTCCAAAAAGCATATATTTAGGCTTTTGTTTGAAGGGGCTCCACATAACGGGGACGACGTGATTAAGACTCCAGTCGAACAACGAAACATGAACTCTGAAGAAATCACACAATCACATCTTTAACAATCAAGAGCAACTTGCCACTGTAATAATATAACAAAAAGAGAATAATATTGAGACATCATCTATATCTTTTAGACATTTACATAATTTGAAAACTTTTGAAGCATAAACTCTTTTTATCTATACTATTTTAAGATTGAATAAAATTTCTAATATCTTCTCAAAACATGGTAGATTTTCTGCATCTACTCATTTCTCTAACTCAAGCTCTTTTATTATCAATTTTTTTTTTTTTTAAGAAACTAAATTAAACCGCCTAAATTGACATCGAAAATAGTCGAATCTGAGACCTCGAGGAGAAACATGCTCTAAACTCTCTTATTATCAAACTTAACTAGCTTTTGACAACAAAAAGATGCGATCATGATCAATAATTGAAGAGAGTTGAACCAGAGACCTCGAGGAGGAGCACACTCTAAGCTCTCTTAATATCAAACTTAACCAGCTTTAGACAACAACAAAAAGCGATCTTGATCAATAATTGAACCTCACAATCATCTAAAAACTCATGATTATGATTATTATTGAAATATTTCACCGCCCACTTTTTCTCAAAAGTTAATTGTTGTTTTTTCACCAACAATTTTGCACAACAATTACATCTTGATGACTTCCGTTTCCTCGACCTTCCAATTTGTTTGTCTGAGTTAATGATACTTATAGGATGACAAACAAACTCTCTTTTATAAATACCCAATGAATTATCCTCTGATTGATTCGACGTCTAATTCAAAAACTATTTTTTCGTGGAAACAAACTGTAAGTGTTTTAAGCCACGTTTAAATACCCTCCCTTCATAAGTAACCCAATCATCAATGTGATTGGCTTGAGGGAAGGTCCATGTCATGGCTCTTAAAATGTCAGTAAATCTCTTATTTCATCATCTTCGTATACTAAATTATTATCTTTAAGAAGCTCCAAGGACTAGTCAATGGCCTCATTTATTCTCTTAACGGACATAATCATCTCAGTTCAAATCTGAATAATAGTATTTAATTAAACAAATAATTATTGGCAAGAGCAGTTATAAATTACTAAAAAAAAGAAGAAATAATATGAACTTTTTGAATCAAATGAAAAGGGAGAAAACCAAATAATATAGCAACTACTACATAAGTTAAACCAAACAAAAGAAGAAGAAAAACTTTGAAAAAGTATAAAAAAGTGTTGAATGTCTTTGTAAAGTAGAATATATTGAAGTGAGAGTAGTGAAAGTAGTATTAATTAGAGTTATAATTGAAGAAAAAAAATTAATATTTTATTGAAAAATGAAATGAATCAATTAAAAAAAAGTTATAATTACTTACACGATTAATTACTAAATGTGATACCTTTTCTTCAATAAAACAATTGTGGCATATGATTTCAAGTGAATGAAAGCAAGCTAGGTCATAGCACATCATCAATTCATGGATTCAATTTGAGCGGCAATAACAAAAGACAATAAGGGAGAACAAAAGAGAGGTAAAGAAAGAGAATAAGGAGATATGAAGTGATGGTAAAAAGAAAATTAATTACATTTGTGTCTTTTAGTTTTAATTTGTTAAATTTAAAAAAAAATGGTATTGGGAGTCTATTATAAAAAGATATTGGTTGCTAAAATACCTTGTTAAAAAATGAGTGAGTCTTTTTGTAGTATATATATATATATATATATATATATATATATATATATATATATATATATATAAAGAAATCAAATAGTATAGAGGGAGTAGTAGAGAAAGTACTAAAAGTACGAGATACATGAGTATAAGTTGGTTGGTAAGAACATCGTAATAGGTAAGGACTGGAGTTCGAATCTTAAATTCCCCACTTATTTACTTTAATTTTCTAACCAGTGCCCTTGGGGTAATGATTAAGTAAACCAAAAGTATCATGTTTGCATTAAATTCAACTATATTTTGACTTTTAAAAATTTAAATTCATCACTTTTCAGTTTTCACCATTTTTTAATACAACATTTATATTTTTATCCTCTTATTCAATGTTCCAAAAACACTCTTTAGCATTTCCCTTGAATTTATAGTCATTAGACTTCTTAATTTCTTTTTACCCAAACTACACACATAGCAGTAAAAAGTGGTAGTGAATGGAAGGGATATTTGCTAGCCCCCCTAAGTCAATCCAAGCAAGAAGATTAGAGGCAAGATTTCTTCTTCTAAGAGCAGTAGAAATCGGGCAAACCACAAACTAAGCACACAAAGATCCACCATGGACAACCGCAAATCATTTTCGGCCCCAGCACATAACAAGTTTAGCCTTCCACTCATAGCAAGCACATGATTAACCATAGGTCTTATCAAGAAAACACTTTCACAAGGAGAATTTTATTCTATCTATTGGTTGTTCAGCAGTCACCGACTTATTAGAGAAAATAAGCTTTAGTATTTTTTTTTTATGGTTACATGTTTTGGGACGTTGGAATATGTGGTTTTATACTTTCACATTATTTGATGGTGGTCCTTCGCAAGAAGCTATTTTGAATATGAAGTGTAATTGTCATATAAGATAGGGGTAGGACATCTGCTCGTTGAAGCATTGGTCACTTTCCCAGTTAGAAGATAATTTTATATATAATCTTCCAAAGTTGAAACTATTCAAAATATATAGTACGTACTTATAACTAGTAGTAATTAAGTAAACCAGATGGGGCATCGATTCAGCGTTTCATCCGGATCGACACACAAATAAATTAAATCACCGATGTTTTCAATTGCATATGAAATTTATGCAATTGATATGAGATGCAACATTACTGATAAGGGTGTCAATATCAAGATATTTTATGATATCTTTCTTACTACACAAAATTGTTAGACTTTTCAACAATCTCAAGTAGTATTTCAATATTAGTGATATATTCAACACTATTCTCATGTTAGTTTCTCACTTAAAGCTTTTAATCATTTAGTCCTTCATTTTCTAAAAGACTCTTATGACTGTTTTATATTTATATTGAGAAGTGGACAATTTACAACAAAAACAATATACTTTATCTATATGTGTAAAGTAAACCAAACATTTTTTCTCGAAAGTCTCTCTATATTACTCAACTTTATGGAGAGAAGAAAAATAAGGATATGAAAAATGCTTAGAAAGTCGTCTATAAAAAATGTCATATTCAATTCTCTAATAGGCCATTTTTCAATTAAAATTTCTTTAATTTTAACATGAAAATTACCTCAATTTTTAGGATCATAAATACCTAAAGGAGCGATAAAGTGGACATCGATTACCTTAATATTTGACACATCAAGAACATTATCATTGTTATTGATGGAATTGTCATCATTCAAATTTTCATTATATTTTTCAAGATTATCTTCTACAACCAATATATATATATATATATATATATATATATATATATATATATATATATATATATATATTATTCCAAGACTATTCTACCACCGTTTTACAATGATTAATCTTAGTAGGAGAACTTGTGGGTCACACAAAGCCGATTCTTCCTCTCAATCAATTTTTTCATATGCATGAGCCAATAATCGAACCCTTAACCATCATATTATATATTAATTTTTTCTTCTTGTTCTAAAGAGTTTAACGGCGAAACTTGCACGCACACACAACATGTGAAATATTTATTCAATAATTTTCTATCAAAATTGCATTTACACGAGAAATATTGATGTA
Source organism: Medicago arabica (assembly GCA_946800305.1). Lineage (NCBI taxonomy): Eukaryota > Viridiplantae > Streptophyta > Magnoliopsida > Fabales > Fabaceae > Medicago > Medicago arabica. Next base: position 39,166,107 of record OX326969.1, read on the forward strand.
TCTATCAATAAGATAAATGAAAAGTGAATTCTCTTAAAATAAAATAAAAGTGATATATATATATATATATATATATATATATATATATATATATATTTCAGGATAGTATCAATTATATCATTCACTTGAAAAAGTATAATTAATATCACTTAAAAATTAAATTGACAATTTTGAGGTATTAATAGGAAAGTTGTTGCAGAACAAAAGGGGGTTGAAATTTAAGAATTACATTTAAACAAAAATAAGAAATTAAAAAACAATCAACCAACGGCAAACAAAATAAATCCACAGTCGCATCACATTCAACAAAAATAGATTCAATTCTTACAAACTAGAGAAACAACTTTGTTCTTGCATGTTTTCTACTATTATAATGGGTCAACCCGTGTCAATGCCGAACCACCACCCTTTTCTCTGGGTTAAAGATTCGAACCCAACCTAGTCTTGAATTCTCACCACCATTCAAGGAGTTTTTTTATCACGCGCGGTTCGTTCTTGACTCCACACCCTAATGTGCTTCCACATGCCACTTTCAATATCTCAAATTAAATAATATACTAATTACAATATTAATAATAACACTGCCCATCACTCTTATAGTTATTGAGGTGAAACACAAGTAAGATATATGTAACAATTTGAAATAGATTTCACAAATTGAATTTCACCTCATAACTACGAAATTGAATTCTCTACAATCAACATTTTCCTGCAGTCGTGATAAGGGTGGTTGTCTGATCTTGATCGAACAATCGATGTCATGTGACTGCAAATATTTGCTAGTTTGCAACATATCATCTAAAAAAACTTGTTACAAAATACAAACAACTCAAAGTGGAGCCACATGAGAGTTGATGTGTCATGTGACATTAACTCTCACATTGAAGTGCTACTTTTATCTTTTGAATAGTACATGAAATGAGATTGTTCACCGTTTCCACTGATTCCACTGTGAGCTTTGCCGTCGGAAGGCTGTTCACAAGTATCTGGAATGCTACCGTCAAAAGTGATCCATTCCCTCTCCGTTGCGACGCATCATCCTGATTAGCACTCCCGTCGCTATGTCCATCTGGTAACACGGCGAAACCCGATGGAAGAAGAGCAACGTAAGCTGAATCGCCGCCGTTCATTACTACATGCATTGCAGGAATATCTACCGGTGCATACACAACAAGCGACCCCGATGCGTCTGTGCTTGTTTCTTGTAGAATTAACATGCTACTTTGACTTGAATTAATAGCCTGCAACAAGAAAAAAAAAAAAGTTCAGAAATTGAAAAATTATTTGATTTTCAAGGTTTTGTTGGTTTGTAACTAAAATTAATTCAAATTTAATATAGTTTGAAATAATTAAATATTAGAAGATGATATGACATTAAATAAATAATTGAATGATAACATAAATATCCAACAAAATTTCATGATATAAGAATGTTTATCGAAATTAATATTTATATTTTATGTGTTGTCTTTTTCTTTAAGTTTTAGGGTGGGGAGTTAGTCAATAAGTCAAACCTTGGTACCACTTTTTTTGTTTTCTTTTTCTAAACTTCAAAATTTAGCTTAAAAGAATGAGGTCAGAACATAGAAGTTAGAAAATTAGAAAGTTGACAAAAGTTTCAGATTTTGACTTTTTGGAAAAATTTGCTGAAACAAACGCTGCCCTATTTCTGTTACAAATTGTCTTGATAGATGCTTCCAAATATTTTCAACCCTGTCCTTCTCAATTTCACCTTTTCATCCAATGACTACACGACAAAACAATATTCACGTTTCTTCTTCTCTTGAAAATGTTATCTCGTCATACAACAATCAAATCAAGAATAGTAAAACGTACACCATTCATTTCTAAATTTCAATTTAGAAAATTTGATCATAAATATAAATAAGTAGCTCAAATTGCATCATAGGATTATTTCACTATGGTAATGTCGGCAATAATATGGTTTTATAAAATATTTACATAAAATTTATAGATGAAAAATTATATTTATACAAATTTTAAATTTTTTATCTCTAAATATTGTCGTTAATACAATTTTTTTAGTAATATATGGTAGTTAAATTCTAAATAAAATTGGTCTTTTTTTAATCTTCTAATCATGTTTACCATTTTTTAAAACACTTAATTATGGTATTAATGTGGAAAATAAAGACAAAAAAACAATAAACGAATTCTAAAATCTAATTTTAAACTCAAAATATGATAAAAAAAAAAATGGCATTTAAGATGGAAGAAATATTCATACACTAGCTCGTAGGAGGGAGACACAGTTGCCATGGTCATGTCCTTTGGCAATGTGAGCCATCTCTTGCATTGGACCACCGTTGGAGAGTATGTCCCATTCACTTCTAAGCTTCTCGTTGCGGAGGAAATCAAATACTTTTTGTGGTGAAGCGGGTAGCCAAACAGAGGTTGCTGCACTAAGCACAATCCCGGGTGGCTCACCCGGATCATCCACGCTTTTCCTAGTCATTACCCTAACGTCCTCGCCTACATTCCCTGCGTTCAATTTGTTCCATTTGTGCACCGTTGATGCACAAACTCCGGCACAAAAGTTGTTTGTCATTCGGTGCGCTAGCTTTAGCATGCTACGCCTTCCTCCCGCACTTATTGCTACACATAGAAACATAACACTATGGGTTATTGTGGACAAATGCATTTTGTTAAATGTGTGTGTATATGGTGTTTGAATCCTCTATATAACTACAACGTCATAATGTAGTTGTAAGTTGAGGATCCACGTTGGTACGCGTGGATGGATAAATATATACCTGAGTGTTCTCTAGAGGGGAGTGATGATGACATTAAGATGGCTAGACATTCGCATTGGCGTTGGAGGGTTGCAACCCAACGTTGTGCGCCAAAACCCATGCCTAAGCTTAGCAAGGGTCTATAGAGCTGGTGAACTTGGCTTTCTTCATATTCTGCATGCTCCACCCATGTCACCTGCATCACATGTACATGTAAATCAACCACACTATTAGTTATACTATTACCATGCTCATTTTCCTACCATATTCATGAAATTCCAACTTTGAAAAGTTTATTGTAAACATAAAAAAAAATTATCTGCACCACAACATACTAGTTAGCTATTAGATCTAAATGTAAAGTAAATGCTGTTGAATATTACAATCAAAATTAATGATTCTACAACTGCTATAGAAGATCCAAGTCCGTTATATAAGGGAGGGACTAAATAATTGAGTTATTAATTTTTTTTGAAACTAGTAGATATATTTGAAATCGTAGCGTGTTTGACAAAATTATGGTAATATTGTCATTTTATTAAAGCTCCAATATAAAACTTGGTAAAATCACGATTATTCACCGAATTTTATCATTCTCACTATTTATTTAAGCTGTCATGATTCACACATGATGAACAGGAATGAAACTGCTAACTGATTGATTATGATCATGATGTACAAGTATGAACAGAAAATCTTGGAGAAAGCCTGGCAAGTTGACTCAACGACAGACCAAGGTATCTATCTTATGGAGATCGAGAAAGTACATACATAAAATAATGGTACTACTATATAAAGTCATCATCCGGGATTTTAGAGAAGCTACGTGCAATATAAAATTAGGTTCATCGAGATTTGCTATATTTTGCAGTGTGGTGAAACTCATCCCAAACACTTATAGCAAAAAGACAAAATATTCAGTCTATTATCTTGACTCAAAGGGTCCACATTGAATACATTTTATAGGGTTCAAAACCAGGTCACACACAATTTCATGAATTAAAATAATATTCTTATAGGGAACAACCATCATGAAAGATTGGAATAGAAACATCATATGATTTTTCTTTTATAGAATGTGATAAAGTTAAAAAACAACAAATTAATTACTTAAAAGGGTTTGTAATTCATGTGTTCATGCAGCTACCAAAATTTAAGTGATGGAGACTTCCATGAATAAATTAATGGATTCACCTAGATTTCACCTACATTGATGTGTTCATCACTCAAATATTTTTTGTGATAGACACAAGAGAGGAAGCATCCTAACCCAGGTTGCATATTTGAGAGAGTAATTATAAAGTTAATAACATGGGAACCATCACTGACAGAGTGGTTCTATAGTGAATACTCACTAAACAAGCTGAAATATTACTTTGAACCATGAGCTTTCTAAGTTGCTTGGGAAAGCAAAAGCTCCATGATTCCTTACCTTTGTGTTTTGCCCCTCCCTAACTTTAAAATATTGCTCAATTCAGCTACCATGTTTCAATTACTTGTACACCAATTTGAAATAAATATAAATAAATGTGATGAGGAAAAAAAAACAGGTGAGATAGCAGTACGGTTTACTATAGGTGTCCTTTACATAGATTACAAAACTAATCACTACATAAAATTTGACATATTGTGAATCCTTTTTTACTTTTTGGAATTTGAGAAGGTAAAAATGAAGTAATTTAAAACATAAATTAAAAACAAGGATTCAAACTACTAGGAAAAATTGTAAAAACAACATAAATTAGAGATTATAAATATAAAATTGGTTTCTAAATTTGATGTCCCTAACATGTAAACCTATGCTAGAGGTTGATTTTGCATTTTTGTGTTACTAACTTTACGTCGTCATTTAAATTTTCGTCGCTATTTCAATTTTAATTTGTATAAACTAATAATGTAAATTCTTTATATGTATCTATTAGCATCTCATCATGTAAATATATTTTATAAAAGGGTCTTGCTAACGAGTTTTTTTTTTTTAATTACCTTAGAGTAACCATTTGGCATATCTTGAACCACACAACCAGAAGGAAGCCTTCTACAGTTAAGAAAAGTGGGCGCACCAGCTGAAGTTTCCCTGATGGTATCTATGGACACATCAACCACTGCCCATACCCCTTCTGCATGCTGCTTACAAAACCTTAGAAAACTCACCTCACGAACAGGAACCAATGGAGAAAGTACTTGAAGTTCAGCTTGCATCTGTTAACAAATAAATTTCATATGCTAAAACAAAAATATATAGAAGTATATTTTTAAAGAGGTGAAAATAAAGGGTAACTAAAACATTATAGTATTAATTTTGTAAAAAAAATATCATTATGGCATTAATGGAAGGTAACAATTTCTGTTTATGTATGTACTATATAATTAATATACCAGTTGTAGAGCACCATTTCTGGTTCCATTTATTCCACTGGATATCACTTCAGTTGTAGAGCTTCTTGCAATCACACAAGGGAACATCTCTGACCATCGATTCTGTTATACAACAGAAACAAAATCAGTTTCAAGTACAACAATTTAATATATAAATAAATCACCACTGAAAAAATTATATTTGCAACATAAATTTATTAAGACAAAATATAAAATGTGTCTATAGTAATTTTATCATCAAACAAATTGCTTTCTAGTTTCTAAAATATTTTACTAGTAGTAAATAATAGCTTGATTATTTTCCTTCAAAAAAATAGCTTGATTATTAACCTTCATGACATAGTTCAATTTAAACATAAGATATTTGTTAAAATTGGAGTAGTCATTAGTTTTTTTGTTTTTGTTTTGATCAATGGAGTAGTCATTAGTGTCACCAGTACTACTAATAATAATAATAATTTTCATTTCTTCAATTTTTTCTTAATAAATTCTAGTATAGTACAAAATATATTCATCCATGTAAAATGAAAAAAGAAATCATCCTAAGCCAAGAATAATTGAAAGGCTAAGAAGAGAAGTTGGAGAAAATTGAATGAAGTAGTTGGAAAAAGGCTTACTGAATCCATTAAAGTTTCAACAAGAGCCAAGCTGTTTATGATAACAACACCACTTTCTCTAGAAGCCTCAGAAACAAAACCATTTGGTTTCAAACCAATACAAGGAGTACTAATAATCCTTGCATATTCCTCATGATTAAAAATTTCTTTTCCACTTTCAACATTTCTAATCCAAAGAGGTTCATTAGTTTGTGCCATCTTCACTAACTCATCCATTGCAGCCAAAGCAAGTTCAAGAAACATAGACCTCTCCATTGATCTATCAAAACCATTACTACTACTATTTGTTACCATATTTGTTCCTCTTGTAATTGAAGGTGGTGACATTGATACCATGCCAAAATCTTGACCTAAAGGCAATGTTGAAGGCAAAGTATTGTTCAAACCAACAAAACCAATTTCTAAACTCGAGTTTGGTAACGACGTAATTGGTCGGCCTAAAAACTTGCCGGCGAGTGTACAAACTCGGTCTAATTCATCTTTTAATCTTGCATTCTCAATTCTTAGATGTTGTTCTTCAAGTGAAATTTCACTAATAATTGCTGGTCCTCCACAATTTGAACACATTGGATTCCTCATTGCTTCTCTTATTGACATGTTTTCAGCTCTTAGTTTATCATTTGCTTGCCTAAGTAATGAATTCTCGTGACGTTCCAATTGAGTCTGATATAATCAACAAACATCAGTACTAGAAAAAGTTGAAATAACGATAGAAGTTAGAGAAAGAAAAAATAGAGACGAACTTTACCATATTTCATTTCAAATTATTTTTTCAAACATCAAACTTTATTAGAAAAAGAAAAAGATACTATTCCATGTGAATACAAAGACTTTTGGAAAGTGTTGTTTTGGTTACCTTCATTTGTGTTCTTCTATTTTGGAACCAAAACTTGACTTGTCTTGTTTCCAAACAAAGCCTTTTGCTCAGTTCAAGTCTTTGTTTTTCATCTGGATGAGGACACTCTTTAAACATCCTACAAAATATAAAAGACAAAAACCCAACAATTATTTTTTATAAACTTCATAAAAAAGATGAATTTTTTTATGAAGGAAATTATGATACATACGATTCAAGTTCTTGAATTTGTTGAGGAGTGTGTCGGTGATAACGTTTTTTCCTTGGTGGATTGTCGGCAACATCAAAATCATCACCAGAAATACCATCCATGTTATCACTACCAGATCTGCAGCTTTCATGTTCTTCTTCTTCTCTATTCCTTCTCAAACCATTATTTGTTTGATGGAAATTTTCTGCCATTAATCTCTTCATATCACCACCTTGTCCTTCTATATTTGTTTGCTGTAATATTCAATATTTCCCAAACAAGAAGAACATAAAAAATAGTTTGAAGTAAAAATATAAAATCATATATATTAGTATGAAAAGAAAATAATCTCTTACAAGTGCTAAAGATAGACCAGATGAGTTGAACATGGATTTAACCAAAGTAGGAGTTGATAAACGAGGTTGTGAGATTGCACTAGAAGGCATTATTCTACTTATTGTCACCAAAACTCATCAAAGTAGAATTTTTTTGCTTTTAATCAAGCACCACAAAAGGTTCTTCATACATAAGTGATTCAGCTTTGTCAATGTTTTTATTCTTCTTATGCTAGAATTTCCAAACTAAAGGGTTTCTTAAGAAATGAATTGGGTTGTTTAGAGTCAGCCTTATATACTTGGGTGTACCATAAAAAACAAACCTTTTTGAAGCCAAGAAAAAATTATATATATAATAGACAGAAAGAGAGAGAGAGAGAGAGAGAAGGACAAGATAAAAAGAAATATTACTATGATTTATGTCAGAAGAAAATAAAGAAAAAATCTCTTAATTACAAAATGTTCGAGTAATTAAGAAACTATTAATTACTATGGTAATTAAGTTGTAATTAATATGCTTAATTACCAATGTTCGAGTACAAAAGAGTGATTGTAAAATGAAAAAAGATAAATAAACATACAATTCGACATCAACATTGTATTTTATGTGGTCGGCTGGATTTTTTTTAATCCTTTCCCTTAGGATGCATACATAGGCAAGGGATGTGTTGCATGGTCCATCTGATGCATGCACCGTCAAGCAGAGTTGTCACTTTCTATGTTCCAATAACACAACTCTCGTAAAATAAATGGTAATTTGCTTTTGTTTCAATTAAATGACGAGTTAAACAATTTTTTTTTTTTAAGAAATCAAAATGGAATTATATAACACTCAAGGTTAGCAGTACCCAAGCACAAGGAGTGCCTAGGAAACCACTAAAAATTCCAAAGATTCAAGAACAACAATACGAAAATCAAATTAGCCAATACCCAGACAATCTAAAGGGCTTGACCACCACCTCTGCGTGTCATGAACAAACACGACAAGTTTAGCTTTCAGACATCCTAGAGCCATCAATTTGACCTTATCTAATAAACGAGGCACAGGAGTAATGGAGTTATTGAACAGTCTATTATTGCGCTCGTTCCACACCCCCCAAGTACATAATAGCCAAATGAGCTGCAGGAACGACCTCTTTGCTTTGCCAGCGCCTGCCTGCTGAGAAAACTGAACCAGATGATCTATAATAGCGTTGGAGTCCACTCCATCAAAACCAATCCAATCGCGCACCTGCTGCCATAAAGGACCAAACACGGGACAAGATAAAAATAAATGCTCTGCCGTCTCAACTTGACCACAACCAGCCACACAAAAGACTTCTTCCACGGAAACAACACCCCGAAAAGCCAGATTGGCCTTTGTTGGAAGGCGATCCCGTATCAGACGCCAAGCAAAAACCGAGATCTTCACAGGGACCTGATGATGCCACACCAACTCGAACGGTAGATCCATCTGAGCCTCAACACCGCCCGTCACCAAATCATAAGCGCCCCTCACCGAATAACCCTCTGCTACATCAGGAAGCAACTCCCAAGAATCTGAAATGTTAGGAACCAACAAGACATCAGATAGTAACGCCCTACACTCCTCTACCAGAGTCTCTTCCCACGCCCACAACCTACGCCTCCACCTCCACCCACCCCCATCCACCTCCAACCCCCGAGAGAACAAAGATGCCACCGAAATGGTTTTATTCTCAGCCAGATCAAATAAGCGCGGAAAACGCGCACAAAGCGGGGACCCTCCAATCCACCTATGCGACCAAAAAAGCGTCGCAGTCCCATCGCCCACCCTCCGCCTAACACTATCCCCAAACCACCTACCACCAACGTCACCCACCCCATCACGAATCCTACCTACCTCCCGCCACCACGAAGAAACACTCCAGCCCCCTACCTCCAACCTCCCATCAGCTTCGCCATAACGGGCGACTAGAACACGATACCACAGACCTTCCCTATCCACCAACATCCTCCAGCACCATTTGCCCAGTAGGGCCACATTAAACTCCTTCAACCTCCTCACCCCCAAACCTCCGTGCTCCTTTTTAGAACACAAGGTCTTCCAACCTATCCAGGTAATTTTTCTACAATCCTCACTCCCACCCCAAAAAAAATTATTCAATAAAGAATCAATGGAAGAGATTATACCTGTTGGAGCTTTGAAGAAGGAAAGAGCATAGACAGGCAGAGAAGTCAGCACAGATTTGAGAAGAATCAAGCGACCACCGAAAGAAAGAAATCTACTATTCCAACCCGCCAATCTAGACTTTACACGATTCACAATAGGTTCCCAAAACTTAAGTCTCCGCGGATCACCACCGATAGGCAAATCCAAATACAAAAAAGGGATTGAGCCCACTTTACAACGCAAGACCAAAGTTGCCTCATTTAACCAAGACTCGGAGATGTTCCGACCCACTAGTAAGCTTTTATTAAAGTTTACTTTCAGCCCAGACATAGATTCGAAGATCACAAGCGCTGCTCGCATAGCTCGCACATTCGCCCAACTTTTATTCCCTACCAACAGAGTATCATCTGCGAACTGAAGGTGAGAAACCACAACCTGGTTAACCGTGCCCACTGCATACCCTGTGAAAACATTATTCTCAACCAAAGCCTTCATTAAAATATTGAGACCTTCAGCCGCGAGTAAAAACAAAAAAGGGGAGAGGGGGTCCCCCTGCCGAAGCCCTCTATGTAAACGGAACTCCTCAGTAGGGCTGCCATTGACAAGAACAGCAGCAGTAGCCGAACTCACACATTCTCGAATCCACTTCCGCCACAAAACCGGAAAAGACATCCTCTTCATCACCAAATCCAAATAACCCCAATCAACAGAGTCGTAGGCCTTTTCAAAATCCACTTTGAAAAGCAGAAGCTCCTTATTAAGCTTACGAGCCTCATCAACCACCTCATTCGCAATCATGATACCATCTAAAATTTGCCGATTTCTAACAAAAGCCGATTGCGACTCGGCTACCACACTACTGATCACCTGCCTCAATCTGTTAGCTAGCACTTTTGCTAGGATTTTATACAAGCTACCCACCAAAGAGATTGGCCGAAAATCGTTAAGCCTCTGAGGATTGTCCACCTTCGGAATAAGAGCGATGAACGTTGCATTGATACCCTTCGCCAACTTACCATTCCTGTGAAACTCGGAAACAAACCGCATAACATCGACTTTCAACTCAGCCCAGAACTCTTTAATAAAGCCAAAATTGACACCATCCGGGTCAGGGCTCTTATAGCTATCACAATCCCAAATGGCTTCCTTAACTTCAATCTCCGAAAAAGGTTTAATAAGGCTCCCTCCCTCTCCCACCGACAGGGTCCGAAACTGAAGATTAGAGATATCAGGTCTCTCCACATCGGGTGCCTTATAATGCTGCTCAAAATGTTTAAACACAGCCTCTCGAACCGGATGAACTCCCTCTATTCTCACCCCATCCACCAATATCGAGGAGATGGCATTACGACGACGGCGCGTCGACAGGATTGAGTGAAAATATTTGGCATTAGCATCACCTTCACGGAGCCAGAAGTTCCTCGATTGTTGCCAACAAATACTAGACTGAATTCTCGCTAACGAGTGCAAATTAGCCGACACATCATACAACTCATTGCAATCATCCGCTGACAGGTCAAGAAATTCACCACGACTATCAAACAACGCCATCTTCTCCTTCAACGCCCCAATCTGCGCAGGAAGATTCTGCGAGTGAGCCCAATGCCAAATTTTCAACGCCGACTTAATTAATTTGAACTTTTCCTTAAGCACAAACCTGGCCCACCCATCTACCTGAAGAGAATTCCAGGTAGTCTTCACAAAATGGTTGTACCCCGGTAAATCCGACCAAGCTTTAAGAAACCGTGAGGGACGCGGTCCCCAATTCTCTTCATGCACCGACAGAAGCAAAGGACAGTGGTCCGATAAACCTCGAAGCTGGGCGACTTGAACACAGTTCGGCCACGCTAAGCACCAATCCTCCGTCAGCAGAAACCGATCAATGCGACTCATAGTCCTACCATCCCCCTTAAACCAAGTGAAGTTACGGCCGCATAACGGTAAATCACACAACTCGTTCTCAACAATAAAATGATTGAAGGGACCAAAATCCAACACCCCTCCCGATAGACTCATAGAGCGCCTCTCTTCCCTGCACCGAACCGCGTTAAAATCACCACAAACACACACCTTCGTACCACGCAAAGCACGAAGCCTTGCCGACAATTAAAATTTATTAGACAACATATATAAGTGTTTGAGTTTATTTTTATAGCAAACAAAAGATATAAATTATTTATAAATAAAGGAAATACAAGAGTATTTTAACCTTTCCTAAAAAAGGTATTCTAATACAATACATGAAAAACATGGAACTAATTAAAATGTTGAATAAAATAAAAAAGAGATAACACATCACTCTATTTTTAGGACTCAGATCCTTTAGTGTAAAGTTTTTACACGGTTTCATGCTATAGCAGATTTCGACTATGAATTTAAAAATTAGATGATACTAATGCAAAATTAATTTCACATGCTAAAAAGATCTGAGTTGTTTATTTGAGATTGGACGGATCCAATCAGCTATTCTTGAGAGATATACAAATAGATCAACTCATTCACATTCCATTAATAAAAAATGCAAGTATATGTATATTGAGAGAAGATTTAGATGATAAATTAATTAAAGTGCTTCATTGGAGAAAGGAAGAGCAAAAAATGCAGAGATAAATATATTTACGTAAACATGTGGACTCTAATTTTTTTCTTTTCTTTTGGAGAGGAAACATGTGGAATCTTGATAGCCTTAAAACAAATATGCATCCAAAAAGGGTAGGCTAGGTTGACTCTGTATACATTATGGTCACACTTTCTCTTTCTTCCTTTATCTTTTTCAAGTTTATCCTTCTTTTCTTTTTGTGTGAGCGATTGAAAAAAGTTCTAATAGGCTTTAGGATGACTTTTTATAAATATCAAAGAAAAATGAAAATTTACAAAAGGACACATATATGGTTGGTTGAATGGAAGTTATATTCTATCCTTGGAATCTTTCCCAAACTGTTATCGGGGCTCTCAATAATTTGACTAAATTAGCATAAATCACTCGTAATATGACAACAATGAAATCGTCACAGAAGTTTATGTGCATTTTTAAATTGAATCTACTACTACACCCTTCTAAGGGATAATAGAATTAGAAGTCAGGAAAACACTAACATGTGTTTACAAAAGATTCCTTAAAAAAAAAAAAAAGTGTTTACTAAAGATAAAATTTATGCCTTGAAAATTGTGTCAATTATTTTAATTTTTTTCTCAAAAAATAGTTACTATTTATAAAATCTTTAATATATATCCTAATGGTATATTTTACTATGTTAGCATGACCCTATAACTTAAATTTCTATTTTTTTAATGATAGAGAGATGGGAGTATAAACTTTAATTGTAGGAGAGTCAAAGGGGAGATATTTTAAGATATTTATGTTTGGTTTCATGAGTGGAGGGAGAGATTTTAATGGAGTAAAAATGCAAAATATATATTTTTCATTGTTATTAAACATAACAATAAATAAAACAACTTAAACAATGTGATCATCCGACATATTTCTTATTTCTCTTAATGGTTGAGAAGCCGAGTGTTGAGATTTGGCGAGAAGAGGCACTCGATTTGTTTTTAGGGTTCAAGGTGGGGCGATATTTGGTCTCGTAGTTTCACACCTTCAATATACAGAAGCAACTCTTTTTCCAGGTGAAGCAATAATTTGGACTTTTAAGATGGTCCTCATGTGCTTTGAGCTAACTTCAGAGCTTCAGGTAAATTTTACAAAGAGTTATGTTATAAGAATTAATATGAGTACTCCCTTTTTGGCGGTGCCAGAACGTTTCTTGAACCATAAAGTCGTGTCTCTCTTCTAAAAGTAGATTGTTTTGCATGTTGGCGCCAATCCTCAAAGGGATCTAACATGGGAGTCCCCCTTGATCCACCTCATTTCCAACATACATGGTTCAAGGAGTAATAGGTATATTAGTCTCGATGGTAATGCTTCTTATCAATTCTATCATGAATAATATATATATATATATATATATATATATATATATATATATATATCTTTTACCTCTCTTTCGTGAAGATACATGTCAAAGTGTGAAAACAAATTATCCATCTACATAGGTATTTCCTTTAGGATTGGTTCTAAGGGAGCTAGCAAATATCATGAGTTTGGTGTTCGGAGCTTTGCAAGACTATGAGAGGTCTTAGGGGTTAGGGACCTTTGTCTCGTTAATCTAGCTATGTTAGGTAAGTGGAGTTGGAGGATCTTTAGGGTTCCGACCCTATGGAGGAATATTCAAACTACTAGGTATGAGCCTCATGTCTCATTTGGTCGGTTGTTCTAGGGGGATTTTGACCTATTTCATCTTGATGGGCATTTTGCCGCTTAGGTCGGGTGCATGTTCAACTTTGGATTGATTCTCAGAGTGGGGATGGGCCGGGTGAGATGGCCACCATATCTTGAGACCAGCCACTTGATTAATCTTTCTATGAAATGAAAATTACGGAAGAGAAAAAAGAATTATAATTCTCTTAATGAAAGTGTAACAACATTTTTACAACTTGTCTAAAACAAAATTTTTACCAGTCAAAATATAATATTCATTGAAGGTTATTTTTTTTCAACTTAAATGTTGTAACTTGTATATAATATTCATTGAATGTTTTTTTTACAACTTAAATGTTGTAACTTATAAGAACATAAAATAATATATTTTTATTCTATAGTATAGTTTTGTTTAATATTTTTTTTATTTTCCATTCCCATTATATTTAAAACCGGGAAACATCAAGTATTATTATTATCATTATATTTTATTTGGTTTATTTGTTTGCTTGAATTGACCAAAATGATTTTTTTTTTACGAAGAATTGATTAAATATCCATTTGCAAGAAAATTTAATTATACTTGACTTGACTATATTCTTACTTCTTGTTCAAAACAAAATTAACACATTTTTTTGAAAAATAAAAATTGTTTATATATTATTCTTATCAAATAAATATATTAAAAATATTAAAACTTTTGACCGCCGTACAACTTTATTTTTTATAAATCATGAAAAAAACAATTGTTTTGTTTCAAATGGAAAAATATATAACAATAAAAAAAATAAAGATACAAATACACCAGTAGAGCCGTCAAACGACACCCTAGGAAACCACCACAAAGAGGAGCACCCGAAGCCACACACACGAGGCCAAGGGCACACCTACAACTATCCTAAAGGAACACAAACAGCAGAAGAAAAGGAACAACACCAAAAGTCGAGCTACAAGCGACAACAAGTACAACAAACACATGTAGGTCAAAAGAAGACAATAGAGGAAGCCTGAAAGCCACCCCTAGAGGGGAGGAGATACACCCCACCCAGCCCCGCAAGCAACCCCGGGAAAACAAACCACCACAAAACCCTACTGGTTCCAACACATGACGGGCTGCATCTCCCACTCAAAGAGAGAATATGAACTAGCAGAGCACTTAACCCGAAACCACTTCCAAGCTAGGAGTTTCATTCTGTCCACCACAGGCTCCTCCTAAAGTAAGCCACCAACAAAGATAAGGTCGTTTCGGGACGCCCAAATGGTCCAAAAAACAGCATGCCAAACCAAAAGCAACCCTAACCTAACTCTCTTCCCCACTCCTAAACCCGTAAAAGCCTGAAACTGTCGGGTTAGCCCATGAGGCATGACAAACTCCCAACCTAACCACCTAGACACCTGATACCCCACCGGAGATAAATGGTGACAGGAAAGGAACAGGTGCACCGACGACTCAGACGGGGCATCGCAGAAGACAAACCCCACCCAGCGGAAGTGGAACACCACACCTAAAAAGATTACTCGACGAAGGGATCCTATCAAGAAGATACTAGCAAGAAAAAACAATAACCTTAGACGAAGCCCAAGATTTCCAAACTCTAGAAACAACCTGCAACACCTCCCCCTCAGGGGTACCCGTAGCTGGCAGACCCTTAATAAGGGCCGAGTATGCAGACTTCACCAAGAACCTACTATCAGAGCTAGTGGTCCAAGACCACACATCTTCCCTCACAATTGTCTTAGGCTCGGTGACGACCGAAAGGAGATCGGAAAGCAGGTCTGCTTCCCTGACAAACAAAGCTCTCCTACAAATGAAGTCTCAGTCCCAGACCCCCTATCCCAGTGACCTACCTCCCCAACTTTCCGGTCCGCCTGAAGGGAGATGTTATTAAGCCTCCTAAACCTAACTCTAAGGATAGTCGGCCCACACCACGGATCGTGCCAAAAATGAGACGAGAGACCATCCCCAACCACCCTAGTTATCCCTTTGGAGAACCAATCCCTGGTTGCTAACCTATCACCACCCAAAAGGGAAATGTTGGACCACCAAGAGGACACGCCTCAGAGACCCGAAGGCCTACCACCAAGATGGGGGAGGGGATGGATGACAAACCCCATAATGGGCGGTAAGAATATCGGACCATAGACCACCATCCCCTAACAGATAGAGCCACCGCCACTTGACTAAAAGGGCAAGATTTACCTGACGAAGGTCCCTCACAACCAAACACCCCCTCCCACTTAGGCTTACAACCAACCGCCCACGAGACCCAAGGGATACTCCTTGTTTATTATTGTATATGTGTGTGTCTATATATATATATATATATATATATATATATATATATAGACAGACACACACACACTACATGTTGAAGTGTGTATAAATATATCCTAACCGTACCCTTTTAATCCAGCTCTATAAACATATTTTCTATCACTTCTTACAAGTCCTTTGAGACATAGCCATAGAGAAGTGAAAGTGATTTTATATAAGTTGTGGGTAACCAATTC
This sequence comes from Medicago arabica, assembly GCA_946800305.1. Lineage (NCBI taxonomy): Eukaryota > Viridiplantae > Streptophyta > Magnoliopsida > Fabales > Fabaceae > Medicago > Medicago arabica. The sequence goes on from OX326969.1 coordinate 39,182,137, forward strand.
ATCAACTAAACTTCACAACCACGTCAAAATCATATTTTTCTTTGGCCTCCACATCAATCAATGCAATATATTAAAATGAATTTATGGTCTCATATTTTCATGAACATGAACATTTCTTTAGAAAATGGGAAACATCCTTTCTCTTTAAGAAAGAAATGTTAATGGTCATGAGAAACCAAGGCCTAAAACCTGCTTTGATTAAATTATATTGCATTGGTTGATGCATAAGTCACGGGAAAAAAAGATTTTTAAATAGTTTTGTATCCAATATATTACTAATGTATACTATACACATCCAAACCTCATAAGTTACGAGCTAATTTTCCTTAACAAAAAAAAGTTACGAGCTAATTTGTATGTTTCTTGGGAGATTTTAATTTTCGCTAAAATTGGTTCATGTAGTTTGAAGATTGAATGTGTTTAATTACTCACTTAAATATAAAATATATTAGTTGTTATAGATGATTTTTGTTGTTGTTACACTATGGATGAGTCAAGATCCTCTCTATTTTCTCTCTTTAATTTTTTCTTCATTATTATAGTTTTAAAGAGCTTTTAAATGTATATTAAATATATTTTTTTGAAAGAAAATGTATATTAAATAATTTGACTCACCATTGTATTTATATTTTCAAAACTTTGTTGTAGAAAAGATGGAGAGAGTAAAAAAATGAAGAGAATCTTAACTCGTTATAGATAGATTTTATCATAAATATTCAATAGTTAGTTTTGATCAATTCTCAATAGTTCTGCTTGGCAGTATATAAGATGTGCCTCCAAATCTATTTATATTTTTTAAAATTACATTATTAATTCTGAAGTTATTCTATAGGAAACATTTTGATTGGCAATAATAGAGGTTGGATGAGAGGTCAAAGTACAAACAATATCTAGCAACCCATGTTCATTGAGTTGGATTGACAACCAATGAATTTCAACGGAGTGAAATATGTAGCAAAAAAATTGCCCAACTTTTTTCAATTATTGGTACGTCAATTTCTATGGATTCATACGACTTTTTCGTGTATATCATCTTTACACGTAAATAGTTTGCACTTATAAGAATTCGCATCAACTTTTATATATTGAAGTGTCAGTTTTTTTTTTGTTTTTTTATAGCAATATTGAAGAAGTGTCTCTTATATATTTAGGATCCGTGGAAATATTGGATATGAAAAAAAGACATATTTTGTCAAAAAAGTGTTATAGCATCTACAATCAAGCATATTAGATTATTAAATGTGTCATTCATGTCTGGCATCATCCATTTTACGGTAATATTTAATAACTAACAATTTTCTCCAAGCTATAATCTTAAAAGGGAGTTTGGATTATTCAATGACTGCACTATGAAGTGAAATCTTGTCTATTAAAAATTAATTAAGTGAGAGTATTTAATGTTTAAAAAGAAGAGAGATAGCTATTAATGGTTGTGATTAAAACTGGAGAGACTCCATTGGAGATGATCTTTTTCCATTAAAAGGTCCTAAAAATAGTTCTATATCCACAAAATTCATTTATTTCATATAATTTATTAAATGGGACTAACGAAAAGTGAAAAGAGAGAGGGTCTTTCCATAGTCATCTTCTCCATAAACACTTAAATATTATACTCCACAATAAAGATGTTGATTTAGTATGGTGTTAAATAGGTGAAACACCTACAAGTGTGGGTTGTCCTAGTGAGAGAAAACGATTAAATGTGAGAGATTTTTTTGTTGGGAAATAAATTTATGCCATTTCATTAGTAATCAAAAGTTCAATACAAGTCAGTACATTATAAAAAATACGGAAGCTAGGCTCGAAAAAGGCTGTTTGCGCCAATTCGTGGACAACCTCATTCACTTGCCTCCTAGCAAACTCGACAATAGAATTTGTTAAGTGAATAGAGCAATACTTCCTGGTATCCTCCATAATAACACCAAATTCGGTAATGTCAGCATCCTCATGCTTAAAGTAATCAGCAACACGCTTCGAATCGACTTCAAAATCAACAAGAGGCAGCTGCAAGTCATGTACCCACCGAACAACATGATAAAGACCTAGAGCTTCTCCTATATCAACTGAGAAAATCGGGGAAAACCACGTTTTTTTACGAGGACAAAACGTTCATCCTCGTCATGATTACACATACCTAGACCTGCGTTATTTGTAGAAGTCGAAAGAGATGCATCAATGTTGCACTTAAAGCTTTCGCGTGCTGGTCTTTGCACTTAAATGTGAGTACATAACTCTGGCGAGAGATATTGTCACTTTTTTTACTTTTAATAGTGATATTTGAATCATTCTAATACATTACTTTCTCTTTATCTCTCTTTCCACATCACAATAATAACATACTACCGCTGACGGAACCACTTTTAAGCTTGGGTGAGCCACGGTCCACTCCACTATAAAAATATACCTTTTTTTTTTATAGGAGAGTGCTTAACAGTGCACTTGGGACATTGGTTAAGCAACCAAAATAAGTAACTTTTTTTTTATTATAAAAAATGATGTAATTATTACTAAATCAAAAATCAAAACTTATATTTTTAAGACAGATTTTCTATTTATAGATTCCTTAACCATTGTCCTGAGAGCACCGATTAGCAAAACCCTTTTTTACAGATTAACATTCTAATGGGATAAAGCTATAACTAAACAATTTTGAAACAAACTAACAACGTCTTTGCAAGCATCAACAATGAATCCCATTTCAGTATGCACATTGTGGTTTCTATTAGTGTCAACGTTGATTGGGTCCAATGTGAATATTATTTTTAAGTATATGTACAGTTTGAAATGGGGGAGAGGTCAGGGTAGGTTCTTTCCATTTGAACGAGACAGAGAAAAAAAAAATATATTATGTATATATTCTTCTTTTTTAGCAAAGGTAAAAGGAATTATATACATAATAATAATTTGTGAGATGCATATAGCTTCTTCTCAATCTCATGCACCTCCTGTCTTACCTTCGTTAAAGTATCTCATCAAGTCAAACATCATTTGAACATTAAAGATAACATCGCAAAATCAGTTACTTTATACATAGGGAAAAAGTATCTAACAGAAATGTTAATGAAAATTCATATGGATCCTACCAAATTTCTATAGGACCCACATGAAATATATAGAGGTTCGGGACTGGATCCTCTCAAGTGACAGGAGAGATCCAGTGAAATCTTGACCATTTAAATTGAAAGGGTTATTAATAAGCATATGAGAAATGAATCATTAAAGGGTATAGATTTTCACATGAGAAAACTACAGAGAAATCTACTGGAGGGGATCCTCTCCCGTAGAGGTTCTTCTAGTAGCTAGAAAGGGAGGAGATTATCTCCTGTCACTTTACCTCCATTGAAGATCTAAGCCATTAAATGTATTCTTTCTCTTGCTTTTAATATTAAATGCTTTTTTATTTTTTATTTTGAATGGTTAGGATTTCACTGGATCTCTCCATTCATCGACAAAATCCATTCCCCTAGAAAAGACTTCTTTCACTTTTACCCAAAAGAGAAAAAGTAAAGACTTCTTCCATTCCATAGTGGGATCAAATCGTTTGTGTATGAAACGTGTTTGGCGGCATTCACTTGAACAAATGTGAATTTAGCTTATTGGTCAAGGTATGAATTGAGTTTGAGTGTTTGACATGCAAAAAGAAAAAAAAGGTGGGAAAGGAAGAAAAAGAACGACCCAATTATGAGAGAAAGAGATTGGTCAGCAAAAATAATCTAATTTGATTAGTGTCTTGCTGCCCATATAGTTTGTTCTACCTGATGTAGTATGAAGTAGCTGCTTGAATGAAAATTGCACATGCTGTGTTTAGCCATTGGCATATCAATAAATGTATATGTAGATCATCATCCACTTTCACACTTTATATATTTATACATTTAGGTTTCTATATTCTTATAATTGATGTTTTTTTCTTCATAATTCTATGTCCTACAAATCACCAAAATTATCCCCATCCAGCCTCCTCTCCTTTTTTCTTTTCTTTCCTAGTAGAGTATCACTCATTGATAAATCCAACTATGTTGGTTTACTCATGATATAGTAAATGTTATTTATATGCATCCCATTTATTATCTATGCAGAATGATCAACTTTAATGTATCGATTCGATTTTTATCTTGAATATCTCATATATATTTGGAAAACTAAAATACCCGTACACAAACGAATAAAACTAATCTCTCACAGTGTCAATTAAAATCTCGAATAGGAGTATAAAAGGATATGAGCATTTAACATTTTGTATTTAAGATAACAAATATGTTAGTGCAAGTTTGATGCTTACACTCAATAATGAGAGAAAGAAAGAGATCGTAACTTTCTTGTGATATCGGAATGCTATGTGCTACGATCAAAATGAATAAAGTTTATTGGTGAATGTAAAATTATGAATCTAGTTATTCAACTGATTAAAAACACATGTACTTATGTGCTAAAATGTGGTAACTTGTTTCGCAAGTCACCAACTGATTAGTTAGTTCCTTTAAAAAAAATCTTAACTAATTAATAAATAACTCATTATTATTAAAAAAAAACATAGTTGAATTTATCAATAACAAATTACACCATCTTGTGCATGGTAACAAAAGAAAAACAAGATGGAGTACCAAAGTCTAGAGATATGATGCCAGGCAATAGCAATATACGAAGAATTTATAAATAAATAAAAAAAGTAAATAGAAGAAGATCACAAGACCTAACAACTATAATCATGGTTTTTTAAGTGACAAAATATAAGTATTGTTAATATATTATTAGAGTTGGAATTTGAACTCTCAAAAATTTAGCAGGGAAATTATTGAATGAAAAAAAAAAAAGATTTTTTCTTTATTCTTTCGTCACATAATTTAGTGACAAAATTAGAGAGAGATTTCACATTTTTTTATACCTTCTTCACATGGCATGGAACATGAACAAAAACCAAGTGAAAACAGGTTAATTGTGGAATATAATAATGAGCTTATGACAAGGTTTGTTGGAAAAATCAAAGGCCAATTTTAGAATGCGTCGTTGTCATGGTTTTGCACTGAAATATAGGATACTAGGGAAGGTGGCTCGATTGAGGATTTGAGGTATACTTTAGCATTCATAGACAAGCAATTGCACATGAGTAGGAGAGAAATATATGATAAGTCTCTGCATTCAATTCATCATATCTACACGCAATGACTTCATTATTAAGGTGTGATTCATAGAGAAGTTTATGTTTTGATAATTTGAGAACAATGGCAGGTCTATAGTAGGAGAAAAAGGACCACACTATGCTTATTTGGTTATGTTAGTTGTGAGTGCCTTTTATTTTTTTGAATTTTTTTATCAATAGGTTAGTTTCTACTATATCTCTATACATAGTTAAAGAGTATCTACTAAAATATTTACATTTACCTCCATCTAATGATCTTAGCGGACTCGTATCTATGACCTCCAGATCCAAAACCTGTCTTTTCACCACTAAATCAAACCTTTGGAATTTGTAAGTGTTATAATTTTGGTGAGTCATTGGAACAATTCATCACGCTGAATAAAATGGTTAAAACTATGATTGTGAGAGATGCATACTTTCAAACTAAAATAAATTATTTTGAAGGCACCGAACATCTCCAGAGCCACTGATATACTTTAAAAACACAGGTGAAGAATTTGCTGCGATTTTCAAATTCAGCATATGTGCATAACAGGATTTCACCAAATATCCGTTCAAGATGCCTAATTGTAGCAGTGGCATTTACAAGATTAATTTTTCATATAACAATGTTATGTTGTGATCAAATCTCTCAATTGATAGAAAAACTAATAATTGAATGGATCATCATTAACTAAAATACCTAACTTAAAGATGAACTGATCAATCAATCCCATTGAAATTCTGGCAGAACCCAAAAAGGTTGCATCCACTTGAAGGAAATCGGTAAAGATTGCCTTTGACAGCTTCCATCCTTCATAATATAGACCTTTAACTCTAAATCATCCATATCAAGGTCATCAATAAAATAAATCGAATCTTTTTCTAACTTGGAGAAACAAGAGGCTGGCACAGAAATTGAATCACCAATTCCGACAAATAAAATGTTGTCTTCCAAACTATCAAGTTTTCCACTCTGGACATCCAGTTCCAATTTGTACACGTCGAGACTATATGGAAGCTTATTCAGGTCGATTACATAGCTTCTCACCATCCATATGTCTCCATTCAATGATTTCACAAAATGAACCCTTCTAGTCATTGGAACACTATATGTAGTAGTAGCTATCTTCTCATAGTAAGTAAAATTAGGGTCATCACAAGGAGGATTGTTCATCTTGAAGGATACAATGGTTTTTCCGCTACCATCAGCGAATAGCAGACCTTTATAAAATACAACATCAATGATAGCACATTCATTTTCTATATGAATCCAAAATGGTTGGCTTGCTCTTTTGAAAGCAAGATGAGAAAATCCGTAAATGGCAGCAACGGCATAATTATTTGGGCTTGTAATGGGGTCAGCAGACAAGGTAACCTTGTAAACAAATTTGAGAGGTGGCAGACTAATGGGAGGTATAGTACTACACTTAAAAGGATTGACTAGAGTTATGGCATCGTTATAGTCCATTAATGAAAGCCAACCAAATGAATAGCCCATACACCATTTAATTTTCATATGGGATAAAAATGCAATGGGGTACTCTTTGTGACCTAGAATGCTATACAAGGATCTCTTCTCGTTGGTTTTTGTATGTCTTCGAGACAGTTCATCTGTGAGGATCATGAGCATAGGTGGTATACTAATCCTAAATTGATGATTTTGATGGTTAAGCTTTGCAACAGATATCCAACTCTTGCACACCACACCAAACCTAATGTGATCGATGTGTTCTTCCAACTTATCAAGAACCAAACTAAGAGGTAGTTCTTCTAAGTTGGCCCAATCTACTACCTTCCTCATTGCTAAGCCTAAGAGTGTTCTTCTAAGATAAATGCTCACTCTCGACCACAAATAGCTTTACCTGCATCATCAAGCAATGTTGTCAATCGTGGATAGCGGAAAATGGCAGATTGTTAAAATTCCGCTATGCAATAGTGCTATAGCACCACTCAAACAACTATTTGACAACATTTTGTACTATATAGTGTATCGTAGAACAATAGCCGTTTGTCCAAATTCCACTATGCCCGTAGCGTTATAGCTGCTATTTAACTACACTGTCATCAAATTTACAGAAAGAAACTCCTTACAATTCACAGGAAAAATAAACATGGACATATTAAGCCATCAATCAAAGCATGCAGCCAAGCGTGAGTATTAGGATTTGTTTGGATAGGCTTATTTGAGTATATCTACCGACATAAATACTTGTGAGACCGTTCATAAGAGCGTATTGAAACAACTAATTATGACATGTGTTCATCATGTGTTTTCAGCTTATTTTCTTAACCTCGTTAAAATAGCTTACGATAACAGCTTATAACTTATACAAAAACAATTTAACTAATTTGTTTTATCTTTTGTTATAAAAATAGCTTATACATAATAAGCGTGTATCCTATAAGCTGCAAGTTAGGTTTTTTTATCCAGACAAGATCAATTGTTTTCACTCTAACATTTTAAGCCATAAGAATTCAGCACTTTAAATTAAGTAAAAATAAAAAAGCCAGTTTATGATGTTGGATGCAATAAACAGAAAAGTAAAAAGCCACTTTGTGAATAAATTTATTATAGCAGAAAAGGAAGAAACCTGAATGGTGCCTTGGGGAGGAAGTAGCACAAGGAGATTTTTACAACATATTTACACCGTTGGAATTATATAATATGAACTAAGCAAGACGCGGAGAGATCACTAGAGTGAAAAAAGAATGAGTCTTGACATTTACGATAAAACAAATAAATTGACGATGCTTATTTCCAATATCAAAAGTAAAACCGTTCGATTTGAAAATTGAACCAAATCACTACATTCTTTTATTAATCTATTATTCATTTGTATTTTGAATCTTTTTTTTTGGTGGCCGGGATTTAAACCTCAAATCTTACGTATATTATGCATTGTCCTAACCAATATTAATTTTTTTTAATCTGATCGATCAATGATATTCCACAATATTAATTTTTAATATATTGTATTTTTTTTAATAATAATATATTGTATGTTATTTCTTACATCAATCATACTACTTTATCTTGATTTTATGATACGAGAAAATAGTCATTTTAGTTCATGACCCTGCACCTTGTTGTCACAAAAGTCTTTGACTTACAAAGTAGTTCTTGAATGTGCATTTATGTTATCAATTTAGTCTCTAACGTTAAAATCTTATGTTATCTAATGAGGTGGGAAATGTTTTATGTTGACAAAGTAGATAAGGTGTCATATGAACTAAAATTAAATAGAAAATGGTCACTTTGGTCCATGATCGAAAATCAATATCCACAAATTGAATCTCAAATCCCCAAATCTCGAATTTAATCCTTAAATCTCATCTAATTCCCTCTTTAATTAAAAATCAAATCTTTCATTAAACACCAAAATTGAATCACATGATGAATAAGTTTTGGGATATGAATTATGATAAACCCTTATGCATAAGTTTACATAAGGTTTTTCTTTTTAAATGATATTAGCTGTTTTTATATGCTATAATGGAGAACTTATGAAAATAAACCGATAAAAGCTTGTGAAAATTGTTATATGTTGTTTTCATAAGTTCTCCCAAACAAATTGGCAGAATTTATGTCAGTCCAAAAAGAGTTTGGTCCAAAATGCTATTGTGAAAACAGTAATTCTCATACATGCATTGATTGATAGGGTAATATGGAATTGTAAATAGAATTTCTTTCTGTCTATACTTCATGTGATGAATGCAGGCTATTTGTTGTGGAGAGTGAGCAAGTTTCTTAACAATGAGGAAGGTGGTAGACTGGGCTAACTTAGAAGAACTTCCTCTTAGTTTGGTTCTTGACAAGTTAGAAGAACACGTAGATCATGTTAGGTCCAGTGTCGTGTGCAAGACTTGGCAATCAATTGCAAAGCTTAACCATCAAAACCATCAATTTAGGATTACTATACCACCCATGATCATGAGCGTCCCAATCGAATCCAAGAGCAGTAGATCCTTGTATAGCCTTCTAATCCATAAAGAGTACTACATTCAATTTTCATCCATCAAATTTATAGCCTGTCATGGCTCTTCATTTGGTTGGCTTTCATAGTCCACAGTAACGGTTCCATAACTCTACTCAATCCTTTTAAGTATGCTATTATTCCTCCCATTAGTCTGCCACCTCTCGAATCACCACCTTTAACATATCTCCGGAGTGTTACATTGTCTGCCGACCCCATCATAAGCCCAGGTGATTATGTTGCTGTCGTCATTTACAACTTTGGCCATATTGCTTTCAAAAGAGCAAACCAACCATTTATAAAGGCATGTTAGTTGCTGAGACCCACTCAGACACCATTCAATCCTTCAAGTTCAACACTCCTCCTCCCCTTGATCGCTCAAATGACCCTAACTTTACTTACTATGAGAAGATAACTAGCACTGAATATCGTGCTCGAGCCCAAAATTATGTTGGACAAACTCATCTTGTGAAATCATTGAATGGAGACATATGGATGGTGAAAAGATATCTAATCGACATCAAAAAGCTTTCATATGGACTCGACGTTTACAAATTGAAACTGGACGCCCAGAGTGGAAAACTTGTACAAATGAACAGGCTTAAGAGTTTGGGAGACAACATTTTATTTATCGGATATTGTGGTCATTCATTTTCTGTGTCTGCCTCTTGTTTCTCAAAGTTAAAAAAAGATTCAGTTTATTTTCTCTGTCAGAATGCTCCAAAAGATTTAGGGTTTGGGATCTATAATGTGAAGGACGGAAGCTATCAGATACAATCTTTACCACTTTCCTTCAAGCAGATGCAATTTTTTTGGGTTCTACCTCAATTTCAATGGGATTGATTGATCAGTTCATCTTTAAGTTAGGTATTCTAATTAATTATCCATTCAATTGTAATTGAATTGATCGGATACTTTAATGCTTGCTAAGTTTGGTTTCATCACCTGTTTGTTATTTCCATGTCTACAGGCCATTCTGATCTGATTGTGATTGTCATGCTGCGTACCAAGCAACTGAGATGAAGTTGGAATCTCACCCATGTTTCACATGATGTTTTAATATTTAAGCAATAAAAAAATGCTTCGCCACATGATCAGATTGATTTTGCTGCTCTGAGATATCTTATCTTATAGGACTAGGAATCCGTCTCTCTTGTTGCCTTGTCTTCAATGTACTCGGGAAGAGTTTCCATTTGTACTTTTCATATTTTCTACAATTTGAGTCTCAGATTAATATGGCTACATTACCAAGAAATATTAGAAGTCAATCTTGAAGCCCTGGTAGACCTTCAAACATAATTAAGTGAAGATCACAAATTAATCTGATTTAGCCGGAGACATAATCAAGTAAAATTAAAAGTCAATCTCATTCTTGAATTGACTCGGATATCTAATTAAGTTAGTCAGAAGTCAGCGAATCCCAGATACAATAAAAGGCTGACGGTGTCTACTCCTTCCCTGGCTCTGTTTTGAGAGATGGAGTCATTTTAGAATGAAATAAACTGGATCCATGGTGTATATTGTTGCTAGCCTCATTGCTGTTACATATGCAGGTCTGGTTTAATGTTGGAATGTCTTATTGAGCTGTCTTGTACTGTGTGCTAAACATGAACCTAATGTTTGCTTGCTTGCAATTACACAGATGGGTTGATCCCCTTGTTTGTAGTGCTGCAATGGGAAAATTTATCAGTTTTTGTAGGCTTGACTTGCTGGTTTTTAACTTCGCTAATTTATATTTATGTGGCTGGTGATTTAACATATCGGTGTCTCTTGCTGCGGTTATGTTTCCCGACTTTGTAGTTTGCGTTTTTGAAATGATATTGTGCATGTGTTGAAGAATGTTATGGATATTTTTCATCTTCTCATTTCATTTATATAGTAATATTTGTTTCTGCTTTGTCTATTGTATATTGTTTTGCTTTTGACAGTTGACATATTTGCTGCTCTATAATATGCATTAGAACCGTCATTTGGAGTTAAATCATTGTAGCTTGTGGATGTTATTATTGCAAATAAAACAAAGACGATTTCGCAGACGCAGTAGACATCATGTCATTGTCAGCATCTAGTGGCTCTAGAATTCTGTATATTTTTGTGTCTTAAATGACATATTTAAGCGCTTTGTTCACCCAAATTTCTTTTAGGTGAAAGATTAACAATTTCTCTTCGGACAATTTCTACAATGATTTGTTTCCTGAAATTGGCGATCTTGGAGTTTCTTTGACCAAAAAGGACGCAGTTATTAAGGATCATTCTGTTGTGTTCTGCATAATGGTTTTAACATATTATCTGCATCAACTCAAAGCTTCTGAAAATATTTTCACGGTAATTAAGCAAAGGAGCTTAACCATGGTTCACATGTGCAACAAGGCCGAGGAATATTTTGAAGAGATTAAATTGCTTGGTGAACTTTTGGACAAAAGATCATATGGCTCAATAATCATGGCCTACATCAAAACTGGAATTGCAAGAAACTAGAAACTAATACAACTATTAGTTATAAGAATTCCAAGATCTATCAGCCAAAACCTATAGGCTTTAATAAAAATTAGCAAATTGATAATGTGCAGCATAGTTCAAGAAGAAATCTCTGTCAAATATCTGTAAAAAGTTGGTAGAGTTTTCGATTTAGAATTCTATCAAATCATTGTGATATGTAAAGCCACAAGTTGTGTTCCAATAAATATTTCTCTTAAATCCATAGATTAATAGCGAAGTATTCAAGTATCAAGCCTTCTGCTACTTGCAACCAAAGGTATCGTTCAGGTTTCACTTTTTTCTTGTTATCATCTAAATCTCCACAATTTATTCGATCAGGGGATGTAATATCAGATTAACAGTTAAACGAGAAAAATACCTGTTTTTTCCAGAAGCTGGCTGCACAAATCAGGGTATGTTGAAAAAGGTTCATACCTGGGAACATTGTGAATTGATGATATACATGTTCAGATGCAGTAAATAACAAAAATGGATTATATATCAGGAAAGGTGATTTCAATGTTGAGTAAAAACCTATTTACTTTTTAGATGTTCTGTGTAATGAAGAAGCTGATTGAGACAATCTAATACAAGAATATATAGACACATACACATGATATAATAGAGCAGTAACTTCCTAGAACAAGTCAAAACTGGAGCGTGGGAAGGCAGAACCAACTAGTAAGCATATTTAATAGAAGTCCTTAGTAAATATATTTTTCTTTTCTTTGTATGTATGAGCATGTGGGTGCTATTAATTCTCTTCGTTGTTCTCTCAACAAATGCACTTGTCTTGCTCAATAACTAAGTTGTTCTTTTTTGTACACTCATTGCTATTTCATTTCAGAGTGAGTTCTTTATTGACGACAATGTGCCGAACTCCATTTTTGTAGAAGTCAAGGTTTTCGTATTCGACCCCATCTCGGGGATGATTTGTAGACGATTCCGTACTCAATCTCTCTTGACAAGAGTTACGCCATACTCAATCCCTTTGTGAGAGAGCTTTACACAAACAACCAATTTTTTCAGGAGAGTTCAACGTGTAGACAATTCCTTACTCGATATCTCGTGGGGAGAGTTTCACCATACTGAATCCCTTTGTGGGAGATATATACACAAACAGCCTCTTTTTAGGAGCATTTAACGTGTAGAGATTTCCTTAGCTTTGTATTTTCATTGTTACGCTAAGTTTATCAGTTCACGCCTTGATATTAGAGTGGAAAATTAATAGTATACAACACCGGTGCATGATAAATGGGAGTCTTGTTAAAAACGCATGCCCTTGCATGAGAAAAGAGGGCACACCCCACTGCTTTATTGAAATATGAAATTGTCACAGAAGTACATGTTGATGAACACTTACTGTTGTTTTGAAAATTACGACAGAGCTTTGAAACGATTACTGGGGCGAGTCACGACCAGGTCGCTTTCTCTAAGACGTTTCACGGCACTACCTGAAATGTGCAAGGTAGACTATCAACCGTGCGTCTCCAGGATAAAACAGCCCAGATTCTTTTTCTGTACGATTAAAGGCTGCACTGCCTAGAATCGGTCGAGAATAACACCTCTGAGAAGAATATGGTTTTAGAAAAAACCACTCGAGAAAACAAAAGAGGAAAAGAACGATTCGTCAACACAAATCGCGGGAGATGAGAAGGGGAGAAAACCAGAGAAGAGCGTTCGATTCTCGGTTTTGATGTGTAGAATGAGGATCCCAAGCTCTCTATTTATAGAGGGGATTTGACCTCGCCGACCCGGTTCACGACCCGCTCGCGGAAGTGTGCCGAAACGTGGATGCGCGTGTGAAGAACGTGTGCCGGACTCGGTCTAAGCTTGCAGGATTCTCGGAGCAAAAAAGAAAATAATATTTATTTTCTGAGCACCAAAAAATATTCTTTTTACGGCCCAGGCCCAAGCCCGGTCCGGTCGGCGATGTCGCGCGCGTGTTAATATTTTTTTGGCATTAGCTCACTCCGTTCACAAAAGTGTGTACCCCAAGGGCACACCCTTGGAGGTGATATCCCACATATATAAACACTACTAGAGTGTGTGATCTATCCAATGTGGGACATAGGATTTTCAATTCACACTTAACACTAGTTTCTCCACTTGTGTTTACAAACTTCACAAACTCACTAGTAAACTCTCTAGTGTTCCAACACTTACGAGAAAGAAATTTTTGCAGGCCTCATTAGAAACTCCATGGTGCAGAGAAGAGTGTCTTGCTTATTGCATAGGATTTAAAATAAGGTAGGTGAAATAAAATAAAAGGTTCGCTGAGTTCCATGTTCTAGGGAGTACCTCATCCTTCAAAGTCTTTAACTTGTATGTTCCTGTTGGAAATTTTTCTTTTATTTAGTAAGGGATCTCCCGGTTAAGGCTTAACTTCCAACTTTCGCTAGACCCATGATTCCTTTAACGATTGGATCTCCTTCTCTCGTTTCCCTCAAGACCACCTTTGAATCATAGTGATTGGCTCATCTTCAATCCACTCCATGAAGTAGGCAATCCCTACTATCATGAACTTGAGTTGTCCTGGAGCCAAAGGAAAAAGAACCAGGATATCAACTCCTGACATATAAAAAGGCCACCATGACTCAATTGAGTGGTGAACATTTGCATATCTTTGACTTCAATTATAAATGGGTTGTGCAATATCCGACTTATGTTCACTTTGCAACCCCGCTTGTTGGAGGATTATGTGCTGCCTATGGAGTGCGCTTCGACTAAATATAGAGAATTACTAATTGTGACTCAAAGGATGCTCTTCTAATCGTCCTATTGTAGTGTGGTAAAGGTTTGGCGGCATTGGTGCAACAAGGAGGGAGAACTGAAGATTTTTCATGTCATGTCTACGAGAGGTTAATGATGTAGCAGATTGACTTGCAAATGTAGTTATAATCAAAAGCTAGGTTTAAAGTTTATTGCTCGCCCTCGTTCTTGATTGTTGTTACGTGATGTTTCAGTGGTAGATTTACTCCATAGACTTTTTATTTACTCCTTTCATCTCAAATTATATGAAGTTTTGAGTATCTAAGAATGTAATTAAATTTGTAGGAAAAGAAAGATATTATGAGTTGTTTTACAAATTTGTCCTTAATCGATGACAAACTAAATAAATAATTGAAAGATGAGAGAGTAATAAATAGTTAAGAGTATAATAGAATAAGTAATATTAATGTTTCATTGGTATTGTAAAATGACTTATAATTTGGATCAATACTTTTTTCCAATGCGACTTATAATTTGGATCAATACTTTTTTCCAATGCGACTTATAATTTGGGAGTAGTTTTTATAGTATGGGGTTTTACCCCTACTTTAAATAAATATATACTTCAATACCAAATATATATATATATATATATATATATATATATATATATATATATATATATATCTTGTCAAAAAAAAAAAATATATATATATATATATATACACACACCCACTACCTTTGTCTTTAATTACAAAATCCTTTTGAGAAAAAAAAAATCCCTTTTATAAGACCTTTTTGTATTTATAACTAAAACAATGATTTCTTTACCAACATACACATATTTATTTTGCATCTTTTTTTTCAATCAAAAGTAAATTATATGTGAACACATAAAGTAATTATCTCTCTTAAATGATAAAATTATAAAAACAATATTAATTATAAACAAATTTAATATTACTATCAATTTTCTTAATTCTTGTGATTTGGCAAAAATAATGACGTTATATTTAAGGACAAATGTAGTAGGTGATTTCTCAATAAACTTCTAATCGGTATTTTTGAGTAAACCATATTTGGGTCAAAACACTCAATGAATATTTTTCTAAAAATGTAAGCAACTTAAGTGGCTTATTGACATATAGCAATCATCAACTAAATAAATAGAAAGAAACTATTGTGTATACCCGTGCACCTGGGGAAAAATGTTCTTCAAATTAAATTAAATAGAAAATATCTATCCTCCATATCTCAAACTAATGAAAAAAGAGCAGTATTTTTAAAGTATACTATAAACAATTAAAAACTACAGTCAAGTCGAACAGTATCATAGCAAAACAATACATAATATATAAAGTCATTTAAGATATAAATGACTATTTTTTCATTGAGTATAAGCAAATCATGGAAATTGTGAAAAAAAGGATTGACGTCATCTAGTCTTTGGATGGTCAAAACAAAGTCGAGTACATATCACTAACTATGGATGTCGCTATGCATTCTTTCATAAAATAAATAAATCAATGTCCCTATGCATGATGCTTGTCTAACTCTCATCCTCCAAGCAATATGCTTCGAAATCCTTCTACATAATTCACTTGATTACATTATATTGTGCCTTTCATATGGCTGGCTGGAAGAGGATAGCTAAATTTGTCTTCGTGTACCTACAGGGCCAAATTTGACTTTCTACCAATCCTCCAAGCATCTCTTCATGTGCATTGTGTGAAATGTGAATCATAGATTTCCTCTCACAATCCACAAAAACCACTTCAACTAAGCAAGAAGAAAGCTACGAAATAGAGAAACTATAAAGAAGCAGAAGTGAAAGAGTGAGAAAGAGAAATAGAGAACCGTAACTGAGAGAAAATTACCATAGAAAAAAAATAAAGAAATTAAAAATTTCATAAAACAATGTACAAATTTTATTAGTTCTGATCATTCAAAAATTGTAAGAGTAAAAGGGCATTATTATCACAATCATCACAACAATGTACTATTTTTTTGGATAAAAGTCAAGTTCATATTATCTACGACACACTTCTAAGATAGGTCCCTTACCAAATAATCCATTATTGAAAACCAAGTTAAGCTCACATTAAGAGTTTGATAAACAGAAAAATAAATTCAACAATAAAACCAAGTGGAGCAAAAAAAGTCACAAAAACAGAGCGTGGAAAATGCAAATAAGCAGAGTCAAGTCAACATAAGCAAACACCAAAAAAAAAAAAAAAAATTAAAAATAAAGAAAGAAAAGGAATGCAGACAGACACGCAAAGCATTTGTCACACGTTAAGATGTTGTATACTTTCTTCAATTGGTGATAATATGAAGTTAATTACCTGGAGCCAAGTATTTCTAGCGATAGCTTTTGAAATCCCATGTCATCAAAAACCATAGAAACATAGAAATAGAATATTGGCAACAAAAAAAAATTCAAACATGTCAAGTACATAGAAATCAACGTTTTGAGATGGAAAGATGATAAAAATAAAAAATTAAGACCGAAATGGAAGAAAAGCAACAACATCCTCAATGAAAAAAGAAAAGAACAACTATGATTTGAATATAAATTCAAAAATAAGAGATCGGGAAATTAAGAAACTCTACATAACAAACAACTTCAAGATAGTTGTAAATTCAAATAGAATTAATGAGTCCTATTTATACCTGAGAAACTTAAAAGAAGAGGGGATGCATCTTCAGAAATGTAAATGTTCACCCATCAAATACACACGAAATTACTTGGGAAGTAGATAATTTTAAATAAGAAAGAATGAAAGATACTACATTTTTAGAACCTTGAAATCTCAAACGGCCTAAATAACGTATTTCGTAGAAGAAATTGAATCGGTATTGAGAGCTCATTTGCTTGAATAAACGATGAGACCCGAAACAACTTTCGATGCACGCACAACTCTCCAAAGAATAAACATGTTTTAATTTTAAAATAAAAAATGTAACAAATAAAACTCGCCGAATAATGTGTATAAGTTGTTAGGAAATGTGTAAAATAATTAGGATGGTTTTCCAATAATATTTTTTAGATAGAAATTTTTTAATAACTTAAAACAATACAATTAAAAAGTGTTGTACCAAAAAAAAAATTAAAAAATTAATAATAAAATCATACTACTAATAGAAAGTTTAGAATTGCCAACTACTCTAGTTAAATGACAAATGTCATATTTGCCATAATATTAAGCTTGCTTTATTATTATCTATAGATTGCGACTTTTATTTTCAGGGAAGATTGCGATTTCTATTTAAAAACCGTAATCCCTAAAACGACAAATAAACACAGTCGACAAATAAACACATCGAGGCATCAAAGCCTTCCGCTACTTCTTCCTTCGCCCCAAAAGTATTAATCAAGTTTCTCTCTTTTTATTATCGTCTAAATCGCCACAAATGGGTTGCTTTTTATTTTTCTCTGTTTTGCATCAAACATCATAAAGTCAATTCTTTTACTTAATGTGTTTTGGGATTTCTTTTCTTCTTCGTTTGTTAAATATTGAAAGCTGTTTTTTATTGTTAAAGGTCTGAATGAATTTTGCTGCTTAAAATGCTATTTTGAAAACAGTAATACTTAAATATAATTAGCTATGAAGCCCTAATACTAAAAAATATCGAATATCTATACCCACTCACAAATACATAAGTATTAGATAATACTTCATGAATACTTATCCTAGAGTAATCCCTTGATGAATCAGACTTAAAATTTTGTGTGGATAATGGTAATGAGAGAGAAGAGACACGATATCAATCAAAATTAAACAAAATTGCTTTTTTGGATGTATCTTAACATTTAGGCTTAAACGTACTACTTACCCTCCTCAACTCATTTTGCCTATATATGTAAATTCGACTCGAGAACTCGTACGAGTTTACCTAAAATCAAAATTAAATAAAATTATTATTTAAATGACACATGTAAACTAATATAATATTCTAAATAGTCCAATAGTGTAAAATATGACTAAATTATAAAGGTTTTCAACTACAACTGACAACAAACACCACCACCGCAGCCCTAACTGGCGTCGCAATCAGAATAGTTTTCCTTCCACCACCGTAATCCTAACTGGTATGTCGTCCCTTGTTCATTGTTTGAGAACTCATAGAAGAAAGAAAAAGAAACGTTTCATTTCAGGAAGTCAAGCAACATGTTATGTAAAGGAAACTATTCAATCTTTCGGCTTGAAGAAAAGGAATTGGGCTTTGAAATAAAATGGGTCAAAAAAATGGTCCAGTTTTTCTTAAAAAAAATTTAGACGTTAACTCGGTAAAATTGGTCGAGTTTGACCGAGTTAACTCGAGTCAAACTTGTCAAACATTTCAATTTTACCAAGTTAACACGATTTTGGTATCTAAAAACGTAAACTCGGTAAACTCGACGAGTTCACACTTGATTTGTGGAACATTGAAAGTGACCCCATGTTATGCTCTTTTGACCTTCTAACATAAGGGAAATATGCTTTTTGGCCCCTTATCTTTACAAAAAATTTCGATTATGGCCCCTGTTTTAGAACATGTTGCGTCTTTTCAGCAACTTTGCAACGTTTAGGGTCAAAATTGCTATTTTTTTTGTTGACGGGGCAAAATTGCAACTTTTAAAAAGTTAAGGTGTAAAAAATACACTTAAGCCTAAGATTTATACACCGTGTTTTGATCACAACTTTTTAAAAGTTAAAGTGTCAAAAATGCACTTAAGAAAGCTGGTTTTTTCTTTGTTAAAGGTTTGAATGACATTTGCCACTTAAAATGCTATTTTTAAAAAACAATAATACTTATATATAATTAACTACGAAGCGTGGATACTCTAAAATATCGGATATTAATACCCACTCACATATACACAAGTTTTATTAGTTTTGTCGTATATCGAATATCTAATATCAATTAATATTTCTTTCAAGTTTTTTATATGCTTATAAGTTTTATCATGAAAAATTTGTTGTTGTATGCTTTCAAGTTTTTTAGTTTATGTCTTTACTTGATGATGAAGGGAAAGCTATTTGTGGTAGAGACTTCTCAAATAAACAACATTCTTAGGCTTGGCAATGAGGAAGGTGGCAGACTGGGCTAACTTAGAAGAACTTCCTCTTAGTTTGGTTCTTGACAAATTGGAAGACCACATAGAATATGTTAGATTTGGTGTCGTGTGCAAGAATTGGCAATCAGTGGCAAAACTTAACCATTAAAACAATCAATTTAGGATTAATAAACCACCCATGATCATGATCCTCACAGACCAATGGTATTGGTCTCACACGCATGCAAAAAACGGAAAGAGATCCTTGTATGGCATTCTAAATCACAAAGAGTACCCTGTTACATTTTTTTCCTGTATGAAAATTAACAATGTCAACAATCCTCCTGACTCAAATGACCTTAATTTTACTTACTATGAGAAGATAGTTAGTACTAGGTATGGTGTTCCATCTCCCAATCCTATAATCTTTATTTTGTGAAATCATTGAATGGAGACATATGGATGGTGAGAAGAGATTTCATCCCGTATGACAAGTCCTCATATAAACTTGATGTTTATAAATTAGAGCTGGATGCCCAGAGTGGAGAACTTGAACAAATGAACAAGCTTGAGGGTTTGGAAGACAACATTTTATTTCTCGGAAACCATGGTGATTTAGTTTCTGCGCCAGCCTCTTGTTTCTCCAAGTTAGAAAAAGATTCGATTTATTTATTTATGACAATGATATGCATTATTTAGCGTTAGAGATCTATAATGTGAAGGATGGAAGCTGTCAGAGACAATCTTTACCTATTTCATTCAAGGGGATGCGAGGTTTTTGGGTTCACTGGGATTGATAGATCAGTTCATCTTAATTTAGGTATTTTAATTAATCCTCCATGCAATTGTATTTTATCCTTTTTTTTTTTTGCTTGCTAAGTTTGAATTGTAACTTGTTTGTCTGTTGTTTTCAATGTGTAGAGGCTATTTGATCTGATTGTCATGCTACAGTACTGCTGCTTACCAAGCATCTGAGATGAAGTTTGAATCTTTTCTTTACATGATGGATGTTTTAATATTTAAGCAAAAACCAAGGTCTTGAAGACTTCCTTCATTAATAGAGAGAGTAGAATTTGGATTTATCATTTTCTGATTGGTGTACTAACTCACTGGTTTAATTGGAATATATATATATTCATGTCATGATGTAACAAGATCTTTTACTATGCCTAATTATTTTTTTGCTAATAAAGAAGTGTTGGGAGCACAAAAGTGTCTATATTTAGACGAGTGATTTTTTTTTGCTTGCTCTATAATTCTATTAGACTACCCATAATAGTGAGTGTTTCATCTATTTAGCATCATACTAAGCGGCACCCCTATTGTGAGTGTTTCACTTTTTGCGGACCCCATTTAATAAATTTAAATTTTGTTGAAATATGATGGTATAAAATTATTAGTGGGGACTATTTAATAATCTTTTTTAGGTTTTGGGTTCAAGAAAATAGGTGTTTTTTAGGGGATTAGGAAGATAAGTGTTTATTAAGTACTACAGTAATATGTACTAGGGAAGTCACTTAATTACCCGAATTAGGGGGCTCTATTATGGATGCCTTTAGAGATAATTTTATTGAAAATCTATTGGATAGACTGTGAGTTTTAGAGATAATTCTATTTGAAGTATTGTTCGGCACTGAATAAAGATGTCGTCATTTAGCGGTGATCAATCTCCATTATAAGATTTATTGGACAGACCGTGAGTTTTCCCCTATCTACTAGATTTACTCCGTACATTGTCAGATTACTTGCTTAAGTTGTCCGTATGAAATTCACGTGAAAGTGGAAACAACGTATATTTTTGAGTTCGTTATGTAGTGATACTCACAAAATTCACCCCATATAAAAAAGTGTATGTTAAAATTTCCGTAATTGGGGATCCATGTACACTGAGGAGAAAAAAAATATAAAGAACAGACAGTGAAATATAACCGGATCAAAACTCTTTTTTCCAATGAAAAATAAGTAATTAATGTTGAATAAAAAAATTTAATTGCAATTCATCCATGAGGCAAAGATAAAATATAACGAACACTGACTGACTTGTGCTTTCCACATAAACAGCACAAGTTTTCCCATTTTTGCCAATTATATAACCTTGATGTCTTCTTTATATGAACAAGTTAGAAATCTGCTTCTCTTTGATGCAAAGAAAGATATCTTTGACACTACCACTGAACAATGAATGGAACAAGAATCAGTGCTTCCAGAAGGTCTTGGTCAAAATTAGAATTTTTCTCTGCCATGTGAGTCAGGTTCTTTATCATATATGGTCGGCTTCCACCTCACCGCATAAGCAATATGCGCTACTTTGTCGATTACTATGGGAACATCACTTACCACAACTCTTCCCTCCGGCTGCATAATTCCATCAATTTCCACCATCAAATCAACATTATTACATCTACAATGAAGTTGGGGAGAAATCAGGTTGAGGACACAAAACATGAATGATTAAAGTAAGGTAAAAATCAGCATAGAGGCTGTTGTTGTAAGTTGTGGTTTGACATGAATCTAATAGGAGGAAACCATTGAACACCAAATATCTTGTATTGATAAAAACACTACATACTCAAAATAGCTTGTCGAATTTAAGGACCGTCTAAACTTATTCACGCACCAAGCCCAAAGAGTGTTGGGCGTGAGGAGGTGTATTGGGAAAAACCCAAGTCCCACATCGGATAGATAAGACTCTTGAGTCTTGAAAAGAGTATATAAAGAGGAGGCTTTAATACAAATTAGCAAATATCTGCAAAGTCAATTGTGTTTTTTGTGAGTTGGAAGGGGAAAATGCGTTGGTTAGAGTTCACGTTTATCATGCCTCTGAATTTTTTTGTTCATTTTGAATGTTTGACAGGCGAATCGACAAATGAATAGTTGCGGAATGGTTATTGGATTATTTGGCAAGCAACGATTTGGGTGATTTGGAATGCGCGTAATCTTATACTTTTCACAATATGGTTAAGGAGGTAGATAAATTGGTAGAGGAAGTTAAGGTGTTAACGAGAGGTTTTTGCTGGTAGTGCAGGAATGGTGTCGCTGCTGGTGCGTTTGGTTATAAGCAAGGCAGTGATTGTTCCATTCTGTTTTGGAATTTTTCTGTTGCCAGGCATGTGTTTTTAGTTATTTTCTGGTTTATGAGCGTGTTAGTCTTGTATGTGGCGCTGTGTTGGTTGGGGGCTGGTATGTTTTGCATCATAGAAACACAATATAGACGCTGTATTAGTTTTTCTTAACTTTTTGGCGCTATGTTATTTATTAAGCAAGACATCTGGATTTGTTGAAAAACACATTTTCTATATTGGTTATTCATGAAAGGTGATTTCAAAGTTGATTAAAAACCTATTTACTTTTCAGATGTTATGTGTAAAGCAGAAGCTGATTGAGACAATCTAATACATGATATACAAGAGAGTAGTAATTGCATATTGCCAAGAAAAGTAAAGCTACAAGCATCATATACAAGTCAGATATGGAGCGTGGGAGGGCAGAAGCAAAGCAACTGATAAGCATATTTAATAAAAGTCTTAATTAATTATATTTTAATCTTGATACAATATTCTACATGTTTTTGTAGCAAGAATTTCTTTGGCATGCACATATATATTTACTGCAAGAAGGGCAAAAATATCAAAAAGGGTTCTTTGAATTTATACATGAATCGATAATTGTGCTTATAGTACAAGAATTCAAAATGTTCGTATCTGACAGCTTCCATCCTTCATATTATAGATCTCCAACCCTAAATCTTCCGGAACACTCTCACAAAGAAAATAAATTTAATCTTTTTTGAACTTGGAGAGACAAGAGGCAGACACAGAAAATGAACGGCCAGAGTATCCGGAAAAAAGAATGTTGTCTTCCAAACTCTCAAGCTTGTTCTTTTTGTACAAGTTTTCCACTCTCGATGTTCAATTCTCTTCGTTAATAGAGAGTAGTTGTTTGGAAACTATATGTGTTTATGTCATGATGTAACCAAGGTCTTTTACTAATAACTATCACTAATTACTTTTTGCTTTTAAAGAAGTATTGGGAACACGAGAGTGTCCATATATAGACGAGTGATGTTGTTTTTGATTACTATAGATAAATTTTATTAGAGATAATTCTATTTGAAGTATTTTCTGATGCTAAATATTTAAATTTAAAGAGTAATGTATTAGAGATAGAATTGGGAACATGTCACACACTCATACCATAAATATACATCAAGCCTATACCATATTTTCTTGCCTCACTTTATACCTCTTCATATCGTTCATTATATGACACGATTGGAGTTATACATTAATTTGCAGGTGTACGTTCATACCTCTTCATATTGTTCACTATATGACACGATTGGAGTTTTACACTAATTTGCAGGAGTACATTCATACGTTTGATTATGCATTTTGAAATGTACAATTATGTTTCCAGTGGCACAATCGAAGTGTGCATTTTAGTGTCTTTGTGGTGAGTGGTGAGTTACATATAGAGATGTAAATGTGAAATGAAAATAAAATGTTAAGTGCAATTTTTTTATAACTATATTTTAGGTACGTCGTTTAGCAATGAGTTTTCCCCTCTCAATCAGATTTTCTCCGTATGTTGCCCAAGATTGAATTCATAACTACTTAGTCCACATAAAATTCATGTGGAAGTGTAAACAACTAGAACATGTGAGTTCCTTATGTAGTGATACTCACATTAAATTCACAAAATAATAAATAATGTTTATTAAATTTTCTCTTGAACTATATCGGTTAGAATGGAAATTTGGGATCATGTACAGAAAGGAAAAGAAATAGAAAGAACAGACTGAAAAATAACCGGATCAGAACTCTTTTTTCCAATGAATAAGTAATGTTGAATAAAAAAAAAATTGAATTACAATTCATCCATGAAACTTAGAGAAAATATAATGAACACTGACTTGTGCTTTCCACATAAAACTGCACAAGTTTTCCCATTTTTGCCAATCCTAACCTTAATGTCTTCTTTATATGAACAAGTTATAGAACACTGCTTCTCTTTGATGCAAAGAAATATATCTTTGACATCACCACTGAACAATGAAGGGAATTTTACCTAAATTACACCGTTCAGTGGACTGAGAATTAGAGCTTCCATAAGGTCTTGGTCAAAACTAGAATTTTTTCTCTGCCGTGTGAGTCTGGTTCTTTATCATAAATGGTCGGTTTCCATCTCACCGCATTTGCAATACGCGCTACTTTGTCAATTACTTCGGGAGCATCGCTTACCACAACAGTTCCCTCCGGCCGCAAAATTCGATCGATTTCCACCATCAAATCAACAATATTACATCTACAATGAAGTTGTGAAGAAATCAGGTTGAGGACACAAAACATCAATGATTAAAGTAAGGTAAAAAAAAAAAAAATTGCTTTAGCCTAGAGGCTGTTGCTGTGGTTTGATATGAATCTAATAGGAGGAAACCATTGAACATCAAATATCTTGCACAGATACAAACTCTACATACTCACTATTTAGAATAATGTCACCTAATAGCAAAAGGAAATCATATTTTATACATTTATAAAGTTTCAGACATTTAAATTCAAGTTAACGATATAAACATTCATATTTACATTAAAAAGTTGATCATAAGCAGCACATGCAAAACTTCCAAGAAATATTGTAGAATTTCAATACAAATTTAGAAAATTAATATGTGCAACTTAATTCAAGCAGCAACCAGTAGAGTTTTTCAGTTTAGGAATTCAATCAAATTGTCAAGATCTATAAAGTTCAAGTCTTGTTACCATAAAAAAGATCTCTTAAATTGATAGAATAACAGCTTAGGTAACCTAGAGATGTGACATCAGATTAGCAGTTTAACAAGAAAAATACCTGTTTTTACCAGTAGCTGGATCTTTTATAAGTGATTCAATGCTGGCCGCATGGATCAGATCATAAGTTCGAGGGTACGTTGAAAAAGGTTCACACCTGGGAACATAACAATTCAACTTAGATCCTCCAAAAAAATACATCCATTATGAATGGAAATACAAGTTTTGATGCACTAAATAAATAAATAAAATTGACAAATATCTGAACCGCATCCAGATTAAAAATTAAAAATACAACCCGAGAGCTTAAGATCATTACTTTTCACTGTATAATGATTCCTAGAAGACTCCTCTTAAAATTAAAATCTTAACACTATGTTCTAAAATCGATTTAGATACACACAAAGAAAACCTCAAACAAGAAATAGATTTCTTAGAAAGAAAAATAAAATAAAAAAATTGATTTCAACGTTGAGTGAAGAAACAATTTATTTTTTCAGTTATTTTGTGTATAGCAGAAGCTGATTGAGACAATCTAATACAAGAATATCTACCACGCATTCACATGATATGTAAGAGTAGTAATTGCCAAAAAAAAAAAAGTAAAGCCGTAAGTATCACGAAAGCAAGTGAAGACAATTATCATTGCATGCAATACACAAATTTTCCACAACATGTCTTATTTTTAAATCATGTCGGCAAGGAAAAAAGGAAGCTTGCTTTGCCAAGAATTAAGATATAGGCCATAAGATCACAACCTGAATGTTTATGGAAAATAATCCCTTTAAGAGAAGGTGGATGAACTTTAAGCAAAAACTCACCAATCATGATAGACACCAATAAGTCCTCTGTCAAAGATTGCATCAAGAGTTGGTGGCTTTTGAGCTGGAACTACATTCATCACCCACACAGGATCAGATTTTAAGGCAGCTGCAAAACCCCCATATAATGCATTCATGTCCATAACGTTGCGTATTGATGGAGTCCCCAACTTTATATTTAGTGAATTCTTATAATGTGCGACCCTCCGTACCCACAGCTTAGTGTCAGCCTCATATACATCAACACCGGTTTTCAGGAGAGGGGACCTCGAAGGTGCGGCAATTAGCCTCTCTGGCCACTTGGGAATTGTTCCAATAGCATAATCTCCTTTGATAGACGACGTACTACTTACACATTTCTTCAATTTAAAGTACCTGCAAAAATGATCAACTTAGTTTTGCAATTCAAAGTAATTATTAAGATATATTTTCACAATCTCAGCATTCATTGAAGTGCTATACAAATATACAAGACAAGAAGAGATGCAAAAATAATCAAAGGAAATTACCAAGCTTGACTTAGGTCCCCAGAATCATCACATAACTCAAGACCAAATTCATTTCCGTTAGGAAGACACGAATCTGCTGCTGGCTTCTTCCAGATTGCAGTGTTTTCATGTACAGTTATCTGTTCATAACACAAGGCCTTTGCCACAGCCTGGAGATCTGACCATTCTTTTTCCTGTTTAGCCCACCGAACAGGAGGACCTGAGATGACTAGATATCCACCAGGGCGAAGTAATCTATCCACTTCAATGAAATAAGTAGCATCTGCATAGTAAATTTTCTGCATAAGGAAGTGACAAGCATATATGGAATATTTGAAGATATGCAGTAGCGATCTGCGATGCAGAACTTACTGTAGGCTGTAAACGGTATCAAACACCGAGAACAATGAACCAAGTCAAATCCAAAAGCAGGAAATGGAAGTCTTCGAGTGCCAAGCATAGCAACAAAAGCCGGTATTCCTCTTTCCAGGGCAAATTGTATCTGTGATTTATGTGAATCTCGTGGAGCAAAAGACATGGTTAAAATATCTTGAGCTAGTAAATATCCTCCAAAACTAGCAACCTGAAGAAAAATGGATGTATTTGAATGTTAAACAGTGATAAATTCAAGTATAAGGTTTAAAAAGTAAAGAGGAAAAACTCACTTACCCCACATCCCATGTCAAGTGCAGTCCTCAGAACACCTCCATTTATGGGAATGTATTGACTAAGTTTTTTGATATATTGTTCTGCTCCATCTGGAAACATCGTACCACCACCGGGGAATATAAAGTGTTGACCTTCTCGTTTCATCCACCCCTGGTGACCTTTCCTGTCAGCAATCTTGTTGTGGGGCATGTTGCTATGCCATATCTGCACAAGATATTATATTAATGCATTTAGACAGATAAATAAAAGAGTACAAATATCAGTAACATTCCAAGAGCAGATGAATCAATCGGTTAACGCCTCTCTTGACATTCCATCAGCCTATCACCTCTATATTAATTTCATTGCACTCCAAATTGAATCCTAATTTGGCTTCACATTCTCACCTCATCTCAATTTCATCACACTGTAAACTAGATGCCAGTAACAACAACCCCAAACATACAGCACTCTCCCATTCTAAACAAAAAAAATCCACAAAAACAAGCTCCTAAGTCCTTCACAAAACACAATAACTCCCTCCAAATTACACATAACAAGGCACTACAACCATAATAGCAACAATAAGACAGCAGCTGAATTCTTCTTCCACATATGAAGTCTGCAACATAAATCAAAAACCACCAGTGTCCAATAATGCATCATGTCTACCATTTTCACTATCTTGCCCTCATTGCAGTAGCTTCTCAGTTAAAATAAGATTGATCTTCAATCCGGGAAAATACCTCTAAATTTAAAGGTACTTGTACACGAGATAAATGTGAGAGCTTCTGAAAAAATTGAGACAATCTAGTTTCTACTTAAACAAAACTTAGATGTGTATTCTTATGTTTTGAGAATGGTATTATATATTCAACAGTATAAATATGACCATTATCAATTCAATATCAAATGAAATTTTTAATCTCCATGGCATTTTATAATTGGTTAACAGTATAAACAACCCCTGCACAACAGTTTCTAAATTTTGTTCTTTCAACAACAACCAAGCCTTATCCCACTAAGTGGGGTCGGCTACATGGATCAAATTACGCCATAATGTTCTATCATAAACCACATTTGCATCCAACACATTAATCTCTAAATCTTTCCTAATAGTTTCTCTTATAGTTTTTCTACGTCTTCCTCTACCTCTTGTGATTTGACTATCCTCCATCTGATCTACTCTCCTTACTACATAATCTACAGGTCTTCTCTTTACATGCCCAAACCACCTAAGCCAATTTTCCACCATCTTTTCTACTCTAGGTGCTACTCCAACTCCCTCGCTAATGTTGTAATTTCTAATCCCATCCCGAATGGTCTTACCATACATCCAAGGCAACATCATCTCCGCTACACGGAACACCCTTTAAGTACATTATTACTATGTAGATAACAAAGTATTACAACTAAAAGTTAAAACAAGCAACCAAATATTAACCAACTTTCTATAACACTAACACCACACCTTATGCATGCTTTCAGGCCACCTCACCGGAACCCGATACCCATTAGGCGGCGGAATCAAACAAACCGCCGTCTCCTCCGGCAAAGGACAATGTCTCTCCCTATAGTAATTCATTTCTCTACTCAACTGACTATTCCTCCTTGGATCCTCACAAGGCATATGATCCACCTCACTTGCAGGACAAGCCTCAATACTCTTCCCATTCAGCATCCCTTCCTCAATTGCCACCACCAGACGGTTGCGCTGTTTGGGATCAACGGTGGAAGGAGCCACCACACGGCTGCGACCAAGGGTGGTGTAAAAGAGAACAAAGAAGAGAAAGAGTAAGGAGAAAAAGGCAATGGAAATGAGGTCGATGAGACGCCATTGACGTGTGGTGTTGCGTTTCCATGGTGGGAAATTTGAGTGACGCATTTCGAAATTGATTTGAAAATCGGTTTTTGATTAAGGGATTGAAAAGGGGTCGTTTGTGAGATTCTGTGATGGAAATAGAATGTAAGAGTTGTTTCGAAGTTAGGATAAAATGTATAACTTGATTGATTTCAGTGTCAGTATGTATGTGTTGTGTGTGAGAGTGATTCTTTTGTTTTCAAGTGTTGTTGTCGGTGCTGGACTTAGTGAGATGTGAATGAATTCGGAGCAAGATGCAGGATCTTATGCTTCATTTTTTATTCAAGGATGGATCTTAATTCTTATGCTTCATGATCTGGTTATCTATTTTTAATTGTTCTTTTAACATTTTTGTTTTTAATCTTATGAATTCTTATTTTTGTCATGACTTATAGATTTTTATACAATTCTGCTGGATAATATGTAGACGACTATTTTTTATTTTGTTTTTAAAATAAACTTTTTTAATTTTTTATAAAGTGTAAAAATTGAAATGAAAATTAATTTAATTGTTAAATCTCTTAAATATTAATTGCTATAAATTCTATTATGAATTAAGAATGTATTTATTATCAGTCAGTTGAACCGTTAATTTTACCAAATACATTAATTAGATTATCAGCTATCAGTCATCAGCCGTAAATTATCAGCAATTAACTATAAGTTATGATATCTTAATAGTTATCCACTATTTTTCTCAAACATGGCCTAAATTACCATTTGGTATAGTTATATTTATTGTTAAATTTTTCATATCTCAATTGGTTGTATTAATAAAGGATGTATTTGAAAATATGAAAGTAATAAATGAGTCTAAAAATTTATAGAGGATCTTATAGTTATAAAAAAAAAAAAAAATTAAAGGGTGTTATAACTATGGACAAAGGGAGTAATTTTTTAAGGGAATAATTAGGTGCATGTTGTTGAATTTACCATCATCATGTACTTTTAAAAAATTACTATGGTTCACCATAATTTGTAGTTTTTACAAATATCCGAATTATTTGTTTTTCAACTAGTTTAGTGATCATGATGTTATCCCTTAAATGAACAAGTGAAGAATCTCATATTTGGATATAGGATTTTTCATATTGCAATGTCCCTTTTTAACTGAATTATGCTCATGGATTTTTTTTTAACCATGGAATAGACAATAAAGTATCAAGTCCGTTTAGCATTAATTAATCTTTGTCGAAAAATATGTTTGGCACACAAAGTAAGTTTTCCCTCCCAATCAAATTTACTCTTATGCTCAAGGGTAAGAAATCGTACATCTAACCACATTCAGAATGTCCAAATATTTCAATTCATTTACATTATCTTTTTTGGTTAAATAGTTGGCAAGAATATCATGAATGAATAAAGTGTTAAGAAGTGGAGAATCTCAAATTCGAACTTACAGTTCAACCTTTCAAATGTCCTTGCCAAATAAGTTGTAGTTACATACGATGATTCCTTTAAAAGATCATATCTAATTAACTGTTTAAATTAGATCGATTTTCAGTTGGTACAATTTAAAATTGTAAAAAATCCTTTTTCTTTTTAGGGAAATCTTAAAAATAAAAAAATCATATTGATACCAATATTATAAAGTCGTGATAAAATAATTTTCATAATACCAATATTATAAAGTAGCGATAAAATAATTTTCGTGCAAAAAAAATAACATATTATACAAAGAGTTAACTTTATGAAATAACCATCGATTATGTTTGAAATATGAAATAGTAAAAAAATATGTAAAAATTTGATTCGATTTTGAAAAAGGAACTTGAAATACGATGGAAGCAATCTTCACATATGAAGATCCAAAATAATCCAACAGTATTCGATTTTGGGTAGTTTTCAATTTTCAGATCAGTTTGCATTTTATATTTGGATTGATTTGGATACAAACATCCCTACTCAAAACTAGACACCAAATGCAAGTACGCCATAATATGTTGGTAACGCTCTGCACAAATGTACGTTTGCCACCTTGACAATCAAGGAATAGGCAAAGCAATACTCCTCTAACTTCAGTATAGAACCTCAATCTATGTCAATGCCTATGAATCAAAACAAACAAAAAACTTGGTCCAGTTATGATAAATCTATGATCACAGTCTCCTAATTCTTGACTTACTGCACTCATACTTAAGGAGACTGGATCTCAGGAACATAGACTGAAGATCTCGATCAAAATCCCTTCCATTTTCTAGAGCCCTTTGAAAGGTGGCATTCCTTAGATCAGCATGTCGTGCATACAAAACCTTGTTGTGTGAATCAATTCGTGCCTGCAAGAGCATTATTAGATACATAAGCTATGCTTATCTCATACCTAAAATTTTGGAGACTAAAAGGCATTTCACTCTAAAATTAAAGTGAGGAAAGTAAGGAACCTGTATCTGATTATCAGTAATCAAACTCTCGAGTTCTTTCTGAAGTCCAGAAACAGTTGTCTTGAATGCATTAGCCATCATGTTCAAATCAACAGACACAAATGGGTGTGTGTACTGGATAAGGGCCTTTATGCGGATTTGATCATAAAGTGACTCAACATGAGGATGCAAATGTATGTCCAGCAACAAGTTTGATTTTAGGTTCCCTAGGTACTCCAGACACAAGGCATAACGGCTGCAAAAAGAATAAAAATGTTATTATTTAGAGGAGAGATGAGCAAAAGAATGAAAAAAAAAAAAAAAAAAAAAAAAGAGTTTGAATAACATGCCATTAGAATTAGTGAAATAAAGTACTCCTAATCTTAAAAGAAGCCAACCCCATGATGCCAAATACCATAGAATATAGTTCGGAAAAGATACAGATCAAATGGATCATAATTAGGATCGACAGTGACCTCTTAAACACTTCACCTAAACAAAAAATATTCTTGCAACATACATACACCATTCGTCAAATATTAATTGTAATGATGAATCCATGATTCATGGGAAATATC
This sequence comes from Medicago arabica, assembly GCA_946800305.1. Taxonomy (NCBI): domain Eukaryota; kingdom Viridiplantae; phylum Streptophyta; class Magnoliopsida; order Fabales; family Fabaceae; genus Medicago; species Medicago arabica. Next base: position 39,214,009 of record OX326969.1, read on the forward strand.
CAGATCGAGATACCAAGTTCACGAGTAACAGCATTCTCCATTACCTCCAACACCACACCCCATAGTGACAAGAATAAGAGATTCACACAATCACATACATACAACATTGATAAATGTATTACATTAATAATCAATTATTAAAAATAGCCAACCCCCGAGATCAATTTTAAGTTTGGATCTACAGTTCTACAATGCCCCTTGTTATGACTAAAGACTTCCGTAAGGTACAAAATACTTGTATTGTTATAATTCAAGACTTCCGTACCATACAAATAACACTTGTCAATTTATTGCATCACACAAACAATGTAAAGTAATACTGTTCTCCATGCATACAGTACAAAAAAAAAATTTAAATCCATGCTCATTTTCACATAGATAAAGCTAAACACCATATATTATCTGGTTACTACATTAGCCTAGGCAGTCCAATTCCACCAAATGGGGGTCTTGATAATCTATTTTCAGCTCGTTTAAGCAAGAAAACAGAAATGTGATGAGTGGAGCTCACTCAGCAGAGAAAAAAGAAAGTGCAACAACTTACCTTGAGTAAAAATCATTTATAAGCTCCCTTACTTCAGGCACTAACTCTAAGAAATTCCTGAAGACAGTATTGTCTATAACTTTGCTCTGCAAATAAAAGAAAACGAAATCAGAAAGGCAATATAATCAATGTCTCACAATTGCCATTTACAAGAAGAAGAAGAAGAAGAAGAATAAACTGAGTACATGCCTTTAACTCTGTCCGATCAAACGTAGCAAGAGCGCAAAGTCCTCCATACATTGCAACATCCTGGGATGAAATCACTTCATTGTACTGACTCCCTAGTTCGGGGCTAGTCTCTATAAACTGAATCAGATAATGAAGATTGTCACCAAAAAGTTATACACAATAATGTGAGCATTTTATCATTATTCAGCCAACAGTAAATGATATTGAATCCTCCAACAATTAATATGAATGCTCATCTTGATTCCAACCACAGGTAAAATGAAAATGATAGATTATACAGATTAAGAGAATTTCAACGATGTGAAAATCAGTATTCTTTCTTTTTTGGTGTATTATAGTCCTGGTCAATAATATCAAAATGCCATAATTCATAAAAAATAACAAATTTGCCTTCACTGAATTAAGACATGAAGCACCAACTCTTCATACACCAACTCACATGTCACAGATCAAACTCCAAAATGAATAAATAAAACTGTTTCAACCCGATCTCTGACTCTTGGTACACGTTATCCATTATATCCTCTCCATGAATGTTTTTCTATAGCAACTATTTGAGAAAAAGACATTTTCCACATAAGAATGTGATGCCACCTCCATCCACACAACAATTACCATTGCACAATATACTTCTACTAGAAGCAAGGACAAAACCAGTACTGCAATACTAAATAAATGAGATCCATAGAAGAACTGACATACTAAATTCATAACAAGCTCGTGCTTGAATAAAGAAAAGTGCTGTGGCATAACCATAATCAAGAACAGATTCTTCCTCAAGCACCCTGCTCAAACTTTTACCAAGTAACTCACTCTCCCCCAATTACAGCAGAGCAAGTAATATTTTAGTCCCTCCTCTCCACAACCAGAGGATGATGTCAGTTAGTAAATAACAACCATATAGTGGACTGCACAGGATATATACACAGTTGCCATGTAACATGTTTTCAAGGATCGCCCATAAATTGGGTATAGAACTAGACCCGAGTAACTGTCAGCATAAAGACTCAATTTGTATTTTCATCGTGTCTTCAAAGCAATAGTGCTTTCTTCACAATGAAGCATTACCTTTCCGAACAACTATTCTATCTATTCTAATGCTCTCAGTCCTCAATGGCTTTACTCTTACCAACCCAGAAATTTTTACTATCTCGGTTCTTTAGTCCTCAATTGGTTATTGTAGTGCCGTGTCTTAGACGAGAATGAATCCTCTCAATTGTTTTTCTTTTGTCTCTCAATTGTTGTCAATCTCACCATTGAATGGAAAAAGGTGAGATTGATTTTTGATATATTAAAAAATGAGAGTAGAAAAGTTTAATAGTGAAATTGATAACAGTTGAGAGACAAGGGCAGAAAACACTTGAGAGGATCCATTCCCATCATAGACCAATCTTGAATAAAGTAGAGAAAACTGGTAGATGCAATGGTTAAATAGTAGTAAATGGGTTAATCGTAATCTTGAAAATTGCAATTAGTTAATGCAAAATTGAAATTAGTTATGGAATCATGGGGGAAAAAAAACAATCTTCAAAATTGGCAATGGTATTATGGTACCCATGAAATTGCATGGAAAAAGCAAAAAAAAATGAAGGAAAAGGGGAAAGCATGGGTTGGGCCGTGCAACCTGCCAAATCCAGGCCAACAATGGGTTAAAACCCAACCCTAAAAAAATCAAGGTAATATCTGCTCTATTTATGCATGTTCTGTTTTCTTCTTTTTCTATATTTGTTTTATTTGCTTAAATTATGTTTAATTATGATATAAGTCTGTTTATATTTTCCCGCCATAATAGGCTGTTACGTGATTCTCCATATTTTTGGCTCACTGCCATAATCCACCATCCGACAATGACAACACTAATCTAGCCTCTTCGCTAAAATATACATATCTTTCGAAACTCTAAACCAAAGAATTCATAAAAAACTGCAGTCACAATCACAATCGAAATACACAAATAACATTGGACAAACCTTTCGAGCAGCAAACTTGTACTTTTTGGAAAACAGATTTGACAACCCAGCAGCACAACGTAGCTTTGCAGCTGTTATTGTGTCAAGGGGGTCCAGAACCGCTTCTGCCTTGCTAACATGGGTGCTAATATGGGGATACTGACCCATCTCAATGCTGACCAGAATCGCACTCAGACACATATGAATAGCATGCTTCGATGTAGTGCAATAATCCCGGGTCCGAATGTAATTCTTGAAAGCTTCCCCCAATTGGCCATGAGCATAGTAAAAATCTCCAAAATCATTGTACCCCATTCTTATACTCTCTTTAATCAAGTTCGTCTGCACAAAACAATCAAATACAGTCAAAATCAATAAAAAAAACAAATACTTATAATCTATAACACTATGTCCTGTTTGGAGAAACAACTTAATTAAGCACCTATGTCATAAGTGTTTATCTATAAGATATTTCTTTAACAAAAGATAAAATAAAATATAACTATTTTCATACGAGCTATAAATTGTTTTCACAAGCTTTCCTTAAGAGCTCATGGAAATAAGCTAAAAACAATTTATCTTTGTGGCACCGTTGATCGAAGGCGTGTCCCAATGTTCAACACACGTCAAACACCGACACAACACATACGACAGATGTGATTACATTGAACTGTGTCATTTTCTCAAAATTTTATTGGTGTATGCGTCCGTGTCCTATGTATTGTCCGTGTTTCATAGTTCATAGCAATTTATACACATGTCATAGGTTGTTTCAATAAGTTATACCAAACATTCACATGCCATTAGATGATCCTCCATTTATCTATATGAATGTCTATATCACATTCAAATCAAACTCAACAAAATTTAACAAACAAATTAACATCAATAATATCCAAAAAAAAAATACATGTTATATATTGCACATTGAAAATTTAGACCTACGACGATGAAAAACCACAAAACCTAAAATTGAAAATTATAGAAGAATGAATAGTTGAATACCCTATAGGAATTAAGCTCAGAGTCAAGCTTCTCCTTCTTCAGCTCCGCTTTCTTCTCAATAGCATCACACCAAGCTTCATCTAGGGCATAACCAGAACCCAAACGACCATTAATTTTCTTAACGATTTCCCTCATGAGAAAAGTGTCTTCTCCCTTCTTGATTTCATCGAAAGCCAGGCGAAGTGCCTCCAACTGCATTGTGGCGTTGTCACCACAGTGATCGGAGATGAAGAGGAGACGGGAGATTCTGGTCCGGCCGGAGTAGAGGCTAATGTAAGCCTCGATGTCGAGTTGGTCTGATGCGCTGATGATTTGACGGTTGTTGGTTTGGTTGTTGTCGTCGTCGACATTGGGGAAGGGCTCGAGAGCCGAGGAGGAATCGTCGGCGTCCATGGGTGGCGTTTGGGGAAGAACCCTAGCGGAGGAAGTGGGGGTTTTGGTTTTTGTTACGGTGGCGAGAAAGGAGTGTGAGTGCAGTGCTGTGCTTAACCAAATACTAGTACTCCGTTGGGTTTTGCGCTCTCAACATATAGAAACAAATAAAAAAAATTAAGTAATACACGAATTTTTTTTAATTATTTAGTGGGTTTAATGGGTTAGACGAGCCGAGTTAACTCAGCATGGTTGGTTTAAATTTACAACTAATTCCATCAAAATCAATGTGTTAAACAGATTAATCCAACAAACCTAACCCGTTTTGACATTTCTAAGAAAGATACTATGATGTCTAATGTAAATTATCAATGCACAATGTGTAATCGAAATACCAAATTCAATTCTTATTGATAACAAATTGAGGGGCAGTCACTATAAATGTAATGTGAGCATGATGCTTAACCAAATACCACTTTGTCAGTTTTTCGTTGGACGAGCTAAATGTGTCGATTGACCATTTTAGAATTGAGGTTACCGAGATTTTTGTTTGGTCGTTCATGTGGCGAGGTCAATCATTCGTTGAGTGATTTTGAGATGCAGACAACATAGTATGTTTCAAACATGCCTTCATTTTCAATCAACATACGTATAAAGTTGAGTCTCGTTCCAACCAGCGCTTGTTTTACATCATTACCTCGACATGTATTGCATGTTGGGATTGTGTTATGGATGCCTTGACGAATTGTCTCTTTAGTTCATGGCGTTTGTTTCCTATGGCAGTTTTGTAAAAATTAACCTTGTTTCTCAAGACCAATTTGTTTGTATCCACGTTAATTGTAGTCTTGGTCGTTCAAATTTTGGTGGTACTACTGAGATGGGTATTGCGGCCTTCGAAAATTCTGATTGTTCCTTATTATAAAGTTTTTACCGTGTTGATATTGTGCCGGTCTTTGACTGTTTTGATTGTTGACAAAGTTGTCTTCTTCCTCATTTTAACAATAACCAGTTTGATGATTTTCCAAATAGAGGTCACACTTCATTATTTACTTCATCTTATCTTTTTGCATGCTTTTCAAATGTTGAGGAAATTTCTCTATTTGCATGGAAATATTCCTCAACGGATAAGGCCCATATATTCATATTTTCTAACTAACTTCAAAAAGATTTTATGTCTCCACCATAAAGTTTCTCTACCATATCAACGTCAAGAACGGGTCATGAGAAAGAATGAGTAGGAAAGAGATAAATTGAGATTCAGATGATTGTTTCTATCGCATGTCGTCACATCATCATCCTGGACTACACTATTTAAGTGTCTTTTCTTTGTCAAAATAATTTAAGTGTCTTTATCACATGAGAATAATATAATCTAATATCCTTATAATGTGATAGTTTTCTATATTTTAAACATAAATGTGAGAACTATAACTTAGAGAAATATGATATTGAATCTTTTGTTGTAGTTGGTCAATGTTCAATAAATTATTTTTCAATTTAGGTATATAGAAAGCGTTACTCGAACAGCTGAGTTATCTCTTTAATTTTGAGCTTCGAAATTCCTTTCTCCATAACTGACATCTTGGAATTATCTCTAAATTTGACTGATTCTCTAAATATTTCAGCAAGACGAAACATATATATTTCCACACACATTGCTTTCTGAATCAAGGTTGTTAATAGGTTGACTCCTTATGCCTCGTCCTCCTCAGAATCATGTTAACCTATACATCTTCCTCCTTTTTTCATGCGACAAAAACTTCCAAAGCATGTTCTTCGTTCTAATTATGCCCTTCATCCTTTGCCCATGCACCCATAGGCTACCTTGGAGTTCATCAATTGACATTGTAGCCACTTTATTTGACTCCTCAATTGAGCAAACCACAAACTCAAATTATGATGTCATTGATTTAAGAAGCTTTTCAACATTTACAAGTTTCTCCATCTTCTTACCACGCCTTCATTTTATTTTCAATTGCAAGAGCTCTTGCTTGCGAAGTAAAGAACTTCAAAGTCTCTCCTTGGTGGGTGGGTGGGAGGGATAAAAGAGTAACTCAACTAGTTTGAATTAAGGGTTAAGGAGTTGAAGGTCCAGAGTTCAAGTCTTGACAAAAGAGAAAAAAACTAACATACCAATTACCATTAAAGAAAAAATAATTATCTCCTTAGAGCTTGCAAGTGGGTTTTCTTTTTAGTTTCTCGCTTTCAAATCTTTCAATGTGCTTTCTTAAACATCTTTAATTTGATCAAGGGTGGCAATAGATGAGATCATCAGAATTTTACTCTCAACCAAAGATCTGACCTAAGGGTTAAGGAGTTGAAGATCCAAAGTTCAAGTCTTGGCATAAGAGAAAAAAAAAACTAACATAACAATTAAAATACAACAACGTTTACTATTATAAAAATAAAAAAAATTATCCTTAGAGCTTGCAACTAAGCTTTTTTTAGTTCCTCACCTTCAAATCTTTCAATGTGATTTCTTCAACATGTTTGATTTGGCAAGGGTGGCAATAGACGGGATCATTAGAATTCCACTCTCAACCAAGGTCTGGCACTCTTTGAAGTATTGGAGGCTCTCTACATGAGCATGTCTGATCATCATAGTCTCAATCAAACAACGATATCATATCACGGATTGAACAAAATTCTTCTCTTCTATCATGATTTATGTGCTCATTTATGCATTCGATTGTACTGTTCTTTTTTCTTTTTTTAATGAAAAGACAAAAACACATCAATATGTTCTGATCCAAGCACAAGTAGACATGGCAGCCTAAGCACAAGCGTGCAAAATTAGAGCGTAAATAATAGTGTTTGCAATGCGCAGTTAAACACCAATACAAAAATGACGAAACATGTGTTGGAAAACATTAGTAAAAGAGCAACAAATATAGACACTCGGTCTCAAACGAAAACAAAACCATGGCATCACTACATGAATCACTTGAAAACTCATGAAACATAACTGTCACGTAATGTTATCCCAAAAAAAATTGCAGCAGCTTGAATCAACGAACCATTTCTCCATCATGAGGCTCCACTCACTTTTTACTAATTCTCTACACGTTGTAATTTGTAAGAGCCAATCATTCCAAAATACACCTTTCTTCCTAACACAAGATTTTCTTTCTCTTCCACAACAAACACTTAGCAACTAGTATAATAGAAAAGTTACCCGACGAACCAATTGTACAACTCATATGCTAACTCATAATAGAATTATCCTAACAACTATAAGTATAGAACCAATTCCCATGACACTTAACTTAGGGAGAAAGTCACAATGATCAATACTCGCAACAAATGCCTTCATGATGAAGCATTTTTTATTTTCGCTAAGCTATACCTTGTTATAGCAAACCTAAATAAAGAGGTCTCAGTAGCTGATAAAATGGTTGAAAACTTAATATATCTGATCTGATCTAAGGTCTGTTATGCTTGTAAATCATTTACAATTGAGTTTACATAATTTATCAAGTAAAGTAAATTGTTCATATGGGAATTGAATCAAAGATCATTTGATTAACTTCTTTTGAGTTAATTTTTCATTTGACAACTTTGTAATTGATAGATAAGCCCCAAACAATTTTTTGGGGGCAATAATTTGCTATAATGAAAATTTCACTTTGCAAACCACCCACATAAATGGGGTTGGAAAAGAATAAAAATTCCTGAAAATTTAAGTTGACATGTAAAAAGAAAGGAAAAAAAAAATTCACAAATCTTAAGAAGACCAAAAGGAAAAATCAAATTATAACTTTCTTTGTTGATTTTGTTCAGGTTGCGGGGCTGTCCAATACTGCTTGACTGCTACAAGTATCTTTTCTCTTTGGTGTGGTCCCTTTTCATGGTCTGCAATTCTAGCATCCCATTGCATTGCATCTGCAAATCTTTTTACCTTCAACAACACATCCACATCATCACGCAGTATCACACTCCCTTGTGGCCTTAAAATCCTATCCATCTCAAGAAGAATGTCTTCTATATTACATCTGTCACACATTAAATAATTTCATAAATTATTAGAAAGTTATTATAATTTAAATAGTTATTTCTCAATTTGGCAAAACCAATTTCACAATTTACCTGTCCTCATAGAGGGTAAAAACAGAATCAGCATGTATGAAGTCATATGTACGAGGGTAAGTGGACATGGCTTCACACCTGAGTGGAGACAAAAAGTAGTTATTACTTATTAGTAATGAAACATTAACTACTACCATGTGATGAAATGTGTAAAGCAGCACAAAATTTGATACACAATTTTCTGTCTATTGTAAGGGACAAAATTAGGTAGCACTCATAGATATGAAGAGATAATTTGCAATTAAATTATATTCACCATAAAGCTATACTATAAGTGGGAAGTAATAGAAAAGGATTAATATAAAGTGAGTTTTGCCTCCAAAAGTGCACCAATTATAAAGTTATCCAACTCTAAGTTTTAGTGAGCTAAGATTAGGATGCACTTTAAATTAATTATTGGTGGATACAACACCTATGCACGTTACATATAATATACTACTAACTTATTGAAAGAGTATGCTTCAAATCTAATTATGCCATCAAAAAGCTACTTTCTACTCAACTAACCAACATTTTGTTTCCTTTAGCAAACCTCTCTCATTTTTTTGTAATCAGTTTCTCACCTCAAATAGCATCTCTAATGAAGAACTGAAACAATTTTTCACTCTAACAATACAACTCTTATAAACTCAAAATGAGTTCAAAAGTTATCACATATTCACCTTTCTTTAATATTGGTTGGTTAACAACTGCTATTAGAAATGGAAGAAAGACTTACCAGTTCTGATATGTTCCGATCAATCCACGTTCATAAACGACACCAAGTGTGTTGGTCTCAGCCTCGACCGGAACAATATTCATCACCCAAACTGGATCATCAATCATTGCAGCTGCAAATCCTCCCAAGTATGCATTCATATCGAGTAAATTACGGTATCTCCCCGGCTCTGCTAGCTGATAATCAAGTGTCTTGTAGTATGCAACTCTCTTCTTCCATAATTCAGTATTTTCTTGGAACATCTCAGCTGTGATTCCATCCAAACTTCCACTGCTAATCCTTGGTGGAACTGATGTTAGTCTCTCAGGCCAATTAGACAATCCTCCACCACTAACTTCTTTTATGTCAGTTACCTCAGGAAGTGGTGTCAAACAAGTATCCATTTTGGTGTACCTAAAATGAAAAACAAAAATTTAAACTTCAAGAACAAGTAACTAAAAAGAAAAAAGGTGAATAAAACACAAATAGATTATTTTATTGAAATGGTCCAAAAAGAATCTCCACTTTTGAAAAGGTGAATAAAACAACTAAGAAAGAAATAGATCATGCAGCTCAAGTTCTTTGTCATCTAAGTGGTTTTGGTATCACTGCCAAACTCTATTTGGCAGCAAGCATAAATTGCTTCTTTTTTTTTCTAACTGTAAAAGCAAAATCAGTAGCACAAGCAACTATAAGTGAGTCAGTACGCATTGCGTGTTACATAATCTGAAAATTGTCAATAAAGTTATGAGTGCCTTATAAATAAAATCCGCAACCGTGACATCAGTTTTTTTGGTCCATATGAGTCTTATTTGACCACAATTCTCCGCAATCTTAACGATCACAATGTGATTGTGATCTCGATTGTGACCGCGGTCAGAATTCAATATCTTAAAGGCATTAATTAATAATTAAAAGAATAGAAAAAGGTGTATTACCATGCTGAGTCAGGATCCTTTGCATCACAAAAGGGTCTATTCTTGAAGACCTTTCTTGTTATTTTGCAATGAATATGATTGGTAGGCTTTTGCCATATTGCAATGTCACCCTTCTGAACTAGTTTTTTCCAACAAAGACTTTTTGCCACTCTCTCAATTGAAGTCTGTTCAGCATTGAGATCCTCACGAGTCCTCTCCCACCCTTTCCAATGGCTCTCCCAATTTATTGGTGGCCCTGATAGAATCCAATACCCCCCAGGACGTAGCACTCTATCAACTTCAGTTAAATAAATTCCATCTACACATACAATAAATTCCAACTTCAGTCACATATTCACACTGTCACACACACTTGCTTTCAAATTAAAATGTGTGTGGCACTGAACACAACACAAGAGCCATGACACATGTTAGACATCGAAGACCATCAATGTATGTTGAAAATTTGAAATATAGAGAAAAGGATATATTTACCATTCTGGCCCCAAGGAATCAGGCAACGTGAACAATGAGCCATGTCAAAGGCTCTTGAAGGGTAAGGAAGCCTAATTGAGGCAATAACACCAATCAAAGCTGGAACTCCTCGTTCAAGAGCAAATTGAACTTGAGCTTCATGTGTATCTCTTGGTGCAAATGACACTGCTAATATGTCACGTGGCAAAAGATATGCTCCCCAACTTGCAACCTGATTAATTCAATTGTAACAGCATGTCATTAACCAATTAAAATATTTGTAACTTATAAGAATTAATAACTTAAGCTGATTATAAAGTACTTTTACTTTGAAATTTCCAGTGATACCACAAATTTGTGCACATGTGACTAGTAAACATATTGCCACAGCACGAAGTAACTTAGAAATAAGGCTAAATATACATGATTGAGAGAGACTTCCCAACAAACAATATAACTTCAAAATATAATTATCGTTATGATTAACACTAAGTGAATTTGAAATTCAAAATACAATATATAATGTAATTTTTTGTTTTATCTCATTAGTCAACATGGAACTACTTTACTTCAGTTCCAAGAATTTAAGAAGATTGTTTTGCAAACTAGTTCTAGTTCTAAAGTGATCCCTATATATATGTTACCCTTTTCTCCCTCTCTACGAAAAGGACAGATTTACAGTTGAGTCTATGATGTGACGACCAATATACCTTAACTAAGTATATATTTCAATTTGTGTCATTATAACTACTGTATATTTCAATATCAAAGCATGGTCCATATTCATCAAATTATAACATATCCATTTTTAGTTTACTGTCTAAAGAAAAATTCGTCACGTCTTTAGGATAAGATAGCCAACTAAGTCACAATAATAGACTAGAAACAGAAATAAAATATTGACATAGAGAACATGATTGACGTATTCACAAACAATTAGAAAATATCAAGAAAAAAAGTCAAATGTAGGAAAATTTATATAATAATTACTATAAATAAAAAATTACAAAACAAATGCTGAAATATAAAATTAATCTGTATTCCGTCTGTTTCGCACGATGATTACCAAAATTATATACAATTTTAATTTCACAAACTTACCAAGATCATATACATTTTTCATAAAAAACGATTCCTGGAAGCATCTAAGGAAAGAAAATATTAATAAAATATACAATATTTATTGATTTAGATTCCCAATTAACGTACATTCCCTTTCCAATTCTCAAACGTTCTAAATAAAGATAAAATCACAAAAAAATATTACCAAAACTAAAATTAACCTAAAAAGTTAAAAAAAAGTTAATTGAAATTTCTCAATTGGTTTGTTCCAAACCTTGAATAAGGGACCAATCACATTCCTGATCATGGTCCATTTTTCTACGAATGTTGTTGAACTAACGATAGAGGTGAGGTGAACCACCCGGTTCATTGACATGGAAAACATGCATGCATGATAGTAAAAGAAACCGGTTCAAGAAAACCTGAACCGGGAGAATCAAGAAAAACGTACCCCACAACCGGTGTCTAAAGCGGTTCGGACGGACCCATCTTTAAGGTTGATGAGTTTTCCGATATCATCAATGTATGCACCAGCGCCACGTGGAAACATGGTCCCACCACCAGGAAACCTGAACCGGTCACCTTCAAAATGGACCCAATTCTGGTTTTTTTTCTCAATCGTCAACTCTTTATGTGGTACATTAGCATACCAAGCCCAATCACGGCTCTCCGGCCACCGTGGTGGAACGCGGTAGCCATATGGTGCCGGTATCCGACACCGGAGAATCTCCTCTTTTTCCGGACAGTGTCTCTCTCGATAAATTAAATTCTCCCGAGGAAATTTCAACGACCGCTGAGTGTCCTCACACGGAGTATACTCCGATAAACCAACGTCGCATACCGGCGCGTTGGTAACACGCGCTGCGGATTCTGGTGGGTCAGGGACGTTATGATGGGCTGAGAAATCAAGAGTGGTGGAAGAAGTGGTGGTGGAGGTGAAATTAGCTTGAGGGCAATCAGGGCGGATGATGGTGGTGGAGTGATGATTGTTGGCGGAGGTGGTGGTTGGTGAGTTTTGCCATAGGCCAAGGAGGTAAAAAAAGGTGCAGAGGAAGATTGCGATGGTGAGAAAGTAGAGTCTTGAGAGAGGTTTGTTAGGTTTCTTGTTGAAAATTGATAAGAAAGAATTAGCCATTGTTGGATTGGATAAAGAAAAGGGAGAGAGAGAGAGAGAGAGAGAAAGAGAAAGAAAAGAGTTACGATCAGCAATTCAGCTATATGAAACCATGGACGTTACTTGTTTGTTCATGAGAGACTGACGCGGTTGTATTATTATTATTATGAACGTATATATATAGAGAGAGAGAGAAAGAAAGAGGGTTTAGTTTGGACTGAGGGTGTGTCAGAATAGACGGCTTGTGTTGTACTGTTTATTCTCTTTGCAGATTTTTTTTATTTATTTCTGAGGGGAACAATTGTAGAGTTTATTGTTCTTTCAATTTAAATAAGGAATATTAGTTTCAAAACGATTCATATATAAGAATTCTTTTTTCGAATTACTCCAAACTTGATTGAAGAAAGAAAATTGACGATCTGATCAAATTATAAATTATAGAATTATAAAATAAAGTTATTAAATATGATAATTTCTTTGTGTTTTCTTCAAACTAAGTCAAATTCTAGTCCATTTATTTATTTATTTCTTGCATATTATACAACTTTTTAATGACATCTATGTATTTTTCGTGTGGTTAATTTTTAATGCAGCGATGCTATATCTCGCGAAAAAGCCAATCACGAGTGTCCCGAATGACATGTACATGACGTGTAAAAGAGATTTTGCGCAAACAATCAATTCTTTCACAAATCAAAACACCATCGTCGTGTTTCACTAATTTTTCCAGACTTCTACGGCCACCACACCCACGCTCTCCATCATGTTTCGTCTCACCGTTTCTCTGTTATGACACCATCATGTTCCTTTGTCATGTTTCATTGTCGCCGTTCCTTTTCCGTGTTTCGTTGTCGTATTTCGGTGTCGCCATTCATCTGCTTCCTTCATCAATTTTATATAGAAATTGGGTAATTTTCTATACCGAATTGAGCTAATTTCATATGTAAATTGAATTGATTTTTGGTTGTTGTCTTTTTGTCGATTCTAAATAAAATCATCTTGTTGGTCATAAGTTGAAATTAATCACTAAAGATTGTGCTTTTAAGATCACGAAATTACCATAGAAGTCTTGAAGCAATGTTTCTGGATGTGTTTTGTTGATTTTCTCGTTCAATTTGTGAGTTGTGTTTTAAAGTTACATGTATCAGGAATTCAACGTATATTATTAACTTGCTTTGTTTTACTAGGACTGCAAATTCCTTGATTTGTTACTGTTTTGGCTACAATTTGTTGCTTATACTAAGATGATACAAACCATATAGTTGCTTATTAGATACAAACCTATACAGAATTTAAAGTTATCATGTTAACTTTATAAACTTTGTCCTACAAAGAGGTGGCTGTTGGGGAAGGGGGTGTTTTGGTAAACAATAAGATTAGTTTTAAATAATTAGTAGCATGATCAAACTAGAAATCATAGGACATGTTGTGCAAACTTTTTTCAAAAAATGTTTGAATGTTCATCATATATTTATAGTTTGCTTTTTGAACAAGATGAATAAAACTGCTTTTTTGGATGAAGATAACTGTCTTTCGACAGAAATCAGTGAGTAATGCAAGTAAACTTACTTAAAATCGTAAAGGCAAAGAAACTTAATGAAAAGACATTATGTGACTCTAAAGAGTGTTTGAATTCCGTAAATGAGATTTGTGACCAGTTTTTTCTATGAAAAACTACTATACATAGAGAATATAGTTGCAAATCAAACGACTATGAGCTGAATGTCTTTGACAAGGACTGCATACTTCCCATGTGTCTGGAACTTATTTTGAAGAAAATATTTTGCAAGCGTCCCATAAAGCCATTACTATCATTTTTTTTTCTATAACTTACAATGTTTGGTTTGCTAGAAAGTAGAAACAACAAGTGTGTGTGTAATTTTTTTTTCTTCCAGAGAAATGTGTGTATAACATTGTATACCACATCTTGGAGATTATATTTTTTTGAATAAACATCTTGGAGATTATATTGTCAAGCCTTAGCCTACTAATAAAATTTCTCCTAACTATACATGAATAATTAAAATATTGGACGGTGAGTACCCATCGTGCCATGCGCCCACTTTCTCACGAGTCATGTTTTATCATAGTATAGTATAAGCTAGTTGCTACATTTAGTCATTTCTCAAAATACATAATGATTTTTAAAATTAGTCTAAATAATTGTAAAATAAAAAAATATCCTAATTGAATTTCAAACATCATGTACAAACATGCTGGCGACGTGACGAAACTAGTTCATCGTCTTGTAAGCTTCATTTTCTTATTGGTATTGATCAATAATTATTTATTAACGTTGAGTAAATGGATGTGCAACATATATACAATCTTTACAAAGTGTACGTAGTGAAGTGCCCCACTATTCCTTAATTTGTGATATTATATTTATAAAATTATAGCATAAGTACAACGAAGATAAGAGACATGTTACCATACAAATATGGATATGCATGGTGCATATAAACGGCCAAGATTTTTAATACAGTTTTTAGAGGCCAAGCTCAAACATATAATTGTCTAAAAAAAAACTCGAAAACATATAATAGTGGATCCCATGCATATGCATGTATCTATTTTTTTGAAAAATAGTTATTGCCTAAACGAAATAGAAAAATGGAAATTTCTTCAAAAAAAAAAGAGTGGTGGGATTCTTATATTCAACATTAACAAGAAAAGCATAATATTCTTTTTCAACTCAAATTCAATTTATAGTTTTAGCCTTTTAGGAGACATATATATATATTAGAACTCTAGCAAAACGTCTAAAAATCTATCAAAGAAACTCTTGTAAAAACATCAAGATTTACCAGAGTTCCCAAGCAATAGCAAAGAGGATCTTTGGACATTAAAATTAGTATTCTTGAGGAAGACACAACTCTCAAGAAGCAAAATCAACATTTTAAGTCGTTGTTTTCCTATTATATTTTGATTGAAGTTCTCAGACCAAGCAAATAATTTGAGAAACTCATGTATAAGGCTCCAAGAAACTATCAGACGTGAATGCTTCGAAGGTTTTCAATTGAAGAGAATTTTAAATTCATAGAAGGTTATATATTAGTCAAAGAAATAACACTTCAGTTTATATCATGAAGATTGATTTTGGCAAAATCCTCCAAACTCACTTTATACTCCTCTTGAGATATTTTAATAACAATATATAATATATATCTTTCTAAGGTAGGTTTTGAAAGTTTGCTAAGAGGTACACTACAAGCATTATTTAAGGCTTGGATAAATGGTCTTTTTTTTGTCACAGAGACCAGTGTTGTGAAAGTGACTCAAAATTGGAGAAATTGGATTTCTGGAAGAGCAAATTCGGGGCCCGATGTGTCGTAACAATATAAATTTGTTACGTATTTTATTGTTACAATTTGTTACGTATTTTGTGGGTCAGATTTGTTACAATTTGTTACGTATTTTATGGGCCAGATTTGTTACAATTTGTTACGTATTTTGTGGGTCAGATTTGTTACAATTTGTTACAATATGGGAGTTACTTTTACTATAAATATAAGCTTTGTATCATAGCAGAGAGAGAGAAATAGAGGGGGCTGAAACAAGGTTTAGAAAGGCAACAACAAAACTAGGGTTTGTATAGAGTTTGTCTCTTTGGAACAAACACTAGGGTTTGAGGGTTGATTCACCTTGGGAAACACTATTAGGATTGAGTCTCTTGGTTACGGGAAGAGATTGGGACTTTGGGTAGAATTAGGCGGGAGACTTATTCTTGTAACTCATTGACATCTCTTTTGTAACGTTACTCATCATATAGTGAAACAGATGGCTGCTCTCTCCCCCAGATTAGGTCAATTTGGACTGAACTGGGTAAACAAATTCTTTTGTGTTCTCTCTTCTTTTTCTCTTGCTGTTTTCTACCTTTTCTTGTGATTATAATTGTTACCCACTTGTATTGGTTGCTTGATTATTCCTTGCTCCACACATCAAGTATTTATTGGTGTGATTTTTCATCGAATTCGCAACAATTGGCGCCCACCGTGGGGCAAGGGTTAAAGGATAATTAAGTACCATGGGTTCGAAGTGGGATATTGAGAAGTTTACCGGAGATAACGATTTTGGGTTATGGAAGGTCAAGATGGAAGCGGTGTTAATACAACAAAAGTGTGAGAAAGCTTTGAAGGGTGAAGGTGCGTTACCGGTCACCATGTCACGAGCAGAGAAGACCGAGATGGTGGACAAGGCCAGGAGTGCCATTGTCTTGTGCCTCGGGAATAAAGTTTCGAGAGAAGTAGCAAAGGATACAACCGCGGCATCGATGTGGTCAAAGTTCGAATATTTGTATATGACAAAGTATTTGACTCATTGGCAATTCCTAAAGCAACAACTATACTCATTCAAGATGGTGGAGTCAAAGGCCGTCATGGAGCAACTCACGGAGTTCAACAAAATCATTGGTGATTTGGAAAACATTGAGGTGTGTCTTGAGGATGCGGGTGCTCTGATGGTGTGGTGTTGTTTGGAGGATGAAGAAGGTGATGTGTCTCACCTTGGGATTGATGCCTATTGGAGCGGTGATCGTCTGGAGAGACGTTAAACACTCAACATCAGCCTGGAGAGGCGGTGGTAAGAATACCCATGATCAGTCTGGAGAGGCGGAGGCAACAATACTCATGATCTACTTGTCGAGGTAGAGTTTCAAGGTTGAAGACATAGTGGGATGTACGCATTTGCTAGTTGAGGTTGAGTACGCTCAACTTGAGGTGGAGTTGCACACACCGGTAATGGTACGACTATGAAGGACCTTGGGTGCTATGCTCTATGGTGAGCAAAAGGGCAATGATCTACCTGTTGAGGTGGAGTTTCAAGGTTGAAGACATAGAAGGGATGTACGCATTTGCTAGTTGAGGTTGAGTACGCTCAGCTTGAGGTGGGGTTGAACACACCGGTAATGGTACGACTATGGAGGACCTTGGGTGCTATGCTCTATGGTGAGCAAGGGATTTCTTCATGAGGTTGAAGAATGTATAGCACGACTTGCGGGATTACTCTAAAAAAAGGCCAAGGGTGATTGGATGCAAGGAGACCTTCAAGGAAACGGGAGATGTCCTGTGTTGAAGATGTCATGGTGAATGCTTGTGGAACTACCTAAAATTCCTAGCGTAGTTGGACTGCAAGGACCTTCGAGAAGGCGGAAGACATTCCGATGGCTGAAGGGGTTGAGGTGTGTACTTGTGGATTACTCTAAAAGCCAAGGGTGATTGGGCACAAGTAGATCTTCAAGGAAGCGGGAGATGTCCTGTGTTGAAGAAGTATGGTAAATGCTTGTGGAACTACCTAAAATTCCTAGTGTAGTTGGACTGCAAGGACCTTCGAGAAGGCGGAAGACATTCCGATGGCTGAAGGGGTTAGGGTGTAAACTTGTGGAGCTACTTGGTGTAGTGGAAAGCAAGGGAAAGAGCAGCATGGTGGTTGATGTTAAATTGACATCATCACTAATTTGGAGTCAAGGTGGAGATTGTTGTGAAAGTGACTCAAAATTGGAGAAATTGGATTTCTGGAAGAGCAAATTTGAGGCCCGATGTGTCGTAACAATATAAATTTGTTACGTATTTTATTGTTACAATTTGTTACGTATTTTGTGGGTCAGATTTGTTACAATTTGTTACGTATTTTGTGGGTCAGATTTGTTACAATTTGTTACAATATGGGAGTTACTTTTACTATAAATATAGGCTTTGTATCATAGCAGATAGAGAGAAATAGAGGGGGCTGAAACAAGGTTTAGAAAGGCAACAACAAAACTAGGGTTTGTATAGAGTTTGTCTCTTTGGAACAAACACTAGGGTTTGAGGGTTGATTCACCTTGGGAAACACTATTAGGATTGAGTCTCTTGGTTACGGGAAGAGATTGGGACTTTGGGTAGAATTAGACGGGAGACTTATTCTTGTAACTCATTGACATCTCTTTTGTAACGTTACTCATCATATAGTGAAACAGAGGGCTGCTCTCTCCCCCAGATTAGGTCAATTTGGACTGAACTGGGTAAACAAATTCTTTTGTGTTCTCTCTTCTTTTTCTCTTGCTGTTTTCTACCTTTTCTTGTGATTATAACTGTTACCCACTTGTATTGGTTGCTTGATTATTCCTTGCTCCACACATCAAGTATTTATTGGTGTGATTTTTCATCGAATTCGCAACAACCAGTAAAGGGAACATCAACCTTGATCAAACCACCATTAATCAAATCATCCTTTGCATCCCCCACATAAAAGGAGGAATCAATATTATTTACATAAAATTACATATAAGTTGAAGAAAGCAAGCAGACAATAAGTTGTGCCACTAAGTTTTTTTTGACAAAACAATCATCGTAAACACATTATTCATGGATCTAAGAGACATAATATTGTTTTGCATCAACCCTTTGAACTTTATGTAGAATGTCAACAACATCTAATGCTAGGAAGTCAAAAGTGTCAAACACAAATGACATAAAAGCATGTTGATTTTGAGAATATATTTTCTCATGTTTGACTGTTTTGTTTGACGTATATTTAAGGATTATCTGCCTCAGTGTAAAAGCCTCGGTCTTCAATCCCACAATTGGTGAAACCTTAGTCAAATCCACACATACATGTATTATTTGCATCTTAATCATCAATTCATTTGGTAATTTAAAAAAAAAAACATAAAGACTAATCTGTATGAACAGGTCATTTACTCTATTCTAATTTTGTTCATTAGTTAACAAAAGAAAATCGATATTCAGTCTTAGTTGGTTGCAATCCATATAGTGTGTTGAGTCCCTATAGGATCTCTAGTCAAGCTACGTAGACTCTCGGATGGAACTATACAATATACATATAGACATTGGTGAAACAGTTTGGTTTGGACTTATTTTCAGTTAAAAAAATATCTGGATCGATGAAATATTTGTTGGTTCAGTTTGATTCGGTTAAATTGATCATTAAGGACTAAAAACAAAATAAAATTTTTGTGATGATGGAATTATTCTATTTTATTTTATATAGACTAAAATTAAAATTTACTATATTTATAAGAACGAAAAACTTATTTAACTTTTTTTTATTAGATGCATTTGTGATTTCAGATCTAATAAAATGTTATAACCATATTTTCCTATAAAAAAAATGTGTGGAGTATGTACCAGATTAATTTGTTTGTGCACATTAGACAAAATTAATATACTATTATCCTATCCTTTGTTACCTTCCTAGTTACTTTTATCATCCATTTTTGAGCTTATAACATCCATTCTTCATGCAAAATCTTCTTCGCCCATCTGTAAATGTCATTACAACATGCTTGACATTGAAGGTTTTTGATTTTGTTGAAATGTTTTTATATATGCTTAACATTATTGATATTCAATGTTGCATCTCTACATTCATTTAATTTTTTTAAAAAACAATGAGATTAGAAAAGGGAATATCAGATCGTGCTCTAAAAAAGTGCCTTGCTCTATGATTTATGGTGTGATGTACATGTTTAATGTTTTTTTTTATTTGGTCAAGCATGTTTAATGTTTTTTAAATAAGGATAAATATGAAATAAAAAATTATAACTCATACAAACAGTGAAATGAAAAATTTATGTTAATGAAAATTGATTTAGTTGGTACGAAGTGAGTCACTCGCAAAGTCGTTAATTCTACTCCCGTCAACAACGTTAACTTGATCATGGTGAGTTGCCGGAACTCATTTAAACTTTCTCTCATCAAAAATAGAAAATGAATGAAAAACGTTATAAAATATTCAAACAATAAGTGTAATCTTTATTGCATTTAGCTTTCTTTTTCATTTGGTTTCATACTCATCTCTTCCATTCCATTCGTTTTACATTATCCAAACTAACAAAAAGATGGACATAAATATGTTGTTCTATACGTTTTTCTATTGCGCTTCACTGTATATAGAAAATTATCAATATTAACATATGCAATGATAGAATATATATTTATCAAATAAGATTTATTTTAATTGTTTCAAATTTTCTATGTAGTGTTGTTTTTTATTTTAATGTAATTTGACTATTTTTAATTAATATTTAAAAGAAAAAGTCACACTAAAATCATATATCTCTTTAAACATAAGCATAAAGTTTCGTTTGAATTGTAAAATCACACACATAAGTCGAGATGTCAAGGTTCGAATCTCAATCTAGTAATTTCAGTACTTTTATCATTTTTTTTAACATCAAATTTTATTAAACAACCAGATCCCTGCTTAAGACAAACAGAGACCGATGAAACTGAGAATAAAAACAAAAGGAGCTGAATATAAACAGAATACCCTAAAAACACCCACAAGGACAACATCCACCAAGATACACATCACCACCTAGAACGGACTCCTTTGCGAAAACGACCACTGTAAAAACGACATCCAACCACCCATCGTCACTACTCACCCCCTTAGAAAAACACCCCTCAACACTAAACTCCTAGTCCTGAACACCAAGGGGTGAGATAGTTATTGCAGTTGCGTCTAGCGGTATAGCGGCGCTCCTAATTCCAGGTGGAAGGACTGCACATTCAAGGTTTCACATTCCTTTGATAATTCATGAATCTTCTTCATGTAACATAACACCTGATAGTGACTTGGCTAGACTCATAGCAAGGGCTAAGTTAATCATATGGGATGAAGCACCTATGTTGCACAAACATTGCTTTGAGTCTCTTGATCGTGCATTTAGGGATATTCTTCGATCTCAAAACAATGGTAGACTTGACATCCCATTTGGTGGAAAAGTAATGGTGTTAGGTGGAGATTTTCGCCAAATTCTACCTGTCATGCCTAAAGGAACAAGGCAAGATATTGTGCATGCCACTATAAATTCCTCCTATCTTTGGGATTATTGTGAAGTCCTTACACTAACTACCAATATGAGACTACTAACCAACAGTTCTGCATCTAGTGTGGAGGAGATTAGGGAATTTTCTAATTGGATTCTTGCTATTGGCGATGGACGCATTGGAGAAATTAATGATGTTGATATTTCGCTAAATATACCCCCTGATTTACTTATCCGTAGCTGTGGAGATTCAATTGTTGCTATTGTTAACGAAACATATCCAAATCTTTTACAATGTCTTAATGATGCATCATTTTTCAAAGATAGGGCAATATTGGCTCCAAAAAATTCTATTGTCGATGCAATCAATGACTATGTATTAGATCTTATCCCTGGCGATGAAAGGGTATATTTGAGTTGTGATTCTCCTTGCAATGATAGCCCTAATGAAGACTGTCCATCTGACATCCATACTATTGAGTTTTTAAACACAATCACATCCTCTGGACTACCAACCCATAAGCTGAGATTGAAAGTGGGTACACCTGTTATGTTGTTGAGGAACATTGATCAAAATTTGGGTTTATGCAATGGAACACGGTTGATAATAATAAAAATGGGCACATATGTATTGGAGGCAAAGGTCTAATCAGAAACTAATGTTGGCCAAAAGGTTTTCATCCCTCGACTATCTTTAACTCCATCTGATAAGAAGATCCCTATCAATTTTCAACGAAGACAGTTTCCATTGGCCCTTTCATTTGCAATGACTATTAACAAAAGCCAGGATCAGTCACTCAACCATGTCGGAATTTATTTGACACAACCTGTGTTTTCTCATGGTCAGCTGTATGTTGCTATGTCTAGAGTCACTTCCAAAAAAGGGTTAAAAATATTACTTCTATATGATGATGGTGATGATATTGATAACACTTCAAATGTGGTATACCACGAAGTATTTCGAAATGTTCGGTAGTTATTAACCATTATGTATGTGTCGTATTGTTGTTATTACGTATTTGTGTTTTACGTTAATGCACATGTGTTTCTTTATTACCCCAACTTTCGTCTAATGTAACTCTTTTGTATTTCTTGCTGCAACTACTACTATGCCGTTTTTAATGATTTCATTCATATTTTGTCCCGTGCGATAGCACGGGTTGGCGTACTAGTATTTCTTTAAACATAAGCATAAAGTTTCGTTTGAATTGTAAAATCACACACATAAGTCGAGATGTCAGGGTTCGAATCTCAATCTAGTAATTTCAGTACTTTTATCATTTTTTTTAACATCAAATTTTACTAAACAACCAGATCCCTGCTCAAGACAAACAGAGACCGATGAAATTGAGAATACAAACAAAAGGAGCTGAATATAAACAGAACACCCGAAAATGAACACCCTAAAAACACCCACAAGGACAACATCCACCAAGATACACATCACCACCTAGAACGGACTCCTCTGCGAAAACGACCACTGTAACGACATCCAACCACCCATCGTCACTACTCACCCCCTTAGAAAAACACCCCTCAACACTAAACTCCTAGTCCTGAACACCAAAGTTGAGCCACATCCGCAAAGCTCCTGGCTGAAAGATCAATTAGCTTCCACCACATCTCGACCTCCGATCCACTGAAAGAAACCATAAAAAAAACCCAAAATCTAACTTGAGTCAAAGAACTGACTCCCGATCTCGAATCAAAAGTGATCAGCCCACCAGACTTTGTGGCCAAATCAGAAGGGCACCCCTCACCCCCGGTACACCAGACAAACACCAAATAACGCCAAACAAAATTGCAGCTAGACACCGACTTCCGATCTCAAAGCAAAAGTAATCGGCCCACCGGAAACTGCACATAAAACGTAAGATAAACGACATGATATGCGGTGGTGCAAACAACAAACAGATCAGAAGGAAAAAACTCAGCACAATGGGACCCGCTTCCTCTAAACACCTTAAACACCTTAACAACCCAAAAATGCAAACAAGAGCTAGTGACGACAAACAGGAAACGAGTAGCAGAGGCAACCACTAAAAGAAATCTCCTCCGACAAAACCTGTCTCCTCACCTAAATAACACAAGCCACACCTTATAAAGCTCTCGTCTACAAATCATTGTGACACCAAATCCGAGTCCAAAAAAACCACGATCACTTGAGTTATAACTTTGACAAAACGTCAAAATTGTTAAGACAAACATCGCGACTGAAGTTTGGATCCTATATATTCTATTTGTGTGTATGTTTCTAATGACTATTGTCATTTTGTCAAAAAAATATATATAGTTTAGATTATTATTTTTTTGACAGAAAGATTTTTGATGAAATCCTCTCCTCAATAAACAAAAATTTAGATTAAATCCAAAATTAATTTTTTTAATGCGTAACATCACTTATTTTATTTTTTACAATACATTACTTAAATTGAATGTATACATTTTTTTTTTTTGAAGAATCAAAAATGAAATATATTTACCAACAAAAACAGGTCAACATTGTCGGCACAAGATGTGCCAACAAATTGCAACCAAAGTCATACAAAAGGTCTACACAAAAAACGAAATTAACAAATGCCCAGACAATCTAAAGGGCATGCAAGCCAACTGTGAATCCACCTCGGACAAGAGGCCACAGCTCACATAACATGCAATATTTCTACCAACTGAGTTAAGACCGACCGACTGGCTAGAATTCATCTTTTTTTTAAGGTGGATAAGTGGGGTGTCTGGAGTTCGAACCTCAACCCCTACATATAGTAATGCATGTGCCTGCCAACCGAGCTAAGCTCGCGTTTTCATCTCAGAAAATAGTTATCTAAATAAAAATGAAATATTTTTCTTAATTTGGTCCAATCTTTGCACTACTAAAAAGTAATATCTCTATCTTCTTCTTCTCTTCTGCGATTTTCTTTGATTATACTTCCTGGGTTTCGCTCCTTCCGTGGACTCATAAAAGGTTCAATTTTTTTCAATCTTCTACTCAATTTCTCTATACCCTCGTATACCCTTTTACTGTATGCCTTCAATTTTCAGTATTCTTCAGAAATTTCGACTCTCAATTCAATTTTCCATTCTCTTTTCCCTCTTTCAATTCAGTATTGGTTGTTAAGAATTTAACGTTTTTGTCTTGAGTACGATGGTTTTGATTACCCAATCACCTTAATTTCATGACCCATTTCTCAATTCCTTTGATTTTCACGTTTTTTGATTTTGAATTTGTTTGGTTATGTATTAGGTTGATCATGTTTATGTGATTAAAGTAAGTAATTGGCTCTATCGCTCTTGTAAATTGCAATGTATTCTACCATTATCTGTTTGTGCCATGATTTGATTGTTAACCTAATTGGTGGATTTTTTATTTTTTGGTTCAATTTCTGTAAACCCATTACTTTGAATTTTGAAATTATGTATCTTAAGAATATGAAAAGTGAAGTAAAAAAAACTTATTTTTTTGGGCATGAATTGTTGTTTTAATTTTAATATTCATGAATAAGAAGGAACCACTTTGATCAATAAAAAAAATGTTATAAAATATGGACTGAATTTTTGTATATATATTTGATTCTTCTGCCTCACTCTTGAAGTTGACAATGCCATTGCCAACTGTTGTAGTTGACCTTTTGATTCAATTTTGTAGGTTTGTGAAAATAACCTAGTTTGGTTTATTCACCAACTTCCATGTCCATGATGGACCGTTCTAATGATTTTCTCAGCTTGATCGATACCGATACATCTCTCAAAATTTTCAAGTGTCTTGATGATCCAGCAGATCTAGTCCGTGTCTGCTGTGTTTCGCGATCTTGGAGACATTTTGGTGAGTTATAGTTGTACTTTGTTTTTATGCCTCAGTATCATGAGAAGTTCAAGTTTAGATCATTGATGGCATATGCTTTACATTTCATTTTACTTCTGATATGTTTGTCCTTTTAGAATTGTCTCTCTCTGCTATATTTTACTAGAGGTTAAATCCTCATACTGCTCACACCTTTACAACTTAAAGTTAAATCCAGGCACTAAGCATTGTTTATGATGAAAATGTACATATCATAGTGACAACTAGTTCTTATTAGAAACTATCTTTGATTTAACTACTTCAAGCACCGAGCATTATTCTATATGACAAGAATTCCTACTTGTCATAGCAATGCACAATTTCTTATTAGTATCTTTCACTGTTTCAACTACTTTAGCATAATATACAGTAAAGCACTGTTTTGGTCCCTCTAAGATGCACTCACTTTCATTTTTGGGCCTTTGAAGTTACTGAGATAGGCATTTCATGAATGTAAATATACCGATTTTGAGTACCTATGTAACTGAGGAAATTTGACGCAGACTTGGAGGCTAACTCAGGCATAAGGCAACTGTTTGACTAGAATAAATATAAATATGTGACATACCTGTACTTAGTGAATTTGAATATCTCCACGAACTACTGGTTTAGATACTACTATGGCTAATTTTAAAAAAAAAATGCTGGTTTGATGTCTTAAATAGGGACTTATGACATGGTCAGTATATCATTTAGTATATTTGGCTGGAAAGTCATGATAAGACGTTTGGCATGAATTTTATTTGATCTTGATATGCGATAGGATTGAGTATTGGCTCCCCGTTGATGTATTATTTTAGCAATCCTTGTTACTTATGAGTTATGCATTGGGATTTGAAGGTGAATTATATTGGTTTTGTTTTCGTCTACATTCTGCATTCTACTTATTTTTATTTTTCCATTAAAAATGCACCTATCCCTTTCGAAGTATATAAATTATAAAAGCACCTATCAAATGAAAGAAACAAGTTCATTACCAGTGGGTAATGCAGTCACAACTGGATTTCTCATTCTCAATAAGATACAAATTTCAATTGAAAATATTTATTGCAATGATTAACTGATGCTATGGTTTGCAGTGGTTACAAATGGCCTTTCCAAGCAGTTGTGCTTGAGAATGTTTCCTCAGTTATCTAGAGTTGCTTGCGTCGTTGAACTGAACCAGAATGGAGTAAATGGACACTCAGAGGTTGGATCTAGCCAATCTATGGAAAGTCCAGCTCTGCAGAAAGATCATAGAGTCTATAGTTATTTTGCCAAATCCTGCTTATCTCCTGTTGTTGTGGATTGCTTAGCTAAGGCAATTGGTGCTTCTAGCACTGATAATTTCCCTCAGGAGAGCATTGATCACACTCTTGAGGAAAGAGACAACATTGCTGGTAGATTTTCCTATTGGTCAAGTAGTGGACAAAGTAATCCCAATGTGCCCGAGACATTAACATACCATTTGACCTCTCAAATATGTGTTATTACAGAAATCAATATTCAGCCTTTCCAAGGTAATATTTGAAATCTTCAGAAACTATGTGCTCAACCCATTTATTTTACTTTCTATGTTTTTTTGCTAACAATATTTTTAACTGTCCAGCTCACTTTCAGATGGGGTCACCTATATATTCAGCAAAATCTGTTAGGTTTAAAATGGGTCATCTTAAAGCCTCTTTAGATGATTTAGTTGGTGAAACACCACCCAAAAAAAGAGATGATTTAGCTGGTGAAAGTGAAAAGTATGTATGGACCTATACATCACCGGACTTTCCAATGGCTCAGGTTAGTAACTTTGTATATCTTAGCTAGTTTCTGTACTTGTTTTTCATTGAATAATTTCTGCTACATTGATTTCTTGATGCTTGATACGAAAAACTAGATATGATTTGTTTAAAAGGAAACTCTTCTATAAATATTGCAAGTAAATTGAACAGTAAATTTGTTGGATGATCAGAAAGTGCATTACCCTCCAAAGTAGTAGAATGACCTAGCATGACGTTGCTGAGAAAAATAAAATCAAAGCTGCACGACTGAATATTAACACTAATGTTCAAATAATTATCCTTGAGTAACACTCTGTTAATGCTTTTAACAAGAGAAATGTTATCTTGACAACCTTTTGGTTGTCCAACACCATATCTTTATACCGTATAAGTACTATTTTATTTTTTAATTGTTCATTTCTCTTTCTTATAGTCAAATCATTAGTCACATCATTAGTTATAAATTGTGTATAAATTGTGTATATTTATAGTGGTTGTTCAAATAACATTGTTCTTTTAACAATGGGAACTGTTTTATGTTTTTCTGAAAACGATTCCTCGCGAACAGGAAAACCGGCTACAGAAGTTCACGCTTCCAGAACCTGTACTCTGTATTGGTGGTATCTTGCAGATTGAGCTTTTGGAAAGGGTACAGAGGCAAGAAATGGATGGCTTATTATACATTTGGTGCGTTTTTTCATTAGCAAACTTGTGTATTTTAAGGTTTTATTAAAATTGTTGGCAGAGTAGCCGTATTATCCTTAATAAATTCACAATAAGCCTTATGGAGCACTTGGTTTTATTTACAATTTAATCTTATTGTGGCACAAATAATGTTAACTTGATTGCTGCTGAAAGGTGTCTGCATTTCATACTGATTGTCCCTTCGATTTTGTGGTTAATTCTTTTGTCAATCAAGTCAGGTTTTGAGCAGGATTGCCTCACATGGAACCATGCCTGGATTGAGTGATTTATTTATCCTCTCAAATCCTAAACCCTAAACTCTAGGAAGTTATAATCTGGTGACTGGTTAAATTAGAGTGTGTGCTATTTGAAAGTTAAGAAAGGTAGTAGGTAATCTATTAATGAGGTATATTGCAGTAAGAAAGTCATGATCTCAGTGTGATAAAGGGAGGGAGGCATGACTTAAAAGAGTGAGTTCTAACTCAACAATATGTCAATGTATACGCTCCACAATGCAAACTAGACTTTACCTTGAGCTTGCGGGGGAGGTGGGGGTGGTATATTAGAATATAGAAGTTAGTTTAGTTAGATGACAGCTGTCTTTGATTAATGACCGTTGTAACCAACTCAGATAGTTGATGTAGGTTAAGTCAATGTTATTGAATGATAAGGCACAGTAATATAAAGCTATTGGCGGCCTTTCATAACTGAAATCAGAATCATTTAAATACAAACAGAATTCTGAAACAGTCTTTCTCTCTCCTTTCTTTCATCTTACAGTGAGTTTGTCTAGCTGCAGGCTAGATGCTTTGCTGTTCTTTCTAACTGAAATTCAGTTATTCCTATCTTGTAGCAAAAGATAACAATTTATGCTTAGCTTTTGTCTTATTGCACGTGGACTGTATAATGTTTTAGTCTTGTATTAATGATCCGACATCCTTTGTGTCCTCTTTTATAAGATTCCTTTGTTGTGCTGATACAACCACCTAGGCTAGAGTTCAATGCTCAGACCCTGGTAGATGAGACCACAATATTTTTAAAAAAAAAATTGGTTTAAAGGCTGCTTATTTCAGGCACATTTGGCATGCTTAGTCTCTCTCCAGAAGATATTTCTGTCAATCAATTTTTTCCGTCATCCTCTGTTCTTAAGTTTTCTTTTTATATTGTTTTATGTCATCACTGATTATTGCCTTTCATCCTGATGGTTGGTGCATAAAAAAATATAATATTGTAGATACTTATGCTAAGTTCCTGACTTACAATTGTGAATGCAGTGTTGCTCATGTTCAAGCTCTGGGAATTCAGTTGTCACCAGCATTCACTGTTGATATTCTTGGGCCCTCTGGAATGTTTGTATTGAAGAGAAATCACCATCCTAACTGTCAACCCACAGTGACTTCTGAAAATGAGTCTGAAGCAATCATAACTGATAGAAATTTCCGACAGATTGTGACCATATTGCGGGCACAAGTAATGGGAGTAGAAGCTATGGATATTTGGGATGAAGAAGAATATGATGTTGATGATGATTTTGATGAAGATAATCCCTTGTGATCTTTGCTGGTATAAACTGTGACGACCCCCCACCCCCCAAACAATAAAGGAGAGAAGAAAATTTAAGAAACTTCAGGTGAGGAGTCGTTGCAAAGAAACCTGTTTCTATGTATACTCTGTAACCTTTTAAAGTTCAGGTTTTCTGTGATTTTACTATTTATTTTGATTCTCAGTATTTTATAGTCTTGGATTGTAAGCTGTTAAAATTAAATTCCTCTGCTGTAGTTGTGCCAACTGTCTGCCAGAAGCCCAGAAACCTAAGTTCTTGAGCTGTCTCCTGACTTGATATATTAGCAGTGCATAATTGGTTGAGTATGTCATGTTTATTTGTTTAACTCGGTCTTTTTCTGTGGGGCTAACTGGGATTTTCACCCTCCAACCTGTTTTGATATGTCCTGTGCAATCCATCAAAACAGGGTTGGCTTGTAAGGCTCGTTTTAAATTTAATTTATTGATTTTTCTTTTCTTCTGTTTTGTTCAATTTTTTAGAGTATTTTTCTAAATAATGAAAAACCGGTATGAATCAGGTGCATTTTTTTTTATGAAGATGTTATCAAGTATACATTGTTTTCTAAGTATAGAAAATAAATACCATTCTTTACTCTTAATTATCGAAAAATATTACAAAGACAAACACTTTCAAGTTGATGTTGAGCGTTTAAGTTGAACCCTAATCGCTCTAGTAGGGTTTCACACACAAAGCATTAGGATGTATGTTTGCTCCAAGAGAGAGCTCTGGTGGAGTTTCCCCTCATCCATTCTATCTTCTCAATGATCAATTGCGTACCATTCTCTAAAAGAAAGACTTTTGCTCAAGCTCTAAACTATGAATATACTGTTAAGCAAGAAATGTGTACAGTACATCGAAAGGGACACTGTACAAGTGAATGAATATCGTGTAAAGTGAAGCTATACAAGTAAATGAATATCGTGTTAGTGTAGAGGCGTCAAATAATAACCGTTGTGGTTGACGAGTTCTATTAAAGGGACTCTCCGTCAAAACTCATTGACTTGTGCAACAAGTTTTTCAAGCTTAACTCATTGACTTGTGCAACAAGTTTTTCAAGCTTTTGATGCCTATGGTTACGGTAAGGTTTTTTCCATTGATTCCTGGAATCTGCAAATTGTGCTTTTTTCCTCATGTACTCTATATTTCCAACTGATATTGTCAACAAACAAACGAATGTTCAATGTTCAATTCGTATCGTTTGCCTCCAAGAGGAATATTGACGCCCAAAAGACCCACAAAATGGCATGAAGCGCCACTATTTAATTGACATGTAAACGGGGACAGAAATCATCAATTATTTCACAATATGGCTATAGTTTTTTTTTAAGCATGTTGAAGCAGATCCAGTTCTAAATTAGACTGCATATTGAGAAGTGTGTGATGAATTATGTGTAAACTATTCTAAATTAGACTGGAATTATTGAGAAAGTAATTTCAACAATACTGACTACAGAAGATAATGCCTACTTGACCAATATGCAAACTATTAAGAGGTGAAAAATGTTCTTTTTTAAGAGGTAAGAGTTGAAAAATATCGTGTTAGCAATAAACAATGAATGTTTTTTGATGGATCATAAGGTGGGGTGCTCAATTAAGTCCCTCACCGGTGAATCGTATAATACATTGTTAGATTAAATCAATGTTTGTCCTCTTGAGCTTAGCTCAGTTAGTATGGACATCGTATAATATATGTAAGGTTGGGGCTCAAACCCCGGATACCACAAAAAAAAGATTAGATCAATGTTTCTTTTTACACACGATATTCTCTCTCTCTCTCTTCTCCATTGGTGTCTTATCTGGCGCTACTTCAATCGTGAAATTTAACAAAGTTTTAGTTTTTTCAGTAGAGTTTAAACTTTCAACAAAAACACATGACTATGATTCTTGTTTCACCTTCATAGAATGGAAAGAATACGAGCATGCATTAACTTTAGCCTGGTTTCAAAGAACAAGCAAAAATTCATAAATGGCAGCAAATCACACCATGCTCATATTCCATGTTTGAATCATAAATGCGGACACCATAGTACTATATCAGAATCAATTGTGAAATGCATAGTTGGATGCAGTTACATATGCGTAAAAATATCTTCAAGATAAAAAGTGTATTCATTCAAGCTTCGTATAAAATTACATCATAGTTTAAAGTCATTCAAATTTTAAGAGAAATCAATATACTCTAAAGTTGGTAGTTTAAAGAATTTAATCAAATCAATGGTAATCACGAAGTAAAATTAAGAGTTTAATTTTAATGCAATATTGGTGTATAAAATGTTACATTGTTGGCTCATCACAACCAATCACATGTGACTTTGAATGTGATTAAACTAAAAATCAAATGTTTCTAATGATCTGACAATTATGATTGATTTATGTGTAAAAACTCTTTACCCTAACTATGTCCATAAATTTGATCCTAAAATTAAGTTTTAGAAAAACAAATTGTGAATGTACAACCAATTTAGTCCTTTAAAATATACAACATCATACAACTCTTTCATTTATAAGCATCAAATTTTCTCTTCATTTATAAACTCAATATATTGCAAAAATTCATGTAATTTTACGACAAAACATTAGAGATAATTTGGCATTGCATAACTTCAGAGTATAAATTTATATATTTGTAATAATCGAAAGAGTTTGAAGGACCATATCCGAAACAACAAAATGGTTTCTGAAAACAAATCCAAACAGGGCCTTGTTTTCTACTAGACGAAAACCATACCAATTAATATCTCCTGATAAATTCATACAATTATTTAACAACAAAGAAGCATGACGGGAGCCAGTTTATTCTTTCATTGCTCACGATGTTTTTGACTTAGCTGAGGCAGGAGGAAGCAACTGCATTAAACAAACCAAAGATGATTGTCAGTGAAAGTGATACTCCTAAGCAAAATTGCAGCACAAGAAAAAAGAGCACGACCCTTCAATGATCTAGAGGTAGACATTTTTATCTGCCATAAAATTTTAGTTTAATGAATTTGAACTGAAAATGCGAATAAATACAGAGGTCTAATCATATTTCACCATCTTGATGCATCACAATATTACTTTAAAAACTTAATTGATCTATTGACAAGATAGTGACATATACTTGAATGGCAGTGTAAAACTCGTGTATACTATCAAGGTGTAGTTATCAAACTCTTAATTTTGAACATTGTCAACACAATTTATGCTGCTCTGTGCTCTCGAGTAATCTCTCTATTTTTGTTTGCCTCGTTCATTAGTTGTGTAAAAGGTACATGCCAGTGTTATCAAATCTTGGATACCCGAGTATAACGCCCGACCACAAAAATGCTACAAGATAACGGATAGTAGGATGGCCGTGGCCCTATGTTGAAACTTCTATATAGTTTATAAATATAAGCTAAAAACTCAACAACTAGCTGTGAATCTGTGACTAACTAGTGAGAGGGTGAAAATGACATTAGGTCAGGAGAAGTCTAAACTCTGTTCTGGTGCTTTTTAATTGTGAAATTTCTAAAATACCCCAAGTAAAAAGGCCTAATGTTTAACTTTAAGGGCAAACCTAGATTTTGTTATATCATTCTGATAGCTTTAGCAGCTATTTTGGCTGCTACTGCGTGTCATTTAGCGAAAAGAGACTGCTCCCATCTGCTACACCGCTGTAACACGCTATTGACAACACTGGTGTGTGTGTGCGCATACACATAGGACGCAGATACAAAATTTTAGGGACTCCAAGAAAAATAGGAAGCAAACTTTAATAATACAAGCAAGTAACATGTACCTGATAGCAAGATATTAGAGATGAAACAAATCCAAATGCCCCGGTAACACGAGGAGTGACTTTCTCGGGTGCCAACTGAAGCAGTCCAACTGCTACCACTGTATCAATGCCTGCTTTGATGAGGGAAAGAGTCCTCTCATTTGATTTTTTTAGCTTGGCCTGGTATTGCTCATTCTGCATCCATAAGTAATAAAGGTAAGGAAATTGCAGTCCTGAAGTAAACCAAAGACAGAAACTTTGAAGAATTTATACACATGCATGGACAACATACATCATATTTATTACTGTTCTTGATTTCTCTCTCTATCTTCTTCATTGATCCAGAGAGTCTTCCAAGCTCCCCGAGCTAATCAAACACAAAATGTCATACATAGGTCAAAAAAAGTGAAGAAACAAGAAGGCATGATCGGTGCATGTATATTTGTTAGCATCAACGAGGAAGCTATGTATAAGCCACAAACCTCAACCAAGGAGGTACATATTGAGGAACCCAGCCAACAGTAGAGAGAAATCCGGCCAACTAGTTCGGTACGTTCTTTATTCTGTAGTTACACAATAAAATCTGTGTATAGTGTTGGATGATAATAATACAGAAGCAAACAACAGGAGCTGATGGAAACAATTATTTCTTACGTCGATGACACCGGTTCTACCAAGCCACACAAATTGATCAAGAAACAAGAAAGTGGACAGCAATGCATTCTTGGACTGAAAGAAAGAAAGAAAGAAAACATGACATTAGGAAAATAAATTAAAGATTGAAAAGGATAATGTCCTAAGAATCATCATACCTTTCCCAACAGAATTAAGGGGAGGGGTGTACCCTGTGGTGATGGACTGATCAGAGCATGCAGATCATTGACAAACTGCAATTAAAGAGTGAAGTATTATTACATGAACTGATTATTGGCAACATTATTTTTTAGGTCAGAATATCTTTTGGAATGTTATATAAGGGCAATACTAAACGAAGCTAAGTATTAGACTTTCTCAAATTTATCCTTTTATACTTGTGTCTCTCAGAACCTGAACGAAGAATATTAAGCATACAACAGATCTCGTCTTCTTTAAACAAATCAATCATAGATGATATTTCATTATAAACTGTGAACCAAAATGGGCACACAAAAAAAAGGATAAATGGTCTAGCATACTTCAAAGAGAAAGAAAATTAACCTAACCTTGAATAGACGAAAAACTTTTCGTGCTAAGCTGGTTGTTTTGTCAACATTCTGCGCTTTACCAGGTTCTCCGTTACTCAAGAATTTGGAACCATATTGTATCGCTCTGCATATCTTGTCCCTTGCCTCAGCCTTGTTCAAATACAAAACAAGAAGGCCAAGTTCTGCCCTGGTTGCATCCAATGTGCTCATTTTCTATGCTAATTAGTAATCACTGCCATAAACAAAATCATAGCATGGTTCATATTAAACGAGGAGGGCAATGAGAATTTGGGTTTACTAATCTTACTTTCCATAGCATTGTTTTTAAAGAGTTCTTTAAAAAAAATCAGTGCCATGTACAAAATTGTTAAACTATATTCAAAAGAATAACCACAAAGCTACTATCAAAATTTTCAAAATACTGATAATTTTCTAGGACTAACAATTTAGCACAGCTATGAGAACTTAATCAAGACAATGAAAGCTTGATAAGTGTGACACTGGTAAGCGACTAGCAGACCTTCCACAAAATAAGTGACATCATCTGCCGAACTATTGTTTGAATGCAAAAAATGGATGTTTTAATACTCATATTTCTCGCAACCATCAAATCCAATGGAGAAACTCCATTTATAATATCAAAAAACCAGCCTTCAGGTATGAAACTTTCTGCCAGGCGCATGAAGCACCCCTATTTTTCTTGGATGTATTAGGCCTACGTTATTTTCCTACTCTACTCTACTTTAATTAATCTCAACCCAAACCCAGTTTGATTTCATTGGAAGGTTGCAGCAACTTTCCACCACACTAAATACCCATTCCTTGCAAGATATTCCCCAATTTTCCATCATACCGTGTAATCCAATCTTACGAACAACAACAAAAGGCTTATTATTTTTCACTTGATGGGATTGGCAACATGGATTAAATGATGTCTCTGTCTTTTGTCATAAAGAGGATGTCTCCTAACAATCATCCTTGGAAATATAAAGATACAACTGAGGTGATATCTGGTGAGGGTGGGAGAAATTTCCACTATTATAACATCCCTTCCAACTGAGACTGCAATAGGGCTAAGCGTTCAAGGTTGGAGATCTGTTCTTCAAACTTTATAAAATACAGAACATTCAATCCTGGTTCTGTGACTTCTGTCTCCAGGTGAGAACTTGAATGAGATCAGAAATGATCATTTTTTCTTATCTATAATCACCTAAACAAAATGTCTTAAACTTGTCAATAAATAGAGTAGTTAGTAGTACTTATGAAGCACTGACACAGACACAACATCGGACACGACACTGGCACATTGAAACCAGTAGTAACTTGAGAAAATGAAATAATTGAACGTAACAAGATGAGTCGGTGTCAGACACGTCTTAAATCTTTATTATGGTGCTACATAGATTAGTTAGTAGTACCTATGAAGCATTGACACAGACACAACATCTGACACGTCAAAACCGGTAGTAACTTGAGAAAATGAAATAATTGAACATAACCAGATGGGTCAGTTTTCAATCTTTATTATTGGTGCTACATAGGTTAGTTAGGCAATCTAAATTCTAAAACTTAGGTCTGGTTCATAAGTTCAAAGGCAAAGGAGGATTATTTGCAAGAACAAAAGGATTTGATAGATATGATAAGGTTGACCATGGTTGCTTAAATTCACCCAAAAGAACAATCTTCCTCAGATATGATAAGGTTGACCATGGTTGCTTAAATTCACCCAAAAGAACAATCTTCCTCTATTTACGACACAAATCATTGAAACCAATAAGCATATAAGGGCATCAAATCAACATCCATGTTTATATATGTATTAACAGAAATTAACTAAACAAACATTCAAAGAACTTTCATCAAATCAACCAGAATTAAAATTCACTCAATCAAATCATGTTAGGACCCTTCCTATGTTACAAACAATCACATCATATGAGTGACAACATCAAAATCTTCCATTTCTCAGTTCTTTTCTATCAATTTCACACCAACAAATCATATAACAAACAATATAACAATAATAATAGCAAAACCAATCCATCAAAGCAAAACATAAAAATTTCAACGACCCAGTTTCAGAAATCTGAATTCAAAATCAAAATAGCATCCCATCAAGCTGACCCAAGATGAAAATTGACATACCCCACCTTAAAAGATTTGAACTTTTGTATCTGAAAACAACTGGGGCGCGTGAATTATT
The DNA here is from genome assembly GCA_946800305.1 of Medicago arabica. Lineage (NCBI taxonomy): Eukaryota > Viridiplantae > Streptophyta > Magnoliopsida > Fabales > Fabaceae > Medicago > Medicago arabica. Next base: position 39,250,154 of record OX326969.1, read on the forward strand.
CTATTTGCAAATGATTGAAAAAAGTAAAAGAAAAAATCACGGAGAGAGAGAGAGAGAGAGAGAGAGAGAGAGTACCGAAGAAATGAAATAGTGTTGGATAATCACAGGAATTGAGCGAGAAGAAAGAATGAAATGGGCCTGTAAGAGATATAGAAGAGAATTGTGATAAGGGCTTGTTTGGTTGTGTATTTCCCAAAACAAACAAACAAAAATGGATTAAATTAAATGTGCTTTCATTTCGTAACCAAACGTGTACTATTGTGTGAAAAATGATGAACCGTTCGATCGATGAGTCCTATGTCAACGTTGTTGGTACAGTCACTGGCTAAGGATTAGAGTTTGTTTTCTATTGGGATCAACAAGTTGTTGCACACAATTCAAGGCCTATTTTGTGATTGATTCCGATTATGCAATTCAAAGGTGATTTCCTTATTCCGATTTTATAATCTGAAAACCCTAAAAATAAAAATTAAATTTTTTGAGTTTGAATGCTTGCATAACTCGTTTCGATTATAAAATCTGAAACCCTGTATTATCATAAGATAATTAAATACATAATAGATAACTACGATTAATAAACACAAAAATTCGTACTTGAATCACATTCTCTTATGAAAGAAGATATAAATTTGAAGACTATTGCGGATTATGATGAAAGAGACTTTGATGGTAAACCTTACATCCAAGTAGACCAACCTCACATCTACACAGATGCACTTCTTTGCAACCTGGCACCATCATCATTGACCGTTCATACAATCTCTTAATTTCTAAAGTAGTCACAAGACCTACGATGGAAACACATTATTTCCTCCAATCTTGAATGTAAGAAAGAAAGAAAAAACACATCTATTAAGAAAGTGGATTGACTACATTTAAGTCATGATAAAAAAAATTATCTTTCCAATTTTACCCTTGTCTTGGAGTTATACATTTAAGTCATGATTCATGAATGTGACTTTTGAACTCAATATGAGAATGTGAAACAAATTGGATATAAATTAAAGAGGGTAAAATTGGAATAGTGACATTTAATAATATGATTTACGTATGTTTTTCTAACATTTAAGACCATCAATTTTTTTTGTTTCTTATATTCGAGACCGAAGAAAGTATCGTAGAAGAAAGGAGGATGAGAGGGTGTAAGATGACGACATGAAAAATTGTAAATGTTTAAATGGTATTTATAAGAGAAATTTGTAAAAATAAGTTGCATAAAGTGTAACGATTCATAAATGAAAATCAAAGTCAAAATTGTGAAGATTTAAACGATATACATGTTTGATTTGAATTGCAAATTGCACAAATTTAACATGCATCAATATAACATGAGTATATCTATATCTTTTTTGGTGATACATGAGTATATCTATATCTCTTGCATACGTATTTAAGTATGATTATCTCACCTTCATCCATCTTATATAAAATTATATCAATCACCAATTGTATCCATGTTTATTGACTAAACACTAGCCATAGCCGATAAGTATGGGTTGACATTAACAACAAACAAAAAAGCATGAATTGATGGAATTAAATAAATATGATATTTTAAATTATTTGCACCACTGAGTGACTAAGCAACAAGAACTCATTTTTATCCAAATTTAGTTTGCATCCCATATCACATGATTAAGCATGTTCATCGTTGAATTGATAAAAAAATCTCAAAACCATGCAGAACCACTGCAAAGTTACTTAACATATTCAATGCAAAATTCAACGATATACTAAAAAGTAGTATTATAAAAGTATTAATTCAATGCAAAATTCAACGATATACTAAAAAGTAGTATTATAAAAGTATTAATTAGTTTTTTGTCAAAGAATACTCAAACAAATAAAATACTTTTTTTATTTGGTGAAACAAGAACGTATCGAAGTTGAACCCATGATAAATAATTTTTTCAGCTAAAAATCAACAAATAAAATACAATAATAAAATAATCAAGTATTAAAAAATCTATATGCGGCAATCCTTAAATGAATTCATTTGTTATCGGTGAACAAATTTGTTATCAATTTAGTCTATTTTTTTGAAGAAGTTAAACCAAACCACTTAAATTGATATGAAAAGAATCAAACCTGACACTTTGAAAGCATCACACTCTAAAATCTCAAACCAACACCATCAAACCAAGTCAAGTGGATTTATCAATTTCGTCTCTTAAGTCACCTGGTGTAGATGTACCAAAAAGAATATATCACTACTCTGTGTCACTATTTTTAATTATTCACTCTCTATTTTTATGTCACTTTGATATACTAGTTCTTCGTAATCATCAATTTGTTGAGATATGATTGTACATGTCCCCCAGTCTTAAAAAAAATTACACTAATGTTTACACATCATTTAAACTAATGTTTTATTCCTTTACTGGCCAAGATTTAGAAGAGAAAGAACATAGCAGAGACAGAAAGAGTAAACAAAGTTTAAATATTTATATATAATGTAACATTGATTACAATACATGGATTAGCAAGTTTGTGCATTCCACTTTATACATTCTTAGCTATAATTTGCATCATGATATAAAAAAAGGATGCAACACTTTTTTACACTATTTCTTACCAAACAAACTTCTTAATTTCCCTCTTTCCAATCTCTCAAGTAACTTTTTAGCACCTGGAGTATCCATCTCAGTAAGTTTCTTCAAATATCCAATAGCACCATATGAGATCATTAGCTTCTTACATTTCTTACATGAAGAAATCAATCCAAGGCATGTAACTGCATATTTTTTTGCATTGTTTTGAGGACTAGGATCAAGTAACTGAACCAAATTAGGCACACTTTTATCATCCTTCTTAACTTCTCTTCTATTATGTGACACAGTTAACAAGCTTGCTAATGCTTGTGCAGCAATTTCTCTAGCACTGTTTTGTTTAGCCTCAAGCATCTTAACAAGGAGAGGAATGCAACCAGCTTCACCGACCAATTTTTTCATTTCTGTCGAGCTGCTAACTCGGCAGATTGCTGACGCAGCGGCATTTTGTGCTCCTGGGGAGCCGGATTTCAACACATGAACCAAACGAGGAAGTAATCCTAACGAAATCAAAGCTGCCTCAGAAACCGATCCGACCAAATTCCTTAACGCCGCAACCGCAGATTCTTGAGGAAGTGGACCGTCGAGATATGCTAAGAGACTCCTAACACCGCCTTCCGATACAACACTTTTTTTTAGACTCTCATTGCTTGCAGTGAGATTCTGCAAACATTCTGCTGCATATTCTTTGGAACCTAACAACATTCCACAAGTTAACAAATTGATCATAACCCTCACAATCCCTTCTTGAGCCAAAACCTGTCTCACCTCAGGAACAGCTGAAATATTCTTCAATGTACAAGCTGCTGCAGCCTGCGAAACAGAATCACCGGTTCTACAAAGATCAACCAACGGACAAACGCCACCATGTCCGACGATTTCACGCGATGTTTCAGCCGACATTGATAACCTTTGTAACGATATTGCAGCCTTTTCTTTACCTACAGCACTTCCTGATTCAACAAGTCTTATCAGAGGTGGAAGAGCACCTTCAGAAACTAGCCAATCCTCGCAGCTACCCGATTCAGCTAGCGAGCATATAACAGTAACTGTTTTCTCTCTTATCCTCGTTGATGTTGCTGTAAGTAATTGAACCAGTGCAGCAATGTTGCTCCTGCTAAAAACAGCCAAAACATTCTTTTCATCTTCTTTCATAACCTCAACAACACTATCCAAAGCTTTGTGCTTCGCTTCTAAGTGACCGATCTGAAGGCGCGCAAGTAACTCCCTTATGTTGCTGTGGGCTGTTGCATCAGATTCTGCCGCAGAACCTGACACGGAAGACGCATTTAACGGCAAAGTAGCCTCGCCAAGCATACCAGTTTTGATCAAAAGTCCACAATCTCGTAAATTCAAATCCATTTTCCCGATTAATGCATCCAGATCACTCTGCATCTGAAGTTTACCTTCATACTTCTCCTTCACACACAATTCAGCTGATTCAATCGTACCTTCAAGCGACTTCGACAAAGCCTGCAATTGCTCCTTGCAAAGAGCATTCTTTGAGAAACATGGATGGCTTGATAAGTTTGACAACATTGATGGAATCTGTTCTAATCTAGAAATGATCATTTTCCATCTAGTAGGAAAGCCTTTAACCTCTTTTGCTTTATCAAGAGCAATAGGAACAAGTTCCTTTGCATGTAACAACCAATCTTCTGTTGAAAGTATATCAACTGCAACACCATCTTCTACCATGATCTTGATTTGGCAAAAGCAAAATAGATAACTGCCACAACAAATGGAATGCAAGTGTTCAAAGAAATTATCAAAATTTCAATTTGCAAATAGAAAAATTGATAATAATTGACATAAGAAATTTTAAAAGGTTGTGGAGCAGTTGCAATCATAAAATAAAATCTTTAAATTATAAATCAAGATTCCAATAGAAAAATTGTGAAGCACAAAAAAACAAATGGTCCAACAAATTTCTAGAATCTCCTATGATATTATAATCAATTCAATTCACACAAAGCTTGTTTACTTAAAAACATGACTTGGCCAACAAATCTCAAGTACCTAAACATGTCCCACTAGTCTTTTCTCTTACTTTAGCAAGTGATCATTAAATGCCCCAAAAAATTATAATCATACAATATAACCATATATCATGCCCATTACAAATTAAAAATTAATCATATAACTAATCAATGATTTGGTTGATGAATTAATTAACAAACAATAATGCAATCTAATAAAGAAGCAGTCGGCAGATATTTTGGCAAATTCCAAAAGTACCCTTTTAAGTACAAAAGTACTATTGGTAATTTTGTATTCTTTGTTGGGATAGATTGGTCAGATCAAAAAACAAATCTCTAACTTTACTTTTGAGCATGGTTTTGAGTATGACCCATCTCAAGAGTTAAGTAGAAATCTTGTCTTAGCTGTGCTTTCTCAATTTTCCCCTCTTAACTATGAGAAAGGGAAAGGCTTTCCTTCTAAAGAAAGACACAAGTCTCTATCCACAGTTGTATATTGTGTACATAAAATGCATCATCATTCATCACCACAAAAAAAAGGAAGAAAGAATAAATTATTTAATTATGTACCTTAAATCAAATTGACTTGTCAAATATTTAAAGAATTTATAGCCATCATATCATATGTTACTGTAAAACACAAAACAAAAGTTATAAGACTCCATGTCCCATAAAATCTAATCTAACTATACTAAAGACAAAAACTACATAATCTTAACAAAAAAGAGAGCTACTTTTGTTTCTACAAGCATGAGATCAAAGCAAAGAACAATAACAATAACAAAAGGGAAAGGAAAAGGTTCAAAGACCAACCAACCTTAAAGAACCAGTAACTGAAAAGCAACCCAGTTTAGCTTAATCTTCAAACTTCATAGTTCTCTTTCTCTCTCTAATAATACAATATACAAGTGGTGGAATGCTTCTGGAATAATGAATGAAGACAACACAATCTGATCCTAAGGAAAAACGTGTCTTTCATACTCTAAAGACACTAAGACAAAGACCCAGAAACAGTTTTCTCAAAATCAGAAAAAACCCATAAATAGTTTCTGCTTCTTAATTGAGAAACAGACATAAAATACACATAATCTCATTAAAAATTATATTTTTTTCCAAAATATATATAAAAAATACTACAAAAATATGAAGAATCTTTCACCTAGATTTCAAATATGTTGTGACAAAAAATGTATAAGAAAAAAAACACTGAGCTAAGAAGTAAACAAATTTCGCAATTTTACTACAAAACGACAAGACAAGAAGTGTGAAGAGAAAAACATGCACAGTTTGAGTTTCACATACACAATTTCAAAAAACAAACTTTGAACTGTCTTTTCTCTCTCTCTCTCTAGAAATGGAAGATAATGAAGTGTCAGGGTTGTTGTCTCACGAAGATTCTCTCTGTAAAAAAATGTGTTATTTTTTTCTGTCAACAACGGCAAAGACACGTTTGTTAATCTAACGGCCATGACATGATCTTAGGACAGACAATGCAACCGTTGGGATTAGATTGTGTGATCTTTGAATAGTCAGAAATGTTCCATATTTTGTTTTTTTATGGATTAACATGTCCTTATACTCACTAAACTTTTTCATTAATATATTCCCACCCCTAATACTGTCATATAGTAATATTTAAATATCTTAGGTTGATCTAGTTAAGTCAAATTTTTATAATCTACCCAGGATTGTTCGGGTTAATTATTATAAACAAAGTTTTATGCACATGCACATATATAGATTTGAAGAATTCATTTCATTTTAAAATATGAGATGTAGTAGTCTGTTATAGTCGTATAGAAGGAAGAAAAAAAAAAGGTAATTTCGTATCAAAGACAATTTAGAACTGAGCTTCGTTGGATTGGTCAAGTGGTCATTGTTAGCAGACAATTTAGAACATTCAGTTTGCAATGGGCACCTTAAATAATGAAAAACGATCATAATTAATTTTTGTTCAAAATCACCCTACATTAAAAAAAAAATCAAAAACATGATTGATATTAAATATTTAATTAATTATTGTACAAAAAAAAATTCACCACTTTAACCTGACATGTACCAATTTGTAAATTTCAATAATGTTCCTTATTAATGAATCATTAAAATACAATCTTGATATTGTGAAACTTTTCTGCTCCATACCGTTGAAGAAATATTGTTTCACTCGAACCGTGAACAAAAATTTGCGTTTTCTTAAAGAGTATAAGATATAACTCATCAATTTCACCATGATTGTCACGGGTAAATTTTAGTAATGAGTTCACAATTTAAAATAAAATAAAATAAAAGTGTAAATTTAATATTTTACCCTTGCAACATTAGACTCTTGAAGGTCAAAGGCACTTTTCTTAAAAAAAATTACACTTTCACATTCAAATACAACAAAAATAGCTGAATCGATGTGATCAGCCACCTTAATTTGAAGTTTGTACCTATTTAAATCACACCAACATCACCATGATGGTAAGCATTGGTAACTCTATAATTAAAATTAGCACAAAATGAAAGAAGTTCGATTTTCCAAAAAAAAAACAAGAAGAAGAAAGGAAGTCGTAAGTACATAAAGACAAATGACGCATGGTCATCCTCACATCTCCAAGAGTGATATCAATCATCTTTCTCTCTAACCCCAACGAAACAATTCTTTGATGGAAATCCACGATAGGACCGTTGTGATTCAGAGTATGTGACTTTCACAATACCATCTATATCGATTAAATCAATTTGGTCACAATCTTTGAAATTAGGCATTCTCCACAATCTACTAATGATCTTAATCTTGGATCTTCATGCTTGCATTTATTATTGATGATTATGTTATCAATGAAGTCAGATTTTGTAGCCATAATTTCTGAAAAATATAAATATAAAAAGAATGGTGAAATTTATGATTTAGTTATTTTGGAATCAAAATTGAATGAAGGTATTATAAGTGTGTGCGCGTAAATATCAATAATTTTTTTAAGACGTTGTTTGAAAAGTTGTCTTCAAGAATTAAAAAATAAAAATAACAAAAAAAAAATTAAAACATGTTATATTAGAAAGTGGTTGATATATATATATATATATATATATATATATATATATATATATATATATATATACCTTCAAAAGGAACATATATATGTTTAAAGATTTTATGAAAAATCAGAATCTATTTTAAGTTTGTTTAGCGTAATAAAAATCATTTTTTTTAAACAGATAATCTAGTTTGTTTGGATACAACTATATAAAAGGGATTTTTTGTTACAAAATTAGTTCAATCTTTTAAAAAAGATTTTCCCTCGCCTCTAAAAAAAATCTATTTTTTGAGAAGCGGCTCTTAACAGCTTCTCATTTGAAGCTGTTTTTAGATTTTTTTTTAGATTCTGGTTTTTTTTAAAAACTATAACAAACAAATGCAAAACTCTTAAAAGTGATTATTTTGTTAAAATAAGTGATTTTTTCTTAAAAAGGCTATAACAAACGGGCTCTAAAAATCAAAATATATGTAAAAGAAATAATATTACCTAAAAAAAATGTAAAACAAATAATAGAATTGGTGTTTGCCAAACGCGAAAAAAGAAAAAAGTTAGATCAAAAACAAGTTTAGATTTTTGTCTGTGCTCAAAATTACGTGAATATGTGATTGACAAAAAAAAAAACACATTTATTTATAGTTAACATGTGCATTAGAATATGTTGCTAAAAGATAATATAGTAACTAACTGAAACCCCTATTTTTTCTCAACAAGAAAAACTAATTGAATAATACAGTGTTAATCATATGTCAGGATAGGGAGACAAGATATGATACATTAATCATATCCTGCTTAAATCTCATGTTTGATGCACCAATGTGATAGGATAAAATAAACCATTTTCCTATCCTATCCTGACTTTCCTTTGTAATTTCTATTCTGAGTATAGGCTGGGTTAGAAATTATCCTGATGGATTAGAAGATCATTTCTTATTTATTATCTTGATATTCTGCCGTTTTTAGAATATTGTCATTTTAAAAATAATGGTAGCATGTATTTTTCTATTATAATCAATAACATTCCATTTCTATAATATTTAATTAATTATGAGAGCAATTTTTTCATTTAATTATAATGATATCATGTTTGTTATCTTGTCCGCGTCAAACACATGATATGATTAATGTTTATCATGTTCTTATCATATCCTATCTCTATCCAGCTTTATATCATATCCTGCCTCTATCCTATCCTGACCATCAAACAGGCCCTAAAAGATTACATGGTAAATGATTGAAATGATTGAAGCTTCTTTTCCTAAAAAAAGAAACTAATTGGAGCCTTTTTTATCATAAAATAAGATAATCTATGTAAATATTGTTGAGATATTTTTGAAACATATACAATTCATTTTTTTACTTGAAAAAACTCTTAATGTATCCGTAGCACACATGCATAAAAAAAATAGAAAATTAATTTAAATAATCAACTTATGTTTTTTTTTTAAGGAACTTATGTCAAAAAAGTGGTATAATATTTTAAATCCAATTGTAGTATGTATAAAATTTAAAATTTTAACTAAATTATAATAGTTTTTGGTAGAATGAACTTTTTAGTGGATATGATGAAAATTAAAAAAAAAATATTTTAAAATTTGTAGAAAAAACCAGTTTTTAAAAAAAAATACATTTTTTGAAACAAATAATGCTAAAAGTGAAGTAGAAATTAATTAATTAGACCAAAAATTATTTAAAAAATAAAGTGAAGTATATAATTCCATAAAAAAGTGAAATATTTAAAGAATATGCTTGAAAGTATTATTTTTTTTTTAAATTGAAAGTATTATATGTAGTTTGTTGAGATATTTCTGCTACAAAAAAAAATAGTAGATAAAATCAAAAGTTTGTTGAGATATTTATGTCAAATAAAATATTTGTTTTAAAAAATAGAAAAAATAATTAAAATATTGAGAATTAACGTGGAAGTGACATGTGGCATAAAAAACCTTACTTTATATATATATACTATTGATTATTTATGTTCATATATAATCAAATTTTTCTCTCATTTCAAAAACTACACAGCTGTTGTTTACAATTCACTCATGCATAACTAATATATTTTGGTTCAACATCTTTCATTCTTATATTATAACATCAAAATAAGCCAAATCCAGTAGTCTCAATGAAGATTATTATATATTTAAACAAAAAAATATACATTTTTACATTCACATGAGTAGTCAATACCAGTCAAAGTTTGTATTGGAGTGGATTTAGGTAACAACGTGACTTTTCTATTTTAGTTAAATGTTTTGAATCGTGTGTTAGTTTATGTTATAAAGAGATTTTGAACTGCAATGTTAAAGAGCTACATTGTGGTCCCAATAGTTTGTTGTTTGTTGCTATGTTAGTGTGTACTGGAATCATGCACGCATGTTGCTTCACTATTTGATAAGGGATTGTTTGTTGCATCTATTGGCTTTTAAAAGGGATATCACCATTTTCAACTTCACCACACCCTCTCCCTCTCAACAATTCTCTTTGTTCTCTCAACATTTTCAACTTCATAACCATCCACGTTTGAAAGACCGATTTATGTTGATAACTTTGAACTCGACTAAAGTGAGTGTTCGTTTGAGGTATCATGTTACCCTTAGTTGTGTTTATGTGAATTTCGTGTGTGTGTGTCATTGTAGGAGCAATAATGTGACTGTTTGTTTTTATGCGAGTCTTGATTTGTGTCCATTAAGGAGTAATGAAATTAGTTGTATACTATGTATATGTCTTGATAATGAGTTGTATTTAAATGTATAGAATCTTATCAGTAATGATGATTGTGACAATGTTTTATTTAGACTATTTGATTGATTGGTTGACGTTGATGAAATATTACGCATATAAACACTTAATTGAATTTGTGGAATTAGTTGTTTTTTTGTTAGTATATTTAACTTGGATGAAGCGATCTATGTGTTAGCATATGGTTTGTCATTTGAATGTATACATGGATTGCAAATGTTGCGGATGAGATGAACTTATGAAATAAATTGTTGAAATAGGAATGGACCAATATTTGTGGTCACAAACCACGAATTTAAATGATTTAGGTATACTTTCACATATGAAAAAAAGTTGAAATAGAAAGAAAAAAATTGAGGGATAAAAAAAAATTAATTTATTATTGTTGTTGTTATTAAAAACATTAGTTAATTTGATGTTTATGTTGTGCTTATACGATTTGAATTTGCAGTTGTGACCATGTAGGAATTATAATTTTAAGGGTTAATTGTTAAAATTGACCCTGTGATATATTTGAAAAATGACACTGTAAAAATAAATACACATATTCTAACTCTGTAATTTGAGACTCTTCTTATTTTTTACCCTCTAATATACACGAAGTCTAGAAAAGTGACATAGAGATTGAATTTTTTCATGATTTTTCATTAGGATGTTGAACTATGGTTTTCCACAACAACAAAAAAAAAATAGAATTTTTAGACAAGAAAATAATTAATTATGAATTTTCGTTCCCCATAATTATGAATTTCTTAAACAATTCAAGGTTGATTTATCGCTCGTCTAAAAAATCTAAAATTTCATATTGAATATTCTTATGTTGTTTTAATCATACCTACAAAATTATAAAACAAAATTTGACCACTGAGTATATTCTTAATAGAGTATATTCTTAATAGGAACAAAATTGCAATTTTGTAAGCTTTGGTTAAAAAATCAAATAAACTGAGGCTTATTCCAAATGCTATAAAATTTTGATGATCCTTTCTAAGAAATTTTGTAGGTGTCTCTACAAATAGTCCGCCCAAAATTCGATTTACAGGTCGAGATTTCCGTTATTTTCATTTTTGAATTTTTGAGATTTAAAAATTTATAATTAATTGGTCTCTTGTCGGAAACTTATAATTTTTTTGTGGAATGTCATATTTTAACATTGTAAACATGCCTGAAAAATTACGAAAAGAATCAACTTAAAAGTCACTTTTCTACTTTTCGCGTATATTAAAGGGTAAAAAATAAGAAGAATATCAAATTACAAGGTTATAATATGTGTTTTTTATTTTTAGAGAGTTATTTTTCAGACTTTGTGTATATTACAGGATCAATTTGAACAATTAACTATAATTTTAATTATATGCCACAACAATAAATCATACTTGTATAGGCACGCATGTAAAATACACATTGATAAATATTTTTAATAATAATAAAATTTAATATATTTTTTTATCTTAGATGAAGTGGTAAGCCACTAAAATTAGACTCACACACAAGTGTGAGGTCCCGAGTTCGAACCCGGATCATGACATCCGATCTTAAAATTTTGACATTTGCCAGTTGAGCCAGGATTTTTATACTTTTTCTACTTTTTTTCTATTTTGTGGGTATATGCCTAAAACATTTAAATGTATAATTGTGACATATAACCGTTGTTTTAAGAATTATCCCTTGGTGGAATTAATTATAAGATGAGTTTCCCTTAGAATTCGTTAAAGTTTCTAAAAACTCATGATTTCAAATGGGTCATGTAACATTTGATGATTATGTAAAAATTAATCAGATTATTAATATTGTAGAATGTTTATAGATATTAAATGAAAATTACAAGTATTAATGTAATATTTTTATTAAATATTTTTTGCACTTGGAATGTTTGAAAATGGAAGAGAATAATGGTCATTGTTTTGATTATATAACAGAACACAATGTTGGTAGTTAACTCACGTTGGCTCAACGTGACTTAAGTCACGATGATGCTACCGAACGTGACGTAAGTCATGTGGGGAGTAGTTTCAGTAATTTCAATGGGAATGAGCAAAAGTGTGTGGGAGCAGAGCAATTTTCCTCAGCATCCAAAATGCAACAAATGTTTGACGATCTGTGTGGCTACGAGAGAGAAGGGAGAAATAACTAATTAAAAAATAAAATATTACTTATACTAATGGTTTGGATAACTATTTCTCAAAGCTTTTTTTTATGGTGTCCGAGGTTCGAACCCAAAACCTTACATATGTTATACATTGTTCTTACCAGTCGAGTTAAGTTCGCGAGGACAGCTATTTCTCAAAGCTAAAATATTAAAGACATTGTTACTTTATAAAATTATTTTCAATTTTTATTTTTTAAAATATGTTTTCAATTTATACAACAAAAGTAAACAAACTATAAATAATGAAAAGGTTATAAGAAAATTAAACAACTCAATCAACTAATCTTCCTTGAAAAGTCAATCAACTAATCTTGGGGCGAACAACTCACTTGATTGAACTAAAAAATTAAAGGAGTTAAAAATACTTTTCGAATACTGACTAAAAAGAAAATATAAACATTCCTTCAAAGAAAAAAAAATTAACATAACAACCAATACACTAATATTTGTCATTAAAAAATCAACTTATCGTATTATCTATTTAAAAAATGTAGTAGATATAAATATAAAACTTTATCTTATGCAAATATCTATTATCTAAATATGAAACCTAATGTCTAACAAAAATATAATCTTATCCCTTTTAATTTTATGACACGTCATCAAAATTATATCTTTTTGTGTCTTTTGCTTCAACTTCCCCCTATAATTTCTCTTCTAAAAACAAATTAAAACAAATTCAGTTGATAAAACACATTAAATTAATCTTTTTTTAAAGAACAATCAAACTTAATCTTAATCTCAATCAAAACAAAATTTTCTATAATTCAACTTCAAAATATTTAAAGAGGTAATCATGAAACACTTGTACCAAAAAAAAAAATTATGAAACTTTAATGTCTACCAAAAATAAAATTTATTATTTAAATATGAAACTTAATGTCTAACAAAAATACAATCTTACCTCTTTTTAATTTTTTGACACGTCATCAAAATTATATCCTTTTGTGTCTTTTGCTTTAACTTCCCCCTATAATTTCTCTTCTAAAGACAAATTAAAACAAACTCAGTTGATAAAACACATTAACTTAATCTTTTTTAAAGAACAACCAAACTTAATCTTAATCCCAATCAAAACAATTTTTTCTATAATTCAACTTCTAAATATTTAAAGAGGTAAAAAAAATTACAATCTTCTATTCTCTAATTCTCTAATCATGAAACTCTGTACAAAAAAAAAATTAAGAAACTTAATGTCTACCAATAATAAAATCTCACGCCTTCTTAATTGTTTGACATTTCATCAAAATTATACATTTATGTGTCTTTTGCTTCAACTTCCCTCTAATTTTCTCTCCTAAAATCAAATTAAAACAAACTCACTCGATAAAACACACTAACTCAATCTTTTTTTAAAGAACAAACAAACTTAATCTTAATACCAACCAAAACAAATTTTTCTATAATTCAACTTTAAAATATTTTTGTGACAGAACTTTACAAAATATCTAAAGAGTTAAAAAAAATTACAAAATATTTTTTACAAGTAATCTACATACTTTTTAAAAAATTGCACATTTTCAAGATTGCTTCTTTTCTAAAATTAATTTTCCTTTGTTTTTTCTTTATCTTTTTTTTAGTAAAAAGAAAAATTATATTAAATAAAAATAAAAAAAAAAAAAGTCTGAGGACATTAGACCTGACTTAGGTACAACAAAAAAATAGGGATACAACATAATAAATCAGACCAAGTGGATCAACTCAAATCTATCATAACAAAAATTCACTAATCAGCAAGCGAACACGTATACGGGCGCGGAACCAGGTTTAAAACAAATATGAAACGTAAATCTCTGCGGAAAAAAATTAATGGATCGACTCTCAACACGATATCAAAATCCAAGTGCCAACAGCTCCCTAAACAAATCAGCAAGCATAAAAGCTCTTTCAAACTTGAAGAACCATAGTGTAGACAAACAATACACATTGAAACCTGTATATCTCAACAAATTTGAAAACAATAGAGAAAAAACAATAGAGAATAAAAAAAATCAGGTCACCATGTCATATTATAAAGTGTTATTTTTTATTGTTATAGATTATTAATTATTATATCTTTATCATGATAAATGAGTCACTAAATAATATTGTTGCACAATTCATAAATGAGTCACTAAATAATATTGTTGTACAATTGATACACGGGACTCATATCGACATCTTTATCAATAATGAAATGTTTACTATTTTAAATTTTTTTACATATGTTTAGCTTACCATTACATAATATTTAATAACAACTATTTCAATGATTTTATCATGAAAAATTGCACTAACCTCTTAAGGTCTTCTTAAATAACACAAACACCAACTCTATTTTTTTTAACTAAAGACTAATCACCTCTGTTATCATTTTATCAAATTGACAATCACTTTTCTTATAATATAACACGGTTTAAACTTTGTTAATTTCATTTATTTTGAACAATTAACTTTTTCATACATGTATGAACTCATTTAATTTTCAACCATTTTTTCTTTCTGTTTTTCACTTATGTGATTTTTCTCAACTCATTGTTACTCAGTCAAGGTGGTTTAATTTTTAAACTCTAATGTAATAAAACAGATATATCAAAGATTATTTCCTTTTCATTGATCAACCACAGTGTTCATCCATCAAAATTCTTCTCAATTCTATATTCTCTTTTGATCTGTTATGTAATTGCCGATGTTTGATTCTATTTGGTGGTAAAGACAAATGTTGTTATTATTTTTCCATTGTGAAAAAAAACCGCATTTAACTTAATTGTGAAAAGAGAAAACAAATACAAACAAAACAAGAAAAAAAAACTTCATTTAACTTAATTGTGAAAATAGAAAACAGATACAAACAAACAAAATAACTTAAATTAAATTGTATATTTACAAGGTTATTGAAATGGATAAAATAAGGGGAGATTGATGTGTTTGGAAATTAGAAGGGGTGTTGTGTTATTTAAGAAAATTCTAAAGGAATTCAAAGTAATTTACCCTTTTATCATTAATGTCAACTTTATCATTAATTTTTTTTTCAATTCATGTAGCATTGCAATGCGCTTTGATGCATAGCCCTCCTTCGAATTTGCCCGTGCGGAAAATCAATGATGGAAATCATTGATTTCTTTTTTAATGAACGATGTGATATGATGAATTATTTATTGATATTGATTATATTTTCAAGTAAACCTCATAAATAATTTTGCCGAGACATATATATGTTTCGTTAGGAGAAACATGTGATGACTAAAAATTGTTTTATCCTAAAATGAGTGACGAAACCATTAAATTTTTTTTTTGATAGAAAAGGCCTTGGAAATTCAAAAAGAACTCCCCATGAGGCAAATTTGTCATTTTCTAGAACCAACATCATCTACTACATCCATGGAAACTATGGAATATCTTTGTACTTTATTTGCATATGATGATGTCTCGATGAGGTTGAAGTATAATGCTACAACTTTTAGCCGACTTAACTCATGGAGTTGCTAAAGAAACTTAAGTCCTCAACTACAAGGCTGACATTGCTAAATAAATTTGAAGAGGGTCTGAAAACAAGAGTCAGGTCAATTTTTGTTCATAGATGTAACACCCCGTTTTCCCAACATAAAAATTTCGTAAATAAAATCAGAGTTCACATAACGGAATGCTACATTTTCTTTCAAATAAAATCTTCAAATGAATAAATAACTATTTATTCTCCTTAAAAGTAGTCAATAAAAATTAACCTTCGAACTTCGCAGCGGAATAATTTAAAACAACAAAATAAGTCTTTGGCACGCAGGCCTCATCAAGGTTTCATAATTCAAAACAATACGTAAGGAAAGAGAAACAAGTAATAAGATTCTCATCCCGTTACGTATTAAAGCCCTAAGACACTTTGAGCCGACATCTCTACTAATCTTCGTTACCTGCACTTGCCCACAAGGCGGCAATTCCAGCAGAAGGGGTGAGATTCACAAATAACAATAGATATTATAATTCATCAATTAAATCTAAAATTCAACCAGTTGAGCATGCTACAGTACTACTCGCCGTGGCGAGTTCAGAAAAATGAGCTACTCGCTATGGCGAGTTGGGGGCGAGCTCAAGGCGAGCAAAAGTGGTTGCTCTCGGCATTTTTGACATTTTTCACCTAAAATCTTCATTTTTAAGTTCCCAAAACACAAATTTGATTATGTAAAAAGGTGCCATTCATCCCTAAATATGTTAAGGCACTCAAGTTGATATAAAAATTGGCCCAAAAATCTCATTAAGACAATTAACGACTTTTAATTTAAGCAACTCGCTGTGGCGAGTGCATCTGCTCGTTGTGGCGAGCGATAAGGCTTCACTACTCGCTTGGCGAGTGGGACTGCTCGCAGTGGCGAGCTACACAAGCATTGCTCGGCTGGCGAGTGGGTTTGCTCACCATGGCGAGCGGCGATTGACAGAACCACGAACTGTACGAACAGACTTCTCCTTTTCAACCCTAAACCCCTTTTTCAACACCTAAAGACTCAATTTTGATGAATTTCATCACTCCTATGCATTCTAACGTCAGAACAGCATTAAATAACAACAATTACATGAATTCATTAAGTTAATAGCATCAATTAATCCTTAACCTAATTCAATTCACCAACCCTAACAACCCAACATTAACCAATGAATTATAGAACCTAAAGTTGAGAGTTAGTTTCACCCTTACCTTAGATTATCTTCCTGAATTCAAGCTGCGTTCTTCTCTCCCCTTGCTTCTTCTCTTTTATTATAGGTTTTCTCCCTTTTTCTCTGTTTCTCACTGCTTCTACGTGAAAACTGTTTTTCTGACTTTCTTTTCCTTCTAACTCCTATTAATACCACTTAATTCCCACTTATTTCTAATTAACTCCCATTAAAAATATTATATAATTCATTTTAATCCCCAACTTTCTAATAATTATAATTCTCACCTATTTTAATTAAATAATCAAAACAATCATAAAATAAAATACATCACACCATAAAATCAACATAAATTATTTAAAATCATATAAACTTATTAAAATCAACTGAAATTAAATAAATAACAACTAGGGCGTTACAATAGAAGAGTTGGGAAGTCAACTGGCAACTAGTTTATTTGGAAGAATTAATCGAAAGCGATTTAGAAGAACAAATTAGTGTCATTAAAGTGAACATTTTCATGTTTGAGGATAATCCAATGCTCTTAGAAAAAAAGGAGAAACTTTCAAATTGGTCAAAAGAGTTAAGCTTAATCATATCAAGCAAGTGATCAAGAGACAAGTCTTTATTAGAAAGGATACACAAGTTTCTCTCCTTCCAAATGACCTAGAGACAAGCCAACTAAATTACGTGAAAACAACGATGAATTTCTATCATGAACAAATGAGAACCACCGAATTACACTGCGTGTGTATACATTAACCCGAAGAAGAGAAGAAATCCCAAACCAATGGATACACGAGTCCAAATGCTTCTAAAGAAGTCACATTTCAAGAAAAATGATTTATAGATTTCTCTTTCCCGCAACCACCAAAACACAACAACGAGCCTGAATGGACAATCCTACAACGAGCCAAATTATTTTTGGTCGAAATTCTCTTATGCAAAGTTCTCCATGCAAGAAGAGAGGCACAACTTTGTTACAAATTAACCTTGTAGACAGGGGGACAATCTATCTGCTCATTTGATTCAGAATATTGTAAACTCCTTTGATTTAATAGCCTTCATATGGACCATGTTTCCGAATCCATTTATCTAACATATTATCCAGCAACAAAAATACTTTCAGCAAAGAGTAAACTCCACAACCTGCTCCTTTTCCATAGCAAAAAGTCTCATCATCCACCCTTGACCATGAATTTCCCAACCTAACCTCCACATGTATGTTACCGAAATAATGCTAGTGATCATTACAGAAAGAGGAACTATCTCAATTATCACCTCTTCTTATCAAAACTTCTTCAAACCATTTCCCCACACTCACCCCTACTTCCTGTCAAACGTCCCAGAAATCTTTCCACCAACTTGACGCTTTATTACATCCACTTCTAATTCGACCACCCTTTACCCCACATAACTGCCAACTTTAAACCACAACCCTCCTTGATCAACATGTAACCTCCACTATCACTTACCCAACATTTTATGAAACTCATTTAAATTTTAAGGGTCTTGTTAACTAGTGCCTCAGAACACTAGTTAAGGAAACAAAAGAGGAAATATTAACATCAAAAACATCATTCTTTACACTTTTTAAATTTTGACTACACAAGTTTTCATGTACTTTTACTATATTTGGTTTCCTTAACTAGTACCCGAGGGCATCACTTAACATTTTCAAAATTTTAAACCATAAAAAGTGTGTCAAAACAAATATTATTTCATTTTTTGAATAAAGAATAATATTTAATATTTGTTACATATAAATTTTTAAAAAATTAAACTGAATACTATTACACAACAAACGGTGCGTTTTGGTTCGCTTTCCATTTACACACAGACTAAACCCTAACACCATAAACCTCCATTCCCGCCATACACAGACTAAACCCTAAAACACAACAACACACGGTGACGCCGTTAACGCACAATGAACTTCCGATTCCAGAACCTTCTCGGAGCACCATACAGAGGCGGCAACGCCGTCATCTCCAACAACACTCTCCTCCTCTCTCCCGTCGGCAACCGTGTCTCCGTCACCGACCTCCGCAAATCCCAAACCACCACTCTCCCTGTTCAATCCTCCTCCAACATCTCCCGCATCGCCGTCTCCCCTGACGGCATCTTCCTCCTCGCCATCGACGAAAATAATCGCTGCCTCTTCATCAACCTCCGCCGCCGCGCTCTTCTCCATCGTATCACGTTCAAACACCGTGTTGGAGCGGTTAAATTCTCCCCCGACGGGAAACTCATCGCTGTTGCCGCCGGGAAGCTTGTTCAGATCTGGCGTTCACCTGCTTTTCGTAAAGAGTATTTTCCGTTTGAATTGATTCGTACTTTTGCTGATTTTCATGCGAAGGTTACTGCTTTTGATTGGAGTAGTGATTCTAACTATCTGCTTGTTGCGTCTAAGGATTTAACTGCGAGGATTTTGTGTTTGAAGAAGGTTTATGGTGGTGTTAAGTATAAGCCTTTTTTGTTTTTAGGTCATAGAGATTCTGTTGTAGGTTCATTTTTCGGTGTTGATTCGAAAACTAGTAAGGTTTCTAAGGTTTATACTGTTACTAGAGATTGTTATATTTTAAGCTGGGGTTTTACTGAGGATGAAGAATTGTCAGAGCCTCCATCGCCGGGGACACCGGATAGGGATGTAGAAGGGGATTTGATGGTTGAGGATGATGTTGATGTGAAGAAGAGGAAGGAGCGTGAATTTGACGATGGAGGGTATTTATGTAAAGGGAAATGGGAGTTGTTGAGGAAGGATTGTTTTAATCAGGCGCCGGCGAAGGTTTCAGCTTGTGATTATCATAGAGGGTTAGATATGGTGGTTGTTGGATTTTCTAATGGGGTTTTTGGGTTGTATCAGATGCCGGATTTTGTGTGTATTCATTTGTTGTCGATATCGAAGGCGAAGATTACCACTGCTATGTTTAATGATCTAGGGAATTGGTTGTCCTTTGGCTGTGCTAAACTTGGTCAGCTTCTTGTGTGGGAGTGGCGGTCTGAGAGTTATATTTTGAAGCAGCAGGGTCATTACTTTGATGTTAACTGTGTCGCGTATTCGCAGGACTCTCAACTCCTTGCTACTGGAGCAGATGATAATAAAGTGAAGGTATCCAGTCTCGCATTTTACTCTTTGCTAATTAATATTTGGTTTGAATTTCTTGGATAAAATGAATTGTGCAAACACTGATTGATCATGATGATATAATGTCACCAGAACATGTTTATTGTGCAATAGTCAAATATTTGTATATGGGTATAGTGAAAAGTGAAACATAGATAAAATATTGGACCTAGTATGAGTAAGGTAACAGAACTGTCAAAAAGAGCAGAGGAGGAGCGTTTTCTTATCAAAACATGTTCACAGAAGCACTATTCAAATTTTATGAACTGTCCAAAGAAGGTGTGCGTCATACTTGAGGGACGCTTCAAGTTGGATTAGTTTGAATTATGATAATGTATGATGTGGAATGCTTATGGTGTGTGTGCATTAGGGCTCTCACTGAAATTTTATCTCGTTACTTTATATTTGCAGTTCATCAGATTGAAGAGATGGATGGGGGTCCTCGCCCCTCGGTCCTCCAATTAATGTCTTAGATTAGTTTTCTTTCAGACTTTCTGTACATGTTACAATTCATGTGAAATAATTATTAGAATGTTTTTCTTATGTTTATACAATAGAGACTACCATGTAAAGACTACCATCTAAGTTTGGTCGTAAACTTT
This sequence comes from Medicago arabica, assembly GCA_946800305.1. Taxonomy (NCBI): domain Eukaryota; kingdom Viridiplantae; phylum Streptophyta; class Magnoliopsida; order Fabales; family Fabaceae; genus Medicago; species Medicago arabica. Next base: position 39,270,945 of record OX326969.1, read on the forward strand.
GTTTTTATTTGTACAATGATGTATTTGATGTTTAAGGCCTTTTTTTATTTTTAATATATACAAAAAATCATATGTACATTCAAATGAGCCAAGTCTCACATTTATCTGTCATATGCTTTAAAAAAATATTTGAAACTCATACTTAATACTCTTTCATGCTAATTGATCATAGATACTTATGTTTTGAAGTACATAGGAAAATTTCAGATTTTAAATAAGTAGTACTATTTTAATATGGATGTGTTATTTTATTTATTTTTATTGATTGTGCATCTACATATAAATCAGTATAAGTATACACGTCGAGATAGGGCGTTTTCATATTGCAACTTTGTTAATTTGTGTGTATTGCTTTGATTTTAAAGTGAACAAGTTCAGCAGTGAATTCATTGAAAATTTTGTTTTTATCTGCCACAGGTTTGGACTGTTTCCTCGGGCTTTTGCTTTGTTACATTTTCTGAGCACACAAATGCTGTTACGGCTCTGCATTTTATGGCAAGTACCAATTGCCTTCTTAGTGCATCTCTTGATGGGACTATTCGTGCCTGGGATTTAGTACGTTATCGGAATTTTAGGACATTTACTACTCCTTCTTCAAGACAGTTTGTTTCTTTGGCAGCTGATCAAAGCGGTGAAGTGATATGTGCGGGCACTTCAGATTCCTTTGAGGTACCATTTCTGAAAAGTTAGTTGGGTTCTGATTATATCCACATTTCTTCTTTATTTTTACACTTTCTGGTCAATGATATTTGCAACAGATTTTTGTGTGGTCGATGAGAACTGGCCGTTTGTTAGACGTGCTTAGTGGTCATGAAGCTCCTGTTCACGGTCTAGTATTTTCTCCTACAAATGTAAGTTAGCTTTTCTTCCATTGTTATCATCTACATAAGTTGATGTCTTGTTATCCTCTATAATGTGTTTAGTTGACTTTATTTTTATGTTGTTACAGTTTCTACTTGTTAGAAATACAATGTCTCTGAAGCCATGGTTTAATATTTGTGATTTTATAAAATAGTTATTTTCTAATTATATGCTGCCCCATAGTATTATCAAATACGATGCTAACTATTGTCTCAACTCTTGAAACAAGATAATGACTAGAACTGCTAAAGTTTATATTTTTTATGGTTTTACATCGGCTAATTATAGCATTATTTTGTTTCTCTGTGTAGGCTGTCTTGGCTTCATCGTCATGGGACAAAACGGTTCGGTTGTGGGATGTCTTTGATGGGAAAGGAGCAGTCGAAACATGGCCTCACACACATGATGTTCTCACAGTAGTTTTTCGTCCAGACGGAAAACAGCTAGCTTGCAGTACATTGGATGGGCAAATTTATTTTTGGGATCCAATAGATGGTTTGCTGATGTATACAATAGAAGGTTCTAGAGATATTGCTGGAGGTCGTCTTATGACTGACCGTAGAACAGCTGCTAACTCAAGTACAGGGAAGTGCTTCACAACCTTGTGTTATTCAGCTGATGGAAGCTACATATTAGCTGGGGGCAGTAGCAGATATATCTGCATGTATGATGTTGCCGATCAGGTAGGTTTGCATTTCTTTCAATTTTACATATCTAAAAATATTAGCATATAACCTTTGTTGATTGAATCCTAAAAAATGTATTTCCTAGAAAACTTCTTTGTTGATTCACATCACAACATATGATATAGGTTGATATAGGTTAGAGGGATATTTTAGTAGATAACTTGATTATGTGTTCATTTCATAAGAGCTTATCATATAAGAGTTCAGTTTATGTATATGAGGTTTCTAATCAAGATAAAATTAGGTTGAACTCTATTAGGCATAAGCCATATTTACAAGCTATCATAAGGATCTTATGAAAATAAGCTTAAAACAACTTACGAGACATACCGTAAGCTATTTATGCAAATTCTTGGAAACACTTGCACTGCTGCTCTCTGTTTTCAAAGCGGAAATGCGGCGCGGCGACCCCAAAAATTGACGCGGCGCGGGGTGCGGGCGCGTAGCGGGGGCTATTTCGGTGACGCGGACACTAATATATTTAATATTAAAATACTATAATGTTGAAAAAACTACTAAAATACCTTAAACATTACTCAAAATTCATGAAGTATTCCTAATTTGAAATAAAAGTCACAAGTCTTAAGCAAAACATAAAACATACTTGCAAAAAATACTAATAAAATTCAAGGAAACCAACACTTTAAGCCTCTAAAGCTTAAAATAACAAAAGTGAAAAACATTAACAATTAACAAGTTCATCCTCCCAATTAACAACTAACAAATTCTGAAATCAAGAGATGAAGAGAGGAGAACAAATATGGGTTCTGTGATCAAAAGATGAGATGAGAAGAGGAGAGATGGGTTCTGCGATCAAGAGATGAGAAGAGGAGATGGATTTTTTTTGTTTGTACGATGAAGAAATTGTGTTTGCGGCTGTGTATATGGTTCTGATGGAAAAGAGTGATAGTTAGGGTTTAAAAATTACAAAAATGACCTTTAAAACGGTTTTAAGTGAAAAGCGCCCGCTTTTACCCGCATCGCGCCCGCTTTATACCCGCAATTGCGCCCGCTTCAGCCGCTTTCTCCAAACGCTCCGCGTTGGAGTGCTGTGTCGCGTTTTGATGTTTTTGGCCGCTCCGCGGCGCGAGGCCGCTATTGACAACAAAGCTGCTGCTTACATCGTAAGATAACTCTACATAAACCTCTTTCATCACCTCAAATAGTTACAAAAAAATATCACGGATTACAATGAATAAGAAGAAATCTTTAATTTTATTTTTTGTATGTACTTCATTATCGAAACCAATTGTTGCTGTTGCGCAAATTGAAGAGAAACATATTTCTGTGCAATTCATAATTACCAGTGGGTGCCTTCTTGAGTCCATGAAGATTGGTTGAGCTTGGAAACTAAGCTTTTGTCTTGAACAGTTGAACTTTAAAACATGGAAGTTAGGTCGTTTAGACCTCTTCCTCTTGGAATCCATTTAGGAAAAATACTGCTTGTATTTAGAAATCGATTTAGACCTCTTCTCTCCTCTGCCTTATTGTTTGTGTATTGCCTTCTAAACCTTTTATGTTGATGTCATTTGCCTTTTTTCTATCTGTGTTGTAAATTTTGTAGTGTTCAATATCAATTTGGGTGCATATTTTTTATTTTTTTTTGTAGGAATTTGGGTGCATATTTAAAATGGACTAATCCCAACTTTTTTAATTATCTTGATTTATTGGGTGCATATTTAAAATGGACTAATCTTAACTTTTTTAATTATCATGATTTATAGTACAGTTCTGTTTATCAATCTGAATCTCTTTTCTTCAGGTTTTGCTGCGACGTTTCCAGATAACCCATAATCTTTCATTAGATGGAGTGCTTGACTTTTTGAACTCAAAGAATATGACTGAAGCTGGACCTCTAGATTTGATTGATGATTATAACAGCGACGTTGAAGAAGGTGTTGAAACACAAACACGGGGGAAACTGGGATTAGATTTGCCAGGATCTGTGTCTAACCGTGGAAGACCTATTATTCAAACAAAATGCCTTAGAATTGCACCTACAGGGAGGAGTTTTGTAGCAGCAACAACTGAGGGAGTGTTAGTTTATTCTGTTGATGAATCATTCATATTTGATCCAACTGACCTAGACATAGATGTCACACCAGAGGTATTATTTTCCTCCCCAAAGTTGTCAATTTGGTCATATTTCTTTTTAGAGACGTTCACTTTGAAGAGTAAAAGATTAATGCAATAAACTATTTTCTGTCGAATACAATGATTTTAAAATAAGTAAACAACTTGTTTTTCAGTTTTGATTGTAGAAAGAGGAAGCATTTTTCCTCTTATAGTGTGGGTTTTATCATGCTATCAATTTTTTTATTCTCAACTTCAGAAGAATATAATCAATTTTTCCACAAATTTTGCTAGAAAGTAAATTTTCTGCAGTATATGTAACTTCAAAATTTCCTTTGCTCAACCAAGCTATATATGATGATGTTGCTTCACTACTATATCTCCTCTTTTGATATCATTAGTAACATCAATTTACATTGCTCAACAGGCTGTTAATAAAGCTCTTAATGAAAATCAACCAAGTAGGGCTTTGATCCTCAGTCTTCGCTTAAATGAGGACTCTTTCATTAAAAAGTGTATTTTTACTGTTAGTCCAGCGGATATTCCAGCAGTTGCCACATCAATCCCATACAAATATCTCCAGCGATTAATCGAGGCACTTGCATCTCTTCTAGAAAACTGCCCACATTTGGAGTTCATACTTCGATGGTCTCAGGTATTTTTTACTTGCTTAAATAAAGCAGACACATAAAGATAGAGAGGAAGTGAAACCAATGAGAGTGTTGGAAGAAATAATCCTAATAATTCAATCATAAATTGATATAGTTAATAAGTAAAGTCTATTTTGACCATTTATGTATGATTATAAGGTTAAGATCACCTCCGTGTTTTTTTTTTTTATATATTATTTTGATTAATATTTTATTCTATAGAAAATTGTTAAATTATCTAATTTTGTAAACCAGTATCGGGAATGAACTCCATCGACATTATGGTTATGTGAAATCTAGACTCTTAAAAATTAAAGGGTGGGAGGATTCTATAATATAGATAACCGAGATTATTGTGTTTAATGGTGGAGATTTTTCCATTGGAGAAAGCATGAGAGATTATCAATTGATAGAATCCATTCCTAATCATATCCAATAGTTCTGCAACTTAATCTTTATCTTTGTTATGGCAGGAGCTCTGTAAAGCCCATGCAAATTCTATTCAACAGAACTCTAGAAATTTGCTCCCATCATTGAAATCATTGCAGAAATCCATTACAAGTATACATCAGGATCTTGCCGATACATGCTCCTCCAATGAATATATGCTGCGATATTTATGCTCTTCCAGCGCCAGTAAATAATCGAAAGCCACAACTCACATGTTGGATTTTAGTAGGCTTTGCTCGGAAAACTGTCCACCTTGATGGTGCTATTTTAATATTATGTTGAGCACCATTGGATTGTAGCAACCTATGAGGATGAGATCAAGATTTGTTATAGTATGGATTCATTGCAAACCAATTTTGTAGCATCCTTACAAGGAATTTACCCAATTTTGTTACTGGAAGGTGTGGTGACATCCGTCATGTTTGTTTCATGGCCTAATTACAACTCTTGACCAAGACAGTTCAACAGTTGCACAATCCAGTGACATTTCTTTTAATGCATTGGTCTTTATAGATTGCAGAGGTTAAAATTCAAGATATCCAGTAGTGTGTTTCGGATTATTTGATGAACAATGTTAAGAGATAATGTCAGAATATTTACCCAAGTAATACATCTTTTCTTTTGTTTCAATCTTGGAATTATTTATTATTTTCATGTTTGTTTTATTGCATTCCTGTTACTAGTCCATGAAGATCTTTGTTGGAAATGTTACAAGAACAAACCTTTAGGGGGTGGGAGGTTAAAACTCCCTTGCATGTACCATCATTGATCTTTTGATATACTATTTAAAAAATTTAATGGTAGAAAATTTTGATTGAAACTTATTGATTAGTTTTGTTTCACTATTTTTTAATATTTCACTTCTATACTTTGGATCAAAGATGAAACTGAAAGGAATAATCGTCAAATGAATGAAATGTTGAAGGAGTATTATGAAGCCGAAATCATGACCAACTAAGGCTTAGTTTGCGAGTTTTGAGGGGAAGGAAAGGAAAGGCTAAAGAGGGGAAGGAAAGGGAGGGAAGGGAGAAATGAGGGAAAACCTTCCTTTTGTTTAGAAGTAAAAGAAACCAACAAGAAAATGAAGTAAAAGAAACCAACAAGAAAATGAGATGAAAGGTTATCTTATAATTTTACTATTTTACCTTTTTTTTTTTCTCTTAAAATCAATACATTGTGTTATACTTTGTAATTTATCTTAAAATTTATTCAAAACAATTTATCTCATAAAAAACAAATTATTACGATCTATTTTTAAAAAACAGCTTATTTATAAAATAAAATAAAACTTATCACGATATCTTTTTAAAATACAATTTATTTATACAAAATATCTTATTATGGTCTCTTTTTAAAAAATAGCTTCAGCTTATTCAAAACAACTTATTTATAAATAAAAACTTATTACCATCTCTTTTTAAAAAAACAGCTATTTAAAAACAACTTATTTTTGCAAAACAACTTATTACGACCTCTTTTAAAAAAAACAGTTTATTCAAAAAAGCTTATTTATACAAAACAATTTATTACTACCTCTTTTCAAAAAACAGATTATTCAAAACAGCTTATTAATACAAAACAACTTATTATGATCTCTTTTTCGTAAACAACTTATTCAAAACAACTTATTTATGCAAAATAGCTTATTTATCCAAAACAGCTTATTACGATCTCTATTTCAAAAACAACTTATTCAAAACAACTTATTTATGTAAAACAGCTTGTTACGGTCTCTTTGTCAAAAACAACTTATTTATCCAAAACAGCTTATTTATGCAAAACAACTTATTATAACCGCTTTTTCAAAAACAGCTTATTTAAAACAACTTATTTATGCAAAACAGCTTGTTACGATCTCTTTCAAAAACAACTTATTGATCCAAAACAACTTATTTATCCAAAAACAACTTATTACGACCTCTTTTTCAAAACAACTTATTAAGACATCTTTTTCAAAAACAGCTTATTCAAAAGAGCTTATTAAAACAAAACAACTTATTTATACAAAACAACTTATTACGATCTCTTTTCAAAAAAAAGATTATTCAAAACAGCTTATTTATACAAAACAGCTTATTACGATCTCTTTTTCAAAAACAACTTATTTATACAAAACCGCTTATTACGATCTCTTTTTTGAAAACAGCTTATTCAAAACAACTTATTTATGCAAAATAGCTTATTTATCCAAAACAGCTTATTACGATCTCTTTTTCAAAAACAACTTATTCAAAACAGCTTATTTATGTAAAACACCTTATTTTTTAAATAAGCTGTTTTGAATAAGTTGTTTTTTAAATAGACATTGTAATAAGCTGTTTTGGATAAATAAGCTATTTTGCATAGATAAGTTGTTTTGAATAAGTTGTTTTCAAAAAAGAGATCGTAATAAGCGGTTTTGTATAAATAAGCTGTTTTTGAAAAAGAGATCGTAATAAGCTGTTTTGTATAAATAAGTTGTTTTGAATAATCTGTTTTTTGAAAAGAGGTCTTAATAAGTTGTTTTGTATAAATAAGTTGTTTTTGTATAAATAAGCTGTCTTGAATAAGCCTGTTTTTGAAAAAGAGGTCGTAATAAGGTGTTTTGCATAAATAATCTGTTTTGAATAAGCTGTTTTTGAAAAAGAGGTCGTAATAAGCTGTTTTGCATAAATAAGCTGTTTTTGATAAATAAGTTGTTTTTGAAAAATAGATCGTAACAAGCAGTTTTGCATAAATAAGCTGTTTTTGAAAAAGAGGTCGTAATAAGCTGTTTTGCATAAATAAGCTGTTTTTGATAAATAAGTTGTTTTGAATAAGTTGTTTTTGAAAAATAGATCGTATCAAGCAGTATTGCATAAATAAGCTGTTTTTGAAAAAGAGGTCGTAATAAGTTGTTTTGCATAAATAAGTTGTTTTTGATAAATAAGTTGTTTTTGAAAAATAGATCGTAACAAGCAGTTTTGCATAAATAAGCTGTTTCGAAAAAGCTGTTTTTGACGAAGAGATCGTAGTAAGTTGTTTTGTATAAATAAGCTGTTTTGAATAAGCTGTTTTTGAAAAAGAGGTGGTAATAAGTTGTTTTGCATAAATAAGCTGTTTTTGACAAATAAGTTGTTTTTGAAAAATAGATCGTAACAAACAGTTTTGCATAAATAAGCTGTTTCGAAAAAGCATTTTTTGAAAAAGAGATCATAATAAGTTGTTTTTGAAAAAGAGGTCGTAATAAACTTTTTTGGATAAATAAGTTGTTTTTGAAAAAGAGATCGTAACAAGCTTTTTTTTTTTTTTTGCATAAATAAGCTGTTTTGAATAAGTTGTATTTGAAAAATAGATCGTAATAAGCAGTTTTGCATAAATAAGCTGTTTTGAATAAGCTGTTTTTGAAAAAGAGGTCGTAATGAGTTGTTTTGCATAAATAAGCTGTTTTGAATAAGTTGATTTTGAAAAATAGATCGTAACAAGCAGTTTTGCATAAATAAGCTGTTTTTGAAAAAGAGCTCGTAATAAGCTATTTTGCATAAAAAAACTGTTTTGAATAAGTTGTTTTTGAAAAATAGATCGTAATAATTCGGTTATGTCTAAAATTGGAATTTTGAATTATTATGAGGGCAAAATTGTCAATTTTTATGTTTAACTCTCTAAGACCCCCCAATTTGGGGGAACTTTAAAATTGGACAAATGAGCCCTTCAAAACCCCCCAAAACCTTTCCCTTGGTTTTTGAAAACTCGCAAACAAGGGTTTACTTCTCCATAAGTCTTTCCTTCCTCTCCCCTCCAAAACCCAACTCGCAAACAAAGCCTAAGGGTTATAACTCTACATGCAAACTGACTAATAATTAAATAAATCCTCAACATTTATGAGACTATATATAATATATCTTTCTAAAAAGGATTGTGTTAACCGGTGCCCCCGGGGCACTAGTTAAAAAAGTAAAATAATAGAAATGTTTACAAACTTTTGACTTTTAAAAAATTGAACATACCATTTTGCAAAATTTCTAAATTAGGCTTCTTAATTAGTGCCCGGGATAACTGTTAACCTTTCCCTTCTAAAAAAAACTAATACTCAGACATCAGACAAGGGGCGCTGGGCAGGGTGTTCAATAAAAATAGAAAAAAGAATAAACTTTGAAATTTAACAAGGATCATCTAGATGTCAATGTTATAGATGGTGGATGACGGACCATGGCAGACAGCCAAAAATCCGACATACAGCCTACACATGGCACTGCCGTATCCGACATATGGCCCGCCATCCTTCATAAATTTGGCGATGGAGGTTTTCCCAAAATCTGCCACTGATATCCACCATGGCCGATATTTGGCAACACTGCTAGACAGCAAATGGAACATCAATCTCTGGTATATGATAGACAGCAGAAGTTTAAGACCACCAAAAGACTATCATCCACTACATCAGAAAACTTAGCATCTAATCCTAAAAACTAGAGAAAATACATCGGCATAAAAGCAACAGAACAAAATGCAAATTAAGGATGCTAAGAAATGTAAAAACAGTTAAAGGAGAAGATTCAAGTCCCGTAACTATCGACTGTGAGGAATCTGACAAGAATTCGCTCCATCCAGAAGATTCGAATGGGTTCATTTTCCTTGAGATTGCTTGATATTGAAAACAGAAACTTAAAAACCTAACTTATCATATTAAAAGATTCAATGAGACCTCCAACTGTTGCTGTTTTAAATGCACCTTGCAGACTGCAAAATAAATAATTATGAGTATTTATAATTCTTTCTAAGGACGTCCAAAGGATAATAGGCCATCATTCAAGCTGCATTTGCTCCTGATACGAAAAATTCATTAACATACAGATACTAGAATCAAGGTTACTCAAACTTCAAAGTAATCAATAATATGGAAGAAATAAGAAGTTTGAAATTCCAAGGACATCCAAAAATGACGCTTGATAAAAAAATATCAAAAGCGAAGAAAACAAAGGACGAGGGAGAGTTTGAAAGAGAATTCGTAAAAAATAGAGTTGTCCAGCAATATTGCCAAAGCTCCGTGTTAGATATAAAACATTCATGCATTTCCACCTAACAACTTAAGTTTTTGGGAATGGTTCTTGAACATGTGACCACTTTGCCAAAGAAAGAGCTTTTGATTGTGTGTTTAAATCATAATGCTTAGGTAAAGAGTGAGAAAGAGAAAGCACAACAAGAAAAGCACACAAAATTGTAAGTATCTCTTGCCATTGTATTTTCTTTGAAACTGTTTATTGTTAACATAGAAAGGATAAGAGTGACAATACCATGCATATAATAACAATTGGAATATCACAAGATCCTTAATAATGCCAACATATTTCAGAAACAATTACAATCAAACAACCTTGATAACAAATAGGATTTGCAACAATTCTCACTTTCAATGCAGTAGAAAAAAACAACTTAAAAGCATACAAACAAAACCAGCCTAGAATCATCAATACCAAAGACCATCATCCAAAATTTGTTCAAGAATACCAATCCTATATATGTTGTCCAAACTATCAAACCAAATGGTTGGATGTTAGAATAACACTCATAATTCTAGTAACAATACTTATGTTCAAATGAAAGTTTACATCTCCTTGGGCATGAGGACAATTCTTCTACAATTACACTTTTTTCCGAAGGCATTACATTAGAACAAATGAAGATTTTCATGTCTTGTAAAAGTCTCGCATTCTGCAAAATATATGTTGCAAATCGAAGATCATTTGCCGAGCCTTGAAAGTCTAAAATAGTACACGATCTGAGGTGAGACGAAACACATTCAAGAACCGAAATTGGGCATTTCCATTCTTCGGTTGAGCTGGTGCTTGTCCACTGTCAAAGGAATAAAAAATAACATTTATCAAAATATATAGTAAAAAAAAAGAAAAGAATAAGCAAATAAACACAAAACACAACGAACCTTTTTAATAAAAAGAATTTGAAGCTTGGGAGAATGGCGAAGCAATTCTACTACACCATCCCAACAATGAATTGAGCTATGAAAAAACAATAGATCAATATGAGTTAAGTTTGAAAACACCGGAATGAATTTGAAAGAAGCCTCTTGAGACCGAAATCCTGTGATTATGCGTAGAAACTCGACACAATCAATACCATTAAACAGAACATCCTTCGAACTGATACTCGCTCTAACCAACTTAGACAATGTTACAGAGTATTTAAACCCTTTTTTCGGTACTACATTGTTTTTATCATGATTCATCTCACTACGTACATAGATATGCTTAGCATGTAAATCTTGTAAGATAGGACAAGCAGAAATAAAATTTACGTAATCTTTTTGAGTTTTAAAATAAACAAATTTCAAATCTAGGGTTTTGACCGATGGAAGATGAACACACGAAGTATTACACGTGATTTCTATCATGTCAAGTTTGAGAACAACAAGGGTTTGCGAGATGAAAAGACCGGGATATAAGGTGTGGAAATTCATAATGAGATGAAATTCCTCAACACGGCGGCAATTTGCAGCTTCAAGCCACATGTTTTGGATGGGTTTTTTGGAAATACATTTGAGGCGAAACGTTTTGAGGGGTTGGTTGAGTGCACGAGGAGAGAGCATGATAGTATCGACAAAACGACAGAAGCGAACAAAGGCTTCATCTTCGATTTCATAGTCAAAGTCAACACAGAGAACAGAGAGTGAATAACATAGTGGGGTCCATCGTTTCGAAAGAATGCTGGTTTGGAAAGCTTGTCTGATTGGGAGAAAAGAGAGTATGTGACACAACAAGTCATTTGATAAAATGCTTATTCTATCGACCATCTGGTTCATCGCTATGTTTCGGAGGCAATTTTCCCTCCTCAATTTACAATGGCAATACTAGTTGTTTTAGTTAATATTTATAAGTAAGTTTTTTTTTTTTTGTATTAAGTGTTTTATTTTAAAACGTACTTTACACCAATAGCATGGTTACAAATAAGATTGCAGACGTAATTTTTAACACAAAATGAAAGGTGATTGGTTGTCGAAACGTTGTTTTATTCAATAAAATATTCTAAATTTCAATTGATTGATATTTTGAATTTTTATTTAATGAAATATTCTAAATTTGTTTTAAAAGTATTACTTGAATATTAATTGGTTCAGACAGTTTTTTATGTGAGATGGATAGTGTGTTTACACTGAAATTTGGTAAACAACCGCTGATTTAAAATTAATTACTTGTAAGATCAACCAGTAAATCTTAAGAACATATTTATGTTTTAGTTTCTATATATTTCTGAACTTTGTAATAGTTCTCCAAGAACACAATGAAAAACTTAAAAGTAAAACCTATCGAATTTAACCCGGTTAAACTCGTCGAAGTCACTTCCGAACGAATATGAAAGGAATTGCTTGAATAAAGCGAATAAATTGCAAAGATACTTAAAGAAATAAACTTAAATAGCATTGATTGAATGTAAATTGGTACACATATTCATACATTGTAACTTGTGACTCGTTTCTCTCTTCCATGCAGATAATTTGAGTGTAAGTTTTGTATGATTGGATTGTGACCTGTTTTCCTTATGAAAAACGATTATTTATACTAATAGAAGTAACTACCTAATTTGAATTTAAAACTATAACTGCTATAAACGAACAGCTCTTATCCGATCTAAACTGTCTCTTTCTGATTGTCTTTATCCAAAACAAACTACCTTTCGATGGATAACTGTGGATAATTGTCCTTCGATGAGGAAGTTACTGTTCGATAAAGAAATAACTTAAATCGAACCACAAGCATGGGTGGACATTTTAATGGTCTGTCTTTTATCTCACTCATGACAAAGTCAAACTTACTTTGACTACCTTCGATATAACCAGGATAAAATATAGGCTAACATAGTGATTGGTTGTTGAAACATGATTCTACCAATCCAATTCATTTTTTTTAGATCTCGTTGATTGGTTCATGAAATTCATGCATGTATTTTTAATAATGAGTAGTGCTAACAACGCTCTCTTTTCTATATTGTCTCTAACACTCATTTTCTTATTGGTTTAAATCATGACGAGTCTTACACTTTGAAAATGGATTCAACTTAAAATGACGAGACATAAATTAATTTCATTCAATAAGAGAATGACTGTTGTAGAGAATGTCATAAACATTTCTCTTTTAATAATTTGGTCAAAGTACTGAGTGAAGTTTGATACATATTGAAATCCTATATTCAAGCTAAACTAAAACTAAACGCATATGACAAAAACTAATGCACAGTCCAATCAATAATTGATGCACTTACTTGAAAGATGGTTCCTAACTTCAAATGAATGACAAACACCTCTAACACTAGACGGTTGTGATGTCTCTTATGCGTCGTATCCAACACTCCTATGACATTTGTATGATAAATGTTGGATGATTAAGATAAGTGTCCTAAGTATAATTGTTTTTTCCCTTTACTTTGACATTCCTTAGACTGGTTTCCGACACCTATATAACATTCAAACGAGCTGTGTCAGATAACTAAAAGAAATGTCTGAAACATAATTTTTTTCCTCTCTCTTCCTGATAAGTGCTAAAAAGTATTAATTCGATGATATAAATTAGGCACTTTTGTTACTTGTTTTGCAAGTTATTCAGGGAAAAGCCGAGAGATAAGCGATTATTGCCCTATTACGCTTTATTTCTCTTACTCTACCCCTTTTGTGCAGGAATTGAACTCAAGGCACCAAGCAAGGAAGGAAAACCAAGAAAAAGAGCCAAAGATCCAGCCACTCGCCATCAACTCGCAACGGCGAGCAGCCAAACATACTCGCCATCAACTCGCAACGGCGAGCAGTTGGCAGAGAGTTCACCACTTCTCGCCTCCAACTCGCCATGGCGAACTCAAGGCAAGAAGAGCTCGCAATGGCGAGTTAGAGCGGCAAAACTCCTCAAAGGTGACGTGGCATAAACCCACTGGTGAAGAAACCTCAACTCGCCATGGCGAGTGATGTTGCTCGCGAGGCGAGTGGATGCATTTCAGAAAGCTTATAAAAGCTCTTCTCCTTCATTTTCAGAGACAACTTGTTACAATTTTAGAGAGAGAATAGGGCGAAATTCTTGTGTTTTCATAGAGCAATAGTGATTGAGTTTGAATTCATCAAGATTCTTGGAGAAATCAAGTTTCTTGCATGGATTCTCAACTTTCCTTCCACTCTTGTAAAGTTCTCATGACAATGATGAACTAAATCTTCTTAGTTGGGATTAGAGGTACTTGATTGAGCTTAGAATGTAATCTTTTGTTCTAGCAATTTACATGATATTGAAGTTATTCTTGCAATCCATTTCTTATCTTTGATTTAATTGCTATTGAAAAGTACTTTTGAATCTAGGTTTAGAATATTCATCTATCAAAACAATGATTCTAGATATAGGATTGATGTTTTGATAATCACACAAAGTATCAGAACGTAAAACTTTCGGATCGTTGAATAGATTGAAAAATCGTCGATTAAATGATACGATCGACAATTGGATTGTTTGATAGTTTGGGAAATCAACTATTAAACAATACAATTGATTTCACAAGATTATTTGGACACGAATAATCTTGTTGAGCGATACGTGATAATATCGGTAAACCGCTAGAATCCATATATGCGATTGTTAGGTTATGTTCGACGCTTAATCAAGGAACTCTAATTCCAACGTTTTTACGCCTTATTACTCTCAACTTTTATTATTCGCAAATTAGTTTAAACAAAACAAACAAACTATCTTTCATGGGGTAAACTAAAACTCGCCAAAATGGCAGGAGAGTAAACACCATTTAACCCTACTTAATATATATCTAACAATGTTGGTATTCTACTATTCTATATTTTTACATTAATGGTGTCGATGTGTCTGTGTGTGTCAGTGTTATGTTGAGTGTTCGTGTTTCATATGTTCATATTAATAAAAGAGGACATCTTAATACGTGGATTCCAATTCTTTTAAGAAAGGGTTCATACTTCATACCAATAGATTGCGTGCACCAATACACAGAAATGAACCAAAGCCTGCAAATATTTTATGAGCAAAATAAGAGAGTCATTGATATGTATACCTATTCTAATAATCTTTCACTACTACATTCATCCTTAATGATATCTGGAGCTGAAATCATAACCTACTAACTGTTATAACTCTACCTAGAAGGTGATAAATAATTGTACAAATCCTCATAAAATTTGCGAGACTTATATAATCAATCTTTCTAAAAAAACTAATGAGGTGTCATATCACACGATCAAAACTACTAATGAGACATATATACAAGGGACAAGGGGTTCAATTACAAATGGAACATCAATTTCTTTCATATTTTTCGAATCTAAGCAAGGTTATGGTGATCTGAAAAATTCATTAACATACTGATACTAGAATCACGGTTACTCAAACTTCAAAGTAATCAATAATATGAAAGAAATATGAAGTTTGAAATTCCATGGAATATGCAATTTTAGGACTTATCTAGTTAATCAAATTAATTCATTCAGACTTTATTTGATTGTCGAGTTTCACCATCGGTGTCTCAGTTCCTATATGTGCCACTTAGTTCATGTCACTATTTTTTACTCAACTTCAATTGCTTATTCAACATCATGGTCCAAGAAAAAATAAATGCATGATAATCACGTGGCTGTGTTTTATTTTTCATTCGAATAAATTGATTGTGTTAGGAAATATTCAGCACATAACCGAAAAGCTGAATAGTAAAATAATAATTGAGATGAAACAGTGATGAATTATTTAACTTTTTCATATGCTTTATTTAATGTTTACCTTTACCTCATGTATTTTCTGTTTCACCTAGATTTGATGTTTGTTTAGTACTTCAAAAGTTCAAATTGATTAACTTGGTCCAAAGGACTCTTTTTGGGGCTGGATATATGGTACATATGGGTTGTTTCCTTGTATGAAACACATGTTCATATTGAAAAGGATTGATATTATGGCAATCTTCTACTTGTGATTTTTGTTGTTGACAGGAGCCACTTGTGAATT
This sequence comes from Medicago arabica, assembly GCA_946800305.1. Lineage (NCBI taxonomy): Eukaryota > Viridiplantae > Streptophyta > Magnoliopsida > Fabales > Fabaceae > Medicago > Medicago arabica. The sequence continues at coordinate 39,286,629 of OX326969.1, forward strand.
TTGCTAAATCGTAATTTGTTTCTCCCCACAAAAGTTGGGTTGGCAAGGGACACATCATACAAGTTGAGCTGGTCATTTGACTATTCAATATATATTAGATATTTTAAAATAATTTATGTAAAAAATTATACACATATACTGTAAGATATACAAACTTATTCATCAATGGATTGGTTCAAGTGGTAAAACATGTGATCAAAGACTCATGCATATCGAAAAAATTATATTAAAAGGAAAAAACCTACTTATGTACCCTCATAATTCTTCGATAGATATTATTCATTGCTAAACGAAATTAAAAACTTTGTATCAATATCATGGTAACAAAAAAAATGTCTTAAATTTTTTGAGTGTCTCATGACTCATATCACTTGATTGTTCATATGAGAACTTAAAACTATATACCTTGATTTATATATCCTATGTTTTTTTATTTATATATTATAATATTATTTGTTAGATTTTTTCACTAACTTTTTTAACGACTAATAATATTTGTGAAGGAACTTGATTGTCCATCTTTGGCGAGGTTGTGCCTCCCAATTATCACTATTTTTTTCATATACGCGACTTGAATATGAGACATTACTTAAGTGATTTAAGTTCAGTTTCAGTTAAAGAAATATAATATTGACAATTAATATATACCCTCCGTTTGTTAAGCGAAGTTGGATACATATCATACATACTTCGAGTTAGTGCTGTTGGAATATTTTGTTATTTTATTATATTCCAATATCATTATGTGGGCAAATATCGTAATAATAATTATATTAGCTATTTATCAATTTGGAGCCTTAATTGATTAGTGATCAAATTAAGCAATAAGGCTTATTGGATTTCTATTTAGAGTATTAATTAATTAATTAATGGATATGGACTCAATATGGGTGGATGTCCGGATGACCCATTAACGGAATAATGGGAAACCATAATGGTCATCCAATATAAAAGAGGCTATGGTTCCCAACATATCGGACACGGTAAACTCTCTCTTCTTCCCATTTGAAGAGAGCTTGAGGCATAAAGGTACCGGTTGAGGAAGAACCAAATCAGTCGCCGCTAACCCTTGCTGTTTGTTTCAGATCATCTCCTCTCTTCATCGTTGTTGTCGAGAGGGCTGCCACCAAAACTTTATCTCTAGGTATTTCTAATACACTAATTCTTAATATCCTTGATAAATCAAACATGTCGTTGATCCGTTCATATTCACGTTCAGTGTTTTGTTTGCTTCCGTTATTGATTCATAATCGTTGAACATGTTTTATATGAAATCTGTTTTTATTAAGACTTAAATTTCCAACAAGTGCAACACAAAGAAGTTTCTATAGAAAGTTTATAGTGATGATAAGAAGCAACTTCCTATAGTTTATAGTGATAGTCGAAAAGAAGTTTAAAAAATCTTTTAAGTGGTTTTAAGAGTTTTATACTTTGAAGAAGTGGATATCTTTTCCAAAATTATATACACAGTTGACTATTGACACTGTGACTAAAAATATACAATTATATTATATAGCAAGGCAAAAATCTGGTACCTTCTATTTAGTGGCTAGTGTCATATCTTCTTTTCCTCCTACCTTCTTTCTTGGCTTGAGCTTAAGTGCTTGAGTTTTTATTATCTAATCTAATCTAATTATTATTATACATATACATACATATGTTTTATTATTTTTCCTGTCACGTGACTCATGAGAAGCCATGTGTCTCATTGACCTACACATATAGGAGTCTTTGATTATGGGGTTGGTGGAATGGAAATACTGTTTGAATAAAATTTATCTGCATTTGATTTGCATTTCAACTGCTTCTCAATAGAATCTTAATTGGAAATGAACTATTTGCATGTCAACAACTTCTTAATAGGACCTTAATTGGAAATGTTGCTCATGAACAGAAATCAACTATTTAAATTGAAAACTGAAAATTTTGAATTACATATTAAAATTGAAAAATTCCTTAACCTCTTTACTTTAAGGTATTCCATTCTTTTGATTTACAGGTTACTAAAGTAGATGCATGCATGCTATCGGGTCTTAATTTATTTTTTCACGAGAAAAGAGGACATGCATTATTAATTTAAACTAATTTTACAATGTAATTCAATAAGAATATTGCATAGTCGTGTTTGATACTACGATGATATACCATAATCATATAGTAATATATCGTAATTTTGCAAAAACTACATAGTGTAATTTTTAAAAAATTATGATGAATTACTATGATTCTGATATATCGGCTGTGATGTCAAAGATAGATTTACGGTTATCTCTATAATACAATTACAAAATGGACTTGTGTATTTTTACTAATGTTTCAATCATGCATTAATGTAAACCAAGTTTGCATCCGATCAAAAGCAGACCTCCATTATACTCATGTTTCAATCATGCATGCAATAATGACAGCACATATAGTATGTATTATAGAGATCTAAAAAAGCAAAAGCTGAATTATTTTATGCTTAACAATTAAATTAAATCTGAGATTGGAATAAGTACCTTGTCTGGACTCCAAGTATTCTCATCAAGTCACCTGCTTGACTTAATATTCTAAATCTAAGTGCCAAGTAACACAAATTAACCCTATTTTGAAGAAAGATGCAGTGCACTATATTCTAAATCTGAGATTAGAATATGTACGGTCTTGATTGGACTTTTTTAGCTTTGTTTGTCTATAATAATGAAATAATTAGTTACCGTTTCCCCTAAATGTGAGGTGCGACAAAAAATTTCTTGGACACAACCACAAATTAATATTACTTAGACACTCACACATGAAATAAAAAAAAAAAATTAAAGAAAAATTATTTAGTCACATCGATTGACATTATTCAATTGTATTCTTTTTTATTTTTCTTTTGGTTTTGTGTTTGTATCCAAATAATATTTATTTAAGTTTGTGACCAAGCAAGTATATCTCTTGAGGTGTACATTTTCTTGATTCTTGACACTTGTTGTTTTCACATATATTATTTCCTAAAAACACATGGAAATGACAAAAAAAAACTTAACGGTAGTTAAAAATGTTTTGCTTTTGTCCCTACCGTATTCTTCCGTTACAAAAACGTGCATGAGGCAAACAAAGGATGATATGACAATGGCTCTCAAATGAGGTTTTATAATTTATATTTTATTAAGGCCTGTTATGAATTCTTTTTCTTTCATGGATAGAAAAAGTCATTGAAATACGTAATGGTCAAGAAAAAAGGAAAAAAAAGGGAGAAAACTCATGTTTAGATAGATCAATTGTCCGTTGTCGAGACAATTTTAATTGAATTATAGTTTGTCACATTTCATAAGTTTCTTTCTTTTTTATTTTGCACTTCAATGGAGTCTTGTTTTTTCCTCAACTTCTGGTGATATGTTTATTTTTCATGGACTAACAATGCTAGAAATTAAATCAAGAAATATATAGAAGAGTATAGAAGTTTGGAGTTACTCTTTGCCATTAAGACTAGAAAAATCTAAGTTGCACCGTCTGGAATAATCTAGAACAGCCTAGGTATGCTTAGTCATTAAGAAGTAGAAATATCTAAGTAATATCATCTCCTAAAATAATCTAGCACTATCTATGTATTTACTTAGCTAGAAAAATCTAGTAATTTATTTACTTAGCTTATCCATTAAGTTTAGAGGCCTATAAAATGCATGAAGCATTCATTGTGTAGTATCAAGTTTCAGGAATAAAAATAGTGTGTTCAAAAGAATTTCTCTCCTTTGTTCTCTCTTTATACTTTGTGAGTTTGTGTGTTATTTGTCCCACTGATATCAAATTGGTATCAGAGCAGGTTAGGTCATGCAAAGTGTCAGTGTCAAAAAAAAAAGGTCTGAGTGTGTGAGGAACAAAATAAGTTCTCACTGTGTTAAAGTTATTGTGAGCATATTTTGAGAGAGATATGACAAACAATTTCAATATCATTTGGTTCGGTCCCAAACTAAATTCAGAATTAGATTTTAGTTATTGGGAATTTATGATGACAACACATCTTAAAGCTCACAACTTATGGAGCTATGTCGAGTCTAGTTTACAACAAGGAGCCGATGAACTTGCTCGTGGAAAGGATCAGCTGGCACTATCACAAATTCTTCAAGGGATAGAGTATTCAATTTTCGGCAAAATAGCAAATGCGAAGACTTCGAAAAAGGCGTGGGACATATTGAAGCTGTCACACAAAGGAGTAGAGAAAGCTCAGAAATCAAAGTTGCAGTCTCTGCGTAGAGAATACGAAAGGTATGAAATGTCCAATTCTGAAACAGTGGATCAATATTTTACTCGTGTTATAAATCTTGTCAACAAGATGAGGGTGTAAGGAGAAGATATTCCAGATAGCAAGGTGATGGAGAAAATTCTACGCACCATGCTGATGAAGTATGATCATGTGGTGACTACGATATTGGAGTCCCACGATACCGATACCTTGTCGGTACCAGAGTTGCAGGGAAGTATCGAAAGTCATGTCAACAGAATATTGGAGAAGACTGAAAAAGTAAAAGAGGAAGCCTTGAAAAGTCAGGTGAACCTCAACAACGTTGCTGAATCCAGCCAGATGGGAGAAGCCAGAGCTCGTGACAATTTCAACAATGAAGGAAGAGGAAATTTCAGAGGAAGAGGTCGAGGAACCTTTAGAGGAAGAGGACGTGGAAACTTCAACCAATGGAGAGACAACAATAACAACAATTTTAATTCATCATATCAAGGAAGAGGTGGAAACAATTTTGCCTCCAACAACCGTGGCAGAGGAAAAGGTTATTACAACCAAGAGAGTACAAATAATGGTTGCTTTATTTGTGGAAAGTATGGGCACAAAGCAGCCAATTGCAGATACAAACATCAGGCAAACGTGGCAGAAAGTTCATATCAACATACCAGTGAGTCTTCTGAAAATCAACATAGTTTATTTTTAGCAAGCAATACACTTTCAGAAGAAGAAAACATTTGGTATTTGGACACCGGGTGTAGTAATCATATGTGTGGGAAAAAGGAATTATTTTCTTCTCTGGACGAAACGGTAAAATCTACCGTGAAGTTCGGAAATAATTCAAATATTTCAATTGTGGGGAAAGGCCAAATTGCTATCAGATTGAAAGATGGATCGCAAAATTTTATTGGTGATGTTTTCTATGCTCCTGGTCTTCATCACAATCTCTTGAGCATGGGACAACTGTCAGAGAAAGGTTACAACATGCAGATTCATAAAGGCTATTGCACGCTGATTGACAAGAATGAGAGATTCATCACAAAGGTAAAAATGACTCCTAACCGCCTATTCCCTTTGAGAATTCAACATGATAAATTTCCTTGCTTGAGTTATATAATTCCAAACGATGATTGGTTGTGGCACATGAGATTTGGTCACTTTCATTTTTCTGGCTTGAATTACTTGTCACAAAAAGAATAGGTTTCTGGTTTGCCTGTTGTGAACATTCCAAGTGGTGTATGCGAGACATGCCAAATTGGAAAGAAGCATAGAGAATCGTTTCCAATTGGAAAGTCTTGGAGACCAAAGAAACTCCTGGAGATCGTTCATTCCGATTTGTGTTCGATGGAAATACCAACACCTGGTGGCTGCAAGTATTTTATTACTTTTATTGATGATTTTAGCAGAAAGGCTTGGGTGTATTTTCTGAAGCAGAAATCAGATGTTATTGATTCCTTCAAGACATTCAAAGCGTTTGTAGAAAAACAAAGTGGTTGTCCAATCAAAGCACTCAAAACAGACAGAGGCCAATAATACCTTGTCGGCACAAATTTCTTTGAGCAACATGGAATTCAACATCAGTTAACCACCATATATACCCCTCAACAAAATGGAGTAGCTGAAAGAAAGAACATAACAATCATGGATATGGTGAGATGCATGCTGAAAGCCAAACAAATGCCAAAGGAATTTTGGGCAGAAGCAGTTGCTACTGCAGTTTATATTTTGAACAGATGTCCAACAAAAAGTGTTCAAGAGAAGACTCCCGAAGAAGCATGGAGTGGAAGGAGGCCCTCAATGAGACATCTCAGAGTTTTTGGATGTATTGCATATGCGCATGTATCAGATAAATCAGAAAGAAGTTAGATGATAAAGGAGAAAGATGTATCTTTATTGGCTACATTTCAAATTCAAAGGCCTACAAGCTTTACAATCGAAAGACCAAGAAGGCGATCATCAACAGAGATGTGACGTTTGATGAAGAAGGAATGTGGAATTGGTCATCAAAGTCACAAAAGGAGTCGATAGTAACAACTCGAAATGATTATAAAGAGGAGGTTGAGCATCAAAATACAACACCAGATGATCCTGATCAGCCATAAACATCAAATAGAGAACAAAGAAATCGGAGATTACCAGCTCGACTGCAAGATTGTGTTTTGGGTACCGACAATGATCCATCTGATGAAGAGATTATCAACTTTGCTTTATTTGCAGATTGTGAGCCAGTTACTTTTGAAGAAGCATCCGGTGATGAAAATTGGATAAAAGCTATGGATGAAGAAATCAATGCAATTGAGAAGAATAAAACATGAGAGCTGACTGAATTACCAGCAGACAAGAAGTCAATAGGAGTGAAGTGGGTGTACAAGACAAAGTACAAACCCAATGGTGAGAGATTAGATACAATTCACATGCTTATTTCACTCTCAGCTCAGAATAATTGGAAAATACATCAAATGGATGTTAAATCTGCATTTCTTGATGGTACTTTGGAAGAAGAAGTGTATGTTGAGCAGCCTGTAGGATACGTAGTTAGAGGAAAGGAAGATAAAGTTTATAGATTGAAGAAAGCATTATATGGCTTGAAGTAGGCGCCATGAGCATGGTACAAAAAGATTGATTCTTATTTCATTCAGAACGGTTTTCAGAGATGTCCGTTTGAGCACACACTCTATATCGAATTCATTGATCCTGGAGATGCTCTTATTGTGTGCCTTTATGTCGATGATCTGATATTCACCGGCAATAACTCAAAGATGATTGAAGAATTCAGGGAGGCTATGATAAGATGTTTTGAAATGACAGACTTGGGCCTAATGTCCTATTTTCTCGGCATTGAGGTCGTTAAACAGAAAGATGGAATCTTTATCTCTCAGAAGAAGTATGCAAGTGATATTTTGAAGAAATTCAAGATAGAGCATTCAAAGCCAATTTCCACGCTGGTTGAAGAAAAGTTGAAGCTGACAAGAGAAAGCGATGGTAAAAGGGTAAACCCAACTCATTATAAAAGTTTGATTGGAAGCTTGAGATATTTGACTGCAACAAGGCCAGATATATTATATGGAGTTGGTTTACTTAGCAGATACATGGAGGAGCCGCGTGTTAGTCACTTGCAAGGAGCCAAGAGGATTCTTCGTTATATCAAAGGTACTCTGACCAAAGGAATTTTTTATGGTAATAATAGTGACGTGAAGCTTGTTGGATATACAGATAGTGATTGGGCTGGAGATATAGAAACAAGAAAAAGCATGTCAGGGTACGTGTTTCATCTGGGAACTGGTGCAATATCATGGTCTTCAAAGAAACAACCAGTTGTCGCACTTTCTACCGCAGAAGCATAGTATATAGCAGCAACCAATTGTGCTACTCAAACAGTGTGGCTGAGAAGAATTTTAGAAGTGATGCATCAGAAGCAGAATACTCCTATAGAGATATACTGTGATAACAAGTCAGCAATTGCACTAAGAAAAAATCCAGTTTTTCATGGACGGTCCAAGCATATTGATATTCGATTTCACAAGATACGAGAGTTGATTGCTGAGAAAGAAGTGGTGATCGAGTATTGTCCCACTGAAGAGAAAATTGCAGATATTTTTACAAAGCCGTTGAAGATTGAGTCATTTTACAAATTGATGAAAATGCTTGGAATGATGCAAGCTTGATTTAAGGGAGGCAATGTTAGAAATTAAATCAAGAAATATCTAGAAGAGTATAGAAGCTTGGAGTTACTCTTTGCCATTAAGACTAGAAAAATCCAAGTTGCACCATCTGAAATAATCTAGAACAACCTAGGTATGCTTAGTCATTAAGAAGTAGAAATATCTAAGTAATATCATCTCCTAGAATAATCTAGCACTATCTATGTATTTACTTAGCTAGAAAAATCTAGTAACTTATTTACTTAGCTTATCCATTAAGTTTAGAGGCCTATAAAAGGCATGAAGCATCCATTGTGTAGTATCAAGTTTCAGCAATAAAAATAGTGTGTTCAAAAGAATTCCTCTCCTTTGTTCTCTCTTAATACTTTGTGAGTTTGTGTGTTATTTGTCCCACTAATATCAGGCAAAGCCAAGAGAGGTTCCATCTTTGGAGGGACATGTTCTTTTGAAAAAGTTAAGAGATGCGTTAGAATATTTGAAAGGCGGTTTTACGGGAAGAAATAAAGAGGATGTGGTGAATGTTATCTCTATGGCTTGTTATTTTATACCACTCCGTGCAAAAGAACCATGCTTATGTGAAAATGATGAGAATTTTACAATTTTATGATCGATCTGTGAATTTTTAACATAAATGCAAGAGTGAATACCAAATTCATCATTGAATTTGTACGAATCAGACAAAAACGTCCCCCAATTCATCGAAATGCACGCTTTGTCCCTGAATTTAACAACGTCTATCAAAATAGTCATTCCGTTCAAATGCTCTGTTAGTGGTGTTGAGTTGTCGTACTGCATGGCTTGTTGTCTTGTACACGTGTCTACATGGAGTCCACGTGTACAAGGACCAATTTGATTGAAACACACAAAATGTCAGTTTTACTTTTTGAATTCAATTTTTTCAGTTTTTCCAAAATTACCCTTGTAATACCTATACGTTTCCATTCTCACATTTCAGTCAGAACATCAAACAAGTCCCTGACCGTTCTCCTTCCCGCTAAAACCTTCATCATCTTCATCGACATCATCTTCGGCGAGGAACGTTGCAAAAGATTCCGTTTTGATAGAAGATTTCGTCGTTTCATAAGGTAACGTCGTCGTCGTTTTCGTTCAGCATCATGTTCATTTTCGTTCGTTTTCTCCATGTTTGTGTCCGTCCGTTTTTGTGATTTTTCGTTTTCTATTTTTATGCTTTCGTTTTCAACTTCATTTGATGCTTGCTTTGATGTTCGTTTTTGTTTGCTTTGATTGTGTTTTTTAGATTACCGATATTAGGGTTTTGTGTTAAAGACGTAAAAAACAAAAATTTCATGTTTTTAAGTTTGGTTACTAAAAAATATGAACATTAGAGTAGTTATGAACAAGATTAATGGTTGATTAAAACAAATTAAAAAAAAAGGGTTTATTTTGTACTGATGATCTCCCTTTTTATGTTCTTTTGATTGTGATTATGACTAATGCATTGCAAAATCTCTGGGATGGAAGACAACATCACGTTAATCTTGCATCATAGTAATTTTTTAGAGCGAGATGAGTATCGGAGGCTGCAATATGTTCGTGGTGAATTTTGTGTTTGGGAAAAAATGGATGTTGATGAGCTATGTTTGTGGGACATTGAGAAGATGGTGAAGCATTGCAGAGGCTACTTCAAGGTATCTAAATGTGGTACTTGAAGCCGTACAAAGGTGCAAAACAAGATGATCTTAATATATGCTTCAATCCAATGACAATTGATAAGCATCTTTTGGATATGGTGCGAGTTGCAAGGGCTAATGGGAACGAAGTGGAAATATATGCACAACATGTGTTGGAGACGAATGAGGTTGAAATTGTACCTTTATCAAATGAAGAAAGGGAAGAGCTTGAGAGAGCAATGGAAGAATCTTTGAGAAGTATGAATACTGAAGCTGAACCATGCAAAGTTATGGATGTTAACATACTTACTGTTGAGGAAATAAGTGTTGTAGAAAGTTTGGTTGCTAGTGTGCAGAACAAAGTTGGTAATGAAGAGGATAATGTTGGTAATGTAGATACTGTTGGTGCTACTCAAGAAACTCATCCACAAGCAAATGTCACTCAAGAAACTCAACCTCAAGAAACAGTGACACAACAAGAAACTCATACTGAAGCAAATGTTACCAAACAAGGGGCTAAAAAAGGAGCACCAAAAGGGAAAGAAAAGCAAACTGTAGCACCAAAGAGGAAAAGACCAGTAAGACAATCAAGAGGGACGTGGACTAATTTGATTGAATGTTTTATTAAATAGGGACTGATATGATTGAATTGGTTGTTGCAGGGTGTTCCTACAAAGAGGTATGACATTAGAGGACCAATGATTTCAAATGAGAGGCCTAAGCAAACACCACTGAGAGGTCCTACACCATCACATCCAACTGCTCCTAGCGTTATTCGAGTGTCATATCCAAATTATGGTCCATCCGGTTCAAGTCAACCTAAGTTCATGGAGTTTATCCCAACCCCCGTCTTTCCAAATAAGTGATACTTGATGCATGTTTAAATTATGCTTTTGGATATGTAATATTTCGACTTGTTTAAATTATGCCCTCTAGTTGGGTTCTTTTTGGCTATGTAATATTTAAGAACATCTCTCTATGACTTATGACTTGTTAATGCCCCATAGTTGAGTTGCTTTTGCCTATGTAATATTTCAAACTTAAGACGTATGACTTATTTAATGGTATTTTCAAGGATGAAGTTGTGTGTTCTGTCAATTTTAATTTGTTATACAAATATATGCTTCAAGGATCAACTTGAAAATATTTTTATATAATCCAAGGACTTATTTGACGGTTTTTTAAATTAATTTAGGGATCGATTTGATAGAAGTTAAAATTATCAGGGACTGCATTGCATAATATTTTCTGAAATCAATCAATTTCGTCCTTGTAAAATTTTGTCATTATTCATCAATTTAGTCTCTGCTTATGTGGCATCTGACATGGGAACCAAATTGAGATGTTAACATCCACGTCATCACCGTTAACGTCCCAAATGGACGTAGGGACTATTTTGATGGATGTTTGTTAAATTTAGGGACAAAGCGTGTATTTCGATGAATTGAGGGATGTTTTTGTCCGATTCGTACAAATTCAAGGATGAATTTGGGTATTCACTCTAAATGCAAAATATAGGTAGAAGAAAGACATGAAGAAGATGGAAGAACCAAGGTTTCTAAATTTGGATTTTTTGTCTTCTCGTTTTTTTGGTTTCGGTCCCTCTCAATCTGTGACTCATCATTTACTTTACCAAATGAGCATCGTATGCTACGTTAGTCACTGTCACATCAACCTATGTTTGCCACATAAATGTTTTTGTCACGGATGATGATAATATGGACTAAAATCAAAACGTTTGCATCTTACAGAGTTTGTTTTAGAATAAAAACCAAAAATACGTGAGCTTACATATATGATTTAACTATTTAATTAAGCCTAATGAAAATGAAAATCCAACAATCAAATATCCTAAAAAAATGTTATATCTAACTTATATTTATTCAAAAAACGTGTCAACATTTTGTCAAAAAAATGTCAATATCTTTATAAAAAAAGTGGAAACATTATTATTCTTTTTTAATTTTATGAAAAAATAAGATTGATTTTAAAAATCGACATGATGAAAAACCTTAAAGCTCTTCCCACTTGAAGGAAAGAGTGGTCGTTTTTTTGTATATATAAAAAATGATAGTGCGTGTACCAAAAAGACAAAGATCAAGATAAAGTGTGATTTTTCTAAAATAATTTAATTATTTACATAAATATATTTTCTTTTTGGTGTTATTTTCTTTTTTTAAGAGGTTGGTGTTATTTACTTAAATATTGTTTTGACCAAAACTAACTTAGATACTATTAATTAAAAAGAGTTCAGTACAAAAAGAACAAATATCAAAAGCATGACGATTAGATTAAAAATAGACCGTCCTAACTATATTGTATAAGTAACCATCTTTGTTTGTCGTTGAATAAATTTCACTTCAAAAAATCTACAAAAAAAAAACTTCACTTCAAAGCTAGAATTTAAAATTAACTTAGTAGTAATATGAGAAACTATGACATTAAACTTAGATACATCATTCCTAAGAGAAGACATATTATATTTTTGGTAAATCATAATGACTATTGAAATTGACACATATAAATAGAGGAATTGGGTTTCGAATATTGATCACATGTCCTATCTAAATTTTTTGACAGTTTTATCAGTTGAGTTATAAATTGATATTTTAAGAGATTAATTAATCTTTTCATTTTGTTTGGTGGTGTGATGATAATTAATTAATCTTTACATTTGAAAATTAGATTAGCCCACAAATAAGCATAAGAATATCTTGATGCAACCTAAAAAATATTGAGAATTATACTTATATAATCATTTTAAAATAACTTTTGAGACAGCATTATTTTTCCTTAAAAAACAATAAAATAGAAAGGGAAAAACTTGATGTCATGAAGGAATTGGCAACAATTTTTTTTTTAATCATGTCTCACCTTTTCATTTTAAAAACATAAAAGCACTGCCTATAATGTATTTTGTCAGGTCAAATTCATCATGTCTTTCACACCATATAACAAGCCTCACATGTCTTAATACGTTGTACAAATAGTATCATTTTTGAAATGATGAGAGAAATATTGAAGATACAGTACCTACCTCACATGTTAAATCTAAATTCCGTATGAGAATAGAAATAGGCAAAAGACATGAATTATGGTACTTATCCTAATCGAGAACTGTGAAGTGAAAGGCATGTGAGTGAAGGTAGTTTGATAGCTGTCAGATCAGATCCTCTAAATCTATAAACAATCTTGTACTCTACTCCCTCATTCACCGTTTTTTACCGTTAAGATCTTTTGCCGCCGAAAATAATTATATACACTTGCAACCGTTCGATCTAAAACCCTCTATCATCTTAGCTAAGAAAACTAGTACATCTAAAGAGATTACGTTTACCTTTTAAAATCCATCAATCATCTCTAATTATTATTCCAATAGTAGTGACGTGACATGATAACATGTGAGCCATTGAGTTTTAAACAAAACATTAATATTATTTAAGAATTTAGGATGATTTTAATTCAAAATTAAAAAGGATTTGGCTTATAAAGTGAAGTTTTTAACAAGTTAAAATGAAATATATTAACATTAAAAAAAAATCTCATTAGTAAAAGATGTATTGAAGAGAACACCGAAGTTTTACATTAGGATGAATTAGAAAGGAACATAAAAATTCAGGAGTTAACCAATGTTCAAACAAACAAAAAGACTAAGCCTATGTTTGGTTTGGCTTTTGCAAAGCCAGAATCAATTCTGGAGCATTTCAAAAGCAATTCTGCAATATTTAACATGTTTGGTTTGGCTTTTCAAAATAGCTTTTATCCTCCAAAAGCAATTCTAGTTGAAGCTACAATTCCTAGCTTCTTACTTTCCTAGAATCAATTCTACACCCTCAATTCTATTAATTCCATTCCTGCCCTCATTAATTTAGTAATTTCTATTTATTTGTATTTAACTATGTCTATTTTGGTAATTATACATTCAAAAGTAATTTTGATCAAAACTATCCAAACAACAATCATTCTGTTTAATCAATTCTGCATTATTGCATACAAACATAAATCAATTCTGTCAGAATCAATTCTGTCAAAATCAATTCTTTCAGAATCAATTCTGTCAGAATCAATTCTACACACCTCAGAACCAAACACACACTAAGCCATTAACAAAATTAGGGAACTTTATCTTCAGCCACCAAAAATTAAAGAGTTTGACTTTACCCATACGTCAAGAGATTGAATTCTCGATATTTTTAAAAAGGGTGTTGTTAGCTAACCAGTGCCTTAAAGGTAATGGTTAATGATTCCATTAATAGAAACTTTATTTTGGAAATACAAGTCTTTACTTTTTTCTTAATAATAATTACATCACTTTTCAATACAAACTTACTAATTTTAGTACTTTAATCAATGCCCCAACGACAATGGTTAGCATTCTCCTTTTAAAAATTATGTTGTTCCTTTCGTTCCAAAGCAAAAACGCAAGTGGATTAAATTAAATACATTAAGAAACAACGCTTTTTAGAGATTCCTAGAAAATTGCCAAACCGGATGAAATGGTCTGAAATTTCAAAAGGATGTATCAAAGAAAAACCGAGCCAATTACCCTATAAAATTCAAAGATGACCGAAGATATTACATGACAAAAACAAATGATTTGTTGTTTCAATGTTACCACACCCACTCAAACAAAATTGTGGGTCATGAGATAAAATGCCGCATATGAATAAGTTATCTTTGGTAGGCTTTGTGTTATGCGATCTGAAATTGCTGTGTAATGAGAAGGCTCCTGCCTAATAAGAACCTGATAAGCACCGCACACATAATAACCAGCAATTGGATCCAACTGCCAGCACCACTGATCAATACTATTGACCTGCAAATTTACATTGTCAAGTAAAGCCCTACATTCTACTACCAACTCATCATCCCAAGCCAACAACTGACGTCGTCACCCCAAGCATCTCCTCATACACCCACCCTAAAGTAAACATATATGGCCCCGCCACCTAAGGATTACAAGACAAATCGAACAACCTCCTAAACCGATCACATAAATTGAACTCCCCTAACCACAAATCTGTCCAAAAAAAGTATCTACCTCGTTACCAACCTTACACCTTAAGTTTTCCTCAAACCACCTTCCCGACTCCAAACCAACCCCATTTTGAATACGCACCATATTCTTCCACCAATCATACCCGTCCCTACCACCCTCTTTCAGTCGTCCCTCTTCTACACCATACCTCACCGACAACACTATAAACTACAAGCTCCCTCTAACCACCGTCATCCTCCAACACCATTTCCCTACAAGAGCAATATTAAACTTTGTCATCCTCCTAACCCCAACCCACCAAACTTCTTTCTCAAACAAAATGACTCTTAATCAACCCAAGTAATTTTCCTATTATCCTCACATAAAAATAATAATATAAAAGATATTCAATAGAGGAAATGATAACTGAGTGAGCCCTCAAGAAGGAAATGGCATAGAAGGAAGAGATGACAGGACAAACTTAAGGAGAATGAACCCAAAGATAAATGTCTGCTTTTCCAACCCGACGGTCTAAGGTAATACGATTAAGCAACAAATCTCAAAAAAATTCAAACGGCGTGCATCACCACCTACGAGAGACCCAAATACATCAAAGACAACCTTCCAACTTGACAATTCAAAACTGCAGCCGCCTCATTTACCCAGGAATCATGAACATTAACACCAACCAACAAACTTATATGAAAATAAACCTTCAAACCGACACAACTTCAAAAAGGAAAAGAAACGCACGCAAAGCTCTCTAGTTAGCCCAACTTTTATCCTCCCTTAACAAATATCATATTTATAAACTTGGTTGTAAATCTTTCCTCATCAAATGTGAAACTTTAACTCATTCTTAACATTACGACAACCAAAACAAAAACTCTAGTTCAACGCAATTATTAAGTATATGCATTGAAATAATTAAATGATTCTTAATCGTCCGATCAATCAAACATTCTAAATCTCAAACATATTTTGATTTTCATTAAAAAAAACTTCAATTATGATATTTGAGATTTGGATTGATCGATCCCAATCGAACGATCACGGATTCTTTACCTGTGTGGATATACACAGAATCTGGATTCTCTATTTACATATAAATGGGCCCATCTGATGCAGTGGACCCCACCAAAATGTTCCAAGAGTGAGAGAAAATCAAAGAGTCTTATTTCTCCACTGCTCTCTCACCTATACCTATTGTTGGCTGTTTCTGTTCCCCCCACCACCTTCAATCTCATCTTCCTTCTTAAATTCATGGGTTCCTTTTGTTTTCTTATATACTCACTCTGACATCAAAAAGTTTCCATTTTTCCAACATGTGTCTTTCATATTCTCTTTGATGTGTATCTGGGTTGTCACTACTATTGATATTTTGTTCAAAAACCTGTGAAGTAAGGTTTTTTTTTTTTGTTTTTTTTGTTAAGGATTGATTTTTGTTGTTGGAGATGTTGGGTTCAGGGACAAATTTGGTTACAACTGTTATTGGATTTGGCATGAGTGCCACTTTCATTGTATTTGTCTGTACAAGAATAATTTGTGGAAGACTAAGAGGTGGTGCTGAATCTAGGATGATGTATGAGATTGAATCAAGATATGATATAGAACAGGTAATTTCTGTATGCACCCTCCTTCTATATTGTTTTTGCTTATAATCATGACTTGATTTTGAGCACTTTGCTCAGTTTTTTTATGAAATTTTTATCAGTAATACTATAATCTCTGTTTTGTTTGGTCATGATGAGTCATAGATTATAAATCTGATCCAATACTTGAAGTGTATGTGGAATAAGGATATCTACAATTTTTTCTTGCTTTTTAATTTCTAACTCTAGTGCAAATGCTGCATTCTGTTTCCAGAAAACAATAATTTTAACTTACCTATATAATTATACACGCATGTTCATATAATTAAGTGGTTGAGTTCAAGTGGTTAATAAGTTTCGATTGAACACGAATTGTTCGATATAATCCGAGTTTGAATCCTGGCTGAGATAATCTTTGACCATATTTTACTTACCGAACGCAACTCCGTATTAAGAGGGCTCCATTTCCCTGAGAACCAGATGGTTAAGACCATTTTTTTTTATGTATGTTTGATGTATGAACTGTTTTCTTAGCTATTTGGTAAGAATCGTACGATAGTATGTTTTAGCTTCTCAAATCCTCCTTATAGTGAATAGTTTTTCACAGTAAATATATATCATATAATTTCAAGTTCATGAATTAGAATGTTTTTTGAATTTTGACCCTTCAAACAGTAGCTGGTCACAAGAAAATATATTGTCTGATTCATAATTTGGTTTGTGTTATTTTGCAAACTATCATGGTTTTGGTGCTTTAAATTTAATTTTCCATTGTTTCCTCATAGCCAGAACACCATGTTAATGACCCTGGCACTGAACCAGTTTTGATTGAAGCAATCCCTACTTTAAAGTTCAATCAAGAGGCTTTCAGTTCCATTGAAGATACACAGTTAAGTCTTTTCTATCATTTTTAGGTCATAGAGCACAAATTCATCATATTTTAACCTTTTGTTGTAGACTGATATCATTTTCGCAATACTGAACATTATTCTTTTTTGTGACAAACAAGAGCTTATGATATGCAACTAACACTTGATCGATTAATGGCCTGTTTGGATTGACTTATTTGAGTTTATCTACCAACATAAGCATTGTGAGACTATTCGGAGATCTTATGAAAACAGCTTATGACATGTCGGTAAATTGTTTTCAGCTTATATTTATAAGATCTCTAGGATAGCTTATGAAAACAATGTATAGCTTATATGTAAACAAGTTGACTTTATTGTATCTTTTGTTATAGAAATAACTTATACATAAGCATTTGTACGATAAACGATTATGCTATAAGCACTTAATTAAGTTGTTTATCCAAACAGGGTCTTGATAGATAAATACGTTTATGCAAAAAGAGCCAATGAATAGATAATTAACTGTTTTCTTCTACAGGTGTGTAATATGTTTGGCTGACTATAAAGAAAGAGAAATATTGCGCATCATGCCCAAATGCGGCCACACTTTTCATCTTTCTTGCATTGATATATGGCTGAGGAAACAATCTACCTGTCCAGTGTGCCGTCTTCCATTGAAAAACTCGTCCGAAACAAAACATGTGAGACCTGTGACATTCACGATGAGCCAACCTCTTGACGAGTCGCACGCATCCGAAAGGAATGCAGATATTGAGAGGCACAGTGAAACTAATGCTGTTAACTCAATACAATCAACTTCTGGAGAATCCGAAGCAAGGCAATGATCTAAGATAGCTAAAGGGATTGTTCTGCTCTCAAAAAGATACTAGTGATAATTTTCTGGTTCTATAGAAAAATGCTTTTAATTAGATTGGATTCAAATTCTTTGTCTTTTTATGGCTTTCATATTTACTTGGTGATGTAAAATAGGTCATGCCTACAGTGGTTTTCTGCAGCTGAGATGTACATAATATCTTTCCTTCAGTAGCATATGCAGGCCTAGGTTTTGATGGAATTTATTTTACACCACATTTGAAGTTCTTTTGATTATAGCATTGCCTCCTTTAGCAAACACACTGCTCTTACCAAAATACATGTCAATTATTGGTACTAGGGTGATATATGTCAATGTGCATGAAATAGAATGACTTGTAGTACAAAACTTATTTTCTTTTTTATGATTATTTCATTTTTTCAAAACTATAATTTCTTGATGACCAATTAAGCAATGATTTCCCCTATATGATTGATTGTAGATCCAATCTTTCAATTATTGCATTGGTAAATTGTGACACCGAATGTTGTTTTCCATTATGGAAGTGGGATAGCAATTTGTGAGTTTTCTTTTAAAAAACGTATGGGGAAGGGGAAACTATTACTCGTTAAAGTGTTACTAATAGTTATTTACAAGCGTCTCGGAGGAGATTTAAACTCCATTCTTGGAGGTTATAAAGTCAAACTTCTGCGATTGAGTTAACACTTTATCATTATAGACAATCTTTGAGTATATCGGTGTACTCAATCCTTCAAGAAATTGACTCGGCATCCTAAAAACTTAACTTTCTTACCAAAACACATGGTTTGATTTGATTCTTCAAATGTATCAAACCTTTTTGCAAATTGAGAAACTCTTTTCAATTTTCCATCATTGTTGAATAAAGAAAATATGCTCGAGTTGACTTTCTGTTCATCTTGTTCAATGCATGATAGTTTGAGGCCAAATTAGGTCCTTGATGCCATAGTCATAGGTTGATTCAATTTACTTATTTGTAAAAATTATCTAGCCATGTGCATGGCGGTGTCTTAGAGTCTTCTTCATGGTGTCAAAGAAGCTGGAGTTTTGAGGGGCCATTTTCATGTGAATGTGTTGACTGTTGATGTGTTTTGCAGAAAATAAGACATTTTCCATTTACCCAGTGCTTACTGAAGCACTTGGAGTTAGTTAGATCCACACTAGGGACAGTGAAAAATTCCATACCCAAGAATATTTGCAGCTAAAATCGGTTAATGAGATCACCAAAAGTGCTTTTGATCCTTCTTCCACAATGGTTAAGTGTGATCCTCAATTTGGAAATTACATGGCTTGTTGATTGTTGTATCATGGTGATGTTGTGCCTAAGAGTGTGAATTCTGCAGTACGCACCATTAAGACCAGCCGAACCACTCAGTTTGTGTGGATTGGTGTCCACAAGGGTTCAAATGTGGTATCAATTATCAGTCTCCAATTGTTGTTCCTGGTGGTGATCTTGCCATGGTGAAGAGGACTGTGTGCATGATATCTAACAATACTAGTATTGCTCAAGTGTTTTCCAGGATTGATCATAAGTTTGATCTTATGTGTGCTAAAAGTGCTTTTGTGCACTGGTATGCATGTGAGGGTATGGAAGAAGGTGAATTCTCAGACACCCGTCAAGAACTTGCTGCCCTCGAGAAGGATTATGAGGAGATCGGTGTTTTCTATGATGATGATTAGTAATAGATCCATCTTGCAACAACAATGCCTTGACAGATCAATAAGTTTATGCCAAAGTATCCTATGAAGGATGTTTTCCATTGCTCAATTTGATTAATTTTTTAGTAAAGCCATTCTGGAATTGGATTAGCAAGGTGTTAGCCTATCAGTGTACTCATTACCCTCAATAAATTGAATTGGCGTTCTATAAAAAAATTAATCTTAATTCTGGAAATGGTTTGGTCTTTCAAATTTAATCAAACCTCCTTGCAATTGACTTTCTGTTCTTGTTTAATACATGACAGTTGGAGGCCAAATTAGGTTCTTGATGCCAACATCATAGCCATAGGTTCATGACCCCACTTCATTGCTATTTTTTAAATCAATAATCAAATTACATTAAATATATTCTTTAAACTTATTTTATCGTAGAAAATAATACAATTGCACGTCAATTATATTTGAAAATAATACATGACAACTATATTAATAATACAATTGACCGTCCTAAATTATAAGTTGTTTTAACCATTTCACGCATATTAAGAAATGTAATTAATTTTGTACAGAAAGAAATATTATGTGTTATTTTATAAAATTGTTCTTAAAAAATAATATCGGAAAGATAAATTAAATAATTAAAAGAAAATAAAGTAATCAATAATATTTATTAAAGATATAATAGAAAAAAAAATAGCATTAATACATCATTGATGTTGTATCCTAAAACGATTTATAATTTGAGACAGTTTTTCTTTTTCTTCATAAAACAAGTAGTAATTTAGAATCGATAGAGTAATGAGAATGAATTATTTAATTGGGCACACTACCAAACTCAAAGAATGCAGTGAATATGATGGTGTGAATGAAATGAAGAAAGAGATTGAATTGAACTATCCACATCTCCAAACAATAATATCAGTAACTCCCAAAAAAAACATCATCAACATTGAAACACAATAATATCTGCAACCCAACCAAACCTAGTACACACTATTCTTGTTTCTTATAACACAAACTCAAGCACACAACACACAAACACACCCTTTTGTACTATGTAACATTGTTCCTTCAAAAAAACACAAAAAAGTGATCTTTTTCCATTTTCATGATGGAAGAACAATCACACTCATCATCACTATCAGAACTCATAGTTTCTCTTGAACAAGCCACTTTCAATGCAAAACAACTACCATCATCAAACCCAATTCATCTCAATCAAATTCACACTTCTTTACACCAAGCTCACCATCATCTCACCGCCTTCCTATCAACCCTTCAATCTCCTCCGCTGCCTGAAAACTCTGTCTCATCTGCCAACGGTGCTGCCCCTATGCAGCTGGGGGATGATGGAGAAGATGATGATGGTGATGATGAGGAGACATCAAAGTGTACAATTGACAAGGTTGAGCAGAAATTGAGAGACTGCTTCATCAAAAACAAGAGGCCAAAACGGCCTTTGTCACCGTCTGCGGCGGCCCGGGTGGAGGAGAAGCGAGTTTCCAATGATGGGTTTGTTAAGGATTATGATCCACATGCTGTTAAGTTGAGGGCATTGGACCTTGTCTACCAGTTTCATGGCTGATGTGGTGATGATGATGATATTTGCTTTGTTGCCTTTTTTTGTTTAGGAAATATGTGGTGATGATGATGATATTTGCTTTGTTGCCTTTTTTTGTTTAGGAAATAGGAAGATTAATTTTTGTTGATGAAAATGGTTTTTAGACATGGAAGATTTGAGATGTATTGTAAAGTGAGATCAGGCTGCATAAATTAAACAAATGTTATGTTATGCTAGTTCTTTACTGATTTTATTTTTTGGGTGCTAATTATCTTTGTGGTTTCGTCCAAACAAGATTTTGAAATGCAGTCGCGTTGCAATACTTGTTATAGTTGTAGAAAATTGCAGTCAGATACGATAGGTGAGATTGCAATTGTGGTCGCAGAGACATAAACAAAACTTATCGTCACAACATTCACAATCATGATTGCGGATTGTTTCATAAACCTTAACTGGCAACAAGTGCCTTTGATGGCAGTGAAATTTACAGGATTATGCATAAGTACAAATGGATGCGGCTGGGTATGAACCTAATATCTTTCTATCATTTATGAACATCATGCCCCTAGTCTTGAATCATTAGTTGAAGAAAACTGTTGGGCTTCGAGTATATTCGTCATGACTCTCAATACTTTGGTTCTCTGTTTGAATCATGAATCTGCTGCAACAAAAAGTGTCGTGAATGTGGGAATCTTTGGGACCTTCTTCTGCTAAAGAAGTTTGGTCTTCAATATCACAAAAATGTGAACTGCTACTCTTTGGTAATTGAGTTGTGCAGTTTTACAAAATCATCCAATGTTAGTTCTTCAGGTCTTGACTGCAAACATCAGAACACATGAGTCAGCATAATCATTGAGAAACAAAATATCAGAACAAATGAAATTCGGTGAGTAATGGCATAAAATGAAAATAAACATAACAGAGTAGCAGTGTAGCACACGCCGATAACTTACAGTACTTAGAAGACCTATGCTTTCTAAAGCTTCTTCTATCTCAAGGGATGTGCTTATGTGTTGAAGTGACTTGCGTATCATCTTACGCTTCTCATTGAATGCTGAATTAACCTGCAAGTATATAGAACTGAACTCTTAATGAAAAACAGTGAATGAGGTGTTTATGTGTGTGACATTATCTTTGTTTAGAGTAGCTTGGAAGATAACATTATCAAATAACAAATAAAATTTTCAGTAATGAATGCACAAAATGGGATATTTCAGTGCAAAAAGACTTTAATGAAACTAAAGATGAAAATCCTCAGAAACTCCATGCATGACAATGTATGATGGAGAAAGGGAAGGTACCATTGAAAAGAAGCTTTTATTCGACGAAACTCGGGGATATTCTGATGGTGGCTTCAGTTTGAATGAGACAACGGCTGCATCAACCTAGACAAACATGAAAATGAATCAGTCTGATTTCTGTTACTACCCACAAAATCTACTGATATGTAATATACAGCCAAATCCAATAACCATATCTCCTGCGTTTTTTCAGGACCTACTGACATTCCTTCTTCCTTTTTTATAGTTAAATAGTTAAATAACTGGTTTTCTTTACTTTCATTACCAGTAACGGCTTTCATTTTCTTGAAAAATAGTGTACCCGAGGCGTAGCTCAAGTGGTTTAACTGGGACACACGTAGGAGTTTGAGTAGGAGGTCCAGAGTTCAAACCATGTCTACTAACATAACATACTAACAACTAACATTTGTCTATAAAAAAAATTCTTGAAAAATAGTTGCTTCATGGGCATCGCCTAATTTTTCTGTTTGTATTATATCTCTCATCTGCGGCACGGTATCAAATTACAAGTCCCAATGCAAGTTTTTCATAAGCTACTTCACTTTACAGTTGGTTTAGATTCTAGTGAAAACAAAATGGGGAAAAGCACTTCCCAGTACATGCGCATTTTTTTACCAAAAGAGGTTTTTGTTGCTTCAACTGTAATTTCGTTTGAGAGCTTTCAAAAGCTAAAACAAACAGGCATGTGAGTTTGTTTAAGATTTATCATGGTGGTTGGTGAGAAATATACATTCCGAAAGCCACAAGTTTTTTGCTTTCTTGAAACGAAATTTCAGATAGTAAAATAATTTTTAAAATTTAACTCAAACACACAGATATCTCTTGATTTCAAAAATCCTATATACAACTAATGTCTCTTGCATATAGTGGATTATCCTAAAAGAATCACATGGAGAGCAAATCTTTTTATAGCATGAGATATTTTATAATTTATCTGTTCTCAAGCGCAAGAAAAACAAAATACAACAACCAAGATCATTCAGGCGCATATCAATACTATATCACTTACCTTAGGCTGAGGGAAAAAATTTGTTCTTGCGACCTTAAATTTGTACTCAGGATCTGCAAAAGAGAGTCAGGACTTCAGCATAAAATACACCAAATTTGGTGATAATGAATATCGAAATCTCTAGTTGCATGAATTTTTATGTACAATAAATTGTTAAGAAGCCAGAGGAAAGGATTATAGACTTATAGTCCAATTTTGTTTTACAGTGATTTCTTTGAGTTACTGTTCCTTGAATCATGATTACCATCACAGGTTAAGCACAGTTAAACAGTTCAATCTTTTCCATAACTTGACTGGTTTAATGAGTTTTATTTGATTTACCATATGAAAACTTGTGATACTTGATTGTAAAAAGAAACGAACTGTCAACAAATATACGTAGCACTCAACTATTATTTTTATGCACCTGAGTAGAAATTAACAAATATATTGATGGGACGATACTCAGGGGTCCGGAGAGATGGTTCTACCCAGCGCAGGGCAGTCTCCTCCTGCAATTATTTAATCTGTTTAGTTGATAATTGTTATTACATTAAGACCATGAACATTAGAAAGGAGGCCAAGAGAATCTGAAGATTATGAACACGATCAGTTATAGTGAACCAGATATGAATACACAGTACAGTACACTAGACTAGCGAGGAATCAATTCTAACCTGGAGTAAGAGAACCACTTCTGAGAAAATGTCACCCATTGGGAGTAGTAGTTTGATCACATCTGTACTGATATAGAAAGGAATGTTGGCAACCACCTGCAAACAACATGCCATTTCAGGATTAACAGCAAGTTACATATAATTTGGCATACTCAAGCAGAATTAATTTGGCAGAGGAAAGCACCAAAATGTCATGGTTAAAA
The DNA here is from genome assembly GCA_946800305.1 of Medicago arabica. Lineage (NCBI taxonomy): Eukaryota > Viridiplantae > Streptophyta > Magnoliopsida > Fabales > Fabaceae > Medicago > Medicago arabica. The sequence goes on from OX326969.1 coordinate 39,310,786, forward strand.
CATTGCTACTTAGTTTAGGACACGTGAAGTTAAGCTGTTAAATGACTTTATTTAGTCACTGGCCAGTGGGTTATTACTGGAAAATCTACCAATTACGTCTGTATACCCCCACCAAAGAAAGGTCCAAACTAACCAACAGCAGTTGACCCAATACCCATTACATCCACAATAGTTCTCTTTGCTATACATGCAAAGTGGAAACGGCGATTCATATTTTGTAAGAGTGATGAGTGGAGCTGAATGTTAGGGGAAAGTCATCCTTTATAAAGTGGCCAACACTTTCTAAAATTTGACAAATGACAAAATAATGGTGTATTGTTGCTTAGTAGTTTAGGGAACAGAATTCTCACTTTTGCTTTTCTAGTATCTGAATCTATTTCCCTTGTGCTTTCAATCAATGATGATATATGGGAGTGCACATGACATTTGACGATATCCTCATTCAAAACCTGCAAGCACTTTATCAAAAGGTCACATTAATCATTAATTATACAAGAAAACCGGTCCTAAATTATCATTATTTTAGCATAAAAGTCAGACATGTGACACAGGCATTGGAAGATGTACTACCATCCAGCAATATAATGAGCAGACTGAAGTCAGAAATGAGCCAAAATTTAAAGAGCTATGGAGAAATTACAAGGTGAGCCAAAAGATCTTTTGAATACAATAAGAAGAATTTGAGGCGGTTACTAAAGCGAATTCAAGATGACATGCCTGCACAGTAGTAAATGCAGTTCCAGATTCTGACTCTTAACAATGAATGCAAGAAAGGGAGAACTACTAATCCTAAGCTTACAATGTAAGTAGTAAAAAAGAGATATATTCTTGGTTCAAACTATCAATAACTGGATTTCAATGCTAGCCCACCTCAGCTAGCAAAACTGTAGCACATGTATGATTTTTTTCCCTGATTCTACGGAAAGTGAATTATATCCTTACTCTCGAGACCTAACTTGCATCTTATCAACAAGAAGACTACAGGCATGCAATAAAAATTTCAAAAATCATTAGGAGTTGTACCTTCAACTTTCCTGTACTGGAAAATCTTTCACTCACGAGGGCAGCCATGTGTTTATCCTGAATCCCATGAAAGATAGAAAAGCATAAGCTTTAGCTGAAGTAAGAGAATGCAATGAAAAAACATAACTCCAACTTATCACAAATTTGGAAAATTTACACAACCTACATTGCGACCAAAAATCAGAAATAGACAAACCAAAAATGATACAAATAAGTCATATTTCCAAACAACTAACTTTTGCCATGTAGAAAGACGAAAAATAATACAAATAAGCTCACATTTCCAAAAAAAATCACATGCAAACATGTACAACTAACTGTTTTCATGTAGACAGACTGTGAAACTCCAAAGAAACAAAGGAGTCATGGAAAGCATGAGGGTGTGTGTCTTTGTATTAAAAATAGTTCTAAACTTCTACTACGAAAATCTGCAAACCTTTTCAACCGCCAGAACAAATGCACCAGAATTTATTAGAGTATTGGTCAAGGAACCAGTTCCTGGCCCAATTTCCAGCACCACATCACCTTCCCCGACACCAGCCACACCAACAAGTTGCTCGTTTATGTCAGAGTTCAACATATAATTCTGCGAATCAAATAACACCCAAATTTAAGTAAATGCATTTTACACCAAACACCCCCAAATGAAGTCCTGAAACAATGTTCAGCAAAATCATCTCCAAACTATAAAACAAAAGGTCAAAACCGGATTTTGGAATGCTAAACCACAAAATTCATGTCACAACAGAGCACCTCCACCAACAAACAAAACCCTGCGCTCGATAAAAATGCCTCAATGAAGTAAGCAACCAAAGTCCATTTAAATAACTTCCAAACAATAAAACATAAAGGAAAAAAACAAAAATTGGAGTGCTACAGTACAAGTTTGGATAAACAGTTTATATCAGCACTTTTAACATTAGCGGCGCGCTTACCATACAAGTCCTTTTTACGTCTATGCTATTTCTATAACAAATTATAAAATAAATTCAAACTGTTTTCAATTTTCATATAATTTAAAAGTTGTTCTCAATTCTCATAAGCCATCCTAGAGAACTTATGAAAATAAGTTGAAACGGCTTATGAACATGTTTTATATGTATAAGTTATTTTCATTAAGTCTCTAAAAGAGTGTCACAAGTGCTTATGTCATCAATAAACTCAAATAAGCCAACCCAAGCAGTTCTAAATACAAAACAACACACGCCCACCACATGTTCGATAAAGTGCCCCACAAAGCATCCAAACAAAAATTCATCACCAAACAAATAAAAAAATGTACTTTGAAGTGTTACAACACAATGGGTCATCAGAAACCTTCTCACCTGGCCAAGAGATTTTTTAGGGGATCTGCCTTTGGAGTTAAGAGCTTTGAGAGTGGCATGGTAATCGTCTTTATTTGGCGTCGAAGCTCTGTTGTTTCCACGGCCACAAGCTACGTAGAATCTTCGCCTCCGTTCTGTGCCGGTACGATTTCGCGGTGGTGGTTTGTGGCGGGAGTTGAAGGTTGCGTTGTGAGATATTGGCGGGAGAGTTTGAAGATAACATAGGTGAGAAAGAGATTGAGACATGTTTTTTAGTTGTTCGTTATTCCCGTTACAATCTTCAAACTAGTTATAAAAATAGCTTATATATAATTGCTTATCATATCATATTTAATTTTTAATCTTTTTTGATTCATAATTTTTTTTTTCCTTCATATTTTTACTAGAGTTCTTAGGAGCAAGCTTTCATATATGGTCCACTATTGCACCATCAATTGAAAATAATACAAAATCCTAACTACAATTTTTGTAACTATTATTATAATCATTTTCTAGAAGTTCACAATTCTCATCGACTTAGAAAGTGACGTGATGACTTAATATAGAATACTAATATGAGTGTCTTTTGGTCAAATTGACACCGATCAAGTCATCGTCTCACTCATGATGACAAAGATGATTGTAAGAGTGTCCACATCTATCATACTTATTTGAGTTCTTCAAATGAGTCCATTTACTTTTTTATATTATTTCACACTTTCCAATTATATAAATAACTCAACTATATTTACCCAAAAAAAAACTTAACTACATAACTATAATAAAACCCATGCTTATTATGACTAGAGACTAATTTTAGATTCTTTTGAATCAATATTTCATCTGTTTGTCCATAGAATAGATTGAACTTTTTGAAAAATAAAACCGACAAAGGTAATATTGAATAGATTGGCCAAGTATATTCTAAAATGATTTATAACTTGTAGTGATTCTTAAAAATATGGGAGAATATTAAGGTACACTATTTTTTTTAGTGTAAACAAGTATAACATATGCGTGAAGATGAATCAATCTCTTAAGTCATGTATGATAGGATCATAATGAGTTTCCCCGCTACTATATATTCGTAATTGAATTTGAATCTAGAATCATCGGTTAAACTGAAAGAGACTTGAACCATCTCATTACGATATCAACAAATTCAAACCCCTTACCACTTACACAACATTAAGCATACAAGCATGCAAAAGGAATTATAGCTGTCCTCTTATAAATTTGATGTCAAGAACAGAGAGACAGAAGCAGATGACATTATTCCAAACTAATTGTTAACTACACATACACACTGAACTAACTGCCCTTGGTCATGAACACAAAATTAAAAGGGTCTGTTGTCACCGTTTCAACATTCAGTTAATATCTCTATCAAGAAAAAAAAATCAGTTAATATCATACTAGAGATCTAATGCTCAAAAGCATATTGTATACACACTACTAGTCAAACAATAGGCGACGCCTAACAGATTTTGGAATATTAGGACTTGACGATTTCCTCTTCGGTTTTGAGCCTCCACTGTCTTGGCTATCATTTTTCTTTGATGATGACGACTCTTCTCCATGTTTTGGATTATGTTTACTTTTGGTTGTTGGGAAGAACTCTGTAATATTTAGCTGGACACCTTTTGAGTTTGGTGATGTCGAGGACTTCTGATTTTCTTGAGATATTGAGGTCGGATTCTTTTTTCGTGTTGCGTCCTTCAATTCCTGCAAATTTAAATAATTTATTTATATCTCAACACAGAATTGTGCATAAATCATGTAAATATGTAAAACCAAGATCATTCTAAAAGTCAAAATAAATAACCATTTAAGTGGTTTAATGCTACTTAAGTGGTTAATTGACCCAGTTAGATGCTAATCATTAGCACTCTTTTATGATTCATAAACAACAAAAGTGCATAATAGTTGATAAACCATAGGCTAGATATGAAATAATGAATACCTGTTCCTGCCAGAACCTTTTCACTTCTTCTGGGAAAGCAGCCCCAACAAGGTCCATATTTTCATCTGTCAACAGAAAACTACATCCATCTTCTTCACAAATCTGGGGAAAATCGCAGTCGTCCAGTAGATCCACTGTTTCATCAAGCTCTATAACATCCTCTTGCATGCCAGATTTATTTGCCGGAGTTTTAGAGGCAATATTTCCCATTGCACGTTTCCACTTGACAACGTAAAACTGATATCCATATCTTGTCTTCACACGTTTTAAAGAATCAAACTCAAACTGCCCAAATAGCAAACTATCGGTTGTAGTTGCAGCCATTTCTCTCAAGAAGATGGTTGACATCATAGGAAACATTATCCGCCGAATGTATGACGGATCCCAGTTCTGATGGAAGTGTAAAAAGTCAACCAGAAGGTCCATATTTGGTCTTTCCCATGAGATCTGAGGACCATCATTCGCTGTAAACAATGTAATGTAAATATAAAATGAGTGATAGACACAATAATATGCACTTAAAAACAACTGTATCAGATCAATCATATACAGAAAAAAATGTGATTAATAATATCCATCTAAGTTAAACGTACCGGCAAAGTAACCATTGTCATTGCATAAATACATATCAATGATTTCATGCTTTGGAAAATTTGGCTCCTTTGCAATCTTCTCACAAATTTTTGTGTGCCAATTTTCCATCTTTTTCTGCTCCTTATGTTTCCTATTCTGTCAATCAAATATCATTAGGTGCTTTTAAAAACTATTAAAAAAATGTATTAGAAAACATCTATATTTTACTGGCCAGAAATATAATAAAAAAAACATTAAAAACCATATATGATGACAAAGCACTCCAAAATACTTCAACAAATCAGACAGTGGTAAATTTGATCAAGAGGCCATACCGTACAACAAGAGTTGCAATCACATTTAAAACCCTCTGGTTTTTTCAAGCAACCTTCATTGTCATCCGCAACACAAAATTCACATGAAAATTTCATATGATCTCTTTTGTTGCCTGGATGCCCACAGAATGTGCAGTGAGTTTGTTTTGTATTTGGGGAGTTCCCATCAATATCCATATTTTCCTCAGCTTTAATGTCGATAGGAACTTGAAAAGCATTCCCTTTGCCTATCTCATGTAATCTGCATTAAAGATCATATTCAATCGGGATAACAAAGACCAAAGGTTTTTATTCTGTTCATCTAAATCTCATTTTATTTCAACTATTTCATGCCTAACATGAAAGCTATGATATAGGTGTTGCATAGGGTATAATAAACTAAGAGATACAATTCAGAATCCAGTTTCTATTATCACTTTCTCTCAAATTCTCTCTGTTATGGTTTATTTACATGAATGGAATGCTCTATAACATATAATAATTTCAAATGATATATATGCATTTCACTCTGAATGATTTAGTTTAATACCTATTCAATACATCATCTTCACTGAAAGCTTGAACAAAACGAAGAGCACTGTCAATTCCAATCCCTTGAACACCACTCAAATCGTGATCATTTCCAACCAAAAGAGAGATAGCTATTAGGTGTTTCCGCTTCAATCCAAGCCCAGCTTCAATATCTGACATGTTGTAGCATTCAAACGGTTCCTGCATGCAAAAAAATTATCAAACAAGCTACAAAAAGGCAACAGAAAAAAACGACGTCAACTTACCAAAATACTGTAGGGGGGGAGTAGGAATGCAAGATGTAAATTAGAGAAGTATTACCAGAGGATCATTATAATTCTCTGGTTCAGTTATCCCGTATTCTTATTAAATAAACATGGTTGTATGCATGCTTTTTGTAGATGGTATAATGTGAGTATGGCAAGATGAGGGCTCACAATGGCTTTAAGAAAAGAACTAATAGAAGTATGACACAGTTAAGACAATAAGTTTGTTTTCATGCAAATGTCTGACATTGCTAAGTTACGGGAGTTTTTGGAAAAGACAAACTATCATGGAAGATTGAATAAGGAATTAGTTTCTTGATATGACTGATGAGGAAAAAGAAGCATAGGATATAATAGCGTTCCTATACAGATATAACCAGAAAACTCAAAACTCACGTAGTCAGCCTATAATTCAAATAAGATTCATGAATCATGATACCATTTAGTATGCTACCATTTAATAAAAGCCATATGATGTAAAAACATGTAAACTAAGCAAAAATGGATGCTAGCGCTGAATTCAAATACATAAATCAAAGGTTATGTTATAATGGCTGAAGGATGAAATGGAATACAAAGAAAATACAACGAAGATGGTCGCTTACTTTTGAATTGGGAGAGAATAATTTTATAATGCATTTCGCCCCAAAGAGGAATGCATCACTGTCAGGTGTGATGCATGCATCTACATGACCTTCACTATTTAATTGGGCACAAAGTGCTTCAGCTTCTCCTTTAGCCTTCAGTACAGGAATCCCAAGTAGCTTAGCAAGTTCCTATCACCGATTAACATTTAGCTATAAGGAAAGGCGTCCAAAAGAACAACTAACAAAACAAAAAAGAAAAGAAAAACCAGAATCTACATCTGGAAAGTAAATAAGATTTGGGTAAATAAGTGTTCCTGAATTCTGACATAAGATATAGAAGCAACATATTGGTAGAAAAATAAGGTGAAATGCACCACGTTTTAGCAACTAAGTGCAAAAATATAGTTGTGACTTGTGATAACCATCACGGTGAAAGAATTAACGCACCACACACTCTTGAACACATCTTGAAAATGAACTGTTCCTCCCAGCTGAAACACCTTCTTCAGCAACCGGCAAGCTAGACGACTCAATTCCTGAAGACCGGAAAAATCTAGAAATCCTGGCCTGTGATTTCAACGGTGATGGAGTCCCGTCAACAACAAACACTGGAAACGCTCCAAACTACAAAAAGAAAAATATTATATCATCATCAAACATCACTTCCATTCTTAGCTTGAATGTTCCATACCAACTCAACACACAGGACTAAAACGAAAAAAAACAGAACAATAATTTATATTACCACTATCAAACTCCATTCCTCTCCAACGAATTCAAATACAACCAATGATAAGTAATTCAAATTGAATTCATTGGCCTTCAGTTTGTGTTTTGAACCATACTCAAACATAACCAAAAAGGTAATAGCACGTTGTATAACAATAATATGATTATTAAACCAAACATTATGGCGTAATTTGATCCATGTGGACGACCCCACTTAGTGAGATAAGGCTTGGTTGTTGCTGTAATATGATTAAACCAACCCAAAATAAAACAATCTCTCAATTTTTCTCTTTTAAAAGGGTAAACAAATCAAATTTTATAGACAAAAGCAAAAATCGTCAACATTTGAATTCATTAAACCATAAATTGTTGTTGAACCACACTCAAACATAAGTACATAACCAAAAAGGTAAAAACACATTTTCTGACAATCACATAACTAAACTAACCCAACCAAACAAACTCTAATTTTTTTTCTTATATAATCAAAAGGTTTAAAAAAAATCAAATTTTGTCCACAAAGAAGCTAAAATCATCAACATTTGAATTCATTAATCCCCAAATTGCTGTTAAACCATACTTAAACACAACACAAAAGTCAATACTTATGAAGCACGGATACGGACACGGACTCACCAACACTGCTAATAATTTGAAAAAAATCGTATAATTCAGTTTAATTATAAGTGTCGGTGTCGGTGTCGTGTCGGGCGTGCCCGACACGTATCCGACACCGGGACACGCCTAATCCGAGGAGTGTCCGTGCTTCATAGGTCAAAACCAAACAATCTCTCAATTTTTTTCTTTATAATCAAAAGGGTTCAAACAAAATAAAATTTCACACGCAAAAAAGCTAAAACAATCACATATGAATTCATTAAGCCATAATTGCTGCTGAACTACACTCAATCATAGCAAAAAAGGTAAAAACACATTTTCTAATAATCATATAATCAAACTAACCCAAAACCAAAACAATCACTTAAATCTTTTCTAATATAATCAAAAGGGCTAAAAAAAAAGTTAAAACTTTTTACTCTCTACATTACCATGAAACAAAACACAATGAAGGGAATAAGAGAGAACCTTAGAAAAAAGATTAATCGTCCGAAAAAAAGTGAGTCTGAGGTGAGGCTTCTTGACATGGGTTTTGATAGCATTGTTATGCTGAACAATCCAAAACGATAAATCAATAGCAACTCGCTTGTTTCTCAAGAAATCAAAACCTTCATTGCGTGAATAGGGCTTCAACAACTCCCAGAAATTACCACCAACACCCATAATTGATTAATCGTTTTTCTGCTTAATCACGATGATGGGTCAACGAAAACATCATCAAAATTTTGTCTTTTTGTGAAACAAACACTGAACAGGTTTCGTATGTTACTGTTAGGTTACGTTTTTGGAAGAGAAGAAGAAAGAGAGTGTTTTTTTTTTTTGGAAGAATGAAAGGAATTTAGCCGTTGGGTGTTTTGTACCGTTACAGATGATGAAACGATTTGACACTTCAAAAGCCCAATTGAGTTTTGAGTGTAATAAGCTCACTATTTTTTTTTAAGTACTCCCTCTTCTCTAAATTATAGTCGTTTAAAGTTTGTGCACGATTATTAAGAAAATGATTGATTGCATTGATTTCAATGGTAAAATTAATATTATTTACTAAAATACCCTTATTAATTGTAGTTAGTGGAGTAGTTAAGTTGGATGAAATTCAATAAATAAGGGTATAATAATGGAAAATAATAATAAATGTTGCATTGGTATTCTAAAGTGACAATTATTTTGAGAAAAAGAAAAAATGTTAAAGAGACTATTATCGTGAGACGGAAGGAGTAACTCATAAATATAGATGTGGATTCGAATTCAAATCAACGTCTCTATCAACTGAAATATGCTCACGAGTCACGAAAGTGATACGTTCACCGTTATTCATATTATTTCTTTTGGCTTTTGACTAGACATAAAGTTTCTACTATTTGCACACCATTTTTGCTAAATTACTACACTATTATTTATTATAGATCCTAAAATATAAGTTCACTTTTTTAAAAAATTATCTCTTCTTTCAAACAAAAAATCTCTTAAATATATAATTATTCCAAATTAGTAGATACTTTCGTTATCTTTCTCAACTATACTTCTTAATTTTTTTTTACAAACTATACTTCTTGATTATTAGTTCATTCCTTCCAAAATGATTTTGCTTTATTTAACCGTGTATGGTCCGTACATAAATACAAAGACTGATATCTCGAGTACGGTGTAACTACAATAGATAGATTTAAACTCATGACATTTGATTAGGCTGAAAGAGAATCAATGTCATCTCGTCTAATATTTTAAAAAATAATTTAACATAAGTGTCGTTTTGCTTTCTTTATGCGACAATAGTTATCTTTTTCAATTTTATCTTTAAATTAATATTGTTTGAACTACTTTAAAATTATTATACTCTACTTTACATTTAAAATATAACTCTACTTTTAAAAAAAATATCTAAATATATAATTATTCTATATTAATAGATACTTTTATTATTTTTCTCAAATATACTTAGTTATTAGTTCATTCCATTCAAAATATTGTTTTTTATTTAACCGGGTATCATCCACGCATAACTACAAAGATTAATCTATCAAGTCGGGGTATAATTATAATAGGTGGTAAAACTCTCCCTAAAAAAGGTTAACATTTTTCAATTTAGACATGAATTCAAACTCATAATCTTTGATTAAAATGAAAGAGAGTCATTGTCATCTATTTAATATATAAAAAATAGTTTAACATAAGTGTCGTTTTGTTTTCTTATGTTACAATAGTTATTTTTCAACTTTATCTTTAAATTAATATTGTTTGAACTACTTTCAAATTATTATATTTTACTTTACATTTATAACATTGACAAACAATCAATATTTAACAAAGATACTTTTGTAAAAGTGTAACATTCTTCAACTTATTATAGTTTTTCTTTGTCCGTATGAAAAAAAAATCTAGGACTACAAATATTTTGAGATGGAGGAGGAATACTACTAATTTATTTTATAATTTTAGAGATGATTGTAATTATTAGGAAAAATTCAAGTTCTACATCGGATAGATAAGACTTTTGATAAGAGTTTATATAGAAAAGGCACTCTTAGAGGTGTTCATGTTCAGTCCAATCCAAAGCAAACCGCAATAACCGAACCAAAAAACTAAAAACCAAACCAAACCAAAAGCCCAAAAAAACTGTAATTTTAAATTGATTGAATTGGTTTTCGGTTCCATAAGTATAAACCGATCCAATCCAATCCAAACCGAAATATTTATACTTGTGTATATATTATTATATGAATTTTTTATAAATGTTTCCTTAATTTACAATTATGTAACTATTTTCTAGACTTGTTCTTTAATAATGTTGAATTTTTTTTCGTTCTTTAAAGAAATATTATTAATTTACGATTCTCTAACTATTTTCTTTAACCTACTATTTTATTTTCTTTATGTTACTTTTATTTTCTACTTATTCATCCTTTTCGCAACCTTACCATCAGTGGCAGATCTTGACTTAATTTGTTGGGATGCCAAATTTCTATGTAATATATATTAAATGATTTCAAGAAGTAGTAATAGTTAAAAGTTGGCTTAGTGGTATGATTTGTTTGAAAGTAGCAAGAGAATGTGGGTTCGAATCCCATCAAAAACAAGTTTTTTAATACAATTTCTAAAAGTATAAGATAAATATGTAAAAAAGAGAATGTGGTTTCCAGTGCACCAACCATAATCTATTTGATAAAATACATCTAATGTGGTATATAAAGGAAATGTGGAGGATGTCGTAAAATAATATATTTTCTCAAAAGAAAATGATCAATTTAAAATCAAATCAATTGAATGAACAAATAACAAAACCGAAAAGATGGAATCAGATGGTTTTTCCTCCCAAAACCGAACTGATCCAATCCGCGAATGCCCCTCCTCACCTTACAAGCCGGCTTTGTGGGGTTGTGTTAGGCCCAACCATAATTTCTAAGATGGTATCAGAGTTTGTCGAATTCAATGGCCGTATACATATCCACGCTCCAAGCCCAAAAAGAGTGTTGGACGTGAGGGATGTATCGGGAAAAACCCAAGTCCCACGTCAGATAGCTAAGACTCGTGATAATTGTTTATAAAGAAGAGGTATTTCTCACCTTATGAACCAGATTTGTAAGAATGAGTTAGACCTCAACTTTCAACAATAATAAATGTATTTTTCTATCCCTTCTCTTTTTTAGGAGATGAAAAATCATAGTTTGATGCATGCCTACAAAAAAAAGAGTATTTTTAGGAATATTCATATATAAAATGAACCCATTAAAAGCAATATATGTTTCTTTTTAAGGGCTAAATATGTTTTTGGTCCCTATAAATATATCAACTTTTCGTTTTAGTCCCTCTAAAAAATTTCTTCAACTTTTAGTCCCTCAAAAATTTTCCATCTTCACTTTTGGTCCCTCTTTTAAACTAAAATCATATATAGAATTCATATTTTTGAATAAAATTTTGCAAAAAAATTCATAATATTATAAGAATCTCTCAAAAAAAATTAGAATTTTTTAACAAAACATGAACTTAATATGAATTTTTATATTTTTGACAGTTAAAAATTCATATTTAATTTGTGTTTTGTTATAAAAATCTATTTTTTTTGGGGAAATATTTTACAATATACTACACATTTTTGCACAATTTCATTCAAAGAAAATACAAAAATTCACTTAAAAACAGGGAAGAAAAGTAATGATTGAAAAATTTATAAGGACTAAAAGTTGAATGAAAATTTTAGAGGGATTAAAACAAAAAGTTTGTATATTTAAAAACTAAAAACATATTTAACCTTTTTTTAATGAACTACTATATTTTTTCTTAGTACTAGCGGAAAGACGAGCACTATTGTGCCCGTCTATCCGCTCTTTCTACTGCGCTAACATATGTGATTATTTTATTATATTTGTTTGTATAATTTTGATTAAATTTTTTAAATTTTAAAATATGAATTGAAATTATTGATATATTGATTCATAAACAAAATATTGTCAAGGCATATAACAAAATTATTTTTGAATCATAATCACTTATAAACCAACAAAGTCAATATAATCCATAAAATTAATCGACTCTGATTAGTTGTAACATGAAAGAAAAAGAAAAACATTTACAGGTTAATTGTGATGCAAAGTGCTGAGAGAGGTCGAGAAAAACAATAATGCGGGAGTGAACTATGAACTGTGAGAAACCTACTTATTAATATTTAATATAGTGTCAACAAAATTTTTTTTAAATTATTTTGAGTCATAATCTTTTTTTAGAGGATTTAAAGTTCAATCTTTAGCAATATTTTTAGCTCACGTTTGTTACTAAACTTTTTTTTAAAGGATTTAAAGTTCAATCTTTAACATTATATTTTGCTCAAGTTTGTTACTGATCTTTTTTTCAGAAGATTTAAAGTCCAATCTTTAATATTATTTTTTGCTCACGTTTGTTACTAATTTTTTTTAGAGTATTTAAAGTCCAATCTTTAACCTTATTATTTTTTGCTCACGTTTGTTACTAATTTTTTTTTAGAGGATTTAAAGTCCAATCTTTAATATTATTTTTTGCTCACGTTTGTTATTAATTTTTTTTAGAGGATTTAAAGTCCTATCTATAACAAAAAAAATTGCTCACGTTTGTTACTAATCTTATTTTTTAGAGGATTTAAAGTCCAATCTTGAACATTATTTTTTGCTCACGTTTGTTACTAAACTTTTTTTAGAGGATTTAAAGTCCAATATTTACCATTATTTTTTGCTCACATTTTTTAGAATTTATCAAAAGTTAAGGAAGAGTAACTTAAAATAATAAAATAATAAAATAAAATGGAAATACTGTTTTTTGTGGAAGTAATAATAAAATAACATGGAAATACTCTTTTTGGTGGAAGGGATATGAAAATACTTGGCAATCTTTATCGGTTGTATTGAGGGGAACAACACGGATGTACAACATAAAATCGGCTGATAAAAAAGTAACATGAGTTTTTGTTTTATGCTAGTTTTTTGTGAGTTTGATATGTGGTTAACAGAGGTAAAAGAAGGTTAGCGGTGACGATTAGTGACATGAATTAGTAATCCACATATTATTTTATAATTGGCTGACAGTAAAAACAATTCATGAGGAATTGTGTGTGAGTTTTTTCTTTAAATTAAATTTATTCTTATTTATTTATTACATGTGTTATTTGTATTTAAAATAAAATTAAAATAAAAAATTAAGGGTATTTTTGAAAAGAAAAGTCCAACCCAAATGTTTGCTGAAAGAGATAGTTTTCTTTATATATAGTATATATTATTTGTTACATGTGTTATTTGTATTTAAAATAAAATTAAAATTAAAAATTAAGGGTATTTTTGAAAAGAAAAGTTCAACTCAAACTCAAGCATGGGTAATTTTCTATATATAGTATAGATTTTAAAAATGGCAAAAGAAAGTTAAAGACATACTTATCTTCCGAGATGCTCTCACGTTTGAAACTAAATTTTTAAAAACTATCCAAAGCAGATGTGGACATATATTGTCCGAATGCAAACATTTCTATTAATTGCAAAGTGAGAGGGATATAACATTTTGATCGTTCTCTCCATGCTCGTTGGAATTTGATTATGTATTAAGGGTTGTGACAATGAAATAATGTCTTTAGTTCAATTGGACTTGTCTCATCTCTTTCCTCGTTGATTTTTGGTTCGTACACTTATCCTTGTTTCTGTTCTAATCCACGTGTCTGGCTCTTTCAATGTTGATGTCGGCAAGAATTGGCAGTGGAGCAGCACACTCACCTTCTTAACCTCTCAGACTCACCTTAACCTCTCGTAATTAGGTAATAATATTTATATAATTATTCTACGACAACTTTTAATAAATCTTAATGTTTATTCTTTTTACTAGTCAAAAGCGATAGACATTGAGAGAGAAAAATATGAGAAGGTAAGTACACAAGGTACGTATCGAGAGATTTTTTTTTAACAAATTAGTAAAAATTTAAGGTAAAATAGTACATCAAAGCTTATTTATTTATGGATATCCACTAACTACAAACTAAAAGCCTAATGACTTGCTAATTATATTTTCAATAACTTAAATCGAATGTTGTATAACCAGTTACAATGCCCGTTATAAAAATATGTTTACTCCACTGCAGCAGGAATTATTATGGAAGCATCTTGAAAAATTTAAAGAATATCAATTTTACAATACCCCTTATACTCTATAATTATATATTTTGCTTGTTAAAAAAAATAACTGTCATACTCCAATTTTTGACCCAAGATCCCACCGACACGTGTCATTTGACTCTAATCGGTCGCTGACTTTTCAATAAAAATTTCGACAGAGAGGTATTTTAAAATACCTCATTTTTTGGTTCCGAGTCGGGCTCTCTTCTCACTCTTTTTTATTAGTCTTTTTAATTTTTGTTTTTTAGTCATTTCCATCTTTTATTTTTTGATTTAATTAATTTAATTATTAAGTTGTATATATTTATTATTTATTTATTTTATTCATAGATGATAGGTCAGGTCAGTTTTTATTTTATCATGTTTCTTTTTTGAAATAATTGTCTAAGTCCAAAAACGGTCCAAGTTCAAATCCAAGCAACTATTCACACTTCACAGCCTCATCTACAGCTTTTCGTTCCAATCCAATTAACCATTTTTTGTGCACATTTTCAACAAACCCTAATCAAAACTTGTCACTATAAAACTACCTGCATCAAACACACAGGTGGCCGAAAAATTCACAACGAAACCCGCATCGTACAACAACAATCTCAGATCACAAACCTGCATCTCAAAACAAAAACAACATACGTAGAACCGTAACACAAACCAGCGGTAACAAAACCGTCGCAATCGGCTAAAGAGGCGAAGGCACAAAATCGAAAAAAGAGAAGAGAAGAAGTAAACCGAACCATCAAGCACAAACCAATACCGTTCACAAGTCTGAATCAGAACCGATCTATAAGGAAAAACCACAAAGGTATAATTTTTTGTCCCTTTTTTAGATCTAGGACCTTTTATTTGCTTTTTGAGACTTTTGAAACGAAAAATATAACAAGAAGAAGGAGTAGAAGAGTTAGGGTATAAAAAAATAAAAAAAGAGGAAGGTTTAGGCTTCCGGCGCGGTGGCGCCGCCACCTTGGCCGGCCGACCACCGCGCCGGTATCTGGGTGGCACGGCGGTTCGTAAGAACATTGGCCGGAAAACTCATGAAGGAAGAAGAGAAGAGAGAGAGAAGAGAGGATTTGAGGGAAGAGAGAGAAAAGGAATGGGAAATGAGAGGATCAGAGAGGGAGGTGGGTATTTGTACCCCTCCTCATCCCCATGCGCGTGTGACCACACGTTAGCGTGTGCCCTTCCATCCCAACCACGTGATCTGGATCAAGAGGCCCCTGATGCCTCTTTCCATGATCAAATCTAGGTCACATGATCTTGATCAGACGACCCTGATCTGATCCCTTAAGCCCAACACCCCGCAACTGTTCTTTAGCCCAATTCAGCTTTTTTTACATTCTGCACCCCCTAGTCACTACTGCACCGCCCACCTTGTGATTGAACCCCATTTTTTTCAAGTCATACATGCATTTTATTTTTATCTTTTAGCATCATAATTGTTTTTTTGTATTTCCTCATGCATACCTTAGGATTAGATTTATTACTTTGTTCATATTTATTTGCGTAATTTATTTTACAGCAAGAACATTAGAATGTAAAATAGGTTTAATGTAATTTATTTATTTTTCGTCATTTTCTTTCTCGCAGACCATAGCATAAATTATAGGTTTAATGTAATAGTTTAGGTGCATGCGTGCGTGTGTGGGTGTATGTTTACTTTTTATGCATGGTAGTTTAGGTAAAAGGTCCACCACTATATGGTACCTGCGCTTTTATTTTTACGCTCCGTTAGTTTATTTTCAGCTAATTATTCAAAACAACAAAAACATGCAAATATAAAAAATCACAAAAACATTTTCTCAATAAACTTTGACTCTCAAATCAAGTGATCCTTCTTATCTTCATTTTTCCTTAATCAAACCTTCAATCAATTTTAATCATACTTAGACCTTTACTTTCTTCAAATTTAAAATCAATCAACTTCACATTTTGCCATTTTGGCTCTTTCCATCTCTCAAAAACATTTTCAAAACATTAAAATCAACCAAACACATCAAACATCAATTTCTACCCCGAACTACGAGGTTTGGTTCCCTCACGGGTACGTAGGCAAAGGACACTCGTCCTTCCAAATCAATAAAAAATGTAGATAATAGGCTTCTTTATTCTCTTATCACTTTAAATTCATTTTCAAAAAACAAGTAAGTTATAACACAAAAGTTAAATAAAATCAAGAGGTTCCCGTAGAGTACTACAGACATAAAGGGTGCTAATACCTTCCCTTTATGTAACTAACCCCCGAACCCTAAATCTCTTAAAGTGGTATTTGAACCTTTTTCCACTTCTTTCAAAAAAATTAAATGTTCAGTCGTGAAATAATTAGTGAGTCAAACGCTAATCAAATAACCTTGATCTCCGAAAAATAACGCGACAATAACACTTATATGCAATTAAAAATATCCATTTTGTTAAATCACCTCACTTTTGTAGGTTCATTTTAAAATAAAGATGAAATAGAACATCCCATTTGGGGTGGATATAATTTTTTTAAAATTAATGATATGAAATAGAAAAATAGAGTATCTTCATTGGATTTTATTTTTGAACATGGTATCTTTATTGGATATTAGTGTGAAAAGAATGATGTTTGTTTATTAAACTCTCAACTTTGAAAAACAATCAAATGGAAAAAACTATTTTGGAGAAGTTTGATTTAATATCACATTGTTAAATATATATACCGTGACAAATGATCGTTTTTAGGCAAGACAATAGTAGCAGTTACCTTACCTGTAAGTAAAGTATCACCCCCCTAATTAAGATTTTTAATTTGGTCACGGAACTGAACCAATAATTAATTTTTGAGAAATGAAAAGTAAAACGATATGGGTCATTCACCCCTATTCCAATCGAATAAAGAGGGATGTTAGCAATATTTATTTTTGAACATTCTCTCTAGCATTTATTTTTTTATTGGATGAAATTGATATATGTTTCATCACTTTGTGTAGGTTCTATTTCCAGTGTGTAGATTCACGATGATTTAAATCAATAAGAGAGTGAGTATTAGATAGAGTGTTTAAAAGAGAATTTTGCTAGCATTACTTATCGAAGAAATTGTTAAGTCAACTCCAACCTAAAATACTAAAATATTTCTCTTTTCTCCATTCCAACACCACATACACTTGTGTCGTATTTCATGTAGTGTTTGATATGGTGTTTGACTTTTGTGTTTAAATAGCATTTCTCTTTAAAATAGTATGTTATTAGAATCTGGGTTTGAGCTAACTCAACCACACAAAACACGTTGTCAGGTGAAAATTGTATCTACTTATAAATATATGTTTAAGATCTTGGATATATGCTCCAATATATCTTAGATTTAAGATTGGACATAACTAAACTTTATAAAACCAGCTTGTAAGATATGAATTGTCTTTCATTATAAATTGTCTCATCTCTTCCGGTGAAGAACTCTTAATAATATCAGTGTTCGTTCTTTAAAACTCCTCAATTTTGTGAGTTCTAGCTCTTGAAGTTTGTTGTATGTCCCACATCGTTTAGGTTCCCGGACAATCGATTGTATAAATATGCTTAAGTTTCCTCCTCCTTTAAGTTAACTTTTGGGATGAGAGCCAAACTTATTTAACACCAGCAACCACTCTACCATCAAGTAGTTTTTACTTACAATGAGCATGTATGAGAGCATTCAATGCATAATAGTTTAAAGAGTATTACTTTTCCAACCATATGGCCTTCTCGCGCGTCCTATGCTAATTACCAAAATGCCCTTTAGATTATATAATCCGGAAACCTATATGCATTCCGGATTATAAAATTCGGACAATTGTTGCAGGCTTGGGTGTTTCAGAACTTCCAAGGTATGGGAAGCAAGGATGTCAAGGCAGGATATCGGGAGGAGCGGGATCCCCGCGCGATGCTTTTTATACCCTTCAGTGTGCTCTTGATCACGCGTTGACTCCTGAGCAGTTGGGGCAGCGTGTAGTTCATAGCGTGGATGCAGCAAATGGATACATCAAGTGGTTTTATATCCACTCTCATCCACGCATTATTCTTCCTGACATGCCGGTACCGGTGCCGAGCCCACCGGAGCATGAGGTCCTTGATGCGTGAGCTGCTCAAGAGGATGGAGAGCTTGGGTACTTACAGCTTAGCGGAAGGATGAGCCGCATCAGAGACCATGTCTATGTTGTGATGTCCAGTGGTATGGTGCCGCGAGGGACTGAGGCATGGCAACATTTGGAAGAGGTATTGAGAGAGGTGCATGATGAGATAGTTTACCGTCGTCGGGGAGCTACTGAGGGTGGCAGAGGTGGTGGCAGGGGTGGTGGTAGAGGTGGTGGCGGTGGTCCGGGTGTAGTTATTAGGAGTTGATTTTTATTATGTTATGTTAAGTTTCAACATCTTGTAACATTTGTATAATTTTTAATGTTATGTAATCTTCGATTATGTTTGAAAATTATGTCGTGTTGATAATTTTAATGTTATAAGTTCGATTTACTGTTAGAACATGTCACCGACATGATATGTCTGTTTGGAAGCAAGCAAAATGTGTCCAAACAGAGGCTGAACAGATGGCTTCTGCCTGTGTTCTGGTGCAGTTCGAATTACATAATCCGGACTGTTTAACACAATCCGGATTATGTAATCCGGAAACATCATTTCCCACCCCATTTGTTGACTTTCAACGAGGTGATTTACACTTTTCGGATTACATAATCCGGAGTTTGTACAGAATTCCGGATTATGTACTTCGAAACCATCTATTCAAAAATGACACCAACATCTATCAGGGTAGATGAAGTGTCAAAATCCACGAATTTGTCCGGAATTTAGTTTCCGGAAGTTATTCGAATTTTATATTCCGGACCAGAGATATTTTTAGAAAAAATATAACGACGAGGAAAACTATAGGATGAGAAAAATAATACTCTATTTAAAATCCAACCATATTTGCACGAACTAATTTTTTTGTTTGCACTCATTCACACAAATACGGGAACCATCTTGCTCATTTGACATTATACAAACAGAAACAGAAGGTCTTTTTTCTTCTTATTTTTTTGTCAAAGAATTTATATTCCTTTTTTGACAAAGTTAAAATTTGGTCATTCACCCCTATTCCAATTAAAGAAATTGTTTTCACAGTTAATTGAAGGGTGAAATGAAAAGAGTCCTCTAACCAAAGGCACACTTCAGTTGCACTTGCACGTGCTTTGGAAGAGTGAACTCAAAGTTAACGTCATCATGCTGAACTCAAGAAGCCGACATCTTTACATAACGTGTAAAATGCATTTAGTTTTAAATTTTGACCCTTTATGAAATGTTCGTTCTTCAAAAGTCTCCGATTGGTGAGTCCCATGTAACTCCAAGGTCAAATGACTTTTAGAGTTAATAATAGTACCTCGAATGTAAAATAGTATCGTTTTAGTCAATTGCACATAAATTAATGAATGAAATAAAATAATCATTAGACATAACATTTTTACTAAACTGTCCAAAAAAAGATAAACTTAAAGTTGCATTGAAAATTGTGTTAAAGAAAAATTGGAGTATTTATTGAGGGTAAAGTTGAGAGAAAAAAATTAAAGTTGTATTGAAAATGTAAAATGACATTTATTTTGAAACAATTTTTTTTGCTAAAGTGACACTCATTTTAAAACGGAGGGAGTATTTTTTATTACTATAAAACTGGGTTTTTTTAGGAATATAAAATTGGGTTTTTAAATTTAGTCTTTTGTTTAATTTTAATAACCTTTTTAGTCCCTACAAATGCATATGTACACGGATTTGGTTGGTGTTGGCCAAACTCATTATTCGGTTCAATTGAACTTGATTGGTTTTTATTGAATAAATCTTATTTTTATGCTAAACCGAACAGACACAAATACATAATGAGCCGATTGGTTTACGTTGGATCACCATATTATTAAATTTATTTCTTCTTTTTTAAAAAAAAGAAGGTAAATTTTAACATTTAGACTAAATTTTATTATTTAAAATGTTAACACTTGAAATACTTCAAGATTAATTAAAAGTCTTAAACTATATTATTAAAAAATTAAAATAAAAAATATTTTGAATTGGTTGGGTTTGCAGGTTCATGAGTTTGATAGCAGAAACTCGTTACATGAACCCAACCACTTCGGTTTGAAGGGATTGGGTGACTGGATTAAACAGGTTACCCGAACCCGTGAATACTCCCGCCTGTAAAAAAAAATTATGCACGTTGTTATAGTCTATGCTAAAATCAAATTGGTTTAACTTATTCTTAAATTTTTAACAATTTTTTGCAAACATGTTTAGTTAAGTATAAAAAGTTCATTTGCCAAAAGATTTTTTTCTTTTAACTTGAGACGAATTAAATACAAAGATTTTAAACGTGGAAAGTTTAAGATACATGTAGCAAATTATTTTTTTTTATAAATTTTGAGTATTTTTTGTATAAAGAAACTTTTAATAATGTTTTAAACATGTATGCACAAAAATTATTTTAAAATATTAGAGTTTAAGGATAATTAAACAATTTGATTATTCATTTATGTCTCACATCAGACAGTAGAAAGGAAAAAAAGATAGAGTTGGTTTGAGTTTTTTCCACCAAAACAACTCTATTCTTTCTATGAATCATTTTCCCTTTTATCTGGGTTTATGACAGACTATGTAAATGGTAAAGTACAACATCGAATGATTTTTTCCCTTATAAAATATTCTTAAGTGTGTGGCAAATAAATTAACAGATGTTAATTTTACACAAAGTACAGCTAAAATTAAATGGAGAAGTATTTTCATGCAAGTTATTTGTTGTTTGATGGGCTCAATCTTTAATCAGTTTTTCCCTTGAAGTTTACACAAGATTTTACCTAAACTCAACTTCCATAGTGATAAAATTTTATGCACGTATTTTGCTCAGAAAATTTTATTCAAATTGAGCATATTGTATTGACGTTATAATTATCTTATGGTAACTATTTTTAGAAAACTAAAATCAAACAAAGTTGTTCTTGGGAACAAGGATAAGAAATTAAGATCATCAATTCTTGCGGCTTTTCCACTTTGACTTATACAACGTGACTGAAACGGAAAAGCACCGATCAAATTGTGGCCAAAAAGGTATCCATATGGTTAAGTTAACAATTGATTAGTGCATTTGAAATGTGAATTGCTTAATTTGCCATTTGTGTTATAGCCATAATTACTTCTTTACGGGTTTTCTTTGCATCTTTCATCATCATCATCAGCTAGTTTATCTTAGGGGTGACACACATAATCTAATTATAGGTTGACTTGACTTGGCTAACTTATCAAAAAGGTTAGAGTTAGGCTTTTCTAAATGTCTAGACTTTCCTACAAAAATTGAATTAAAAAGATGATTTGAGCAAAGGTGTTTGGATGGTTAAGATTCTATTTATCCTTTGCCTTTCTTCTATTCAGAAATAAAATAAGTTTGAATTTTTTTATAAAATAACTAATGGTGGTGGGGTTCATTTAATGGTATTCATGGAATCAATCTACTTTTTGTTTCTATTTTTCTTTAAATGAATTTCTCTGTTTATTTTCACAAAATAAAAAGATCGTAATTTGTGTTTGAAGAATTTGTAAAGTTAGATAATAAACTATCGCGCTTATGATGATTGACCATTTATATTAATAAGTTATTAGTGCAATACCCTTATATTTTGTATTATATTCTCTTCTAATCCTTATTTTCATAATTTTTTTCATTCTAGCGAAACTTTATCCACATTTGTTATGTTATTATCTCTCTTCTCTAATTTCCTATTGTTGTTAACATGATATCACAACCGAGTTGAGATTGCAACGTGAGAATTGGACGCATGCCCATGCTAGACGTAAATGTGAGTATTGAAAGTTGTTTATTTGGAGTCTCACATTTCTCAAATTTTTGGATCGTCGAATGGATAAATGTGTTTGAGATTTCTCATCATTTGAGTTAGCTTTTGAGATGAGATCCAAACCTATTTAACATGTAATATGATTTCCTCGAAAATAAATGTGAATTCAATTCCTAAAGTCATACATTTAAAAGGCAATCCAACCTAAAATAAAAAGAAACAAATATATTGTTGACTATCCTATAATTAGTCTCATGACGAGCTCAAAGTGCCTAAATCATATTTGGAGGGTAGGGAAAAATCCCTACTAACGGCAGGTAAGTGTAAATCAAACTTGGACTGATAAAAAAAACCTTTATGCCTATATTACAACAACAACATATTGATTTTAATGAAAAAGTAACGTATGAGAGACCAGAGAGAACAGAGAGCGTGCGAGGAGAGGGTTCGCGGCGGCCGACATAGGACCTCTCGTCGGCAGTCGCGCCGGAGCTTACCTCCGGCAGAGAGATTCAGAGGGGGGGAACGGGTCACAGCCAGGGTGGCAGAAACTGGGGGGGATAGGGGCGAATGGTCTGTGGTAAGGTCACGGAAGCGGAAAGCGTTTCAACCGGAGGATCGAGGACGGGACAATTCAAGGTTCACAGAGCAGCACAGAAGTCTGGAATTGGATTATGGCATTGAGCGACGGCTGCAGCAGGAAGAGAAGGGGGTTTCGCGTCAGGTTCCAAGGAAGTGGGAAGAACAGCGGTTTAGGGCTCCTGAAAAGCGGTTTTGGGTTTCTAAATCCGGTTTGGTTGGATTTTCGCGGACTGGTATGCAACAGGGCGCCGAAACGGTATCAGCATCTCATCACAGTGGCGGCAAGGTAACTTTTTACATCACAAACTTTCCTGCCTTGCTTCCATTGTTTCGGTTAAGACAATATATGGAGGTTTGTGGTATTTTGTCCGATGTGTACATTGCTAGAACTGTTAATTCGCGTGGCCAGGCTTACGGTTTTGTGAGATTTTTGAATGTGAGAAATTTAGCTAAATTGACTCAAGCTTTGAACAATGTGTGGATTGGTGATTATAAAGTGTGGGCTCGTGAAGCTCGTTTTGATAGGTTCGCCAAACATGACGAGGTCCTTAGAAGTTCTTTGTACGGTGGAAGGAATGGTGGTCCGGAAAGCAAGGGTAAACCGGTAGTGATCACGCATGGCAATGGTGTCAAAAATGTGAGGATTGTTTCGGAGGTTGAGGAAGGTTTGGCGGTGGACGGTGAACACAAGGTGGTAGTGAAGTTGGAGGAGGTTAAGGCGGAAAAGATGGATGCTCCGTTGAATAGT
This sequence comes from Medicago arabica, assembly GCA_946800305.1. NCBI lineage: Eukaryota > Viridiplantae > Streptophyta > Magnoliopsida > Fabales > Fabaceae > Medicago > Medicago arabica. Next base: position 39,334,458 of record OX326969.1, read on the forward strand.
TTGGAGGGCGGAGAAAAACAGTATGTAAAAAAGGAAGTGATGGGGACGGTGGAGAGTGTACACGAGGTAGGTGAAGGGAAATGGGGGCTGTTGTTGAATGGGAAGGTGGGGAAGCTGTTGGGGGATATTCAGTATGAGAGGCAATCTAAGGTGGGAGCAATGTTAGTGACACAACATTCGAAGTTAAATGCATCCAAAGGATTATCGTATACTTCAAAACCTGAGGATCGATTGTGGGCAGAAAGTGGCATGATTGCAAAGGTGATTTCAGGTGATAATTCGTTGGCCATTCAACAAAGGGTGCATGAAGCGGGGTTTAATTCTGTCGTGGTTACTCCGTTGGGAAGTGATCGAGTTTTTCTTCACTATTTGGGAGATGAGGATATCTGGTACTTGTTTAATGATGCTGTTGATTTTTTTAGTATGTTGTTCTCTGACTTACACAAATGGTGTCCGAAAGCTGAACAATACAAACGAGGAGCGTGGATTCGAGTTTTTGGTACTCCAATTCATGCTTGGAATGAAGATTTCTTTAAAATTTGTGTGTCAGATTGTGGACGTTTTATTCGTTCGGATGCTTGCACTTTGACACGGGCAAGAATGGATTATGCCCGGATCCTTGTTTCCACGTCTTCAGTGGAAATTATTAATTCCTCTGTTGCCATTTGTATCGATGGTCGAGAGTACTTGCTCAAGTTTGTGGAGGAATGTGGCTGCAATTTAGGGGAAGATGTATTCGTAACGGAGGACGAAGATGAGACCAAGTCGCATGCATCATCACATCATCAAGAACCGTTTGGTATGGAGGAGGTACAAGGGGAGATGGATGATTTAGTTGCTGATCTTAATAAAGCTTGGCAGGTTTCGAATGATCATACGGACGGACGCAAGGTTTCTAATGATGGTATCTGTTCACCTTCACATGCGCAGAGGTCTGTTTCAGATGCACCACACTCTAATATTCCGAATGTTGTTAGTGTTAAATCTGTTCACAATACCGATAGAAAAGTAGCTCATGGGTGCAAGGTTTCATCGTCTTTTGTTAAGGCATCCTCTTCTAAGGGTGGTCCTTCTGCTAAGCGAATTATGAAGACGTCTTCGGTGGCTTTTAAACCATCGTTTGGGTTCGTTAAAAGAATCGCCAGATTACCGGCGAATGACAGGAGGGAGATTTTGAAGGTGCTTAAAAAACGAAGAAGGGGTAAAAATGCTTCATCAAAGGGTGCTAGGTTGACGGCTCACAAAGTATCTAGCTCATCTAATACTTCCAACTCTTCGGTTAATAAGGATTGGGAGAATTGGGTGGTGGTTCATGGTAAGCAGGAGTTGGTGGCGGAGGACGTCAGGGAGATCGGTGCTACTTTGGGGGTCAAGTTTAAAGGAGACAAAAACAATAGTTTTAATTTGTTGTCGAAGGAAGGGAGAAGAGAGTGGAGGGCGGAAAGAGGGACTTCTTTGGTGGATTTTGGAGGGGAAACGGCAGAGGGTGTTGAGAAAGGGCAGTAGGTGCGGGAGGTGTAGGTGGGGGTAAGGGTGGAGGGTGGTGGAGATGAAGGTGATCACTTATAATGTTAGGGGTTTAGGAGGTTTTGATAAGAAGGCAGAGGTACGCAGGTTAGTACATGAGCAACAACCTGTTGTTTTATGTCTACAAGAGTCAAAGTTGAGTAGGGTGGACGATTTGCTAATTAAATCCTTATGGGGGAATGGTGTTTTTGGGTACTCTTATCAATATTCGATTGGTGCGTCGGGAGGGTTAATCACAATTTGGAATACCTCGGTGGTGGAGGTTGCGTGTACTTTGAGTTTCAGACACGTGTTGGTTATTAAAGGGAAGGAAATTGTGACTGACCAAGATTTTATTGTCGCTAATGTTTATGCGCCTTGTGATACGGCGGCTAAGCAGGTTTTGTGGAGGCAATTGTCTCCGTTTATTTTACTTAATGGCGATACAAATCTGGCTCTTTGTGGGGACTTTAATTCCATTCGATCGGTGGACGAGAGAAGAGGTCGAAGTGGGGTCTTTAGACAGGTGGATGCAGCTAATTTTAACAGTTTCATAGATGGTTGTCTCTTGTTAGATCTACCGTTATGCGGGCGGTTATTCACGTGGTATCGGGGGGGTGGCATTGTGATGAGCAGGCTGGACAGATTCCTGTTGTCGGCAAAATGGTGTGACTCTTGGCCCAATAGCTTTCAAGTTGCCAAACAGCGGGGACTCTCTGATCACGTTCCGTTGGTGCTACATGACGATCAATATAATTGGGGGCCTCGACCCCTCCGTATGTTAAAGTGTTGGGCTGATTTCCGTGGTTATCAGGAGTTTGTGCGGGAAAAGTTGAATTCTTTCTCTGGTGAGGGGTGGGCTGGCCATATCCTAAAAACTAAACTCAAAATGATTAAATTTTGTCTGAAGGATTGGCATCAGCAACACACTAAGAATTTAGAAGGGAGAATGGTGGATATCAAGGCTCGTATCTCTGCTCTTGACATTAAGGGGGAGGTAGAAGAACTCCTGGAGGAAGAAACAACTGAATTACATGAATTGTCGGTGAATTTGCATTCTCTAGCACGTGTGCAAACCAGTATGAACTGGCAGAAGGCGAGGATGAACTGGGTCAAGGAAGGTGATGCCAATTCTAAGTTCTTTCATAATGTCATGTCTCGGAAGCATCGTCGAAATTCCATTCACTTGATTCATGCTGATGGTGCTTTAGTTGAAGGGGTCCAGAATGTAAGATCGACGGTTTTTGAACACTTTGCTAGTCATTATTGGTCTTTGAACAGGAGTAGGCCCGGGGTGGAGGGTTTGTCTTTCAAAAAATTGAATCACGATCAGGCTGGGAGTTTGGTTCTCCCTTTTTCTATGGAGGAGGTAAGGCAAGTTGTGTGGGATTGTGAGAGTTTTAAGAGTCCTGGACCGGATGGCATACATTTTGGCTTTATTAAAGACTTTTGGCAGGAGTTGAAAGAAGATTTCTTGAGGTTTTTTGTGGAATTTCACCGTAATGGGAAGTTAACAAAAGGGGTGAACTCGACGTTCATTGCTTTGATCCCAAAAGTCGATAGTCCGCAAAGGTTAAACGACCATCGTCCTATTGCTTTGGTTGGGTGTATGTATAAGGTGTTGGCAAATGTTTTAGCTAATAGACTCCGTTCAGTCATTGGCTTTGTGGTTTCAGATGCTCAGTCAGCTTTTGTCCGTGGTAAACAGATTCTTGATGGTATCCTTATAGCTAACGAAGTGGTTGATGAGGCAAAACGTTCGAATAAGGAATTGTTACTGTTTAAGGTCGATTTTGAAAAAGCCTATGATTCGGTGGATCTATCTTATTTACATGCGGTGATGGTTAATATGAATTTTCCAACTTTGTGGCGGAAATGGATGATGGAGTGTGTGGGGACGGCAACTGCCTCGGTTTTGGTGAATGGTAGCCCGACATCAGAGTTTCCTTTACAGAGGGGGCTTAGACAAGGAGATCCTCTGTCTCCTTTTCTTTTTCTGTTGGCAGCGGAGGGTTTTGATGCTTTGATGAAGGCTGCGGTGTCGAATAATTTATTTCAGCCTTATGTGATGGGACAGCAAGGCGAAGTCGCCATATCCCATCTTCAGTTTGCTGATGATACACTTATTATGGGTGAGAAATGTTGGCTGAATGTGCGTTCGATTCGGGCTGTGTTGTTATTACTTGAAGAGATTTCGGGTCTGAAGGTTAATTTTAATAAGAGCATGTTGACAGGTATTAACATTTCTCAGACTTGGTTGGCAGATGCCGCGTCGGCTTTGCATTGTAGGACAGGGTCGTTGCCGTTTGTTTATTTGGGGCTGCCTATTGGAGGGGATAGCAGGAGAATTAGTTTTTGGAAACCTGTGGTTGATCGCATCACAGCTCGGTTGTCGTCTTGGAATAATCAGTTTTTATCTTTTGGTGGTCGCCTGGTCCTCTTGAAATCTGTCCTGTCCTCTCTTCCGGTTTATTTTCTTTCTTTCTTCAAGGCCCCTACATGTATCATTTCTTCTATCGAATCTCTTTTTTAAATTTTTTTTGGGGGGGATGTGAGGTCTCTCAACATAAAATTGCTTGGGTAAAATGGGATGCTATTTGTTTACCTGTGGATCATGGTGGTTTGGGGGTTCGGAGGTTAGGGGAGTTTAACTTATCGTTGATAGGGAAGTGGTGTTGGAGGTTGTTGAATGATAAGGAGGATTTGTGGTATCGCGTTCTTAAGGCGCGCTATGGGGAGGTTGGCGGTCGAATAAGGGACGGGGGTAGTAGCGCTTCCAGTTGGTGGAGGATGGTGTGTCGAGTGAGGGATGGTGTTGGGATGGGTGTCGGTAGTTGGTTTGAGGACAATACCAGGCGGGTAGTTGGTGACGGTAGGAATACGTTCTTTTGGACTGATAATTGGCTGGTTGGGGTTCCGTTACGGCTTCAGTTCAGCCGCTTATTTGATTTATCAGTGCATAAGGACTATTCGGTGGCAGATATGGCTAATTTGGGGTGGGAGGAAGGTGGTGCGGCGTGGGAGTGGCGGCGTAGGTTATTGGCGTGGGAGGAAGATAGTGTGAAGGAGTGTAGTGCTTTGTTACGTAATATTGTTTTGCAGGGTCAGTCACCGGACTGCTGGAGGTGGCTTCTTGATCCTATTCATGGTTACTCGGTTCGTGAGGCGTACAGGTTCCTTACTTCTAATGCAACACCGGCTTTGGATGGTGTCTTTAAAAATGTTTGGCATAAGCTGGTTCCTTCTAAGGTCACTCTCTTCGCGTGGCGATTACTTCAAGACAAAATTTCAACTAGAACTAATTTGATGCGGCGACAAGCACTTCAGTCTACAGACACTGCGTGTATAGGTGGCTGTGGTGATGCGGAGACGGCTGATCATCTTTTTCTTGGTTGCAATATTTTTGGACGAGTTTGGCATTTGATTTACAGCTGGCTTGGTGTTTCTCTTGTCCCATCTAACTCCCTTCCTGATCACTTTGTTCAATTTAGTAATTTGGCGGGTATGCCGAGATCTTCTTATATTTTTCTCAAGGTGATTTGGTGTGCTTCAATTTGGGCGATTTGGAAGGGTCGTAATAACTGTATCTTCAAAAATATGGTGGTTGATCCTCAAATTATGTTTGAAAAAGTGAAGCGGGACTCTTTTGTTTGGCTATCCTCGAATCGTCCTTCGATAGCTTTTGTTTTTCATGATTGGTGGAGACACCCCCTCCTTTGTATGGGTGTAGTGTAATTTTTCTTACTACTTTTTTGGGTTTTGGCATTCTTTTCATAGGTGCAATCTTGTGTAACATACGTTAATGATTCACCGCTCTTAGCACACCTTGTGCGGGGTGATTCACTTTTTCCTGAGTAATCTATTCCATTTTGATTTGTTCAAAAAAACATATTGATTTTAATATTGCATAGACTTTGATATCAATATATCAAAAGGAGAGTATATGTACATACTTTGATACTCCCTAAAAAAAATACATAAGTTAATAGTGTCACATTCAAATTATGATATAATAATAAAATAAGAATAAGAATAACCAAACGACTATAACAATATAAAAATCACGAGTTTCAATCCATCTCAGACAATTAAGAAATAAAAAATAAATAAAATAATCAAATTTCTTTCTTATATTTTAAAATCAGATTTTCATAGACAATCACATTAGTTGCATGCATTATACAAGTAGCATATGCGTAAGTGTGCAAGGTATGATCAAGACTAGTAATAAATAGTTCAACGACTTCTAAACGACCATTCTCATAAATAATGTTGTTATGACTTTTGTTGTGACAAAAGTCATGACTCATTTGGATAACACACAACTCGGCTAATAAAGACATCACCTTCAACTTCACTGTGAGAAAAGTTAGCTACCCAATCACCACCATGGAACAACACCAACAACCTAAGCACTTAGAATCTTCTAGAAAACTACCATCAACATTAAGTTTGAGAGTATCTTCTTGAGTGGGGCTCAAATGAGCCAAGAGACATGGTAGTGTGAATCCAATCCAAGATTTTGATAATAGGTAATGCATTCATCATGCAAAGAGAAAGTCTTCCGCCTCGCCTCATGAATAAACCAATGTTGTTTCTGAAAAATAATATTATTTCTCCAACACAATTCATACCACAAAACCCGTGACAAAAAAAAAATCAGGAGGCATCACATGTCATCTGATAAAGCCAAAGCTTAACATCGATTTAGGAGAAAAAGTTAAGATAATGCCTTATTTTAAAGTGGAGCCAAAGCTCTCTAGAATGAGGGCACTCACGTAAATAGTAAAGAGTATCCTTTATGGTTAAAGAATAGCAGGTGCAATTTGGAGAAGCTACTATGTTGCAACAATGCCAATGAGAATTAATATGGATGGCATTGTGAAAACAACGCCAAAGAAAGTGTTGGAGTCTTGTTGGTACTTTAAGACGTCATAGGCAATTCATGTTATAATTAATATTTCAGTTTCAATTTCTATTTTGTTGAAGAAGCCAACAATATCCAGTCAAGCAAGTATAACATCTGTCTTAACATGCTTCCAATTTCGTGCATCTTGAAGTCGTAAATCCAAAGGTGCGAAAAGTTGTTGGATGTAAACAACAATATCAGGTGGTATCATAATGACCTAGACATTGCAAGTTCCACCCAACGTCATACAACACATCCCTCAAGCACATAAGTGAAACGATGATGTTAACAAATGAAACCAATTGACAAAGAGCACCGAGTTATGTCTAGAAAATATTCCAAATCAATGAACCCTCATATCCTACACGAAAATTATATCATCCAGCAAAAGTTGTAACACCGACAAATAAAATATATTAATTTAAAAAATAAACATTAAATTATCGAAATAAAAACCAAATAAAATAACCAAACAATTGGATTTAAATAATTAATAAATTTTATCAAAGGACAAATCATTTAGAAGAACTCGAGTTTGATTTATGGATAAAACAATTCTTGATTAAATTATACCTACTTCACGGCCGAATTTTGAATTACCAGAATCCTTCCCCTTAAGAACCAGATGATTAACAAAAAAATATTGATGGACCGTTTTAGATTCTACAAACTATTAGAATGAATTACGAGTGTGTATTACTTTAAAAAAATGTGGTATGATATACACAATTTAGATTCATCATTGCATGTCATTTACTCAAAATAAAGTTATAGTACGAGATAATATTTTTTGATAGTAATATAATTTAAATCATTATTTTTACCTTTATTTAGATTATTTTTTTAACAAGCTAAAATGGATTTCATAATCAGAAGTGATTCATCTCGTATAAGGTGTGCAAAAGAGAATCATTTGAAACAATACAAATGTTACTTCACCGATGTCATAACACAGACACCATGCTTTCAAAACCAAAACAAAGAAGATTACATTAAAATACCCATACAATACATAGGGTGTTGCCACTCGTCATGATAACTTAAGGCAAAAGAATGCAACCTAGCTTTAAGCCATCAGAGTGGGAGTAATTTCACTCTGTCAGATAGAATGCTAATTGATGTAGCCTCCTGAGTAAAAATGTGATTATTCCTCTCCTTCCAAATGGTCCACACACAAGCCAGCTAAATTAATTGTAAAAAAAAAAGTGAAAAATGCGGTAAACCCGCCATGTGTTCAAACTGAAGCAGAAAAACTAATCACAATCTTATGCTTAGATAAATATATTATAAACACAAGCAGAATAAACGCATTTCAACTTTCACGATATACCTCTAAAAAAATCCTTCACGATATAATTACAAACAAAATTACTTGTTCAACACTTTAGAATAAATAAAATGAAAATGATGAGTGATATTTGAACAACCAAAATATGACAACTTTGTTTTGAAGAAAAAACATGACAACTTTTAAAACACCGATAAAAATACACCTAAATTAGATTTTGATTTGTTCAAGAGAGAGATTATTAGGGTATTAAATATTTTTTAAAGGAGATTATTATAAAAATACGATTTTAAACAACTTTAAGTTGTCAAAATACTTGTCTATAAAAAAAGTTGTCAAAATAATTTTTCTCATAATAGTTCAAAATAACTTTTCTCAATAAAAATGGACAATACTTGGGTGATTTTTATATGGTTTTTAGCTAAAAATACACATTTTATGGTGGATGGATGTAACAAACTTTGAGAAGAATGAAACAAAATCTATTAATAAAACGGAAATGCTAGATAGTACAGTAACTATTTAAACAAAAAAGAACGAATGAAGTTATTGTGGATTCGTTACTACATTTTTATCACTAACCCATTTCTTTATGACCGCCTTACCTTTGAATGGTTAGGGTTAATTGCTGCTGTTTTGTCAAATTTTGTGACTAACATTATTCATTATAAAAACTTAGGTGCATATATGAGGCCACATAAACACAAGTAAATATTTTTTTTGAAGACACCAAATCTTAAATCGAAGATCACAAGGTTGAGAAGAAAACCCTCCAACCAAATGATCTAAGAGAAACCAACAACCCTAGTAAAGATACCATCAAAAAATAGGGACAAAAAGAAAAGATACTATCAAGAATATTATAAGATTTTTTTTAAGGGATAAAACATTATAGGAAATTTTATTTTAAAGGAAAATATTATAAGATATTTAACTATTGAAAACATTTTTGCTATTTGCTATACTTCCTCTTTGCCTCTCTCCTAAAATCACCCAATCTATCTATCTCCCTAAACCTCTCATTCCCTCCATAGCCTCCCTTCCCACTAGTAGTTGGCCTATCCTTGTCCTTACGATCTCTAATTTGACTCTTTCTGAAAACGATATAGCCTTATATAGTTCAATAATGCATTCATATTTTTCTTATAGTACCAAAAGAGCCCTACCTAATACTTGTATATGGTATAAAGAATTCTGGTTTCTTATAAATGAAACATCAAAATCAAAATCAACAAGCAACAAATTAAAAACTAAAAGGACCCCACCTAAATCGCTCCTAAATGGGTCCTATCATCTATAAAATAATTCAAAAAAAGGACCTTGAATATTTGCATGTAGTCCACATGACATAACTGTCATTCTATGTGCAGCTGGCCTTCTCCTTATATTAATTATATTAACAAAATATTAAATACTTTCCCAATTGTTCGTATGGTAATGCTAACATATGTCCCTGAAGTATTAGTTAAGGATGTTAAAAAAGAAAATTATATGGTAACTATTACATTAAAAAAGTAAAAAATATGTTTTTTTACGGTAATAATTTCCTTTTTTGACATCTGTAACTGATACCCCAAGACATCGGTCATCGGTTAGCATGACACTTGTTTTTAATAAAAAATATTATTATATTTCTAGTCTTCTCCTCGTTCAAACAAAATATCAGATATTTATTCAACCAAAATATTAAAAATAAATAAATTTTCCTTTTTTAATCAAAATATTATTACTTTCTTATAAAATATGCATACAAAATCTCTATTAAATCACTCCGCTCCATCCGTTAAGAGTCTCACATTAGATAGGAGATCCATACAATATCTTTATAAGTGCCGTTAAGAGTCTCACATCAGATAGGAGATCATGACAATATCTTTATAAGTGGAAACAATATCATTTCACAAGCCGATTTTACGAGGTTGTGTTAGGAGGTCCAATGATAATTTCTAAGACTATCTTTATATAGTCTTTACTCAACTTTCGCTACTAATGATTTTTATTTTTATTTTAAAAAGATGATTCGACAAAGTTTTATCATTTATGACAATCATCTTACTTGATAAATTAGTTTCCATTGTCGATATGAGAATTTTTCAATAGACAAATAATTTTTTTTAAAAACAATTCAACAAAGTTTTGTCATTTATGGCAATCATTAGACTCGTTAAATTAGTTTCGTTGTTGATATGATTTTTTTTAAAAGACAATTCAACAAAGTTTTATCATTTATGACCGTCATCTAACTCGATGAATTAGTCTATACAGTCGAGTGCATGTATCATTTCATAAAAAAAGATTAATTCCAGCTTTGCGTGGAATTACCATTACACAGAACACATTCACAGCACACCTTAAATTCCATTGTAAGTACACACAAATTCTCTCTCTCTCTCTCTCTCTCTCTCTAAATTTTCCATGCATATAAAATACTATAAGATTGCTTAGACTAATAAAAAGGTACAATTTTGTGCCACGAAAACTCTTCTTCTTCTTCTTTGATAAAGTCAACATGCAAAGATTTTAGCTTCAAATGCTTCTAATGGTTTAATCAAATTTGAGTATCAAAAATACAATCTTTTTACTGAAGTGAATTTTGGGTTGGTTTCAAATTGGTGAATGGTAATCAAAAGATGAAGAAAGAAGAACAGGGTCGTAGTTTGTTTGGAATTTCACTCTCTGATAGACCCAGATGGCAACAATTTCTCATTTGTTCGTCTGGATTCTTCTTTGGATATCTTGTCAATGGTGTCTGTGAGGTATATATGTTCTTTTCTCTTTTTGGTTTTTCTTGAATTCATTTTGATTTTGTTTATGTAATTTTTGTTGTTTACAATTTATTCAATTGAATTATGCTTCAATATAGACAAGATATAAAAGATGAAATTTTTGTGTTTTTTGTGTGTAGAAGGGGTTAAGAATTTTGTTTTATTTGATTTTGATAAATTTCTTAATGATTATTTTATTGTAGGGGACTTATGCTTCAAATTTTCATTTTTTTCTAATCTTAATAGTTTTTGTTTCATATATATGAAGTTTTTTTTTATGGATTTAATCCTCAGTTTCCGGGAAAATGACTCTGGTAATCTGGAGTTCGGTTAGGAGATAAAACCCGGGCCAATGGCTGTTCTAGCCAGAGTTTGAATTCGGATTAATGTGAAGTTATTAATCTGATATTTGGTACTAATTGTTTTGTCATTTGTCTGATTTTTCAGGAATATGTGTATAACAGGCTTCATTTTAGGTGAATTTCATAACTTGTTATCACTGTTTCATTTGTTACTGGTTTTTAGCTTTCATTGGAAACTAAAAGTGAAATTTGTGATTATGGTTTTTTTCTTGTTTCAGCTATGGTTGGTACTTCACATTTATTCAAGGATTTGTTTACCTGTTTCTGATTTACCTTAATGGTTTCACAAGCAAGCAAATGGTGAACCCATGGAAAACTTATGTGAAGCTTTCTGCTGTACTTATGGGATCACATGGCTTAACAAAGGGTTCTTTGGCTTTTCTTAATTACCCTGCACAGATTATGTTTAAATCCACAAAGGTAACTGAAAAAGAAAAGAAAACACCTACTTTTACTTTACCCATTTTTGAAGGATACTGTTTTTGATCGGTTATGTTTGAAATACATGGAGATGGAGTCACTCTGTCTACCTTTTGTGCTTACATCAATTTTTGGACAATTTTGAACAAACCGCTATTTTTTGCAATCCACAATTGACAAACTTTGTGCTAAATCACATATCAGAGAACAATAGTGGTTTCTCCGAATTTTCCTATGCTACAACCGTTATTTGGCAGCAATGATTATGAATTTATCAAACTTACAATTCAGTAACTCCAAATTAGCTGACATGTTTTAGACACTATGTCATTCATGTTATATAGCTAAGTGAACGCTGAATATTCCAATATAATAAATCCAAATTTCATGCTATAGGTTCTGCCAGTGATGATAATGGGAGCCTTTATTCCTGGTCTGAGAAGAAAGTATCCAATACATGAGTATATATCTGCAATACTCCTGGTTGTTGGATTGATCCTATTTACACTAGCAGATGCACATACATCACCTAATTTCAGTGTTGTTGGTGTTGTTATGATAACCGGTGCTTTGGTTATGGATTCTTTTCTTGGAAATCTCCAAGAAGCAATCTTTACTATGAACCCTGATACCACACAGGTGATCCTTTTTCCATCACTTCCTAATCATCTCTGTGCTTTCCCAACAAGTATATGATTAATTTTAGGCCAAAATTGTGACTTTTTAAATCAGTAGAAAAATTGAATTACTGAAAGTTGGTAACTAGTTTTGAAGGAATATACGTGTTTAGAGAATAAGAGCCTATTTAGATTAACTTATTTGAGTTTATCTGTTGGCATAAGTACTTTTGAGACTGTTTGAGAGAGCTTATGGAAACGGCTTATGACGTGTATTGTTTTCATCTTATATCTATAAGTTACAAGATAATTTATGAAAACATCTTGTAGCTTATGAGAAAAACAGTTCAACTTTATTTTCATTTTTAGAGAAATAGCTTATAAATGCTTATGCAAACGTTTAATGAATCTGTTTATCCAAAACAGGGCCTAAATTGAAAATTATCAACAAATTTCATGTTTTTCTTCTTTGATTTTCTGTTGCTAATTCAACCTTTTCTGGTAGTATACCTGCCACATTTAAAATTCTTATACATTTTTGTTGTTAACATAGATGGAGATGCTCTTCTGCTCTACAGTAGTGGGATTACCTTTCTTAATCCCACCTATGCTTTTTACAGGAGAATTATTCAAAGCATGGACTTCATGTTCACAGGTAAATTTGGAATAAACAGCTCCTTTTTTCCAAAATAATATATTCTTCTGCTTTACATATCAATAGAATCACACTTTTCTTGTCCTTGCAGCATCCCTACGTGTATGGTGTATTAGTATTTGAAGCAATGGCTACATTTATAGGCCAAGTTTCAGTCCTCTCCCTAATTGCCCTTTTTGGTGCTGCCACAACAGCAATGGTATATTTACTATCACAAGCCTTTCCTCATTTCAATATGTCAGTTTGGACCATTGTACTGTACCTAACATTAATAAGTCACATACATGAAAAAACAAGCAGCTTGTGCATCATAAATGCTATTAAATGACCAAACTCTTAACCTTTTGCATATATTAGTATTAAATACTTGATACTTGATTTGAATTGAAAGTTTTTCCCAATGGTAATTCGGAGTTTGAGCCAAAGGTAAGTGAAGTCTGACCAAAGATTAAATCATTGACGGGTCGAACTCGGTACTCCTATTTGCTTCTACTTTAACTAAAGCTTATTAATCAATTGAGTTTAACCACTTGTTAATTGAAAGTTTCTTTTAGCACAGTGAGATGATAATCTTAAAAATTAACTACTCTTATCATACTTTTGTCCACAGTTTAAGTTAAATCATTCATTATGTTTGTGACATAAATGTGAAAATCAAATCTATGTGTGAGATGATGTTTCAATTTTTGTCACATTATGCTTGTGATCTTAACTTATTTCAATTCATTGAATTCAATCACAGATAACAACAGCAAGAAAGGCAGTGACATTGCTTCTATCGTACTTGATATTTACAAAACCATTAACAGAACAACATGGGAGTGGACTAATACTCATAGCTATGGGAATCACATTGAAGATGTTGCCTGAAAACAAACCTGCCATACCCAAGAGAGCCTTAAATTCTTCTCATAGAGACAGTAGTGCAAAATCTACTACTGTTGATGAAGAGTTGGGAACACTGCATGGTTCTGTAGGTGAAGATGATGAAAGGAGGCCCTTGGTCTAGGTTGAATGATAATAAAGCAATTCTATTTTTATTTTCTGTCATTATTTAAAATTTTCATATTTTCTTTGTTATTTTCATATCATGTTACAGGAAAAAGAAAAGAAGTAATTTGTTGTTCAATATATAAATTTTATTGAATGCCTTATGGATATAAATTCATTTACATATTCCAAAATGTGACTAGTCACAATCATTATTGTTAAAACTTTTTGGACAAAATTATTGTTAATGTTAGCGTTCAAAATTTTCTCACCCAAAGATTAGTTGTGAAAATTAAAATTTTAAATATGAAAAATGAAAGCTTCAACTCTAAATTACTTAGAAAAAACTAGGTAGTTATATAATGTGTGTATGAACCTAAAATAATTAATTATAATTATTTAGTTTTTTCTAAGTAATTTAGAGTTGAAGTTGTGATTACACGTGCATTATTCTTCTTCCCAATAGATATAAATAAATAAATCAAAGGCAAATCTAGTTGATAATCCCAAGTTTTTCCTTTAGTTGTACGTCTAAACTTAAAAAGCACTATACAAACATACTTGTTTGTTGGTCTATTTCTTTTCTTTTCATGACGACTTTTTGTTATCTGTCCAACTAAATCAACCAAGTCGTGATGTGTTTTATGTGGTCATGAGGGAACTCTAGAGATTATTGCATACTTTACAATGAATTAAAAACACGCATTTGACATCACATTTTACTCAACATCTCAAGACATCAAGTATAGGTCCTTTGATTTCTACTCAACATACACTTAAATTTTGTATTTAATATAATATTTCTAACTCATACTTTACAATGTAAAACTATAATATATTGTAAGTAAAAATGTCCAATATCTTACCCCCCAAAAATAGTTCCAATATTCACAAAAAATCTAAATTCGTAAGATATAAGATTAGTATTTTTTTTCTGAAGAAAGATTAATTAGTACTATTGTTGTGAAATTGTGTGCATAACGTAGCACACACATTCCCCTAAAAGAAAGTAGCACACACATAATCAAGGAGGTAATGTATAGTCGGACCTTTCACTTGAACTATCAATTATATTTGGATTCAAATCCCAAATTGTATTATTATAAGTCTATATAGAGTGTATACATAAACTTTGTTATAAACTTCGTTGAATTGAATTATTTCTTCAGAACTTATATAGAGTGTATTTCATCTAATCTAAATTTTATATGCAAAAGTAAAATGGACACACTTTTCTACCATTATATATTAGCAAGCCTCTTTTTTTTAGGAGGATAGCAAAACCTTTTTTCGTCATCATTAAAATCATTTTTTACTATAAAAATTGTAAGAGTTGATTCTTGGACTATTTTTGAGAGATTTATATTTGACTCGCCTTACATAAAGTGTTATTAGAAGTTAGAACCCTACAATGAGGTGTGTTATAAGACTCCAAATAGTAATATTTATTGACTTAAAAACAAATTATACAATCGTGTGACTAAGAGTATATTCTTGCCTATAGATAGTAGTTTACAGCTATATAAGAACGGTGGCCATGTGATGATTCACATAAACGTGTCAACAACGTTCCGAATAAACAGAAAACAAAAGTTGCACTCATTGGCTACGTGTTTGTGCATCGACATGCAAAGTGACACTTTGATTTTTACTTTTTGACGAATAAAGTCACACTTTGATAAACGTAAACAAAAAGGATAAAAAAAGAATGAAACGTAAAATTTTGTTTGTGATGCATCACTGTGAAAACTGAAAACATTGCAAGAAAATTCTCGTTACTATATAATTTACCATAGCCACAAAGTTCCAAAAATTTAATAATAAAAAAAAGAAGCATTGAATGGTAATGGATGAGACTCATGAGAGAGGTGGAAATAGCAACACAAGGCTCCTCCTCCATGAAGTTGGCGGTGGTGACGGTGGTGATTTAGAGAGGAATAGTGAGAGACCAAAAGAACCTTGGAGAGGAGAATATGTAAAGAGCATAGTTTATGGAGGGCTTGATGCCATCATCACTTGCTTTTCTCTTATTTCCTCTATCTCAGCTAGTAATAGTTCATCTGGTATATATATATATATTTATGTGTTGTTAATTTCTCTTTAACTCTAACCTCTTTTCAAATTTTATAATTATTCAAAGTGTTTTTTTTTTATTTTTTTTACAAATAAATGGTATGTTTACTTAATTAAACATACACACTATAAAAAAAATATAGACATATTTTCTTTTTCTTAAAATTGGTTATACTAAAAGGGGTGTCTAACGTTGAATCCAGTTCATTTGAAAAACACATAAAGAAATGCCCTAATTTTTTTAGTATAATGTTAAGAAATATAAGCATTAGTAATTTTAATTTTCATTATACATCTTAGTTATTTGATTATTGATTTTATGTGTGTGGGTTGTGTGAGTGTCTATAGAGAGTGAGAGATTTGCACATGAATTTGAGTGCATGTACATGGGAAAGAAAGAGAGCGAGTCTTCAATAAATAAATAAAATAAAACAAAGCCATATTTGAGATTCAAGCTGTGGTCCCTTGTTTAGTACTTGAACATTAAAGGCCTTTTTTATTTTTATTTTTTTATTATTTAAGTATTGGAGGAAAATGGAATTCAGTGATATATGATAGTATGGTACGTTGGTGCAGCATGTTTGTCCTTTTCACGAAATAATTATTTGAGTTTGTAGTTTGTGCATGTGCAGCTGACAAAATTTTCATGCAAAAATGTGTGCATCTTTAATTTTTTTTTCCTCATAGCATAATAGAAAGGAAAATGATTCATGTGCGATTTATAACTATGATCCAACTCATTCTAATGACCATTGTAATGGTAAATACTTATTCATTAATCTAGCTTGAGTTCGGGAGTGAAGCAGGGGTATGCTTGCTTTTTGCAAGTATACTTCGGCCTCATTGTTTTTGAGGCCATCACTCTGGGGCTTTGGTGTTTGCGGCACCATTTTGTATGTTCCGTTTTTCCGCGAGTTTTTGTGCGTTTTACATAAACTCATAGAATAATATTTGTTGATTCAAAAAAAAAATTAATATAGCTTGAGTTTTAGCGTGGCTTCAATGAAAAGGGAGAAGTAGTACATTTGTGTGGATTCCCAGTGTGAATTAATTTGTCATGTTTGTATGCAGTACTGATTCTTATGCTATTGATGCCAATATAGATAGTCTATTTTAGCAGGATTGAGATTCTCAATCTTGGAATTTTTATTTGAGAGATTCTAGTAGAAATATGTACCATTCAATCATGTCTTAATGACTTTGACCGCATGCCGTAGAGATAAATGAGTGGTTGAGATTCCACTGTACATAACTTCGTTGCAAGATACATGTTCTTATTTTAACATGTGTGCTACATTGTGAATGTTTATGTAGGGAATGTGTTGGTTCTTGGTTTTGCAAACCTAGTAGCAGATGCAATATCAATGGGGTTTGGAGACATAGTATCCGCTAGCTCCGAGCGGGATGTCATCACCGAGGAAAGGAAAGTGACTGAATGGGATGTTTTGAATAGTAGGGGAAATGAACAAAGAGAATTAGTCAGATACTATCAATCTCTTGGAATGGACTACAATGATGCAACTGCGGTACGTATAAGAAAACATCCATTTCAATATAATTAGGAAAAAATTGTACTTGTTCAAAATGTTCATATATTTTGATCTTGTTTAGGTAAACAGCTTGAGTATTTATTATAGCATATATACTTATATATAAACTACTTCTACATCAAAAGATAACATAAACTAAAATTGTTTTCATAGAAGTAATAAGCTATTCTAGAGATATATGTCATAGTTAGTTATCCCAAAACAGTCTAACAATTGTGTATGTGTGCATGTCATTGATTAGATAAACTCAAATAAGTCAATCCAAACACGTTCTTTGTTCTAAATGCATTTTTTACTTTGGTGCAAGGTTGTGAACATATTTACAAAATACAATGACATATTAGTGGACCAGAGAATGGCAGCTGACAAAGGAATTCTACCAGCAGACCAAGAAGTGAAACCTTGGAAAAATGGCCTAATCACATTTGCATCCTTCATGCTCTTTGGCTCAATACCTCTGCTCTCTTTCATCATCCTTATACCATTTACAGACAATGATTCGGTTAAGTTCGCCAGTGCTTGCCTTGTTTCAGCCCTTGGACTTGCTCTTCTTGGTGTGGCTAGGGCAAGGATTGCTGGTCAAAATATGATGCTCACCACAGCTATTACTCTTTTGAGTGGTGTCATAGCAGGATCTGCAGCTTATTTAGTAGGATGGTTGCTAAAGCATATTGCAGGACTAGAAGGTTAACAAACTATGGCTGAATTAGTAGCAATGAAGGTTATAGGGTGTGATTAGCAATAGCATCTTTTCTGAAGAGACTTTTTCTGGCAATGAATGATGATGTAAAACCTTGCCTAATCACCTTACGAAGTCCAAATTTTGTACATGTTTAGTATCTATCTTTTTAGGAAGGTTATAAATGCACTTGAAAACTTATCATAGCTATAGCTAGTTTTCCAAAAATTTAATGTTTGCTAGGAAATATCTAAATTAAATTAATAATTTGTAAAACTAATTAGCATGTTTTTGTTTATAGCAGTGATGGATGGTCATAGGTTTGGCATTTCTTTAATATCTAATAGACAAAGGAGCCACAAAAGGTGAAGAAAAAAATAAAGAAAAATCAAACTCTTTAGGCAACATTAGTTTGGTATAACCAACAAAAATAAGTTCATTTTTTAAGGGCATGCCAAAAAGAGTATAAGAATAATAGATGTGCCAAAATCAACTTTCCACACTAAGTATTGAATCTAAATAACACTTCAGATAATTGATGAACTGAAGGTAGGTATTGTTGATTGCTTAAAGAAAAATAACAACCACGTATTGCAAGCTTCCAAATAGATACTCTTAGAATTTGAGTTATATCTGATTTAATATCGAAAAGTGAGAGAATTTTTTTGTAACGGATGATGGAGTGTACGTTTAATTAATATTCTACTCTTTTAAAGTAAGATGACAGGTAAAATTGAGAGTTATTTTTTTTAGTTATAAGCTTTATAGTATAAGTTAATAGAATTAATTTGGCTAAATTATGGCAATTATGACCCTTTAATAAAAATAATGAAAATTTTGGTCCTATGAGATTTATCACCTTTGCAATGGTGATCTTTTGACTAATTTTGATCGAGTCAACGCCTAAACGGTATGCCACGTGTGTAATTAAATAAACATAGTCATTTTCTAAATTAAAAAAATTAAAAATCAATAAATAAAAAAAGACTTTGATTTCTCTTGCAACCCATTCGTAATGCTCTCCTTAAGATTTAAAATTAACATTTGAATTCTCATTGAAAGGTAATGAAGATTTGTTATCATGATTAAATCTTATGGCCCTCTAAGAAGATTTCTCTTGCAACCCATTCGTCCGCTAATATAGCAAATGGATTAAATCTTAGAGGGCCAAAATTTTCATTTTTTATTAGCGGACCAAAATCGTAACATTGACAAACTTAAGAGGTTAAAACTGTAGTTTAACCAATTAATTTATCAAAATATGTTATAATCTAGTAAAAATAAGTTATAAGCTCGTAATGTTGCAAACTAGTTTTTTTTTTTCTTCGGCTATTATGGTACTAATATTTTAAATTTTTAAAGTTCGATAGAAATTTAAAGTTTGGTCTTATCCTTTCAATTCTTAGGGAAAACTATAGTAATTTAAATTTAATTATGGGACAAGTTAAATATATCAAGTATTGTTTGAATTAGAGATTAAAATTTGATACTCTAGATTGAAATCGTAAATCTAGACTCTTAATTAGAAATTTATGTTACGAATTTAATTAAAAA
Source organism: Medicago arabica (assembly GCA_946800305.1). Taxonomy (NCBI): domain Eukaryota; kingdom Viridiplantae; phylum Streptophyta; class Magnoliopsida; order Fabales; family Fabaceae; genus Medicago; species Medicago arabica. Next base: position 39,353,826 of record OX326969.1, read on the forward strand.
AGGTATAGAAACACAGTTAATATATCGTCATTTTAAAATATGAAAAACAACTTGAATATTAGACGGATCATACATAATTCATTCTTCCTTGTTTTCAACTTATTAAATTATTTAATATTTTTCATTCTCATGTATTAAATCCGACTCTTAAAGTCATGTATATCAATCACCGAAAACATCACCAACTACATACTTTTTTTTAAGGACACTAACTACAATTAATATATATATTATGTTTAAATATACATATATATAAATTGAATATTAAATCAATCATACATAATTGATTTTTCATCATTTTCATGTATTAAATATGGCTCTCCTCATTTTCAAGTATTAAATAAGACTCTTGAGTTTTATTTAAAAATAACGAATAATTGATTATATATGAGAATGGATATTATACATACGTTTGAAAAATGAAATGATTGTAAACTCTAGTCCATATTAAATTTTATGTTTATTTTATTTCATATGGAGTTTTTCATATTATAAAGGAATTTAACTAATTTTTTAATTAAATATTTAAATAATATTATAAAAAGAAAATTTTGTAACTATAATAGTTCACAGTTATCATGTTTCATGTAGAATTCACAATAAAAATTTCATTTCGGCGGACCAAAATATGAGCGAAGGTGAGGACTGCAGAGGGAGACGACGACGGCGGGCTGTACAGGCCTACCGGCGGTCGTCGGCTGAGAGAGAACACTAGGAGGGAAGGGATCCTGGCAGGGAGCCACCAAAAGGGGGATGGGGAGGAATGGCATGTTGTGAGTCCGAGGAGAAGAAAAGCGCGGCGAACGGCGGATCGAGGTGGTGAACGGATCAGGGAGGCTGGACGGTTCATAGAGGCAGTGTCTGCTGGCAATTGGCAATCTAGATATTCGGATTCTTGTGCGGATTTCGACAGGGGCTGTGCGTTTTACTACCAGGACAGGAATGACATACGACACAGAAGGTATTTGGAACCCATTTACGGCTGGAGTGAGCAGAGGAGGCGCGACGGAGGAGTGGGGAGGCTTGGTTCACGGTTTCGACCGGAGGTCATGGAGAGGTGTGCGAACAGGTCCAGGTCATGTCAGCGCAGGTTCCGGAACGGCTCAGGCAGCAGGTTCGAAGGCTGGGGTTCTTACGTGGGTCAGGGAGGACGACGGGCAGCGGGGGTGGTGACAAGGGATTCGGGTCAGGCAGTTCAGGGAAGTAGAAAGGCTAGGGTCGACGGAGGTGGACGGACTACGGATAAGGTTGGTCGTCTTGCAAAGGCTGCAGGAGCTACGGCGACGGCAGGAAGGCGTAGGGAGCTTGTCTCTTCTGGTGTGGGCCGGGCTGCCATAGCACGTAAGTACGCTACCTTCTATTTTACTAATTTCCCGCCTTTGTTATCGAATTTTTATTTACGGAAAGGACTTGAGGTGTGTGGTATGTTAGAAGAGGTGGTTGTCCCGGCTAGGCGTAACATGGATGGGGAAGTTTATGGTTTAGTGAGATTTTCGAATGTGCGAGATGTTTGCAAGCTTTTGAAAGCGGTTAATTCTGTCTGGTTTGGAAATTACAAATTATCTGCGAGGGTCGCTAGGTTTGATAAAGAGGCGGCGAGGGCGGTGTTGTCTAAGGGTGCTGGTGGAGCAAAACCTGTTGAAAGGAGGGTTGAGGAGGAGAGGTCAGGTGCTTATGTTGGTGCCTCGGAAGGAACCATGGATGCTGTCAATGTGGCTACAGAGAATAACGAAAGGGTGGCAAAAGCAGCGTATCCCGCGGATATGGCAGAGGGGGTTAGGATCGGTGATGTCATGATTAATGTCCGCAACAGTCGGCGTTACCCGAAGGTGCTCGGTAATGGAAGGAAAGAATCCCCGAAGGGCACCGGTGGTTTTTTGGCTGACGGTAAAGGGCAACCTTCAATCCAAAAACTAGTTCGTAAATATAAATCCTGTGAGGAGGACTCTCGGTGGGCGAGTCAAGGGGTTGTGGCGTCGGTGGTTAACGGTGAATCTATACCAGACGTTCAGAATAGAATCGCGGATGCGGGCTTCGTGGACTTAGTTATTACGCCTATGGGAGCGGATAGAGTGTTGATTCGTAGCTCCTCCGAGGTGGATGTTAGCAGTGTTATCAATGGCGCGAAGGAGTTCTTTGATCTTTTCTTTTTGTGTTGCGCCCGGTGGGAAAAGAAAATTTGGCCGTTTCAGCGAGGTGCTTGGTTAAGGATCTATGGGACCCCGCTTCACGCTTGGAACGTCAGCTTCTTTAAATTGTGCATTTTTGAGTGTGGGCGATTTTTACGGACTGATGATGGCACGGTGGAAAAAGATAGATTCGACTATGCCCGAGTGCTAATAGCTACCCAGTCGTTTGAAATTATTAATCGTTGCGAAGACGTGCTGATTGATGGGGATCTGGTCAGGGTGAAGATAATTGAGGAGTGGGGTTTCAATCTTGGGGATGATATGTGCCTTTACGAGGAAGAGGTTGACACCCAAGACGGTCAGTCGGAGCAGGAAGATGTGCAGGTGAATCAAGATGCGGATGCAGAGGTAAACATCTTGGTTGATAAGGTTGTGCGTGACCTGGCGGGTGATGAAGGGCGGGGAATTTTGCACCAAGAGGCGGGGAGTGTTGTAGGTTCGGAGTCGGAGTCTGATGTGGGTGTGGTCTTTCGATCGAGTTTGGATGCTAGAGGAAAGGATGGACCGGGGAGTCCGGTCCTCTCAGAGCCAGTGGACTCGGGGACGGGTGAAAGTGCGTCGTCAGTCGTAGCGTGTGGGGCGGAGGTTGCGGAGGAGGTTGGAAAGGGTCTGGTGGAGGTTGGCGATGAGCGTGAGGTGGCTGACGTTTCGTTGAATAGGAGCGTTAGGCTCACAGGGGCGGTGTCTTGTCCTCCTAGAGTTGAGCACTCAGGTGCCTCAGAGCCGTGGAGTTTGGAGTGGAGGGGCGACCTTAACAACTGCGATGCAGGGGGTGCTTGCTCTTCCTGGCAGTGTTGTCGTATTGGGACCAGGGTAGACGAAGGAGAGCCCCAGGTAGATGTTTCTTGTCGCAATCGGAGGAAAGTGGATAGGGTGTTGAGAAACTCTGTGCATAATTTGAAAAAGGTAGCCATGCTGCCAACAAAAGACCGCGCTACGGTTATGCATATTTTAAAGAAGAGTGCTCGGAAGTATCATGGATCATCTAAGTTGATAAAGTCGGTGTCGTTGGTGTCCAAAGAGGGCGCGGACGCCTCTATTTCTTCTGACTTGGTGTCGAACGATTGGAAGAGTTGGGTGGTGCTTCATGGGAGTGAGAAGGTGGTGAGGGAGGATGTTAGAGAAATAGGCGAATCTATTGGCATGCACTTATCAGGGCCCCGAAATAGGTTCGATGTGTTGGCTAAGAGGTGTCGAAGGAAAAAGATAGGAGCCGGCGAGGGGGATGGAGAAACTAGGGGATCAGCTGAGGAGGACGAGTAGGCAGTGTTTGTTTTGGTTTTGGGGGGAGGGTGTTGGAGATGAAGTTGGTCTCCTGGAATGTTAGGGGTTTAGGTGGTCTTGAGAAGAGAAAGGAAATCCGTGAGTTGGTGAAGGAGTAAAGCCCTTGGGTTGTGTGTATTCAAGAGACGAAATTACAAAGTTGTGATGACAGGTTGTGCAGGTCGGTGTGGGGTGGAAACGCGGTAGAGTTTTCTTTCCGCCCGTCTCTAGGGGCCTCTGGGGGGCTTTTGACTTTATTGGATCCGAAGGAGGTCGAGGTGTGGTCCTCCAGTAGCTTTGATCACGTCCTCTATATTCATGGCAGGTTTTACTCGTCCAATGAGGAATTTCATTTGCTTAATGTGTACGCTCCCTGCAATATTAATGCTCGTCAGGCCCTCTGGGACGTGTTGTCGAGTCGCCTTCAACTTCTGAGGGGTAAGAAGGTGTGTGTTTGTGGTGATTTCAATGCGGTTAGACGTAAGGAAGAAAGACGCTCTGTGTCTGCCTCTGGTGGGTTGATGGACTTCGGTCCTTTTAATCATTTTATTAGTGAGAACGCGTTGTGGGATCTGCCGCTGTGTGGGCGTGATTTTACCTGGTTTAAAGGGGATGGCAAGACGATGAGCAGGATTGATCGTTTTCTTTTGTCCGAAGATTGGTGCTTAGTGTGGCCGAACTGTGTCCAAGTCGCCCAGTTGAGAGGTTTATCGGATCACTGCCCGTTGTTTCTTTCGGTTAATGAAGAGAATTGGGGTCCAAGGCCCTCAAGGTTCCTTAAATGTTGGTCAGATATGCCGGGTTATAAGCAATTTGTGAGGAATAAGTGGAACTCGTTCCAGGTGTTAGGGTGGGGCGGTTATGTGCTTAAGGAAAAGCTTAAATTAATGAAATCGGCGTTGAAGGAGTGGCATTTGTCCCATTCGCAGAATTTACCCGCGCAGATAGGTGCTCTGAAGGAGAGGATGGCAGTGTTGGATGGTATCGAGGAAGGTCATGAGCTGTCAGAGGAGGATTGTAACGAGCTGCATGCTATTTCGGCCAATTTGCATTCCCTTTCTAGGATGCATACCAGCATTTGTTGGCAGCAGTCGAGGAACCAGTGGCTTCGGGAGGGAGACGCCAATTCTAAATTTTTTCACTCAATTTTGTCTTCGAGGCGTCGTCGTAATACTATTTGTTCGGTGTTGGTTAATGGAGTGCGTATTGAAGGAGTTCATCCGGTTAGAGAGGCGGTGTTCGACCATTTTGAACAGCTCTTCAAGACGCCAGGTGTGGAGAGGCCGAGTATTGCTAATCTTCAGTTTAGGACCCTTTCTATGGGAGAGGGAGGGAGCCTTATCAAACCGTTTGCAGAGGATGAGGTTAAGGAGGCCATCTGGGACTGTGATAGCTTCAAGAGTCCGGGGCCGGACGGTGTCAGTTTTGGTTTTTTGAAAGAGTTTTGGCCCGAGTTGAAAAGTGATGTATTGAGGTTTATCTCCGAATTTCATAGAAATGGGAAGTTGGCGAAAGGTATTAATGCCACTTTTATAGTGCTAATACCGAAGGTGGACAACCCTCAGAGATTAAATGATTATCGGCCTATTTCTTTGGTGGGAAGTATGTATAAAATTCTTGCTAAAGTTTTAGCAAACAGATTGAGATCGGTGATGAGCAGTGTGGTGGCTGAAACTCAGTCAGCTTTCGTTAAAAACCGTCAAATTTTAGACGGTATCCTTATTGCGAACGAGGTTGTTGACGAGGCTTCTAAACTTAAGAAGGAGCTTTTGTTATTTAAAGTGGATTTTGAAAAAGCCTACGATTCCGTTGACTGGGGCTACTTGGATTCTGTTATGAGAGAGATGGCTTTCCCGGTCCTGTGGCGGAAATGGATCCGTGAATGTGTCACTACTGCTACTGCAGCTGTTCTTGTTAACGGGAGTCCGACCAAGGAGTTTCACCTACAGAGAGGGTTACGTCAAGGGGACCCTTTGTCCCCCTTTCTGTTTTTGCTTGCAGCTGAAGGCCTTAATGTCGTAATGCGAGCGTTGGTTGAAAACAATTTATTCCAAGGGTACGCGGTGGGTACGATCAACAGGGTGGTGGTGTCACATCTTCAATTTGCTGATGATACTTTGTTATTAGGTAATAAGAGTTTGGCGAATGTGCGGGCACTCCGAGCAGCGCTGGTGATTTTTGAATCTATGTCGGGTTTGAAAGTTAATTTTAATAAAAGTTTGCTAGTGGGTGTGAATATTTCTGATTCTTGGCTGAATGAGGCAGCAACGGTGCTGAGCTGTAAAGTAGGTAAAATACCTTTTTTGTATCTAGGTCTTCCTATAGGTGGTAATCTGCGGAGGCTCAAGTTTTGGGAACCAATTGTTAATCGTGTTAAATCTAGATTGTCAAGTTGGAATAGCAGATTTCTCTCTTTTGGTGGCCGTTTAGTTCTCCTCAAGTCTGTTTTAACTTCTCTGCCTGTCTATGCACTTTCCTTCTTCAAAGCTCCAGCAGGTATCATCTCTTCCATCGAATCTTTATTGAATAATTTCTTTTGGGGTGGGAGTGAGGATAGTAGGAAAATTTCTTGGATAGATTGGAAAACTTTGTGTTCTAAAAAGGAGTTTGGAGGTTTGGGGGTGAGGAAGTTGAGAGAGTTTAATGTTGCTCTCCTAGGTAAATGGTGTTGGAGGCTGTTAGTGGATACAAAAGGTTTGTGGTTTCGTGTTTTAGTCGCCCGGTATGGCGCGACTAGTGGGAGGTTGGAGGTCGGGGGCCGGAGTGTGTCTTCTTGGTGGAGGGAGGTAGGTAGGATTCGAGACGGGGACGGGGATGTAGGTGGAGGGTGGTTTAAGGATAGTGTTAGGCGGAGGGTTGGTGATGGGACCGCGACGCTCTTTTGGTCTCACAGGTGGCTGGGAGAAACTCCGCTGTGCGAGCGTTTTCCTCGCTTATTTGAGTTGGCTGAGAACAAAACCATGTCTGTGGCCGCTTTGTTTGCTAGTGGTCTGGAGGTGGATGGGGGGCCTGGAGTTGGAGGAGGAGCCTGTGGGCGTGGGAGGAAGCTTTATTAGAGGAGTGTAGGGCTTTGCTGTTTGATGTTTCTTTGGTTCCTAATGTTTCAGATACTTGGGAGTGGCATCACGACTGTGCAGTGGGTTACTCCGTGAGGGGAGCATATGCTTTGTTGACTACTGGTGATGATTCTCATGTACCTTTACCTATCGAGTTGGTGTGGCATCATCAGGTTCCTGTGAAGGTTTCGGTCTTTGCCTGGAGGCTGCTTCGGGATCGGCTTCCAACAAGGGCCAACCTGGCTCGGCGGGGTGTCATTCTTGCGGATGCTTCTCTTTGTGTTTCTGGATGCGGATGCGTGGAGACGGCGGGACACTTATTCTTCTCTTGTTCTACGTTCGCACCATTGTGGGACCAGGTGCATGGGTGGATTGGCGTTGATGGGGTGGATTTTAATATGACTGCTGACCATTTTATCCAGTTTGTCCAGTTGTCAGGAGATGGGAAAGCTAAAAGGTCTTTTATGCAGCTGATATGGCTCTTGTGTACTTGGGTGTTATGGAATGAACGCAATAACCGTATGTTCAACAATATAGCTTCATGTGTTCCAAATCTGTTAGATAAGGTTAAAGTGTTAGCTTTAGAGTGGTTGAAAGCTAAGAAAGCTGTTTTTGTTCATGGTACGCAGAGATGGTGGTCAAGCCCTTTTGTTTGTTTGGGTATTGGCTAAGTTGTTCCTCTGTTTTGTTGTATTTGTAACTGTTACTGTACTTTTAGTGGTCTCTTAGGCACTCTTTGTGCTTGAGAACTACTGTTTGACGTTTTTATATATCATTTTGATTTCTTCAAAAAAAAAAAAATAGTTCACAGTTTACAGTAGTTCCGTATTTTTTTCTTCAATAGTTCAAATAACTAATGACTATTTTTCTTTTAAATAATATTAAATATATAATGTTTGATTATTTTTTAAGGCAAATTGTAAATTTCATCACTTACTGCTTTGATCTTTACAAAAAAAAAAAATCAGTTTCTACATCAATTATTTCATATATCTCTTGTTAGCATTTAGACGGGACTCTCTCGAGCTCATATGTTTGCTATTTTTTTTTCTGACTTAACATGCGTAAATTGTGTTCCATGATTTTTTATTTTGATTAAAATTATAAGTATATATGTTTGTGACTTTTAAGTTATAACAAACCATATTTAGCTTTAGGGTACTTGAAGGCGAAAAACGTGATGTTTGTTTATGGCACGCATAGTTGGTGGTCAAGCCCTTTATCTTATTTGGGTATTGGCTAATTTGTTTTTGTTTTTGTGTTCTTGGACTTTTGTAACTGTTAGTGGTCTCCTAGGCACTCCTTGTGCTTGGGAACTGTTGTTTCTTTAGTGATATATGATTCCATTTTGATTTCTTCAAAAAAAAAAAAAAACAAACCATATTTATCTTTTTCAATGACACAAAAACATAACACTTTTATTGATTAAATTTATTTAAGAGTATATCTAAAAGAATGAAAAGTCAACATGCACAAAACCTCATATCCCTTCATGAATTGTTATATATAATTTTAAAAAAAAGTTAAATCCAACAACCCCACTATCATAATAATGATATTGAACGATATAAAGAGTTTATTTTGAGAGTTTATTTTAATCTTTTTTGCCAAAAATATTTGATATATGTTAAAATTGGTATCTATACAAGTAAGCATGGTAGAAAAGTGGTGGTAGCGTGCCCGTTTTCCACGAATAAATTAGCTATTAATTTTCAAAATATGCATTAATTGAGATACGGCTAATTGTCCTTGTCATACCATCAATTTCAAAATATGCCTATGTTGTTGGGATCCAATGAATTGTTTGGCTTGGTGAATGAGGGTGGTATTTTCTGTAGAATTTCCGGATGTTTTGCTGGTGTGAGTTTCAATTTTGGTTGTATAGGCTAGGTTTTTCTGCTCTTATGTGACCTTGTGTGGTTTTTTAACGATATATATTTGTTCTTAAATTCGGTTCTCTTTAGGTGGTTGATTGCCGCTTTACTCTTGTCATCTGGATAGTAGCAAATATTGGTCTGCATAGGAGCATTTTCTTTTGCTTTATTTGTAGATTTCTTGTGTTGTTGTTCTGTTCTTAAACTCGTGCTTTGGGTTTTTTGAGAATTTGGTGTATTATAATTGTTGTTGCTGATATAGTTCCGTGTGGACTTTTATGGATTGCCAGTGAAGACGTACTTACTAAATTGGTATAATGGGTATTGCATGCAATTCCTTGATTTCAAAATTGATAATCTACTGGTGATACCACCTTCGTAATGTAGTAGTAGATTTATTATCAGAGAAACTTATGAATGATTACACATGAATTTATTCATAGGTTAAATATGTTTCTAGTCCTTATAAATATGTCAACGTTTCATTTTAGTTCCTCTACAAATTTTCTTTTTCACTTTTGGGACAAATACTACCCACACCCTAAATAATCCAAATCACATCCCAATGTTACTAATATACCCTTTAATATTAAAGCACGTTAATTATCGATTCATTTTGTAGTGTATTATTAACCGTACCTATAGTCTATCTATTTGGCTATATATGAAATGCTTCAGGCCACACTTAAATACTAATAATAACACATATTTCTAAGCCCGTTATATTGTCGGGTTGTTTAGAATTGCGCAGCACAAATAACTTTTCGCTAACGAATAAACACCCTGTATCTAATTATGTGCATGGAGTCACCGAATAAACAAACAATTTCCTTTAATTCACTCATTCTCTTCCTCGTTTTTTTTCCACAGTAGCATCAAAGATCTTTGCAATTTTTCGTTGTTCTTTAATTTCTTCTTCTCTTGACCGTAAAGAAGATGAAGGGATGATTTGACCGCGTAATCCAGCCGCATTGATTGTACGATTTTGACAACAATGGTTGTAGTGATCACTTTGGTGCGTTAGCAAAGTTGTTGTATGTATAAGGGTTTGCTTTCACCTCCACTTCCTACATGCACCGACGCAACCTGTCACTTTGTATTCTTCCATCAATTTAAGGCGTTTATATCAAATTGTGTCCAATTAGAAAATGCAGTTATGAATAAATTACCGTTTTCAATTAGGATCCAATTAGGGTTTCTATTCGATTAGTGATCATTTTATATTCTTTTAAAAAAAGTTAGGATCCAATTAGGTTTTGAAACCAGGGGTTTTTATCTAATTAGGGTTTTATATCGGTCAAAATAATTTTGAAAGACTATGTTACTTACTACGAGATAACGATTTCAAAGCTGTCAATGAAAACCTCTGTAAAATTTTCAGCAGTTCTCTTGAAAACTTGTGTCCCAAATATTTATAAGTTTACAAGTGTTGTTGAGATTTGGATTCAATCCAACTCGATGCTTATTCAGCCATTATGAAAAGAAAAAGAAAAAAAAAATAACATGACACTTCAGAGTCGAGTTTTGCAACCAACTAAAGGATATGTGGCATATTGTGCATGAAGTTTATTAAGTGTTAGATAAACATTCAAATCTTATTTTATTTTATCTGTGTGTTTTTTGATTTTATACATTCAGATTATAGATCTTGATCGATCAACCACAAACATTTTGTCATTCCAATTGTTACCTTTAACTGAAATTGTCTTCGCGATAAGCCTATGAGCTTTATATTGACCAGGTTAATCATTGGTCGGGTTTTTAAAACTATGGGTAGAATATCTATGTCCAAATCATCGACAAGTTGGTCTTCCACCAAGAACTCTTGTTTCACTAAGACACCACCAATATGTGAAGAAGAAATAAATTAGCAGTGTATGTAAAATACAAAACAGAAAAGAACAAAAATTTCCTTCAAACTAAAAAAAAGGGAACAAAAATTAAATAAACTCACCGGTATTTGCATATTTAATAACTGTCTCACTTTCGGGATCACCTGGAGGTCCATTGTCATAACCACCACTTTGGTAAATATAAAAGTAAAAGATCATTACTTTTTCCACCCTATGTGTATCGCACACACTCTATTCAGATTTTAAAATCTGAAATATCTTAACGTGTTTTGAAGGTTTTTATGGGGTGTTTATGTTGTTCTGGTTATATATTATGAATTGCATAGTGTTCTGATTATAAAAGAAGGAGTCGGGTAAAAAAATTACTCGGGCTCCTCCGCCGTTTGTTTCTCTTGGGCAACGAAAAGCCTAATTTTACAGGGTTTTTGTATTTTATTGATAATGTTTCTTCAATATATCATTAATAACCGAATGTTTCAATATATCACTCTCTCCGGCATATTTTCAAATATCAGAAGTTGAATAAATTTTTATTTGCTTTATGTATTCTCATCACTAAAATTTAGAGTTACTCTAGTTATTCTTCAATTGAAAAAAATATGGTTTAACCCTTTTTAAATTTTTGACTATTACTCTTTCATATTTATTACTTATCTTCATCTTTTTTTGTATTTAATAGGCTTAAATGCACTTTTCACCCCCTATGTTTCAAAAAGTTGCGATTTTGGCCCCCTTATAAAAAAAATGGATATTTTGACCCCCTAACTTTTGTCTCTCTTTTGATTAGCTAATTTTGATGGAGATTATGATAATTTCATAGTCTCTGATGGTGTAAAATGACATGAGGATAGAAGGATGTTGATAAATGGATTCCAAACTGGCATGGTGTAACTTTTGGTCCCCCTAAAGAAGGATCCACTTATCAGTTTGGACTCCATTTATCATGTCAGTTTGGACACCATGCAAGTTTGGATTCCACTTATCAACATCCTTCTATCCCCATGCCAGTTTACACCATTAGAGACTGAGAAATTTGCATAAAATCAACCATTCAAAAGAAGGCCAAAAGTTAGAGGGTCAAAATATCCATTTTTTTTATAAGGGGGCCAAAATCGCAACTTTTTGAAACATAGGGGGTGAAAAGTGCATTTAAGCCTATTTAATAAAACCATAAAATACTCACTCTTTGCATTTTCTCTCTATTCCTCTTTATTTGTCCTTCTCTTTATCTTATTTTTGAACTAAAGCCCATTTTTTCGTGCTCATTGTATGTGTTCCTTTTTTTAATCACAAATTCTATGTGTTCCAGGGATAAACCAGAAATGGCCTATTTTATAGGAGTAAATCGCTATTAACCTTCTTTTTAACGTGGGAGTGATATACATAAACTCACTTCTCATACATCCACGTGAAGTGAGTTAACAGAAACGAGCATCACCTAATGTGGGAATTTTCAGGTTGAATACGTTAATTCAATTGACCTACGTGACTTATGTTGAATATATAGAGTTTTGGTTGCTAGATATGGTGAGGAAGGAGGGCGCTTGAAAGAGGATGGTAGGACTGGGTTTTCTTGGTGGAGAGATGTGTTTGGGATCCGCAGTGGGATGAGATTGGGTGTGGGAAGTTGGTTCGAAGATAATCTACAAGGGTAGTCGGTGATGATGCTAGTACTTATTTTTGGAGAGATAATTGGGTGGATGCTAAAGGTTGGAAGTGGAGGCGAAGGTTGTTCGCGTGGGAGGAGGACCTTGTTAGAGAATGTTGTACCGTGCTTCATAATATTATTTTACGTGACAATATATCAAACATATGGAATTGGCTTCTAGATTCGATTAAAGGCTATTATGTCCGAGAAGTTTATCATTTTTTCGCAACTGAGGAGGCGTCTAGTGTTTGTTTTATGGTTGGTAATTTGTGGCATGAGCATGTTCCGTTATGCTTGGCGCTTGTTTCACAACCGTCTACTAACAAAGGATAATATGCTAAGATGTGGTATTATTCAAGCAGATTCTACTTTGTGTAGGTGAGTGTGTATGGAGGAATCAATTGATCATTTTTTGCTTTGTGTTGTAACTTCTTCAGTAGTATGTGGTATTTTATATGAGATTGGCTTGGTTTTTCTTCAGTTGATCTGAGTACTTTAACATACCATTTTATGCAATTTATTCAGATAAGTGGTTTTCAGAGATCTTTTCGCCCTTTCATGTTTTTGATTTGGTTCTCATGTGTTTGAACAATATGGAAGGAAATGAATAATATAATTTTCAACAACAAAGAAGTTTAGCTGCCCCAATTGCTAGCTAAAATTAAGCTGCAAACTTTTTGCTAGTTGAAGGCAAAAAAAATCATAATTTTGCTTTTGATTATATGTTTGGTGGTTTAATCCCTTATTGTTCTCGTGATAGACCATGTAGCTTTTCTTGTTTTGTTTATTCCCTTAACTTCTTCTTTTGATGTTGTCCTTGCAATTAATTGTATCTGTATTTGTATGTATCTGTTCTATTTCGACACATCTTGTGCATGGTAGAACATTTGGCTCATTTTAATAAATTCATTTTGGTTTGTTAAAAAAAATGATTGATCTCAGAAGCAGTTAATGAGCTCCATCAAAGGATAAATCATTTGGAAGAAATCGAGTTTGATTCCTAGATTGAGTAATTTTTTTGCAAGATTTTACTTACATCTCGATTGAACTCTAGATTACCAAAGTCTTCTTTCCCTACAAACTGCAAAGTTAACATACACAAAAAATTATATAATCATAAATCAATTAATGATAATTCCACTGTACATGATTTCAATTTGAAAAGCGGATAATTGAATATAATAGACATACTTGAATTTTCCTAAAAATAATAGATACATGTGAATTTAAGTATCTCAATTTCATTAAAAAGATGACTTGTGTTTTTTTTAAAGAAATAAAAATGAATTATATTACCAAGAATAACGTAATTGTTGAAGTACAAGACGTGCCATAACAATCACGAAAAGAACAACATCATGTCAAAATACAAAAAAGCGGGCTCGACCACTAATTTTGAGTACCAAAATTAAAAACCACATTACTAGCTTTCAACCACCACAAGGAATTTGATTTTACTTTATCTAACAATTGTGGTATAGAACTTTGACGGTTCCGAAATATCCTGTCATTCCGTTCATTCCATAAAACTCAAATACACTGAAGCCAAATCAACTGAAATAAAGATCTACGCGATTTCAAGCCACCTGCATATTGAATAAATTGCATAAAATGATTTGAAATAGCATGAATATCTACCCTTTCGACACCAAGCCAATCCCGCATCATAGGCCACAATGTTCCGAAAATTGGGCAAGTCAAAAATATATGAGACACATCTTCAACATGCCCACATCCCGTAACATAAAGCCGAGCCTCCATAGGTATGATTTCGCGATCTGCCAAATTGGATTTTGTGGGTAATCGATCTCTCAACAGCCGCCAAGCAAGGACTGAAACTTTTAGAGCAACCTGTTTATGCAAGATTAACTCCATATTTTGATGGATATGAGGTTGTTCCTATGATGTCAACATGTCATATACCCCACGAACGGTATAGCCTCCAGCCTGATCCGGTAACCACATCCATCTGTCAGTAGATGACTTGTGTTATTTGAACAACTATTCATATGACAACTTTTGAGACAACTAAAATTTTACAAAGAAAATGAGGTATTAACACAAAAATCAAATCAACATAGAGAGAAAGTAAAAACATAATATTATTATAAAAAATAAAATGGTCACAATAATTATCAAAAAAATAATTATACAAATATCATTTCTTTAAAGAGATTAACATAAGTGAATTCAATTCGGTACCTCTATGTAAATTGAGTAAAAGTATATATGTAAACTAAGTTGATATAGTAGTAATTTTTTTTTAAAGAAGTTAACATAGTATATTTGTAGAGTTAATACGAGATTAAGGCTATTTTAATAATATGATAAATTATGAGTCATATTAACAAATGTCTTAAAAGTATTGTTTCAAGAATTAAAATAAATATTTGTTTGTCTTGTAAATACATGTAAAATACTTTTTTTAGTGTCTAGTATGTTTTTTTTTGGTCTTATAAATATTCGAATATTTCGTTTTTAATTTGTTTAAAAAAACTTCTTTGACCGAAGAAAACCAAGTATCTGACATATACCTCCATTTCCAGTGCTCAAAAGATTCGAACTGAGTGATGGTGCAGAGTTTCTACTTTCTACTGAAGCAATGGTACCTCCCTCTCTCCCCACCAACATCCCTTCATACCTTGGTCTCAGGCTCATAAGGGCAGCCTTAAATGTAGGCGATTTCAACCGTGCCCGCCAACTGTTTGATAATATTCCTCAACCAGACCCCACTACTTGTTCAACTCTAATTTCAGCTTTAACCACTCATGGACTTCCAAATGAAGCCATACAGATCTATACTTTGTTGTGGGCACGTGGGATTAAACCTGACAGGCCTGTTTTCTTGGCTGCTGCTAAGGCTTGTGCTGTTTCTGGTGATGCCTTGAGAGTCAAGGAAGTTCATGATGATGCGACACGGTGTGGGGTGATGTCTGATGTTTTTGTGGGGAATGCGTTGATTCATGCTTATGGTAAATGTAAATGTGTTGAGGGTGCGAGACATGTTTTTGATGATTTGGTTGTTAGAGATGTGGTTAGTTGGACCTCGTTGTTGTCGTGTTATGTTAAGTGTGGATTTCATTGGAAGGGTGTGAGTGTTTTTCGTGAAATGGGATGGAGTGGAGTGAAGCCGAATCCGGTGACTGTTTCTAGCATTTTGCCTGTGTGTGCGGAATTGAAAGATTTGAAATCGGGTAAAGAAATTCATGGGTTTGCGGTGAGACATGGGATGGTAGAAAATTTGTTTGTTTGCAGTGCACTTGTGAGCTTGTATGCAAAATGTTTAAGTGTAAGAGAAGCTCGAGCCGTATTTGATTTAATGCCTCATCGAGATGTTGTGTCTTGGAATGGAGTTTTAACAGCATATTTCAAAAACAAGGAATATCAGAAGGGTTTCTCCCTGTTTTTGAAGATGAGCAGAGATGGAGTCAAAGCAGATGAAGCTACATGGAATGCTGTTATTAGTGGATGCATGGAGAACGGAAGAACAGAGGAGTCAGTGGAGATGCTTAGGAAAATGCAAAAAATGGGATTTAAACCTAATGAAATAACAATTAATAGTATCTTACCAGCTTGCTCTTTTTCAGAGAACTTGAGAATGGGCAAAGAGATACACTGCTATGTCTTTAGGCATTGGAAAGTTGGGGACTTGACAAGCACAACAGCTCTATTATATATGTATGCTAAATGCGGCGACTTGAATCTTTCAAGGAATGCCTTTGATATGATGCGTAGAAAAGATGTTGTTGCTTGGAACACAATGATCATTGCGAATGCAATGCATGGGAATGGAAGAGAAGCGCTCTTTCTCTTTGATAAGATGCTACTATCACAGGTCCAACCCAATTCTGTTACTTTTACTGGTGTTCTATCTGGTTGTAGCCATTCAAGGCTAGTAGAAGAAGGAGTTCAGATATTCAATTCGATGGGTAGGGATCATCTTGTAGAACCTGATGCTAATCACTATTCATGCGTCGTTGATATCTATAGCCGTGCTGGTCGCCTCAACGAGGCATACAAGTTTATACAGGGAATGCCTATGGAACCAACTGCTAGTGCTTGGGGAGCACTCCTTGCTGCTTGTAGGGTTTATAAGAATGTGGAGTTGGCGAAAATTTCAGCTAAGAAACTATTTGAGATTGAGCCTAACAACCCTGGAAATTATGTTTCTTTATTCAACATTCTTGTTACTGCCAAATTGTGGACTGAGGCTTCTCAAGTCAGAATATTGATGAAAGAGCGAGGAATTACAAAAACACCAGGATGTAGTTGGCTTCAAGTGGGAAATAAAGTTCACACTTTTGTTGTTGGAGACAAAAGTAATATGGAAAGTGATAAAATCTATAACTTTTTGGATGAGTTGGTTGAGAAAATGAAAATGGCTGGATATAAGCCTGACACTGATTATGTTCTACAAGATATTGATCAAGAGGAAAAAGCTGAGAGTCTTTGTAACCATAGTGAGAAGCTTGCTGTTGCCTTTGGGATACTTAATTTGAATGGACAGTCAACAATACGGGTTTTTAAGAATTTGAGAATATGCGGTGATTGTCACAATGCTATTAAGTATATGTCTAAGGTTGTCGGTGTTATAATTGTTGTCAGAGACTCCCTGAGGTTTCATCACTTCAAAAATGGAACTTGTTCTTGTAAAGACTTATGGTGATTATTTGAATCAGATTATTGGGATTAAGTGGTGACAATGATCCTGTCTGAGCATGTCTAACTCAAATTTGATTAGACTGTTTTACTATGTGTAAAATAGGAAAATACAATTCCTTTGATTTTAGAGAATTGGAGACATTGTCAAGTAACATTATATGATTTTGAGCTTAAAACTTCAGAGGTTCTTAGCAATCAAAACGTTTTTCTCTCAAGAAAATGTCTTAGCAGAGGAGTAGATCTCCATCAAGATTCTCTCGTGTTTTCTCCATTGCATCAATCGTCACTTATCAAATTTCATTTGACTACAGGCATTGTGCATTCAAACAGGTTTAAATTATCATTATTACTGTTTGTTGAGATATGTTTAATAAATATAATAATTCATAATTGATTGGGATGTTATATTTATTACATATGATTGAGATATTATCTTAATGTTGCTGTTACTGTTGTTACAACTGGTTTCAGAGAAGTGTATCTCTCAAATGGCGGAAAGACAGATTCCAACGGAACAACAACCGTGGTTTATTGCTGCTATTGCATCAGTATCTGCTGATTTATTGGCTTCTGTCATCAGAAACAGCACATTGCAATTATTGTTCACCCTTCTGGGTTCTGACACATGGCCTATTGCTGTCCAGATCAGAAAATATGCAGGATCAGTTATTTGAAAAACACCTCTAACCGACCAAGTAAGGATTTATCCACTCTTGATCTAATTTAAAGCATCATTTACAAATATGTAATTTGATAATAGATATTTATTTATATTTTAAATATCATATCATACATCAAAATACGTTAATATTAAGAAGCATCAAGTAATTTCTTTCATTATATAAAGTTTTGTAGAGTTGATCTAGTTCCCACTTTACAATATATGCCGTATGGCGAAATTTCCTATCTAACTATGTTATCTAGATGGTTCTTTTCTATCTCACATTGTTTGAAGGGCAAAATGTGATGGATTACTTTGCCCCACCAGAGCAAGTAAAAGTACTAGTTTTGTCATCATAAGCATGGCTATAAGCTAGAGGACATTGATTCTTAAAAATCACTGAATAAACCTTTGGTGGACACTTATCAGGTGAAGCAGAAGATCCAGTACAACAATACTCTGGCCGGTTCAATGCCAAAACAAGCACTCTTGCAAGCAATGACATTTCCATCTGAGCCATCAACTGCAAAATTTGGAGGACAAACTCTGTTCACATCATTAGGTCAGCTACTTGTTTTGCAGTCCCCCGAACCACCGAAACCAGTAGATTGAAACCATGAATAAGGCTAACTCATAGAAATCTTGTCCATTGTTTGATGCAAGAGTGAACTCCACTAATGAAACTGGAGGGATACCAGTACCACTAGCACAATTGCATGGTATTTGACCAGATCCACGATCACCAGTAGCACAAATGAATTTGCCAGTTGTGTTTGTTGAACATTGAGTTCTTGCCCCCCGGAATCTGCTTGACCATGGAGATTGGATATTGAGAGTTGAGGAATTTTGGAGGGTAGCTTAAAACCTGTTGAAGTTGATCGTGAACTTCCACCTCCAGTGAGTGTAGCTGGCCATATGGTGAATGGACAATTGTTTGTGATTGTGAATGTTGCAGAGTTAGCACCTGCTTACATGAAACTGTGTTAGTTATTTAAAATCTAAATATCTCCAAGAGGGAAATAACATGTAAAAATATGGATAAGATAGGTTAGAAATTAGAGCTTGCCTGAGAGGAAAAGGGTTGATAAGTCTGTAATGACTCTACACAAATTAAATTGAAATATGTAAATGGGGTTTTATGGATTCATTGAAAGAAAGCATTACAAATTGGTGAATAGAACATTGTTGACTAAGAATTGAAATGCAGGGAAGAATTAAAGGAAAAATAGGATAAGGGAGGGACTAAGAGAATGAGAATTTCATCACACATATTCCATGCCTCCCTTCTTTGTTTTTCTTCTCTTATATAACTTTCATACTCACTTCTCATGTTGACTCACCATTTGTTATAACTAACTTTGTTGGCTTTATTTTACTTAGTTGCCTAATCTAAGTACCTTGGTTTTTAAGCATTTGTTTCTCTTTTTTCCTCTACTAGTATCATTACAAACTCCAGCATAAAAAGTACAATTATTTTATTTTTATCTTGTATTGGATGTGATAGAATTTTAATTATATATATATATATATATATATATATATATATATATATATATATATATATATATATATATATATATAGGACTCCTTTGATGGTCATGATAATGATATGAACGGATGAGATACCAGGATTGGATAAGGACCGCTGAGATTAGAATCCAAAATTTAAAACCTCATGTGTCTCTTCCTCCCCTTTTAGTCTTGAGAGTTCTTTCTTCTTCGAGACAAATACAGAATAGGTATTGTGTGTGCTGAATCAATTCTTTGGACATTGATAAACCATAATCCATGTCGGTGGTGTCTTGAGCAAGAACATGGTGGCTTGAGGTTGGGGTTGCTTCGCAGTGTGGCAAGGAGGAGATGACGCTGCTTGTTGCGGTTGGGGGGACAGGGGAAAGGTTTTTTTTTTCCTAACATTGAAACATTGTTACTACGTGAGGCTGTTTGAAAAATGCTGCTTATGCTGTTTGATGAAATGCACCAAAGTTACTGTGGGTGATATACTTTCAGTTCCAGTCTTTGTGTCATTTCTTTTTGCATACTTTCAAGGATTTGAATATGGAAGAATGGATTTAAAGCTTATGTGGAGCCACACGTGATCACTTGGAATTTATTCTTTATGGCCATTGTTGGAGTTTGGATAAGAGAAGAATGCTGAAAAGGCTTTTGAAACTCTACAAAAGTTGCAGTGTAAATCTGGAAAGGGAATATGATATATTGTGTCTGCTTTGTCTTCTTCACGAAAGCTACTCATTGTTATGTTCATGTTGCTGCTGCATATAAAAATTGTTGCAAGTGACCTTTGGATGTAGTTGGATATATTTTAATTCTTTCGTTGCTTCGAATTGGGTACAGATTGTAATACTACCAGTACATATTTTAAAGAAATTGCACCTATTTTCATGAAATACTCGTTTATGCAATTTGGTTTCTACAGGTGATATTGGTTATAATCTTAACTAAAAAACATGCAATCAAAACAGCTTAAAGTTTCAAGTCCGATTTCTTGTTCAAGAAATAATCAAATTCTAAATTGTTAAGTAGCTTTTCTAAACCATGTCATCACGGATTAAACCTGTGTAAAATCTTTGTGTCGCGTTTCCGAAAATAAAAGAACAGTTCAGGTCCATTGTGGGTCGTCTACGACCCATTTCGATGAATTTGGATGTAGGAGATGAACAATTTAGATCAATTGTCGGTAGCATCTGTGAAATGTTTTACTTACCCAAACCTCTTTTAAAAAACTAAATATAAGTTAAGATGACAATCGTTAAAATTCACAAGAAATTCTCTCGCGATATATAGCATGACTCTTTTAAATTTTTAGAAATATCTCTTTTCCAACTGTATTATTTATTAATTATACTAATAATATGTCTTGAAAGATAAACATGAGTTCGACACATATATACACACACAAAAGGGTAAGTGTTAAGCATAGTTTTAAAAATCGGCTCGGACCGGTCGAACCGTGAACCGGTGGTGTGGCCGGTTCGGTCTGTTTGTTGGATCGGTTGTGCAGTTGAACCGATAAGAATCGGCGTGACTCGTTAGGAACCGGTAGGAATCGATGACTCGGCCGGTTTCGTGAACTGGACCGGGTCATTAGAGAACGTTATTTCAAGATAAAAAAAAAAACCAGAAAATGAGAAAAAGGGAGAAAGACTATCGCACAGGGAGATCTCGCCATGAAAGGAGAGAAGATGTGAGAAGACAAGAAAAATGATTGAAAATGTTAGATCTGATATAAGTTTATTATGCATAAAATATATTAAACAGAAATAGGAAAAAGATTCTTTAAAAAAATATAGATAAAAGATAGGAAATATTTTAGTCACGTGTGTTATTGTAAATAAGTTTATATTTGAAAAATGAGTTTGTTAAATTATATTAATTTGTGTAAAGACCGTTTATATTTGTATGGATGACATGAGTATTTTAGAAGTTTTTACTGACAGAGTCGTCCAATTTAATCTAGTTTCATATACATAAAATGTTTTATAAAGACCGAGTTATAAGACGGAGTCAACCGGTTTAATCCGATTCAGTCATGCGGTTCAATCATTGACCTAGTGGTTCGACCAATGACTCAGTGACCCAATGACCTCACCGAGTCAATGACCGGTCCGGTTTTTAAAACTATGGTGTTAAGAAATAAGTTTTTATTTTATTTTTAAAAGGTATATTCCATTGCATTAGTCCTGACTTTTTACTTTTAACTTTTTAAGCCATAATTATGATGAGTTCCACACATATACACACAAAAAATCAGACATTAAAAAGATCTTAACTCTATCAATATATTGGAATACTTTGTTGAATGTTGCTCTCCCCCTGCACAAAACACTCGCACCTTGTATGTTTTTCAATTTTACCCATGCACATGTTAAATAGCGCAGCACAACTTAACTCATGCTCTGCAAGTTAACTCACGCAGCGCGAGTTAAGTTGCGCAGAGTTACTGTTTTCGTACAAAACCCATCAGTCCATAATCCAACCACCATTTTCTTTCCCTCCACCTTCGAAAACCCAAAAAATGCGATTTTTGGGGTCAAAATCCTCATCCTAAATCATTGCAAATCGTCAGGAAGCAAGTTTCTACGCTCATCAAGCACCAAATATCAGGTATGTATCATCAAAACTCATCTCATTTTGCTGGTTTTTGTGCTTGGTTTGTTTGGTTTTCATAGACAGTAGGGCAAGGTGCGCAAGTTAACTTGCGCATGTGTTAGAGGCTGCGTGACTTAAGTCACGTAGGTGTTAATGTGTTGCGTGACTTACGTCACGCCACTGTACAATCCTGTTTTTTGAATTTTTCGCGCCACTTTTCTTCTTGGTTAGCTTGTTACACAAGTAATTTATTTATTCTCACTTTGTAAATTATTTTATTCAATAGATATATAGGGAGATGGTTGACAATGTCGCGGGTGATGACGTCGAACCGAAACCGGCCAAAAATGAAGCTTCTGGCGATGGTTCCAGCAAAGGTTCCGATGATGTCAAACCGACCGTTAATGTGAAACCGTTTAAAGTCAAAATTTCATTTCAAGCTTGCATTGGTAAAATTGAAGAACCTAAACCGGTACCTATCGGTGTTCTTTGCGAAGGTCGCGACACCGCTTCTTTTTTTACAACAAATGCAAGATAGAGAGAGCGAGAAGAGGTACTTGCTTGGGTTCGTCAATAAGGGGTAAGCGCCGAATTTAGTGTTTGTATAGATAAATCCGTTTTAAAAAGGTCGTACTTGACGATGCAATGTGAAAGGAGTGGTATATACAAGCCACCTAAGACGACTAAGACGAGGAAGAAACCAAACTTTGAAGGTATCGGTTCAAGGAAATGTAATTGTCTATTTAGATTGAAAGGTTTCTTTGATAAAGATACAAATGATTGGTGGCTTGCAATGCTTTGTGGAATGCACAACCATGACTTGGATGAAAAGTTAAAGGGGTGCCTTATTGTGGGTAGGCTTAGTGCGGAGGAGAATAAAATTTTTATCAACATGACAAAGAGTTTGACGGTGCCTCAGAATATCCTCACCAATTTGAAGCAAAATAACAAAGAAAGTGATACAACTATCAAGCAAGTGTACAATGTGCGAACAAGATGGCGAAAGGGGGAAAGAGGTAACATGACAGAGTTGCAATTCTTGATTTCGAAGTTGGTGGAGCATAAATATGTATATTACACAAGATGCAATAGTGAGGAAAGCACTCTTGAAGACATATTTTTTGCTCATCCGGAGTCAATTAAATTGCTCAACACTTTACCGACCGTTTTGGTCATGGACTCCACTTACAAAACCAACAACTACCGAATTCGTTGTTTGAGATAGTTGGTTGTGTAACACCCCGAAATCCCAACTTAAAAATTTCATTCAAGTAATCAGAGTATAACACATAATCAGGATGTCACATTTCAAAACAACGTTAAACAAAATGAATAACAATTCATTCCTCGTCTTTATTCAAAATGTAGCAGCGGAAACATAACTCAAACTCTTTAAAAGATTAGTTCTTCGCACCAATGTCATAATTAATTCAAAAGCGATACATAAAGGAATAGAAACAAAAGATAATCCCCATCCCGTTACGTATCAGAGCTCCTAAGACTCCACAAGGACCTCTCACATCGTCAATCCTACACTTGGTGACCTGCACTTGCCCACGAGGCGGCAATTCCAACAGAAGGGGTGAGATTCACATCAATTATATTAACATATAACTCAAATATCTATGCTTAACAACAACAACAAGATTCATCACATAGAACGGGAACGTCTCAAATCATCCAAATATACAATTCATCTTAAAACATCTTCACATAACAGATCATCTCATAACGTCTTAAATACAAGACTCGATAATGCAACTCGACTATGCAACTCTAACATCTTAGACATCATGCATGTGGTACCAATATTTAAGCTTAAATAAGCTTCACCGTCGCTTTGAGCAAATGCTCCACCGTCGCTTTGAGCATAAGCTCCACCGTCGCTTTGAGCATAAGCTCCACCGTCTCAAATTATGCAAATGCATGAACTCGACTCTTTATACTTAAACAAGTTAATACAACATCTTAACATCATTTACGACTCTTGACTGACACATGCAATTATAACACATTTACATGGCAGCAGTTCAGCACATTTAACACATTCACAGCACATAATCATCGTCACAAATATCATTTAAACATCAATCATATAACTCACTTAATAAGCATATAATCATAGATTAAGGTCAACAGTTAAGAATCATCTTACAGCATCATCACAGGTTATAATTTAAGTCTTAAACATCTCTAATGATAACCAAAAGTCTACCCTCAAAGCCTCGCTCAAAACAGAGTTATAAAACTCAAGCTATAGTGGTCTGAGACCACATTGCTCGCTGTGGCGAGTGGGACTGCTCGCCACGGCGAGCTACTTAAATTGCGTTCTGCCACTTGCTCGCTACGGCGAGTGATGTTGCTCGCCTCGCGAGCACTAAAGGGTTGCTCGCCACAGCGAGTGATGTTGCTCGCCTCGCGAGCACTAAAGGGTTGCTCGCCACAGCGAGTGATGTTGCTCGCCTCGCGAGTTAAACTGTTCTGCTCGCCACGGCGAGCGGTCGCAGAATAAGCTGCGGGTTCGCTCAAATCCTCGCTAAAATTCGTCCAATCTCTCATACTAAGGCTTTAATCATTCAGAATTAAGGTCCTAGTGATTAATCTAGGTTCTGTAACAGGTTTCTACATCAATTCACATCATTCCCTCATCAATTCATCACAAAATCTATCAAAACCCTAACTTAGAACTCTCTCAAAACTCTCTCTAATCCTTGGTTAAACACAAACAGATGAATTACAGTATAACATAATTGAAGCTAGGCTCACCCTTACCTGAATAAAATCCTGAATCAAAGCTGCGTTCTTCTCTCTTGTTCTTGCCTCTTCTAGGTTTCTCCTCTTTCTCTCCAAAAACTCTGACAACGCTTACTATGTTTTTCTTAACCTAATTCTCTCTTTATATAACTTTTCTCCACTTGACTTATTTTTCCACTAAATCCTCAACTTCTCTAAAATTACATAACAACTCCTCCTAATGAAATATCCTATTTTATTTTACTTCACTAAACTCTCTTAAATATAATATTACTACGTACCTCTCTTCAATATATATATACACACGCAACTAAGCCAAATAATACATATGCTAAGAATAATAAATCAAATAAATATCAAATATATTCTTAAACAAAATAACAAATATTTCTATAACAAATAACAAACATATTTATAACAAATATATTTCTAAATATAACAAACATATTATCACTTATCAAATATAAAATCATGTTTCAAATATTAACTAAAAATAATTAAATAAAAAGGGGGCGTTACAGGTTGCACCTCTATAAAAATGACGCATTCCGTTGGTTTCGCCTTCCTTCACTTTGAACTAGAGGATAACTTTGCTTGGACACTTACGACGTTGAAAGGTCTTTTATCCTCAAAAGACAACATGCTTAAGGTGATTGTCACCGACAAAGATGGTGCTTTGATGAACGTCGTTACAGTTTTCCCTAAATCATACACCGTGCTTTGTTATTTTCATATTAGGAAGAATGTAAGGGCTAAGTGCATCACAGATTGTAGAGTTAACCCAAAGCCTCCTAAGGGTGCAAAAGTTGACAAGAAAGAATTGAAGAAGAGCAAGGTGATGAATAGAGAAGTTGTTGAGAAAGTCGTGATCGCTTGGAGAGAGTTGGTCGAATCTCCTACGGAGGAATCATATGCAAGTAGTTTATTGAAATTCAAAGAGGTATGCATGCCATTTTCAGAATTCATAAAATATGTTGAAGAAACAGTTTTGAACCTTAAGGAAAAATTTGTGAGGGCATGGACGGATAAAGTCTTGCATCTAGGGTGTAGAACCACCAACATTGTTGAATCGGCTCATGGAGTGTTGAAACAATATTTGAGGAGTAGGTGGGTGATTTGGCATCATGTTGGGATGAAATAGACAAGATGTTGATCGTGCAATTTGGTGAGATACAAGGAAGTTTTGGGAGGAACAAAACGGTCTTTGAACACAAATACAAAAAAATCAAGATGATGAGAGAGTTGGAGGGTTTTGTATCTAAACGCGCATTGAAATTTATCTATGAAATTCAAAGTGTCATCAACGGGCCGAATCCCCTCTAGGTGGTTGACTATTGATTCTCAAAATTCGGAAAGTCAACCTTCATAACCCAAGAGGTCACTTCCAAAGAGAAAAGATGCATTCCTTGACACTTACTCCCGCTCACAAGCTTCATCCTCTACTTCAAAACCGCTTCGGAGCATCCCTTACATTTCACAAATTCCAAATCTCATGAGACCTTTTGTTGAAGACATTGTGAATGTTAAAGGGGATGGTCATTGTGGATTCCGGGTCATAGCTAGGCACTTGGGGATAGATGAGGAAGATCATGTATTGATTCGTCATCAACTTATTCATGAGTTGAGAACTCATAAGAGTGACTACATGCCGATATATGACACAGAGGAGCGTTATAACAAAATCTTGAATGATTTACACCCTCCAAAATGTACAATTGGTATTGCGCCGGTAGATAAGTGGTTGACCACTCAGCATATGGGTCACATTATTGCGATTTGCTATAATAGAGTCATTGTTCTATTGACTTTGCCCGAAATGGGTGGTGTATGTGAGACATATTTCTCAATCCGAAGTGCTCCACCACTTAATCCACGTGCCAACATCATGTGTCTTTGCTTTATTCCCGGCCACTATCTTCATGTTATTTTGAAGGAAGGGCGTCCGTTACCACCGAGTTGTACGGAGTGGATGTCAAACAAGATTGGTGAGGCGGAGAAATGAAATTTTGAGTTTTTGGATAGACAATATGCCTTCAATGAGCTCATGTCCAAGGAGCCGAAGCTGCCAAAGAAACCAACAAATGAGCACAATCCAATATTTTGTGATAATACTCTCACTCCGCAAAAAAGGGAACAAGAGTTTGAAGCGATGGAAGACATTGAAGTAGAGGAAAATCTAGGAATGTCACTAGAATTCTTAGATAGGTTATAGATTATGACACTTTTAGGCCGGTCGGTGTTCGTCCTATTTTTTGATGGTATTACACCCCGATGTATTTTTGGGTGGCCGGTTATGTACTTTGGACATTCGTGGTCAATATGTAACTAATATTATATATTAAATGAAATGAATTATTTTTTTGGTGGTCGGTTATGTCACACCAATTATTGCTCGCATTTACTTTGTCACTAATTATTCAACTATTTATTTTATCTCATTTCTCTCATATTTGATTTTCATTATATTTTTTGAAGTGAAACATGTATGAAGATCCACAAGATCCAGTTAAACTTCATGTCCGTTATGTAGATGTGCAAATGAAGGTTAGGTTTTTTGTAAAGTCCACCGGCAAGTTGGACGAGTTGAAGACAAAACTTGACAACTTCTTTATCCATATTGGTTCAAATCATAGAACATACGATGTAATTTTAAATGCGCCAGGTGTGGACTTGTGGGAGGATAAGGAAGATGACTTTTCGAAGACGGTGTATTTTCCACAATGTGTCGAAGATGATAGCGACATTGCTAACATGTTTAACGTAATGGTTGAAGACAACGTTTTACATCTTTATGTCCGATCTGTTGAAGTGTAATATTTATTAACGTGTAATATCGTAATTTGTTCGAATTTGTGTCTGTATTATTGAATTTTAATGAATTTGTGTTAATGTAATTTAACGATGAATTTCGGTAATTTTAACCGTTTATGTGAGATTATGTGATTTTCAAAATTTATGTACAAATTGATGTAATTTGAATCGTTTACGTGTCATTAAGTGTGTTTGAGTGATTACGGGTCATTACCGGCGAATTTGTGAAATTTGGATCGTTATGTGTGATTATGTGATTGTGAGAAAAACGATGTTTTTGTGTAATTTTGATCGATTATGTCGTATTATCCGATAATCTTGTTAAACTGGCGTAATTCGGTTCAATTATAAGCGTGTAAAGATTACAGGTCATTAATGACATTGATTGCATTGAATGCATATCAGTACACCATTTAATGTTGTATTGATATATCAGTAGTGCGTGAGTTAACTCGTGCATGTGTTAACACTTTGCGTGAGTTAACTCACACAGTGTTTTACATTTTTAACACGTGTGTGACTTAAGTCACGCAACATTAGTTAACTGACGCATAGTTTTACACTTGCGTTAGTTAACTAGCGCAAGAGTATTTTGGGCATGGCTGCAGGGTGCGAGTGTTTTGTGCAAGAGAAGTAGTGTTCTACTTTGTTTGGTTATAAAGAGGAAGTGGTAAGAGAGAAAGAGGTGAGTGTGTGAGAAGAGAGAAAGATGTAGGATATAGATTAGATTTGAGGAATTGTATAATTTAGGAGAAAGAGAAGAGAAATAAATTAGAGAGAAATATTGATTATTTTTAAAAATATGAAAATGCCCCAGCATTGTTTTTAAAATAGAAGACATTAAAATTAATTTAATCTTTTACTTAATTAAATTAACTTGATAAATAATTTATAAGGAAAATGCTAAAAGTTATGAAAGGCTTGTGCACGAAATTAACACGAACATCATTGCATATCGTAGATTTCATTATCAGCTGCTCGTCAATTTTCCCAATGATAAAAGATAATCCTTAAAATCACATGACAGACAATGATCTTTAGTCAATAACCACTAAAAAAAATCAAATACATAGTGGAAATACGGATCCAGATTGAGTAACTTTAGCGTGGGCAAAGTCATGTGACTTTGGCTCAATCCGGTCGTCCGATCAATCTCACTTTGCAATTTGCCACATGTCAATTTCATTAAAAAAATTAAAATTTAAAGTAATTTCTTCCTCTTCAGGCAATTTCCATGGAATTTCTTCTCTCTCACGGCGACATTTGTTCCTTCTCGGTGGGAATCATTTATGGAAAAGATATTTTTTGTTTGGTTACAAGGCTAATCAAAACAAAAAAGAAAAGAACAAGAAAAAGAAGAAGAAGAAGAAAACAACAACTACTCTCTAGAATAGAAAGTTCCACCAGCATCAGTCTTAAGGAGATGCATCAAATCATTGGGAGGAGAACTATGAAGTAAAAACTCAATATTAGAGGAGGCTCCTAACTTGGCCATGTAATCCGCACATTGGTTTCCCTCACGAAGAGTGTGATAAACTATTAAATAAAGTTTGGTAAAAATATATAATAAGAAAAAATAAAAGAGCAGGACACACGGCGTATTTAGATGCATGTGATTGATCAGACAGACAAGATTGAGCCAAAGTCACATGACTTTTCCCGCGCTAAAGTTACTCAATCCCGATCCTGGAAATACATGGTTAGCTAAATAAGAATTTAATTTTAAACCTAATTTAAAATTGAGAATTTTACTTTCAATTTAAAATTTAAGTGTCTTTGAATTACAATTAAAAAGAAAGGATAGAAACACATTTAGTATGTCATTAACATTAAATAAAAAAAATTAGAATATTAGATGAATCATACACAATGGATTCATCATTTTCTCATTTATTAAATATGACTTTTGAAGTCATGCAACCATCAAGAATGATCATATCATCAATATCTCATGTAAACAATCTATTATACTTTACTTTTATGTATTAAATATGAATATTAAGTGATACGTGAGAATGATATATAATATATATGTTAGAAGTCTTTAAAAAAATACATTCGTCCCTAAATATAGAGCACTCTTGAGTTTTTTCTTTGTCGCTTTCTATAATATCCCGTTCAAATTTATAAGTTTATTAATTATTTATTTACCAACATACCTCTAATTATGTAACATCTTTTTCTATAATCTATAATAAATACTCTTATGCAAATATTAACTAATTTTCTCACCTAGCTAACAGGCAAACTTGTAAAAACAATAAAAAATTTCAATAAATTCAATATCACAAATAACTTTCTTAATTCTCATGAGTTACTCAAGGGATCATATAGAACAGGGATAATATTATTTATATTAGAAATACATAGCGATTATGAATACCCCTATTACATTTATATATTAGGTGACTATCCAAAAGAGAAAAACAACATAACTTTTAAGGTATATTGTTGATTAAAAAAAATCACAACTTTTAAAGTGTATTTGTCGATTAAAAATATTTTTACTTCATTTCAATTTTTTATTTATTTTAAAACCAACAGAAAGTGAATCTTTTTTTTTCTGCTAAGCCACGAGATTGGACAGACGTCAAGGGGAAGCAACAATTTTCCTAAAGATGTGAGAGGTGATAACTTGGATTCTTTGGTTGCAAGTGTTGTGCCAACGACTACGAAGTAAAACCGAGACCAGAGAGCGCTCATCGAGTCACTCTCTAACCACTTTTATCCAAGGGGCCGAGGGGGCCTTCCAAGACACCAACAACATATCACTGACACAGCGATTGTGAGGAGAGACCACGTAATATTTGCATCAGAAACAATACATTTACCAGCAGAAATATTGAAATATTGCCACTAAAACTAATAGCAGCATGAATACGCACCATTTTAAATGCAAAGAAGCGGATTAGTGAACCGCAAAGAACTTCGAGTCGAGTCAACCAAATAACAATGTACAAGGTGCATATGTACAACCAAGCCAATGTAGCAAATGAATTTAAAACTGACAAGAATTTCATCATTTCTACTTTGATTTTAGATGATTAAATATATCAACATTACATATTTGTGCCAAAAATTCATATCTAGCTTTGGGAAGTGCCTTTGTTAAAATGTTAACACTTAGATCTTCTGTTTTACATTAGATTAGTTTCAGTTCTCCTTCCTCTTTTGTGTGCCTCTAAGCAAATAGAGCTTTATCGCTATGATACCAATTGGTTGTTGGTTGGATATAGAAAAGTACAACATGAACAAAAATATGTTTAGTGAACAACATAAAAAGCAATATTTTATTGAATGATAACCATCTTAATTTATACATAAAGAAAAGTCTGAAATAATGCATAAAAAATTGCTATTTGAAAACTAAATACCTAGAAAACCGATAACAAATAGAGCATATCACCAGAGTTCCTACCAAATGGCCTACAAAAGATGATGGATCCTAAAACTTAGGAACAACTTAAAACAGTTTCATGAGTCATCCGGTCAACACTCCTCTTGACATTTTGAACACATTGGTACTTTGCTAACATTAAAGAAAGAAAGAGTATATTTTTTGGTAGATAGACGAAATAACAATAACAATTAAAAATTCACACACAAATAAAGGTGATGGGATTCGAATCCCAATCGCAACGTCCGGTCTAGAGGTGATGTTGTTTAATCTTTTAATGCAATAACAATATTGTAGCTAGTTTGTAGATTCATGCGATACATGATAAACTGTGAACTTATATACTTGTATAATCTAAAAAATTGTGTGTTAATTCAACCACAGTTTGTTTTCCTAATATCGCCAAAACAACTATAATACTGACATGGTGACACCAACATTATTACATTATTAGTCATCGGCTACACTTTTGATGGATGTCATTGATGCCTATTGGGCGGGCCAATAACCGTGTTCATAACACGTAGTGATACATGTGACTTCATCAAAGCTTGTTTAGTAAAATTATCAATTATGTTGTTTTGCTTTAACAATTCATGTCAATCGTGTAGTTAAACGGTTTTCACTTGTTCAATTTTTCTCTTGTATCTGATATAATATTTGCTTCTTAATTGTAAAAGGATTTGTGCAAAATTAACCAAACTTACAATACAACAATTATTACTACTAAAAATGATAATAAATTGTCTCCAAAGCTAAGTTAAATGACAAAGCTGCCAAATATAGCTTGTTATTAATCCCAGCACTATGTTGGTGTAACTTCACTTGATTAGCATGAATCCTGAGGTGCAAAATCATGACTTGTGGATGATACTAGAATCTAGGATTTGCATAGTGAAAAGGCAATACATTTAAAAGGCAATCACTATACAAAGGAGAAAAAACCAAAATCATTAAAAATATTTGAATCATTTACCTTTACCTCATAATGTTGGTTTGATTTTGAAGTCTTACTTTTGGGTCATCTTTCTACCCAACTCTTGAGCCTTTTTCTATCTTTCCTTCCTCTCTTTTTTTCCAAACCTTTTGCATTTTCCAAAATATTTCTTAGTGAACCATCACTTGAGCTAGTATTGCAAACCCTTCTAAAATTCAAAACACTTGAATTATCATCATTTTGCATGGGCAGTTGCACTTTGGGAAAAGAATCTACCTTCTTATGCATTTCATCTGTAACTTGATCAATAAAATTACACGTCTCTTCAAAATGAGATGCTCGGGTATCTAATTTGATCTATACCGTTCGTAGGTGTTCATTTTAGCATTAGCTACAATTTTTCCATTCATGTCATGAACCACCATATCCTTTGCTTCTCTTCTCCATATCTGCACAATGTAATGATCTTGAATTTGTTTCACATCCCATATATTCTATACTTTCAAATGGCAAGCATACAAAATCCATTGTTTCAATCATTCCACAGCTGCAGGAAGTTGTTTTATCCTTTGCTTTGCCAATGACT
Organism: Medicago arabica; assembly: GCA_946800305.1. Lineage (NCBI taxonomy): Eukaryota > Viridiplantae > Streptophyta > Magnoliopsida > Fabales > Fabaceae > Medicago > Medicago arabica. Next base: position 39,385,627 of record OX326969.1, read on the forward strand.
TCATACTCTCCAACTTTATCAAAAATAGCAACTAAGTATTTCATCATTTGATCAATTTCATTGCAAGAAACAGTATATGCAGCAGAACTCCTATCAAACTCATTTTGAAATAAAGCAAATGCAGGAGTATAGAGCTGTCCAGCTTGTTTGAGCAATGGGGAGTGTTCCATCTTCAGTGGAGGTATATTTTACGTAACATTGTACTCAGCTTTTTAGCTCTTCAAATTTATTTCGTGCAAGTAGTAAATTAAAACGGTAAGAGCGAGTGTCAAACTCAAGGATCGCGTTATACTATCAAATTATATTTTTATAACTTAATTGAACAAAAAGGTCTAGCTTGTTTCATAGCAATAATGAAAATTAAGTAAATAAATATTGATTTGAACTTGATGATAACAAAAACTATTAGGGATGAGTTTCACTAAATTTCTAAAAATTGAATCTCTCTATCGAATTAGTAGCTCAAGTGAGTTTCACTATATTTCTAAAAATTGAATCTCTCTATCAAATCATAAACTATTAGGGATGAGTTTCACTAGATAATAAAAATTGGATTCTATCACTTGAGTTACTAATTTCACTATGACTATTGAACCTCTCTATCGAATTATACCACTAAATTCTCTAAAATATTCTCGCTCTTATTCCTCAAGTGATAGAATCATTAATTTAAAGTAACCCCTGATTCCTTAGAGTGTGTTTGGATGGGGGAATGTTTTGAGGAAAAGTAATCTTTTGAGGGAATTTAAATACTTTGAGGTGAATTCCATTGTTTGGATAATAATTTGAAGAATTTTCAAAATGATGGAAATTTATGAATCATTTTGTTAAAGTTAAATTTAGAGAATTTCAAATGACACCTAAAAGCTAAGAATTTCAAATTTCTTCATTGTTATATTTTTTCAAAATTTTCATTTTGGTCCTCAAATTTTCCAAAAATTTCAATTTGACACCAATAAATTTCAAAAAAATTGCAAATTGACCCCTCAAATTTTTTAAAAATTATAATTTGACCCCTCAAAATTTTTCAAATTTACAAATTGACCCCAAAATTCAATTTTCAAATTTGGCCCAAAAAAATTTAAATTTATAAAAGTTGTTCAAAAATGGTGACAATGAATTTTTTTATCACTCCATCCAAACAAGAATATTGAGAAATGAAAGTAATTAAATTGAATCATTTGAATTGCCTAGAATTCTAAATTCTTTAAAATTTCTCAATTAACACACTCTTAGGGTTTATTTGGGAGTTTTGAAGGGAGGGGAATGTAGACCTTGAAAAAAGAAAAGGAAGAAAGAAGTGGAAAGAACATAGAGCTTTGGGATGGAAGGGTTTTGGGGGGACAACAAAATTGTATTGGGTGAGGGCTTTGGAGAGTTTTGGGGGGCTTGGGTAAATTTTTCAAATTTAATATATATTGTTTTTATTTTTACTAAAAATTCAATATATATATATATATATATATATATATATATTGTTATAATACTCACAAAATTAAAAAACATGAATCATAAGTATTCTTTTATCATTCACTAGAAAAAACACACTCTTAATTTTTTTTGAAAGATTTCTCTATTTTTTCCCTCTCTTCCTTTCTCCTCCAAACTTGTGAATCTAAGATTGGAATTCAACAGGAATCAATAAGTATTCTCAATTGGTTTCAAAAGTTTGGATCTATTCCTAGACTACAAAGGCAAAAATGTCTTATCTTAAAGTGTTCATAAATTCACATTTTGTTTCACAATATGACCCGTGAATCAGTTTAAAGGTGATAAATCAATAAAAACATTAAGCATGGAGATAATAAAAATAATTCAATAAGTTTCATCAATAATCAAAGATCAAATCGCATAACAATGTATTCATCTAAATTCTAATTCTACTCATTCCCGATAACGAAGGGTTTAGTTACTCATGACAAATAAACAAGAGATAGAGATTAAAGAAGAATTACAAGAACAATCCATGAATGATTCTTGAGAACACTTCTCCAATGATGTTAGGAACAACCTCTATTTTGTTTCTCTACTATAGAGCATAAGATTCTAAACTGAAATATGATTAAAAGATAACTCCAATATGATTAAAAAAACATATTTATAGTGTAACGGGCCCGACACGAGACGTTGTGTTGCTGCTACGACGCCTAGAGCCCACTTCCAAGGACCTGACACATTTGGATGGTGTTCATGGCATCTACCATCTAGTGCCCTCTTCTAGGGACATGGTGCCTCAAGATGGTATTTAATTTATACGCCTTAAAATGTATATTTTCACCCCTTTATGTTTTGAATTGAATTTCGGTGTCTTCATGAAAGATGTAAATATTAATGTTATCTTTCATTTAGTTTTGGTTTGACCTTATTTGAACATCTACAATTCGAGATATGGTCAAAATATTACACATGTTGCGCTTTCATGAAATTTCAACATTGCACTTAATCAAATAAAGAAAACAAAATTACGCAAAATGATTAGTTAATGAAGATAATGAGAGAATAAATAGCTTATTGAATTCAAGAACAATCTGTTAAAAATATATCAAAAACCAACATAAAATTGAAAAAAATAAACTAAACAATTGACTTAAATGACTCTAAAAACTACATATTATGAGAAGTCATCACTGGCCCTTCCCAACTTTGTTTAGGTGTTCGAAGTCAATTATGACATTTCCAATTCTGGAATTGGCATAGTCTAAGTCAAGAAAGTCATGCTATTGCTTGTTGAATAAAGAATGTTGTAATATATAATTTTTACATTATTTAAGATATATAGTACTTTCCTTCAAAAACAAAAAGTTATAGTACTGATATTTTAAATTTTGAAAATTTGATAAGTATTTATGGTTTGGCTATATCCCTCCAATTGTCATGGGGAGTCATTGGTAACTTAAATTTAGTTAGGAGGTAAGTATAATCTATAAATTATTGAAATCAACAATCAAATTTAGATATTTATGATAGTTAATTTAACTTTAAGCTTAATTTAAAATTGAGAATTTTACTTTTAATTTAGAATTTCAAGTGTTTTCGAGTTTCAATTAAAAAAGACAAAAACTTGATATATATCATTAAGTTTAATTAAATAAAAGATCAATTTTGAATATTATATAACTCATAGAAAATTAATTTTCATTCGTTCTCATGTATTAAATATGACTTTTACGGTCATGCATGTCAATCACTAAGAACACCTTCAACTACATTCATAAAATCATTTGATATATCATGTAAAACCATTATTCTCCTTCATTTCATGTATTAATTATAATTCTTAAGTCATGCATGTCATGTGAGAATGAATATTATATATGTTATGTCTTCAAAAAATATTATATTTTGTAGAAATATAAAGTGATTACAAATTTTTTATTTATTAATTATTTACTATCTCCTGACCCTATTACAGGAGACTTTTTTTTCTCATATTTATAAGAAAACGTCGCAATTTTTAAGTTGTGTTTATTGTTCAATCTTTTTAATATTAACGAGTGCATTTAGGGACTCACGATTTTTAGTGAGGGCATATTTTAAAAAAAATACAAATATTAATAACTTCATTAGTTTTGATTGTTTTTTATTCTTTGGATCTTAGGAAATATTATATTTTTAATACTTTATCCGACCTCATATATATAAGCAAAAGAAAACCACCTCATTTCATTTTTTTGTTACAAGCTAATGAACAGGAAAATAAACCGGAGAGAGGGAGGGAGGGGGAGAGAGAGGGAGACTACACCGTACGAAATCATGTTCCTGTAGAGTCTATAGCAAGGAGGTCCAAGAGGCGGAGAGGAGGAGACGGGTTTACTGTGCAATTAATACTAGAAGAAGCACCTAGCTTAGCTAGAAAATTGGCACAATCGTTTTTCTTCTCGGATGATGTGTGAGCAATGTGAATGTGCGCTTATTTCTTTAAGCACAATATGAGGTTTGCATTTGATACTACTAAAAACAATTTATTTTTTTACCATCATAAAATAGTAATAGACTCTCCAATATTTTTCAAGAAATCATTTTTTATGTTTACGAGCATCAACACAGCCAATAATGTATCTGTATTTTTGCTTTTATAACAAGGAACGATAGAATAGTAAAAAAATCGGTAAAATTAAAAGAAAGGAAAATTTATTGCACCAAAACACAATGTTTTTTTCATAAAGGTCAAAGTGTTTTTTACACTGTCAGATAGGGACAAGGTGTTTATAAACTCATTTTGGTCGGAATATTTAAACAAAGGTGGCATCCACAAAATGATGGGTAGACAGAAATAGTGAGTAGGTGTTGAGAAACAGATCTCACATGCTTAATAGAAAAGAAGCATAAGCAATCGTGGCTCAATTGGACATAATGTTGGTATAATACTAACTACCATCTTTCGTTGAAAAGCCACTACAACCTTTTGTAGCCTCTTTATGGCAGAGTTGCATACAAGCTCAAATTAGATGATGATAATAAGGTGCATTCAATCTTTGTCACCTTTGGCAGGGTTTCAACATTTGCCTTGATTGTGTTAACGATGAATGACTATATTAGAAGCAATAAACAAGGGAGATAAAAGTGTTAGAGTGAAGTGGAAGGGGCTACCTAATTTAAGAACTCATGGGTGCACAAGACGGACCGAACCTACAAATCATAGAATCGGGTCTGACCCGTAAAAAAAAAATACAAATCAATTAACTACCTGTACCGTCCCACTTGGTCTTTCTCTTACACTCGAAATATAATATCCCTAGATTTGGAAAACATTTGAATAATTGCTTCAACAAGTTTGTTTGTCTTTGTTAGCATCCCCGTAAATAATTTCAACGATCTATTATGTTTTAATGATTGAGTCGTGAAAGCTTTGTATATATCAAAACAAAACTCATTGTCCATGCAGAAAGAAGACCATAACAAACATATAATAACGGATTTGAAATCATAACGGTCCATTGGTTCTATCCCAAATTTATAACTAGCAAGTTTCTCTGCCCTTCTCTAACTAGAGCTAAAATTTCTGAGATTAGAAGTCAAAATAGCAATAACGATCAATATTATTAGAAATACCCAGAAAAAACATAAATGTACTCCCATCCATATGAAGGGAAAAAAAAACATAAGTGTACTCCTATGCATATTTTTAATTGATTTGAATTGAAATTTTCAAATAGTTATATTAATGAAAAAAAATTCTAATCTAAATAGAAATGCTTTGTATTTTATTAAGTTTATTTAAACCTATAATTTTAATCAAAATCAAAACTGCATAACAACTATTTTTTCGTAATTTATACACATATAGTAATACAAAAGTGAACAGACGGACACAGACCGAACGCTAGTTTCAAATAACTTTGATACTAGTATTTGTGCTCAACAACAAACACTAATCTATACATTTCACATGAGCACAATAGGTATTTATTTATTTATTTTACAAATGGACACGGTAGGTATTGTCCTATTGAGAGACTTTGTAGTTGCCAAAATTAATTAGCTGAAGTTGAAGGGCTAAACACCAAAGTTAGAGTTAGTGGTTTGAATGTTCATATCCTTTTAATCAGAAACTATTGGGTGGAAAGTATGTCAAAGAGTCTCAGAGAGTCAATTTTGCATGGCCTTTATCATTAAAAATGGTTTTGAAATTTCTAATCGCCTTAACTAGAAACTTGTCTTTTGCAAAATGTTATTGTGCATTCCTCATATTTTCACTTAAACTAAGAAAGTGCTTATATGCCCTTTTTGTGCTTGGAAACACATGGATATTAAACAATGAAATAGAAACCACTAATACAAAAGAGCCGATAGTCCTCTCAACTTAAAGATAACTAGAATTAGACCCATGTGTTGCGTATATCTTAAATTTTATTTTTAATTGAAAAAATATTAAAAATTTATTCTTAACTTATTGTATATACAAATTTTGTTTGTGATATTGAAAAGTATGGATTACTCATACTCATCAAAGATATAATCGTATCCATTACTACACAGTCTACACAAATTTCTCTTTTCCCTTCTATGCAATTTGCAATAGAGCTGCACATATTCACAAAGATAAGTGAACATGATGAAAAGAAAAAGATGAGTCAACATGCACACATATTGATCAATTTTAAAGAATGTACATATTGACAAAGATCATTAGTGATACGTATAACACAATGCAAATGAACTTATTTCAACTTACCCACGGAATCACAACTGATTTGAATTGCTTAGGTAGCTAAAATTGTTGCATGGGAAGAATAAAATTGGTTGTGTTAGTGTTTCAAAAAAAAATGGTCGTGTTAGTGTTTTATCAAGCGGCGCAAAAGTATAACGGATTTGCCTCGGGAGAAGTATATAAGAAAATATAGTTCGATGACTTTTCATTGATATAAGGTACTAATATATACAGTTGATTTACAATTCAAATTGGACAGAATTGATGTCACCTAGTAATGCTAATAATTACAAATAATGTACAATGATATTTCTAGAGACATTTTAGGAAAACAGACCTCAAAAGATCAGCACCTAATAACAACATGATTGTTGACTACTAAACAAGCTTAATGAGAATTCATGACTACTAAACAATCTTAATGAGAATTCAATGCTCCTTTACGCCCCCGTAAGATGGAGGAGGGGTCAACGACTCCAATCTTGGAAGTAAGAAACTCATGTCGTACTCGAGAAAGGGGCTTGGTAAGTAGGTCTGCAAGTTGGTGACTAGAGGGAACATGAGAGACCTGAAGTTCATTTTTGGCAACAAGGTCACGAACAAAATGATAGTCTATTGCTAAATGCTTCATGCGCGTATGAAAGACCGGATTCGCACACAAATAGTTGGCACCAATATTATCTGAAAATATTGTTGGCGGCTGAGCTAGGTTGATGCCAAGTTCTTGTAAGAGTTGTTGCAACCATGGTATCTCAGTAGTGGTTGAGCCAATGGTGCGATACTTTGCCTCGGTTGACGAGTGTGCAACAATGGGTTGTTTCTTGCATGACCATGATATGGCATTGGGACCAAGATAGACAATGTAAGCTTCAGTGGATTTCCTATCGGCCATATCACCGCCCCAGTCTGCATCACAAAAGGCGGTTAGGCTAAGAGTTTTAGTCTGACTCAGATGCAATCCATGTGATATTGTTTGTTTGAGGTAACACAATACACATTTGAGAGCCTGCATATGAGTGACACTAGGAGCCTGCATGTGTTGGGATAATTTATTCACAGCAAATGCAACATCAGGGCGAGTTAGAGACAAGTAGTGTAGTGATCCAATGATGCTACAATAGGAAGATGGATCACAATTGGGTGTGATTGGAGAGGAATTAGTTGTGTGTGGGATTTGGGAGTTGGATATGGATGAAATTTGGTTTAAGTTTGAAGTATAAACATGGGTGGTACTTGGAGAGATATGGTGTATAGGTGTGTGTTGAGTTGTATTTGGTGAATATGTCGTAAGTGTATGTGGGGAATGTGATGTGGGAATAGTTGGTGAGCTAATATGTGGATTGGTTGGATTTGGAGAATTAATGTTATTGGATGGAGTGATGTGTGTACCTGATGATGATATATTTGCTAAGGGTAGAGAATTGACATGATGAGGTGAATTTATGGAATCAATTGATGTTAAATTGGGAGTAGTAAAAGCCAATGGAAGGAGTCATGAAGGGATGGGTAGGATGGTGGGGACGTGAATTGGTTTAGGTTAGTGGAGTAAGGAAAAATATCCTCCACAAATTGAACATGTTTAGATACCTATGTTTTGTGGGATTTAAAATTATAGCAAATATAAGCACTTTGAGTTAGATTGTAACCAAGGAAAAGACAAGGCTCGGACCGAGGTTCAAGTTTGTTGTTTGTGTAAGGTTTCAACCAAGGAAAACACAAATATCCAAAGGTTTTTAATTTAGTGTAATTGGGTTCTTGTTTAAAGAGGATATTATAAAGTGTGTTCATGTGAAGTCCTTTGGTGGGCAAGCGGTTTATTAAATAAGCGGTTATTTGGAAGGCATGGGTCCAAAAGTTGGATGGAAGGGAAGATTGATTTAGGAGGCACCGAGCGGTTTCAGTCAGATGATGGTGTTTGCGTTCAGAGAGTCCATTGTGTTTGGGGGTATGTGGAGGGGTGGTTAAATGAGTGATGCCATGGTTTTGTAAAAATGATCAAAGTTTAATGAATTCACCACCATTATCAGAGTATAAGTCTTGATTTTATGGTTAAAATTCCTTTCCACCAAGTTTTTGAAAATGGAAAAAATTGTTGAAACATCAGATTTAAATTTAATTGGATAAAGCCAAACATATTTAGAGAAATGATCAACAAAAATAATGTAGTACCGAAAACCATCAATGGAATTAACGGGAGCAGGCCCCCAAACATCAGAGTACACAATTTCTAGTGGGTAATGACTAGATATGGAGGACTTAGAGAAAGGGAGCTTATGGCTCTTATTGAACAGACAATCAAAACATTTGTTATATGATTCACTAAAGGAAATATTATTGGTTTTGAGTGCATGTATGAGTGTTGGGTGGGCAGGATGACCAAGACGTTGATGCCAAAGCTTGAGCGTAGGTGTGGTGTGGGCAAGATCACGAGCTATGAGAAGAGCATTAACTTGTTTGTACCAAGCGGGATAATTTGTGGAAATGAGTTTGATAGGAAGATGGGTTGCTGTGTTAAATTCAACAAGGTCATTTTGTGTGGTTGAAATAAAGTTTGTAGTTGTGGTTGAAGAGGGGGCCATGATAGGATCGGAATAATAAAAGGAGATTGGCGCTGTTAAGCAAAAGGCAATATTGATACCATATAAGAAAATATAATTCGATGACTTTTCATTGATATAAGGTACTAATATATAGTACAATTGATTTACAATTTAAATTGGACAGAATTGATGTCACCAGAATTGATGTCACCTAGTAATGCTAATAATTACAAATAATGTACAATGATATTTCTAGATTCATTTTAGGAAAACAGACTCCAAAAGATCAGCACCTAATAACAACATAATTGTTGACTACTAAACAAGCTTAATGAGAATTCATAACTACTAAACAAGCTTAATGAGAATTCAATGTTCCTTTAAAGTATACATACAAAAGAAAGTTTGAGGAGTGAGACAAAAATTTTAATAAATAAATTTGACATTTGTGGCAATATAAAGTAATAAAGTAGCCAAAAGGTTTCTGGATCAACATAAAAAATCGTAGAAGATGAGAAAAAAAGAAGAAAGGGTGACCGGAAAATGACCTTGAGAGAGAGAAAGGATAATTGCAAAAGCAAGAGGAAACATGGTAAGTTTAGGATGAGATTATATCTAAGTGAGTTAAGAATGTATTTCTATAAGATGCATCAAATTATGTTAATGTGTTTTGCATTGCTAAAGAAATGAAGGTGAAATACCAATAATAATGGAGAAGAGTTGAGTTAACGATACTTTAATATTTGTAACGGCTATATTATATTGTAACTCAAATGACACTTTTTTTTAAGGGAAAAAAGAGATGAACCAGGATTCGAACACGCTACAACTCAAATGACACATAAATAGTACTCCCCTCCGTCCCTCAATAGATGATCTAGTTGACTCCGATACATGTACCAATGCATATGTTTTATTTTTGATATCTTCAATTATGTACTAAAAAAAATTATGAAAATTTAATATTTTAAAAATATTCATCGAAATAAATCCAACAACATCTTACATGATAATATTTATCTTTGTGAATTAGTAGAAAAATATGATCAAAGTATATCAAGTCAATAATGTATATTGCCAAATATGTCATCTATTAAGGGACGGAGGGAGTAGTAAATAATATTAGATGCAAAAATGTGTTCCTATAGGATAATCGAACAGTCTTTTTAGAGGTGCCACATCACAATATTTAGGACGTGGTACATAGAAAAATGATGTGCAATTTGGGGGTGAATTAATAAATACTCCCTTCGTTTTAAAATTAGTGTCGTTTTAGCCAATTGCACACAAATTAAGGAATGAAATGAAATAATAATTAGACATAACATTTTTACTAAAATGCCCAAGAAAAAGACAAACTTAAAGCTGCATTGAAAATTGTGCGAGAGAAAAGTTTGAGTATTTATTGAGGGTAAAGTTGGGAGAAAAAAATTAAAGTTGTATTGGAAATGTAAAGTAACATTCATTTTAAAACAATTTTTTTTGGCTAAAGTGACACTCATTATGAAACGGAGGGAGTATAATAGATGCATCTTCAAAGTCATGGAGTTGCATTAACTGCACTCCTACATTTAGCATAACAATGGTTGTTAAGATTCTAAGAAAGGAGAAAAATAAATCAAATAATGGGTATTAAAATACTAAGTTAGCAACTATGAAGCCTAGATACGGGTACGGGTGCAGGTACGATACGACACAGATACGTGAATTTTTTAAAATTTAGGATACGATACGGCTAAGATACGTCAACAAATTTTTTATATTAAAATTTATATATATATATATAAATATACTTGAAGAAAATAAGCATTGATTACCCTTATTATATGCATGTAAAGTTTTCTTATAAACCATATTATATTTTCATTTGTTGGGATACGGAGAGAAGCATTCAACTCAACACAAATTTGATCAAATGTTGATTAATTGAATCAACTCTCTCGTTATCTTAATCCATAAGAAGTATAATTTTAAGTGGTTCATCGAGAAACAATTCTACCGATGCATATCTAAAATTGAATCATATACATCTCTACTGAATTTCTAAAACATTGTCTCACTTTTTTCCTTTCATCTTTTCTAGGATACGTATTTGTGAAGTATCCTATAAGTATCCTTGTGTATCTTTAAAGTATCCAATAAGTATCGGATAAAATATATTTTAAAAATTAAAATAATTAATTCTGATACTTCGTGGGTACGTATCTGCAAGTATCCGTGGAGTATCGATATCCGATACGGGTACAGCTCCATTTTGGAGTATCCGGGCTTCATAGGTTAGCAAACACTTACACAATTTTGTTGTAAGAACCAATAGGTGAAGGAGAGTCAAATGATGACGTGGATGAGAAGTTTAACTTTTGTTGTTATGGATTTAGGGTTGAAACTCTGTAACTTCTATCTTTATTGCACCGACACTCTTAATTGAAGATATTTAAAATATCTTGTATTTATCGGTGTTTGACACTCACCCAAAACTAACACATATAATTATATTTGATTAATCATTTTTTCAAACTATTACTTTATGTCGACATATTAGTGTTGTGTTCGGCCTCAATATTTCTTAATCTCGTGGTTTCTGGTTCGATTCTCCTCAGTGTCAATTTGGATGGACTAATTTAGTTTTTTCAAAAAATATTTCTTAATCTCAATATACGATGTTTTGACTAGATCAATCTCAATATGCTCAGGGTATGATTGTTTCAAGGCTATCACAAATAATTTAGGAAAGTGTGTTGGAATATAACATTCTTGTGTTTGGTACAAGTATAAAACATTATTTCCATGTATTATATACTCTCATGTTCTAATTTTTATATTTGTATGCTAGAGGGTGAGGAAATTGTATACCCATGGGATTAGAAATTTAGAATATAACTACCAATGACCACCCACTTCTATGACGCTCTTTCTACTGCGCTAACGCATGTGCTTATTTTATTATGTTTGTTTGAATAATTTTAATTAAAATTTTAAAATATTATGGAAATTATTGATATATTGATTTATAAACAAAAGATTATCAAGGCATATAACAAAATTATTTTTGAACTCAACATATTTTAATTTGTCTGCATATAAAATTAAAGTAAAATAATGATCATTTATTGTTTATTCTAATAGTAATTAGTAACATCATAACATAAATGTGTGTGTTGTGTAAATGAAACATCATAAATAAATGTATAAATGACATATTATGTAAAAGAAACATTGTGGTTGCGATAAAAGAATATCTTTAAAAACTATATTTTTCGTAAAGTCTCCATTTTCTTCTTCTATTTTCCCTTCTTTAATGAGAACTTTTGTTGAATTTTGAGAAACTCCTCTTGATAAAGCTACATATAATTGACCATGGCTGAAAACATGTCGTGGACGATAGATTCCGACATTGGGAATGGTCTGTCCTTGTGACATATTTATGGTAATAGCAAAACTTAGTCTGACGGGAAACTGTTTTCTACTAACCACAAAGAGTGTCATGAACTCGCATTTGTTTTTAATTTAATTCTGGGCAAGAATGCTCTTTTTCCAGCATTGCTTTCTGTTAGGATTTTCACATCCAACATATTCTTAAATAAACCACGAGATAACAATTGTGTTTCATTACACATGCCATATCTAGGGTCCATGTTTCGCAACAACATCAAAGGTGCATCTTTTTTACCTTTAAAATATATGGCGGGATACTTCCTTGAGCAGTTGAGTTTAGGAATTCATGTTGATATAAGTTATGAGTATCCCCTTCAATCTCGTTAAATGACAACAAATTATGTTATTCTCCTGGAAACTAATTGATAATCATGTCATTCAATTTTTGAACATCATCATTTGTAGGTGTAATTATAGCTCTTTCGACCATATATATGAATTATGATATTACTCCTCGTCTATGAATCACGTACACTCCTCATATTAGACGTGTCTGAACACGTGTTGCATTCGCATCCACAAATATAATTACCCTAAATTATGTGATTTTCTCAAATTATCAACGTTATTGGAGTATCAATATTCGTGTTGTATCTGGTGTCGGTGTTCGTATCCACACTTCTCAGTTGTCCTCTCTTTTTATAGCCTCTCAGATGGTGGTTTGAATGTAACCAAAAACAAAAGATGGTGGTTTGAAACTTTCTAGTGTTTCTGTTTTTAGTTGTTGGTAACATAAGTGTTATTATCGTTTAACAATTTTGAATTGTTTAAATGGTTTTAACACTATGATTTCACTGTATTTTGTTGGATATTGGATGGGGGCTATGAGAGCAGTTTATCAATTGTATACATGCAGAACGTTTGGAATCACAAAGAAAAAAACAATGTTTTTATTCCTTTAAACGGCAGTGGAAGAAGCTTAACAACAGAGGATGTTATTGCTTATTTTCCCTTTATTTAATAATTAAAAAAACCATGGTTCTCTTTATATATATAAAAAAAAGTCACGCTATCATAGTTTATATAAGCAATTATAAACCAGCAAAGTCAAATAATTCTTAAAATTAATCGTAAACAATTTGAATCATAATCGCTTATAAATCAGCAAAGTCAAATATATAATCCATAAAATTAATCGACTTTGATTATTGTAACATGAAAGAAAAAGAAAAAGAAAAAAACTAAACAGGTTAATTCTGAATTCTGATGCAAAGAGTTGAGAGTAGTTGAGAAAAACTAAACAATGCGGAAACGAACTATTACCTATGAGAACCCTACTTATCAATATTTAGTATAGTTTTGGGACACAACGCGACTACTTGGTTCCATATTGATTTTGCTAGAGATAGACATGGCCTGCTTAATTTTCGATTTCCATAGCCATTTCTAGTCTTTTTTATCTGTTTTCTTCTTTTCTATTTTAGAGGGTTTTGGCCTAGTCCCCCCTCTTTTGTACATATTTTCCCTTTTTTTTATAAATAATATTACGTATTAGGAAGGCGGTATAAGATGGGTGCTTTTGCAGGGTGCCAACCTAGTTGGGATGTTGCGGATTCACCCTGATGCCTCACCTTTCTATTGGCCTATCAAAAAAAACAAATCTTTTTCTAAAATATTTTGAGTCCCAATATTTTTTTAGAGGATTTAAAGTTTAATCTTTAACATTATTTTTTGCTCACGTTTGTTACTAATCTTTTTTTAGAGGATTTAAAGTCTAATCTTTAACATTATTTTTTGTTCACGTTTGTTACTAATCTTTTTTTAGAGAAATTAAAGTTCAATCTTTACCATTATCTTATTCTCACGTTTGTTACAATTGATCAAAGTCTAAAGAATAGTAACTTATATTAATAAAATAATATGAAAATAATGTTTCTTGTGGAAGTAATAAAATAATATGAAAATACTATTATTTGTGGAAGGGATATGAAAATACTTGGCAATCTTTGTCGGTTGTATTGAGGGGAATAACACATATGTACAACATAAAATCGGCTGATAAAAAAGTAACATGAGTTTTTGTTTTGTGCTAGTTTTTGGTGAGTTTGATATGTGGTTAACGGAGGTAAAAGAGAGTTAACGGGGACGATTGGTGACATGGATTAGTAATCCACATGTTATTTTATAATTGGCTAACAGTAAGAACAATTCATAAGGAATTGTGCGTAAGTTTTCTCCTTAACTTAAATTTATTCTTATCTATTTGTTACATGTGTTATTTGTATTTAAAATTAAAATTAAAAATTAAGGGTATTTTTGGAAGGAAAAGTCCAACCCAAAAGTGTGCTGAAAGAGGTAGTTTTCTTTATAAATAGTATAAATCTATTTGTTACATGTGTTATTTGTATTTAAAATTAAAATTAAAAATTAAAGGTATTTTTGAAAGGAAAACTTCAACCCAAAAGTATGGTGAAAGGAATAGTTTTCTTTATATTATATATAATATAGGTAAAATCAACTATTTCTAAAATCACTATATTTGTTGTAAAATTTAAATAAAATCAAAACAAAAAAACTGTCAAGTTATAATAATTAAGATATTTAACTTTTTTTTGTTTTAAAATAGGGTACGACATAAACTAATCACTCAATTGAGACATTTTTCAACTATAACTATTCACTCGTGTATCTACATGTTATAATGTCACATTTTACGATATTTAACTACCTCACCCCGGACACTTACGTCAAATTTGACAATGAGCTAGGCAAGCGACGACCAGCTCATTCTCCTCCTGCACGATACTCACCCTTTCATAGACATCACCTTGACATTCCTTCACTCTCCTTGCGCTTAGTTTGTCTCTCCTTGCCATTAGCATTTCAAAATTTGATTACGATTATTTTATTTTATTTTTGAAACAAAAATTTGATTACGTTTATGAAAAGGTCTTGTATGGTTTATTAATAATTTTTCTTTTTATTAATACCCAAAGAGACCTCCTAATATTTTGTTAAAATTCACCTTCTATAGATAAACTATCTTTTGCATCGAAATTGGGATGTCAAATGCAATTTCCTCTTTCTTTTTTTTGTGTGTATTTCAAATGTGCAAGTTTAAGTAAGACAAAGATAAATGGATACAATGTCATATACGGTGTATATGGATCTCGATGTCAAAATAACACAATTGTTTTTAAGATTTAACTTTGTTGCAGTCGCAAATTCACACTGTGAACACCAATAATTATTGGATCAAGATCAAAGGGTCCAAATTTCAAACTCGGTATTTTTGAGTAGGTCAAAGGGTCCAAATTTCAAACTCGGTATTTTTTAAGTTTAAAAGAATCAATTCGTGTTGTCTGATATCAATCTAATGATCATCATTGTATACAACAAATGTTTAAAAGAATTGCTCAAGAAAAATCAAACTCTTAAGGCAACATTAGTTTGGTAGAACAAGAATAAGTTCTTCGTGTTACTTATTTATCATAAAAACTTCATTTTCACCCCAATTTTTAAGGGCAAGCCGTATAAGAGTATAAGAATTATAAATGTGACAGACATTCTTCAGAATCAACTTTCCACACTAAAAAATTGGAGCTAAATAAACCCTTAGGATAATCATGTAAACTGCCAAGAACTGAATTGACAGGGAGTAAAAATCTAACTTGGACTAAAGATCAGGTAACAAGAGGAACTTTACAATGTGGCATGGTTATCAAGGAACACTCATCTCTTCGCTCATCGATAACTGCAGAGCATGTTCTGCTTCTTTCAAGAATAATCGAGTTAGCTGCTTTTGACCTCGTCTATATACAATAGCAGACCATTTGTTTCTAGTCATCAACGTTGTTTCCTCTGAGTCATTTGTCATTCTGCTTAAAGGAAATTAAGAAAAAGGTATTACAAAGACATCAATATATTGTAGGAAAATTAGTGAGAAATGCAAGTTTTACTTGGGTGAAAAATGATAATTATAGAAATCGTGCAATTGTAGAGCTTATGAAAATTTATAATTGCATACTGTTTGCTATCTTCCTGGCTATCAATGATAAGGGCTTTCTTGAGCAATTCAAAGTCATTTTCCTCTGTTCCAGAATGCTCTTCAAGGTCCATTAACCTTAAAAGCAGAGAAAATATGAAAGCAATTAGGCATCGCACACAAGATACATCAATGGTGATACTCTAGTTTGTCCTTTTTTCTTCAATAAGTGAAATGGCGCATCGGATATAAATATATTTTAGGTTGTAGTTAATGATTAATATATATACAATCAACTGTTATGGTTGTTATGTAACTCCTGGCACTCACTTGACATGAAGAAGATCAACTAGCAATTGTAAAGCTCCAGAATCACCGCAAACCTCCCATATTGCTGACTGGACATCTATGTCTGATAATTGTCTCTCCCCTTCAGGTCCAACAAGCTTCATGTGACAGAATAAAAATTGTGTTAGTGTCGAGTTCTGATGAAATTGAGACTAAATAGTCCAAATGAAAATATAATTGCCAGGTCTATTTTGTCTTTGAAAGATAAATGCATCATACAATTTTCAGATGCTGTCCTGATGGCAAAAAAGCAGAGTGTTACATATCGATGTCTGCTTGGGTTAGCTCATTTTAGCTTCCCATCTACTGGCATAATCAATTATATGATAAGCACTTATGTTACAAGGGTATCATGTATGTCGTATATCTTGAGATAGAAATGTAGTTTCGGTGACTAAGGCTGGAGCTAAGTGAGGGAACCATTAAAAAAAATATTGCATAGAAACTGCACCTCTTCAAGCATTGTCGAAACCTTGAAAAGCTCATCCTCTTGCATGGCTATGGTCCTCAAGGTAGCCATAAATTTCTCAGGAAAAACAAGCTTGTCTACATAAGATGGAGTCTTGCGCTGACCACTCCAACTATAGTTGCAAACTTTGTTGCTCTTGTTATTTTCTCCACTGTTTTCAGTGCCTGATGGAAAAAATCCATTATCCAGCAGAGTTTTGGGTAAAAGACATCTCATTTCAGCCTTCTGTAAACGAAACCAAAATAAAAGAAAGTGAATTTACAAAAGGGGGAAGCTATAAAACAATAGATAATATCAAATACGTAAATAAATCATGTTCTACTTCTTAAAAGAATCACATAAAGTTGAAGATAAATTATTGGCACACCTGCACTTCAAGAAGCTGGCTTTTAGACTCTGAAAAAGAAATAGTATTTATTGCTTCTGATGGATAATGGACCTGAGGGGCAACAGAAACTGAATCATGCCAACAGAAACAACTAATGAATGGAAGTAATGTAGAAATTTTCATCTTGGTGCACAGGATAAAAGTTTAAGCAATTACCATGAGGTAGTCATCTGTGTTACCATCAATGACAAAACCATACAGATATAGAAGTTCCTGCATCAAGTGGAAAAATATGGAAACCATGTTAACACTTGAAATAAGCTTCAAAGCAACTTACACATCCCGCCTTCAACAGAACAGAAGTTCCATTTGGGCTCATGCATTTAGTAAAATATTATACGCAAGTATGTATTCAAAATTTCACATAGTGAATCCAGTAAGATAAAAGGCCTAGTGTATGATGCAATGCCTTGATGGAATTTTATTGACCAGTAAATTATGGATCCAGTTCTATTAATCCTTTTGTTCGGTCAATTAGAATAAACAGCCAACAAGGCATTGAACCAGAACTGAGCACGTGCAAAACTCATATGGTAAGCCGTATGTTTCCCTTGCATACCTCTTTGATATCATCATAACATATTGGTGCTTGATGAAAATATATTAAAATCTATATATTTGTTGTACAGGCATACTGCATCATATCATATCAAGTAAATAGGGGTAATATCTCGTATATTTATTTTGTATTTATTGTTGTAAGCCTATATAAAATCGACTTTGCTGTATAGTTGAGACGATTCACAATATTATGCCTATGCTCTCACTCATTCAACAATGCTCAATCAAAAGAAGAGAAGAAAAGAGAAAAGTAAACCATAGAATATAAAAATAAAAATAAATCCATTCATGGGACCATATAAAGTACCTCATTTCCCTTGTTGCCATAACTAATGGAAATTTCACGATCAATCTGCAAGGTACTTTGAGCAGCTTTACAGCCAAGAAAAACAATGAATTAAAGGGGAATAATTTCATGAAATGTGATTTTGTGAAACTATCTAAATGGAAAGAGAAACCAAAATGAAATTAAGTTAGAAATTTAATATTAACTAGTAGAACATCAAATGCACATGCAAGACTAAAAACACACAAAGAATGTTACCGGAAAGAAGATACATGGAGACAGGAACTCCTGTTGTTAAGCCAGTTCCATCAACTTCCCATGTTGCTATTGGCTTCAGATCTGATTGGCCATGTAATCAAGGTAAATCACATATTCTCATGAGGCATTTGATATATCTACCATACTACCGTATATGGCAAGAAAAGTAATTTAGCCAGCCACAAATCCAGACATGCATGTATATGTATGTATAGAAATATCAGCTGTTTGATCATAAGGACTTTGATGCTGTGCAAGAAATTAATGACCAATATTTATAAGGTGTTTAGTGAAGGTCTAAGAATACGTATCATATAAAAAATCAGATCCCAATCAATGAAAAAACAAGGAAAGCATTTTGAAAGCACATAGTAAAGTGAAATATCAGAGCTTCAAGCAACAATTTACCATGGTTGCAAAAGTCAATGCCAGGGACAAGACCTTCAACCCAAACAGTGTCTCCTTGCACTGTGCTATGTGTAGTTTCCTTGGTTAGATCGTCAGATTTTGTGACTTGGCTTCCTGCAATATAACTTCCTTACTTTAATATCAATTTTAACTAAAAATATCAGAGAAATACTAAACGGAGACCCATCCATTGGACACGTCACAGGAGACAATTTTTACAGGAAATCAGTTAAACACAAAAATGAGAGAGAGAGAGAGAGAGAGAGAGAGATGGACTAACCGTTTTCATCACCTTTTGGAGTGCAACTCTGATGAACATCTTGCATCTCAGGAAATACATAAGAACGAGGCAATGGAGTGTTCAAAGCACGGCTCCAAAATACTGAATTTGCCCTAGCATGAATGCAAGTCGGATATCAACATCCAAGGAGTTAGTTGAAGTCATACTCATATACAAGTTCACTAGAAGTACATACCAAAGGAAATCTTCAAAGCACACCTCTCTGGAAAAACAAATCAAACACAAGAGAACCATCGTAAATGTATGTTTGAAACTTAAAAAATTGCAGTTCGAAAGCAATATCTACAAAGCACGTTTCAATTTATCATCCTGAAAGTAGTTGAGAAGGTATATAGCCTTGAACGTATAATCTTAAAAAATGAGTAATAATTAGTTATTTAGTATATTTAGTGCAATAATGGTTTTCATATAAAGTGAAGCAGTGAACTAGTACTGGTAAATTATACTTTGAAAACTGTAGTTCTCAATTTCAAAACCAAATTAACATGATTGACATAAACCTAATAATAATTAAATCAAACTTTAAGATGTCAAAATTTCAATAGGTGTCAAACTATGTCAAATACGAACAAACCACTTAAAAACATAAACTAGAAAACAAAAACAAAAAAACAATTTTACCCAACACATACATCTCTCCGTCAAGAGTCAAAAGTTTCTTCACTATATCCTTCACTTTAGTTTCATACAAATTCAACAGGCTTTTCTTCTGCAAGACAAGATAGTCATCAAATACTGCTAAATACAATGGAAGCAAGTTAATACAATGGAAACAAGTTAATGCCAGAAATGACATCTCGTTCTATCCCAATTCTCGTAAAGCAGACTAAATTTGTTAGCCTGAAAGGTTCAAAAAAGCCATAAATAAAAGCTACATACCCATTACACCATGGAGATTATATTAGAAAAGCTAGGTTTGGCTTTTATGTAATGTCGACTCTATATAACATTCTAGTGCATACTCCTCATATAACATTCTAGTGTTGTCAATCGCGGAAAAAAACGGTTTCTTTAATTCTGCTATGAACATCGATATAACGCCGCAATTGACTCTATACAACAACAATTTGTAGTAAATAACGTATCGTGGAACAATAGCAATTTGTTTAAATATCGCTATGCTTTAGCGCAGCTATAGTGCTATTTGACAACATTGTATCATTCAGTGATTGCTAAAAAAGTATACTGCAGACGACCGCATCAAATTAACTATTTTTACTCAAGGAAATAGAATAGAGATCCATAGCTCAGAAGAGAGCAGTCATAAATTCACACAGAATGTTTATTAAAATTTTGGGAAACACGTAAAGCACAGAAACCAACACATGGATGACCACTGGCCAACCAGCATGTTTTATTAATAATGCAGTGTCTTTAAATTAGCTAGTAAAACACAGGTTTACTCAAATTGGTTAATGGTATCAAAAGATGAACTTCATCATGTATATTACCTGTAATTCAGTTGCGCGATATAATGTTGTTCCTCTTAGCTCTTGAAGTTCCTCTTCACTAAACCAAAGTGTATTTCCAAAAGTGGTTGGAAGCATATCAAGGTACCTGTTAAAATTTCAGCATCTCCACACGTGAGTGAAACTCCCAACACAATATGAAGTTCTGAACCATAAAAGTAAAACAAAATAAACCATACATACGGTTTCCATAGAGAATCCTTGCGCAAGCGCTCTACCGTCAATAACAACATCGTTAAGAGCCTGTCATCTACATCTCCTTCTTCAAACAATGCTCTACATTCTGGTCCTAGAAAAGGATCTTGCAAGACCCTCATTGGAGTAATTGATAATTCTAGTGGAACAACCAACAGAATCCCTTTTTTCAAAGAAAAACAAAATTACTTTCTCTGTTTTCAAAATGTAAGGCACATAGCAATAAACACTATTCAGGGTTAAAACTGTTTCACATAAGAACATTTAGCAACTAGCGTCTCAAACTTTTGCTGTTTTCTGAAGAATGACTTTTTTTTGCTTCAGAGCCAAGATGGGTAAGAAGCTATTTGAATTGACTTATTTGAGTTTATTTATTGGCATAAACACCTATGACACTGTTTCGAAGAGCTTTTGAAAACACCTTATGACATGTTCATCAGTTGCTCCTTTCAGGGCCCGCTTGGATTGGCTTATTTTTGAGCTTATGAAAAATAGCTTATGCAAATAAATAAGTTTTTATGTTAATTTATAAGTTGTCACTAACGAAAATTGTATCTTTATTAAAAAAAAATCGTAAACTATATTTACGAACTTATCAATAACACAAAAAAGTTCATTTATTTGCATAAGTTGTTTTGCATAAGCTCAAAATAAGCCTTGCATAATTCAAAACAACAACAATAACAATATTATATGCAAACAAGTAACAGTTCCAACTACAATAATATCCATTCATATTGATATTAGTACATGATTACCATCAGAAACATCTTTATCACAAAATATGCCAAACCCTTTTCTGGAATCACAGTACTTGATATTGCAACCTCGTAGCTCCACCCCATTTGCCTGAATTCAAAACCAAATCAAAATTCAAAACTATGCAAAAAAAAAAAAACATTTTAAATTCATCATAGAATGGTATAAAAGCTTAACATGTTTTACCATTAGACCCTAAATTACAAACCAAGTTAACAAACCTGTAGCCACTGCAAGAAAGTTTTGAGCTTTGCTTCTGGGTTCGCCATTGCTACCTCTTGATTTGCGCCTACTTTGACAAGAAAAAATGGCGAAGGTTTAAAGGTTTTTTATTGAGTAAATAGGCAATTACCTTGGAATTGCAAGTTTCGTCAATTAGCCTTATGAAATTAACAAAATTTCAATTACCTTCTAAAATTGCACGACGTTAATTAATTTACCCCCTCCGTCAATTTTTTTTGTTACTGAACGTGACGTTTTGCAAATATCCTCCGAAGTTTTGCACTTATATGCAAAATGTCCCCGAACTTGAAAATTTATATATTTCTTTTATGTAAGGAGAATTATTGTTGTTCTTTTTTATTTATTTATTTAGGAGAAAATAAGATAGAAAGATAACATAGTGATTTCCTTGATGATTGATTTGGGAAATGCATAGATCTTAAATCTTAAACTACGTGAACTATTTGGGAAATGAAAGCCTTTATATTATTCTATGAAGTGTGAGTTATGCTCCAAGGTTCTTGGTTTGTTTTAGCATCAAAATGAAAAAAGATTTTGTGTCATGTTTTATACAGGAAAATTAGTTCACAACTAATTATGTACTAATCTTGTACTTGTCTTGTGAAGGTGGTGCACACTCCTTAATTGTGACTTTGTTTCTCCTTATTGCTACTCATGCTAAGCCTAAGCCCGGTAAACTCAAAGTGATGAGTGTGAATTCTTTCAGGACCGTTGTAAAAATAATCATTATTGTCATTTAAAAAAAACTATAGAAAAAGCAAACAGGTACAAGCCTATTTTGATGTATATATGCATGTAGTTTTCCCAAACTCCAAAATTAATAGTTAGCTTTAATATTTAACCGTTAATTGTTTGCCTTTAAGAAAAAAATAATATAAATTTTTAATTTCGGAGGGCATTTTGCACATAAGTGCAAAACTTTAGGGGGGTATTTGCAAAACGTCATGTTCACTAACAGAAAAATTTGACGGAGAGGATAAATTGATTAACGTTGTGAAATTTCAAAGGGGCAATTGAAGTTTTGTTAATTCCATAAGGTAATTGACGAAACTTACAATTTCAGAGGGGTAATTGTCTATTTACTTTTTTTTTCGTATTTTGATATTTTGTTGAAAATTAATTTCTATGAGATGATGTAAAACTCTTTGTACACGTGATCAAATAAAATCACACCAAAGTGTTACTTTTTATCTTGGTTATACAAGTTTTTCGTCCCTAAATATAAAAAAATACAGTGAATTATGATTTTAGTCCCTAAAAAATTAAATATAATATTTTCATTCTTATACAAAAAATTATTTTGGTTTTGGTCCCTAATGGCTAATTTTTGTTGATATAATTGTCAAGATTATGAATCTTTTATGTTTAAAATGTGTTCATGTTATGTGTGTTTATTATGTTCAACTATTGTATGTTTATATTATGTGCAAAATATGTCAAGAACACGTCAAAATTATTTTCGTAAGGGATCAAAAACAAAATAAAAAAATTTGTGAGGATGAAAAGAGCTCATTTTATTTTATAAGGACTAAAATCAAAATCTGTTATATTCGAAAAACTTATTTAACCCTTTTTTTTTCATAAGACAAAATGTTACTTCCATAGCTGAGTGCAATGTCCGAACCCACTTGGATTGACCTATTGGTATTGGCTTAGAACGGAGTATGCTTCTGTTTGAGGTCTCATGTTCGATTCTCTCTAGTGTCAATTTAGGTGGGCTAATTTAGCTTCTTCAAAAACAAACAAAAAAAGATGTCCAAAGTTCAAACCATAGTCTTGCATACATTATACAATGTTTTTACCAGTTGAGTTAATTTCACGGGGATTTCATAGCTTACATTCTTTTTTTTTGGGTACAATCATAGCTTATATATATAGCTAATTTAAACCAACAAAAAAAATGAAGGTTTGAGTTAGCAAGTCTGTACTTTTTTGTGTGGTGAAGTATTTTTTTTAGTGCAAAAAGGGTTAACCGTGAAGGTGTCAGATGGAAAATCGAGAATGATGTAAATATCCCAATTTTCAGAGCGTCTGTTAAAAAATGGAGGTTGTATCTCGGATGTAGGACAATCAATCAATATAATCTAGCAAGCAAGAGTTCATTCTCTCATTGATCACAATAATAATAGTCAGAACTATCATTTGATTAATTACCACCAGTATGGATACCCGTGTCAGGAGTTGTCACATGTTGAAGCTTGTTGTTTGCGACGGTACTTTGGAGTTTGTGGAAAAGCTGCAATTTACGGTTATGGCAGAATGTTGAGGAAACAACCCATGCCATTTTGGATATAGCGAGGCAGCTGTTATTTAACTAGAGAGAACCAAGCATAAAAAGGCAGGTGGTGGATTGGTTGCTGTATCGGTTGGGCCAGGCGCAAATGTACAATTGACTGAGGTTGAGAATAGCGATGTGCAGGCTCGGTGGCAAAAATCGGATCATGGTAGGCTAAAATGCAACTTTGATGCGTCGTTTTCATATGCTTTAAACTGTGTTGGTTTTGTTTTTTGAATTCGGGATGAGGCCGTAAACTTTATAAGAGCAAAAACAATGTGGTCGAATCCGGTTTGTTCAACATATGTTGGAGAAGCTCTAGGACTCTCACATGCTATAACTGAGTTTGGAGATTACTCAATAGAGGTAGTAATGATATAACCGAGTTTGGAGTAATAGTGGAGGGGTGTCAAAAAGTTGTGATCTTTATTTTGAAAACTCTAAGGTAGAGTTTAGCTAGAGACAAGCGAATGAGATCGCTTACACTCTAACTCGAGAGGTCACTTTCTTAACTAGTCCCTCATATCTTTAATGTTGCACCTCTTTATATTTCGACATTGATTATTAATGAAAAACTATAAGTTATCCCAAAAAAAAATAGTACCTTTTCATTTGGTGCATCACCTACTATTGTTATAAACCATTATTACATAAAAAAATGTTGTAACCATTTTTTGTCAAAATAGTTTTGTCTTTTTCTTTTTTAAGGTTGTGAAAACCGTTTTGTCTTTTTGTTTTGTTTAATGTTTGTAATTCTGGTATAAATTTGTTCATAATAAAAGTGGATCTAAGTTAGCAAATTGATGCAAGTTAATAAATATTTAATAATGAAAATTACTAAGTTAACCCTAAAGTTATTAGTTTTAAATAATAAAGATGAATGATATTTTTATCTAAATGAAAAGGTGCATATTTATTAACTTGGACCTTCATGTTTTTGTTGCTTAAAGTTAGCAAACCATATATATATAATTTGATTGGATGCAATGTAAAAAAGTTTTACACTTTCTGCGTATATAAATTTTTTACTTTTTTTTCCTTAAAAAAATGATATACTTTTTTTATGAATAAGTATGAATTATAGTTTTCAATCCTAAAAAAAAATAGTTAAATATATTTGAAGTCCCTGTAAGACGGAAACATGATTCTCTGTCTTTCTGCTTATTGTTATCATTCTCTGGTGGAATTAAAGTCAGCCTCTCCAAAATTGTTGCTCTTTGCAAAACTATCTTTACCAACTCAAGTTCAGAAGGAAGAAACTTACAACTCCTTATCGCCAGAACTTTGAGCTGAGTAAATTTGTGACTACAATTGTTGAGTAGAGGTTGCTGGATCAATTTCCAATACATTCCAAGGTCAAATACGTAACAAATTTTTAACCACTCAAAATGCTAAGAAACTTTGAAGATCCTTTTAATGTATTTTATTAGAATATAAAATATTTATTGTATAAATTATTAATATATTGTATATTAGTTAGAGATAATTGAGACACAGGTTAGATATTGTATAAATTATTATTTCTAGATGATTTTACAAACTTTTTATAGACTTTTCCTATTGCACACAAATCTCAAGTTTATTCTACTTTTCTTCATTTTCGTAATCACATTAATACACAATTTAAAAGAGATATAAAATGTTTTCAATGTGATAACGGAAATGAATATGACAATACTTCTTTCCATAATTTATGTAAAAAAAACAGAATGAGCTTCCGGTTTTCTTGTCCTCACACTTCACCTCAAAATGGAAAAGTCGAAAGAAAAATTCGTACTATTAAAACAGTATCATCCGTACTCTTCTTGCACATGCTTCCCTACCACCTTCTTTTTGACATCAAGCTCTTCATATGACTACTTATTTGTTAAATATTCTTCTAACCAAACAATTAACTCTTCAAACACCAACTACGATTCTTTACCAAAAGCGTGTCTCTGTTTTCCATTAATCCCTTCCACTAATAGACATAAACTCTAACCAAGGTCAAGACCATGTGTGTTCTTAGGTTACCCCTCCAATCATAGAGGATATAAGTGTCTTGAATTGTCTAGTCGCAAACTAATCATTTCTAGACATGTTACTTTTGATGAAACTGTATTTCCATTCTCTTATTCACCTACATCTGCCACCTCATGCTGCAAATTTTTGGATACAAGCAATGATCACTTTCCTTATCACATGTTACCTACCTCGACCACCCATCAATCAATACAACCAACTTCTACACCTAACACACCACAAATCAACACTACTCCACACACCCATTCCCTCGGCCTCCACCCTACCTCTCTCACCCCCATCATATTCAACGTCAAACAATACCATCAACAACACATATCATCCACCAACCCTATCTAACACCACATCCTCTCCTACTATCCCCACACCCACTTCGTCTCTAGCCAATCCTCCATTATCTCCTCAAATGATCACTCGAGTTCAACATGGCATTTTCAAACCACGACAACTTTTTAATCTCCACACTTCTACTTCACCCATCATTTCTCCCTTGCCAACTAACCCTATCAATGCATTGCAAGATCATAACTGGAAAATGGCTATGAAAGACGAATATGATCCTCTTATTGAAAATAAGACGTGGGATTTAGTACCACGTCCAGCTAATGTTAATGTCATTCGTAATTTGTGGATTTTCAGGCATAAGAAAAAATCAGATGGGTCATTTGAAAGATACAAAGCTCGCCTAGTCATGAATGGTTCTAATCAACAAACTCGTGTCGATTGTGGAGAAACTTTTGTCCAGTGGTAAAACCAGCAACTATACGAACAATCCTCAGTATCGCTATTTCAAAATCATGTTGTCTACATCAATTGGATGTCAAGAATGCCTTCTTACATGGTAACATTAATGAAACTCTTTATATGCATCAACCTCCCGGCTTTCGTGATCCTCATCATCCCGATTATGTTTGTCTACTAAAGAAGTCATTATATGGCCTTAAACAAGCTCCACGTGCATGGTGCCAACGCTTCACTGAATTTGTTGCAACATTGGGCTTCTCACATAGTGCATGTGACCATTCTTTGTTCACCTATCACAATGGAAATTACATAGCATACATTCTCTTATATGTCGATGACATCATCCTTACTGTTTCATCCGATACTCTTCATCAGTACATCATGTCTCACCTTAGTTGTGAATTTGCTATGAAAGATTTAGGCCCTTCTAGTTATTTTGTGAGATCACTAGTGATACACGTTAATGACTTTGATCTAAACAAAATCATAACCGTTAGTGACAATTAGATCACTCTTTCCTCCGAACATAACATGTCTTTTTACATGCCTTAAATTAGATTCAACCCGAGTATTTCTACCTCGTATTTTATTACGAATTATAGTTTAACATGTCCACTAATATGTACTTTAATACGTGCATTTATAAAATAAATTAAAAGAAATTGAAAAGAGCAAGCATTAGAGATGGTGCGACCAACTTTTATCTACTTTCTTTTCTATTTTAATCGTGAAATCTATTAGCTGAAGAAAAATAAGCAACCATTTTTTTCTTCCTTCAATAAGAGTTTTTAACATGTTAAGTAAAAAACTCCATATTAAAGACGCTCTGATTTTGATGTAGGCCTCTCACGTGATAGAATTTTTTTTGGCGCAACACCTGAACCACCATTCCTAGAATCTTTATCTATAATGACATCATCAATATTTGTGGACGGATTGAGGATTATTTTTGAATTCAACGAATGACCATTGAAATATACAAACATAAGTTGAGGATTATTTTCGGGTTCAAATCACAATCCTTAAGTACAACTTAACAATTTCGATATTTTTATCTCTTGAGTTAAAAGTTAAACTATTGTTTGTCCTAAGAATTGCGAACCCATCTCTCTCTTGTGACATCAGAAATTAGAAGTGAGAATGTTTTGGTAACACAGACACAGAACAGAGTGGCGGTTAAATAACAACGCTGCCACTTCCACGCTTTTTGTCCAAATCTCAGTGCCAACATTGCAGGTAAACAACATTCTTTGAGATTTACGCAACATCATCATCATCATCGTTGTTCCCTTTTGTCATGTTGCTGTCATCAACAGTTTCCCATAATTCTGTTGTTCTCAGATCGGACTCACTCTGACTACCACAACAGGTAATTCATCTGATTCAATCCCAGAATTTGATGATTGATATGTCAGAGGTATACGGTCTTTCTGAATCATGGGTCATTGCCAATTTTTGATTTTGATGACTTTTTTATGTGGTTTTTTGGCCATGATTATGTTTTTGTACTCTGTGATGAGATTGATTTATTGTGCATGATGGTTTTGGAATTTTATTGTAGAATTGGAAATGGGTTTGTTCTTATTAGTATTATTGTTACTTTGCTTGTCAAATGTTTGGACTTTGAATATTTTGATTTTGGTTGTTCTTAATTTTGATGTGTTGTAGCTTGCAATTCATTGAAAAATTGGATTTGCTCCAATTGTAGCTGATGCTAAAATTTTGTGCTTTTTCATGTGGGATGCTTGGATTTTTATTTATAGTGTGTGTGTGTGTGTAGAGTGACCTTGATTCCATGGGTCTTAACCCTTGGGCTCCCAAGGCCCAAGGGGAAGGGGGACCTTGATAACCGGAGTTTGACTTGCAGGTAAGTTAAGTCTGGTTAATGATTGTTCCAGCTAGGACTCAAACTCGGGTTCTCCTTGACGATTCGTCCTTAACTAGAGCTCATCAACCACTTGAGCTCAATCACTTGGTTTCTCATTTCCATGAGTTTAAGGATATTGAAACAGCCCAATTTATATGTGCTTAAAACTGGTTACTTTAATGAACTACAAGTTTCTGGCTGGTAATAGGAATGCTATAATTTTTATGACATGTAGTATATCATTAGTATTAAGATGCGACCCTAGTGCACATCGTTAGCAGTTGACAAAGGGAAATGCGATGTTCCTGAACATAGTTTAGCCGTAGTAGCTTTTATATAGCCAATCTTGGTATTGCATACATGGAGATTTCATGCATGCCTTGGGTTAACTTGTGCCAGGATTAACAGTGGGATGGATTACTTTGACAATGACATAGGTGCTAATGAGGTATAAGCATGAAATTATGTAACTTTTGAAGCAAAATCAATTTAGTCTAGATGAAAATAAAATGGAATCGTAAATCCTTTCTGTGGAGAACTTTAACAGTGATTTTTCATTATCAAGCCCCTCACACTTTGCCGCCAAATCATTGTTGTCCTTTCTTTTTAGTCTCAACACACCTTTTGACCAATTATTTTTTTTGTTTTGCAGTCGCAGACCTAAATGGCCTACAATAAAGCAGTGCTGTCTGATACAATGAAGAGTATGATTTCTCCCATTCAAAGTGCTGTGCCATCTCCTACTTTTCTATGGAGGTTCAAGGTCTGTTAGGATATCATGTATAATCTGCATAGAACATTGTTATGCTATATGTTTTAAATGCAAGCTAGTCTTTTGTTGCAGCATTTGTGTTATAGTGATGTTCCATGGTGATGTTATACAAACTTTTTTTTTTAATTTCTGGAAAATGACTTGTT
Organism: Medicago arabica; assembly: GCA_946800305.1. Taxonomy (NCBI): domain Eukaryota; kingdom Viridiplantae; phylum Streptophyta; class Magnoliopsida; order Fabales; family Fabaceae; genus Medicago; species Medicago arabica. The sequence goes on from OX326969.1 coordinate 39,415,189, forward strand.
TTTTCAGATTCAGACTGAAATTTTAAATATGCTGAAGTGTCAGATTGTTGTCTATTTAATTGTATTCCTATCTTAGTTGCACCTCTGTCTCTAATTTATCTGTTATTTTTTTAACTCCTTGCGTTTATCAACCTCTTACGTGCTCATTTTTTCCTACAGGTGACACTCTTTCTGATATGGGCACTTACTTGCTGTAAGGTTATATTTTGTCTCTCCACTTAATAATATTTACAATTGTCTACGTACCAGTGAACATCTCTTGAGAAATTTCCTCAGCATTCATTTACCTATTTCACGTCAAGTATTAAATTTTTTCTGCTCATGCATCAGATTAGTTGGGATTCTGTCATGAGAATGGATGCGAAATTGCGAGACCTGTTTTTATATGAGGCATTTTTGTATTACAACCCTCTCCTACTTGTGGTGAGTTGGGGGTTAATCATGCTGTTTATTTTTTATGTTGAACACAATTTTTGTGAAAACTTTGCTTGATGATTTTTGCTGTTACCTTTACAGACTATTATGGTTTGGCTTTGGGGAGTGAATTTGTGGGTATTTCTACAATCCAATGTAAGCTATCCCAAGATTTTCGATATTGATCAAAATCACCTTACCTACAGAGAGATATGGAAGGTAGTCAAGTTCTTTGCCTCTGTTTATGAGAAAACATTATTCAATACTAAGTGCAAAATGTTCAACGTTGTTTTTCTTGATTCTCGATTTTGACAAGTTTTCAACCATGGAGTTGTCTGTTTCTGGTTCGGCAAAATATATTGGTAATCAAAGTAATTGTTGAAGTGGTGGGGATTCAGATAAAAAGAAAATAGAAAATAATAAGAACTTTGAATGTTGTTTCAATAACATGGTTTGATGATGCCAAAACTATAGATTTAGAGCATAAACCCATATGCATGTTTATATATTAACTTCAACTTGTGTTATTTTCAGTGTAGCACTTGGATGACAATCATTGTCCCTACTAGCATGACTTCTTATCTCTATCTCTATTCTCATGGGGAAGTATCGTTGGCTGCATCTCAACCAGTTCAGTATCTGCTCTGTTCTTTCATTCATTGACTGTTTTTTTATCTATATTTTTTTTTTCTTTCTTCCTTTTGATATATAAATATAACATGTAGATGTAATTTCATTCTTTGTGTTGGTTTCGGGGGACTTCTTATTTATGCTTTCATTTAGAAGCTGGTGTTTTAGATTAACTGTTTAAGAATGATTGATGTAAATTTTCTCACATGCCGGAAAATGGATTGCTTCCTTTCTATGATAATCTTTTTCGTCTACCATATATTCTAATTATGTAATACATATTGCAGGTGCTTCTCTACATTTTTGTTGCAATGGTCTTGATCTTTCCTTTCGATATTTTCTATTTGTCCTCTCGGTACTTCTTTTTGAGGACACTATTGCGGATAGCTTTCCCTCTGCAGGCAAGATTCTTGACTATCATGCCAGATATCAAATTTTGAGTGTTTATCTGCATTTGGTTCCTTTTGTAAAGCACATGCAACATCTCCAATAGGTTCCTTTAGGTTTATTGATGTGGACATGAAGTTTGTAATCTGAGAGCGACTAGTTTGGTTCAATGGTGTTGATATTTTAGATGTATTTTATTTCATTAGATTCTGTAATTTTGTTTAATTGATGTTCTTATGGATTACATAAAGCTTATCATTTGGCTCACAAATAACGGTTCTTTTCTTCATACAGCCAATTTCGTTTCCCGACTTTTTCTTGGCTGATATTTTAACCTCCATGGCAAAGGTACAGTACATAGCCTAATGTACATTCATTATATTTTCTATTAACTTCGTAAGTGTCAATTTCCAAGTGCCAAGAAATTTGTATATTTAGATAATCATCTTACTGCTCTGCTAACGAAAAGACTTACTACTGTGATATTTTCTGATATTTTTGTGCTACCAATCAATTCCTCCATCTGGCTGTGGCTCCTAACTGGTCATTTCATTCAGGTGTTTTCAGATTTGGAGCGTTCAGTTTGTAGAATGGTAAACAGACAGGTATGGTTTAAATAAAACTTGTCAATCTATGTTTTCTACCCCCTCTCTGTATGTGCGTTGAATACATATTTTATGGCTATTTTAATATGTTCATGCATTGCACTTAAATAGTAAGAGATCAAATTTGCCTAGATTTTGAATGTGCGAACTTCTTTTTCCTTATATTGTAATCATTTTTCTGTTTTTTTTTTTTTTTTTCCAATCTTTTTGAAAAAACTATATTATTTATGTATTGGGTTATTTAATTTTGATTTCATTTCTTTGTTTTATTTTTTTAATGTGTTTGAGATAAGGTGACAAATAGTGTTTCATAAACTAAAAAGTCTAACTTAACGAGTTTCTTTTCAAGTTAGTATAACGAGACTTGTCAAATAGAAGGTTAATTTTTGGTTTCTTTATTTTTTAATTGTTTGATTTTCCTTAATATTTATTACTGAGACAACACTGGGTTCATAGTTCTTACATTCCTCTATGTTTATAATTAGGCTTAAATATGCATTTCATCCCTGCAATTAGGGGTCGTTTGAAATTTCATCCTTAAACTTACTAATCCTCCTATTTTGCCCTGCAAATATTAATCATTTGAAAATTCATCCATTAATCCACTTAATGACTGCCACGTCATCAAATTAGCAAAATGACATTGGAAAAGACAAAAATACCCTTTTTTAATTAAAAAATCTTGAAAAAAAATTTAAAAAAATTCCAATTTTTTTTAAAGATGAAGAAAAAAAGTGGAAATCAGTTTTTTAAATCCGAAAATTAGTTTTTCGAAAAAAAAGTAATATATAGTTTTCAAATTAATAAAAAAATAATTTTTGAAAATTTAATTTTCATTTTTTTTTTCAAATTTTAACAGTTTTTTTCCAAAAAAAAATTTCAGATTTTTTTTATGATTTTTAATTTTTTTTTCAGATTTTTTAATTAAAAAATGGTATTTTTGTCTTTTCCCATGCCATTTTGCTAATTTGATGACGTGGCAGTCATTAAGTGGGTTAATGGATGAATTTTCAAATGATTAATATTTGCAGGGGCAAAATGGGAGGATTAGTAAATTCAGGGATGAAATTTCAAACGACCCCTAATTGCAGGGATGAAATGCATATTTTAGCCTTATAATTATCATTTACATTTATAACTTTGATGTAGTCAATGCTAAACTTGGTAAAACACTACAGATACATCAAAACACTCTTCCATTCTTTGTCACTGGTTGTCTGTTCGGAATGATGTATTTTCTTCCATTTTATTCTGTAACAGTGACTTGAAAATAGTATTTTCATTTTTTCTAATATATGCAGGTTGCCACAATTGCTTGGCTTGAAGCTGATTCAGTTTGTGGTAGTCACTCAATTGCGATACCAATAGTTCTTGTTCTCCCTTATTTATGGCGTCTATTGCAATGTCTTCGCCAATACAAAGATACCAAAGAAAAAAATTGTCTCTTCAATGGTAATTTCTCTCGGCAACTTTTCCCCTTGCTCTCCTAATAATGTAACATGTCATGGATAATAGTTCATTGTTCATTTTGACAAAACTTAGTTTCTATTTGAATATTATAAGATTCTGGACTTTGGGCCTAACTCAACCCCAAATCTAGGTAAAGAGAAGAGGTGGGAATTAACAGAAACCTACAAGGACAAATTTTTCCATATCTATAGTCTATGTGGGATCTCAACAAACACTCTCACGCTCGGTATTGAACATATAAAGTTCGAACAAATGTGAGTGATGAGTCACCTGATCATCGAGATGTTATCACCCACCCCCACGTCTAAGACTGAACATCTAGAACATGTACATGGTAGCCCAATAAAAGTTAAGGTTTAGGCCTAACGCAATCCTAAAAGCTAGCTCAAAGAGGTGAGGAATGCCTATATCTTATAACGACTAATTTAGTCATATCTCTAGACGATACAGGATCTCAGTTTTCAACATGTCCCCTCATGCTCCGGATTAGACATCTAAAGGGGATATTAATGTCGGTGGCCAAATAACAGCAATGTTAACAAATATTTACGACTTTGTATATATCCACGAAGTTCTTGATAAGTTCTGTATACAGTTGAGTGTTATACTTTAGCTGTCATATGGCTTGAGAGAATATTTTTGTCTGGAACTATGAAACCTTTTTATTTAACTAATGTGTATTAACTGCAAATTTTATTTATTTTTAATCACACAAGTTAAGAACCAAATAACCACTCTGAAACTAATGTGCTAGATCGGTCCTTAACCATAAGTGTAAGATCCTTTTATGATGTCCAGCATGACTTGTGCAGTGATGTGTAATCTATTGTTGACTGTTGTAAACATTCTTAAACACTTACGGCACATACACATAATATTTTTTTGGCTTATTTTAAATACTTTTAATGAACTTATGATCACTTTGTACAATTGGTTAATTTCCTAGTAATCTAACTCCATTTGCACTTGTTTTCCAGCTTTAAAATATTCGACAGCAATCCCAGTAATTTTTCTTTCAGCCCTTAAATATCATGTCTTCCCTGAGAAATGGACAAATCTTTATCGTCCTCTGTGGCTTCTCTCAAGTGTCATTAATTCACTCTATTCATTTTACTGGGATATAACCAGAGATTGGGATTTAAGGTACTAAATTTACCATCTTTCCATTTCAGGTTTACAGTAACAAACAGACCTTATAATCTTGTAAAGATACATGTATTACTTAAGTGCAAAATATCAAAGCTCAAGTTTCATTAGCAACAAATAAAGAAAGAAGTTGACATTCACATAGGTGTCCAAATGGAATATATTCACCCTGATTTTGCTTTGTAATGAAATTTGTATTGAATTTTCTTGTCTAACAGCGGCTTTTCACGCATATTCAAGTTCAACAAACCAAGTCTAGTTTCCAACGTGTTTTATGGACGGCAATGGGTAATAATAACCTGATTAATACATCATATTACAACATATTTTACATTTGATTTGACAATGACAAGTCTAATTTATGAGTTACAGGTATACTTTTGGGTGATTGGAAGCAACCTTATTCTGCGTGGTTCATGGACATACAAGTTATCTGCTCATTTACGTCATAACTACCTGACAGTGTTCGGCATCACTCTGTTGGAGATGTTCCGGCGCTTCCAATGGGTATTTTTTAGAGTTGAAAACGAATGGAACAAGATTACTCGGTCCAGTGTTCAACTTGCAGAAATTCCAGGAGAGGAGGAGAAATTGCTTGGCATGAACATTCATGATGTATAAAGAAATTCAGTCAAACCAATTTTGCAAATGTTTTCATACCATCGCTAGGTCTAATTCAAATTTTCAGCTAAATTTATTCTTGTAATCCCAAAAAGCATTTTCCTTCACGTGTTCCCGGCCTACCGACACGAGGGAGTTTTCATGCATACATGTATGGGAAGATGCTTGGGAAGAGACTCTTTCAGACCATTTGTACTTGATGGAAGTCCCAATAGCCCAATGTAGATGAAGAAGCAAGTATGAAAAGCTGCAACAAGTAGATGAGAACAGTTGTGGCCATGGATGTTGCTTTCAATTTTTTCACCCTATTTGTTTGTGTTTCTTCAAATTAGACCATCATTTGTAACAAGGAAAGACACGGACCCAAAAGTTGTTTGCTGGGCAAAAAAAGTTAAATCAGGATACATACACTTATAATAAAAAAAAGAAAAATGTAAAAAGTGCCACCGGGACACTTGTTAAGGGAATATTCTCATGAAAATTGTGTATTTTTTTTTTTTGAAAGTTGAAAAGTGTATTTTTTAATGTAAAGTTTTACTTTTATTTATACTTTAGGTTTGTTAACTAGTGTCCCGGGGGCACCGGTTAACAAGACCCTTATATAGAGGTTGAATCAGTTAAGCTAACTTATTGATAATATCATGCCATTAAGTTTGATTAATGGTTCGTGTTTGACTGAAGAATAAAATACTTCTTCGGAAGTTTTCCAAACATGTTCAAAAGATATGCATTATGTATTGGGTTGGGAAATGATGTTTAATACATTTAAATGACATATTATATATGGGAAATGATGTTTAATATATTTAAATGACACATTATATATGATATTTTGCTTAAATGGGGTAGCAAATGCATAACAACCTTACACCTTAGCCATCCCTTCCCTTAAGCACATACAAATGCCAACACACCGAAGAGTATGAGAAAGATGCATCAACATTACACATGATCTTTCTTCTTGTTGATGAATAACGTTTGTTGTTACGAATTGTAAGGAAGAAATCTCCATCGCTCTTTACAACCACTCCCCCATGATTTCCACATCAAGAAAAAAAAAAGTTTAACAGTTTCATCATTTTTTATTTTTTTATTTTACAATAGAGGGCAAAACCTAACATTTTATCATCTTTAAAATATTGATAAGTTCACTAGCGCTTAGATTAGATAGCGCGGGTCTATTCTAATTTTACCAAGATTTTGAGATCAAATTCAATCTTAAACATGCAACATCATTAAAACTCTTAGGAAGAGTTTGTCGTCCATTTAGGTCTCACAATGCTCGATGTATTAGTCTCCGTAGTTGCGCGCGGAGGATCTCAGATCTACGCATGAAAAAAAAATGATAAGTTCTGATTTATTTCCAAGATGCATCATAATAAATGACTTACTCATTAAAGAAAGAGAAATGCAAGCAAATACCCTTAGAATACTAGCATCGTTGAAACGAAATTTTTGTTCTTACCTACCATACTTTTGAATCCTTAAAAAGTGCCATAAGTTAACATAATCTTTCATTCTTTTGCGTTATCTTTTGATCTATAACCACCATACTTAGAAAGTGTTTGGATTCACGTTTAAGTGTGTTTCTTACGTCCCAATGAGCTTTTAATGTGAATTTGGTAAAGTTACTCTTCCAAACTTCTATGTAGAAATGTGTTTTTCTCCGTCTTGGATAATGTTCCAAACATACCATTAGTGTGTTTTTGGCACAACAACCAATGCAATATTTACTTTGACACATATACTCTCAAAATTGGAGAGTTTAAGTTTCGTTCGTTTGGGTGGTTTCAAATTTAAACTCAAACATGCACTTAACTATATTTAGAAAAGATTAAATAACTCTCTTAAAAACCAACAATATACAGTATTAATTATGACTGTTAATTTACGATCATACAATCAAGATTATACATCAACTTTAACACTAGTAACGATTTCGGCCATTGATTCAAATCGGACGGTTGACATGTGTAACTTCTTATCCAAGTCCAACAAGCTATTTACTTTCATGACAGTGACACATTTATTACAACAATTTTTTCGCTTTGTTCTTTTCCACAACACACTACAATCTTCTGTTCCAACTCATATTTAACCAATTTTCAAATTTCAATCTCCATAACAATTTTTTCACATGATGCTGAATCCAACCTATTTCACCACCATTCTCTTCACCTCCCTCCGCACTTCCTCTTCCTCCTCCACCACCACAACCTTCCTCCTCCTCTACCCTTTCACAACCTTCTTCGCTCGCACCCACCACAAAAAACTCCACAAACTCCCAACTTTCAACGACACCGTTTCATCTTTCCACCACATCCTCCACCTCCACCCACCACCTCCAATCCAACGCTTCAACAAACTCCTATCAACCCTAATCAAACTCAAACGCTACAACACCGTCGTTTCACTCTACACCATCTTACAATCCAAACCCACCATTAAACCTTCACTCATCACATTCAGTATATTAATCAACGCTTTTGCTCAATTGGGTCAAATGGGTTTTGCCTTTTCACTTCTTGGAAACATTCTCAAAATGGGTTTTCAAATTGATGTTAAAATACTTACTACTTTGATGAAAGGTTTGTGCTTGAAAGGTAGGGTTTTGGAAGCTGTTACCTTGCATGATGAGTATGTTGATAGAGGGTTTAGGTTTGATGAGGTTTGTTATGGGACTATTATAAATGGGTTGTGTAAAATTGGTAAAACTAAGGATGCTATTCAGATGTTTCCTAAGATGAAGAAGATTAGGGTTTATCCTAATTTGATTATGTATAATACTGTTATTGATGGTCTTTGTAAACAAGGACTTGTTGATGAGGCTTGTGGTTTGTGTACTGAGATGGTTGAGAATGGTATTGAACTTGATGTTTATAGTTATAATTCTATGATTCATGGTTTTTGTTCGGTTGGTAGGTTTCAAGTTGCGGTTAAGTTGCTCGATGAAATGGTTGTAAGGGGGAAGGTTTATCCGGATGTGTATACTTTTAATATATTGATTGATGGGTTGTGTAAACTAGGGAGGGTTAGTGAAGCGTATAATGTGGTTGCGGTGATGATTAAAAGAGGTTGGAAGCCGGATATTGTTAGTTATAATGCTTTGATGAATGGATTTTGTTTGAGTGGAAGTGTGAATGAGGCGAAACAGGTGTTTGATAAGATGGTGGAGAGAAGGGCTTTGCCAAATGTTATTAGTTATTGTACTTTGATTAATGGATATTGTAAGGTTAGGATGGTGGATGAAGCTATGGTGTTATTAACGGAAATGCATAAGAAGAATTTAGTTCCGGATACTGTAACGTATAATTGTCTTCTCGATGGTTTGTCGAAATCGGGAAGAACGTTGTATGAGTGGGACCTGGTTGAGGCCATGCGTGCCAGTGGACAACCAGCTGATTTAATCACTTACAATGTATTGTTAGATGATTATTTCAAACATGAGAAATTTGACAAGGCACTTGCATTGTTTCAGCACCTTATTGAGATTGGGATTTCACCAAACATTCGCACATATAATATACTTCTTGACGGTCTTTGCAAAAGTGGAAGACTAAAGTATGCAAAAGAGATTTTTCAACTTCTGTCTGCCAAAGGCTGTCAACCAAATATCCGGACGTATAATATTATGATCCATGGTCTTTGTAAAGAAGGTTTTTTAGACGAAGCGGAGGCCTTACTTTATAAAATGGTAGACAATAATTACCTTCCTAACTATATAACTTTTGATACCATTGTTCGTGCGATTCTGGTGAAATAATGGGAATTTGTTGGGGGCGAAGAAACTTTTTCAAGGAAAGGTTGCTGGGAGGTTTATAGGAAAATGACATGACAAGGTTAGATTTTTTTTTTCTTTTTCCATGTTGAAGTTTTTTTGAAACTTTGAATGATTAGCAGATGCTTGTGTCTTGCATCAAAGAAGTCAGAGTAGTCAATTGCCTGTAATAAAGTAGATAATAGATTAATAGTCAAAATCCAAACAAGGCCTTATTGTTGTAACCGGCTGTGCTGAGTCAGCACAGTCTCGAGTAATCTCAAATCCGTATATAAACATCAATCTCTGAAATGTTGTTACTAACAATTCATTAATGAAATACAAGAAAGCATTGAGTCTAATTTTCCCTCATTTTCTCTCTGTTTCTATCATGAATCTAAGATCTCTGAGTTTCTATTAGCCTGCTTGTTCTTGAAGAAGTTTCGATTTGATTGATTAATATAGCTTAAATTTCATTTTGACCTTATGTTTTTTCGCTGTTGGCTAACTTTTTTAGTCTTTAGTTATTATTATCCTTCTTCTGGCCTCAGGTATACTACATGTAATCGGATGAGTTATTATATGAGAAAAATTGGACTCAATCAGTTAGAGCTAGCTTGTTGATTTGAGTAGCAATGGTTCTTCGAATAATATATTTTGAAGTATTTTATCTGATTAAAATCCTTTTGGAAAATTAAACCAACATAATTATACAAAGATGGGGTACGGGTGTGTTCGACAGAAGATTTCACTCTGCTGGACTAATATCTGGGCTCAGGTCCTGTTAACTGGGCTCTTGTACGACAGCATTCTGTAGGCGGTATTTCTCTCTCTAAAAGTTGATTTTTTTAAGTGGACTAATTTGCTCACTTGTTATTCCATTCCGAAAAGTCAGGTTTAGAAGATTCAATGGTGGTACTTCACATATTTTCTTTATTGCTTAAATCAGGTACGCTGTACCATTTAAAACTAAGTCATTTGTTGTGTCCCTATTTTCAATATCTTGTTTCTTTTAAGAATTAGTGCTTCAATATGATCAAAATTTGCTTTCTTTCGATTTTTGCGGGTGGGATTCCTCATTTAATTTTCTATTTAACTGGTTTAAGAGCCATTCTAACAAAGTTCTGAAGTAGCCATGCTTGGGATTTCTCATTTAATTTTCTATTCATGAAAATAAATTTAAAAGTTATTTTTAGGCGTAACCCTTGATTGACCGTGGATTGTAATATAGTTCATATAAGTGTAGAAGCATACACATGCACACTTCAAATAAAATTGTTTGACATTAGTAATAGTTTATTTGGTGATGTTTAGTTCATGGAAAAGTTGCAAAAAAATAGCTTTAATCTAGCATTATTGTTACTGAATGATGAACCAAGAGTTTACTGGTTAATATATCTTATGCATGTCTCAAGAAAAGACAATTATGTTATGTGAACCTAAGTATTTCAATTTACTCCTTTTGATTCAAATGAAATTCATTTTGAAGGTATTCATTTCAAACCATTAATGGGTGTTACCTTAATCTTGGTGTTGTTGGGAGGCATGATTACTACCTACCGCCCTGATACCCTCCACAAGGAGTTTTTCTCCCCACCACCCTGCAAAGATCCCGTTACCATAAAAAATAGCAAATTATTCAAATTCTTTAAGTACAACTCAACAAAACACTGTCAATTTGTGACCGCACCACATATCTTCTAAACTATATAATACCTTCAAATGTCTTACTAAGGACCATAAATGGGAAATCAGCACTATGGTTATTGTATCTCAAACTAAACAAACTTAACCACTATGACACAAAGCTGTGATTCAGGGGATTTTGAAATTAAAAGAACTTTGCATCAATAATACAAAAACAGTAGACATATTTTTAAATGCCTTACTACGGACCATAAATGGGAAATCAGCACAATGGAAAAAATGCCAGTCAAGCTTTACAGTAGTTATTGCCAAGGGAAACTAGCTATATTGAGTAGGGGAAATTGCATTAACTTCTTTGAAGAGAAGGGAAATCAACAGATCTGTGTTCAAATCACTGCTCAGCTGTGAAGATAAAGAGGATGTGAACGCGGCGAGGCTGAAGAGGACAAAAACGTAAGCAGAGACGTTATAGAGCAGGACGCCTAAAGCAAGCACAGACGCATCGAGCAGAGATGGAGCATCAGCACTGTGGGTCTATTAGTGTTCAAATCTGCTTGGACATTGTCAAAGGAATACAATGTGATCTGTTGTTTTTCGGTTCTCCCCCAGCAATTACTAGTTTCTCAATTCTCGTGGCGCAGTGAGTTGTTTTTTATTTTTATTTTTATTTTTTTACATACAAAAAGGCTTACAGACAAAAAGACAATAGAATACTTGCATACATTTATGTGAGGGTACTCCGTTAATCTTCTCAGGGATTGGGGACCTCGTGTGAAAAAAAATCCCTGCCTGTGGACCCCCGAATGGGCAGTCCCCGCGGTGACCCCCACTTCCAGGTGCAAATAAAACTCCTTAGTTTCTTGTGCACGTGTTTAGCCTGACACGTGGTCTGTGAGAAAGTGTTATTAACTACATTTTGTGTTTATTAAATAAATCACTAGGGTTTAGTTATTGTCTTTCATAGCCTGGGACCGTGTATTCTGGTGTTTGAGACAGCAACATGGAAGCAAACTTTAATTCCGCGTTTACTTTGCCAAGTAACTCGAAGGAAGATCCTCAAATGAATGTAAGCTTTTTGTTGATTGAATCATTTGTCATCACTGAATTTCTTCAGATTATTTATCGTGTCTGCTTGAGATTTATGCTATTGGAATTTTGTTGTGGCTTGTTGGAGTCGGTGTTTAGTTCTTTGATTCCTTTTTCTAATGTCTCCCAGATCCTTTTCCCTCTTCCATCTGCTGAACTTTTTGAAAAAAAAAAGATTTTGGATATTTAATTTTGTGTGAATAAAAATCAGTTCCTTTTTGTTATATATATGGAATAGAATTTTAATTGTGTGAATTCAATGCTCGAATCGAATCCATCCATCAATTACGTTGATACTTTGATATGTTTGCTAGCCTCTTTAACACATTAGCTGGCATATTGTGGGCTTGGGTTCTTACCATTTGTTTGCAACATAATTTAGGCTTTTGTTTGTACCTTTATCAATGTGAGTTCTTCTTGCTGAAGAAAGGAATTTGATTTTTGTTCGGGTGGATGGATATATTACTCAATCACAGATAGCATTTTGTATTATACTAACCAGTAATCGTGATTCTGTGTTTGATGGTTTTTGTGGTTTTACTGTTAAATTGTTACTGATATTTTCTTTTAGGATTAGTTGTGGGGTTGGGTCTCGATGAGGATGCTCAACTCCTAAACTGATTCTGCTGCTAAACCCTAAACCCTAGCTGAAGAAATGAAAAACTACTTTCCTTTCTTCTCCCAAAGAATGTTAGTGTTTTTGTTGGCACTTAGGTTTGTTACTTGGTCTGGGATCTTTTGAGTGCTTCTCTCAGTTTGTAATTCTTCTCTTTTTTCGATTTTGTCTCCTGCTCGAGTGTTACCCGGGGTTACTCAAAGGAGGGGGAGTGCCTCTCATCCCTCTCCTACCCCTCGGAACATCTCGTGATAAGCATTATGCTCAGCAAAGTAAAGTATGCTGCTTTGCTTTGTCGATGCCTCTCCTAATCAAACTTCATTAAATGATGTGTCTTCTTAGTTCTTTCACTTTATTATTATTGAATCATTTCTTTGTGTACAACCAGCATAACAATTTCATAATTTACTCTCTTATCAGCAATTACTCTCCAACTTTCCTGGCTTAAAATACCTATGAATATTAAATGCGATCTATCACTATTCTAGGTTTCCCTTTTTTTTTTTGCAGTAGTACTCCTTAGGAATAAAGCAATGTGTCAAATGCTGGAATAAAGCTTGTGACATGCACTGTCATCCTCAATCTCAAAAAAAAAAAAACTACCACAATAAGAAGAGTTTTTGGTAGTTGAATTGCACTATAACCATTGACCTGACTCTCCCACTCCAATAACGATACAGTTTCCAATATACCTCCTACTCTGTCACAATCAGAGAGTCACTTAGAGGTTTTATCCTCTACGACTCTCCTATTTCATATGGGGTTGTTGCCTATCAAGCTCACTATCGTTCATTTAATTTTTCTGTCGTTCTTATTGCAATATATTTATCTGAATCATCGATGGCATCACATGCCTAATAAACCACATGGTGTTATTACTATAATAACTACTATGTTTTGTGTAAATCTCGTGAGAAAGCTATGAGATATAACCTTTATGATAGAGGAGGGGCACTGACCAAAACTTAAGATAAAGGAAGGACATCGGTGGCATGCTTTATGAGGTCCTTTATGGCTTATAGTACGATGGCAAAACCTATTGTGTAAAAAATTATGCATTATAGGAATGAGAAACAGGGAATGAACAAGCTAATTAAGTTTGTATCTTTGAATGGTTTTATTTGTTTGTTGAAGATTTTATGCGAATATGCTTCATGTAACTCTTATTTCTCAATTTGTATAATTTATTCACCAATTTCCTCAACTTTTTGATGTAAAATAGACTCGGACAATCTATTCTAGAAACACTGGAATTTAATCTACGAGGATAACTGAGACATGTAGTAAGTTGAGGCTGTGTAATTTGTGGTTGCAGGATCAAACTAAAATGGCAAATGCATATAGATCATTTGCAGGTGAAGGATATAGATCAGTTACAACCGAGGTTTTCTCAACTCCAGCATTGCATACTGGTCTCAACAAGGTTGGTTTTTAATAATTTCTCTGTTTATTCTTTATGTTTTACCATCACTGACGTAATTTGTGGTTGTAGGATCAAACTAAAATGGATCTGAAGAATCAATCATCTGCAGCTGGGAAATCAACTCTGGCAATAAAAACTGGTCCCAAAATGGTGAGTTATTAATTATTTCTTTCTGTTTATTCATTTTGTTTTACCGTCACGAACATAAGAATTACCATTATGGTGTATTTCCTTGTAACCTACCACTCTTAGTGTTAAAACATCAACTAGTAACAGAAGACTAAATAAAACACAAATCGCAAACAATGGAACACAATCGTTTGTTTACACAGTTCGGCAAATTGTGCCTACCTGTGTGACTATAGAGCAGCTATAGTTCCGTATATTACTTGAGTGAATTAGAGTTTACAGTGTAACAAACCATATATATAGTATTACGGTCCAAATTACAACAATATCCCATAATCCCCTGCCCCTCTTCTGTGTCTATATACGAGCGAGACTCAAGACTTAGTATTTTCTTTTTAAGTTGAGTTACTTTAAATGCTTGCAACATATCAAACCTTAATGGTCATGGTTTAGCATTTGCTTCTCCTTTCTTCAGTAGTGAAGCTCCTTAAGCAGAAGGTTAATTTTCCACCTCTAAATTAATAAGTATGAGACATACTATAACATCTTATTATCTATTTGTAGTCTGATCTTCGTATAACAAGGAAGAGGGCGATGGTGCGTTGCAGAATCTGTGGTGAACAAGGGCACAACCGACGCTCGTGCTTCAAGTTCCTTTCATTCAAAGAAAGCATTTCGAGACATTAATGTCTTGATTATTTTGTGAGAACAGTTTATACATTCTGTTGTTTGAACCTTTCTAGACTTTTGGCTGGTTTGTCAAAAGAAGACTTTTGGCTGGTTTATGTTTAATAACTGATGTTTCCTTGAACTTATAATTTTATGGAAATGACATTCAGAATTGAAGCCTGGTTTATGGTGATTTGTTATAGTATGCATATATACAGCCATGCAACATATTTGGGGAATCATTTAGTTTAAAACTAATTTTCAAAAAATTAGTTTAGACAACTTAAGTTTAGACTAATTTTCCCTCATTTCCTCTCTATTGCATATCAATCAAACAGACCCTTAAACTATTTATCACAAAAGTAGTTCATCCTAAAACTACTTAGGACAAAGTAGTTGATGAAAAAAGTGATTGGTTAATTATAAATTCCAAACCACACAGCTTTCTTAGTAACAAAACTTAATTCTTCGTAGTGATAACATCCAGTGTCAAATAAACAGAGCATAATAATGACATCTTTAATAATTATATGTAAAAAAATGAATTTTACAAATTCAACCGTTAAATTTGACCATGCTTCAAATAAGATTATTTTTGCGGATAGAACTTGGAAAAAACCAAAATATATAATAGTAAATTTCTAGATGTTATTACCCTACCTCCTATCATTATTTTACTTAATATCTTGAGTTCAATTCCACCGACCCATCAACATTAACATAATCCAAGGAATATGCTCAAAATCTATGCATGTCTGTAATTAACTATTTAGCTTGCTCTTTTGTGGTGCCACGTACTTGAACTATAAGTCAGCAAAAATCAATTTAAAAATAAGATTAAAGACTTAAAACCAATTTGATCAGTTATTTTATAATTGTTAAGGGTGTGTTTGAATTGAGGGTTTATGAGGGGAAGAGAGTGTATGACTAACTTTTATTTTTTAAATTACGAACAATGTAAACTATATTTTTAAAATAAATAAAGTGTTTTTGAACTATTATATCATCATCAATCATGTCGCTAATTCAATTTTCTAAAAATCATTTTATAATGTCCTTGTTTAAAAAAAATAAAAGTGAGTCCTCCCCTCCCCTCCCTTCCCCTTCTTAACCCTCAATTCAAACACACCCTCAAGGCAAGGGCGGAGCCACCCCTAGCTAGCCTGGGCACTAGTGCAGGCTCAGCTCCAATTTTCTTTGTAGCAAGCTCATCAATTACTAGAACTTTTAGCTTTTCCTGCGGATTTACCTGCAAATTGTTGTGTAAATTCCGCAGGAAACACATTTCCTGCAGATTTTGTCAAGGATTATAGGTTCTCAGGTGAAGTAATACCTTAGGATTTTAGGATCCGCAGGAAATGTGAAATTATCCGCAGGAAATGTGAAATTATCCGCAGAAAGGAAGTAACGTTTTGCGATAATTTTTTTGCCCAGACTCGATAAAATTCCTGACTTCGCCAATGCCTCAAGGTAGAAAATATTTTAAAGTTATCTTAGCTTGTTAATAAATTTCTTACTTCCTTCAAAAATAAATTTCATACTTAAAACCAAATTGGTCATTTTTTTTAAGCTAAACTAGTCCCCCTAAATTGACACTAGAAAGAATCGAATCTGAGACCTTAAAAAGAAACACACTCTCAAATTACAAACCAATACCATGCTCAGTTAATTTTTTATCCATTAGCATGTTGAAGTTTAGCTAAATGGTACAACAACAACTAGAAACCAAAAGATTTGGTTTTCATACCCAACAAAGTTAAGGATACGAATCTTTGCCTATCAATTGAATCGAGAAATAATACCCCCCACTAACATAATCTAGTGAAACTATTTGCAGAGAGATTATTTTGCATTTGTTCATGTTCATGCATTTATTTTGTAAAATAAATTGTATTACAACTTGTTAGTACATGCCAAATTACCATGAAATATCAATTTTTTAACCTTTAAGGTGGCTAATTTATTTTTTTAAATCAAAAGAGCATGCATGTTATGTAATATTATCTTGTTATAAAAATAGAGTATAAAATTGACGGCCCTTGTATGTGGAATGTTGAGTTGCTTTCATTGATTTATATCTTTCACTTGGATAACTTAATGTAAGTAAAAGACAAAACGCCACAGCTTTAAAAATAGCCTATAATACTGTGTTTGTGTGTTGATACTTATTTTTAACCATTTTCTCAGTTGGAGTTTCTAAGTTTTCCACTAAAACCAAA
Organism: Medicago arabica; assembly: GCA_946800305.1. Lineage (NCBI taxonomy): Eukaryota > Viridiplantae > Streptophyta > Magnoliopsida > Fabales > Fabaceae > Medicago > Medicago arabica. The sequence continues at coordinate 39,432,008 of OX326969.1, forward strand.
TTAATTGCCTAATAATACAAACCTAGGTTATTTGTCTTTATGTTGCATATTATAGCCCTTGTTAGCTAGGCTCCCACATGTGCCTTGATCTTTGCAAAGTCACAAATAGCAAAACGAAAGTATTCTTTCAGTTTCTCACTAATAAAAGGGAAAGAAATAAGAAAATAAAATTAAAATATGTTTCCAGAAATTATATGAAAATATATTATCTTAAGTTAAAATACCAAACTCTCAATCAAATCATTGTGCAAAAAAAATATAACTCATATTCTAAAGGGATATATAAGTAAAGCCGCTAAATGGTACAAACTACCATGCAACCAATATCGATCGAGAGAAATTTGCCGAGAACGTCACTTTTTAAAAGAGACGACAATGTTAGTCTCATATTAAATAGACAAATAAACGTAATATTATACTTAAATCATAAGATTTTCTGATCTAATAGACTAATATTTTGAGTTCGACTCTCGTCGCGGATTTAGTCATAATATTTGTGTTATAACAACATACAATCAGAATCAATAACATACATGAACTTCCATTTAGAGCATGTTTGTTTTGGCTTTTTAACATTAAGAAGTGCTTCTACAACCCTCAAAAATGAAAAATTCAGTTTTCAATGATGTTTGGTTTGGCTTTTAAGAATGACTTCTATCATCCAAAAACAATTATCCTTAAAGCTACAATTCCTAGCTTTTGGCTTTCCTAGAATCAATTCTCCAATATATTTTATATTTTGATTATTACAACCTATTATTTTTCTTTATTGCCCTTTATCAATTCTCCTTCTTTTTGCTTTGTAATTAATTTGATGAATCAAATTAGCCCCCAAAAAATATTTATGGTAATTAGTTAACATGTTTTGGATTTTCCTTTACGATGTTTACACTCATATTTACTGTATTTTTTTCTTTTACCTTTCTTTTACGCTATATTTTATCATTTTTGACAACAAACTCTAGTAGTATTTAACTTAAATATATTTTATCGAAAAATATAAAATATATGAACAAATATTTTTGTAAAAAATTGGTTTAATTATCATATAGATAATTTTTTAAATTAATAAATAGAAAATTTATTTATTTAAATTAAATAATATATCTACATTTAGTATTGATCTACATATACATTCAAATATGTTCATTTACTTGCATTTAGCTATGTCCATTTTAGTAATTATACATTCAAAAATGATTTTGATCAAAACTATCCAAACAACATCGAGTTTGTTTAATCAATTCTACATTATTGTATCCAAACATAAATCAATTCTCTCAAAATCAATTCTATCAGAATCAATTCAATCAAAATCAATTCTGTCAGAATCAATTTTATCCAAAGTTGAACCAAATACACACTTACATGGTTTATATTTGTTTTTGAAGAAGTTTACATGGTTTATATTAATACTTTCTTTACTACCACACTTTGAGTTTGGCAAATTCATCATTTACAAATCACATCTAAATAACACATCAGCTTGCACACTCTTATCTATGTCTGAGTGGCCCACATTTATAGTGTAAAGGAACTATAAAACGCATAAATTGTGGGAACAAGGGAAACCATGTATATATATTATTCATCATAAAAAAATAAAATATTATTCATCATTTGTGATATGAAAAGCGTAGAATATTCCTTGTAGACCATACAAACAATTTGTGGATAAAAAAGATGAAAAAAAATTAATAGGCATGTGAAAAGGATGCAGTAGACAGGAACACCAACATCTGCCACTAAATTAACGTACAAGGACAGCATGCAATCACAAATTGACACCCGAAACATATTAGATTCTGAGGACTTTCCACTTTCTTATGAAAATTTATTATAAAGTAAACACACTATTGACAATGATATTCAATGAGTCTATTTTTTTCTGCATCATTTCACTTTTATAAGTGTAATTTGAAATTAATTGTAAGAAATAGTGAGTTTTTATTGGATGTCAGGGTGAAACTAATTTACATTGACATCGTTTAATCCTTTTAGATTCGGAAAAAGGAAATTTTTATTGATTAAAGTCACACAATTTTCAAGAAAATTTTCGTTATGTTATTTGAAGTTGCAATGTCAAATTCTTACTCTAAACTTACCTTGAGCTGACAATTTCTTGTATACATTTTCAGTTTTTCTTACAAGTTAGGACATATATCAGTGCTTGTGTTCAAATATATTCAAAAAGTATGCTATTAGAGTGTTCATAAGTTGGGTTCATAAAATAGTCATAAGAGTGAAAGGAATATATAACATAGTTAATTATCAATAATTATGGACAAAAATAATTAAAAGAACCAAGCTGAATAAAGCCACTTTTGAATTCAGGACAAAACATACCCACCACTGATAAAAAAAGTAAGGTAATAATAGTTATTATTCACAAAAAATCATCATGGTGGTTCTAACAATGCTATAAATTCAAGGAGGACTTTGGATAGCATGTAAACGTGGCATTTTGCTTTTGTATGAGCCAAGAGATTCCACTATTTTTGGCTGTCAAGTCACCCACTTTGTTATATATCCAAAAGCTTTCAAACATGTTTGAGAACATTATCACTTTCATTTGTCTCTAGACTTTCCTTATTTGTCAATTTTTTCCAAACTAAACTTTTCTCCACTGAGCTCTGGTCCTTCAAAATTCTAGGTGCATAAAGCATTGAAGAAAATGAGTTACAATGATGGAATATTATCTTCATCTCTCTACTGGTAAGTCCAAATAGCATATCCTTCATTTGCGTATACATATATGTATATATGATAATTTGCTGTTTTTCCCTTCTTTTTCTTCTTCTTCATTTCCTTGGTTGAAACATTTAGAAATACACTTTTTATCGGAATTATATGATCCTTTAAGCAACTATAACATCCTTATAAGAAACTGAAGTCTAATCATGTTACCTGAATTAATGTTTTTCTGCTGGTTGTCTTGAATGTCATACAAACAGTTTTAAGGATGTGCTAATAAATGTCACTGTTCAAGTGACACTTCTTGGCACTACTTTGAATTTCATGTCACTCTCAAGTCTCACCATTGTGTATTATTATTGGTTTCTATATATTAACAACCATTAAGAAAAAGTTGATTACATACATCCATATAAGATTAATTATAAATAGTTGTTGTACTATGTATACATGCATGCTGAGTCGAACATTTTGTCCTAGCTAGATTAGCAATTATAATATCTTTACTAATTAATAGAGCAAAATTGTCTCATGAAGTAAAATTTTAGTGTCCCACATCAGTAAAACTTACTTTATTCTTTTTACACAATTTTATTTGGCTTACATATGATAAAATAATTTAAAATTTAGCCTTACATAATGCCAGCAATTAGCAAAGGATAAGCCACTTGCGGCAACAAACTTTGTGGTATCAGTTTTGTTTATATATATATACACTTCTGAAAATAATAGTTTTGTACGTATGTGTTGTATGGTTATTAACTATAACTAACTTCTTCATGAAATTTGACATCCGCAGATATTTTAAAAAACAATTTTGATTGGGTTAGACAGTTTAAGAGGAGGACATGTGTCCAAATCCCTCTTAGTCAATAGTTATGCTTGGTGGTCATCATCTTAGGACACACAAGTCACACGTAAGTGGCTTTCATGTGGAAAGATTCTTGAGTATACTAATTGGTAATCTAGACAAAACTTCTCAACATAGAATTAACATTTAAATAAAATGAGATTACAACGAAAATCAAACAATTATTGTCTACAAAATTGAAATAAAACGTTTGTGAGGTTTAATATTATTCCAAATGATAGTCATAGATAAATAAACATTGAAAATGTGAAAAGAAAACAGTTAAATATATTTTAAAGCAATTAATAATAGAGCAACTTCAGTTGAAGATACCAAAAAGAAATTAAAAAAAAGATGTTCCAATACATAGATGATAGATCACAATGATCCAGTATGTCTAGCAAAAATTAAACTCAACACATAATATGGAAAGATGTGGTCATGACATCTATTGCTTAATTTCAGCTTTCTTTTTCTGCCACAAGCGATCAATTCCACTGTCAGCATCTCCCTGGAAATAAAAAGGATATAACATGAAATCAACACCTTAGAAATGCAAATCAGAAAACCTAAATCATCAAGGTGATCAACAGAACAACATAGTATGTTCAATGGCTGACAGAAATCAGAATACAATATGGTACAGAGAGCATGTCCAACATGAATATAAAGGTTAAATATCTTTTTTAAGTTCCTTGCTATTTTTTTTTTCAACCCAGCATTAATATATATACCATGATTCAGTCACACAGCATAAACTAAAAGCACATATTTCAATATGTTCCTAAAGAATAAAAACCATTGTAACCTATGATGCAAAGGTACGGGTACAGGTACCAGTACATAATACGGCAAATATTAAAAAATGAAGGTACGGGTACGTTGGTATAAAACATCAAAAAACAGATTTTTCAAGTGAATTATTTCACTTCTATCATCATGCTGCTTGAGAGTTTTATTTTTTTGGGGCATCCCCTCTACTATTTTCATCAAAAGCAAAATAATTTTGGTTTTTTTTTTTCAACTCTCATACGTTTTTGCTACACCAACTAGGACGAAATAATTAAGTAAAAATAGGTATTGTTTGGTACTAAGTTACGAGTACCATATGCGTACGCGGTACCGGTACTTCTCCAAGTTTGAATTACCCATGCTTGAGAGATTGTAACATATCAATTTTCAGTTAAGTTTTTTTCTTACAAAAGTTGACTATGTTAGTTCCTTTTACTTTAAGTTTTTCACTTTCACATACTCTTCTTGTGACCACTTATAAGTATTAGCTGTATACTATCGGTTCAAATTTACTCAGAATTCATTCAATGAAATTCTTGGCAATTCTATCTGCCATTGTCCTTCTTTGTTCACTTGGAATCGCACTAATAAGTTGTAATCAATGGAGTATAAAATACAATCTAAGCTAATAGAAGCCCCACATAATGAAATACAGGAAAATTAAAAAACACCAGATACTAAACAAAAACTAAAACTAAATTTTCCCCAAAAAAGTGCTTTTTAAAAGGGTAAAAATATCAATATGAGAAAGATAAACAACTATCTTAATTAATGAACTACTTGGATTGAGTTATTCAAACTTATCCAAAAACACAACCACAACCACAACCACTTGCAAAGTTGTGAGCTATGGAGCACGGAAACAAACACGGACATCACACAGACATCGACATGTCGACACCGAAAATAATTTGTACATAATTCAGTAATAGTCATACCCTAAACACAACAAACTAACAATTAAATCGAAATAATTAAAGAATATAATACGAGACCTGTGCGCGAGTGAAGCCACAAAGGGCGAAAGTGGAAAATTGACCACTGTAAACACCGCTTTCATCCAAATGACCGATGTTAATCTGAACCGAAGCGTGATCCTTGGCAGTAATCAATCGATTTGTAGCAGAACTGAACAAAATCGACAAACACATTTTTCAAATTCCATAACCAAATCAAATCAAATAACAAAAAAAAATCGAGATTAAAAGCAAAGTGTATACCATTTTCTGGGAATGTAGAGCTCGGTGATTTGGCCTTCTTCGTTCTGCATTTTTAGGGTTTCTTCTCAATCACCTTCTCAAAAACACAAAAACAAAAAAACAATATAAATCCCATAAACCCTGAAACCATTCATATTATGGGCCGGGTTTTCAATAAGGCTCAATTTGGTCAACCTGTTTTTGCACCTCCCTTGTTATATGTTAATATACATGAATTTTACATAATACTTTTATGTTTAAAAGTTTATTTAAATATTAGTTTAACTTTTTTCTTAATAAACATCAATTTCATAGTTGTTAAATAATCAAATAAAAGATAAATAACTTTATTCTAGAATTTACTTGAATTAAATCAATATATGTAACTTTCCACCTCTAATAGAGCATTAGACCACCAACAATGAATTGGTTCAACTGATGAGGAATTTAAGCCCCTTAAATATGTGGTTGAGATTCAATTCCTAGTTCATGTGTGTATAAAAAAGTTATACTAGAAGGAAGAGTTCACTTTACGGATCCACACGATCTCTTATGGAGATTACTCACCGCTAAGCAGCAGTAGAAACTTCGCACTAAAAAAAAGCATCTCACCATTAATTTAGCGAATAAGTCAATAATTAATAATATTTTTATAGATATAAACATAACAAATTATGGTTCGTTGAAATATTAGTGAAAAAATGACATCAACAAAGCAATCTTGGAAAATGTTGTAGTTGGGTGAAAAATGAAATCACCTTTGTTATGTTTTGGTTGATACTTTACTCCTCAATGATAAATTAATTGGGGTGAAAATATCAAATAAAATAAAATAATTGCTAGGTGTCAGCTTGTAAAACAATTCTTGGTCCTACTCAGCAGGCCATGCTTAAAATAAGGTTAACACCAACCCTCTTAAGGACACAGGATCACATGTTCCTACATAGTACATACTCGTTCTCTCCTTAATACTTTTGTTACATTATTCACTTCCACTAATGTCTTTTGTGTGCTTAACAAAACAAACACTCACTTTTGCATATACTAACTAAATATCATTTTCATCATCCACATGCAAATTTACCATTTAACCATTTTTTCATGGAAACTTTTTGAGTTTGTTCATGGAATCCTGCACCATGTTGTTCTTTACCAGAATTTATAAAGAGTGACACTTCTCGCATTAAATACTCACATAGAGAACAATGACATGGACATCAATTTGTGCACTAAGGTATTTCCAATATTTGAACTTTCTAACCGTTGTTATTAGTTTCATCACACTCTCTCTTATTGTTTCTTGATTTTCAATCATCAAAGGAATGATTGTTTTGTCTGCATAAAATCAGTACTTTCTATTTTGGAGTAAGCATATTCTTCATTTGTGCGGCAATTAATTATTTTTGAATGGCATTATAATTTATAACTGAATGTGCTTTTTACATTTGTCACATTTCAATGCTACTCCATACATAACTGAGTACACTAATTTGGTTTCAGATACAAATATCCATGATATTGTTGCAATTGAAGTTTTGATTTGATTTCAAAGAAGAAATAGAGATACTGCCAATTCTTACAAGGTTTAATTTCTGCTTCTATTTAAACATTCTTTTGTAGCATCTTGAAAATATTGTTCTGAAGTATTTGGTCTTAAGGTCTCTTGTATTTTTTCAGTGCACAATATGGTTGCCTTTGGCAAGAAGTTAAGAGAATCACAGATTGAAGAATGGAAAGGGTAACAATATTCATGCTTTTTTCTTTTGATACTGGTACCCTAGTCAGAAATGTTTTGTTTTAATTCAGGTAAACATGTTTTAATTTTTTCCAGATACTACATTAACTATAAGTTTATGAAGAAGAAAGTCAAGAGATATACAGAACAAATTGAGGTTGGAGCTCAAAATCGCCATAACGTACTACGAGACTTTTCATTGCTGCTAGATAATCAGGTGAATATACTTAACAAAATGTTTGGATTGATGGCACATTTATTTATTTTTATATAATAGAAACATATTGTATACATTTTGATATTAAAATAAATTTTAAGTCTTCTTTGCTTGCTCTTGATTTTCAGATAGAAAAAATTGTTTTATTTCTACTTGAACAACAAGGTGTACTTGCGCGAAGGCTGTCACATATTGGACAAGATCACCAAAATCTTCTACAGCAACTAGATAGTTCAAAGATATCTGAACTCCAAGAAGCTAATAGAGAAGTTGGAAGAGACCTGTTAAGGCTTCTTCATTTTGTGGAAATGAATGCTACTGGTTTGAGAAAGATCTTGAAGAAGTTTGATAAGCGGTTTGGCTATAAATTCACCGACTATTATGTCATGACACGCGCAAATCATCCTTATTCTCAGCTAAGACAGGTTCTAAGGCACGTGGTAATGTTTCTAACCCTGACTATATTATGCTTAATGTTACAATACTAATGTTGCAAAATATAAGGTAGTAATTTTTTATTAGATTCCTTTTATGTGATCTTTGTATGTTTGAAACAGTATCATCATGTAGTAGTTTCTTTGCAGGGAATTGGTGCTGTTGTGGGAGTCTTGTCTCATAATATTGCAGACCTTCATGATTTACAGAAGTGTCAAGGAAGCTACATTTCTATATATGACCAACCTTCTTATGCTCATCAAGTTAGTTCTTAATTTTTTGTACTTTTGGTTTACTCATACGCAAAATGTAAGGCATTCTTCCAACTTTTGATGAGGATATCCTTCTGTCTTTTTTCTTGAAGGATCCAATTCTTGAATCTATCAAAGTAGCTGCAGACAGATTATCCAACTCAACAAATTTCCTTCAGTTTTTGGGAAGACACGCTTTTATCATGCAACAAGAAGAGATATCACCATCCCCATCTGAAGAAAACATTGTCGATGAAAGATATCATTTTATGTCACTTCTTTTGAACTTGGCAAGCACATTTTTGTATATGGTCAATACATACATTGTTGTACCTACGGCTGACAACTACTCACTGAACCTTGGAGCTGCTGCAAGTGTTTGTGGTGTCGTCATCGGATCAATGGCTGTTGCACAGGTTTTTGCTTCTGTTTATTTCAGTGCATGGTCAAACCGATCGTATCTAAGACCTCTCATATTCAGTACCATTGTTCTTATGATTGGAAACATCATGTATGCCTTGGCCTATGATCTCAACTCAGTAGCAGTTCTTCTTATGGGACGCCTTTTCTGCGGGTAAGTAAAGTTACACTTTCTGTTTTTTTATAAGGGAAAGTAAAGTTACACTTATTACTCTCATAAGTTTCATACTTTCCATAAAATTTACATTACATGATTAAAATGCTTTTGTTCTTATCTTATTAGGAAAAGATAGTTGCTTCAGATTCTGGTATATTAGTGGTTTAATTATGTCTTCAATCCCTGCAGAAGTTTTGAGTATACTAGATATGCATCTTGAGCATTCCTTAACAGAAATTTTGTTTAGCTGTCATGAAATTTTAAAAAATTTAATTTATCGATGCAATACTGTGCCGTCAATGTTTGGGAAGGGAATTGGCAAGTTTTACTAACTTAAAATCATTGATGTGGTAAATGAATCAATAATATTTCAGGCTGGGCTCTGCAAGGGCTGTGAATAGGCGTTATATCAGTGACTGTGTACCACTGAAACTTCGGATGCAAGCATCAGCCGGTTTTGTTAGTGCAAGTGCTCTTGGAATGGCTTGTGGTCCAGCTATTGCTTGTTTGTTACAGACTGATTTTAGGATTTATAAGTTGACAATGAATCAAGACACACTACCTGGATGGGTAATGGCTATTGCATGGCTTGTTTATCTACTGTGGTTGTGCCTTTGTTTCAAGGAACCAGGAAATCTTTTGGCTTATGAAGCAGAAACAGGTATGTCAGCAAGGTTCCATGTATTCATTTTGTTATATGATGTCATTTTGGTATGTCAGGTGGGTTCAGTTCTGTTCGTGAACTATCCTTCATAGTTCAATGTTTTCCCATGCGGTTCAGTTTAGTTTTTAATTCTTTTTAAACAGTCCTAATAATCGATTTAGTTTGGTTTTGGTTCGAAAAGCGACAATTCAGTTTTTTTGTAAATGTAGTTCTGGTTCAGAACTACAGAATTGGCGTGCCAAACATTTATACTAGTTCAGTTTGGGAAGAACCACTAACAGTTCAGTTTCAGTTTGGTTTTCCTTTTATTAAAGAAGTCAGTTCTGTTTTTCTTTCTAAACCGAACCATGAACAGTTCTAATTACAAGTGCTTATGCCAGTAAATAAGCTTAAACAATCCAACACAATCAGGTATATGAAGCAGGTTCTAAGTGTTAGTATTGAAAGATAATAGTTCCCCCTTCCTATGCTCCATAGTTTATTTCTTAGATTCATGCTAATAAATTCAGTTTCAATATTTCTAAATGCATAGGACAACAAGTTCATATTGCAGTAGAGAACATGCATACGCAACCATTGCTAATGAGTTCAGAAGCAAAGGAGCAAGTTGAAGATGGAGAAGAAAAAGATGATGACGAAGACGTCTATGATAAAATTGAAGCTCAAAAACCTGTTACTTCAATTGTGCTGGCATATAAGTTGCTTACTCCATCAGTAAAGGTAAGTAACAGCTTTTGATTTTAATTTCATACATTTAATTTTAAATATTTTCTACATAATCTTCTTGACTTATTAACCTTTTTCAATATGAACAATATGAATTTGTCGTCTCAATTATAATATGAAGTATAATTCAATCTTTTTATGCACTAACGTTGAATCTTTTTATTAGGTTCAATTATTTGTGTATTTTATGCTCAAGTATGCAATGGAGATAGTGCTTGCTGAATCAAGCCTTATAACAGAATACTATTTTATTTGGTCAACCACCAAAGTAGCCATTTTCCTTGCATGCCTTGGTCTTACTGTCCTTCCTGTGAATATTGTTATTGGAAGCTACATCAGCAACATCTTTGAAGAAAGGTAGACCTTCAATTGTTATCTTAGCCAAAAATTTAAATTAATTTTTAATGCTCATTGTTTCTTGTTAATTAGTAGCTAGAAAGTGTTAAGAATGAACCATATTTTATTCAACAATATGTAGTTGACCTCTTCATTAACAGACCGTATTAGTAATTTTAAAATCTTTAGGAATTGCTTTAATTATATTGGACCAACTTAGTTTCTAACAGCACAAAAAGTCTACCCTTGGCTTTACATTCCTTGTGATTAAAATTTTGAACAGTTCTTTTATTTTTCATCTTCAAAAATCTCAAGGCTTTGATTCATGAGTTTATGCACAAATTGAAATGGAGTTTGTACCATACTTTAATCTGATGAGTCTGTTTGACCACTTTTTCCCTTTTATTTTCTCATTTTTTAGATCTTTACTTGATGGGTGGCTTGTACTTGCAGGCAAGTTCTACTGACATCAGAAATCATGGTTTGCATTGGACTACTTCTAAGCTTCCATATATTAATCCCTTATTCAGTAATTCAGTATGTTGGATCTGCCCTTATCACATTTGTGTCCGCTGAAGTTCTCGAAGGTAATTTATTCTCATCATACCCTAAAATTATTGTAGTAAATAAAACAGGTATGGATAGAAGGAATGATAACAAATGAAAACTGAAATGCTTCCGATAGAACAGCACCTAAATTTTGTCTATATTTAAATTGCTTTCATTTTCTTTCTTTCTGAAATCCGTAGTAGAAGTTTGCTCCTTGAACATGGCTTCATGTTTGTGTTTTTGCTTGATCAATCCAGGAGTTAACCTTTCACTTCTATCAAAAATGATGTCATCAAGGCTTTCTCGCGGAACCTATAATGGAGGATTACTGTCAACCGAAGCTGGAACTCTAGCTCGAGTAATTGCAGATGGTACAATAACAATTTCAGGATATTTCAGTGAAAGTAAACTACTCAATACAACCTTACTCCCTGCACTCCTCATCTGCATCTCATCCATTGTTGCTACCTGCTGCACCTACAACTCTCTCTATTAGTATAGTAGTAGTTAGCTCTGCCATGAAAATCATAAGACACTGTTCAGACTTCAAGTCCGCCGCACGGGTTTTTTGAGTTATTACCTGAGGCGCTTAGGTGGATTGATGAGAGTGGGTGTTCATAAACTACCGTGAGCCTCAATTCTCAAGTAATATGAAACTTTTTAGTGTACCAGAATAGAAGTGTATATGTTTATCAATAGTGCAGACATTTAGAAATGTTTGCTAAGGTTTTGTGGTTTTTCTTTTTACCTATTCTATAGGATGCAACTTTAAGTGAATCTATTGTAGTTGACTTAACGTTATTGTATGAAAGCAATATAGTAGGCGTCATGGATATGCAATGCAATTCCTAGTTTCAAGTATTTATGTGTTGCTTTTACTTTATAAAGGCAGCAATTTCTTGCTTAGAAAAAAGAGGGTAAGCTTCTATTTAATTTCATGGATAGTTTAGAAACCAATCTCCACTGTGAAAGATTCTTCTACTTGAAGTCTGAACAATCTAAATATAATTCATTGGTAAGTTAAATATTACAGGCTCCAATAGAGGCTATTGAACAAAATGTGTCCTAATAATTGCAAAAGGTGTCCTAATAATTACACACTACCATGGTGATATATACAAACAAGAAAAAATAAGAAGGAAATTTTCTATCTTAAAATAGTGTTGCCCCAAATCATTTTCATAGAAGCTTCATACTTTACCTTCTAAGTTACCTGATACAAGTTTCATGCATGACAGTTTGCATATTATTACCTTCTAACGATCACATTTATTTAAATGACAAAATATTAGTATGTTAATTATTTTCTCTCTTGCTAGGATTCTAAAACTGAACTTTTAACTCTTTAACTTCTTCATATTTTAGTTCAACCAAGTGAGTTGTCCATCTCTCTAAGCTTCTACCAATCCCTGAACGTGCATATCCACCATTCATATGCTTTCATGCATGGTATGTTGCAAGCATTAACATGTGCAATGTTACATAGGTTAGAAAGTCGAGTCCCTCTTGACCAAACAAAAGAAGAGAGAAAGTCGAGTCCCTCAACTATCACTCGAGTCCCTCAACTAATAGAATAGCTTGTGGGGAAACTATTCCTGTCTGGGCCAACGACCAACTCTTGATAGGTTTTGGATATCCCTTCTGCATGGCCCATAAGGACTATAACACGGTCCTTACATAGAACCACATTGGAATAATGACCCCTAAATGCAATTTGGATCATCCCGTCCAGATATGATGCCATCTCCTCATAATCCGCTCACAGTTGTCACTCAAGGACTACAATGTCCCTTGAAGACAATTGATCAGGTAAAGGCTCAAGGGCCAAAACCCTAAACCTAAACCCATCTTATCTTATCGATCTTAATATTAAAAAGTTAATAAGTGTTGCAAGCAAATCCTAACAAAACCCTAGGTTTGCCCTAGTTTTTTTTTTTTTTATAACTAAAGTGCCCCGTTTTGGGCGGTAAATTGCATAGCTTTTAGAATGATAAAATGACAAGTATACCCTTCAACCAAGATGTATATATTAAGATGATCACATAGAACTTATTCTCTCTCTCATAACATAACTTCTTTTATCTTTGTTTCTCTTCTCATAACTAGAGTTTCTTCTATCTCTCTCATAGCCAAAGCTCATTATTCCTCTTCTCCAAACCCATTTCCAATATTCCCTTCACAAACCCTCTCTCTCTCTCTCTCTCTCTCTCTCTATATATATATATATATATATATATATATATATATATATATGGTCACTGCAAAGTACATCCTATAAACTTTAAAAAGACAATTTGTTTCTTCCATGGTGTTGTTGATGCCACTTATTTGAAAAATAAGCTCAGTCTTGAACCATGCACTCAAAATCTCTTTTTGCAAATTTATGTTCAAAATCTTATTGTGCACGTTTCATCTCATGAAAGGTATGATTAACTTTTGAATGCTACGTGTTTATGGTTCTTTCTATCACACTTGGATTTGATGTATCTCATAGCAAGCCTATGGTTTTAGGCCTCAAACACATCGATTCATAATTACTTAGCCAATAATTACTCGAGTTTTATTGGCACGCGAATCCATGGTTTTGGGTCTTGAAAAAATCAACTAATTGAGATCCGCAACTTTCGGCCATTGTGTATCTCAATTAAAGTCTATAGTTCTAGGTCTAGGAAACCTATAAAATGTGCAAATTTTATATTTGGTTTTGATATTCCTGCACTTTTATGTACTTGGTTTTGAAATTCCTGCACTTTTATATATTGTGTTATGACACCAGAAAGGATGCCACACTACCGAAGTTAATTGTAACAGAAATAATGAAATCACATGCTAGGAAAGGGGTAGAAGATGGAGCTCAATGTATATAATATAATAATTGTATGAGAAATGAAAAAGGGGTGCAGTGCAGATTGTTGATGAGAGCATTTCCTTCTCTCTTTGAGAGATATTGCTTTCTAGCTATCAATAACACAAGTGGTCTTTTAATTTTCCATTGAAAAATTGGCTTATGCCATCTTCCAAATGTACTTTTCTATTTCCAAATGTGGATTGGTTAATGATGATTTGCATTATGATTTTTTTTTTTTGACTAGATGCTTTGAATTATGATGAAATCAGCATTATTTAGAAAACCCTAATTTCAGTGTGTCAATTTTTCTAACCCTTACATATTATCTTTTACTTTATCGAAGACAATGCTAAATTGCCAATTTTTAGTAAATAGTTCCAAACTCTATGAAGCTAAAAAAAGGCAGCAAATTGAAAACATCATATTAAACGAATACTCTTTCATACTGGAGTATTATAGATCACCATTTGGTGAAAATACAATGTTGTTTTCAAATCATAAACAATAATGATAATACACTATCCATATGCAGTATGGACTGGCTTTGATTTTGACTTGAGCTCCATCTATAGATAATTTTTTCCACCGATAAATCCTGCAGCCAATATAATTGATAAAATGAATGTTAGGAATTCAAAATATCGACAAATCAATTAACATCATGAATTCAAAAAAGTAAATAGTGGAAGAGAAACTTACGTTCGACGAGACAAAACAAAGCTTCCAATATACATCCCTTGCGCCTGCCTCAAGGTTTCAATGAAGTACCACATGCATTGATAATTGTTTATGTGTTGATGCATTTGCTTTGTTTTTCTCAGGATTTCAAATAATCCATTTTGTTATATGGAAAATGACTAAGTTTGAAGTTGAAGAGTCTTTTACTAAATTCCTTAAACTTAGCTACCATAATCTTCAAATTAAGTGGTTTTCTCATGATTTCAAATAATCCATTTTGTTATATGGAAAATGACAAAGTTTATATTTGAAGATATTGATAACTAATTTTAAGGAAATTGAGTAGGTGACTTATCAAATACAAATTTCGTTATTTTCAATATAACAAAATGAGTTATTCAAAACCATGAGAAAAACAAAGAATGTACATCAACACACAAACAATTCACAACACATGTGCCACTTCATTGAAACCTTGACGCAGGTGCAACTGGCTGCATGTGCATCAAAAAACATATCACCAACGTAGTTCCAAAATATCCTGTGGAAAATAACAAATTATGGAATCAGTTATTTTGTTAAGAAGTTGGTCGCGTATAAGATGTTACCTCCAGCGTGATATGTCATTGACATCTTCAAGGATTCAGATCTGGCGAATTAAGTTAATTCATACCGTTTCTGTCAACTCCATCACATCACGAATCAGATCCGGTGAATCTGAACGATCCACCAATATCATTACCGGATAGCATGATCTCCACTTTCGTCTAGTGTAATATGATTACATTGGACAAAATGTGGAGATCTCAAATTAACTGATGAAATTGGTTTTGTTATTATCTAATCTAAACCATCTTATCTCATGTCGATGAGATTTTGTGAGGAAAAAAAATACAGAAATAATTTGATAAATTTGTAGTGTGCTTAATTCATTCATGAGTATGAGAGTACAATATATATAAGTGAAAGCGAATACGTTGGCTACGTAATCAGATCTTATACGCAGCCGACTACAAAATGGAAAACCTCGGCGGCAGAGGTTTTCTGACAAGACCTAAAACCTAGAATGCTTATTGCTAGATGATTACTAGGTGGATCTATTTATAATAAAAAATATCAATATTGGGCTCCTTTGAAATATGTATGAGCCTTGCTTGACTGGACTCTAGGGCTTTGTTTTTGGGCCCAATCCTTTTAAAGTTTTTTTTTGTTGAAAAAGAAATGCTCATTTGACTTTTAAATTTGTTCTTTAACACCTTAAAAATACCAAAATGTCCCCAACGGCAGTCGCTTTCAACTACAGTTAAATTCTGCTCGCTGAAAGAACCAACGAAAGTTAACTACCATTGGATTCTAGCTTATACCAAAACAACAACTGCAGTTAACCACTTCTTCCAAACTCTAAAGTTAGACCATTTTCTTGTAAGTTCATCGACTTTTTCAATTCCTTCAACTTTAAGCAACTCATCAATTACATTACAAGTGAGTGTTCTTAATCCTGTTGCAATGAGTTCTTTTGTTTTGTTATATATGTTAGATTTTTTATTTAAATTGATAAGATGTTAGTGTTTGGGGTTTTATTGGATTTTTTTTCTTAATCCCATTACAAGTGAGTGTCTGTCATGCTTCCCGCATTGTCAAAGAGATGTCACGAGGAGATCTGTAACTTCTTGCATTGTCACACTAAACGATGTTATGGCGTGTCTTCTAGACATCCCCATCGTAGGGAGGATGATGAGGTACAAGAAGCATACCTCTCATGCGTATGGTGTGGAGTTGATGACATGGTTGCTGGGTGTTGATGAGACAGAGAAACAATGGGGTGTCTTTATATGTATTCCCTTTCTGAAGCAATTATACGAGAAGCACCTAAGTCAGGCAACTCAGTTAGACGATGCAACTAGGGAGGAGGAGGAGAGAGATAATAGACGTTCATGGTGCGTGATGTATTTCTTGTTCATTCTGGTTGGTTGCACCTTACTCTTCAACAATAGCAACAAACACATTAACCTCATATGGCTTGATGTGATGCAGGATATGACCAGGATACGCAAGTGGTCATGGGGTGGGATGAAATTGGCTAATCTCTACCATTTTCTGTCTAAGGCTACCGACGTTGCGACATGCTCCCTTGACGAATACGCGACCCTAGTTGAGTTGGTAATTTATTTTGTTTTTATATTTGCTGTATATCCTACTATAATATGTTAAAATAAATGTGTTATTATATATGTGTTTGTATGCATTTTTAGGCATGGGGTCTGAAGAACTTCATATTTTTATTTACATGGGACCATAATCCACGGTATACCGCAAACTTGCACGTGTTGTGCGTTTTCTTCCTTATAAAGGCCATATTTCAGCAACTCCCTATCGATGCATCCTTGATCGTATGATGGTGGAGAACGTCATAACCCTTACGATGACCATTGGCAAGTGCAACACTTTGCAATTATATTTGGTACTCCGATTAGATTATAGCCGACAAAAAGAAGACATACCGACACTTACGGGACGAGTGAAGAGGCAGTACAACCATGTCAAGGACATTCCCATACATCTGTAATATGTGCCTCCCCTTGGTTCAGACCACATACTACAGGCCTTCCAAGACTTAATGATTCACATCATACCACATGCTCAATGGGGTCCGGTGGTAGCGGATTCGTGGTAGTGTGCACTAGGGTATGTGTCATGGTTCTATAATTTTTCTCATCCGAAATTAATCCCACACGCTGAGGGGGTTCATGTACCACCTCCTAGGCCGACTAATAAGGAGGTCATTACTCAAGAGAATCATGCCATAGATTGTCCTAACACACTAGGCATGATATGAATCCTATACGACATGTAGGATTGGAGGTTGCGTGATGGTGACTCAGTGGAATACTTCCAAGATCTCTTGAGAGGGATGCATGATGAGATGTGCCCTATTACAACATATTAGATATCCAAAAGGCATAGATAGCAAAAGTTGAGGAGACATTAGTTTTATGTTTACTTGTGTTTTTTGTATTTTGGCTGTAAATAATTGGATGATTTTATTTTTATTTTTATGAAATTATTGATTATCGTATGTAAATTAATGACATTATCATATTAATGAATCATTTCAATTTTATTTTATTAAAGAATGGTTGAAGAGGCAATGATTTTAGAATGTATTTATGAATGAGTAAATGAAAGTGTTGGTGAAAAAAAAAAAGAGCAATTCTTCAAGAATCTTGTTCTTCTTATGTTATCAGAGCGAGAGCGTAGTGGAAATTGCCGTTGTTAGCAAATCCTTATAGAGCTATCACGTGACGTGCACGGGACGTGCACGTATGTCACTACTTTTTAAATATTATTTATTCTATTATGAGTAATTAATTTTGTTAGTGAGATATCTAAAACCATTGTAAATAAAATAAATTATGCCCTTGATACAAAAAATAAAAAATAAATAAAATGTTGTATAACCATATGCTTTGCCTAACAAATGACCATTAGTCAGAACAATGTTGACTTGATTGCACTTTTGATCTCTCAAATATTGTGATTGTAAGATTTTGGTCTTCCACTTTTTTTTTAGCGATTTCATTCCCATAAAAAAATAAATTCATTAGACGACAATAATATAAGATTTTAGTCCATATAAATATATCAAATTTCATTTTTAGGCTTTCCAAAACTTTTCTTCTAAGAATGATTCTTATAATATTTTAAATTAATATGAATGCAAAAACTCATTCAAAAATCTAAAGGGTACACATAGGTGACTTAGAAATAGGAAACGAAAATTATGTGAAAATATTTGGAGAACCATTGTTTGGGAAAATTTTTGAGAGACTAAAAACTAAGTTTTATATAACTTTAAAATCCAATCCTTTATCACCAATCCTAAGTGACACATGACAAGGGTTTACGGTTTTAGCAAAAAAACTAATGGAGAGGACTAACTTGATTGATAGACGTAGAGATAAGAGACCAAATTGAGATTTTTTTAAAGTTATGGGACCATTTTGAAAAGAAAAAAGAATTAAGTTAAAAGACTGAGCGATCAATTAAGCATTTGATATATTTATATGAAGCAAAAATATAAGAAATGCAAAAGATGAGGGCACCTTAAAAAAATAGATAAAGTTGAGTTGTTTTGAGTTTCTATTTAACATTAATGCTTGAAAACATAGGAGATTAGGATTAATGGTACACATGAAAATTGATGAGGGTTGTGTTTTATGGTGAGGTTTTCCATGAAGTGTAGAGTTAAACAATTGGTGGAATGTTTGCTTACAAAATTTTGTACATTGTTGGTGGGATGAATTATCACATTCATTTTATAGTATCTTATTCTCAAATTGTAGGTTGAACATCATATGGTGAGAAAAACGCATTGCAGAGCCTGCATTGACAACCATGCTTCAAATCAACATGAAACCTTAATGTCCAGATTAGTTCGTGAGAACATTGTCTATGTTCTGTTGTTTAGACTTTTGGATATCTTATCCATGGTTTTCAATTTTTTAAGGTATTTGCCCCATCATTTTGTACATCAAATTATGTTTGGTTTAATTGCGATTTTTTTCCTAAGAGTAATGTGTTTGTGCAATTTTAGCATTCTTTTTTAATGATGTTGATCATTTATGTTTTTATCCTCAATGGTTTTGCACTCCTCTTTCATTTTCCTCCAAATTTTACATTGATTTACATCATTTATTGACATGACGCCAAACTTTCATAGCCATCATGGTTTTTCTTTAAAGTTAAAAACTCCAAATAACCCAAACAAGTTTGAAACTCTAATTAGGAATTTCATTTTCTCTCAATTGTAGAAGTTGATTTTTGGCTTTGTTTCTTTTAAAAAAAGTAATGGTGGCTATGAGAATTGGGTGTCACAACAATAAATAATGTAATCTCAGTGTAAATCATGGAGGAAATTGAGAGGAGCTGAACTACAAAATCACAAATGATAAAAACATCAACGGTCAAAATCATTTAAAAAAATTATTAAAATCGCATAAATGCGTTAATTGAAAAAAAAAATCGCAATTAAATGAAACATATTAGGTTGTACAAAAAGATGGGGACAAAATACCTTAAAAAGTTGAAAACCAAGGATAAGATGTCCAGTAGTCTAAAAAATAGAACATAGACATTCTCACGAACTAATCTTGACATTAAGGTTTCACATTGATATGAAGCACATTCATCGGTGTTCCTTCCTAGTCCATTGCAGGCTCCGCAGCGCGTTTTCATTCATATATGATGTTCAACCTGCAACCTGAGAATAAGAAGTTGCAGTATACATGTGACAATCCATCCTACTAACAATATAAAATGTCAAATTCATTCCAATTTACTTTTCCACCAATTCATTCCACTCTTCATGGGAAGCTTTACCCTAAACACATCCCTTGTCATTTAATCAAATTTTTATGTTTACCATCACTCACGTCGTTTATCATGTACACCATGATCGGTACTAGCCCTCCGTTTATGGCGTATGGGATCGTTCCGAAAAACATATGCAATGGAAGACTCTTTTGCAATGGTAAGAAAAGGAATGAAGGCAAACTGCATAGGCTCAAATAGTGGATATTGATGAGTGTGACCTGCTTGCAATGAAGGAGTACTAATATGAGAATATATATCCATAGTGGTTATTTGAATAACTTGTTAAAATAAATAAAAAGTATTAACTCCTACTAAATCTTGATAAAAAAAAATATAGGACTATATAAGAAAACAAATGAAACCCAAAACCTTATAAGTTGCGGTAATTATGGATGAAGAATATATGCATCCTTTGTCAGAACTACTTCGAAGACTAATATTTTCACCAAAAAAGCTACAAAATCTATTTCCATGATCATAAATGGATTTGATTTTTCATGCATTTACTCTACTTATAAAACATAACTCCTTTTAAAACATCCCATTAGAAAGAAACAATTCCTAAACCATGACAATATATACGAAGTTTAATATGTTTCAAGCATTTAAATCCCGACACTAGAGAAGTAGTTACTAAGTGTATGAGGAAACACACCATTTTTAATAAACATAAAGAAATAAATCAAAACTCACATTTCAGAAGCAGTTTCCATTGCTAGAGTTGTTGCAAGAGTTGTTTCCTAAGAAGAATCAGATGAATCCTTAGATGAAGATGATCTGTCGCCATCTCAGTTTTTCCACGAAGGATTTCACTGATTTTCTTTTATAGGATTGAAAGGGGATAGCAAAACCGAAAATCGTAATTGAACTTGAAAATTTTTACTCAATTACTCTAGTCAATTAATTCACATATATACACACAGTTATAACTTAACATATATACACATGCAAACATAAAAAATTACGCTACAAGAGAAAAATAACTTATAAATCATAAGTACATCAAACTAAAGTAATAAGTCATGATCATCATATATTCTTCAAATTCATAGCAACCAAGTAATGAGTTCATAAAGTAACTCAAGTTCAATGATCCCAAATGAGGGTAGCATGCTTGTTATAACTAAAAGGACACGTGGACAAGTATTGGAGGAAAGGTGTATATTAAGGAGTGAACAAGGCATATATAAGGAAAAGAAGACATTGAAAGAAGGCATTGAATATGTGATTGAAATTCTGATTCTCTCTCTCCTTCTCTGATTGTTCTTGTTCTCCTTTCCCTTTATCCTTCTTTAACTTTCAATTTCACTTCTATTATGTACTTAACAGTTATTTCCTTTGTGTTGCTTAGTTCTCTGTTATAGAATTATTGAGACCATAACACTGAATTCATAAGTATTAAAAAACCAAAAGACTAAGTTCATTAGTAATCAAAATATCAACTTCTTAAGTACTAAAAAAAACTACTAAGCTCAAAATAAATTTATCAATGGGTTTCAATTTTATACAGGAAGCCGGGTCGATGGTTCGACTCGGGTTAAGGGACGAACCCTGTAAAAAACACCCGTTTCAAAATAATTCCACAATCCTTCAAATTTTGTTGAATGCCTGCAATTTTGCTGCGGTTTCACTATTTCAATCAATTTTGATGTGATCTTACCGCAATTTTGCAAGTTTTTCAATTCTGTAATTGATTTGGAACAATGAAGGTGAGTAAAATTGCAAAATCGTCGCAATTTTGACAACAATTCCAGCTATCCTTAAGAGATGAAATACAGGTGCTCTTGCAACAGATCATCACCTTATCTTTTCAATCAAACAGAAGAAATTAAATTAAAAAAATAAGTTATATGATTTTAATATTAAGAAATTAGTTTAATGATTTTGATTTTATATAACAAATAAGTTATAATTTTTAAAATATCTCAATTTTTATTTACTATCTTATATCATATATCTTATACTTTTTCTTACTTAAAAAAATAACATAATTTGTTTGAAGATAAACGTTGACGGTAAAAATGGGAAAAAGTTGTATCAAGAAATTAGTTTATTGATTTGGATTTTATATAACAAATAAGTTATAATTATTAAAATATGTTATTCTTATTTTTACCATAAAAAATAGATAATTTTTTGAAGATAAAAGTTGACTACAAAAATGGAAAAAAGTTATATTAAGAAATTAGTTTAATCATTTGGATTTTATATATCTTATCCTGCAATTTAATTTTTGTTTTATTTTTTTAATAAGGCAAATGAATTAGATTACATAGAAAAAAAGATACCAAGATAAACACAAGGTGTGCAAAACAAGGTATCAGAATAAGTCTAAAAAAATGTCAGAAAGAACAAATAACCAATACTTAAAGCCAACAAACGGCATAACACCGTGTAGTAACCAATACAAACAAGCAAATTGCTCCACCAAACATGGAAATAAAAAAATAAAGGAAAATTTTATGGTGAAGTTGCTGAAATGATTTTTTCGGTGAAGTTACCCTACAACTAATCAGAACGCGCCACGTGTGTTAGTTATGTCATGTCCTACTGACGGATGCATGATATGTACCATGTACCTTTAGTCAAATTTAGTTGTATTTTAACCCTTAGATATTTTGAACCATCAAAATTAAACATCTCACTAGTGTTATTATGTTACCTTTCACACTATAATTATTTCTTTCCTCTTCTTTTTTCAACAAAAAATCTATTCTAATTTATTTATTTGTTTATTGTTTTGCACAATAATTTGTGACTATATGAACTGTTCATACCCCACCACCATCACCATCATGTTCTCTCTTTTCCAGATTTTTATCAAATAACTATGTCACTCTTCAACATCTTCATCATACATTCTTCATCTTCATCATCTTCATATGAAAAAAAATCTAAAAAATTAAAATTACAAAATTAAAAAAAGAGCACCGTTAATTGTTACGAAACAATTTTCACAAGAACAGTAAGAATGCATACATGCTCGGCTTTAATTAAATTGAAAAAAGGTAGTTATGTGAAAGATGAAAACCACAACCATGTTTAAATTATAGTGACATGAGTTATTCATGCCTTTTTTGTTTTGACATTCCTGTAACATTAAGCATTACCCTTAAAATGAGTTTTTGGTGATAAAATGGTTTAAAGTTATGATTTTTTTGTTTCAGATCGCATAGGTTTTAACTGGGTCGTTATGACCCGACTGAAGGTAGAAGATGAAGTATTAAAAAAAAATCAACATTATAGGTATCAAACCCGCGACCAACCCTAATTATCTTTCTTTATTTATTCATAATCATACTCTCTCTTCCAGATTTTTATTAAATCACTCTTCAACATCTTCATCATTCCTTCATCATCTTCATCAACTTATTCATCATCTTCATGAGAGGAGAAAAAAACTCAAATTTAAAAAAAAAATGAAATTACATAATTAAAAAAAATATATTTCAATTAATAATATTTCCATAAAAATACTTTCATTTTCAATCCCTCAATGTTTACATCACAAAGCATCATACATGATGATAGAGTAAAGCTGCAATGTGTTTTGTGTTTTATGAAGGTGCAGATCCACCAAAGTAAACCTACCACCACACCAAAATGTCAAGAACAACAACAACATAGAACTATTTCACTAATCACCCCAAAACGTCCACAAAAACAACAACAACGAGAACTATTTCATCCAAACACACACTAAATATTCTTATTCCATGATATCAACAATTTGTTAACCTCTCTTTTGCAAATTCGTTTTCTCTAAATTTGGGTATTTTTTGTTCAAATAAAAATTATTTATTTCACTTTGAGTGTTTAAAGTTGCAGAAACTTGTTTGTAATCAAAAGGATATGTTGTTTTGTTCATGATTATGTGTTCGAACTGAGTTTTTGGTGATAAAATGAGTTAAAGGTAAGATTTTTTGTTTCTGGTCGCATGGGTTGAAAGCGAGTCGTTACAACCCGTCTGGAGCTAGAAGATGAAGCATTAAAAATAAAAAATAAAATATAGCCATTCACATGAATCAAACACATGACCCCAATACCCATAACATAAACATATGCCTTTACCATCACAATATCAAATTAATTCACAAAATATATGCGTTATAAATCTATTTAACTGCTATGTAGGTTTTAAATCGTAATTATTTAATATAAATTATCATTAATTTTATGATGGGTTCAATTAGTTAATGCATTATAAAATGATGGTTTCAAATTCTGTTTTTTTCTATAAAAATCAAAAGTCAAAGTTGTTCCAAGGGAATTGCATATTTATTGCAGGATTAACTAGTATTAATAGGCGCATTTATCATCATTTATTAAAAAATTATGACATAATTTGCATTGCTATAAAATTCAATAAAACAACATTTCTTTTATTAAATAAAAAATATATCTAGACGATAATTGTTTGCACTATTATTGTGGAATGAGTTGAGGTCCATTAGCAAAATTTTCTACAACCCATTTCGACTCCCTCCAGATTTTTTTTTATAATAGGATTCTATTTTTATTCATTGTTTTTTGATAAAAAAATCATTTTTTTTAAAGAAATTAGTGTTTTGTCTCACTATTTTTACACTATTATTATTTCCCAGGAAAATTGATTCTCCACGGAATTCTTTGATCAAATTTTTTACACTATTCAATGTTTCCCACCTTCTTTAATTGTCATACGGATTGCAATGAATTTTTCCTTTTTAGTTAAGTCACATACTTAATTGTGATACTAATTTACATAATTAATGCATAGTATTTGATTTCCAATGAAGATATCAGGGGAAGATCATTACGTGGAGTACAAGTATGGGAAATGAAGAGGCAATTCAATGAATTTCTATAAATAAATTATTTCCAAGTAAAAATATAGATAAAATAAAAACTACGTAGAAGACAAAAAAATACTTTCTCCGTTTTAAAATATAAGCATTTTTTTATACGTCATAGTTATTTTATTTTCTTCTAAGTAACAAAACTTAAATTATAATTTTAATTTAAAAACATTTGGTATAAATAAGTTAATTTAAAAGCATTTTATATAAGTAACTTAGAAAAAAGTGTTTTTAAATTTAAAATCACTTATAACTTTAAGTCATTTAAAAAGAACTTATATTGCTCTAACAAATGCATCATTTTTATCAACATAACTTGTCTTATTAATTATTCTATTCTTGAAAAATGGATTTCTATTGCTCTCTCATTAATCATTCTACTTTTCTAATAGAATCTTTTCAATAGTAATTTGTTATAGTATGTGTTAGTTACTGCATTTTTCCACGTTGGTTATCAAACATAAAAAACTTAATTTTATATTTTGTATGCTATTATTTTTTGTTACAACTTAAGGGAGTTTAAATACTTTAATCATATTGCATCGACTTTTTTCTTTAAATGTGATGTCTCTATTGTTAACCGAGTTATTGAAATTGATAAAATAAGCTAATTAAAATTATATGTTATTTATATTTGATTTGTCTATATTCTTCGTTTTAAATTGTATTCAATGAACAAAAAAATTGATTGTTACGTACCTAGCAAAAATTCACGTTTATTATACATGTAACTTCTTTTTTTTTTTTAAATGTGATCATTAATAATATTTTTTCCAAATAGCCATTCACTTTTTATGAATGTGATATTTTAGTCAGAAAAGATTAAGGGGGGTGTATTGGATTGAGATTTTAAAAGACTATTTTGGCAAAGAAAATCTTAAAGATTTTAAAAGATTGTATAGGAATGTATTAACTTTCAAGATTTCAAGGGATTTTAACTCAAAGATTTTTTAAGATTTGAAAGTATTTTATAAGAATTCGTAGGATTTTAAAAGATTTTTTTAACTCAAAGATTTTTTATGCGATTTCAAGGGATTTTAACTCAAAGGTTAAAACTCATGTGACCCAAAACATAAAATATTTCTTCTTTGAAAAAATAAAATAATTTCTTCTGCAAATATAAGCACATTAAGGGTCCGTTTGATGGTCAGGACAGGATAGAGACAGGATATGATATAAAGCTGGATAGAGATATGATATGATAAGAACATGATAAACATTAATCCTATCATGTGTTTGACGCGGACAAGATAACAAACATGATATCATTATAATTAAATGAAAAAATTGCTCTCATAATTAATTAAATATTATAAAATGGAATGTTATTAATTATAATAGAAAAATACATGCTACCATTATTTTTAAAATGACAATATTCTAAAATCGGCAGAATATCAAGATAATAAATAAGGAATGATCTTCTAATATAATTTCTAACACAGCCTATACTCAGGATAGAAATTACAAAGGAAAGTCAGGATAGGATATGAAAATCGTTTATTTTAAGCAGATATGATTAATGTATCATATCCTGTCTGTTTATCTGACCATCAAACGGGCCCTAAATTTACAACAAGTGTTGTGCAAATAATAAACAGTGTTTTACATATAAATTAAAAAATATTGAATAGAAGCATTGTATTAATGTTGATATTTTTAAAAAGTTAATAGCTATTTGACAAAAAATATTACTAATGATCGCATTTTAAAAAGTAATTATGAGTTTTTAAAATTTTATCATATCTGCAATAGATGTAGTGCAAATATTTAAATGTGTTTTCCATATAAAATAAAAAAGATTTAATAAGAACGCTTATTAATTTTGATATTTTGAAATAGTCATGAGTTTTCCAAATTTTATCATATCGACTTTCTAATATCGGTACATAAAAAATTTCTTCTTTCTAAAAAATAAATAAATTTCTTTTGGAGATATTTTTAAAATAATAATGAACTATTGAAGTTTTCTCTTCGGTGCAAGTCGATCTAACAACTATGACATTTGAAACCTAGTCAACATGGAATGACTATGCTCCAACGATCAAAACGGACCAAACCGACTTAACGATATCAAATACAATCAATCGGACCGTTGGATATGACCTTATAAGAATAATAACGAAGTAGGAACTGTAATTTCGGAATCAGAATCTTCGGTCTAAGTTGATCTGAAAAATTCCAATTCCTACTTCTTTCTTACTCCATTAAGGTCATATTCAACTGTCTGATTGATTATATTTGTTCCCGTTTGTGACCTAGACTTGTTTCAATCGTCGGACAAACGTACTTCCCAGTTGACTAGGTCTCCGAAGGGATGGTTTGTTAGATCGACTTACCTGCCAGATTCCGATATGAAAATTCAAATTCTTACTTCTTTCTTACTCTATTAAGGTCATATTCAACGGTCTGATTAATTATATTTGTTTCCGTTTGTGACCTAAACTCTTTTTAGTCGTCGGACTAGCATACTTCCCACTTAACTAGGTTTCTGAAGGAATAGTTTGTCAGATCGACTTACCTGCCAGATTCCGATATGAAAATTCCAATTCCTACTTCTTTCTTACTCTATTAAGGTCATATTCAACGGTCTGATTAATTATATTTGTTTCCGTTTTTGACCTAAACTCTTTTTAGTCGTCGGACCAGCGTACTTCCCACTTAACTAGGTTTTTGAAGGAATAGTTTGTCAGATCGACTTACCAATCAAATTTCGATCTGAAAAATTCCAGTTCCCGATTCCTTCTTACTCTATTAAAGTCATATTCAACGGTCTGATTGATTATATTTGTTTCCATTTGTCGCCTAGACTTTTTTCAGTCATCGGACAAGCGTACTTCGCAATTGACTAGGTTTCTGAAGGGATATTTCAAAGACCTTTTTTTTTTAATTTAAGAGGAATTCCAAAGACTCTTGTAAGTTTACAATGAACGACTTGTGACTCATATTTATGGGTTATTATACTTTTTTTATACCATATCACTCATCTTTGAAAACTTATGACTATTTTCAAAATAACTTTTTCTCGAGTACGATTTTTTAATATTTTAATAGAAGAGAAAACAAATTGGTTTTATATTTTGGAAAATTATCATTACGCTCGTAAAATTAAGAAGACATGAGTTTAAAAAAGGATAATTATGATTTTTTTTTTTGCTAGCGGTGGAAGACAGTTAGATATTTGGACCATACTCGCTGCAGATTGCCTATATCTGAAAGCAATTTTAAATAAAAAATTGATATAATAGTAATATCATATCATCTCTCCTCTAACGGTCTCATTGATTATATTTGATATTGTTAGTCGGTTAGGTTCGTTTTGATCTTTGGAGCAATGCCCTTTTATGAGTTTTTTTGTTTTTTATTTTCTGGTGTGTTTGATGAACTTTTGAAGAAAATGATGAAGATGAGGACGGAAGAGGATGAAGAAATGTTAAAAAAAATGGATGTTGGTGATGCACCGTTAGAAACAATAGACCTCCAAAATTTAGCCGTCGCTTTAAAAAAAAAAGATCAAAGGGTTGAAATTAAAAATTTAATAAGGTCTGCGATGGATCACCTACAATATTAGTCCACCTAATATATTTAAATTAGCTTTATTAATCAAACAACATACTAAAATAATATTTTCGTTCATTCATATTTAAAAGAACTGCACCAATTGAATATTCTAATTTACATCGAATATTCCGATTTCCAAAATTCCAGTTTCTGCTTTGTTCTTATTCCAATAAGGTCAGATTCAACGGTTTGATTGATTATATTTGATAGCGTTAGTCGGTTGGGTCCGTTTTGATCGTTAGAGCAATGTCTTTCCATATTGACTAGGTTTCTAATGTGATAGTTTGTCAGATCGACTTACATTGAAGATTCCGATTTCCAAAATTCTAGTTCGTGTTTCGTTCTTATTTAAATAAGTTCATATTCAACGGTTCGATTGATTATATTTGATATCGTTAGTCGATTTGGTCCGTTTTGATCGTTGGAGCAATGTTCTTCCATGGTGACTAGGTTTTAAATGTGATAGTTTGTCAGATTGAATTACATCGAAGTTTCCGATTTTTGAAATTACAGTTCCTACTTTGTTCTTATTCTAATAAGGTCATATTCAACGGTCCGATTGATTATATTTGATATCGTTAAGTTGTTTTGGTCCGTTTTGATCGTTGGAGCAATGTCCTTCCTTGTCGACTAGGTTTCAAATGTGATAATTTGTCAGATCGACTTACACCGAAGATTCTGATTTTTGAAATTACAGTTCCTACTTCGTTCTTGTTCTAATAAGGTCATATTCAACGGTCCGATTGATTATATTAGATATCGTTAAGTCATTTTGGTCCGTTTTGATCGTTGGAGTAATGTCTTTCCATGTTGACTAGGTTTCAAATGTGATAGTTTGTCAGATCGACTTACATTGAAGATAAAACTTTAATAGTTCATTATTATTTTAAAAATATCTCCAAAAGTAATTTATTTATTTTTTTGAAAGAAGAAATATTTTATGTACCGATAGTAGAAAGGCGTATGTAAATGTTATAATAATGTAATATGGTTATATACAGTAACTAATCCAATTTATATAAAAATTAAGTTGATGTTGTAGTGGTAAAGTCTATATTTTGGTATGTTGATGTACATTGATGTACATGGTTCTATCCTCCAAGCTCCTATTTTTTCAAATTCTTAATTTTTTCTATTTCTAAAATATCAGAAAGTCAAAACAATGAATAATTTTTAATCTTTATTTAATGTATTGGAGTGTGCAATTGGAATGACATAGGAAACTACTACTAAATTTAACATGAAAAATTGATGAAATTTAATCCAATTAATGACCATCAAGAATGATTTTTTTTTCTAAGGAAATAATGAAAAATTTGTTCCATTGAAAAACAATAGTGCAACATAACTTTCAATCCAATTAGTGCAGCATAACTTAAAAAAAAAACATTTATAATTAGAACTATTTGGAAGTCTAAACGTTAAAAAAAAAAAACAATTGGAATGGCCTAAGCTGTTTCCCTTTTTTTAGTCTTTATTAAAAAAAACATCATACATGTTAATTAGAAGTTTAAACGTTAAAATTTATAATTGGAAGGATCACTAAAAAATAAAATTTGATGTCATATACTTTATGTTCAAGCCATGGTATTATGAACTAGTTAAGAATACATACATATTAATTGATACCATTAGTGCTTAATTAACTAGTTAATATCTTAAAGTAATCCATCATAAAATTAATGATTTTTTTTGACAAATCATAAAATTAATGATAATTATATAATACTTTATTACTTTTTAAAATTTGTTCAGTGGTTAATTATAGTTATAATGCAAGGATTTTGTGAATGTATTTGATGTTATGTTGGTTAAGTTTGATTTTATGATTGTGGAGGTTGTTGGTTCAATTCTTGTGTTTGGCCAATTTTTATTTTTTTTAAACTTCATCTTCTACCTCCAGATGGGTCGTTACGACCCGGTTGAACCCATGTGACCCGAAAATAAAAACCTTACCTTTTAACTCAATTCGAACACATAATCATGAACACAATAACATTTCCTTTTAATTTCAAACAATTTTCTGCAACTTTAAACACTCAAAATAAAAATAAATAATTTGAATTCAACAAAAGATACTCAAAATTGGAGAAAGCGAATTTGCAAAGGGATAAGAAGATTTTGTGTGTGTTTGGATGAAATTGGAAGTATTTTTATGAAAATGTATGTAACTGTAATGTTTTTTTTTATATTATGTAATTTCATTTTTTTTTATTTTCTGCATTTTTTTCTCTCATGAAGATGATGAATAAGTTGATGAAGATATGGTGAAGAAGATGAAGGAAAGATGAAGATGTTGATTTAATTAAAAATATGGAAGAGAGAGAGAGAAAATATGGATAAATAAAGAAATGGAAATAAAGAGGAGAGAGAATTGGTACTAGAAAAAAAATCATGTGTAGATGGTGTACCACAATAACATAGAGACCAAGTAAATCTAACTGTTAAGATCATCAAATAAAGTTTTCCTATTTACGATACTGTAGACCGCCTGCACTGTAACATAATGCAGTTTTCTGACGTGTCTATGGCTAAAATCTGATTGGCCCATTCGAACGACTGCACCGAAGAAGTCATTT
Organism: Medicago arabica; assembly: GCA_946800305.1. Taxonomy (NCBI): domain Eukaryota; kingdom Viridiplantae; phylum Streptophyta; class Magnoliopsida; order Fabales; family Fabaceae; genus Medicago; species Medicago arabica. Next base: position 39,462,910 of record OX326969.1, read on the forward strand.
TTCTGACTTCTTCATAGAAGCTCCCAAAAATAAAATTGGGTTTAAAACCTTTAAACCACCACCAAGAATGAAGTTTTACTATAGCAACCATTCCGAGAGATTGACAACTCTTTGTTCCGAAAAATTCGAAGGTTACACTCCTTTCAACTATCCAAGTACAAGCCATCCATATTGTTTGAAAACAAATATGAATGTCCTTCATGAAAGACAGACACCACCAAACTAAGATGCATGCATGCATGTATATGAGGAATGTGTAATAGATATTTCCATCCAATGCAAAATAGAAGACCAAACATTTCAAAAAAAATTACAATCCAAAAACAAGTGATTAAAGATTCCTCCTTCCCACAACAACCCGCACATAATGACGAGCCTAGTTGCAGGATTCCACGCAAAGCCAAGTTATATAGTTGGTAATCTTTTATTTATCAATCTCCATGCAAAGAGGGACAGTTTGAGAGGCATCACTTTATTCCATAATATGTCCATAATTGGTGCTTTGTTGATCATTAAAAGGAAACAATTTGTAAACTCCTTTGACCAAATACCCATATGTTAGATCAAGTTTCCAAAATCAAGTATCCGTAACAGAGTAGTGAAAAACGATATTATCTAAAAAATAAATGACTGCATAAACAAATCATCCTCAAAAAAAAAAAAAGCCTCCTCCTCCATCTCCACTAGTTTCCCTCAACCCCCCACCCTAATCTCCTCATATCCTCAACTGGGTTATTATTAATGACATGAATATCGTAAAGCCAAAAAAATCTAATTCGTAAAATTCCTTATAGCCATGAATTGTTCCATAAAGATGAATTTTCACAATTACCCAAATGGCGGCCCATACCTGCCTCAAGCTAACCAACCTCACGCACACCTACACCCTCTCTAACCCCGTGCGAATCTATCCAACAACAAGACGCCTTTTCATTACCCCACCTAATACACCCATTCTTCACCCCATATTTCGCCGCTAAAATTTTGAACCATAACCCACCTTGATGAACATCATGTAACCTCCAACACCACTTTCGTAACATTTCCATATTAAGCTCTATATGTTAACCCAATGGATCCAATTTATTTTCCGAGTAGCTACACTAATCCCCCCCTCCTCCTCCACCCCATCACCACCACACAAAATATTTAAATAGCGATTCTATTTAAGAAATTATACATGTGGGAGCCTTGAAGAAGTGAATAAATAAATTGGAAAAGTCGATAATACATGTTCGATCATGACAAGACGACAACCCATAGACAAATTTCTACTCTTCCAAACCGATATTTTTTTCTCTTCTGAAAGTTATCAAGTTGAGGCTCTTAAAATGATAATCGACACGAATTACCATCTATAGGAAGACCCAAGTAAATAAACGGTAACTGAACCACCTAACAATTAAAAACCGCGACAACTTCTAATAGCCAATACTCCTCCACATTAATACCTACCAACAGACTCTTGTGAAATATTCACTTTTAAACCGAAAATGATTTCAAAAAGAATTAAAGTTGCCTTCAAAGCTCGAATTTTACCCCAACTTTTCTCGGCCAGAAGTAATGTCACATTAGCAAATTGTAAATGGGAGACCCGAAAGTTTGAATCTTCCGAAACGCCATACCCAATAAAAATGCTCGCATGAACATATACATTTAACATTACATTCAAACCTTTTGCTTCAATAAGAAACACAAAAGGGGAGAGAGGTCACCTTGATGCAACCCTTGATGCAACCCTTGATGCAACCCTCTACCCAACTTAAACTCATCATTTGGATTTCCATTAACTAAGACTACGATTGTTGCTGATGTCACACATTCCATAATCCAGTTACATCAAATTATTGAAAATCCCATTTTTAGCAAAGCGACTTCCAAGTAATCCCACTCCATTGAATCATAAACCATTTTGAGTTCAACATTGAACAAAATCAGATCCCCATCTAACCAAAATATGAGAATTAATAAAAGGTATTTTTATAACACTGATATTACATAGTGTATAATTTGGTTACTTGCATTTATTTGACGTGACAACGACATGAGCGTCCTTGAGGGGTGCATATAGCTCTACGAATTTGTGCCTATGGAATATTGGGGCCTTAAAAAAATTATTATATATGTAGGTCTATTGTCTCTCACCCAATTATTTAGAAGATTTTTTTTAGTCCCTTTTAATATCTCTTTTGGCTGAAAAATACCCTTTAGGAGTTAGCTACTGAAGGTGTTATAATTAAAAAAGATGTCCTCTTGGAATTATCTCCCGAATTTTTTAGGGTGACTAAGAAACATTTAGGAGGTAAAGACTAAAAGTCCATGATTTGAATACTGGATAAAAAAATATTGGTTCGAATCATAGAGAGAAAATACTAATATAACAATATTGTCGTATTTTTTTTAATAGCAAATGTTAGTGACACATTAACATTTGCTATTAAAAAAAATATAACAATGTTGTACCAGTGAAAGAAATGTTTGTTTCATTCCTTTTTTATTTTTTGGTAGATAAAAGAAATGATGATAGTTATTGGAAACTCACACGCAACTAGAGGAGTCAAGGTTCGTACTTATTTGTAAATTAAAGATCTCTCAAGATTCATCCAAGTTGCAAACAAATCTCTCACTGTCTCGTGTGTTTTCCACCTCATGAATCTCTCCCCCAAAAAATCCCCCACCCCTTTTCAACGGTCCCCTCTTTTCATTCCTTAAGATTCATATTTTTATGGCCTTTTTAAATTGAAACATGCACTGCCTCAATGTTTTCGGCATGGATCATGTGCCTCCTGCACAATATCTTGCTTCTCACCCAGCATACATGCGTTGTGGCGCAACATATAGATTTTGAGGCTCATGAAAAACAACTCACAGTTGCGCCTAGCACAATATTCCCTGCACCTATAGGCGCTCGGGGCTGAAGCCAAACTCCAAATGAGATTGCAAGATATATCTCAACAGATTCCAGCTTGGGTGTAAAAGAAGTATGGAGGAAATGAAATTGTTTGTGTTTGTGTGTGAGGGAGACGAACTATTAAGATAATTTTAAATTAGATAAACGATGCCCCAAGTATGTTGCATGTGTATGTCATATTACCATACACCCAACTTCAGTCTGAATGCTATTTAAAAATATTCGGATGTAGCAAAGGATAAGGCAAAAATACCTTAAAAAGTCGAAAACCAAACATAAAACTATCCAAAACTTTAGAAAGGTTTAAACAAACAAACATAAACATTGTTTTCATAAACGGTTTCACTTTGCTTTAGAGCAGGTTTGCCGATTATGTCCTCGTACACCGCAAGCTCCGCAGCGGTTTTTCCTTGAAGTACCAAGACGTCCATCCTGCAGGTTGAGAATAAGATGTCATATTATGCATTTGTGAAAGTCAAATGTAATATAATCTTCATGGGAAGCTTCACCCTTAAACACGTTCCTTAGTCATTTTATCAAATTTTCATATGTACCATTAAATTCTAATCTCCTATATAAGAGTGATCTCCAAAGTGGTTATTTCAATAACTTGTTACAAAAGAAAAAAAGAGAAATCACATGAAACCCCGACCGAGAGCCTTTCTAACTTCTTTGGTTGAGATAATTATGAATGAAGAATATATCCTAGGTTACATCCTTCATTAGAAATACTTCGAAGACTAATATTTTCACCCAAAAATCTACAAAATCGATTTTCATGATTATAAATGAATTTGATTTTTCAGGCATTTACTATATAAATAAAACATAACTCCTTTTATGACTTTCCACTTCAAGGCTTAGGCTAAAAATATAAATTTCTTATTAACCTCTGTGCTTGAGGGTTTAACCACTTGAGAAGAAAGAAACATTTAAGGTTGGTATATATGTTGCAAGCATTTAAAGCCACGCCACTTGAGAAGCAGTGATTTTGTTTACAAGGAAACACACCATTCTTGTAATTTTTATGTTAGTGTGATGGTAATACAAAATGAATAGACACAGAGAAATACATAAAATTAAGCTCACTTTTTCAGGAGCTATTTCCATTGTTAGAGTTCTTACCTCACAAGAATTAGATGAATCCATCTCAATTGCACATGATGCCAATTCCAGTTTAGTTTTATCCTACAGCCACAAATTACATAGTTTCAATTTCTCATAAATGAATAACTTACCACATGTTCCAGTTATTATCAGAGATCAAATCCTAGACTTCTTAGAATGTATCATCAAAAACACCCTCTCTAACACTCTTGAACATATACACTCTATTATTTGTTGAAAATTCAAGTGGAATATACTATTTTGGAAACATATGTCTGTAAATCATGTATACCCTACTTAAATTTGAAAGGACCCGCATGAATATCAACCAATAAGAGTGTTTCTATTAAAAAAAAGGATAGATAGTGTGCTGCTAACATTTCTCTATAAAGTATAGATCGGCAATTTTGCTATAACTGAATAAAAAAACTATGAATGGAATGTTATATACTCCCTCCGTCTCGCAATAATAGTCGTTTAAGGTTTGTGTACGGTAATTAAGGAAATAATTAATTGTGTTGATTTCAATGGTAAAATTAATATCATTTACCAATATACCCTTATTAATTGTAGTTAGTGGAGTACTTAAGTTTGATATAATTCAATAAATAAGGGTATGATAGTGGAAAAAAGTAATAAATGCTGCATTTGTATTTTAAAGTGACTATTATTTTGAGATAGAAAAAAAAACTAAAAAGACAATTATTAAGAGATGGAGTATGTGTGTGTGTCTATATATATATATATATATATATATATATATATATATATAGTTATTATTAATCATCTATTTAAGAGCTTCAATATTCAAAAAGAGGGAGAGATAAATGGTAGAAAAATGACTATATATGAGATTTGATAGGTTGCATGTATTTAAAGCCATACAACTTGAAAAGCAATTACCGAGAGAGATAGGGTTACAAGGTTTGATATGTTGCATGCAGTTAAAGCCAATATGGTAATTCTTATGTGAGTGGTAGGGTGAGAATAGGTTAGGCCGGCGTACATAGACGTACGACCAGACCTGACCTATTTGTTAAACTACGTTTAGGATTTTAAAAAAATCTATTTAAGACCTACAAAAAAAGCCTATGAAGTTTGATAGGTTGTCCTAGTTATGCATATTTATTATAAAAAAATTAATTTATATCAAACATAAAAATCATGAAACAACTTAAACAATGGACTCCCTTCAAAGAAAAAACTTAAACAATGAACTGTTTAAATATGCTTTAAGTCCTTGTAGTGAAATAGGCCTTTAAGGCCTTATAATGATAGACATGCCTTAAAGTGAAATAGTCTTTTTAATTTTAATATGCTTAAAAGTCTGTTTACCTATTTAGAAAACGGTAAAATGGATTATTTAATCACCTTAACATGAAATATACCTGTAAATAGACTTTCAAGTCATACTAGATTTTTAAATAGACCGGACAAAGAAAAAAAGACGTACAATAGACCATAGATCAGATACTGAACTTTTAAAGACTGACATGATCGGACATATTCTCACTCCTAGTGGTAATAAACAAAAAGAATGAAAAGAAAAATATTAATAATAATTTAAAACTCACTTTTATTGTCATTCACTACTAAAAAAGCAAAAATTAGTGAGGAAATTTTAGTGAGGAAATTTTAGAGAGGGAAAACGTGAAATCCCTCGCTAATTCTGTCATTAAATTTTGCGACCAAGGAATTTGTGAGGAATTTTATTTTTTTCGTCACTAATTTCCCTCTTTAATTTTGTTTTTTCTAGTAGTGATTGCTACGGTTTTCTCCTCAAATTATATTTGGGAAATGTTAACCGGTGCCTTCGGGGCATGGGTTAAGGAAACAAATATAGTAGTTTTTGCATTGAAAATTGTGTAATCAATGTTTCAAAAGTCAAAAAAGTGTCATTTATAATTTCCTTTTTCCTTTTTTAGATACCTTAACCAGTGCCACACAACCCATTGTATTTTAGGTTCACCCTGCAACCACATATTATTACATATATAGTTACAATTTTTCAGAAATGGAATATCATACAGCATGTACCAGCTATGAGCTATCCTCATAGATCAAATACAAGTGTTCTTAGAACGTAAGTATATTTCCTCAGCATATGGTTTAACACTCTACTCATCGCTTCTGTAAGCAGCTATATGGTGCACTTAATGTACCAAAGTGCCAATTATTGTGATGGTTTCTTATGAGATAGAGGACAACATGCATATCACAAGTTTTAAGCCATCATTTGAGACACATTTCTCATTGTACAAATATATTGTAAAAATTGTAAAATAATTTTTGAAATCTCAGTACTGATTTGTCAAAGTTACCACTTCCTCTATCACATGACATGTTACTTCTGATTATTAATTTATAATGAGATAAAAAAACAAGCATTACATATGATTTAAGCTAGATATGTAATTAAAGATGCTTTGAGAGTAATTAATGGGTTAACTAAGTATTTGGCCTCGTTCACTTCTCATGTTTCCTGTTTTCATTTTTACTTCAACTAATAAACATAAGAGAATGTAGTAGATCCAATACTTTCCTCATCATTTTCTTTTACAACTTTTGATAATAGATCTAGCTTTCTTACTAAAAATACATTCTTGGTAGATTCCTTTCCATCTTCTCTCTATCACAATTGTTTACTACATAAGTCTTCCATCCCTTTGTTGGTAATTTAAAGTGAACATATATTTTATAAAATGAAAAGTGAATTTTTTTTCAGAAATTAAACGGGACCTTAGTTTCAAAATAAGTAACACTGCGAAAAAGAAAAAAAAAAGCGGGAAACCTCAAAAATTGATAAAAACACGTTTAATATTGCACAAGTATTTCAAGGCAGGAAAGTTAGATAATAATTACTGATCAAGAGAGTAAATTAGAGGTGCATACAACACTTAGGTTAAGTGTTTTTTTTTTTTTTTGACAAGCACTTAGGTTAAGTGTTAATACTGGTTGATTCGACCATAAAAAAAAAAGCTAGAAACTCACATATTTTTTATTCTTTTTGAACAGCCAAAATTTATTAAGCCAACAAAGCATTCTCAGGAAGAGAATACTGGGCGCAAACGAAACAGCAACCAGGCCCTGCACCTGCACAAACACGCAGGGAAAAAAACACCAGCCGAACAGCAAAACTGCTGCAATAGAAGGCTGTTAACAGCGCCCAGCAGGACCAAAATACAGCAGCAGAAAAATACAGAGAAAAACAGAATCCTGCACCAATCTGTCCGGTCCAAAAACCACATCCGTAATTCAGCCACCGAAGCAAATACGAGGGTTCCAACACCACTCATAGAATAAACATGTGACTATGTTCAATCTAGCCAAACTCCATTGCCAAGACAACACTTTAACTTGATCCACCGTTTTCTCCACCTCAATGATCTTATTATTAAAAATACGATTATTACGGGCCATCCAAACCACCGCATGCCAAATTAGCCACGCCCCTTGTCTAAGCTTCTTACTTCTTACTTCTCTAGACCAACAAATCGCATGAATGAATAAATTTGGAGGAGAAATAAGATTAAAGCTCAACCAATTCATCACATCCCTCCAAACCTTATGAATGACATCACAATGAAGGAAAAGATGAACCACCGTTTCGTCTTGACACCCACAAAACACACACCTCTTAGAGTCTTCAACCCCCAAAAGCCTTCTCTTCGCAAGATTCACCCTTGTCGGAATTCTATCAAGGAATAAGGTCCATGAGAAAGCCAAAACCTTTGTCGGCACCTTACTCTTCCACATTTCCCGGAAGGTAACTTCCTCCTCATCACTCAACCGATCTTCTAAAGGCCACAAACTTTGGACTAACAAATAACACGAGTTCACCAAAAAGACTCCCTCTTTATCCGGTTTCCACACCCAACTATCCGCGCTATTCCTTAACACCACCACATCCAACCGCCCCATCCAACTCACATTGATTCGGAGAGTCGTCAACAAAGCCAACAAAATCCCCACTATAACGGAATATTTTTCCTGTGTCCAAATTTGTGAAACACTGCAATCATAAATTCAACATTAAAAAATTTACATAACATTCATACAATTTTAACAGCCTAACCAGATATACCATCAAACACATAATCATGATCACTTGTTAGCAAACTGCAAAATATAATGCTTTCTTTCTTTAAGCAACATATCCACCATTCTTGATTACGTTAAATCTATCAAAGAATCAACATAATTGTTAGATAGATCTGAGCATTGATTCAGTAAAAAAAATTGGATCTCGACTTTGAATTCAAACAGAATGAAATTTCTATTCCATATATATAACAAAAATTAATTGATTTGCTGAGTATGACTCATGTTCGCCGATAAGTGGACACACACTTGAGCGCAAGAGAGGGAAGCTACATGCGCAGTCTAGATTGTAATGTTGAGTCATAGCTTCTACAATGCAACCCTTAAGTATATCCCCCCAAAAAAAAAACTACGGTAGCCACAAAGTTGTCGAAGACATAACTTCATGATCCATCTTTGTGTTCTTGTGTGCCTTTGTTGTCTATTATGTTATGAGCCGATTTTTGTTCTCAAAACATAAATTCAATATCCAAATCTATTTTCTCAAAATAATTCAGCAAAAGCAAGAACAAAAAGGATCTAAGGAACATCAGAAAAACATTACTTTTACAAAAAATTACAAACTACAACTAATTTGAAGAAATTTAGTGAACAAAAATATTACTTTGGTTTCTGGATCATCTTTCCAGTTTGGTGGCAGAGTAAAATAATCATGGGGATTAAAACCTTCTTCTGCCATGTTGCTTTCTCAAACAGCAGAATACAAAACCTCAAGAAATGAAAGAAAACAACTTTTACAAACAGCAGAAAACAAAGCCTTAAAAAATGAAAGAAAACTAATTTTATAATACTGAAATGATCCAAACATATGGTAAGAACACAAAAGTGCTGGTGAATAACGTTTGTTCTGATGCCATGTGGCAGACATTTTGGAGTGAAGAAGTGCACGCAAACGTTGTAGAATTGTGAAGGGTGTGTTTCCTTGTGAAGGGTTTTGTTGCTTTGTGAATGAATGAGTTGGAAACTGAGGATGTCTTTCTAGATTTTGTGATGTGGCAACCATGCCATAACGAACAACACAGAATCTGAGAAAGCAATTGAAAACAGGTTTGAGGTTTCAATTTCATTTACATTGCTTGGCTAATACTTTCAACGATCACATTTATAAGCAAAATACAATTTTTTTAGATTCTTCGAACAACTAATGTATCTAGTCTATAAATTTGGTCAAATACAATATTTATTTAATGAACATAAACAATTGTTTTTGCTTATAAATGTAATTGGAGGGAGTAGTATTGGTGGTAGTACAACAACATTGTCCAAAAATCACAATAGTTAATAAACTTCGACTTAAGGGTGTTCATGATGCGGTTTGGATAAGTTATGGGGCCAAAAGTCATCTGATAAAAAAAAATTAAATACTTACGGTTTGGTTTGAATGATTTCGAAAAAATATTCAATCTAATCCAATTTTATGCGGTTTAGTTTGAATCAATTTTTGGATATTTGAAATTACAATTTTTTGAATTTTTTTATTAAAATAATATTAATTATAATACACGATAAAATCATAGGTTGGTGCGAAATATATCATATAATTAATATACTAAAAATTAATAATTAAGAATGAAAATAATCGATTATGATTGAACACGTGAAATAAAAAATATTAAATTTAACAAATAAGTAATATTTAAAAAAATTAAAAATCAACATATAATATATTAATGCAATATAATATACAAATAAAAAATATTAATATCATGTTGTTCCAAAAAAAAGTATGTTGACAAAATGTCTGGAATAGACAAATTTATCCCTTGTTTTGATGATGTGTCAAATGGGGAGTTAAGGTAAAATTTAGATTTCCATTGTATAAGATTTTCTAGTTTATATAAGATAAGATATAAGATTTAAGACACCGTGTAGTTGTACTTAATTGAGCAAATATTAGTTGTACATAGGGATGGCAATGGGGCGGGATGATGACTGATTTTACCTTTTCCATTCTCATCTCCGACTTTTATATACTTACATATTACTCTACTGATATCTTTAATGCATTATTCAACAATATGTTCACTTTAACATTTCCAACAATATGCTCACTTTAACGTTTCATTGACCGAGGGCGTGAGATGATGAAGATTGATGGCTATGGTGAAGGAGAAGAGAGAACTCGAGTGAGTGTCGTCTGAGAGATACACTCTAACTCCATGTGTAAAGTAGTTTAGGGTTTGTGTTTCCATTTTTATCTAAAATGAGCAATAATGTAGTAATTAAATAATTTTCTTCATCTGGGACGGGTTTGAGTATGAGTTCGAGGTGGGTACCTAAATCCCACGTCTCCTACCCTTACTTTGAAATCGAAACACACACCCATACCCAAATCTAATCAAAATGGAGAAAATCCATCAAATCGATGTTGGTTTGGATGGATAAGCAGTGGGTACGAATTTTACTGTCGACATACCTAACTATGCATCAATACTATTGAAGAGTCGTTGCTCTTTTCTAAGATACAAAATAGACAAGTCATAATGGAAGAAAATGGGAAAGGATGGTCTCATGTGACTTGGAAGGGAACATAAGCATTACTCTTTGATGATAAACTCTCACAAGGATGATATTTATGACGGAAATAAACTTAATCCCAATAAGCTCAATCCATAAATTATTACGTCTTTCCAATGTCAAACGTAAATAGAACTTACCTGTCTCATCTTACTCCTTGCATCACGGCCAATTTGTTTGCTATCAAAACTTCAACCAAAATTAGTCTACCTTTAATAAATCTTATTTTGGAAATTTGTTAAATTGTGTGTATGTGATAGAGACGTGGAGTGAGAGAGATATGAACTACTAAAAAACCAGTTTAAACTAAATGAATTAATTACGTTACCAAGTATGTCGCATCACCATATCCACTTTTGGCCTCTCAAATATCATGATTATGTGATTTTGGTCTCTCATTCATTTCAGCGTTTTTGTTCCCTTATGTTTTTGTTGTGAATTTCAGTACTCAAAATTCTACGAATAAACTTTGATGTGTGGAACAAGTATCATGGAAATCAATAACCAAAATAGTCGCAGCAACAACATATCTATTTAGATCCGTCTAGCAATCAAGTGTAAAGAAAACCACAATCGAAACAAAGAACAAACAAGGTAAAGAGAATAAAGTATAGAGAACAACACATTAAAGAGTTGTTCATCTAGTTCGGCCAAACAATGACCTACATCTAGAGGAAAGAGATTTATCCACTTCATTATTATCAATAAGTTCTTTACACCGAGAGATAATTTTTTTTAGCTTCAACAAGCTCTCAAAGATCAACCCTAATTTCTACCTTTTTTTGAATATCTTTCTGAGGTCAGGAGACTCAATGATTTAGCTACCCAAGGTGCTTCCTAATTGTTTCCCAAACCTAGCATCTAACCCCAAAAGAAACCAACCCTTAGTATATGATTTTCTAAGGATCTTCTCTGTTGTTCTCCCAATATTCAACCAAGTTTCTCACAAATGAATCCCCTCTCCTGTGTTTACCAACCCATGAATCTCCCGTAAAAAGGCACCAACCATTTCCCAAGCCCTCTCTTTTGGTTTTCCAAGATTTACATCTTGATCCATTGTAACTCACCCAAAAACCATCAACCTTTAGTTTCTAAATTCCCAAGAAGTTTACTCCTCTGGTTTCCATGAAATTCTTAAGCATCCCAACAAATGGGTCAAAGAGTACTTTTACAGTGAAAGTTGTGCCACGATTTCTTGGACCGTGGCACGATTTTTGTACAGCAGTACAGTACTCAATCTGATCCAAAATTGTACCACGATTTTCCAGAAACAACAACACCCAATTTGTCAAAATCACCAAATCGTGCCACGATTTTTCCAGGAACACAAACATCAAATTTTGAGTCAAAACTCAACAATTCTCCACCTTGACTCTAAATTTATTGTGATGTTAATTTAACTATCAACCACATTGCTCCTTATCCTTGCATCCCAATACACTATGTAGTTTCACAAGCTTCCACGGTTACCTCTTCAACCCTCATAATATCTTCCTCCCTCATGAAGATCCTCGTATCCAACTACACTGTGAATTTTAGGTAGTACCATTAGATTCACCATAATGTCTTCAACCACGGAACATTTGTCTCCTTAAAAGACTCCTTGCATCCAATTACCGCTGGTTATATCGTTGGTGTGGAATATACTATCACATGCACTTTATAACATCTTATTTTCAATTTGTAGGTTCAACATCATATAGTGAGAAAAACGTGTTGCGGAGCCAATAGGACATAATTGAATACCGTTCTTAAAATGTTGTTAAAAAAAAAAATACCGTTCTTCAAATCAATATGAAACCTTAATGTACAGATTAGTTTGTGAAAACAATGTCATGTTCTACTGATTAGACTTTTGGATATCGTATGCTTGGTTTTCAACTTTTTAAGGTATTTGCTGCGCCATCATTTTGTACATCAGAATATGTTTGGCTTAGTTGTGATTTTTTTCTTACAAGTAACGTGTTTGTGCGATTTTAGCAAAAAAAATTTTTAATGATTATGACCCTTTATGTCTTTCTCCTCTGTGTTTTTGTAGTCTCCTCTCAATTTCTTCAAAATTTTACATTAAGGTGACCTCATTTATTGACAAGACACAAAACATTCATAGCCATAGTGGTTTTTATTTATAGTAAAAAACTCCAAATAACCCTAACAAGTTTGAAACTTGAATTGGTGATTTCATTTCTCTCAATTGTACAAGTTGATTTTAGCCTTGTTTCTTTTAAAGAAAAGTAATGGTGGCCATGAGAATTGGATTTCACAACAATAAATAATGTCATCACAGTGTAAAATTCGGAGGAATGCGTTAAATGAGAAAAAAAAGATTACAATTAAGACTAACATATTATGATGTACAAAATGATGGGGCCAAAATACCTAAAAAGTTGAAAACCAAAGAAAAGATATCCATTAGTCTAAACAAAAGAATACTGGCATTCTCACGAACTAATCTGGACATTAAGGTTTCGCATTGATGTAAAGCACGTTCGTCGCCAATGTCCTTGTACACTGTTGCAGGGCTGCTCAACACGTTTTTCTTAGTATATGAATATGATGCTCAAGCTACAAATTGAGAATAAGAAATTATAGTATGAATGTGACAATCCATCCTATACCAGCAATATAAAATGTCAAATATGTTGTAAGTTAGTTTTCCACTAATTCATTCACTACTCTTCCTGAGAAACTTTACCCTAAAACACATCCCTTGTCATTTCATATATTATATTTTTATATTGGGAGCATGAGAACTAATGTTTATTGTGAGAACTAATGTTTCTCTGGCTCCTTTGGAATATTATATTTATATACCAGATACACTCCATATAAACATTAGTTCTTACCGAATATGTTCCTTATATATATTATGTGGTTTTTCAAGCTTTGTTAAACGGAAATTCAAAAGGACTCAACTTTATCTCTTTCATAAAGTACTCATATTTCACATTTATTACTTATACTATTGTTGTGTTTCATGTATTCTTCCATTGTGTAACGTATTTTTTTAGGGTTAATAGTGCTTGACCCTTGTAACATAGGTCATTTTCGTTTTTTTCCTGTAAAATATTTTTTTGGACTCCGTTCTTGTAATTTGATTTTTTTTTTTTTGTTTTAGATCTTCATGAAAATTTTTGCCCCCTGTAATTTAAGGAAATTTCGGTTTACCCCCTTGCAATATGAGCAAATTTCGGTTTATCCTCTGTTAATTTGAGCAAAATTCGGTTTACCCTCTGTCATATCATCGATTTTGTACTGTCAAAATTCATTAAGGTCCAAAACAAAAAACTTCAAATTACAAGGACGGAATCCAAAAAGAAAATTTTACAGGAGGAAAACTGGAAATGACCTATATTACAAGGGGTAAAACACTATTAAACCATTTTTTGATAACAGATTTCATTTTGTTTAAAAAGAAAGGGAAGAAAAAACAGTCCATGTTTTCAAGTAAAGTACCCATTTGGGATACACAGGTACAAGGCATAGCAGAAAGAACAAAGATTCAATAAAAGGAGGGGAACAAAATATCATAAGCTAGACTCGCATAATTATCATTATAGCTTTGGTGACTTGGGGAGAGCTAAGATGAAAAGCATGCAAAGTTTCCATCTTTTCCACATCTCTCACATAGTTTATCATTGCAGATGTTCCAAAATACATCTGCAATGGTAAGAAAAGGAATGAAGACAAACTACATAGGCTCGAATAGTGGATATTGATGAGCGTGACTTGCTTGCAAGAAGTAGTACTAATATGGATGAAAAGCATGTTTTCACCAAGAAACCTTATAAGTTGCGATAATTATGGACGAAAAGCATGCATCCTTTGTCAGAACTACTTCCAAGAGACTAATATTTTCACCAAAAAAGCAATAAAATCTATTTCCATGATCATAAATGGATTTGATTTTTCATGCATTTACTCTACTTATAAAACATAATCCTTTTAAAACATTCCATTAGAAAAACCATTTTTATAATTCTTTTGTCTGGTAAAACAAAATGAATATGAATAAACAGGAAGAAAGAAAGAAAGAAATAAAACTCACAGTTCAGGAGCAGTTTCCATTGTTAGAGTTGTTACCTGCTAAGAATCACATGATACAGACTCCATTTCAATTTTAGTTTTACCCTACAACCACAAGTTACCTAGTTACCCTACATGTTCTAAAATGAATAAACAGAAGGAATTAAATAAATAAAAAATCACTTTTTTAGGAGTAGTTTCCATTGCCATAGAGTTGTTGCAAGAGTGGTTTCCTGAAAAGAATCAGATGAATCCTTAGTTGCAGATGATTTATCCCCATTTCCATTTTAATTTTTACAGAAAAAATGGTAATGAGAGATATATTATCCGCAACTAGGTACATTAAATTATCCATTGCTAAAGCTTTTGCTAGAGTTGTTTCCTAAGAAAAATCAGATGAATCCTACTTGAATATGATCTATTCCCATCTCAGTTTTTTGACAAAGTTCTTTCCTCGAAGGATTTCATTCAATTGCTTTTGTAGGATTAAAAGGAGATAGCAAAATCGAAAAATCGCAATCAAACTTGAAGAATTTTACTCAATTGCTCTAATTAAATAATTTACATATATACATTCACACAAGCATATATACACACAATTGTAACTTCACATATATACACACGCAAACATAAAAATTATAATACAAGAACAAAATAACTTATAAATCATAAGTATATTAAACTAAATTAATAAGTCATAATCATCATTTTTCAAATTCATAACAACAAAGTAACAAGTTCATAAAGTAACTCAAAATCCAAAAGACTAGTTTATAAGTACTCAAAATATCCGGTTCATAATAAGTACTCAAATCCAAAAGACTAAGTTCATAAGTAATCAAAAATATCAATTTAATAAGCACTAAAAAAACCACTAAGTTCAAATTAAAAAATTTATAATCTCTTCTAGTTCCCTCTTCTTCTCTTCTAGTCTCCTATTTATTACATCCAGCCCAATTAAAAATTGCATGCCTTTCTTGACATTCGGAGGTACCATTTGACAAGACTGAACATCTCTACCCGTTCCAGCCAAATGATGCTTCATTCTGCAAGCAGGTCCTGTAAATATTAACTCACAGAATTTACACTTCACCCTTCTTGATTTAACATCAAGCAAAACAGTGTATTGCGATGTTGGATCAGTTTTATTTCCAGTTGCGTTTTCTGAAATTGCAACCCTATCAGGGGGAGAAGAAGAAGAAGAAGATCCATTACCAGTTGAAGCCATTGGAAAGGTTCGAGTTAGGGTCGCCGATTGGTTAGCGTTTGTTTTGGTGAGGCTTAGTGAGAATGACGAGAACGGGTTTCAATTTTATATAGAAAACCGGGTCGATGGTACGACTCGGGTAAAAAATGACCCGTTTTAAAAAATGCCCAAAATCCTTCAAAATTGTTTAATATAAAAATTTAATAAGTGTTTTTAAGATAAAGTTTGACTATAATAAAAAATTAAGAAGTTTTTTTAAGATAAAGTTTGACTATAAAAATGGAAAAAACTTAAATTAAGAAATTTGATTATATATTAAGAAATTAGTTTAGTGATTTGGATTTTATATGACAAATAAGTTATAACTATTAAAATATATTATACTTTTATTTACTATAAACAATTACGTAATTTTTTAAAGATAGCCGTTGACCATAAAATTGTAAACGCTATATTATGAAATTTGATTTTATATATCTTATACCTTTTCTTACTATAAAATATTTCCTCCGTCTCACAATAATAGTCTCTTTAGATTTTATTTTTTTTTCTAAAAATAATTGTCACTTTAGAATACCGATGCAACATTTTTTTCCATTATTATACTCTTATTTATTGAATTTCATTCAACTTAACTACTCCATTAGCTACAATTAATAAGGGTATTTTAGTAAATGATATTAATTTTTTCATTGATATCAACACAATTTATCATTTCCTTAATAATCGTGCACAAACTTTAAATTTTTTAAGATAAAATTGACTATAAAATAGAAAAAAGTTGAATTAAAAAATTTGATTTTATATTAAGAATTCAGTTTAATCATATGGATTTTATATAACAAATAATATGTAAGCATTAAAATATCTTATACTATTTTCTTACAATAAACAATTACATAATTTTTTTTTAAAGGGTGACAACTTTCTTACCCATCAATAAAAGGTGGGTAACACAACTCATGCTGAGTTGGTACCAATCAAAGTTATTTATTTGTTTTTTAAATAAATAACTTTGATTGGGTCAGCTCATCATGGTAGTGTTACACACATTTTATTGATGGGTAAACAAGAATTTTCTATTTAAGTGGCAACGAAGGAAAAGCGTAGCTTTATAGAACTTTAAACACCGTTTTGCAAAGCTATTGAATCCAACGGTT
The DNA here is from genome assembly GCA_946800305.1 of Medicago arabica. Classification (NCBI taxonomy): domain Eukaryota; kingdom Viridiplantae; phylum Streptophyta; class Magnoliopsida; order Fabales; family Fabaceae; genus Medicago; species Medicago arabica. The sequence continues at coordinate 39,479,939 of OX326969.1, forward strand.
TTATCAGCCGTAGCTGTTTTTTACGAAAACCGTAGCAAAAGGAAAGCACAACGCCTCAGTTTGCCACAACGGTTAAAGCGTTCTGGTTTCCAAACACAACGTTTTTATTTGCATTTTACTACAGGTTTTTGGTAAATTCAAATTTCTTAATATAACATTTTTCCATTTTATTAAATTTGAAATTTAAAAAATTATTAAATTTTTATAGTAAAAACTAGTATAGAAAATTTTAATAATTATAAATTATTTGTTATATAAAATCCAAATAATTAAACTAATTCCTTAATATAACCTTTTTCATTTTTGTAGTCAACTTCTATCTTTAAAAAGGGGACAACTTTCTTACCCATCAATAAAAGATGGGTAACACAACTCAGGCTGAGTTGGCACCAATCAAAATTATTTACTTGTTTTCTATCATTTTTATTGTTACTAGTGAAAAGATGGACACTCACGTGTCCGTCTTTCCGCTCTTTTTACTGCGTTAAAATTTGAAAATTATGAACTATGTTTTTTTTTATGAAATTTTGATTTTGATTAAAATTAAAAATATAAATGTGTGTTGCTTTGTAGTAATAACAAACCAAATTAAACATGATTATCTATTTCAATAACACGGACAACAATCTTTATTATAGAAAAAGTTGCTTAAATGTATAATTGGGATACTAAAAACGAACAACAATCTTTATTATAGAAAAATTTGTTTAAAGGTATAATTGCGATACTAAAAAAGTAAGTTTAAATATACTCATTAGTTAGTTACACTTTTTAAATGATAAAGAAAAAAAAATCAGACATATATATATGCATATCGTGTTGTTTACATTTTTTTTAATATTAAAATTTGTTCTTATATATTTGTTACATGTGTCCGTTATTATTTAATTATTTATACCTGCAACAAAGATAAGTATCATACCAGATGTCTGGTCTTATAATGGGAGGCATTGTTAAGCTACATGTACATGTGTGCAAGGATAACAGCTCACCATGCATAACCTGAGACAAGCTTCAAATCTCTAAAATACCTCAAATAAGTGACATCCACATAGGTGACCTTCTTATTAGTAAAGAACGTGATACCTTTCAAGTAGAGCAAATATATGCGGAGAGACTATTCCCGCTTCTCCTGCATCTCAGCCAAATGACTAGCATGTAGGCCTGTTGTGCAATAAGGAACAAGAAAGGTGAGAGAGGGTCACCTTGATGCAACCACTTATTGGGACTTCCATTAACTAAGTGAGATTGTTGCCAATGCCACATATTATATAATCTAGTTACATCAAATTATCAAAAATCCCATTTTTAGCATAGCGACTTCTAAGTAATCCCACTTTATTGATTCGTAAACCATTTTGAATTCAACATTGAACAAAATCATATCCCCATCTAACAAAATATGAGAATCGATAAAAGGTATTTTTGTAACGCTGATATCACATACTATAGAATTTGGTTACTCTGCATATATTGGACGTGACAACAACATGGGCGTTCTTGAGGGGTGCAAACAACTCTATGAGTCGTGCCTATAAAACATTGGGGCCTCATAAAAATTATTATATATGTAGGTCTAATGACTCTCTCCCAATTATTTAGAAAATTTCTTTTTAGGTCCCTTTAATACCTGTTTTGGCTGAAAAATACCATGTGGGAGTTATCTATTCGGTGTTATGATTAAAAAAATGCCCTATAGGAATTATCTTCCAAAAAATTTAGGTTGACTAAGAAACATTTAGGAGGTAAAGACTAAAGATCCATTGTTTGAATTCTGGAGAGAAATATTGGTTCGAATCATGGAGAGAAAATACTAACATATATATATATATATATATATATATATATATATATATATAAAGAAATGTTTGTTTCGTTTCTTCTTTATTTCTGGTAGATACAAGAAATGCAATAGTCATTGAAAATGCAATTGGAGGAGTCAGGGTCCGTATCCCGATTATGGTATTTAACCTATTAATTTTTGAATTTTTGTCCGTTGAGATAGGAAATTTCTTTTTTATTAAACAAATTATTGTTTGTAACCTATAAAGATCTCTCAAGATTCATCCAAGTTGCAAACAAATCTCTCACTATCTTAGGTGTTTCCCACCTCAAGATTGCAAGATATATCTCAATAGATTCCAGCTTGTTGAAACACACGATCACGGATGAAGATTGGTTCAATCTTTAAAAAAAAAAAAGGAGATGAAGAACTGCTATGGATTAATAGATATTAGAATAAATTAGAACATGCAAAAATATATCATAATATTATTAGTGTTGTGTTTTCGAAACCAACTTGGCCACAAAATCACTTTCTTTGTTTTGTTTTTTTTAAAGAACTTATTCTTGAACCTTAAGATAGGATATCACTTGGGTGACATTGATGACATTGGTCGGTCACAATGCTTGTGAAAGAGAGAGAAACATGAACATTGTGACATTGTGATTAGGCAATGTCACCAATGTCACCCAAGTGCTATCCGTAAGTCTGACCTGGTTGGAGACTTATGTAATCCAGAACGTGAAACCACAATTTTAGCATCTTTTTTATGTGAATAAAAAATATTATAAAATAAACCATATACCAATTAAAATACTTTTTAGCCCTTTAGAAAGAAAAGAAAAAAGAAAATTTTTTAGTAACAAACCTCGGTATAAGGGCTTGTTTTTTTTTTTGTGGTGGCTGAGGTTCGAACCCCGAACCTTGCATATATTATGTATTGTTCCTACAAACTGAACTAAGCTCACGAGGACAAGGGCTTGTTTTAGTACCAACGAAAAACCTACGAGAGACAAAACATCAAATTTGTGTAGAAGAAGTATGGAGGAAATGAAGTTGTTTGTGTTTCTGTGTGTGAGAGAGACGAACTATTTAGATAATTTGAAATAAGATAAACGATGCCCCAAGTACGTTGAATGTGTACATGCATATCATAACAAATATTCAGATGTAGCTAAGGATAAGGCAAAAATATCTTAAAAAGTCGAAAACCAAACATAAAACTATCCAAAACTCTAGAAAGGTTTAAACAAACAAACATAAACATTGTTTTCATAAATGGTTTCAGGTTGCTTTAGAGCAGGTTTGCCGATTATGTCCTCGTACACCGCAAGCTCCGCAACGGTTTTTCCTTGAAGTACCAAGACGTCCATCCTACAGGTTGAGAATAAGATGTTATATTATGCATTGCATGCATATGTGAAAGTCAATTCCACCAACAAAGTCAAATGTAATATAAGCTTCACCCTTAAACACGTCCCTTAGGCATTTTATCAAATTCTTATATGTACCATTAAATTCTAATCTCCTATACCCGTAGGAACCTTAGGCATCGTAGACAATTGGAAGAAGGAGTTCTAATATAAGAGAAATATGTAGTATCCTTCTTTGGTTGAGATAGTTATGGATGAAAAATATATGCTATCCTTTATTATAAATACTTTGAAATCTAATATTTTCACCAAAAAAGCTACAAAATCGATTTTCATTATCATAAATGAATTTGACTTTTCATGTACTTACTCTAAAAATAAAACATAACTCCTTTTAAGACTTTCCACTTCAAGGCTAAAAGCATATGGATTTCTTATTAACCTTTCTGCTTGAGGGATTAACTTCTTGAGAAGAAAGAAAGAATATAAGGTTGATAATATATGTTGCAGACATTTAAAGCCACACCACTTGAGAAGAAAGAAAGAGTATGAGGCTAAAAGATTCTTGTAATTTTTATGTTGGTGATGGTAATACAAAATGAATAAACATATATAGAGAAATAAATGAAATTAAGAACACTTTTCAGGAGCAATTTCAATTGTTAGAGTTGTTACCTCCCAAGAATTAGATGAATCCATCTTAATTGCACATAATGCCAATTCCTACAACCACAAAATTACATAGTTTCAGTTTCTTAGAAATGAATAACCTACCACATGTTCCAGTTATTCTCAGAGATCAAATCCTAGTGTTCCTAGCATCAAAGTCTATTTTCTACCAAAAATAAGAAAGAACATGCCGCCATCATCTTTCTTTTATATTAAGTTTTTGAGTACTTCCTCAATCAAAAAAGTTATCTTTCATAGATCTCTCATTATATTCAAAGATTAATATATGTTCAATATCAAGTACAGGAGAATTAAAAACACACTCTCTAACATTCTTGAACATATACACTATTATTTTGGAAACATATTCCTCTAAATCATGTATACCCCACTTAAATTTAAAAGGATCAACATAAATAGCAACAAACACGAGAGTGTGTATTAAAAAAAAGTGAATAAATAGTGTGTTGCTAACATTTCTTTATCAAGTATTGATTGACAATTTTGATATAATAACTAAATAAAAAAACTAGAAATGAAAACATGTTTCCATTTAAACTTCTCATTTGAATGGAAAGGTTAAGAAACAATATATATAAATTTCTTACTGGTTAACCATCTCTACTCAAGAGCCTCAATATTCAAGAAGGGGGAGAAATAAATGCTAAAAGATTACTATATGAGATTTGATATATTGCATGCATTTAAAGTCATGCAACTTGAAAATAGGTTACAAGGTTGAATATTGCATACATTTAAAGTCATTTAGGTAATTCTTATGTCAAGGGTGGAAATAAATCAGGTGGGCTTATAGGTGCTTACGGTCTGGCCTATTTATTAAAAAAACTAAACTTATAGATTTTTTTAAAAGTCTATTTAAATAAATAGATTAAACTTATGCTATAAAAAAAATCTTTCAAATCTGATAGATTGACATATTTATGCATATCTTAAAACTCATTTTATTTATTTATAATAAAATATAATTTTTATTAAACATAAAAATCAAGAAACAACTCAAACAATAGACTCCCATAAAAAAATCAAACAATTAACTATTTAAATAGGTTTTAAGGCCTTACAATGAAATATACTTTTAAGATCTTACGATGATATGCAAGTCTTAAAGTGAAATAGTCTTTTTAATAAGCTTAAAGACTTCTTTTTTGAAGGAATTAGGCTTAAAGACTTGTTTAGCCTATTTAGAAATAGATAAAATGGACTATTTAATGGCCTTATATTCAAGTCATGCTAGGTTTTTTATTAAAAAAAAAAAAAGTCATGCTAGTTTTTAATTGGTCAGACAAGGCATAGAAAAAAGCCCTACAACAGGCCATAGACCAGGTTCAGACTTGTAAATTACTTGTAGACCATGCTCTCAGCTTTTAAAGTCTGACCTGACCTATATTCATACCCTTTGTCGGTGATAATAGACAAAAAGAATGAACAGAAAAATATTAATAATTGAAAACTCACATTTTTGGCCATTGCCACAGATGCTTCCTCAGAAGAGTCCTTAGTTGCGGATGGTTTCTCCCCAATGTTTATTTCAGTATGACTCTACAACCACAAATTACATAAATAGTTTCAATTTTTTAGAAATGCAATATCATACAGCATGCATGTACCAGCTATGAGCTATCCTCATAGATCAAATACAAGTGTTCTTAGAATGTAAGTATATATTTTCCACCAAAGCATTTTCTCTATTTCTCAGCATAAGGTTTAACACTCTACTCATCGCTTCTATAAGCAGCTATGGTGCACCTAATGTACCAAAGTGCCAAATATTGTGATGGTTTCTCATGAGATAGAGGACAACATGCATATCACAAGTCTTAAGCCATCATTTGAGACACATTTCTCATTGGACAAAGATATTGTAAGAATTGCGATATAATTTCTGAACTCTTAATACACAAGCATTGCATATATGATTTATGAATGAGATGAAGAAAAGAAAAAAAACATTACATATGATTTATGATAGATATGTAATTAAAGATGCTTTGAGAAGTGTTTAATAGGTTAACAATAAACATAAGAATTTCATTAAGTCGATATGCCCTGGAGAAAAGAAACACAAAATATTAGGCCTCGTTCACTTCTCATGTTTCTTGTTTTCATTTTTACTTCAACTGATAAACATACATAAATTTCGATCTAGCATTTTTATAAATTTCGAAAATGCTAAAAATACATTCTTCATAGTTTCCCTTCCATCTTCTCTCTATCACAATTGTTCACTACATAAGTCTTCTATCCCTTTGTTGGTAATTTAAAATGAACATATATTTTAAGAAATGAAAAGTGAACTTTTTTTCAGAAATTAAACGGGACCTTAGTTTCAAAAGGAGTAACAAAAAATAAATGCAGGAAATCTCGAAAATTTATAGAACACGTTTAATATTTCACAAGTATTTCAAGGCAGGAAAGTTAGATAATGATTACTGATCAAGAGAGTAAATGAGTAAATTAGAGGTACATAATGCACTTAGGTTAAAAAAAAAATTGATCAAATAGACTAATGGTTAGAGTTCACACAGTTAAATGTGGAGAAGTGGGTGTCCGGAGTTCGAACTCCAGCCTCTGCATATAATATGCAATATGCCTGCCAACTTAGCTAAGCTCATAGTTAAATGTTAATACTGGTTGTGCACAAGAAAATGATGATTCGACCATAAATAAAATAAAATAAAAAGCTAGAAACTCACATATTGATTCGGATGGGCGTCAACAAAGCCAACAAAATCCCCACTATAACGGAATATTCTTCCTGTGTCCAAATTTATGAAACACTGCAATCATAAATTCAAATTCAACATTAAAAATTTACATAACATTCATACAATTTTAACAGCTAAACCAGATATACGATCAATCACATAATCATGATGACTTGTAAGCAAACTACAAAATATAATGCTTTCTTTCTTTATGCAACATATCCACCATCCTTAATTACGTTACAAACATATCAAAGAAACAACATAATTGATGGATAGATCTGAGCATGGATTCAATAAAAAAAATTGGATCTGAGCTTTGAATTCTATTCCATATACATAAAAAAAATTAATTGATTTGCTGAGTATGACTCATGTTCACCCATAAGTTGTCACAAACATGAGCGCAAGAGAGGAAAGCTACAAGCGCAATCTTGATTGTAATATTTAGTCATAGCTTCTACAATGCAACCCTTAAGTATAGCCCAAAAGAAAAACTATGGCAGGCACACAGTTGTCGAAGACGTAACTCCATGATCCGTCTTTGTGTTCTTGTGTGCCTTTTTTTTTATCTATTATGTCATGAGCCGATTTTTATTCTCAAAACATAACTTCAATATCCAAATCTATTTTCTCAAAAATAATTCAGCAAAAGCAAGAACGGAAACGATCTAAGGAACATCAGAAATTAAGATAGGTAAAATGAACTGATTTGAAGAAATTAAGTCATGAAAAAGATTACTTTGGTTTCAGGATCATCCTTCCATCTTGGTGGTAGAGTAAGATAATCATGGGGATTAAAACCTTCTTCTGCCATGTTGCTTTCTCAAACAGCAGAATACAAAGCCTCAAGAAATGAAAGAGAACAAATTTTATAATGATCCAAACATGGTAAGAACACAAAAGTGCCGGTGAATAACGTTTGTTCTGATGCCATGTGGCTGGCATTTTTAAGTGAAGAAGTGCACGCAAAAGCTGTAGAATTGTGAAGGGTGTGTTTCCTTGTGAAGGGTTTTGTTGTTTTGTAAATGAATGAGTTTGAAACTGAGGTTGTCTTTCTAGATTTTGTGATGTGGCAACCATGCCATAACGAACAACACGGAATTTGAGAAAGCAACTGAAAACTGGTTTTCGAGGTTTCAGTTTCATTTACATTGCTTATTAGTTAATACTCTTTACGGTCCCATTTATAATCAAAATCAATTTTTTTAGATTCTTTGAATAACTGATGTATTTAGTCTATAAATGTGATCAAATACATTATTTATTCAATGAACATAAACAATTCTTTTTTGCTTATAAATGTGATCGGAGAGAGTAGTATTAGTGGAAGTACAACAACATTGTCCAAAAATCACAATAGTTAATAAACTTCGACTTACGAGTGTTTGCGGTGCGGTTTGGATAAGTTATAAGGCAAAGAGTTATTTAATACATTATAGACTCTATTTTTTTAAAAGGATTATGGACTCTCCTCTTTAGCTAAACTTTTGATGATGTTTTAAAAAAAAATTATTAAGACAAACAAAAAAAATAAAGAAATTATTTGAAGACGTGTTACAATATATGTTGTTAGTAACTTAGTACTACCTCAACTATCATTAAATATGTAAATTTACAATTGGTAGAAAAATTGCATGTAATATGCAGAGTTTAGGATTGGAATTCTTATTTTCAACATATTCATCTTAAGAGTAAATACTTAGTCAATAAAGTACTTTGACAAAAAAAGAAGTATAAAAACATTGATTAAAACTCTAATAAAAAAATTATCATTTTTTATTTAAAGATAAACTAATTAATGTATTGGATACTGTAGTTGAATTTAAAAATCTATTTACTTTTTTTACAACATTTATCTATTTCTTTTACGAAATATTTTAATAGTATTCTTAGAATACTAGTCAAAGAGTTTTTTTTTTCTTTTGACTAAAGTTTTTTTTAAGGAAAAGTTAATAAAATTCTAAAAAAGAAGAAATTATTTTCTTCTTTAAGAAATTCATAATTGTTTAAATATATTTATAAGATTTTCCAACGTGTGTTTCCCTTAAGATAATAATATTTTTTAATTGCACTAATACGGTGTGACACAAATGTTTGTGTTTATTAACTTGCAGATGTTTGTCTAAACTAGTGTGTATGGGAAGGTTAGGAAGAGTTGAGATCCATTTTAATTTGATTATTATTTTTTCCATTCTGTTGGATTCTAGCGCGCTTTATTTTTTCCTAAAATACTCTAGTTCGGATTATATAATTCGAACTCATATTGGATTATATAATCTGGAAAATTCTGTCGGAGCTTGAAGCACCCTGGAGGATCTTGATGCTAAAGTGCATTGGATGGGTTCGGATTATATAAACCGGATTGTTTTTGCACGTTTCGGATTATGTAATTTGAAAAGTGTCAATCACACCGTAGAAAGTCAACATTTGGAGAAAAAAAGGAAGTTTCCGGATTATATAATCTGAAATGTGTAAAAAGAATTTGGATTATATAATCTGAACTGCATCAATACAGAGGCAGAAGCCGTTTGTTTTGGCTGAAACTCTGTTTTGGCGCATTTAGCTCGCTTCTAAATGATATATCATGTCTTTGACCATATGTTCAAACAGAAAATTTAATTCATAACATAACAATTAACAACACAACATAATTTTGAAACATAACATTAATCAAACATAACCATAAAATTATTCAAATGTTACATAGTCAAAAATTATCCAAATTATTCAAACATAACATCAATAAAAATTACAATCACCCAATGACTACACCTCTGCCACCATCAACATTTTTCCTACAGCGATAAATCATCCCACCATAATCCTCTGTCAAGACTTCCTCCAAATGTTGTCATGTCTCAGACCCTTGTTGCACCTTTTCATTGGACATAACATCATACACATGGTCTCTGATACGGCCCAACCTTCCGCCCAGCTCTAAGAACCCATGTTCTCCATCCTCCTCAGCAGCAATCTCATCAATGGCCTCTCGCTCTGGTGGCCTCGGCACCGAAACCTCCTGGTTTGAAAAAGTCATGCATGGATGAGAGACAAGATAAAACCATTTGATGTATCTCTATTCTGCCTCCACACCATTGATGTAGTATTTTTCCATCAAACAAAAGTAAGTATATTGTATCATCTCCATAGGGATTGGTGCGATATTATCGACCGTTCAACAATCGATACCATTCTGAGCTAGGGTTTAGTTAATTGATTGTTTGAAACTATAAAAACTAAATTGCGAAAGTAAAAGTTGAGATTAATAAGGCGTGAAACTTGTTAGGATTAGAGTTCCTTAATCAAGTATCACATATAACCTAATGATCATATACGGATTCTAGCTTTTCTTTGATATCATCACGTATCACTCGAAAATATCATTCGTGTCCAAATAATATTGTGTAATTAATTGTATCGTTCAATGTCTCAAACTATCAAACGATCCAAGAGTCAATTGTAACGTTTAATCGACGATTTCTCAATCTATTAAACGATCCGAAAGCATTAAGTTTAGATACAAAAGAGTGATTATCAAACCATCAATTCCATGTCTAGAATTTATGTTTTGATAGATGATTATTCTCAATCTAGATTCAAAAGTATTTTTCAATAGCCATTAAATCAAACATAAACAATAAAATGCAAGAATAATCTCAATATCAAATTAAATGCTAGAACCATATATTGAAAGATCAAAAGATTACATGTTTAACAATATAAAGTACCTCTAATCCCAACAATGGAGATTTAGCTACTCATTGTCATGGAAGCTTTGCAAGAATGAATTGAAAGACAAGGATTCATTACAAGTTGTGATTTCTCAACGAAGGATTGAAGAATCCACCTTCTTATCACTCTCACTATATGAAGAACAAGCCTTATCTCTCTCTACGATACTATAGAATGAAAAATATTAAGTTCTAAAGATTACCCAAATGAAAGGGTCAAGTGGCTTTTATAGACTTTTCTGATCTGCATCAACTCGCCTCGCGAGTAACTTCATTCGCCATGGCGAGTTGAGGTCTCTTCACTAGTGGGTTTGTGCCACGTCACTTCTGAGGAGTTTTAGCCGCCCTAACTCGCCTCGCGAGTAATTCACTCGCCATTGAGAGCTTCTTCTCGCCTTGTGTTCGCCATGGCGAGTTGGAGGCGACGGATGATGAACTTTCTGCCAAGTGCTCGCCTTGAGCTCGCCGTTGCGAGTTGATGGCGAGTTTGTTGGCTGCTCGCCTTTCACTGCTCGCCATTGCGAGTTGGGGCGAGTGGTTTGATATTTGCCTCTTGTACTTTTTCTTGGTTTTCCTTCCTTGCAGGGTGTCTTGAGTTCAGTTTGTGCACAAAAAGGGTGGTAGAGTAAGAGAAATAAAGTGTAATATGACAATAATCACTTATCTCTCGGATTTTCCCTGAATAACTTGCAAAACAAGATACAAAAGTGCCTAAATTATATCATTGAAATATTACTTTCTAGCACTTATCAACCATGCAGTGCACAGTTACCCAACTGTCGAGGTGTCAGCACATGATCAAGAGAATGTTGAAAGCAGTGGGTGATCTCCACTAAGGTATCCTGGGGAGGTGCACTCTCGTGTGGATGTCTGGGGATGGTCTGAATGTACCCAAACTGGCGAAGCACCCGCTCTGACAGATATCTCACCTTGCGGGTACCGTATCTGAGCCACCCAGAGTAAAGGCTGACCCGCTCAAACGGACACGCATTATGAGGCTCATCATATGGGGCCATCACAACGCCCGCCAGATCTAGTTGATCCAGATGCCCTCTATATGAGTCTAGTTGATCCTGAAGCCAAGAAAGACCGATGGCACTCAGTCCATCACGCCACCATCGTGCATTCATGATAGGCTTGGTATCATCATCATGCATCAAATCAATCTTCTTCCCATTGTTGATGCATTTTAAATTGGCTCGCCACTACAAAAAAATTAAAACAATACATTAACATTAGTTTCAAAAAAAGATTAACAACAGTTTACAATCATTAAAGTATCACATTAATAGGTACCTCTCCCTTAGTCGCCTTCCTGGCCACGTGCACATAATACCTCGTCAACAAGGTAGTGTCGTGTGGGCCACCAAGATAGTCATCAAGATGCTCAGGGTCTGGCTCCAGCACACGCTTCGGCCTCCGCTGCTGCTGCCGGCCATCATCCATATCCTCCTCAGCCTCAGCATCACCCACATCCACCTCATCATCATCCTCCACCTGATGCTTCACGTCCATTTGCTCATATTGTGGCTCAGGCTGAGGCTCGTCGTAAGCAACAGCACCGCGTGCCCTGCCACGCCTGAATAAAATGAAATTGGGCCACATGAAACGAAAATCATATTTACTCTCATAAAATGAAATTGGGCCACATTAGTCTCCCCTGCAATATTTTTCTCCAACTTGATTTTTCTTACTATTGCTTTTCCTATCCTATTGCATTCTCACCTACCATTTTTTTTCTTTCAAAAATACCCTTTCTTCGGATTGTAGAATCTGAAACTAGTTTGGAATCTAAAATTCAAAAAGTTCATAAATTGTTAGAACCTAGAGCACCTTGAAGATGTTTGTGTAATCTCTGTAAAACTATGTTTCATATTGTATAATCTGAAACCCTTTTAGTCATTTCAAACTATATAATACGAAAAGTGTCAAACACCCCTAAAAGGTCTAACTTTGGAGTAAAAAAAGGTACAGTTCGGATTATATAATCTGAAATGTCATAAAACCTTTCGAATTATATAATATGAATTGTCTCAGCATAGAGAAACTTTGTATTTTAGCTGAGACATATATATGGTAAGAAATTACTTCCAAATGATATAAACATGCATTTGTGGTCGTATAAAATAAATACTTAAATAAAAATGATAAGAAACAACACAATTTTCAAACAATAAATTTAAAAGTGAAATTATCCAAAGGTTACAAACCAAATAATCAAACATAAAAGGCAAAACACCAAACATGAGTCAAAATATTACAACACCATAAAACTAAGCTATGTCACCCTCACCCCTACCACCACGCCTACGGCAATAAACCCGCCCTCCATGAACCTCTGCTAGAATTGCTTGCAAATGACTCCATCAATACCTTGTACCACCACACCACTAGCCATTACGAAATAGACATGGTCTTTGATACAACCCAACCTTCCGACTAGGTCTAGGTACCCATGCTTTCCCTCCTGCTCAGCAGCAATCTCATCAAGGGCATCTTTCTCGGATGATCTCGGGACATGAACAACCTCGTATAGAGTATGATGTGTGGATGTGAGATGGAATAAACCCATCCAATGTATCCTTGTGACATCTCATTAATAGTCATAGCAGCAAGCCCCAAGTCCTAACCTAATAGCATATGATCAATATGGTGCGCATGGTGGTAGCTGATCTTCGATAAGGTCGTCTGAGGATATGCACTCTCACATGGATGTCTCGAGACGGTCTGGACAAACCCAAACTGGCGAAGCACCTGTTTTGGAAGATATCTCACTTTACGAGTATTGTATCTAAGCCATCCAGAATAAAGGATGACCCGCTCAAGCGGACATGTCTGACGGTGTTCAGCATACGGGGACATGATAATATCCACCAGATCCAACTTATCCATATGCTCTCTTTATTCGTCTGGCGAATCCTGACCTCTCATCGGTAGATACATCAAGGCACATGGATGTTGATTGTCCAGATATCCACCTCATGCATCCTGACACCCATACTCCCGAAGTGCTGAAACACCCAAGCATGCAACGAAGTCAACAACATATAAGTATACAAACAATCAAGACATACAAATGAATAAACATGGAGTCCATTATTATTTATTTATTTATTTATATCTGCAACAAAAATAAGAATCATGCCAGATGTCTGGTCTTATAATGGGAGACATTGTTAAGCTCCTTGTACAGGTGTGCAAGGGAAGCAACTTCCCATGCATAATCAGAGACAAGCTTCAAATCTCTAAAGTACCTCAAATAAGCGACATCCACACAGGTGGCGCTCTTGTCAGTGAAGAGCGTGATACCCATCAAATAGAGAAAATATATGTGGAGAGACTGTTTTCGCTTCTCCTGCATCTCAGTCAAATGACCAACATGTAGGCTTTGCCTTCCGAATCCCCTCCTTGAAAATATCATACAACCAGCTAAATCGTGCATGGTTACCATTTGTCCTTTCCACCTAATACCATGCTTGGTCCACAACAGCCCCCAATAGCTGCACCATCATCTCAACAACCTCAGTTTTGGGCACTGAACCCTCATGGGCCACGAGCATACTCTCAAAGATGGAAGCTCGATGTCTCTTAGTGACATCTCTCAACAAAGATATAACACAACCCGTGGTCAATTTGACTGTAGTTGGTATCATGCAGTCACTGCAGATCGGTGGCTCTCAAGCCATCCTTAAACCATTGTGCTGCCATCCAAGCCATGTTTTCTTTATCATGTATCCCCGTAATCTTCTTCATGTTGTTTGCACATTTTAAATTGTTACACCACTACAAAAATTAAAAACAAAAGATTAACATCAGCTTCACAATAATCAGAATAATAAATGAAAAAAATTAACAGTTTACAATAACTCAAACAACATAGGAATTCAATTTATATTTAATAATAGTTGTATCATTTCACCACTCCATCAGCCGCCATCCTGGCCACGTCAACATGATACATGGTCAGCACAGTCAAGTCGTGTGGGCCACCTGAACAGTCATCAAGCTGCTCTGGCACTGGCTCTACACCCACCTGCTGCTCAACATCACCCTCCTCCTCCTGCTCAACATCACCCTCCTCCTCGTTCTCATGAGTTGTTCCCTCGCCATCTTCCATTTCCCCTCCCCCTACCACTGTCACCACTCTTGAGCACTCCCCCTCCACTGTTAACCTCTCCATACGCTCTCGCCTAACATAAGCATGCATCGATTCTCTATGACCCCTGGTGCGTTCCATACCTGTAACATGCATAATCAAGTAACACACAATCAACATAAATCCACAAAGCTGTCCAAAAAAAATGTATGTTGGTGCGCTTCGGATTATAAAATCCGAACAGCAACAATCATGTTCGGATTTTATAATTCAAAAAAAAATGCAGTCAACAAAAGAAAAAAACGAACACAAACATTTGCATGCACAGGGAATGAGACCTAAACTTTAGTTTGATGTTTGATAAAACTTCAAATGTGATGATTTTGAGAAAGAAAAAAAAACTACAAGATTTGGCCACTTCATGGATTTTGGATTTTGGAATAAGGGAGAGACAATGTGAAATGGGGTAAATGTAAAACTGAAGGAATGGAGGAAGTTATTGTTTCCGTTTTATATATAGACGGTTTTTCGGATTTTAGAATCCAAAATTTTAGATTATAGAATCCAAACTGGTTTCGGATTCTAAAATCCAAAGGGCAGTTTTGAAAGGAAAAAAAAAAGGGCCCGTGAGAACCTCTTAGAATAGAAAATGTAATAGTCTTTTTTTCCATTTATTTTTATCGTGATTGAGCTAATGTTGCAATCCAACTCTTATTGGCAACCACATGTTTTATTTACAAAAATAAGGGACATTAAGGTTCCTACACAAATGATTCCTTACTTAATTGTTTTCTTCATGAAAATATTAAAATTGTAGTTTGTGAAATTTTAAGGGGTCAAATTGCTAGTTTTATTTTGTTGTTGCAGACAAATCGGTGCCTTAATTTTTTTGGTCAAAGACTATTGATACTAAAATTAGATTTTTTTCTGTATGTGTATGGACTAAAATTGAATTTTTCTTGTGATATTAAAATCTGATTTATTTTTCTTGTAACATAGTTGTTTACACTAAAAAGAATTATGCTTTTAGTTGAATTTGGTAAATAGGCATCCAACAATTAGGCGAGGAGACCGTTCAACCGAGTGAAGGATGTGCGATGTTGGACCAGCCAACTTTCTCAATGCCACTACTTAGAATAGATTGTGGGTCCTCAAAGGCTACAAACTTAGTCGACAATGACGTGTTACCCACGACTTTTGACAGAACAACTGCCAACTAGTGAACCAGCTCCATTGATGAGCTGACCTGACATGTAATCCATAGCTCATTTGTTAACAAATTAAAGTTTTTCAATTGTTTTGTTATCTGTAGTGTAGTTCTTACTTCATTTAAATGGGGTTGGAGTTGAACTTATTACTACAAACAATATGAATTACACCAGTCATCTCAACTCAGGTGAAATAGTCAAATTCTCCAACATTTACTGATGCTAAACAAAGATGCCTTATTTAACATACATCTATTCAAGGCACTAAACTTTTTTATACCTATCCTGACTAGAAAGAGAGCATTTGAATAAGCAAACCACTCTCAACCTTTTAGGAATAAATTAAACAAATTTTAACTACTGTTGTTAATAACACATAATTTTTCAAACCTTATGCCCCGGAAGTATTAGCAAACCCAAGTTCCTTGCGCAGCTGTTCATCGGGTTGCAAGCTATGTGGAATGGCACCAAATATTCTTCGCGATATTTCAAACCCAGAAGCTACATGATGTACAAATGCTGATGCATCCTCTACTGTCTGTTGCAAATATAACGAAGTAGACAGATAGTTTGAAGTAGTTCTTGATAATTTTCTCTCAGATGGCTTGTCGAGGTCAACGGCCTTAAGAAACCGTTCTGTGGCAGCCTCCCATGAAAGGTTATGTCTCTGAGCGTCTGTAGGTTGGCCGGGTTCTTCGGTCAATGCCTTAAGTGTTAGTGCAACAAATTCCTTGTGGTTATTATACGTCCAACAATTCGGGAACTGCTTGAAAAATTCATTTGAGCAATGGTCCGCGCACACAACAATCTTTCCCATTGCTAAAGCTTCTGCTGTTGTCGTGCAAACCACATCTGTTGTGCTCGGATTAATAAACAATTTGAAACTGGAGCAGAGGAAATAAAGTGTTAAAAGAGTAAACATACACATGTTCCCATCAGTACATTGTCCAAGAGATAAAAAAAAAACTTTAACAGGCAATTCAGACAAAAACAAAATACAAAGCGCAAGAGATAAATATGAAACTTACTCATGAAATAGATCATCAGCATGATCACGGGCTGGATGAACTCTAACTGTCATTTCCAGCTTTTTAGCAGCTTCTTGAACTTCATCAGAGTCCTCTCCACTTCCAAATAAATCAAGCTCAAGTGCAGATAATTCCTTTTGATGATCATTAAGAAGTTGGAGCAGCTCCTTGTAGCCTTTGCTCCATATCATTTTCCCAATAAAATAGGCACCCTTGGTAAAGGCATTCTCTCCATTTTGTTGTTGCTCCCTTTTTTTCTTGCCAATCTCAAGGAATTTTGGGTTAACTCCGTGAACATTACAGACGATGGACCCAGGGTAATCCTGAGTGGCAGCAGAGAGTCTGATTACCTGCGATCATACAGCTAATCAGTTCAGACAGAGCAAGCGCATGCAATGGTTGCAACAAGTTCACGAAAGCGGTAGATACCATTACTACTTTGACTCTATTTAATGACATGTATCCTAAAACACCCTTTCTTTAATATGTTTAATTTTCCAGTGACTCTTTTATTCTCATGGAACAAGTTCCTATGACGGACAGTTTTGAGAATGCACTGATATTTTTTTGAGATCAAGATTAATTTCATTTAACTAAATTTCTAAATAGGTGTGAAGTTAGTTATTTTTACTAATCAAGACCGGAGGGAGTATTTTCACAAC
This sequence comes from Medicago arabica, assembly GCA_946800305.1. Classification (NCBI taxonomy): domain Eukaryota; kingdom Viridiplantae; phylum Streptophyta; class Magnoliopsida; order Fabales; family Fabaceae; genus Medicago; species Medicago arabica. The sequence goes on from OX326969.1 coordinate 39,497,218, forward strand.
TAATCATAAGAGCAAAGCTTCATTTCCCACTGCGGTGATATTTACGCATACAGCTTGAGAATGTAAAGCTCCCACCTCAAGAAAAAATTCATGTTATCTTTAGATAATGTGTTAGTTTTACCCGCACAGATAAATACACCAAAAAACATTAAGAAAGCTCTGTAATGATACGGATTACACACCAACCAAATGACCCAAGTAGTAGCATGAATTGTATATTGCACAGATATCCACACTCTTCAATCATTTATATATATGGGAGTTAGGGGATTACATTGTTCAATAACCTTGTATGAAATACATAGTCATTGGATTGCATACTTTTATCTCGATCATGTACTTAAACTTTAGATAAATTGAATTTTCAAAAGTATGTTATAGTCACGTGTACTTATATTTTAAAAAATAGTGTGCCATAATATCAACTAGATAAATTTAATGAAATATAATTGATGAAATCCAAAGTCTAAAAAGTTATCCAGTAGTGTATGAAAAAAGGGTGAGAAGATCCTCCCTGCAGGTCAATATCACACCACTGTGCTATTGTTTATCAACCAGTTGATTCAATAGCATCAACTCCTAATCTAATTGTTAGTAATGGGGCAGATAAGATGGCCATTTAATTTAACTTTGCAGGTGAAAAAAAAAATGCAATAATTTCATGGCTCTAGCTTCTTTCATTGCAGAAGTAAAAGACAGTATAGTATGCCAAGGTAAACACTGGATACATAAATATTGTACGTGAAAGAAAAAAATAAATAACTTACCTTGTGACAATATATACCAACAACCCAGTTGTTTAAATATTTCAGTAAAAATGCTTGCAGGTTTCCATTCTTCTCTCTCTTCACATATGCTAAATAATTGGTGTGAATAATTCCTATAACTAGCTTGAATTTAGTTTTCCATCTTTTCCCATGATGAAACCACGTCAGGTGCTCAGGCTCTTCTAGAACAGCAATATCTGCATCTTTGTCAGGGATAATTTCTGAAATATCGCCAACAGCAAGAATGCTCCTTTTATCTCTAGAAAACTGCATTGTAAGCATATCATAAATTAGCACTACTTATATAACAAAAGGTATCATATGTCAATTGGAAAACACTCAGGTCTTGTATAATTGCAAGTAAACAAAACTTGATAAAACAGAAATGGAGAATTTTGAAAACCCGTAAATGGCTCAAACTATGGACTCCAAGTATGTCAAAGAAAAACATATTACTATCCAAACATTGGCGACATGAAGTTGCAAAACTGCATTCATTACCAAACCATTTTTCCAAAATAACATTGTTTCCATGATGACCAAACTAAAACTTTGGTATTCGCTTTCATGTGAGTTTACAATATTTCCTGTTAATAACAAATATACAAACAGTGAGAGAAGTTAACACCTTTCCCGGATAAAACTTTATGCTGAAACCAGATGCAAATCCAACTCTATCCTCAAGCCATTTGCGAATATATTTCTCCTGCTCAGCAGGAGAATCAAATGTAATATTGTTCGGATATACTACTTTTTGATCATTCAAAGATAACCAAGGGATCACCAAGGTAACATTCCTTATCCCAGATTTGTAAAGATACGCTGCACGAAAGAGAGGATTCACTGCGGTTCCGGTCAACCATGGAAGGCTAGCAGTAGTAAAAATCGCAATATGCCGTTTCTGATCCATCTATTTAGTGGACTTCAGAACTCCCTAGGAACATGTAAATCACCAGCTAAAAACAGCTTGAGAAGAATAACTAACTGATCACTTTAACTGCATTATGAAACAAACGAGAATAAAAACTAAACATTAGCTAAATAACTTTCAACATTAGAGGATCATAGACAAAAAAAACTACTCTGTCCGGTCTTATATATAAGCAAAGATTAGTTTTTCAAATTCATTAAATAATTAACGTTTTGGTTTATAATATAAATCAGACGCATCAATTAATCAATGAATCTGAAAAGAAAAAGAAAAAAAACAATATTTGCTTAAATTGTATATTTTTTTTATTAAACAAACTTATAGAGCTGAATCTCATATACCCTTTAAACACCATTCTGTTATTTCAAACTTGAACACTTAAAAACTCAAACTTTACAAACATATATAAAAAAAAAATTGATTAATAATGAAATCAAAGGCATGAAATGGGAAATCGGTACCTTGAAGGAACGAAGAGGAAAGAGTGGTGAAGAGAGTGAAACGAAGGAAGATGAGGAGGAGGAATATTTTTGTGTGTTTGTCTGAAGTAAACGATGTCGTTTCGTGTACGCAAGTTCCCGAGGTTTGATAATTCAGCGACCAATCTATGAAGAGAAATGACTAATCTTGTGAGTCAAAGAAAAAATGTAAACGACTTAACGACCAATCCAATTTTAGAATCATTCATTGCTGTCAAATTATTTTATTTATGTATTACTATCGAACAAAAAATTCGTTTTAAAAAGTTTGTGGACTTTTAAAAGATTTGCGAGGTTTCAATGAATTTTAAGATTTTAAAATACTAATAAGATTTTAAAAGATTTAAAATAATTTTATTTATAAAATTTTATGAAATCTTTGAAGAAAAATTATTATAAATTTATAGTACATTCTCTTTCACAATTTTTGGCTATCTTAATTGTTTTGTTTTCTTTTTTTTGAAAAAGAGTAAAATCTTAAAAGAAATAATAATTTGTAGAAATATCATGTTTTTATGCTAAAGGTTCGCTAAAAACATTCTCACAAAATACTATTTATTAAACAATCCTTCAAAATTATAATCTTATTGAATACTATGTGGTTTTCTTTTATAATTATAAAGAGTTTTGATTGAATAACATAAAATTATTTTTAAATTATAAAAAATATTGATTGAATATCACAAAACTTATTTAAGTTAAATAAAAGTCTTAATTGAATAATCCATGACTTTTTCATCATATAAAAAAATCTAAGTAATTTTTTTTTTGGATATAATGCCCTGACTTAAGGCAAGATTAATTTTCACACACTTCATATTAATCTACGTAAAAAAAAAATTGGATTATATATCTCTTTGTACAACTGCAAAGATTAATCTTTCTAACCGAGTAGAACCGCAATAGATTGACAAAGATCTCTTTCAATAGATTTAGCTTTATTGCGTTATCATGATTGAATTCGACCTTAGAACTTTTCGTTAAACTCAAAGATATCTTTCTTTTACAAGCTAAAAGATGTCTCTTATCATCTTATCAAAATGTTTTTTAACAATCAATTGTATGTATGTATTTTAGAAGTGCGTAAATACTATTTAAAAAAAGTGCTTAACTATAGGTGAACCATTTATTATTTTTATTATTTAATGAAAAATGTCAACAGTTAGTTGTTAGATTAATCTTTCTCATTTTTTATTGGCATTGAAGGAATCGAACTTGAGACGCACACTCCAAAATTAAATTAACATTGGAGTAATCGTTAAATTGACCTTGAGAAAAAACACAATTTAAGATCCCAAAACCCAAATCAATACCATTGGTTTAATTTTTCAAATTTGAACTTATAATCTCCAAGTTTTTATCAAATTTGCGTTACCCAACTTTTTATAACCATTTATTATTTGATATATGTATTTTCGCATAATCCAATCACAACTAAAAAATAAAAAACCGATTAGAATTTTATTTATAGAATGACTAAATTGTGGTGGTTTAAAGATTTTTTTATCTTTTCTGGTTAGCTACTAGTTTGTCCTCGGTAATTTTTGAAAGACCAAAACAAATTTGTGTTAGAAAAATGATGGTATTTTTTTATATCTTCATTATTCTTTAACGAATGCATATAATTATTTTTTTATTGATAATTTTTATCATAGAATTAGAAACATAGTATAAATTATTATTCATGAAAGTAGTATAGTCCAAACTCCAAAGTGTGGTGATCAGCGAAAACAGAAAAGCATCCCGGAAGGTTGTTGACCATCCTTTGAATTGAACGTTTGGTGCCATTTTCAGTGTTTTCCACTTTTTACAGCTTCCATTCACATACCCATCAAACCATTTTGTCGCATATCTCACAAGTACGAGGTAAAGATTTCACTTTATCTTATATTTTATCAATCTCTTCTGTTTCCTTCAACCTTCGTCACATGTTTTCTTTTGCTTGGTTCCTTTTTTCTTCATATTCTACTGTTTGGCAAAGTTGAAATCTTCGTATGTTTGGATATATTTACGTAAAACTGAGTTGTGACCGATACAATTAAGGATATATTTACATAAACATGGTTTGGGCAAGTGGAGAGAAGACATGTAGATTATGTAGCAGGGAGACTAAATCAGATTGAGTTAGAGATATGATACATGAAATAACATTCTGGCGTTGTTTGATCCATGTAGCCGATCCTACTTAATGGGGTAACACTTGGTTATTATTGTTTCAATTAAACCCATATAAATTTTCATACTTCGCTGTGTTCGGTCACGAGAGGAGCTCTGGGATCATCCACATTGGGCTCAGAGCCACCACACAAGTGAGAGACATGCTACATCTTTACCCAAAACCTTAAGGCATTAGATTTATGAGTCCCCTCACTTATAAAGTGTTCAACCTTCACTTTTCCAAACAATGTCAGACTTCTAACTCACCTCACACTTGCCACAACACGATGAAAGATTATTTTTTTTGTAATATTTATTCTACGATAAAGGCTTTTAATTTCGTATTTTGGGGCTAATGTTGTTATTTGTCATTTCTTCTTGAACGGTTTGTAGTTGAGGAGATGTTGGGTCATACCGGTCAACTATCAGAAGAACTGATATCGTCAAATGATCAAATACTTGCAGACCCTGTGTCTGAATTTGGCGATGACGAAGAGGAAACTTGTTCAGAACAGATAGTTTACTCAGCTTCCTTTGAAGAGCTTGCAAGCAGCAGTATTAAATATGATACAGTCATATGGCTTTCTATATCATTACTTCTGGTTTTAGCTTGGGGATTTGGTCTTTTAATGTTGCTCTACCTTCCCTTTAGGAGATATGTGCTTCAAAAGGATTTGTGTTCTCGCAGATTATATGTTACACATACTGAAGTAGTTTACAAGGTACATATGAATAGTTCTGTTTGTACATGGTGTTGTATTACGAGTCTGATTGAGAAGTGATTTTTTATTTCTCATACTCCCTTGGTCAAGGTGTCAAGGCCTTCATATATACCGTTTTGGGGGACCGTAACAATTGAGAGGCGTTTACCTCTTTCTTTGGTGATTGATATTATTATTGAACAAGGTACTGATGCAGGCCTTACTAGATTATTTTCTTGCATCCTACTGTAACATCCTTTGTTTAAAGTAATTGTATTTAGTTCTGTTTTTCCTTGAGAATTGAGAGACACACCTGCACATCCTCATCTTCTGTTTACGAGTTTAAAACCTCGCCTTATAATGTTTGTTATGTCTTCTTTGATTTCCTATTTCCTTTTCAGGTTGTTTGCAGTCTATATATGGTGTCCACACTTTTCGGGTTGAAAGTATTGCTCATGGAAAGGCTGCTCCTGTAGATCAATTACAAGCTCAAGGAATTTCTGACCTTGATCTTTTGAGAAAGGTCTGATCATATCAAAGGGGATGTTTCTTTACATTATACTACCTAAGAGCTAGCAAAGAGGATGTTATCATCATACAAAATATTGTAATTGATTTGCAGGTGATCATAACAGAAGCTTCAAAGATCTCAAGAGATTTAAGGAAAAGTTGGAATCCTATGGTTCCAAGCATAGATGTGGAAAACATGGCTCGTATGCCAGCAACAACTGAGGGACCAGTTGTCTTGAGATCACCATCAAGAAGTCGTAAGGTAATAATAGTCCTCCTCCATGCATTCTAACAAAAGAGTCGCTCCTAGTACAGGAAATGTTACAACTTGTAATTCTAAGAGACATACTATAAATGATCTGGTCTAGAATATTGTTATTGCTATAATGGTGTGAAGCAACCCTTGCGAAGAAAATTAGGTTCCACTTGTGTACGTTAGAAAGGAATCCCAAACCGGATGAAAAATAACTATATCTCGTAATTCAAGGGATTGTAGTTGATCATTCTGTTTTATCATTGTTGTTCACTTTTAGGGGTTCCTAGTTTATTATAGGAACTTTTTTTGTTTCCTTTTCCGTTTCTTTGTTTAGCCTATATATGTACTGTTAAATCAGTTGAATAAATGCAGAGAAGAAATAATTATTCCATAATCTAATCTTAGGGTGCGCTTGATTTGCTGAAAAGTAAGGGACTGGACAACACAACTCTAGTTGTACCATGTTTGATTTTAAAACTGGTTATGAGATTGGACAAATGGGGGACAAGGGAGTAGGCAATACAACTTCTGTTAGTATATATATCATAGATTACAAAATACTCCAAAGCTACATGAGCTCGAGCCGGTACAAATTTAACCTAAGGCCCTCTATTAAAATAGAATAATTTGAGGCCTTGTGGTGGTCTTTGTAAGAAGCATGCTCGAGCCGGTACAAATTTAACCTATGTTTTTTGCAAAAATTTTGAGTTATAGTTTTGTGGGTTTTGTTGAAGGTAAACATCAAGTTTTGAGGTCTAGTGGATAAAGCAATGCAATTTATAAATTCTAGTGATAGAGGTCCTATTTCCTAGCAATCTCATGTTTCTTTTGTTGTTGTTGTTGTGGTTGTTGATAAGCATTCCTGGCTTTAAGCCTAGAATTTCAAAGAATTAACTGTGGTTTATTCTCGATTTGGCAATAAGAATTTTATTGAAGAAGTTACTACTAGGAAAGCAAGTTCGACTTGTTGACCACTAGGATTAGAAATGACAACATTAGCGAGAGATGGGGTGGCACCTATCGTAGTAAACATGGTGGAAACTCAGGTAAGGTGGGTTGTGCTTGTAGAAAGATGACCTGTAGATTCTATAGTAATAAGAGTAGATTCAGATGGAGCAGTATCAAATCACTAGAGACAAAGCAAGACTTGGAAAACTACTAGACAAACTATTAAGAAAGATCTAGAGATTAATTAGTAAGTTGGATAGAAATATTTTATGTGATAGAACATTATGATGTCATTTGATTAATGTAGCCGAACTCACTTAGTAGCATAAGGCTTGGTTTTTGTCGTTGTTGTAGTTGTGGATTTAGGTTATCATGGCCCAGTGATAACTGATCTGATAGCAGCATGATCTGTTATAACTGATCTGGTTATTGAGGGGCACAAAATGATCACTTATCTATGGGAAAGTGTACTTTTAAAAGAAAGCAATCCATATATGCACCTGCTACTAGAATTATAAATTTCAAAATATAATGGAGGAAAATCACAGTAATGTACTCATATTATTTATTTAAAAAGGGAAATGCTAAAGAGTGCCCTTGGGGCATTGGTTAAGAGAACAAACTTAGAAATATTGTATTGGGAATTGGTGAAAAGTGATAGATTTGACTTTTTAAAAGTTAAAAAATTGTTGAATTCAATGCAAGCATAACCCATTTAACAATGCTATAATCATTCTATGAAGTATGGTATCACTTAGGTTAGGTGGTAGATTTGTAATTGAGCTAATCAGCTTTGATAGAAATGAAATTTTGCAAGGTTTTACTTTTTGGTCGCAAGATTGATACCAATACATCTATCATTTAGAGAGAGACAAAGATAATTCATTATGATATTTTGCTGTTAAAATTCAAGCCTTAAACAGATGGCAATAGTGTCAAATGCATTGCTTGAATTTCAGGCATATAAACCTGTCTTACTCTAATCTGCAGATGACAGGTTCACGTTCACCACATGCTTCTTCAGTAGAGCGCAGAATAGGCAGAGGGGTACTGCTTACTAAACTCGAAGAAGTCAATAAATCAGTAAAGGTTTGCATCTCATTTTAATAGAACATGGATTCTATTGAAGAACTTGTATATTTTTTATTGGCTCCAAATTCTCAGCATGTTCCTGTTGAATATATTTATTTTACACAACAGAACAGCAGGCCTGTGAACCATGCTATTCAATTTTGTTTTTGACTATTTGCATTCATACTTTAATTGTGTTTTTCCTTTATAATAATGACCAGAGACTTGAGCTGCTTATTGCGAAGTCCCATCCTTCTCTCGACGCCAGCTAAAGTACCATAGGCTGGCCCTGCAAGAATTGAGTTGCAGTTTCCGAATCAGTAATACCTTGTATATATCTATGGAAATATGAAGCAATATTTGTAATTATTTTTGTGTTCATCAGTCCCAATTTTGATTGATTGTATAGAATAATGGCTTAGGAACTAGATGTTTGAAATCTCAAGTTGTGATAGCATAATAGTTGTCCTAGTTCCATTTTTCTTATTCTGTGTTGTATGTGGTCCATTTGATATACTTAAGTACTTAACAACCGAGTTACCAATGGGTCCGAATGTGAACACTTCCATATATATTTTGAAAGCATGTTCAAATTAATTTCATTTCAGTGCAAAAATGATCATAAAAAAATCTGAGGTAAAATTGAACAAAATACTATATGTTCTGTAACTTTGAAAAACTTGTCTAAGGACTTAAATTTTCGAAAGTCATATTAGACGGTCGATCCTTAATGTGATTGGTGGTTCTATCTGACCTTGCATGAAAGCATGTCTCTAAATCTTAGCATAAATAAAAGTCACAATAGACTCCTTTGAGTTGTTTTTTATTAACCATTAGATTAATCCAATGACTAATTTTACTAGAGTACAGAAGGGTAGTAGAGGGAGGATACGTGTGCATCATGTTAATATTCTTTCCAACAATTCATTCAACTTTTTGTCCACTTCTATATTTTGGATAAATGTAATCAAAGACAACCAACCACCTATTGGATGTACTATGTAAGATATTAATTTGTGGTTAGAATTAAATGAGGAATCTATTCATCAAGATATTTGAACTATACATCCAAAACTCATTAACATGTTTAAGGATTACATCAAAACTCTTTCCTTGTTGCACCTAACTTCACTTCCTCCTCTTATTGTAATAAAAAATGGTTGCTTTTGCTACTCTTCAAGGTCTACATGGCTCTCTCCTACGATCCCAGTTCATAGGCCAAGATCATCATCACTTCCCTCTCACAAAAACTTCCACAACACATCACAGAAAACCAGCTTCTCAACTACAACCACGTGCTGAATTCAACATACTTAAAATGATGGGAGGAAGAGGATTATGCAATGGAGAAAAAGGACTTGAACAAGAGCTGAAAAGGGAAGTTGATAAAGAGGAAACAACATCATCCAATGAAAAAGTGCAAGAAAACTCAGATGGATCAGAAAACTTGACTAGTGATATTGTTGCAATTCCAAAAGATGGTTTTGAGAAGGAAATGATGGGGCTAACTGGAGGGTTTCCAGGTGGTGAAAAAGGGTTGATTAAGTTCATTGAGAAAAATCCTCCTAGGAATTCTTCTCAAGCTTTTACTATTGAAGAAAGAAATCAAAATCTTGTTGAAGAATCCAAAGCAACATAGTTCAACTCTCTTTGTGTCAACTTTTATTTGATGTATATGTTTTCCAATATGATTTCTGACAAACAATTCAAACATGGATGAGGTGAGACAAGATTTTTGTGGAGAGTAATACTCTTTTCTCTTTTACTAGTATCTATGTATCTAGGTTTCTTTCTAATTATATATGTTATGTTTTGTTTATCATTGTTCAATGTTAATAGGACATTTTTTAATGAGGCCAGTTATAAGTAACTTATTAAATTTGTTTTCAGAATACCTTTTAATATGATTGTAAGGTTGATAAAAAATAGTTTTCAAATGATTATATTTGTTGGACTAATAAAAATTGATATTCCAAAAATCTATGAGAAATTCAAATGGGAATTTACTCTAAATCATTAGTATTATTATTGGGACAAATTGAATTGATCATAATGTTCTATGTCAAGATTTAATTCAGTCCATAGCTGCCAATTAGAATAAATTAGACATTGCATGAAAATTGGAATTGGTACTTTTTAACCTGTACTCATTTTTTAGAGATAAAATGAGACAACATTGTTGGTCAATTTTGATGAATTATAGCCACACAAAAATAATGTGTTTTTTTTTTTTAACATGTGCTTGGTTAGAGGCATCCATCCACATATCAAAATTGCATCAACATCCTTATTGGCCATGATTTCAAGTTCAATGTAGAATCCAAAAATGCTTTGACAGCTTTCAAGTTGTCTATATTCTGTTGTTCACCACAGCAAGTTGAAACGTGTCCAATGTTTCTTTTGTTGGATTGTCCAAGATGAGGGTTATCCATGTATTTGTAAACAAGCAATTTCCTGTTCAATCTCATTAATCCAAATTATGATTTGTTCAATTTTTCAAATGTAATAATATACAATTGATTATTACTGTCAATATAAATATAAACAAGGGTTAAATATGTTTTTGGTCCCTCTAAATATATCAACATTTCGTTTTAGTCCCTCTAAAATTTTCCTTCGATTTTTAGTCCCTATAAAATTTTCAATCACTACTTTTGATCCCTATTTTTAAGTTAATTTTTGTAATTTTTTAATGAAATTGTGCAGAAATGTGTATAATATTGTAAAAAAAATATCCTAAAAAAATTAGAATTTTTTAACAAAACAGTAAACAATATAAAAATTCATATTAAATTCATGTTTTGTTAACAAATTCTTTTTTTTTGGGAGAGATTCTTATAATATTATGAATTTTTGTGCAAAACTTTATTCAAAAATATGAATTCTACATATGAGTTTAGTTTAAAAGAGGGACCAAAAGTGAAGATGGAAAATTTTTGAGGGACTAAAAGTTGAAGGAAATTTTTAGAGGGACTAAAATGAAAAGTTTGTATATTTATAGGGACCAAAAATATATTTAACCCTGTAAATAAACCATATGCACTATATACACTGACAGATCTAGAAATTTTCGAAAGTGGGGGGCATCATGTAAATTTTTTTTGAAGCATTAAATATATATATATATATATATATATATATATATATTATATTTCATTTTTAAAAGCATAACTATACATGGTAATTGTCCTCTAAGATTACCCATATTCTAGATGCATTGTGACATGGAAGGGAGGAAACTAAACAAATGAGAGAAATATGTGTCTAGTTGTGTTGCGTGGTGTGGTGTAGGCGTGAGGTGTCACTTTTGGTTTGTAGAATTATAAGAAGTAGTGTGGGCAATAGAGATATGTTATGTGAGAGGAGTAGACCATTTAAACAAAATATCAAATATTACAGGATTATAACACCCAAAAAAAAAAATTCACAAATATTTAGTGCAGGCAGAAACCCACATTGCACACTACATGCATCCGTCCATGACTATATATGATCATTGAATTTATGATGTGAATTTGCACATGTAAGTGGTGATCTTTGTGGGGACCGGTTCATTTGAAGTATCGTATGTAGGGATATTTTTTTAACGATAAGGGTGATTTTACGAAAGTGATGGAAATTATGCAATCTATTCCATGGAAACCTCATATTTAAACGGTTTATTAAAGTATGACAGACATCCACGTGGCGATTTCTAACGAAAATATTAATGATGTTTGACCATGAACTAAAAATTAAAGGAAATAGTTGTTTATTCACACAATTTATGACCAAATGACTAACATATATATTTGAGTGACTAATTTTGTCCTACACTCATTTTTTTTAGTGACATCACCCTCGTGCACCTCAAGTAAGGGTTGATTAAAGAGTAAAAAGGCAAGTTTTGGATATGCATGTTGAGAGTTCAAGAATCAAGCCTTGCTAATCTCTTATGTAAATAAATGATCATGAATGATATATGAGTTTTAACTTTTAAGATCTTTTTAGGAAGAAAAAAAAAGTTAAAAAAAAAAAAAAAAACTTCTCAACTTTTGATTGGAACATTATTCTCATTCTAATTTATCTTTTTCATAAAACAAAGACGCACCTCAAGTGATTGAATAAAATATCAAATCGAGTTTGAAAGGGATGTTAAGAGTTAAAAATCTAACTTCAATAAGAAAAAAGTAAAAAATGTAGTGGATACTAACTTACGTATCTAATAAAAAACAAAACTCTAATTTAATTTAAGAGAAATGCTAGGGACACACTCCCTAATACACTCTTTTAACACACTCCAATTAAAATTTGCCACATCACCCACTCTTTGTATTTCTTTAACCTGGAACCGGTTGTCCAAGTGAACTGGCCCTGTTTTTTTTTTTTTTCACCGTCTTTCTCACAATGAAATTGAAGATAGCACAACATTGCATAAAAAGATTAGCCAAATCAAACAAAATGGAAAAGGAAGGAAACATATATGTCGATCTTTATGTTCAATAAAAAATTATGTTAGTTTGATCTTCCCCGTATCTTCTTGGTGGACTTCGAGATACACTTGTACCTTGAGTGTTTCCAGTACGAGAGAAACATGAAATTGCTCCTTCATGAAAACCTAAATCCCCAAATTCATTTTTTAAGTCTTTTTTATTAAAAAAGTTCTTTTAAAATAAAAGAGAGTTATAAGACCGGTGAAGAATTGAAAGAGAATAAAAAAGGTGAAGAACTGTACAAAAGAGAATGATGGTGATTGGTGAGACACAATGAGAAAGACGGTGAAAAAATTAGTGCAGTTTTTTGTTTTGTTTGAATGTTTAATAACTTAGAACAACCAGTTGCAGGTTAAAGGAATACAAAGAGTGGGAGATGTGGCAAATTTTAATTGGAGTGTGTTAAAAGAGTGTGTTAGGGAGTGTGTTCCTAGCATTTCTCTTAAAAAAAACCTTAAAAAAATATTGGATCTTGAGTTTTGAAGTTGTCTATTTGAAAAGGAAAAAAAAAAAAAAAAACAATATATGTTTCTAGGATGGCAATGAGTACCCATTGGGCAGGGTATCATAATCCACATCTTCATACCCGCGTTTTAAGAAAATCCTCATACTCGAGCTCATACCCTCGTGGCAATAAGTTTGATACATGTCTTCATACCCTATAGGTATCTAAGTGCCCGTACCCGCACTCATTACCTGCACTTTCACAACAAAAAGATAATAAATAGCAAAAAAAATATCACAATATAATTAAAATATGCTATGAAATATGTTTAATCAACATATAAAATATTACGCATCATATTATTTAGCTAAATAAAAAACATCTAAAATAACTTGACAAAAAAAAACATCTAAAATATAAAAAACAAATGCATATTACAATTAATATGAAAGGCTTAAGATTAATTAACTAAATTTATCATAAATAAAATTATTTGTATAGTCTATATAATATGTGTGCATGGGGCGGGGTAGACATTAGAGTGTCCGTACCCGTTCAAATTTGCGGGCAATTACCCGTACACAAGTCCATACCCAACAATGTAGGTATATCATGAGTATTTTTTACGGGTGCCTATTGAGTTTGAGTCCAATTGTCATTCTTATATGTTTCGTGTCGACTCAATGATTAATATCATAGTAGATCCAAATGATTTAAATAATGGAGATACCTTACGACATCCAGAGGTCAAAGAAAAAGCTAAAAGTTATACAATATTTTTTTTGGTCAAGCAAATTATTTTTATTTGTATTATTCCTTAATTTTACAATTCATTTATTGATATGAGCCAAGCCAACCAAACCAATAGGATAATTAGATATTAGTTAACCCTACGATAAGCCCGTGGTCAGTCACACACTGAGTTACATCCCTTCCTCCTTCTCATTTCTCACTTCTTCCCAATCCCAAACACAATTGTGTAAAATCAAACGCGATTAATCGAATTAGGGTTTCGAATTTTCAATTCTGAAATTTCAGAACAAAAATGGGAGGTGGTGGAGCAGATCATGGTAATGGCGGAGGCAATGGAGGAGATTTCCGGTACAAGGTATGGAGTATGACTGGTGGCCCTCACTGTCGCCCTAAACACTGGAAACGCAACACCGCCATCGCTATGTTCGGTATCGTCCTCGTTTGTATCCCCATCTTCAAACTCTCAGCTAAACTTGAGGTTCTTCATTCTCTCTTTCTCAATCTCATTCCTGTTTTCTTTACCAGATTTCCATGTTTTGATTTTATTTCTCCAAATTATTATGAATATTTGGGGGAAATTTTTGTTTTTTTGTATTATATTTTTTATTAGCTTTTGACGTTGTTAAGAAATGAGGAACCGGATAGTGGAATCTTAATTTGATCGGATTTTATTCTTGTTGATATTGTTTGACAAAATTAAGAATGTTTTCAGCTAATTTTAATGCTAATGTTAATGATGATCTGGGCATTTGAAGATCTTTTCAATGTTTACTTTGATATATTGGTTAGTATGCTGGAGTGTAATTCTGTGCTATTTATTGATGATTGTGTTTAGAAAATATGGTTCTAACCCACTTGGATTGGCCTGGTGGTATTGGCTTGGGACCTGAGAGTGTGCTCCTCCTCAAGGTCTCAGGTTCGATTCCACCAGTGCCAATTTAGGTAAAAAAAAAATATATGGTTCTGAATTGTTAGTTATGTAGTAGAGACAATTTTAATCGAAGGGGAAGTAAGATTTTCTCTGATGCATGGGATTGGGTACCATAATATAAGTACGTGGTTCTTAAAATTGATGATTGCTAAACCATGTAAGGGTTGGCATTTGAGTTCAGAGGACGACAATGAGAGATTTGAATTGTTATCTCTATTCTTAACTGTCTTCATATCCATTCCTTTTTGTCATTCTTTAATTATGCCTATCTGCTTAAATTCTTTTACTGGCTCAGTGTGATTCCTTGAATTATGAGTTGGAAATGGACGGTACTCTGCATAATTGTCAAAGATGGGTTGAGTGGTGTATGATTATTTTCTAGCTTATCTCATGAAAATGGATTTTAAGTTACTCTGTCGCACTAGATCATTGATTTTCAGAGTTAGAAGGTTTAGCAAGAAGTACACAATTCTAGCTTAGATGTGAAAATTGGAGAATATATACCATGCCTCCAGTCCCATCGTTTAAGTATGTTGATTCCATTATACAGTAGTATGATAAAGAGATGGAGAGAGATGTTAGTCAAAGGACCCAACTTGGGTGGATGAATGGAGAAAGTGGAATTTGTGATAGAAATACACAACTTATAAGATAATTTTACTACACAATCATATGTAATATGGAATTGAATATTGGGCAATAAATAGGCAACTAGAAAGTAAGCTCAATGTTGCAAATGAGTCGGCACTGTGTACACAAAACAAGATAGGAATATGAATCAAATTATTAAAGAGAAAATTGAGATTTCTTCCATTGCACAAAAGGTGAAAGTCTTGTTTTTAGTGAATTTGTCATATGTGGAGAGGACTCATAGAAGCGACTGGAGAATAACCCAATTGTTGGAGGCAGGAAGAGACCATAAAGAATTTATGCCAAAACATTAAGAAGATTTAAGAGGTCTATCTTTGGACATGATTCGTGATTGGGCATTATGGTTTTGTTTGATCCATGTAGCCGTTCTCACCTAGTGTGGAACGATTTTGTTGTCTTTGTTGTTATGGGGTGGGGTTTTGGGCCATCCTTTGTGAGTTGAGATTTTTGACAGATGAGTTAAGTACATAAGTACAAACCTATGATAAATAGTGGATGTGTTGAATTCAAAATTTCAAATGGTGTAAACTGTTTTCTCCATTCTCATTGTTTGCTTTTTTTGGTTCTTTTGTCACATTGTCTATGGGAGAGCAAATGGATGTTGTTTTAAATTTGTCAATGCTAACAAATAGATTTTCCCACCTCATTTTTATTGATTGTAATGAGGATTGGAGAGTTTAGCTTCATCTCTTATGAATACTTTGGTAAGTCCTGACTGAAAGAGAACCTTTTTAGGATATGAAAATTTCGGGTTAAATATGCCTTAATTATGTTGTCCTATAAAAAATGATGTGCTCTTTTAGTCCTTGGTGAGGGATTAAAAACAAATAAATGAAGACCAAAATAAAAATTTGCCAATTTTGTAGGGAAGAAAAACATATTTATCGTTAGAATTTTTTTTCCTCTCACAAAAAATATAAGTCAAATTCAAAGAACTTTATTTCATAGCACACGTTTGTCAGTATTGTCTATCTCGTATCCCCGATCCTCTATTCTTTTTCCCAAAGAAAAAGATTAGTTAGGCTCTTATTCATGTGTGATATATGTAGTTGTAGAGTGTAAATCAATTCCAAATAGTATAGGTCGAAACAATTGGAGTGTGGAGCAATGCTATGGACAACGTCTCTCACACACTTTCTTGAACACTCTCTCAACCTTTGGTCCACATAATTATTTTTTTTAAAAGAATTACAGGCTAACTGGCTATGCAGGTATACACACACCCTTTGTTTTTAATTTTATTCAATCTTTAAAAAAAATCATAAATGTTCTCCACTGTGACTCTTGTCTCTTGTGAGAGTACAGATCCCACTTCTGCGAATCACAAAAAGCTAGTCGTGCTCAAACGCAAACACAGCTACCACATCTCAACAAGCCATACCGATGCTGCTTCTTTACATACTTGTAGAGGATGCTAGTCCATGAAAACAGGTTCTTTGTATATTCAAAAAAATGGGTTTTTTTTTTATTTTCTCCCAGAAAATGGTTCTTTACCATACTCTATCGCCTCCCTCGCTCCATCTTTATCTCATCTGCGACAACCCCACACCCCAACCAGAAGAAATGTGCTAGAATATGACTTCTTTGTCCCAGTTTAAGTGTTCTTTAACACAGCACTGTAACAAATTTTCAACGATTCTTGTGCTCTCATTGCCTTATCTGCAGTGTAAAGGATGTCATCACCTCATTGCTTCTCAAGATTTTGGTGAGGTTGAACTCAAAGGCGGTCTTTTCGCGGAACCTGTAGACATGATTTGAAGACCTTGGGGAAAACATTTTGTATGGTCACGAAGTCAAAAATTAGAAGACTTTATTTTGAAAATTATATTAAATCGACACTGCAGGTTGCCTGTCATGATATTTTTTATTAAGAGCAACATGGACCAATAGTTGAGCAAGTGTAAAAAGAGTGTGTCAGAGAGGTTGTTTTTAGCATTTCTCTTGGAGTGTAGTGTAGTAGTGGAAGAAGGCCTAGTTCTGAGCAGGGTTTGTGTGTATTGATGTTGTGCTGCAATTATTGCACTCTTCCAAAAGAGTTCCTTGTAACATAAAGTTGGGGAAGATGGGCAGTTGTGTTTCATATTTACAGTTAATAATAACGACAATCATCTACCCTACATTTCATTATTTCATATTTTTAAAAAAGGAAAAGAATCTAATTGCTGAGTGAACTCTTCGTATTGGCGTTTCTTGTTTAATTGCAAAAGTATCAACCTTATTTTCTGCTTTTAAAAAATATTTGTCTAATATCAATAGGTGTTTGTTAAATCTACCAAGTTATGTCAGGTTTATACCAAATTGTGACTTGCAAAATCTTTTGCTGCAGTTTCTTGGGATTTTCCAGGACTCACCCAACATTATTGTATAGATGTGATCCGTTTATTTTGATTCCCTTTGTCTTTTCCCCTGTTGTTCCACTTTCAAAAAAATGGGGTTATTATTGATTGAAATCTACAATCTTTAGTGGAATATAGCTGTATTTAGATTAGTACGTGGATTAGTGACGATGGTAGAGACGTAGAGTTTATGTTTAATTGGCAGTTGTCGTGTGCGCATCATTTAGATTTTATGCTCTCTGGTTTCTAGAATTATGTGCATATAAGAATATTTGTTTCCCTTTGCAACAACCAGAAAATTTACAATGATTTTCTTTGGAAATAGATGGACGACTTGAATTTCTTCCTGGAAGAATCTAGTTCTACTTTTCCTAGTTGCTGCTGCTATTCTGTTTTAACTTTCTGAAATGCCAGAAATTTTTGTATATCATGTTTTCTTTTTTGGTAGTGTTATGATGTTTACTAGTAGCATTTTGCCATAACTAGTTATATTATATTGGCTAACAATATCTTTTGAACTCTTTCTTCAGCAACGACCACATCACCCGGTTCGTCCAATCCCTTCCCAAATGTGGTGCAAGAACTTTGGAACCAAAGACTACAAAGACTACGAATAATCTCAAACTATCAATTGCATCAGTTGTGTGGGTGTTCAAATCTTGTCAAACAAAATTTCCTTGTTATGAACAGCGTTGAAGATTTACTGCTGTCAATGTTATGTAAGACTTGGGTCTAGGATAATTGTAATAGAACTTTTTTTTTTTGCTGCATTGAGTTTCATTTGAAAACTGAAGAAATTTTAAATAAGCTGCTCATGCCCGGATTCTTTGGAGAGCTTGTTCAAATTGGCATTACTGGTTACTATATAGTAATTGATGCTTTATCGATTTTGTTCATATAACTTTTGGTTCATATGCCCTCATATTCTTCTATATTCTGCAGTTGAGTTTCTATTAAACTTATTGCGACATATCCCCATTTAAGTTCTGGGTAGGAAATTATTTTGTATTAAATGAATGGAATATATAAATGATTTCAACAGGGACGGTCAAATCTTTAAAATGCAAGGATCCTTGAGCACCCATTTGCACTGTGCAGAAAAAGTTAAAATTAGGGTCAGAGAAAATAATTCAATACATTAAAGAGTGAAGACTTTTTTTTTTTTGAGAGAATTAAAGAGTGAAGAGTCGTTGCCTGTTAAAATAAATCAATTGGTATGACATTGGATTGTACTCCCTCCATTTTTAATTGACTTTTTAAATTCATTTATTTAATGATGTATATGGTTCATAATATGGACCACATACATCATTAAATGAATGAACCTAAAAAGTCAATTTTGTTTATATTTAAAAACGGAGGGAGTATATGCAAAAGACTAAAGTTTGAACCTTATATTTTTCTCATTTATTCATCTTAAAAATTAGCTCGACAAAAAAAAAAAAAGAGTAAAGACTCAATTTAGTTTCTTACAATTTTCCCGCCAAATTTAGTCTCTGGTAATATCAAAGGCTATTTTGTATTTTATTTTTATGAGGGGCTAAATTGAGTTGTGAAAAAACAAATAGGTGTTTCACTCTACATTAAATTAAAGTCCCCACCACCTATAGATGAAGTTCACTTTACTTAGGGTCCGTTTGGTTCGAGAGTTTTGAAGGGGAGGGGAGGAGAGATTTTTAATTTGATGTGTTTGGTTCAATTTGTAGAAGGGGAGGGGAGGAAAGGGGAGGGGAGCAAATCTCTTTAAAATTTTATTGCATTGTCATAATTATCCTTAAATTAATTTCAAATCTCAATATTAACCTTATAACAACTTTTATTATTATTAGATTATATTATTTTGTAAGAATCATATTATTATTAGTTTATCTTATTCTTGTAACAAATTTTATTATTTTGTTATATTTTTCTTATAACAACAACTTTGATTATATATTAAGAGATGTGCTATTTTTTTACGGAAGTAATTGACAAAAAATGCAAGGATTTCAAAGAATTGCTCTTATAAAAAAAATATAAAATATATATACGGTGCATGGAGCAAAATACATGAGCCAGTTTGAGATAAAATAAACATCTTAGATATGCACTACTCTTTCGTCGGTTTCTGAAATCGTAAAAACTAGCAGTTTCTTTTATTTAATTAAGTTTAAGGGTAAAACGGTAAAATAATATTAAAATCTCTCCCCTCCCCTCCCCTCCTCTTGCGAATCAAACACGTTTTTAATTAAAAATATCTCCCCTCCCTTCCCCTCCGTTAAAATCCCTCCCCTCCCCTTCCCTTCCCTCCCCTCCTAATTCTCGAACCAAACGGACCCTTAGGGTTTTATTTTAGTTAGGATATTTATTATTAACCTAGATGAGTCAAACTTTGAAATATGTTTGAGAGAAATGTAGACAAACCCTCAAAAGTTAAATTTAGATTTCAAAATATATTTTAAATAAAATTAATTAATTTGTATCAAACTCCTTCCAAAAAAACGTGATATGCATTTTGCTTTTTAACTCACAAAATAACAATCGTGAAATTTCCCGAAAAATATTTTGGGACATAGCATCGCTGATAAAAAAAAATCTCCTCCCTAGAAAGAGTTGTATCGAACTTTATCTTATAATAAGCAGTCTATAATTTTCCTAACACCGTTTATAATATATGCTTGCCTTTTCTTTTTGCTGTGGACTGAAAGGGTATGTGTGTTTAATTTGTTTGATTATATTATACTATGTGAAAATGAATCGTAAAATTTAAAGAAATGTTAAAAAATGCTCTTAAAACATTTGATAAAAAGCAGTTTGAAGTTGAAATTTTATCTTAAGATTTGTTTTAACGTGTTCAAACATTAAATAGCTTTTTTTTTTTTCTTTTTCTAAATGAATGTTATCAATTGTTTTTATTTTTAAGTAGTGGAGAGTTCGACGTTAAAACTCTGACTTCTACATATGTAAAGGAGAATCCCTACCAACTAAACTACGTTTAAGGAGATAATGACAATAATATATACCACTGATAAACAAACCACAAAATATATACACAAAACATGTGACAGTTTCTTTTTAATTAAACAATTAATAAATTAATCTTTGGTGGAGACATGAGTGGTGGTAAGTGAAATTTTTGGTTTTGTTGTTTTATGGTACGTGGTAAAAGGTATTTTTCCAACTTTAAACTAAATCAGTGGTAATGACCAGTTGCCGACTAATCGAACGAGCTGAAAGTTCTAACATGATGGAATAAGTGCAGATTTGTTCCAATTTCCACATGATTTTAGAAAGGTTAAAAATCTATCTCCATCCATTGCATTTAATGGAATCAAATTCTATAATTCTCAACCAAATTCATCCTATCCCTATATGTCTTTACTATGAGAATAGATAAATGGATTTTATTCTATGAACAAAAATCTATACTCCTTCGAATCAAATTTATATGCGTGGAACACATTCCAACAAAAATTATATCGTCTTGTTTCATAGTCTCTTACTTGTTTGTGGTTTATAAGCGACCATTGTTTTGCAAGTGTTTCTATATTGTGACAGATTCCTTAATTTGTTGACCATCTATTGTGGACACGGCATATTCTTAGACTGACAAAGTTGATAAAATGGAAGCATATTGAAAATTAGAGGAAACAAAAATACAACTAGAGGGCTACTTATGTTGTTTAGCATATTCGGAATGAGCTTGAATGCTTGACAGTGATATCATATTTCTAAAATAGGTAATTTAGAAGAAGAAACAAAAGTAATCAAATTATGCTTTGAAAAGTATCATGTTACTTTAAGATGACATCTAAAGTGGAGAAATGTTGGGGATTAATGTTTAAGAATGATTTTTTATTTTTTCTTTCGAAAGCTTAGCAACGAAACTTACACATTTAATATTGGAAAATAGAGAACTACAGGTTTAAACATGCGTCTCGGCATATCATATATTCTCGGTAGCATTTTATTATCTTAGTTGTACCTATAAAACTACTTAACATTTAAAAATGATATAAAGTTTAATAAAAATATATATGCAACTCTTCGTATATAGAAACCTAATAGCAAAGATTGTAAAAATTGAGAGTTTTAACAAACATGTTATTTCGATGTGAAATCAGCCGTCGTAGACTCGTTCGAGTCTATCACATATAAAAGTAAAGTATATATGGCACATCTACTTATATAATACACTAAAGGCATCAATAGTTTCAAATTTCAACAAAATTGATATGAATAAACGAAACTAGAAAAGAAGAAAAGGAACTGAATAGGCAAACTACGATGAAAAGTTATTGAGCGTTATAATGTTATTCAAGTGTCGCACAATATAATTTGATCATTTCTATATACACTAGTTTTAGGCCCGTGCCTCTCCGATGACCGTCTCATTGCCACTTAGTTGTGTTTTGTTGGTATGAATTTGTTTAAGGTCGTGTTTGTATGAAAGTTCTATGAATGAAAAATCACTATTTTATATTATTACTAAAATATATTATATTTAATGATAATATCTCTAAAATTTCTCACTTAATTTAATATTTTATAATTCTAATGATCTATCCCTATAAAAAAAAATCCAATGATCTAATTTAATAGTCATAGCAATTAGTCATATATTCTAAACATGTACTTGACATTTTAAATATTATTTTTTTAGTGGAACATTCTAAATATTATCATCCACTTTTTTACACTCAATCAACTACCCTTTTTTATATATTATCCATCATTCAATCTTTTTTTGTTTACAATTAATATTTTTCTTAAACAAAATTTGACTATTTATTTCTCCTAAAAATGGGTTTGACAATTAATTTAAATATTATATAAAATCATTTGACAATTTATTTAAAAACCGAAAATGAATATTAAATATTAATGACGAAAGAAAGAAAAGCTATAGTACACACGTTATTTATTGCAATCATTTTACTATTTGGTTAGTCACTTTCACATTACAACTCCTTTGCCCGTATCTTATCGGGCAGTTTCCTCTTTCACATTTCAACGCTGCCCGTATCAGTATCGGGCAGCACCTGCCACAACTGAATCAAACTGTTTCTTTCACCTCTCTCTCACAAACACGCACAGTGTGAAGAGAGAGAAAGTTTCTCATTCCTCATCCTATAAATTCTCGCTCTCGCTTTCTCTTTCTCTGATAAGATAACACCTACCTCAATTCTCACCTGCAACGTGAAAAAGGTGCGAAAATCTCAGAACTCAGAATGTGGAAGGTGACGCGTTTCGCTGCATCATCGCGATCGCGGTTGTTCTCGACGGTGATTCCTGCTCCGTGTATGGTTCATAAACGTGGTGCTGATATTCTTCATGATCCTTGGTTCAATAAGGTTCATTATCATTAACTTCACCAGTTTTTGAGTTCGCTATTGCTATGTTTCTATCTTCGTTTTTATGTCGATGAATGAATTTGTATTGTTAATTGATTTGATAGATAAATGTAGTAGTTATTTTGAAGGTTTGTTTGTTACAGATTATAAAAAATGTGATTTTCGTAGATTTTTAAAATGTTAAGTTGTTTTGTGTTTGTTTACCACTGTGAAAATTAATTATTATTCCGGAGAAGATATTCAAAACAACTTATTTGAATCAGTTTTAGATTAAAACAAACATATGATTATGACAGCATCTAAAAATAATTATTTTGTTTAAAAAAATGATTTTTTCGAGAAAAAAAGTGTAACAAATGGGGCTATGAGTGTTGTTTGTTGATAATCAGTTTTGTTTTTTTGTCTCAATGTTCATTTGAAGTCCCAAAATTTGATGATTTTGTGATTTGATTCAGCTGATTTGAAATTTGAACACTGATATTATTTTTATGAATGAGAAAATAGACATTGGGAAAGTTCTACCATTATATGTGTGTGTCCATTCAACTCACCTAGAATTAGTTAAGGTTCAATGTTAATTCTGGTCCTGGATACCGAGGATTTAGATTAACGAATATGTAATATCTGCGTAGAATTTCAAGTTTCTGATGCCCGTTCTTAACTATTGGTTTGGATTAATACTATTTTTTTTTAATTCTTGAAATGTAGGATACTGGATTTCCTTTAACCGAAAGAGATCGTTTGGGACTTCGAGGCCTCCTTCCTCCTCGTATAATTTCATTTCAGGAGCAATATGATCGTTTTAGTAAGTTTTATGCATCATCTTCTGATACTATATGAATCTATGTTCTTGGCTATCTTAAAGTTGCATTATCTACATTGCTAGTGTGATTATCTTCATGTTTATTTTTAATTTTTATTGTTTGATAGCCATAACATATTATTATTTTAATTTTCCAGTGAGCTCATATAGATCATTGGAGAAGAATACCCATGGCCAGTCAGATAAAATTGTTTCCTTATCCAAATGGAGGATCTTAAATAGACTACATGACAGGAATGAGACATTGTATTATAGAGTGAGTTTGATGATGAAATTAGGTTGTTATGTGAGAAAATATGGTAACATTTATTTCCAAATGGTTCTTATGTTGTTACCTTTCATTCTCTTCAGGCACTTATTGATAACATCAAAGAATTTGCTCCAATAATTTATACTCCTACAGTTGGGTTAGTGTGTCAAAATTATTGTGGATTATATAGGCGTCCACGTGGAATGTATTTTAGTGCCAAAGATAAAGGAGAGATGATGTCGATGATTTATAACTGGCCAGCTCCTCAGGTATTGAATTGATCTTGGTAAATAATGTATCCCTTTTCTTTCAGTTCTTAATTGACATGGAAGTGACATATTATTTTCATTATTCCCTTCTATGGGCTGGAACATCTACATAGTATTGTTCAAGTTTGTGCGGGTTGGAATATAACAAATTCTGCAGTTACTTTAATTCTTTTGATGAATTTAGTAAAATTTTAACTTCTTGATAGATCAAGTGTAATTCAAATCAGTAGGATGTTGCCTTTCTGTTATGGATCCAGTTAGTTGCGCCAATTTTTGTTTGTTTTATTAGTGGCATTGAGGACTTCTATTAGACATGTAACTTGCTATACTTTCTTTTTATATTCTTATTTTTTTGAATTTTGGCTAATATACCGAGCTAGATGAAGATGCATGTAGGTAGTGGATTTAAAAAATAGAGGAGAGGTAGGTAAAAATAGGAAAATATAGAGGAGGTTAGGTTATTTTATTCTTTCTTTAAGTAAATACGTTGTTTTGTACTCTCTAAACATCAGTCATGCATAAAATTAGCACACATTTTAAAACTTATAGAACTTCTTCAATGATTTTGGTATTTAGCTTTGAATCTGGTTACTTCATTTCTTATCATTTTATGTGACTGCATTGGTAAATGTCCCAGTTCCTGGATGCAGTGTTATGTGACTATATGCCTTGTTGCAATGTAGGAGGTTTTTGGTTCATTAAGTAACGTTCTTCTTCCTGACTTTTGCTGTTCATTTGTTAGAATTGGTCTTTATCATGTTTCAGGTAGACATGATTGTCTTGACAGATGGTAGTCGTATTCTTGGATTAGGCGACCTTGGAGTTCAGGGTATTGGAATACCTGTAGGAAAACTTGATATGTATGTTGCAGCTGCCGGTATCAACCCACAAAGAGTATGTGTTTCTTTTCCCTTACTCACTCTATGTATCTCTAATTTCCTCTCAACTTGTGTATTTCGATTGTATTTTATTTTATTTAATGGTTTTGCGTAATAATTGTATTTTAGGTATGTTTTCATTTTTAACTGGAGCTTGGTATGGCCAGCAACTCTTGTTAACTTATGCTGTATGTCTGTGACAGATACTTCCGATCATGCTGGATGTTGGAACAAACAATCAAAAGCTACTTGATGATCGCCTTTGTGAGTAAAATTTATTCTGTTAGATATTTTATTTGCTTATTTCTATTGTTGTATTGTCTCATCTTCATTTTCTGGGGACATATTTGCTTTACAAACTGGAGGAAAGTTTCATGTTTTTCAGCAACCTAGATCATGTGATTGCATTTAAATAATATTTTATAATGGCTCTCCCACTTTTGTTGGTCTCTTGAGCAAGAAGAAAGCAAACATGCTAATTCTTCGCAGTTTACAGTGTGAAAGTTCTGACATGATTTTCATGTGACAGATTTAGGACTTCGACAACCTAGGTTGGAAGGTGAAGAGTATCTGTCTATTGTGGATGAATTCATGGAAGCTGTTCACGCACGATGGCCGAAGGCTATTGTGCAGGTTTGCATTTCTTTTAGAACATGTTGCTCTTGATGTTTACATTAGCAACTGGTTGATAATGACTTATTTTTTCAGTTTGAGGATTTCCAAATGAAGTGGGCTTTCGAAACCCTGAAACGATATCGCCATAAGTTTTGCATGTTTAATGATGATATACAGGTGAATAAGTGATATACTTGTTAATGTTGAAAATCAACCATATAAGTAATGGAGCCGTGTTCTTGAAGTAACTACTGAAATCTCGATTTCCCATCATTTTCATTGTCCAATAGGGCACAGCTGGTGTTGCACTTGCTGGACTACTGGGAACTGTAAGAGCCCAAGGTCGACCGTTGTCTGATTTTGCGAAACAAAAGATAGTTATAGTTGGAGCTGGGAGGTACTTGCAAAACTTATTGCGACGTATTCCTTATTGCGTCCAGTTTGTCTTATTGTTCCATCATGCTCCTCGTTATCGCCACTTTCTGCCTAACATGGCTGCAAAAAAACTGTTCGCTCCTGCCTTACATGATATTTTTTTGCCTGACTTGCAGCGCAGGGCTTGGCGTTCTTAACATGGCTGTCCAAGCAGTTTCAAGGATGTCAGGGTGCAGCGAAACAGCTGCAAAAAGTCAATTTTTCTTAATTGATAAAAATGTATGTTTTCGTTGTCTTTGTTTGCACAGTTGCATTGCTATTGCTTCAAGTTGAAGCACCTAATCCATAATCATCTTCATGATTCTACATGATGTTACCTCATGATTATTGGCTCATTTTTTATCGTCAAAATCTGTCTTAATTTGTTTTCATTTATAGTTTTGACGGCATGATAAATATATGCTCCTTGGCATATCTGTTTTGGATTATATTATTTCACTGTACCTATCCAATTCAGCCGTTGTTGATAAGATTCATCATCTAAGTCTGTCAATAATGACGTGATGCCTGAATGCAGGGTCTTGTCACGACAGAAAGGAGTAATCTAGATCCAGCTGCAGTTCCATTTGCTAAAAATCCAAGAGACCTTGAAGGGCTTGCAGAGGGTGCTAGTATCATTGAAGTGGTAATGCTCCTGAATTTATTTGAGGAAAACTCCATTGGCTTAAGTCTGTTATTTATGGATAAATTAAATTATGAATTTACGACACCATAAATAATCATGTTTGTATAAGAAGATACTTAAATAATGCTAGTTAAAGATACTATTGTGAATGCTGTTGTTGATGCCAAATATCTTTAGGTTAAGAAGGTTAAGCCACATGTACTGCTTGGATTGTCTGGGGTTGGTGGTGTCTTTAATGAGCAGGTAATTACCTTTTATACTCTGACAGTGTCTTCTTTAGTGAAGTATATTCAACAATTAAATGCAATATACATGTTTGGATTTCTTTATTTTAATGGTTGGGATTCAATTCAGGTTCTTAAGGCAATGAGAGAATCTGTTTCAACAAAACCGGCTATCTTTGCCATGTCTAATCCCACTATGAATGGTTTGTTTGTACAAGGCTTATTCAGCACTCACAATTCTAATGTCTATGTTTTTCATTCTAATATTTTTATTATTATTGGTACAGCTGAGTGCACTGCTATTGATGCATTTAATCATGCTGGAGAAAACATAGTGTTTGCAAGTGGAAGCCCTTTTGAAAATGTAGATCTTGGTAATTACCTCTTAATATGATTTTTTGGCTTTGAAGTATCTTGTCATTTTCATATATTTCTCAGATATGGAGGCTCTATAGGATATACATCTTGTGGTACAAAGTTTGGTTGATTTGTTCAGTATTATGTTTTAGTTTTTACCATTACCTCCAAATTCATTTTTGTACAGGAAATGGAAGAGCTGGCCATGTAAATCAAGCCAACAACATGTACCTGTTTCCAGGGTAGGGTGTGAGCTTATAAAGTTTTCATGAATCATGCCTTTGAATGAAAATGTCAGGTTAATTTCTATTGTAACCTTCCATTTCAGGATTGGCTTGGGATCACTTCTGTCTGGTGCTCATCATATAACAGATGGAATGTTGCAGGCAGCATCTGAATGGTATACTTGGAAGTTTAGAAAATTGATCTTGTTTGATGTTTGTAGGGATTGGTATTATAAAAATTGAGCACTCTGACCTTCTCACGTATTGTGAAATCATTTTATCTGTTTTCTACCTCCTTTCTTTGAAGATTTCTCTACACGTCTTGATGTGTGGTGGGGATTTTGTTTGTATGAAGTAATAAATAAGAATATTAACATACACGGCAGTCCCGGGCCACCAGCTCTACACTACTTTCAGCGTTTCTTCATTTCTTCTAAAATAATGTGATGAAAAGCTTATTAATATTTTATTTTTTAGATCAATTGTGGATTTTGTCTACCCTTCTGATGTGATGCCACTCAATGCCTTTTAAATATATTACTAACATATTGTCATCCTGACAGCCTTGCTTCATACATGACAGAGGAAGATATCCAAAAAGGAATCTTGTATCCATCCATTGATTGGTAATGTTCCATTTTTTTTTTGTTATCATTTGATTTTCATTTTTTCTTGGCTCTCCTTTTCATTAGCACGTTTCTGAACTGCTTAGAAAAATAAAATCAATTTGTTTAGAAACAAAACTATGTAAACAAGTTTTTAAAAGAAACAATGGTATGTATATGGTTATTTGTGGAAGCTGATAAATTATTTCTACTTTTTGCACTGCAGTATACGAAATGTTACAGCAGAGGTTGGGGCAGCTGTTCTACGTGCAGCAATTGCTGAAGGGCTGGCTGAAGGACACGGGGGTGTTGGGTCCAAAGAACTTGAACATATGTCAGAAGTATGAAAACTTTCAGATTACTCACTAATCATGCATTGCATATTCTGGTTGAGTGGACTGATATAATTTGTATTCTCTCAGGGAAGAGTGAATACAAACATGATTAGAAACAGTCCATTGCAAAATTGACCAAACCTCTTATTTTATCTTATATATGGTTCTTATGTCAATGCCACCCTGGTTTTACTCATATTCTGCTGCTGCTAACACATTGCTGTTTGCTTTGGCTGCATTTCAGGAGGATACCGTGGAGTATGTCAGAGGAAATATGTGGTACCCTGAGTATTGCCCTCTTGTTCATGAAAAATGAAATTTCTGTGAAGGCCTTGACTTATTCATATTTAGGCACAGCAATTCATGACCGACAAGGTTTAGAGAGTTGAAGGTCGAATTATGGAGGGGAAGAGAAAGGAAGGAAAAAAATGTGTCCCTTTGTTGCAGCCGTAAATTGTTTGTGTAATCAGTAATGAAGTTTTGCTTTAATATTTATTTATTGGTTTTTTATTTTAGAAGCTCCACACCACTAGTGTGATAGACAGTTGTTTAACATCAAAAGAAAAATGGAAAAAAAAACACAGTTGCTTAGTTCTATTTCTCTCTAATGGCAAGTGCATTAAGGAACAAAATAAAAAAAAATAAAACATCGTTAAATAATTTTAAAATAACGAGGAACAAAATCAACACAACTACTATTGTCTGGGATTAGACCATGCTATTGATTTTATATTAGATTCTAATTAATATGCATATTTTTTGGCATATTACATAGTTACCCTTGTAGTAAAAAATTGAATGCTGTTTCATCTCTTTTTAAAAGAAAAATCTTCTTAATTTTGATTGAAAACAGTTTTCCAGACTTGCTTACAAATAAAGATTGATACATGAGTACAATAAAACTACAATTATACAACTGAATGTTAACAAACCAAATTGAATGTTTTACTGAAAAAGTATATATCTCTCGTATCACCAAAACTTATTGTTGTCTAAGTATAACTCGATTACTATACTTCATAAAGTTTTCAAATAACCGATTTCAATTGCTTAAGATTTCAAATGCATAAGCAAGCCATTTAAAAAGGAAAAAAAAATTAAGATTCGATTTGGTAAAGTCATTTTGAAGTTTATCAAAACACAATATTATAAAGTATATAGGATCAAAATAAATCTATTTGATAATAATTTTTTATTAGAAGATTCGATTTGATAATAGAAGATATAATAAGGTCATGAACTCGAGTTTCTAATATACCTAAATTTCATTTTAGATCCTCAATAAGGTTGATGGTTCTCTCTTACTTTGCATGAAGCTTGTCTTCGTTAATCTAAATTTTATTATATATATATATATATATATATATATATAGGCAGTACGTTAACACCAAGTGTAAGTCAAAACTTATACCAAATCTCAGCCATTCAATCTAATAATCCAATGGTCTAAAATATAGAAACAAGATGTTTTGATAATCCTTCAAAAACACACACAAAAAACGTTTCGGTGATTCAACTTAATTCCTAAAATTGCTCTTCTTCCATGGACAGTTCTTTGCCACTGATCAATAGTCATCCTCAAATTTAAAGAATTGATAAATCCAAACAACCAGAATCGTAAAATAAAATATAATACTTCGATTGGTACAGGAATGATCATATATAGCACATAGTATGATACATGATAAAAGCGTACGTCATCAAATTGATTCAATCTCATGATTTTCCATTTCGTGTACAAGGATCGATACATGATACATGGTCGTGAAAAGAAACTCCATAAGGGTAACCAAAAGAGAAATTGAAAATTAATTTATAAAATTGATTCAATCTCATTATTTTTCATTTATATATAAACATGTTATCAAATTGGAAGATTTTATGAACGCTAGGAATGTATCCTAAATATTGATAAAAAACACAGAGGCAGCAGCCGTCGGTGGAGGTGAAATTGATGGTGATGGAAAGAACCTCAAACACAGTCTAAAAGAGGGGAATTGGAGAAAGCTAAAAGATCATGTACAACATCCCTATATTATAATTTTGTTTAGTTTTAGTAGGATAGCAAGGAGGGTGTATTGAATTAGGATTTTAAAGGACAATTTTTGTATAAAAAAGTCTTGAGGATTTTAAAAGACTTTGCAGAATTTTGATGACTTTGATGATTTTAAAAGACTTTTAAGGATTTCAATGGATTTAATTCATAAGATTTTAAAGAATTTGAAATGATTTTATGGATTTCAAGAGATTTCAATAGATTTTATGAATTTTAAGAAATAATTGAAAAAAAATGATCATAACACACTTTTATTCACAGAATCTCAATAAAGTCTCTTTTATTTATTTTACTTTATTTTTTTACGGGGGAAAGCTAGAGAGAGAGAGAAAAAGATAAGGAAGGAGAGAGAAGGGAAGAGAGAAGAGAGAGAGACAGGAAGAGAGGAGAAGAGAGAGATGAAAGAGGAAAAGAGGAAAAGAGAGTAAGAGAGAATGGAGGAGAGAGATAGTAAAATCTTTATAAAAAAACAATCATAAGAAATCTTATCTTTTCATGAAAGACTTTTTCAAGATAAAATTTCACTATAAAATCCCACAAAATCCATCAATCTGATTTATTAAACAATCCTTCGAAATTTGAATGATTTTGAATACCACTAGACTTTTTTAAGTGATTAAGAGTCTTGATTGACTTTTTTTAAATGACAAAAGAATCTTGATTGAATAACACAAAACTTTTTTTAAATTGGAAAGAGTCTTCATTGAATACCACAAGACTTTTTGTTGATTAAAAAGTCTTTTAAAATCCCTTAGAATCATGATCCAATACACCCCCCTTATTAGTTAATTTTAATGGTTGAGATTTGATGTAAGTCAGAAGACTTACCTCTGGTGTGAACGGATCTTGCCTCATATATATATATATATATATATATATATATATATATATATATATATATATACCCACCTAAAATTATTAAGTGCAAGCTAGCAACCTACACCCACTTGATTATTTACACTCATTTTTATAAGTATTATTAAGGTGCAAGTTAGCTTCACTAATTTACACCCACTTTCATCATTTCAAATATTGTTTTCTTAAAAGTTTGTATTTATTACATGTTTTGTGCATTAAGCATCATTGTCTTTTTTGGTTCTTTTTTTAAGGATCTTTTTTAAGATAGTTACAAAATTGTCCTTCTATTTAAAATTAATTAGAATATAAACAAAATGGTTTTAGTAAACTATAAGTGGGTGAAACTTGCTAACTTGCACCTTAGTGGTTTTAGGTGGGTGTAAGTTAGCAGCCCCTATATATATATATATATAATTTTTAAAATATGCAATAGTACATATACATTTACTATAAACAAGAATAAAAAAATATATATAGTTATAGCATACATCTTGGATTTGAGGGTTTAAGGTATGATTTAGGTGTGGTGATCTAAAATTTGATACAAATATCATTAGTGTATTTGTGTTGGAGTTACATATGTCTAAGAAACAACAATGAAGATTAGGTGGAACATTCTTTGGATTTTGTCTCGTCTATTTCCTCTCATGTGGTAGTTACTCTAGTAACTTGTCATCAAGCATTGCCACCACCAATACCAAATTTACACATGTATATGAAGAACAATTCAGTTGTTGAAAAGATAACATCAACTAAGTTACTCCCTCCTTCCCTGTAACTAAGTCTCTATTTGATTTTATTTTTGTCCTTAAATCTACATCTTTTTTCAAATTATTAAATGCATTTATTATTTTCTCTATATATACCTCTAATTAATACTACTAACTTGTCTTGAAATATGAAAAGTCAAATTTAATATACATATAAACAAAAGATAATTACACCGACATTTTTTGAAAAATGTGAAAAATACAAAGGGAGTTACATACATAGATGAAGAGAGAATAAATCATTTCACCGGTCACTAACATTTACAAATTAGTCTCTAACATTTCATCATTTACAAAAGGCAAATTAGTCTCTACCATTTCATCATTTACAAAAGACAAATTAGTTTGATATTATTTTAAGTCCAAGGTTAAATTAGACTGGCACAAAATTGTCCATGACTAAATTGGATTTTCATTTTAATTATTTATATTCTGATTAGATTACATTATTCACCCCTCTCCTTGGTTCATGCATTCATTGAATTTTAGCATCTATGGCAGCAGCAAAACTAAGGTTAGTATTACTATTAGCCTACTACACCAGTTTGAATTACTTCATTTTTCTGGGGGCAATATTAATTATTCCTAAATAAATTTATTTTTTTATTCTTTTCCTATGTATGTTTGCATAATTTGTAGCATTATATGGAATTATTTAATTAAGGTTTGTGCTTTTCAGATATGCTATTGTAACTGGGTCAAATAAAGGGATAGGATTTGAGAGTGTTAAAATGTTGGCCTCAAATGGTGTCAAGGTGATGCTCACAGCTAGAGATGAGAAAAAAGGGAATGAAGCCATTGAGAAATTGAAGCAGTTTGGTCACTCTGACCAAGTTATGTTTCACCAACTTGATGTCACTGACCCTGTTAGTATTACTTCACTGGTACAGTTTGTTAAGACACAGTTTGGGAGACTTGATATCTTGGTAAGATTCTCGTATGTTTGGTTTGGCGGTGAATTTCGTAAAATCAGGGTGCTTTTGTTGAAGCTACAAAATATAGTTTTTGACATGGTCACATTGACTCACCGCAATATTGACAATCTCGCCCTCAATAAATAAAAGACACAAAAGTGTGTTTTGCTATTTAGTTATAATACAAGAAATTGTTGGGGTGGAGAAGTGTCACATGTGATCTATAGTCAACTGATGCTTAAAAGTTATTCAAAATTTCAATTGATCTACGCCACCACCTTAAAGTAGAAGTTTTTAGTTCTCCGCATCCTTAGAGTTAGTGACTTGATTGATGTTGATTCAACAAACATAAGAGAAAACGAATATAAGCTAGATAGCTTTTGAAGCACTTATATTCGTTTTCATTTTTTTTTTTTTTGCATAATGGGTCACCAGTGAGGAGGCAACTGATTTAGTGAGTTTCTACTTATGGTGAGTAGCACAGATGATTGTTAAAATTTTGAACGATTTCCAAGTATCAGTTCACGATATATCATGACACACTTCCCTAAGCTGTCTATAATAGATGGCAAAATAGTAATAAGTTTTATGATATCACAAAAAGTAAAGGACATGAGAAGCCAGCTTCTTTGTTATCCTTAGTTTTATATGAA
The DNA here is from genome assembly GCA_946800305.1 of Medicago arabica. Classification (NCBI taxonomy): domain Eukaryota; kingdom Viridiplantae; phylum Streptophyta; class Magnoliopsida; order Fabales; family Fabaceae; genus Medicago; species Medicago arabica. The sequence continues at coordinate 39,530,850 of OX326969.1, forward strand.
TTAATCCTTTAAATTCCTAAGTATTATAAATTCTGGTGATTGGTGTAGGTGAACAATGCAGGAGTTAGCGGTGTTAATCCATATGAAACGGTTAGTGTTCTTATTTTATTTACTAGTACTAGTATTACCACTGGTGTATGTGAAGCCTCTATATCATAGCTTTGAATTTCTTCAACATGAATGCAGGTGGGATCAACAGTTGATTGGGAGAAACTAACACAAACTTGTGAGATGGCTGAAAAGTGCTTAAGAACAAACTACTATGGTGTTAAGGAAACAACTGAGGCCTTTCTTCCCCTTCTTAAGTTATCCAATTCTCCCAAGATTGTTAATGTTTCCTCCCAAGCAGCGTTATTGCAGGTACAAACAAGAGTACCAAAACTTCGAATGATTCGCCAATTTAGTTTCTGATATCGCTAAGCTTTGTCAAATTAGTCTCTTAAATTAACACAATATCAATATAATTTTAACAGTGTAGGTTTGGATTGTTGGCGAGTTTGTTAATCACAACGGCACAATGAGTTTGTTGAAACTCCAAAGTGTAACTTTTGTCAAAATTGTAATGGCTCGTCATGATTCTGTCAATCCAAACATGCACTAAGCCTCTCGTAGAAAATTTGAAGGACTAAATTCCAAAACGACCAATATGATCAAAGACTTCAAAGTTCAAGGACTATTTTGAAATATTAACAATTTTATGGGTTAAATTGACAATGCCGTACAACTTCGTGGGACTAAATCGATGATTCAGTGCTGAACTTTTTTTTTTTTTCTTTTTTACTTTAGTCCATTTTAAAATATGTTTTTACATTACCTTTTTAACATAGGCAAAATTTTGGTGATGTTTCAGAATATACCAAATCAATGGGCTAAAAGGGTGTTTGATGATATTGAAAATCTTACACAAGAGAAAATAGATGAGGTACTAAAAGAGTTTATCAAAGACTTCAAAGAAGGTTCACTAGAAAACAAAGGATGGCCAACAATCATGTCTGCCTATATTGTCTCAAAAGCAGCAACAAATTCTTACACAAGGATTCTAGCCAAGAAGTATCCAAACATGTGCATCAATTGTGTGTGTCCTGGTTTTGTTAAAACAGACATCAACAAAAACACTGGCATGTTAACTGTTGACCAAGGTGCTGCTAGTGTTGTGAGATTAGCACTGCTTCCTGATGGTTCCCCTTCTGGCCTCTTCTTTATTAGGGAAGAAATATCAAACTTTTGAATGGTTTTATGAAGTGTGTTTCAATCATGCAGTTAGAGTAATAACATATCATACAATGTGTCTCTTGCTGATATTTTGTACCCTTGTATCATTGTCATAGTAAATTGTGGACAAATACTAGTGTGTAAATCTTTGACATTTTACATTTATCTGTTACATTGTTCACTTTTTGCATGATCACAATTCCTATTTGCCATGTTTTTATGGACTTGCAATGTTCAGGACATTAGATGAACCCATCCTCAGTTATGAAATTTTATAAACCAGTCCTAATTAATTTTAAAGCTATGAAACCTGTATACAGGTGTGATATGATATAGATACTCTTATACATATGTGTTACGATATTTAATCATGTATTACGAGGCGATATAATAAGGTCATATTCCTTGACCTTAAATTCTGCAATTGGTAGATTATAAGTAAATTTTATTGTAAATCTTCAACGAGGTTGGTAGCTCTTCCCAACCTTACACGAGGATGTGTCTCCCCTAATCTAAAATCTATTTCATAAAAAATAAACGTGTAATACTTTTTTTTAAATATGCAATATAATATACATAAACATTTACCACAAACAAGTACCAAAAATATGGTTGTAGCATATTTTGGATTTGAGGGTTTAAGATATGATTTAGATGGTGATCTAAAATTTGATGTTTATATCATACAAATAGCATATATATTGTCAAAGGTTCATAAATTAAATAAAAAAATGTAGTAAAATAAAATACCAAATTGATATTTTCAAAAATTGAGAGACCAACCTCAAATATATTTAAGTTAAGAGACCAAAAAATATTTTAGCCTTCAAATTCAAATGACTACTAGTTTGGGAGAGAATAGCCGTCCAGAATATCCAAATCCAAAAGGAAAATGATCACTATTAGGCCAAATATAACCTTGGAATAATGAGTACATGACAGTAATATAATCATAGTTAATTAATTTTCTCACTCTAATTTCCATAAGCTATTCTTATTAGTGATATTCTTTATAACATTTCAATCATTCCGTTACCAATATTTATGAAAACGGCAATTGATTCATCATTGTAACCAACTAACATAATTATTTTTTTAAAAGAAGGTTCATCATTTTGATGATACTATATAAGGAACAAGCTTGTAAGAAATAGGTGCTAATACAAAAAATTTAGATTCATCAATCACATATATATCAATCAGTTTAGAAAACTATCACCTCCTAAGTGTTACATAATGGGGGCAGAAGCCATAAGGTACTTTTTTTTTATTGTTTTGTTTAGGTGGTCTTTGTATACATAAAAAAAAATAGCAAATATTTTACTTTATGAAATTTGTTTTCAGGTATGCTGTTGTGACAGGAGCAAATAAGGGAATAGGTTATGGAATATGTAAGAAACTGGCTTCAAATGGTGTTGTAGTTGTGTTAACAGCTAGAAATGAAGAGAGAGGCTTGGAAGCTGTAGAAAGACTCAAAAATGAGTTTGATCTCTCTGACTTTATGGTTTTTCATCAGCTTGATGTTGATGACCCTGCTAGTGTTGCATCTTTAGCTTCTTTCATTAAAACTATGTTTGGGAAACTTGATATCTTGGTATGAATGATAGTTTAGAACAAGTAAAAATAGATGCATTTTACCAACCTTGTTGACACGGGTGGGTGGTAGATGCTTAGGTCTCATAAGCATTTGGTCCAGGGTTCGATCTCTGGCCAGTGCGTATGAAGAAAAAAATTATTGGGAGATTTCAAACCCTTAAATGAATCTCAGTTGATTCGAGAGATTAGTCTTTGTAGTTTTGCGCAACTTACTTTTATTTTTCTTAAAAAATAGATTCAATTTTGATATAGAGATTAACTTTACACACTATTGTCACATTATTTAATAACTTATTTGTCTTGTATGATGTGACCACTATTTACCAAGTAGCAAGAAATCTTGAAATTAATTTATTTTTTTACTATTTATATATTGATGCAGGTGAATAATGCAGGTGTTCCTGGGGGAATATTATTAGATGGTGAGGCACTACTTAGAAAGGTTGGTTTTCTTCCCTTCCAGTTAAAAATAATAATTACTTTGTTTAAATTTTATTTGTTAGGTCTATATTTGATAGAGGACTAACAAGTGAATGATAACATATGAATTTATTGTAGAGAAATGGAGCTGAAATTGATAGCAAAGAAATAGGGTATGAAACCTATGAGTTAGCTGAAAAATGTTTGAAAACAAACTTCTATGGAGTAGAAAGAGTAACTGAAGCTCTTGTTCCTCTTCTCCAACTATCCACTTCTCCAACAATTGTCAATGTTTCCTCCAGAGCAGGACTATTGAAAGTACAGCACTTTTTATAGATATTTCATGTCAATAAATCATCTAATCATAGGTTAATCTTTGAATTAATATAAAGTATGATAGTTTAACAATTGAGCTATGGTCAGATGAACTATAGAGACACATGATGATCAGTGTTTAAAAGCTGGTTGATCATTTCACTTTAATCATTGTGATTTATTATTGCTATTGTTAATATTATTATTTAACTGTTTCAGAATATATCAAATCAGTGGGCTAGAAAAGTGTTTAGTGACATTGACAACCTAACAAAGGAAAAAATAGATAAGGTGCTAAAAGAGTTTGAGAAAGATTACAAAGAAGGATCACTAGAGATTAAAGGTTGGCCAACTTTTGCTTCTGCTTATACAATGTCAAAAGCAGCTTTAAATGCTTACACAAGGATAATGGCCAAGAAATATCCTCATTTTCATATAAACTCTGTGTGTCCTGGTTTTGTCAAGACTGATATGAATAACAATATTGGAAACTTAAGCATTGATGAAGGTGTTGAAACTCCTGTAATGTTGGCACTTTTGCCAAATTATTGTGTTTCTGGATGTTTCTTTACTTAGGGTGAAGTAATACCCTTTTGATCATTATTTGATTATTATCATAATAATGCTCTTCTATTCTAGAAATGAAGTGACACCCTTTTGATGAAAAGTATATGTTATGTATTCAAGAGAATGAATAATAGGCCATATTCATGCTAGGAAATCAAGTTTGAACCTAGCACAACAAAAATAAAATGGCACATTGATGGGAACAATCCTACTATAGTGAATTGCAGATGTTAATACAAAGTATGTTTCAATCTGTTTTTAATAGTAGTGGCATAGTTAGTGACATTATTGATTTGAGATATCTTAGTTTTAGATATAATACATATTGTGAATAAAAATTAAAAAATTTATTGGGGGAGGGGAGTTACGATGATCATCACGATTGTACTAGAAGTTACATTTTAGCTTTAACAAAATCATGGTACCATCATAATTTTGTTAAACTCACGCTCATCTAAACATACATTTTTGAATTTGTATTTACCGAATAAGATTTTGAATAAACTTCAATTATAAAATTAATTACTTTAAATTGAAGTGATTTATGTGTAAATGTTTTACTTTTATACTTTTCGATGCCAAGTCTCAAATCGACAACCACATGAATGACGAGTGGTCTTGGAACAAGTTTAAAGTTTTACTCTAAACTTTAATAGTACTAAATTTAATTTAATAAAACATATATTAAACTTTTCATCTAATCCAAATGTTACTTTCTTCCACTTCAGTTAAAATTAAGATTTCAAGACAAAATCCATTTTGTCTAGCTATAATCAAAGATATGTAATTCTACTACAATTAAATTCCATCATGACAAATCAATTTTGAGTCTTATTTTTTTACTGTAAAATCAAACACACAATCTTTGTTTCCAACAGATTTGTGAGAAATATGAATGTCCACTATTGTAAGAAAACTGGCAAAAAGGGGAGGCTTAGTGTGAAGCAAGACAATGAAGTGAAGTTGCTAAGAAGTTGCTTTCCTACTTAAAGCCAAAAGTGCTTGTTAAGATGCAACTGCTTATTACTAGCGTCATGATTCATCCAAACTTCCCTTTAGCCTAATGTACGTAACATTCTGTTGGCTTTTTGAAAATCCTTCCAAATGCTACAATAACTTTCCCTTACCTTATTACTTGTCAAATACGTTTTCTATTTGTAGTAAGAGATTCAATCTAGAGTTATAAATGTGTGAGAAGTGTTGATCTAGTCTCTTGACGCGTGTTTAAGACGTATCTAATAGGTTTTCGAGTCAAAACAAGTATAATTAAACACCGCTTAAAGAAGTCTCTAGGAAGTTTGATATCTAAAATAAATGTGTAAGTTTTGTAGATATAAAATCAATACTTTTTAGAACAAGGTTTGTAACTCATACACATAAATTTAGGATCTTTTTTCTTTGCACCAAAAACAAGAAATTTCCAACTTTACTTCATGTAGAAGTTACTACACTTCATAAAATTTTCAAATTGCAAAATATTTCCCCTCAACCGATTTGATAATAATTTTTTCTCACAACTCTATCGTGTTTATTTATAAGCTATACCACTGAACCCGGTATATTACTTTAAAAAAAGAAGCTAATTTCCCTATAAAAAAAAAGCTAATTAAAATAAAAATAATTTTAACATGACTCAATCATATAACTTAATCACTCTATTTAAAATTCCTTTATTAAAATTCAAAACCAAAAAAAATTTCACAAAATAAAATGAACAAGTAGATAATCGAGTAAACCACTTAATTAGTCTCTGTCTTTGTAGACCCCTATCAAATTAGTCTTTGACTTTATTAATATTTCAAACTAGTTCATGTCTTTGTCAAAAGTTTGTCAATTTAGTCCTTAATCATGTGACAAAAATATAAAGACAAAGATATAATTAAGAAACTTTTGACAAAGATAGAGAGAAATTTAAAATATTAACAAAATCAAGGATTAATTTGAGAATGACTTATAAAGAGAGGACGAGTTTTACCTTGGAGCAATTGTCAAATTGCCCCATCTTAGATCAATTTTGTTTTATTTGCTATTACTTGTACACCTTGTATTTTATATTCCAATTTATAGCTCTATTCAATTATAATTTGACTCAAATTAATTTACTTGAATACGTTATTTTTTAATCTCCTGTTTAAAAATCTAATACGTGCAGCCCATTCTCAATAATTTTTTTTATTTAAAAACATAGACATGAATAAATCTGGACTAAAAAAAATATGAGGTCAATAATATATATGTTTACTACATTTTTTATAAAGAAATAAATTTACTTTGAATCTAACTTTGTAATAGTGATCCAATCTAAATAATTGGTCCCTATAAATATTTTTATAAAAAGTGACATGTTTTTATACATCAAAAAAATTCAGCATGCAGTTTTAATTTTAATTTAACGAAGACTAAAAATTTTATTCTCTATAAATATGGCGAATTTTATTTTTAGTTCTTCTAAAAAAGAGACATGTTTTTTTCCTCCAAAATATTTTACTCTCCATTAAATTAAAATTAAAACTGATATATTAAAATTAAACAGGGCTATAAATTAGAATATAAGAATGAAGAGTGTACAACTAATAGCAAATAAAACAAAACTGATCTAAGATGGAGCAATTTGACAATTGTCCTATGCTAAAACTCGTCTAAAGAGAGTGATAAATGACTTACAAAAAGGGGTAATTTGATAGTTTATTAATCCTTTAAAGATGGAACCCATCCTTCATGTGAAAACAAATTTCTTCATGTTGAATTTGAATTGAATGAGTCATATGTTATGTACATTTAACTTAAAATACATAAATATTCAACATTATTTGTGGTAAATATTGTCAACATACTATGCAATGTTGATGCTATTGAACCTCTAATAATTTGACAAGTGGATTATACAATCCATGTCACTCATAAACCTTGTTAACTCCATTACAAGCTTTTGTAAAAAAAAACAACCTCAAATCAATCATGGGAAAAAAACCTGTCAAAATTGAAAAGTTTCCCTAAATTTTCCTCCGAATATGCTCTGAATGAAAGAAAACAGCATTCTCTTTCACGTTTCCTTTTGACAACGTAGGCACATGTTTTTTTCCCGCTTGTTGGGTCCCACTTGAATCTTCTCTTCAACTGTTTTGTTTCACAGATCTCATCCAATCTATATAAACCCCATTCAAGACCCATCTTCTTCAATCTCTTATTTCTACCTGGTAATTCTACTTCTTCATTTTATTTTCAAAAGTTTCAATCTTTACATCATTATTTACTCATGGGTCTCATCAAATTTCAGAGAATGTTTATTTTTTGTTCTTCATTGTTTCATCAAGTAAAAACAGTTTTTGGAAGTTTTTTTTTTTTGCTTGAAGGTTGCTGAAAAGGTTCAAAATTTTGCAGGTTTGGTTGCTTGATTAACAACAAGTTATAATGGCAGCCCTGAAACCTGGTGTGATTGCTTTATTTGATGTTGATGGGACTCTTACAGCTCCAAGGAAGGTATTTCATTCTTTTACAGATAATGACACTCCATGAGTATGGTTGTTTTGTTGTAATCAATATAGCAATGCCACAATTTCATATGGTTCAGATTTGTTATCATATAGATCTATTGTCTGCTAAGCAGTATTGTCAAATAACAGCTACAGCGCTTAACTGTAGCAGAATTCGAACAATAATTATCGTTCTGCGCTACGCTGTTTAGTACAAAGAGTTGTTAAATAACAGTTATAGTGGCGTTATTACACTATAGCATAGCAGAATTTGAACAAACTGCTATTTTGCACGATCCGCAATTGGTAACGTTGTTAAGTCATCTAATGTTACTCGTCAGTCCGCTCATCATAAAAGTTTGATTTTTTTTTTTTGCTGAATAAAACTAGAAAATGTGGATTTTTTTTCTTTTTGATTGTTTGGATTTGGAGCACATCTATTTACTGTTGCCTACTCAATTGCTAGGGGGCTACTCCAGAGATGTTGAAATTCATACAAGATCTAAGAAAGGTGTGTGGTTTGGAATTTTTTTCCTACATTACATGAATTTGTTTGTTGATGTCCTTTTTCTCCAATCTCCATCCACCTAATCATGCATAAACCTGTTCTTAAAGTTCTGTATTTTTTTTGTTTTTGTTAATGTTATTGAATCTTGCATTGTTTGGTCACACAGATTGTAACAGTTGGAGTTGTTGGGGGTTCTGATCTCGTAAAGATATCCGAGCAGCTTGGCCAAACAGGTTAGTTATAAGTTCCACTTTGTTTTCTGATGCTGCAGTCTTTAAAACTTGTTGGAACTAGGAATCTACTTTGTGAAAATTGTTGCTTTCTCCTTTTTCTTGCATGTTGTATTTTGATCTCCAAAACCATATGAAATTATGTGTGCTAATCTAAGCTGATAATTATTGTTACATTTCTCTACTTTCTTCTTCTTTTCTTATCTTTTAAAAAACATGCTAATCTTAGATGATCTTTTATCTTGAGTTTTGAATGTCATGTTCCTATTTGTTTGTTGCAGTCACCAATGACTATGATTTTGTATTTTCTGAGAATGGTCTTGTGGCTCATAAGCAAGGACAGCTCATTGGAACTCAGGTACACCACAAACTCAATCTGTAATTGAATAAAATTGCCACCGTGACCAGCAATGTGTTCAAATAGATTCTGTTGACCCTTTATGTTGTTAACTTTTTGTGTAATACACCATGATGCGTTGTGAATTTCCTTTTCAGAGCTTGAAGACATTCGTTGGGGATGAACAGCTCAAGGTAAGGCCTGTATATTTCTATTCCATTTAGACATCTTACTTTTCTGAGACTGCCATGCTAAGCATAATATAAATTTAAAAGAAGCATCAAATATAAGTTGATCTGTAAGTTTATTATAAAGCTTAGAAGATATGTGAATGAAGGAGATTATACATTTTAGTTCTAAAGTAAAATTCAACAAGTTTTTAATATTCTGTAATATTGTTTATTAAATAGTAACATAAGGCATTTTGCAGGAATTTATTAATTTTACGCTTCATTACATTGCTGACTTGGATATCCCTATTAAGAGGTTAGTGAGATTCAGCGGTTAATCACATTGTTATATCAAACTTCTTAATACTAATCTATATAAGAAATTTTTTAGGGGAACATTTATAGAGTTCCGTAGTGGGATGCTAAATGTGTCACCTATTGGGCGAAACTGTAGCCAAGAAGAAAGAGATGAGTTTGAGAAGTATGACAAGGTAATGATATGTTTTAGTTTTTATCATGCTAGAATTTTCACTATCTTTAATTTGAATTGCTAAAGGTTTAATTTTATCCTGAAAATTTGCAATATGAGTCCTCAGGTTCAGAACATACGCTCAAAAATGGTTTCTATACTTCGCGAGAAGTTTGCTCATCTTAATTTGACATTTTCCATTGGAGGACAGATAAGCTTTGATGTAAGTCATGATCTTCATAATGATACGGTGAATTTATTTTTTGGTTAAGTGATAGGCCAACAGGTCTTGATTATATATATGTACTCTACAGGTTTTCCCTCAAGGTTGGGATAAAACATACTGCTTGAGATACCTTGATGGTTTCAATGAAATCCACTTTTTTGGTGACAAAACTTACAAGGTCAGTCCATAATTTATTGTGAAGTACTACAAAATCATTGTCTTGTTACGTTTTCTACCTCTGCGCATTCATATGCCAGCAAATTATCTTATTTTAGAGAGTATTGGATTTTAGCACTTTTGTTTTTCATTCACCTGTTCATGAAAATTATGCATATGAATTGATGCAGAGATTTGTGTAACAATTTATTTGGCAATTTAGTTTAGTTACCTGAAATCAATCAATGGTTATGGCTATATTACTTCACTTTATTATCTTTTAATATGAACCCTTCATTCTAGAAGAGACTCTAAAGATGATAATTAATAACATAATGGTGAAATATCGCCTCCAAAACTTTAGTCAGTTTACGATGGTCCTTCACTTTGCAAGAGACCTGTCAATTTTGTTTTACTGCTCTATTTCTAGCTTCCATAAGCAGTCCATTTTTGTGCAATTCCCATTTTCCCTAATTGCCGAGGAACAAATTGAAGGCCAGCCGTGGGTCACTCCAATGTGTGGAATTCTCACCCCAAGACCTATGGACTTAGTTCTCACACCTGTCGTGTGTGTGGGAACTCTCATGAATCAGGAAGTATGGTATTGTGTTGCAGGCACTGCTTCCATGCCAAGGAAATTGGCTTCAATAAGTATCGCTGAAAAGTTCAGAATCCTTTCTTAGTGTTACATTTTTTGCTGAAGAATCAGCTTCCACCTGACCCACCATTTTAGATTATTGCATTGGGATGATGATGCCAGGATGATTTTGATTTTTAAGAACTTTCAATTTTGTGGCTTTTAGTTAAATTATGTCAGTTATCAAACTTGAGTTGCGAGAATCCACATATTTTCTTCTACTTAGCTGTGGAGTGGCTGTCATTTTCACTTTATCCATCACTGGAATTATAAATTAGATCTTGGCATCTCTGTGTGTATTGTCTGTTTTATGTTGATGTCAACGGAAATTGCAACCGGAAAAAGAAAAAACAAAGCTTCCCTAAGCATTGTATAGAGATATAGTACGAAAGTTATCAGTTAATTTCCTAAACTTTTATCTTTCATTTTCACTGAACAGGGTGGAAATGACCATGAAATTTATGAATCTGATCGGACTGTCGGGCACACAGGTATGTTGCTCTAAATTGTATCATCATATGTGCATATGTAGAAATGACTGAATTTCAATTACATGATGAAAATTTTAATTTCGTTGTATTAATTAAACTAAAAACCAAATCAATGCAAGTTTCAAACGGTTTTCAATGTGAACCTTATGCATTAATATTCATCGCTTTCAGTTACCAGCCCTGAAGATACTATCAAGCAGTGTAAATCTCTCTTCCTGGAAAATTGAGATTTTTGCAGTCAGCATATCATTACTGATACCGGAAACAACATGGAGCAATGGTTTACAGAGGAGAGGGCCACATGATTCAAATATAATTATTTCTTCTGATTGTAATTTTGTCATGGCATTGCATATTTTGGATATAATAAGAACCGTATCATTCAATAAAATTTGATTTCTCAATAATTTGTGAATACTTAGTTCATGGTTTTCTCTACATTCCAAAAGGTTTGGTTTAAAATGATAAAAACCATGCAAAAGAAGCTAAAAGGGCAATGTGGGATATCATTAATGGGTTCACATCAAGCCAAATATTAACCATCTATCCATACATACAGTATCGCATGTAGTATTATTTTCATTGAAATGGTACACAAGTAGGAAGTACTTAGGTATGGCAATGGAAAATCATTACCAAATGTTTGTTTAAAAGGATAGAAGTCGAGCTGAAGACTAAAAGCAAAATCAGTTAGAAGTTTTAGCATTAGGACCATATTGTCTTTATAACCAAAAAGCATGGAAGAAAAAAAATAGTAAGACCAATACTTAGACATAGTAGCACTCAGAACAAAAGAAAAGAACATGGAATGTGAGTTATAAACTTTTCATTAAATTAAACATTTTCCACAAACACATATACTTTAGTACTCTAATTTTACCTAAACATCATTGAGTAGTGTACTCTAAGTAGAACATGGAAGGGGATTTTTTGCCGACAAATGAACCTAGATGGAAATAGTAACCCCTTCCTCCTCCAACTTTTTACCAAAGTATGATTAAATCAAAAAGTAAGGCAAAATCCAAGACTCCTCTAAACGAAAATTGATGGCTCATAATGATATACATCATTTTTTTAGATTATTATTTAAAACTATGGATTCTCTTTGCAGAGATGAGTGTATTTTGTAGAAGCATTGCAATGGTCATTGGACCAACTCCTCCAGGAACAGGTGTAATAGCAGAGGCAACTTTTACGGCTTCTTCATAAAAGACATCTCCAACCAATTTATAACCTCGAGAACTACTTGGATCCTGTCACAAAAGCACAATGTGAAACTTGTTTATCATCCTAAAACTTAGGCATCAAATGTAAAATTTGTTCATTCATTCTAAAAACAGTACCAGCTGAGAGCCTAATAGCAAACTATAAACAAGACCATGAAATAAATCTACTCACATCTACCGGGTTGATTCCGACATCGATAATGACTGCACCGGGTTTTATCCAGCTTCCCTTAACCATGTTTGGTTGGCCAACAGCAGCAATGATGATATCTGCTTGTCTAATGATCTCTTCAGGGTTAGTAGTTCTGGAATGGACAATACTCACAGTAGCATCTTCCCTCTAGTAAAACAACGGACATATAAAGGAGTTGAAATGTATTAATTTGAAGCAAAATTATAAGAACGAATATTCATACTCAAATAAAACTAGTTTTGAACTGTTAACTAAAAAATTGGGTTTGGAAATATTACTTGCAGCAAGAGAGCAGCTGGCATCCCGACAATATTACTCCGACCAATCACAACAGCCCTTTTTCCTTTAATAGAAACGTCATATCTGCGGAGTAGTTCTATGCATCCCTTTGGTGTACAAGGAACAAACAGGGGTTCTCTACCTCGCATGGCAAGCCGACCAATATTCAATGGATGAAAACCATCTACATCCTTCTCGATTTTAACAGCATTCAACACATTTTGTTCATTCATATGCTGTCACGAGATCAATGAAAATCAATTAAACTTCCACAAGAAAATATTTTAGGTTATGGATTGAAGTTTTAGTTTAGGTTATAATAAACTTGGCTACAAGAATAAGTTGTTGTTGAAAATCCCATATTGGATGAGATATGGCATGCAAAAATGTTTATAAGTGAGAGGCATCCTTTCACTTTATAAGTAGATTTTGTGGGGTTGAGTTAAGCTCAACCCAAATTCTAATATGGTATCAAAACCTACCCAATATCTATTACGCCATCCGTTATCGGGCTACTCGGGTCACACAAATAAGATATAACTTGAAAAAGTGTTTATAAGTGGGAGACATATCTTGCCTTACAAGTCAATTTTGTGGCCTTGAATTAAGCTCAACTCAAATTCTAATATGATATCAGCGTTTATCGAAGATCCATTAGAGTTTAGACCACCCATTATCATGTCACTTGGGTCACGCACTAGATGTATATAGTCTTGGGTGTGAGGGAGTGTTTTGAGAGTCTTACATTGAATGAGATATGACCTAAAAATGTGTTTACAAGTGGGAAGCATCTCTCAACTTACAAGCCATTTTTATGGGTTGAGTTAGACTCAATACAAATTCTAATAGTTATTAATGTTATCAAGTGATCAATTTGAATGTTTGACGTAAATATACAAATAGGTTAACTACATAAATTAATATACTTTTTTCCTACTTTCTTTACAAATGAATGTGTACAACTATATACAAGGGAAAGGGACCTTATTGAAATCTCTCAAGATCAGCAAAACGAGCAACAACTAAGCAGTATACGCAAACTATCAGAGAATAAAGGAAATTAAATAAAAGATAACTATAATTACAATTAACAGCTCTAAAAAGAAAATAAAGTTAGAGAACTAGAAGCATACAGATGGTAAAGGTAGCTGAACAAGAATGCCATGAACTGAAGGATCATCATTGTAGCCTGAAATATAGTTCAGAACTTCTTCTTCTGTGGAATCCTCGGGCAAATTTACTTCCAAAGAAGTTATTCCAACAGATTCACACGCCTTCTTCTTGTTACGCACATAAGTTGCAGAGTCCTTTCTATCTCCAACAAGGATAACAGCTAACCCTGGAATCACGCCCACGGCTTCTCTCATCCTGGAGACTTCAGCTGCTATCTCATCTCTGATTTGCTTTGCCACTGCTTTTCCATCAATCACCTTAGCAGAAGAAGCCTCAGTAGCACTAGCAGCTACAACCAGTCATTTCGAAACATACAAACAGAGGTTAGCAAAACCTTTTTCCGGTCAATAGCATGCAGAGGAAAAAAATCATATCAGGCGACTTAGGAACCTATAACATCAAATTTACAAACGATGACAACAAGTTCACAACAGGGCAACGACTTAAAGAACAACATAACCTTTCAAGAAAAAAGTCCCTTTCGTCTACAACTAGTTTAATATATTGACTCCGACCTATTAAAAAGGCCTCAAATTTTGAACCAAATTATAATCTTAAATCTAATAGGCAGTTAATTCAGACAAAACATCTTAAACCATCACCAACCGTGGCCAAACTGATAAAGATGCAGTGTCCCAAAAACACCTCAGAGCACTCATAATTTAGGATAAAGTTTATGTGCAGTTAGAGACTATATGCTGTCATCCGATTGCAATCAGACAGTTCAGACTTTAACATTGGAATTTTATATCAAATAAAAAAAATAACTGTCTTAAGATCTGAACCCATCCTGACTGCACCTAATCCAATTCCCATAATTTATGACTCCAGGAAGCTATATTAGTTAAATAAATACAAGAAACCCTGAAGTCATCCATTCTAACTAAGTGATCCCTGCCTATTCAAAAAAACAAAGAAGAAAACTTAAGTGCTCTGTTTCAATTTTGGAACTAAATAGACCAAGCCCATTATTCTACCAAGCACTTTCCACATACTGGTTTCGCAACCTTGGAAATAAGGGAGAAAAAAAAGTTCAATTAAGAATTGCACAAACTAAAAAATTATCAACACGATTAATGTGAGCAGATGCAGAAAAGACATGCATGAGCTAATAGCTATAAAAGCAACAAAGATAGGTACCAGACAGTGTTATCAAATAGCAGCTATAGTGCTATGACATAGCAGAATTTGAACAAACCGCTATTATACTGCAATACATGATTTAGTACAAAGGGTTCTCAGTTAGTAATTTTGCACTCAAAAAATATCAAGACCCACAAAAAAAAAAGACCCTTTTTTGTTCATGTATGAGTAGTAACATCAACTCTCGCAAAATAAGATTACCCAGAAGGTAAAAAGTGAAGAGGAGTTAGGAAAAAGAGTAAAGGTGAGAGCTTTATACCAACGGAGAGAACACGAGATGAAGAGGGAGAGGATGGAACAGTGAAGAAGCGGAGAGAGGTGGGAGTCACATGAATGGGTTGGCGGCGGAGGAAGAGAGCAGTGGTGGAAGAAGGAGAAGAATGGCAATGGTTGAAAATGGAAGAAGCCATTGTTGTTGTGTGATTCTTCCTTCTCCAACAATAACTCAGTAATAGTCTACAGGTTTTGCTGCTTCGTTGTGCAATGATTCCTTCTCAAAACTTTTATCGATTTTTTCACTCAGAAAGAATCGAATTCCCTCTCTCTGACGATGGGTGATCAAAGGGGAGACAATGTAACTGGGCCTTTGCTTGACTGCCTTCCCATAAGCCCAATTTTGTAAAATTAAAGGAGAACAGCTCTTCTCTCGTATAGTTTTTTTGCTCGTTCCCAGTCAAATGTAAATTAACTCGTTAAAAAATACACATACATGAGTTCACTTATGTTAGAAATACACATGTATGACTTAACTTATGTCCGATTTTTTGCCGGATGAGCAAAACCGAATAGGAGAAGAGCAATACTCAAATTAAAGTTTGTAAAATTAGGATGGGTTTGATTGTACTTTTTCTTTTTTTGGTTCCCACGAAACAAGACATAATAATTT
The DNA here is from genome assembly GCA_946800305.1 of Medicago arabica. NCBI lineage: Eukaryota > Viridiplantae > Streptophyta > Magnoliopsida > Fabales > Fabaceae > Medicago > Medicago arabica. The sequence continues at coordinate 39,546,557 of OX326969.1, forward strand.
AAACTTCAATTTCCCTAAAAAATAGATTGAAGTTCAACCCATAGGTAACATGTATTAATGTCGGATTCTTCTGAACAATTTGTTATTTTATTAAACACATTTTCATTAAGATAGTTTTACTTTTTTTGACAGAAAGTAAGATGGTTTTACTTCAATGCCATTTATTTATGTTTTGTGTTACCCATTTGGTTTCCAATGAGGTCCCGTTGTTGAGAGAAATCATGATTAAATTGTGTTAATCATATGAGTCCAAAATTATCGTTAACGTGACTGATCTTTTAAATATCTTCATTTAATTAAGGGTATTTTAGTGAAAACTTAATTAATACACCTTAATATTTGAAGAGGATCTTCTAACAAAGGAACACATTTTTTGGCAAAAAAAAATAGAGACGTCTAGACATGTCTTTAAGTAAAATGACTGGAAAAGTATTTCAATTCCATTGGGATTCGATTGAGCATACATTGATTTTTCGGCATAAGAAAGGAGGTAAATTGTTCAAAATGTAGTTAGCATGTAGATGTGAAACTAGTTTCCACACTTTAAAAAAGGGTGATTCTACCATAGACTACCGCTAGCAACAATTTTTTTTATCATGGTCTCAAATACAAACAAAAATGGAAATCCTTGCTCCAACTTTTCTCTCGACCTAGCCTCACCTCACCAAACCTAGCCACCACATCAATCTATCACCGCTTTCCAAACTTTTCTCTGATGTAGATGTTTTAGATGGTGGTGCGATGAGCGGCTGCTGCCCTCCGCACCACACCTCTCCTTTATCTCTCGGCGATTTCAATGTCGATGGTTTTGGGGAGGTTGTTCTTGTTTGCCGACGTCCTCCGCATCGCTGGTAGTTTGGGCCGTCTGTTTTCAACAACCACTGTTGGTGGTTTAGGTCGTTCGGTTTCAACAACCAAGGTGAGATCTACCATTCTTTCTGGCGGCCACCTCTGCTCCAACACGATCAACCCTCCTCCGACTTTTTTGATTCGCCGTCTGCAAGGGCTGTGGTGGGTGTCGATGGTGGTTTCTGTTTGGACGGTTGCTGCATATCTGGTTTCTTTGCAAGCTCACTAGCTTCACGATTCAGTTTTGCAAGGATTGGCCTCCTTTGGTTGTTGCCGTTTTCAAAAAAATCTTACTCGATCTCGTGATCGATTTTGGATTGTGTGGCTAGAAATGACCGTGAATTTGCGTCATTTGTCACCGCAAATTGTGGGTGTGCAATATTTGTTACCGTGTTGGCGGTCGATTTCATATCTCACCCTCAACGTGCCTCGACTGGGTTTGTATGTTCGCTTGATGTGGGCCAGAAATGGCTAATTAATCAGTTGATGAGTGGTGCGCGTGAATTCGTTAATTACCATTTTGGCAGTCGAATTCACCCTCATTTTCAAGCACTTGTCTGTGGGGATTTGATGGTACATGAATCCACTTTTTGGATTTTTATTTTTTTAGTTTTTGGTTTTGCTCGTTAGGGTTGTTGACTGGGTCAGGCTTTATGTCCCCCCAGTTTTTCCTGTAATTTTTTCCTTTTTCTTAATAATATATATGAGCAATTGGCAACAGACTAGAATATGGTACCAACTTAGTTGGACACTATTCTTTTTGATGTCATTTTGCTCTTGGCTTATAAAAAAAAATACAAACAAAAATCTACTATATTTATGATATTTAACGTCGATTCTAAATTTACCCTTAAATTAAAACTACCATAACTACTCATGTTCTAATGTTTTCAACATTTTCCAAGCACTTTCAAGGATAAATTTGTAAAAGGTGTACATTTTTATGATGATTTAAATACACTTAGACCGCTTATTTAAAGAGTGTGTTTTTCATGTCAAAATAAAAAATAAAAAAAAAGTGTGCTTTTTTAATTTTTTTTCTTACATATGAGATCGAAAGTAGGAATGGTGGACCATAAAATTTCAGAGTTAATTTGTAGTCAATCCAAAATTCATAATTTTTTTATTCTCCAAAACTTTAGATTTTTTTTTTTTGAGAGAACCAAAACATGAGATTATATAATTGCATATTAAGGAATTTTGCTAGCTAATATAGCTAACTATGAAATTTCATCGGCAATGGACCATGTGGTCGATACTAAACATACTCTTAGCCAAATAAAACACACTTTTTACATTGCACTCTTGAAAACCACGCATTGTATTATCTCAAATTTACATTCCTTGCAAAACATGCGACATATCTTCCTCTTCAAAACAATACCGCTTTCATTAATTAGTGATTTACCGTACAATTCTACATTAGCAAGTTCCTTAGTCTCTATCCAGTCTTCTTCCTTTTGAAGTCTTGATGTATATTTGCAGCATTGTATGAATCTAACTTGTCAATTTTCACAATACAATCTTTCATCCTTTTCAAAACTATTGGCATAGCAGCGCAATTGCTTGAGATCTTTTCCTTTAGTAATTTTACTTTCTCAACACTCTCCGGATCTTCTGTTGTAGATGAACTTCCCTCTCTAGAAATGTTTTGATCAGAAGCACCTGTAACAATGTAAATAAGGACAACAAATTAAATACATTTTGGAAGAAAAAATATTACTAAATGTATGGCATCTTGAAAGAGTTAAATAAAGGTGTAACACAAAGAACAAGTATTAACCACCAAATGGCACAGGATCATTTCTGCTACCAATATAGTGAATCACAGTAACAATAATAGAATGCAATATGCATATAGAAAACAAATGCACTTAGATTAAAAAAAAAAGGTAGCAGGAAAGATGAAAAATACAACAGTCATAGAGGGAAAGGAATACCAGAAAGGCTATATATACAATCTGACAAAATATAATCAGTCAACTCTCCAAATATTTTTGAAAACTGAACTTTTTGTTTACATGATAATATTCAAAATGCACTTTGAATTTCGAATTTGTTTGAACCATCACTACATACACCAACAACAACAATCAAAATCTTTTTGAACTATATGGACCAGATGACGATATAAGAAAGTTTGGAGTTTAAACCATCAGTCCATCACTATAGTCATCAACACCATACCATTAACAAGCGATCCCGATCCCTAAATGCTAGTTTTAGTATCAATAGAGAAAATTTCCAAATTGTATCTCATTATCACTCAACTTGTATGGAAAAGTTTTGAAGTCAGGCAGAAGGTAGGTAGATAAGAAATATTGCTTCAGAACAGAGAAAGGGCAATAACATATTTGGTTACGCATGCTAGCTGACACTAACAAAATGCAGGGTTCTTTTAAGAAAGTGAAAGATACTTCAAATGATAACTTTATTCTACTTTTCATATAGAAGATTAAAATGATAATAACCAACAGGTTATTCAAATAACTATTGCTAAATCAGTATCTTAAAGTTTTTATGTTCAGTTCAAAGCAAATTATAGTATCCCCTGCAAATAAGCAGATGTAGAACAAGTTCATCACACATGCCACTACAATCCTTATATTAAAAAACTTAGCTTTACCAACATGCAGATGATGAAAATGTTTAGGGATTCACGGAAAACCTAGAACCCGCACAAAATAAAAATAATATGCTGAACAGTTGAATTAAAACTACGTAAATGTGCTATACTTTTCATGCATTTTAAAAACAGCAATGAGTGTGCAATTACACCACTGATAATTCTCAAATTGATTATGATTCACCAGAAAATAACACCTATGAGATGTTAGATAAAATACCCCATGATCCAGTTAGAGACACACAAGCTGTTTTCAATTTTCCAAGTGATGCTTGGAGGATGAATGAAGAGAAACATCAAGGGAAAAAAGAGGCCGTTTGATGGAGAAAATCTTAGAAGTAATATGGTTTCAGCTATCAAAGATGTTTGATGAGGTACTTCATCATAGGGATGATAAAATTCACAGATTGCTAGTTCATTAGGATCTAATGGAAAACATCGCGTTGCGTTCCACGAAAGGTTCAAAAACTAGACTACACTCAAATTTCACATACCCAAAACAAACCAGTTAAATCAAATTTCGTTGACCCGTGAAAGGGAAAAGAAAACCCTAGAAGAAAGAAAGGGGAGTAATGTACCTGAATTGAGTTGGGGAAGAAAGGGTCTTTGGGATTCAAGAACCGAAAGGAGTGTGGATTTGAGCTGATCCGGAAGAGTTGTACGAAATTCAAGAATCTTGTTCGCCATTTCCTTCAAATCAGACTCTAACCTCTCCAACTCCTTCGAATCCGAATCTTCGGAGCTCCGAAATGCTTCATGGGTTTCCGACATCTCTGGAGCCATATTCAGATTCAAATACTCAAGTTGAACAATAACAACACATAAATGCTGCTTCAGAGAGAGCGTTTTTTATTAACTTTGTGAGAACCTAATATCTACATTATTTTTTTATTAGATTTTATTTTATTTTATTTTTGGTGTAATAATTTTTATCACGAAGTATAAAATGTACACAAATAACAAGAAAATAAAAATTTATATACAACTTTTTATTCTTGAGAATGAGAGTAAAACACGATTAAAAACAAAATATCATGAAGGTTAGATGATGCGTTTATGAAGAACCATATATTTAAATTAGGATAGAAATTTATATGATTCATTTGATCTTCAAAAAGAAAAGAAATAAAAGAGACAATATGTTAATTTAGGGTCCGTTTGGTTCGAGAGTTTTGGAGGAGATGAGAGGGGAGATTTTTAATTTGACGTGTTTGGTTCAATTTATAGAAGGGGAGAGGAGGAAGCAAATCTCTTTAAAATTTTATTGCATTGTCATAATTATCCTTAAATTAATTTCAAATCTCAATATTAACCTTGTAACAACTTTTATTATTATTAGATTATATTATTTTGTAACAATTATATTATTATTAGGTCATCTTATTATTTTATTATTTTGTTATATTTTCTTTATAACAACTTTGATTATATACTAAGAGATGTGTTATTTTTTACGGAAGTAATTGGCAAAAAATGCAAGGATTATAAAGAATTGCTCTTATAAAAAAAAATATATACGATGCATGAAACAAAATATATGAGCCAGTTTGAGATAAAATAAACAGCTTAGATATGCGCTACTCTTTCGTCGGTTTCTGAAATCGTAAAAACTAGCCGTTTCTTTTATTAATTAAGTTTAAGGGTAAAACAGTAAAATAATCTTCCACTCCCTTCCCCTTGCGAACCAAACACGTTTTTAATTAAAAATATATCCCCTCCCCTCCCCTTCCCTCCCCTCCTAATTCTCGAACCAAACGAACCCTTATATACCACTCAAATATGCTCCTGAAGTAGCTAAATTGAAAAGAAAAAAAACATCTTCAAAAATATTTTTGAAATATTAGTTAAGTTAAATTTATAATTAAGAAAAGAGTGGTTATTGTTTAAAATAGTGGAAGATCACATCATAAATTGAACGGCATCCTATAAGTGAATGATTCATAACCAACACCGTGGTTATGGTAGTTGATTCAGTAGATATTACTATTGATAAGATACATCCCAAAGTCATAGAATTTCACTATTGATACGATGCATCCCAAAGTCATAGAATTCCACTAGTATGAACTTATATGAGTTGGAAAATTTATTATTTGATCAAATAATTTTTTTTTATGAGGTAATATTTTAAACTTCTATGCTTTGCTTTCTTTTATAATCTTGTGAGATCGTTCTCTTATATTCTATGAACAAGTATATTTGATTATGGTTTTCTTCTTTCTTATTCCACAGGGTTTTTATCTTGTAAATATTACATGAGAGATATCCATATTTTTCTTATGTCAAACTTTGAAGATATATCTTATTGACAATTTGTGTTGCCTAATTACTCATCTGAAAAATCTGTATGATTTATAAAGTTTTGTTTGTTGGAGAAATTTTGTGTTTATCTCTTTTTCTATCTATGGTAATGCAAAAGATAAATCAAGATTTTAGAATATTTATTATATAGCTTCACTTTGATATAATATTTTTTTTTTCATTATTGTTTCGAATGGATAAAAACAAATGAAACACATACTATTGTAAATCGGAAGTTTATAAATCATGTTTTAAATGCACATTCTTGACTGTATTAAACAATCTCTGAAGGATTGCTCAAATAATTATTTATCTTGCTCATTTATGAAATAGTTCCTGAAGAACTGAAGGATTAATGAAGTAATGCTCCTGAAGATCTATGTATTGTTATATGGAGGAACACAGTTACAGATTAAGATTGCATTCTTATAAAATTTTATAGAATTTTTAATTTAAATGGATATCGTTTTGAAAGAAAAATGGAGATGTTAAATATCTATATATTACGAAACATGCGATGGAAAAAATTAGTGTAGTGGAAAAGTTACTTGTTCCTCATATTTGTACTACACTTATATTAGTGCAATTGAGACGCACATTAGCGTAAACCAGAAGTTAGCATATTTTATCAAGTTTTTCGTTGGAAAGACTGGTTGGGTTTTCCCGGATCTATTATGATGGCAAATATAGTAAACAATTTCTATGGACATTTATTGAAGAACCAGAAGATTCTTCAACCAAAAATATTTGTGTATTATTGGTTCCCAAAGAAAGTTGACAATTTGTCCGCACACTTGAAGGTGTGAGATTAAATGGATATATGTAATTTGAAAAGGGGATTAGAATAGTAAAATACACACACACATATATATATATATATATATATATATATATATAGAGAGAGAGAGAGAGAGAGTGTGTTTGATATGCTCACTGAAAATGAATTGGTAAATGTTTATCATTTATTTTTAAGATACATTTTCACCTGAAGTGAGTTCAAATCTTGCTTGATAAAGTTTAATGAAAGGCTAAATTTATGAGAGATATAATGTATTTGAATGGCTCACTTGAAATTGATGATTATATGAAACTCCATGAATGAGCTAATTTTTATAAGACATTTAAGAAATGACATCATATGTCCATTCTAAATATTTGAAAATGAATTTGTTATAATCATTTTAATGACGATGGTATAAACATTGTTGAACTCATGAAGAGATTCTAATATCTATTGATTATAGAAATATTTGAAATTAGATCAAAGTTTGTTTGGATTTGCAGATTTATTATTTTAATGAGATTTTATGCATCAAAAAACTTATATAACAAATGTATTTGATATGGATAAATCTAGTTGATTGTGTACTAGAATGATTGTAATGTCACTTGATGTTAATATAGATTACGTCCTCAAGAAAATGATAAACTTGAATTGATCATGAAGTACCATATCTTAGTTCAAACGAGGACATTAACGTATTTTGTTAATTAATGTATTATCGTGATATTTTGTTTTTGTCAATATTAATAAATACAGATATCGGAACAAAGTCAAGCATACACTTGCATCTTAGAGAAACAACATAATCAAGTAAGTGGGGAATGCTATTTTATAGAGGATGATGATTTTACAAATACAAGAAATTGTGATACTTTCACTATGATTGAAACTCCATTTGTAAGATCCGAATTGGAAAATGAAAAAAAATACAAAAATGGGGGACAATGTCTTCCAAAAAACGGAGGCAAACAACGCCATCAGCATATACAACAGCAGCAACAGAGAAATTATTCTAGACAGAAATTTGCCAAATTTTGGAGCCAAAATTTTCCGGCAAGAGAGAAAAGATGACAATGAGATGAAAATATATTGCATCTCGTTCTATCCCGCTATATTTCTGTACATAATGAAACTTACAATCTGCTATACAACTTTTTTTTCCACATTTTTTTTCCTTTTCCCTAACCTTTATTTTCTTCTGCTTTCTACTTTGTATATGTGAGGTAATCTTCATACTGCCAGTGTCCCTTCAGAGACTTGGGCATCATCTAAATCTAATGAATCTGGTGATTGAGGTTTGGATTTGCTCATAATTCTTGTAAATCCATAACCAAGAGAACTTCCACTTGCTTCACACAGCTGCATAAATAGAACAAAGAACAAAATACATTCATTCATACATCATGTGAGTATTACATGATTTTGAATTATTTTAAAAGAGAAAATCACTAATTTAATCTCTAAATAATGTTGTGCGATCAATTTAGTCCCTGATTTTTTTAGTATTTTAAAATGGTCCCTAAAATTAAAATTTTCCGATCATATTAGTCGGTTTGGATCAGTCAATTTAGACACTGAAATTGTCTAGCAAGTAGCAAGGACTAATGTGATTGAGGATTTTAATTTGAGAATCATTCAGAAACTCTTCAGTTCCAGGAACCAAGTTGACAACGCCCTATTATTTCAAGGACTAGATTGGTGATTCAGAATGCATACCTCTGAAAGCTCAGCTAGATGTCGGCATCTGAATTCATTTATAGTCGCTGAAATCTCTGATGCCGGAAGTTTAGCCTGAAGAAAGAAAGAATGCTTAGAAAATTGAAGGCCAAAGATCTCCATGCTATATTATTGTTTCATATATTGATATAAGCTGGTATAACCAAAATTTGTTCTTTGAATGATTTGATTCTCAGAAGGCCTACATTAAACATTACCTGACATATTCATTTCCTTTTTTTTTCTCGTCATATTTTTTATGAAGTACAACTATTGTTCCTCAGTAAATTATTATGAGAAGGGAAATTTTCGGCTAGTGTAACCAGGAATTCATTTCAAGAAGAAACGACCATGATCTTTTATCTCTTAATAATGTCATAATCAAATAAAAGTGATAACACATATTACCAGCGACAGTGAGACAAAATTATTTTCATTTGGTCAATATTCATGTGGCAAAAAAAATCAACTCAGACCCTCTTAATCTGTACAGCCCGTCCAGCCAAATCCACATCGTTGAATCCAAATCATATAATGATCTAACGGTCAAGATTTGGCTGCACCGGATTCAGAGCATTTGGTTAGAGCATTCAATGAAACTTGATTTACCTGAGCAAGCACAGCAGCTGCTAGTTGAAGACTTGGCTCCAAGGTCTCTGGGACCACCTGCAAATGACAGAAAACTCTACAGTAATCATTCCACTAAAAGCCAGTTTTGCTTTCAATTTGCTATAAAAAAGCAAGAATTAAGAGCATGACTATTTTCCTACGGTTTTGGAACTGTCCTGTAAGGTAACTAAAACATGAATACTAGAAGTAGGTATGAGAATATTACCGCAGTAGCTCCGGCCTTTTCTAAATTCACTCCATGATCAACGTCATGGGCGCGAACAAAAGTCTTCACATTTGGGAAGTACTTACTCAGAGCCCAAACTGTTCTATAATTTGCTCCAGGTGTATCTAGAGTAATAGCTGCAGCACATGCCCTTTCAGCCCCGATCTTATGAAGGACCTAGTCATCCGTTAAAAAGGAAATCAGGTAACGACAAGTACGTGACACGTGTACCTAAGTTGCAAGTACTACCTCTCGACTGCCAGCATCTCCAAAGTACACAGGGAGATCAAGTGCTCGCCCAACTGCTACTCTATCACTGTTAATATTGGCAAATATGGATAGCAAGTTAGTTCATCATCTTCTGTGTCCTATCCAAAATTGCACAGACATCAAGGGAAGATGGAAGATTTATTCCTACAAACCTTTGAACGAAAGTCAAAGGCCTTAATTGAACTCAAAAAGACTTATACTAAAGAAGAGTATCTATTATCTAAACTACTCCTATTATAAAACAACTTGAAAATTTAAGATACAAGAAGTGTTGAAGATATATGTTTTAGATAAAAGGATGAGAAAAATAATAAGAACTTCAAATATTATCAATAATAACTTGATAGTAACTTCGTACAAAAGTTTAAACACTAATCCCTATTTATAGGGATACGTAGACTCAATCCTAAATAAATAGGGAAATCACAACAAACTAATTCCCAAGAGATAACGTAACATATAATAAGCTCAAAAACATAGTAATAGACATCAAATCATTCATCCATAAGAACAATCACAAGAAAAGGATAGAAATTTCAATTAGGATGTTGTGTTACCTTCTCACATCTAGTGCAACAAATGGAATAAGTCGCTCGGAAAGAAGTTGTGCAATGATCTGAAAATAACAAAGGTAAATTCCAGCACACTTATGTAAACTAACAAATCAAACCATAATATAGAGAATTTACCTGGCCAACTCGTCCAAATCCACAAATAATGATATGATCTTGCAGATCATCTGTCTGTAAAAGATGACATCCGAAATTCAGTAACTACTAAATTTGTACGTCAACTCCAAATAAAAAAATGTAAATGGCAAAACTACAGGTGTCCGTGTCAGAGTAGGTGCTTCATAGATTCTAAGGCTAAAAATTTATGACCATGTGCAACTAACAAAGTTACTGGGCTGCAACCAATTTAAGAGATTTTACCTCACTTTCTACAGGTAATAAACTTCTAACATCATTCTGCTCGAAACGGGAAGCAATCAGCTGTCCTCCTGCAGCTAGCCATGGAGTGATGGCCATTGAAATTCCCACAACAAGAAACAACAAAGAAGATAGCTGGGAAGACATTATGCCCTGCAGAAATGTCAATTAGCAAAAGGTAATAGTTTTCTTTACATATCATCAAGAAAACGAAACTTCTCCGCAGCTACTAATACACAAATAATTTTGTATTTTTCAACTTACAGTGATGATTGATAATAAACAAAACTAAAGGCAACGAGATACAAATTTAATTTTTCAGCACTTGTCTGGCACTCTGACCAGCACCTATTATTTATCCATTTATTAAACTAACTCCAGAAAAATGACTTGTTTTACATTAATATAAAGATCAAGAGCAAAATAGTATTAATAAATCACAGATTCTTGGTAAGGAAAACAGTATTAAAAAACAAAAACCTGATTAACAGCTTCCCCAAAAGCCACAAATGCAAATTCTCCACCAGGAGCAAGAAGAAGTCCAGCTCTTAAAGCAGAAATGACGGAAATCCCAAAGATTCTACCCATCAAAGAAACTAAGAGAGTCTTGCCGCATATTAAGAGTGCCAATGTCCCCGTGACGACTGGGAAGTTTGAAACAAAAAGTTTTGGATCGATTGACATTCCAACCTGAAAAGTCACAAAATATAATTGCTATTGATTACACAACTTACATATTGACATTGGGTTGATCTTGAATCATTTGCAACAATAATACTAAGAAATCCAAAGACAAATCAACAACAAAAATTAATATTTTTCTGGTCAATTCAACATAGCTGTTAAATCTGGGTTCTAGATCAACCCTTCAGCTTGCTTGAAAAAGATCAGTTTTCTTTCTAGTAATAATATGAAGTTATATCTCCAACCCCACTTAAGTGTGATAAAGTTCAGTTAATGTCGTTACATATGTAATGCTTTTGTGAGACTATCAGTCCACAAGAAGCATTTACAATTTATTGAATTTAGCACCAAGAAATACTCTACTTGAATTCTTTTTTCAGTTGCTTTATAATCTTAAACTTTGAACTCTTCTTCACACAACTGTTGCTGAACATAAAACTAAATTAATAAAAAAATTAGAGCAATTAGTTACTTTGTATGGACCCAGCAAAAGAAAAAGTTTGATATCTAAACTTTTCAAGTTCAAATAGTTTTTCGCTTTTTCTTCATTGAAGGATCTAACTTGGTTTCCATTTTGAACTATAACTTAGTGGCACAAAATCCTGATCATAATCATTTATGGTGTAATGAAGATGGAGATAAGAGGGTGAATCTTTCAAATTTCGATCTGGAAAGGAAACAAAAAGACAGATGAACTGTAGAGTTTGCATTCAATGCAGGAAATAAATTTTCAAAAGAGGACAGATAACACAAAATCAACTCTGCTCTTTGAAAAAATTTACTGTATGATTTCATCTCTATTGTATGATTTCTCAAATGGCCAATTCATTGCTCGTGAACATTCCTATAAGAATAATTCACATATAGGTAATTGACAAGATGGTTTTAAAATAAAGTTTGCAGCCACAATTACAGGGGCAACATTGCAGTAATGATGGACTCGACAACCACAATTGTAGTCACGTCAATAGTAACTGTCTGCAACTATTGACATCATAATGAAATTGTAAGGATAGTTCTTGTTGGAAATTTCGCCTTTATTGCGGTCCGCCCCTAGTCACCTAAATTGCGGCCTTTGGTTTGCTTTCATTTTAGCCTCCAACACCTTCATTGCGTTGGCTTTGAGGGGGTGGATTTGGTCCCACATAAGATAGATAAGACTCTTGGGAAGAGTTTATAAAGAGGAGGCACTCCTCACCTTACAAGCCGGTTTTGTAAAGATGAGTTAGCCCCCAAATTTCAACAGTTCAAAATGAAAACAATGTTTGTCACATGAACAAATAAAATAAAACAGTTGTACCAGTTGTAAATTTGCGAATTTTTTATATTCAGCACCTACCGTCATAAAGAAGAGCCCCAAAAGAAGGCCACGATATGGAGCAATATCAGATTCAACCTGTAAGGAAAATTCAGTTTCTGCCAGTAGTAAACCAGCTAAAAATGCTCCCAATGCCATGGAAAGTCCTGCCTGTTATAAGAAAAAAGGAAAAAAATGTCAAAGTCGGGCTAATGGACACAAATAATGAACTTAAACCCGAAGTTTTGAGCATTAGACCAGTCATCGAATCGGGTTATGGTATGACGGTCTAGCAAGAAGACACACACACACATGAATATTATCATTTTTTATATAATTAACATTTAACAGTATTGAAGTTTAAAAAAATATTGAATTTCTTGTGGTTCAAACAACACCATAACTGGTGCATCTTGTGGTTAAAAATCTGAACAAGTTCAATTTTCAAAATATAATTAATTTAAGCAGTCAATATCTAATGCACTGGTGAGACAAGTTCTATAACAGTTTCAATTATAGAGGCTTGATCAGTCATGACACTAGTTCTCTAGTTACAATAATGAAGGCTCGACTGGATTAGCTACCGGAGCAGTACAAAGGCTTGACTGGATAAACTACTGGAGCAGTTCACATTGAACTGGTCCGGCCAGTTGGTTCAGTTTTCAGAGTAGTGCTTAAACCAAACAATCAAACCTTGGTTAGCCTTCTAATTTTTCTTCAATTATTCTAAGATAATATTACAGAAAACATGAACAGTTGCTTTTAGAATAAACAAAAACAATAGAAGAAACTCTTCAGCTAGTCAAAAATCTAAGGAAAGGATGAAAAGCAAAGCAATAGGATAATCACGTACCCTGGCGGTCAAAAGACTGGTCCCAAGAATAACAAGAAGTGTATTGGCTGAGAATATTTCAGCATTTTGATTTTCTGCGACTTGCTTGTATATTGGCCGAAGGAGCTGTAAAGAAGAAGAGGAAACTCAGTAGAAAGCCCACCCTATATCTGCAAATGAAGTATCACTATCCAAAGCCTTCTAATTGAACCCCAAAAGAATATCACTTGTCCATTGAACAAATGGCTTTTTTATGATTTATGTTTTATCATTTAGATCCCGTATGGCCACAGCATTAATCCACTAACACAAGGCACAAAAACTATAAAGAAACTTTCACCATGGCTTCATAAGTTCGACAGTTATAACATGGCCGGTCCAACGTGTTTAGAGGCCTAAAGCAAATTGTTAAATAAGGCCTTTTTATTAAATTAATGATAATTTTTTAAAAAACTGTATTATTTGTTTGTTATAAATTTGATATTTTATATCTGTGTAAATTTTAAAGTCATAAATTTTTGTTACATATATATATATATATATATATATATATATATATATATATATATATAGACACACACACACACACTATAGTAGAACCTAACCATTATTTGAGAGGTCGAAATGGTTAAATAATGTATTTACTATTAATAAGTAAATGTGACAAAAAAAAAGTATATGCAAACAAGATATAGTGACAACACTTCTTCAATTGTAATTTGTGATTGTGGTGATGTCACTGGGTTTTATTAATGTAGATCATGTGTTAAATTCTTGCAAAATGCATTTTAGTATTTACAGACCGTTTTTTTAGTAAAGAAGATTAAATAAAATTGTTAAAAAGTCACAGATGGGATTCGAACCCATGGAACATTATTTTTTGAAAAATCGGTTAACCACAGTGCCACTATACAAGAATTGTCATAATACGGAAAATATATTATATAATATGCAAACTTTTGGGCCTAAAGCACTAGCTTTAGTGCCCATAGGCCAGGGCAGGTCATGCGTTATAAACAACCAGGCACATTATATTATTGCAACTGGTTGGTAACTTCCATCAAGTATGACTAGTTGAATATCTAATGGTGCTTCACATCTATATCATGTGAAACTATAGAATTGATGGCCTAGCTTTATGCCCTATACACAATTGATTTGAAAAGCACTTAAATTAAATATTAGTAAAACAAAAATAAATATAGCAATTCATGAGGACAAAAAAAATTGATATTTCCTTCAAGTATAAAAAAGCATCAGCTACAAGACTAGGATTATGTAATAATAATTAGAAGTCGTACTGATGAGACCTCACATGTCATTTTGAAAACCACTTACCAATCGTCCACCTGCAATTATGGCAGTAATGGCAACTGCTGCCTTAACAGCAGCCAGTCCAAGAGCTTCAGCAATGGCTTGAAAACCAACCTGAAAACAAAGACTGCCTCTTTTATACGTGACAAACTAAATCATTGAACTTTTCATATCATAAATGTTCTCACTCTTCACCGAGGTTCATGCGATTTAAACATATTCAAAACAGCTAAACCTCGTGACTGCAATATATTGTACCTATCAGAAATAAGTAGTTTATGATGACAAGGGAGTGTCTAGAAAAATCTTACCCCTCCTTTGGAAGAATTAGGTGAAATAAGAGGTATGAGAATTAGTAAGACTACGACAGCCAAATCCTGAATAGAAACAAGAGTAAAACAAATTTTGGGTCAAAATATTGCAACACCGATTAAAGAAAGAAATGAAAGGCAATCAGAGCTAATAAAAAAACAGGCAAAATCTGGAATTTCCAATTCACAAAACAGTTGACCCGATAGAGCAACAAAGTGAAGGATGCCTATTGAGGATCTTGACAGAATAATAGTTATTATTAATCTTGGATAGCCACTAATAAAAGTTATTAATCTTGGATAGCCGCGTGTAGCGGCTGACCCAAAAAACTGTTAGCGGCCAACACTCGGGTGGGATTTAGTCCCACATCGGATAGATAGGATTCTTGAGAAGAGTATATAAAGAGGAGGCACTCCTCGCCGTACAAGCCGGTTTTGTATGGATGAGTTAGGCCTCGATATTCGTTACATGGTATCAGAGCTTATCGGGTCCATCGTTGGGCTTGCATCATCCACGCTTCAGGCCCATTGGGCCGGGCTGAAGCGTGAGGGGGTGTGTTAGCGGCCAACACTCAGGTGGGATTTAGTCCCACATCGGATAGATAGGATTCTTGAGAAGAGTATATATAGAGGAGGCACTCCTCACCGTACAAGCCGGTTTTGTATGGATGAGTTAGGCCTCGATATTCGTTCCAAAAACACTATAGCAAGATAGCCCACACTGTGGTGGGTGGCAGCTAGTTTTAATAAAAAAATAATCTATATTATCTATATATTAATGCTCAAAAAAAAAAAAAAATCCTTTCCCCCATCAGCTTTTACCCTCCTCACTCTAATTTTTTCCTTTCAGAAAAGTGTAGCAATCACACTTCTTACTCCCTATTGCTGTAGCCCCTGCTTCAGCAATCCCCAAAATCTAGAAACCACAATTCCTCCTTTTTCTCTTCTGCAGATGACACCAACTCTCACCCACTTCCCCTCTTTTGACTACTTCTGTTTCGCCTTTACCCACCCACAGGATCCAAACACCCATTGTAGCTACGTCAGAAGGATCTCGCAGCGACCACTTCCACTTTTCTCTCCAAAAGAACGCAAAAAGTTGTGATTTTCATCACAACACCAAAATGTGATGTGAAGAACCCTAGATAGCGGCCAGCTGTGGCAACGAGGCGCGATGCCACAATAGCGCCACTATTGTACCCTGTTAATAAACTAGTACGTAAAAAGCTTGATGGGCAGATCTGTAAATGAGTGCAGCCATTTTCCCCAACATTCAACAGTAGATGCAGATTTTCAGTTTTGCAGTTTATTAGGAAGATCTCATGATCATTAGGAAGATCCTTGTTTATCATGTGTCATGAATCAACTCTCATAACATGGTACTGGCATAGAATCAGTATGCACGTAGAATTGTAAACTATGTAAATTGCAAAGTGCAATGATATTGATATGATCGCTCAAATAACCTCTCCTGCAACTATGGGAGATCCTGTTTAGCTGGAAGATACAGGCGACGGTATGAGGTACTGAAACAAACTACATAAACCACTCACTCATAAGACAAAGTTCCGCCATCTATGTTTCATAATTAAATTCTCTGTAAACTTTAGTACATCATTTGATGAGAAAATTTTTAAGCATCCATAAAGATGGGTAAGAAGCAAAATTACCTGAAAAAGTAAAACAGAAAATGTAGCTCGCCCATGCCGTGATGTGCTCTCGCCTCTTTCCTGCAACACCTGCAAAACAAGTTCACTGAAACTATTACAGCTTGACAGACTC
This sequence comes from Medicago arabica, assembly GCA_946800305.1. Lineage (NCBI taxonomy): Eukaryota > Viridiplantae > Streptophyta > Magnoliopsida > Fabales > Fabaceae > Medicago > Medicago arabica. Next base: position 39,563,087 of record OX326969.1, read on the forward strand.
ACAAAAAAATATAGACAGAACGTACAGTGTCTTTTCCCATTTAATGACAAGATAATCTTCATTGCATATGTTTACTCATCAAAACCTTTCAACAAAAAGTATTTGTAACAAATATAGGCATTTGTTAACAGATGCAAGCTACACGAAAATTGTTAACATTTATTAGCAATTTTTTTTTTTTTTTACATTTAATTATTTTTAAAAAGTTTGACAAGACTTGTAAAATAAATAGAAACAAATGCACAGTTTCATGCATGTTAAAAATAAGTGTATACTCATATGTTTCTATTTTGTAAATTCTATACATATCTACTTGATAAATTTTAGATTATAAAAATTATATTTCTAATACTATATAGCATAATAAATATTATATACTATTGTTTACAGTTAAGAGTCATTACTTAAATTATGCTTATGACACAATATATCATAAAATAGTGTCTCGTCTCGCCTGTGTTGGAGGTGTCAGAGCAAAAATGAAATAAAACAAAACTAGTGGACACTATTGACACATGTCGTTGTAAGGGTGTTGTTTTGAATACGTGTAAGAAAAAGAACGTGCGACGCCTAAAACTAGCAGTGTTTGTGCTCCATAAACTGGAATTCATTTTTAAAGAATAAAGCATAAAAGAATTCATTTTGAAAGAATTGAGGTTATAAAAATTGTTTCATATTTGCGAATGATATTTTAAAATTATAGAAGAATTAGTAAGTTTACTCGCCATAGAATTAAATTTCCAACTCCAAATTCAACCAAATGCAAAAGACATAGTGATGTTTTTATTTGATTATTTCTCTTGATGTAAGAGACAAAAAATTTCAAGAATATGGATCTTCTACTCAATTAAGTTATACGATACAAAAAGGTTAGTATGCTTTAGCCTTAGTGGGAATGTTAGATGATAAAAAAATCTAATAATATCTAAATATCTTTTTAAAGTAACAAAGATTATCTTGGTGTTGGTTTCCGTATGTTTTATTAGTTATTGTAATGCTTTGTTTCCCTACTTTATTAGGATATGGAGTCTTATATATTACTATAAATAAGAGCTAGTGTTTAGTTTTTTTCATCAAATCACCTATTATGTTAAACCATAATCATAAGATGAAGTTTTCATCCTCTTTCCCTTTACTTAATAATTGAAACCCTACTTTATTACTTCAATAATTTGTTTATTTTTCACCAACCTATATTCAGTGGTTCTCATTTATTTCGACTTTGCTAAATTTTTAAATTTTATGGTTTTGATGAGTATATATGGTTTGTGTTAGTTCATTGGAAGTAACTACTGATAGCATTGAATTGTAATCAAAATCTAGAAAGGAATGTTCTTGGCATTGATGGATTGGATTTAATTATCACTTTTGCTCTAACTACAAGCGTCAAATATCCATGATGGCTTTCGATGTTACAACGCCATTTTTCATTAGCGAGGAAACAAAATGACATAGGTGTGCATAATATATTCGGATTACAGTAAATTTTTATTCCTTTAGTTACATTACGTCTTGGGTTATGTTAGGGTCTATATACTCATGCAAAAACATCCTTCACCTTCTTGTATGTTTTCTTTATTTATTACTCCCTCACCAAGTTAGTGTGACCTACCCCATTTCTCTCCTTTAGGTTTGCAACTAGCAAAGTAGTAGGTTTGTGAGATTTGATGATCTTACCAAGTCATTATTCTTATCAGCAGGTCTTCATGGCTTGTGGTGGTTTGTGTTATGTCCAACACTAGTATAATGAGGCTATATGGGATAAGGATAGTTTCTTATTTTAAATGTTTATAAAAATAGAGTTTTTATATGTTCTTTGACATAGTTGCCTTTAGGTGATTAAGAGTTAAGACTGACATAATATATAGATTAAGGATATCAATTCTGGTTGACGTTTCTACTTTTTAGATATGTGTGTGTATGTTGTTGAACAGGTTAAATTGAAATGAATTCTGGGGGAAATTCTACTGAAACATTGGAAGCATAATGATAAAATTATAAAATCAGATCGTGAGAAGAAATGGAAAGCAGCGATGTTAAACTAACTAGTGTGTGAAAGTATACCACAAGGTCAGAGATAAAATCCCCTTGAAAAATAAAAATTTTAAAGCATATAATGATTTGTTTATTAACCTGCAGAACAACGGCGGTGGATGATAAAGCCAGGCCATTCCCGATAACTATAGCAGCAGGGCCAGGTAGGCCACAGATATAATGAGCCACCAAGCCAATAACTCCAGCAGTTGCCAAAACCTATATTTGTTGTAGCCATACATGCTATGAATCGTCAGGCATTATTACTATAGTGTAACAAATAATTTGAGGTGAACAATAATAACAAGGATGGAAGATGGAGGTTCCCAATCACCTGCGCAGAACCTAATCCGAAAACATATTTCTTCATAGAACTAAGCCTTTCAACAGAGAGCTAAAACAACAAAGCAATTCAAATCTTCAGTTTAACTCCTCATTAGTTGATAATGGTGATGTTTGAAGTTAAGGTAGAACAATAACTTATACAAAACCCCACCTCCAGGCCAATATTAAATAAAAGGAAAACAACTCCAAATTCAGCTATTGCTTTTGTGGCATGAACATTACGAATGATGGAGAGACCATAAGGCCCAATCAAGATACCAGCAGCCAAGTAGCCAAGAACAGGACTACCTAAACATTGTTGCAAGATGGAGAGCATAGCATCAGCACAATGAAATGTGAATGTAGGACAAGAAATTTTAGTATGCCCAGCTATTATAAAAGATATTTAAATTTTAACACATCCAGATAATGGTTAGAACCTTCTGACGAAAGCACCAATTTACTATTTAAGTGAAGTAAAAATTTCCCGAAATATAACAGTTTCATAATGTCATAACCATAGTTTACAAACTCTGACCAAATCAGAAAGTTAGAGCAGGTAACCCATGAACCAGTCCACTGGTAGGTTTAATAAGGCCTCAGAAACTGTGTATGGAAACCATTCTGAACCAGAAAACCAGTCAAACCATAAAAACTGGAGATGGTTTAATGAGGACCAAACAAAATGTTGGTGCCACTAAGCCAAATTATGGGCCCGTTTGTTTTAGATTTTTAAAAAAATGGATTTTCCTTAGTATTTCTAAAAGTGATTCTTTTTTAGAAATTTACTTAAATATAGTATAAGTTATTTCAAACTCATTTGTTATAAGTTAAAAAGAGATTTTGACATTCACTATCTTAAATATTTATTTTTAGAGATTTTACATAATAAAAATCACATTTTTTTTCAAAAAGACATCTTTCAAAAATGATTTTTATGAAAAGCTATTTGAAATAGCTTTTTATTTTTAGAGATTTTTTAAAATTTAATTATCCAAAAAAAATTATAACAAAATGATGAAATATTTAGAATGACATTTTAAGATAAGCTATTCAAACGAATTTTTCCATTGAAGCTTTCTTAAAAAAATTATAACAAAAAGATGTTACATTATAAAAATCTATTTAAAAAAAAGCTATAACAAACGGGCCCTATGTCTGACGTTTAAATATCACATTACATTCTATATATTAAATCCTTCAAATGAAGGAAATTTTAGAATACTATTGTATTTATCTGTTGCTAAACTTGATTATTTATTGTAGAATATTATATCTTATTGATATAAATGTATTGTATAGGTAGCGTACTATTCTTATCAATTGTATATATTTACATATATTGTACTCTTTCCGTGATGCTTCAATCTTACATGTATATGTGTATGTATGTTATAAATATTAATATTTTAGTATATGTTTATAGAATATATAGGCATGTTAAAACCCTCTTCAACCTTCACCAGAGCTCAAAACCATAAAAAACAAGTCTATTTACCAGTTCAAGGACCAACCCAATTTTGAAAACATTGATCATAATCGGTTATCATCAAGAAACAGAACAATGAGTCAAATAGAATGGAGATTATCTATACATCGAAGTTTCATCGAAGCAACCGTGTAGTTTGGTGGCTTACCACATTCTGTCTAAAACATCTAGTCATAGACAAGCAACCTTAATAATACCGTAAGAGACTATGTTCAATTCAAGGCTCAGAAATCATGGTATTTGAGTTACCTCCAGGGATTTTTTGAAATATTGGCACAAATATAACACTTGCAAGTAATAACCAGAGCATGTCAAAGAGGGAGGCTTCTTCCTCATTCACCTGGGATAAATATTTTATGCTACAGTTAGATGAAATTTATAAAATAAATCATCAAATTAAGCGAAAAGAATGAAGAAAAGCAAACCTCTTGATGAGGTAACGACGCAATGATCTTCTTAATTTTCTTGGGGATTTTCTGGAGTTTTCTAAAGAGAGGCTTTGCATTAGAAGAAAGTTCTTCAGCACTGGTCATAATGACATCTGCCGGTTGAAGGAGCTGAGCATTTTTCTCTGCTCTATTGGCATAGACAGCGGCTCTGAAATAAAAAAGTCTATCATATGTTGAAAACTGGATATGTTCATTGTATATAATCTTTGCATATAAATATACATGGCAATAAGGCACAATATGGTCTCTTTTAAATTTATTGAGCAACTCAATTAAAGGTGACATGTATCGTATATCTATGATATATCCTTTTGTCCTTGATATTTTAAATCATATTGTCCATAAATCTTAAAAAAGTCGTCTTAATATTTAGAAAGTTTGAAATAGATAACAATAAAAGAATAAGATATATGAAGATTATACAGACCCTGCTCCCATTAACAATAATCCAAGAACTAGCTTGGGAAACTGCTTTTTTGCAGATAGTATGAGGCCCTGGAAAACCGATGTTGGTGTGGACTCAGCCTCCTCTTCAGGAAAAGAAAAGAACGATGCAGGAAAGAATCGAGATGACTTCTTCAATAATGCTTTGGGAGCTAATGGTGAACTATCTTTAGTAAAATCTTTTTGTGTTTCCTGCTTTTTTGTTTGGACGCCATTCTCATTATCACTTATATAATCCAACTGTGTTGGTTCTTCCAAAATTTGGCCGGTTTTTTCAGATTGTGTTTCAGGTGGTAACTTGGCAAGCAAAGATGCATCATCACTTGTGGCCAAATCTTTGTCACTACCAACTGTGACATCATCGGAAAAACTTTCTACCATGTTCTCCTCAGAAACAAGAACAACATCTTCTACTTGTATAGTTTCTACAGCGTCAGCATTCAAATTTTGAAAAGACTTATCAGCTCGCTGTAAAGCAATCTCAGCATCGTTCACACGTTGTGTAGCCTCAAGTTCAAACGCAACAGCTTGCTCCGCTAAAAGCATTATGTTTGTAACATCCTCCTCAGCTTTCACTGCATCCAGTTGTGCCTTTTCAGCAATTTCTTGCAATTTGCTAACTTCCTTTTGCAACTCCTCCTTTTTATTTTGCAAGCGCCTCAACTCTACCTCACAATTTGTAAAATTATCCTGGCATTTCTTTATATCTTCTTGCGCAACAAAAAGTGTGCTCTCCTTTTCTGTCAAGTCCTTATCGCCATCGCTCTCATTAGAACTTTCATGCACTTCTTTGGCAGCCTCTAAAGACTCTATAGCTACCTGAAGTTTTGCCTCGGCTAATGAAAGAGCCATTGTAGCATTTTGAACAGCATCTTTGGCTATATGTTCTTCATTTGCAACTTTTTGAATGCTGTCAAGGGTAGAATTAACATCATTCAAAGATCGGGTTGCTTCATCATGCAAAAAAATGGCAGTCTCTGATATTTTTTTAACCTTTTCTTCAAACATAGTACTATTTATTTGCGCTACCTCAAGCTCTTTCATGGCCTTTTGCAATAGTTCTTTCAATTCATCAATATTTTTTTCCTCTACTCCTATTTCCCTCTCAGCCTTCCCTCCCTCTTCCCCTAAAACATCCAATTCAACACCAGCTACAGGTACCACCCCAACCTCCTCACTAGAACCTTCCACATAATCAACATTGCGACCATTTCCATTAACATAAGCTAACGAATCATTACCCTGACACTTCAACCAAATCCTTCTAGATCCCATAAGAAGTTTCTCATTCTTACATGATGACACACCTCTCTTCATGTTCGAAACTTTAAACTCCCCACTAGAAACCACTTTCGAATAATTCCAACAAGCATAAACACAACTAACTTTGTTCTCCACCCTAAAATGTGACCTCGAAACACTTTTACCCAATAAACCACTCCCGAAAGCTCTCCTTCTAAAGTCAAAACAACCTACTTGACCTACATATTTTTGTCCGTAACTAGTCTCCGCGCCTCCGTGTAAAACTCTTGACTGTGGCAAACTACAACCTATATCCATATTCATATTTCTCAACCTTGCAAAACTCACACAAACAATTCCACCAACACTAATCAGCAATTTATCAATAACCTAATTAAAATCAATAAAAAAGAAGAAGTCAGATATGCATGATTTCATTCAAAGCAAAATAATCACTAAATTTTGTAATGCAGCAATAACAAATTCACAACTGAAAAACTCAGATACAACATTTTCTAACGCATTTTTTCATAATTAATCAAAAAACACTATCAAATCTAACAGAATTTCAACATTCATTCATCAGAAGCAAATAATTCAGTGAACTTAATGAGAAAACGAAATTGAAACAAATTGAGAGAGAATATGTTGCAAGTGTGTAGTAGTGCATCGAAGAGTGTGAAGATTGATCGAGAAATGTAGATAGAGAAAATATGAAACGACGTGGTGTTCAAAGTTCGGAGCTCAGTTCAGAGAAGTCTAAGAAATGGAACTAGAACGAACCTAAGACGGCGGCAACGACGGAGTAACTCGGCGATGACGGTGGTGGAAGCTGCCGGCGTAGAGACGATACGAACGATGACGACGGCGCTGGTTAATATGCTGAGTCTGAGTTAGAGTTAGTTAAGTTGGGATTTTTTTTCCTTTGCTCCGAAATTTAATTTTGCAATAAGCTAGTGACACATTTGTTTTTTTGTCAGAAGAATCAAAACGTGAAACTTTCTTTTATATGTAATAATAAATATTAATTGATAATAATATTATCAATATTGTTTGTCTTTTTGAAGGTGAATGACCCTTTTTTAATTTTTGAAATACCTACAAAAACGGCCATTGGGTATATGAGGGGATATTCCTAAGCTCATTTGTCTTGGTCTATGTTTTGATTTTCAAAAGAAATAGGAAGGATAGAAATGTGAAAGTGAAAGTAAAAAATTAAAAAATTCCTTCTTTTTTTATTTATGATCATAAGCAACTTGATCAATTCTATTAATAATCAAGGAATTAATGTAATGCTGAATATGATATTAAAATAGGACTAGTTACGAATTAAGTTGATATTGTTGATTAGTTAACAACTTTATTCGTTGATCGCTAGCTAAACTTTGTGTTAAGATTTTGATTACCTAATAAAACAGGCTCAATCTGCTAAATTCGTCAATTAGTATTGAAGAACAAAAAGAAACACTAGTCAACAAATTGTCATAAATTTTTCGTGTTTGATATGTATATGCATCTCTATTGACATGAAGTTTTGGTTATCATAAATTGTAACGTCGATGTTGCGTTTGTAAGAGTCCATTGGAGGAAGGCTCTATTCAGAAATGGAAGTAATCGGACAAGTTTACTTATCAATTCGAGGTTTAATGGACTTTTCTTTAGTGGGTTTAATGAACTTTATTATATATTGACTATTCAACATATGCATCTCAACTCCATCTTCAACATGTCTACCCGAGCTTGATCGTTCAGGTCATATGAGCTTCACCTTCAGCATGTCTAACTCAATTTGATTATTCAAGTCACATGAGCTCCACCTTTCGTGTGTCTAGCTCTACTTGATTGTGCATGTTCATCATGTCTAGTTCAACTTAATTGTTCAGGTCACATGAGCTCCATCTTTAACATGACTAGCTCTACTTAATTGTCTAGGTAACATGAGCTCCACATTTAGAATGTTAAAATCAGCTTAATCGTTCAAGTCGCATGTTGTAACTATCTTATATTTACATATGTGAACAATAACATTGATAATTGATTTTTAATATCTTATGTAAAACAAAATACAAATATTATACTAAAAGTATAATATTCATGACAATAATAAACATTAAAGTCTTCTTTAAAAAAAAATTAAAAAACAAACGTTAAAGTCTATAACTTTAGCTTTCCAATTCTTATATAAGAAAAATAAAAATTTGACTCTAATTCTAAGGGAATTAATTGGATTAGGATTCTAAAGAATTTTAAAAGACTTTTTAATGATGAAAAAGTCTTGTATTATTCAATTAAGACTCTTTGCAATTTAAAAAAAGTCATGTGGTACTCAACCAAGACTCTTTGTCATTTTAAAAAAGTCTTGATGTATTCAATCAAGACTTTTTATCATTTAAAAAAGTCTTTGGTATTCAAAATCATTCAAATTTTGAAGGATTGTTTAATAAATTGGATGAATTTTGTGGGATTTTCTAGTGAAATTTTAGCATGAAAAAGTCTTTCATGAAAACATGAGATTTCTTGAGACGGTTGTTCTTTTAAAATTTTACTATCTCTTTCCCTCTCTCTTCTCCTCTCTTCGTCTCTTTCGATGTCTTCTCCCTTCTCTCTCTCCTCTCTTCATCTCTCTCTCTCTCCCTCCTCTCTCTCCTCTATTCCCCCATTCTCTCTCATCTCTTGTAAAAAAATAAAATATGAGTATGTATTGAGAATATTATGATAGAAAGAGTGTTGTAATTATTTTATTTCAATGAATTCTTAAAATTCATAAAATCTTTTGAAATCTTATAAATCCATAAAATCCATTAAAATCATATGATGTAAATCTATTGAAATCCAAATTGTAAATCCTGATAGTATTTTAAAATCATGAAAGCCATTAAAATCCTACAAAATCTTTTAAAATCATCAAGACTTTTTTAAGCAAAAATTATCCTTTAAAATCCTAATCCAATATTCTTTTAGAGAGCATGCATAAAATTTTCCAATATAAAACAAGACTTTTTCCGTGAGTAATATACTTTTTAAAATCTTACTCCTACATCGCTTAAAAATGTGATAACTCATATGCGATTATATCAGCTGTAATGCTTACATCCCATCAGAATTTCACAATTAAACGTTCTTGAGTTGCTAAAAATCAGATAACTATAAGAGAAATTTCTTCTATAATCAAGATTTTTTTATAAGTAATATTTTTGAAGGAAGATAAGTAATATTAAAAAAGAATATTTTATTTTGGAACAGATGTTTCCATTAATTGTTCAGAAAATGAGTGAAATGAAATGAGTTATACATTTTCTATTCCCACTTTGTCCTTATATTAAAACCTTGGAATTATTGCGCAAATACAATTATTAAATAAAACTCCCTCAAAAAAAATATTAAATAAACTTAAATACAAATATTACTTAAATGTAAGTTATTATTTTTTATTAAATTTTTTTGGAATCATTAGATAAAATTTTAATTAATTGATACACATGGAAGCAATAAGAATTTGTTTTTATGCATGTGTTACTTAAGTGGTAAGAGTTTTTACCGTTGTAATTTCAATGGATAATGTTCAAATTCTCTCACGATTGTAAAATGATCATTAATAGCATTTTAATAAATAAAACTTCCTCTTTCCTAATTTTTTTAAAAGCGTCAAGTTTTTTTTTTATTTAGAGATTTTTTTTATTTAGAAATTTTTTTTGTTATATTTCTTGATTATGTTTTCTTAAACACATTCAAATAAGTAGAAAGAGTGTAACCAAAAAAGAGAGTAAAAAGTGATATAATCATCACTTTCATTCCTCTTCACATTCAAATGTTGGGACACTAGTTCGAATCTATGATCTTTCACTTCTTAATATCTAGAGTGTGTGATTCACGTCATTAGATATATGACAAAAATAATCATCTATAAAAAATGTAACTTTCATTTACAACTTTTGACGTTGTAACTTACCTAAAAAAAAGTTAACGTTGTAATTTTTATGAGGGTAAGAAAAAACTTTTGTTTGAGGTGTGAAAATAATAGTGTTAGTTATGTGAGTATAACTCAGTTGATAAAGATATTATAATATGCATGAGTTATGGTTGAAACCCTAAATTTTTCATTTATTCATCTTAACGGGATGAAATCCTGACCACTAGACTATCCGACGAATAAACAATAGAGTCTTAATTATGACGTTATAACATCATCACTTTGTTAGCAGGCACTAGTTTAACTCATTCATTTTGTTTTTTTTTTGTTACACTCATTCATATTGTTTGATTTGTCTCAACTTGAATAAAGCAAGTGTTGAAGAATGGATTAGAATATATAAGGATAAAATTGTAATTAAAAAATATAAAGTTTTTTTAATTAGTAGGTGATTCCATTCCATATCCTTCAAATTGGAGAGGGAGCACAATGAGGAAAAACAATGGAATGAGACTGAATGGAATATCCAAACAAAATATCCAAACGGAATAATACGTCACACCATTTCATACCATCCTATTCCATTCAATTTCATCAATTCAAATATATCCCAAGACCATCAAAATATTTTGACATATCTTCATCCAAAATTGAGACATCAAGTATACAAGTCACATCTCTTATAAAACTAATCACTCAGACCTAAGCCAAACAAGAACCATCACCATAAGCCACTCTCAAAGAAGCTTATGCGAAATGATATGTTCTCAACAGTGAACATTAGTTTTGTGTACGTAACAATGAAAAAAAAAAAAGTAGGAACAAAATCATGCAGTGGTTGCAGCCAACAAAATACTACTTGTTTCCTCTCATTTGTCCATAATTAGTATTAGTATATCACAATACAACATTGATAAGCTGTAGAAGACAAATCATGCAAAAGAAACCAAGAATGATTTTGTCCAAAAATAAAAAACAAAAATCATAGCTCAAATGGTGCTAAGAACAGATTATACAAAAAACTGTATCCAGATTTGGGGAGTATGTGATTGGACGTGCTAGTATCTCTTATCAAGTATTGTATATTGATTGCTAACAACGTAATATGTATATAAGTTTCATGCTGTATATATCCTGGAACTTGAGTGCAGCATTGTCTAGTTACTAACAGTTGAAAGATGTGACTAGAAGTAAATATATGGGTTCGTAAAGAGTTAAGGTGTCTGCCCTTTCAATACCCAAGGGGATAACATGGTATCACAGAAAGCATAAGCTTAGACAACCTTTGCCTCATGAATTTAATGATGTCCTTTACGTCATTATCTCGAGCTGCTATATGGCTAGTCTTTTTTAAGAGGTTTGTCGTCTTCTGCTGCAACTTTGATGAGTCATTATGAAGCGTTATTATGAGGTAACAGCAGCCTTTGGTGATTTTAGTATGAGCAAGGTACATTAAGACACATTCTTAACAGTTAGATACAACCAGGCATCATTAATCCTCTGCTTGTTTAGCAATTCAATCTCTAATCCAGATCAAGCAACTCAACATGTACCATGTGGCGACAGATATAAGTCACTTGTGAGAAATCGAAGACGATTAGGCCATCAAGAGTCAGGTGTAAATCTCAAGACCACTTGTTTTTTCCCTTCTATTTATCGTGGTGTCCCACAAATGAAATCAATTCACAAAGTAACAAATGATTCTTCTATATATCACTCAATAATTTAGTTTTCTCTTGAACTTCAAAACATATATCTTGAGAACTGTCTGAGTCGTTTATTTCTATGGAACTGCTAGCTGATGGTTTATGTACATTACTCTCCTCCATCAATCTTCTCATTTTAATAACATCTTCCCACCTATAGGACCCTGCATAAGTATTAGAGGACAATATATAGTTGCCACTATTAGAAGGATCCGTCTCTAGAAGCTTCTTTGTGGCAATCTCAGCCAAGGGTAGATTTCCATGAACCTGAGAAGCACTCAGCAATATCCTCCATACAACAACATCAGGATCCATGGGCATCCTCTCTATGAACTCATAAGCCCTTTCTAAATTGCCAGAGCGACTCAAAAGATCCACAACACAACCATAATGTTTCATTTCCGGTGTTAGTCCATAAACTCTTTCCATACTTTCGAAATATTCCAACCCCTTATCAACCACTCCAGCATGAGTACAGGCCAGCAAAACTCCAATAAAGGTTCCATGAGTAGGCCTAATACCTTCCCGCAACATCTGTGAAAATAAATTAAGTGCGGAATCTGCCGAACCGTTAACAGCAAGGCCTGCAATAACCGATGTCCACGATACTGAGTCCCTCTTCCCCATCTCTTCAAACACCGACAATCCTTTCTCAACCGCACCACACTTGCAATACATATCAATCAAAGCATTTCCAACATAAATATCAGCATTCACGTCATATTTCCTGATATACTCATGAACAGCCTCCCCAACATTAAGTGCGCCAATATGAGCACATGCAGAGAGCACACTGGCAACCGTTATTTCATCTGGCTTCACCTTAGCAACCATCATTTCTTGGAAAAGCCTCACAGCCTTTCCAAACTGACCCGCTTGAGAGTAACCAGTGATCATAGAAGTCCATGAGATCACATCCCTCCACGGCATACCATTAAACAATTCCCTTGCAGCAACCAAGTTTCCTGCTTTCCCATAACACATGATCATAGCATTCCAAGAAACCATATTTCTATCACGCATTTGATCAAACACTCGTCGAGCCAAATTAACCATACCGCGCCGCCCATACATATCAATCAGTGTATTTCCCAAGTAAACATCAACCTCCACCTCATTATCCTCAATATACTCAACCATAGCATCAGCAACACCCCACTCACCCAAAACCGAACATGCCAAAACAACTTTCACCATCGTCACAGCATCACCCTTCACATCAGCCATCTTCATTTCTTCAAAAACACCCAAAACCTCCCTATACCTCCTACACCGACCATACCCACAAATCAAAGAATTCCAAGAAACTAAAACCGGTTCAGACATTTCATCAAACACCATACGCGCAAAACCCAGTTCACCAAATCCCGCATACCCATGAATCAATGCATTCGAAACAAACAAATCAGAGTCAAACCCAAGTTTTAAAACACGAGCATGAACCATTGTAGTGCATGAAACATTGGGAATGCGTGCACATGCTTTGATGAGAAAAGGGTAAGTGAGATTGTTACCAAATAAGCCTTGGCCATACATGAGATTGTAGTTGTGAATGGCTTCAATGGGTTGGTTGGTTTGGGACCAACCACGGATGATAAGATTCCAATGGGATAAAGTGGGTCTCGGAATTTGGTGGAAGAGTTCATTGGCTTTGAGAATGTTTGTGGGTGAAAGTGCATAGGATTTGAGAAGGTTGAAAATGAAGATAGGGTCCGTGGGAAGAAGCTCCTTGATCATGTTTCAGACAGAGCAAGATACTAACCTTCGTTTGGTTCGTAAATGAGAGTGCAAGGTGAATGACACCAACTTTTTTTTTTCCTTTCTTTTCTTAAACTATATGAACATCCTATCTTGTTGGTCTCAATGTTTTTTTGAAAGGTCTCAGATATACTTTAGGTCTTAAATATTTAAGATTTTATGATTAATTGCACTAACTCTTAATCGAAAAAGAAAGTAGAGTGTTTTTTTCTACAATTTATAATTATTGGTCGCAATTTTGCTTCTGCACGCTTGACCACTACGAACAATTCACTGGTCACGAGTGTATAGTCATTATCAAACAAAGCTCAAGGTATTCAACTTTTTTATATCTTTAAAATTTCTTATAACTTTGTATATCTGTTAATTTTTCTTCACTAAATTATACTTTTAACTTGACCCTAAGTCAAATTCTTGGTTCGTTAATGAAGAGGCCAGAAAGAGAAAATGATTTAGAAGTAGTCATATCCTCAAATTCATCATTCATTATTCTTGAGGATAATCCTGAAATTATGAGTGAACTTGTAAATTCCTTGATTTCTAAGAATACTCTCTCCGATGATATTTACCACGAGTCTGAAGATGTGGAACATATTCATCCATCTACCTCAACTCTATCTAAGCTGAGATGTAAGAGGAAAAGGAAGTTTATGGACTTGGAATCATCATTCAAAAAAGTGAACACACATAAATGTCATTTCCAAAGTTCCTTGAATTAGTGCACACGTTTTCATGTAAATTTGGAGTGATCAGAAACAAAAGTAGTGAAAGTGATTGTCCAAATGAACTATCCAAAATGTGGAATGAATATAGAGAATATGGCAACAACTGGGTAGCTGAAAAATGAAGAAGTGAGCCAGAAATGGCCAAAATGAAAATAAATTGTGATTCAAAGGAGGCTACAATCCAAAGAAGTGTAGCATCACACTTATAAGGAAGAGCAAGGAAGAAATGGTTGTTAGCTGACTTGGAATCAAAGATAAATGTTCTAACTTCTAACTTAGAAGGAAGTCGAATGGATACCAGAAACTCCACCAATAATCATTGTATAACATGAAGATCTTGAAGTTGAGAATGTGGCACAACCGTACAAGTGGCTGGTCCTGCTTAATATGAAACTCGTCAAAGTGTTCATTTTTAAGTGTAATTTTTCCCATTCATGTTACGATCCTTCAGTTATAAGTTATAATTATAACCTGTCAAACCCTTCTTGATCCTAGGCAGAATCTCAATTTTCACAACATTGCATATAATTTATGTACCTTAGTGTCTTAAATCTTAAATGTTGTGTTTCATGTATGGTGGTAAGTGTTCTAGTTTCTATATTCTAAAGGATTTGATCTCCATAGTTTGTTATACCTAAATGCTTAGGGTATTTTATCTAGTCTAGTCTATTATACAATCTAAAAGCTTCTAGCAGTATAAAGAAGCGTCAATCATATGATATTAACGAGCTTGGTGCTACAACGCCTACACTACGACAAGTTTAGTGAAAAATTGATTTCTGAAATTGACGAGCTTAAATTAATTCAAAACGACAAACTACAAACAAATTTCTCTAATTAATCATACCCTAAAAGAAATTTCTCTAATCGGCCATATCACAGTCCTTTTTTATCATGACAATGTTTATCATATTGCAAGATCTAAAAAAACTATTTATTTTCTCCCCAAAATATTGAGTTTTTTCCTTATTGATCAAAAAGTCTAGATAACCAGTTTGCAATTTGCATTAGTTTGAAACTCAACATCCACAACAAAATTGAAAGATTCATAAAATTAGTTCTAACATCACCTTAAATGTGCTTAGAAAACAAAATTACTAAAAAAAAAAATTCCATATCTTTGACTGCATTATAACTTTTATCTAAAAATTCAAAACCTACACTCACACAACCATCAAAAGTTACTACTGGTGTGGATTCTTGAGGGCTTCAGTCAATTTTATCTTTCTTTTCTTTACATCCTTGGAGATTTTTTTTGTTCTTTTTTCTCTTTCTTTTTTCTCTCTCTCCTCTTTCACCTTCTTTTTATTTTCTTTCCTAGCTTTTTTCCTAGCATCCTTCTTCTCAACAGGAGTGTTTGGACCACTTTCAAAAGATGAAATCTCTTCAGGATCACTTTCAGAAGATGAAATCTCTTTGGAATCACTTTCGTCATCTTCGTCCTCAGCAGCAGCTTCAACTTCTAAGAGGTTAGACTCATCATCAGAGATGACATGTGCATCTTCAATAATAATATTTGAATTCTGCCTTTGCTGGTCTATGGCGCTCGTTATACGTTGTACAGCCTCCTCAACATTCTTAACATTGAGTAGTGTATTTGCAATGTCTGACTGTAACAAGAGTTCAAGATAATAAACATGTCAGAATGGAGAGAAAAAAAAGTCAACGTGCTAAATAGTAAATAGCCCAATATGACTGCTATCATATAAATATATTGATGTCAAATTGCTGCAGGAATTTCATATTTAAATGGGAATACTAAAAGATTTAGTATCAGTTGTAAATAGAAGTGTTAGAATAGTTGTGATGCTTATACTCAACGAGTCAATGTAATTAAAATCCCAATCTTGTTCGTGGGATTGCACAATTTCACTAGTCGAGACCCCCACTGTGTGCTGCGTAACTGTGTTACACATGGGATTGCCAGCAGGTTCCCAGTGTGATCATGGGATCGAAGAAGGCTGAAAGCCACAAAAATTGGCTTGTTTTGATATCCAGGTCAGTATTTCACAAAATCGTTCCCTCCCAATCCTAGGGAGAATCTCAATTTTCACGACATTGCATATGATTTATGTACTTTAGTGTCTTAAATCTGAATTGTTGTGTTTCCTATATGGCAACTGTTCTGGTTCCTGTATCCTAAAGGACTTGATCTCCATAGTCTGTTACACCTTTCTGCTTAGAGAATTTTATCAAGTATCTAGTTTATCTTCCAAAAGCTTTCTAAGCAGTATAAATCTTTGCCACAACAATACAAGCATCTCAACGTTATAAGCCCTAAAAAAAATTCTTCGTTTTCTTGCATTGCACTTTCTCAAATTCAAACAAAAAGTAACTTAATATGGCAAGTAATTAGCGCAAATACCCAGTTTGAATTCTCATCCTCTTCAGATACATCTCCTCCGGCCAAAATATTTTGTTGCACCTAGAAATTTTTGAGGACAAAAAAATGTTAGAAGTTGTTCAGAGAATGTAAGTAAACAATGACAAACTAATGACAAATACCTCTTCCAAATAACTATCTACAGCATCATCAGCAATGGACGCATTAACAATAAACTTAAACAGTTCTACTTTTGTCATGACACCTACACCGTGTTTCTTAAAGAAATCCTGCAAGTAAAACAAGTACTTAATCACACTTTGGTCCTTATTAACCCCGCAACACATGAACAAGAAGAAGACAAGAGGTGTGTAATTTACAGATAGTTCCTAGGAGAACTTACGGATACATGTTTACAGTCTTCAAGCAGTAAACAATGAGTGTAAGGATGGTCAAGGTCAACCGCTTGAGAAACATCAATAATATACAAGTGACCCTGGTAAGTAAAGAATACATAAGTAAACAATTTACAGAAAGACAGACATTTAGTCATTAAAATATAAACACCCAAAGAAGTATTCACCTCATAATAAAGTATATTATATTTTTACTGAGGTCACCATGCACCAGTCTGCATTTCTGATATAATGTCCGCATTGCAACAATCATCTGAAATACATGCTCATATAAACCTTAGCACCTTCAGAATTTATAAATATATAAGAAATGTGTGAGAAGTGCTTAATAAAGAATTCTTAAATGACAGCGGTTTAGAAGACAGTGTAGACTTCTATATAGCTTTAATCACACATGTGAGCTTTTAGCGGTGTTGTCAATCGTGGGCAGCATAAAATAGCGGTTTATTCAAATTCCTCTATGCTACAGTGTTACAACGCAACTATATCTGCGGTTTAACAACACACTGCATTAAATAGGGCATCGCGGATCAATAGAAATTTATTGAAATTCCGCTCATGGTAGCCTTTAAGTACCACTATAGCCGCTATTTGACAACTTTAGCTTTTAGTAACCATTTTAGATAAAAGGTTTCCTAAGTTAAAAAAGGAACCATATGTTAAAGCATCCCAACAACCCACTGTCAAAGAAACCTAATTTCTAACCATGCTAAATTTACTATACTATTGTATGGCACACCTCAACATAGCCTTCCTGTAACTTGTCTAAAGATAAATTTGCGTCTTTGAGACGTGGAGCGGCCCAACCATCCTTTCCTGCATGAATAAAAACCAGAGAACTTACGTTAAACACCTACTTGATTTCTTCTGTCTAAACTGCAGTATGTATTACCAGAATAAGATGGTATGCTACAGCAAGAAATTGGAAATTTCTAGGACCAATAATTTATTTGATCAATACTGAAGCATGCATCCTTTACTTGACTTTTCATCTCTATTTCTTTTTTAATCAAATGAAGACCTATATCACTGGTATTCAATATAACAAACACAATTGAGAGGAATTGATTTCAATTGGACAATCAGATTGTATCAAAATGCAAGATAAAAGCAGTACCAATAAAATCCATAACCACCATATGTAGCTTTTGATGACGTGGAACAGGGCACCTAATTCCTTTTTTAGATAGCCTGCACTCCAATATAGAACAGCTTAGGCAAAAAAGTAATAGAACTCTTTGTATATTGGAAAAATATGAATGAACGACCTAAATACTCGGGAGCGTACATATTGGAGCCCATTTAACGACAGAAAAATATAATACATTTGGAAAAAAAAAAGTTGATGACTTATGTGATTTCCTCCTTTCTTCAACTCTTCTTTTCATACTATTTTGATTGATAGTGTAATTTATTTAGTATATTACATTTTACAACAGTATTATCTTAACAGTTTTTTGTCAAGTACATATCCAACAGAAGAGAAAAAATAGCAAATGCAAACCTATGAAGATTCTTGAATTCCTTTTCTGCCCATGTTTTTCCCATTTCTATGGGATTATGACTAGAGTAGGCACGTTCAAACCGGCGATCTCCTTTCACGTATTTATTTCTATCCCTGAATATCAATCAGTTCATAAAAGTGAGTTCATAAAATAAGATAATAGCTTGTGCGCATTTAAGATAGTATGTAATGAGAGAAGTTAGAACAATCTAATACTAGTCATGGTATACTTACTTAAATCCCAGAACAGATGTTTTGTGTATTTTAATTGCATATTCTTCACCATCGGAATTGGTAGTATGATAAACATTTGCCTGTTAGAAAGTAAAACGAGAGTAACAATCAGAAATATGATAATAAATAAATAGAATCAAGTTATAAAACCATAATCACAAGAAAACTAAAACGTGTATATGAAAGCTTCTGGTGTATGTATGTATGACATACTTCTTTTCCAGTTGAAATGCATCCATTAATATGCTGAAACAGATTATTGTTCATCATCTTAAATATAGCCATGCGAGTTCTGAGATCAATTGCTTTCTCAACAGTGGCTCGGTCGGCTTTTCCAGTAGTTTTAGTGTAGAAAAGTCAAATGATATTATTGGTCCTTATTAGAATATATTATGCCATTATTAGTCATGATAAGACATTATTTGTCATTATGTTTATTGCAATTCCTTTTCCTATATAAACAGTCTTGGACTGTAGAAATAAAATAAGAAAGAATCATTCCTCTAACCTCTCATATGATTTCTTATATGTTTTTCTATATGGTATCATGAGCCTTATGGTTCGATTAGGGTTAGCAGCTTGCAAATAGTTAATTGCAAGTCTTAATCTTTTGCGATCCATCAAAATCGCGATTTTTTTTCCGTCTCTCTAATGGCTCATCACAATCCATGGAAGACGACAACATACATTCCCGACCTGATGCTGAAAACAGCTTTTATGACCACCACAGGTAGCGGCGGTCCAACTCAAGAACCAGAAACGGTAAACATTGGTAGCGGCACCATACCGATTGTTACCAACAACAACAGCAGCACCACTACGGGCAGCAATGGTTCTGGTGGAGGTGGCCCTGGCCCTAGCGGTGGAGGTTCTGGTGGAGGTGGCCCTGGCGGTGGCAGTTCTGGCAGCGGCGGTCCTTATGGCAACAATGATGGCTATTCTAATACCCTCAAGTTTGAAGTTCAGCGCCTTGATGGAAAAGATTACATGGAGTGGTCCCAAATCGTAAGACTAAAACTAGACGGTAAGGGAAAACTTGGCTTCATCACAGGGGAAATCCAAATGCCTTCAACAACAGATCCGAATTACAGATTTTGGAAGTCTGAGAATTCAACAATTATTGCTTGGCTGCTGAGCACTATGGAGCCAACAATTAAGAAGCCCTATATGTTCTTGCCAACCGCAAAGAATGTTTGGGATGCTGTTAAAGCCACATATTCTGATATTCAGAATTCTTCTCGAATTTTTGATCTCAAATCACGATTGTGGCAGGCCAAACAGAGTGACAGGGATGTGACCACTTATTATAATGAGTTAATGGCGTTATGGCAGGAATTAGATTTATGCTATGATGATAATTGGAGGTGCATTGAAGACAATGTTTTGTTTCTCAAGAGACAAGAGAATGACCGAATATTTGTGTTATTGGCTGGTCTTAATAATTATCTTGATGAAGTCCGAGGTAGAATACTTGGAAGAATCCCATTACCAACACTTCAGGAAACTTTCTCAGAAGTTAGAAGAGAAGAAGCTCGACAAAGTGTTATGATGGGTAAGTCGGCTTCTATTACGGAAAGCTCTGCTTTGGTTACCAAGGGTAATGAAGAAGGAAAAAGAGATGGAAAGAAACCATTCTGCGACCATTGTAACCGTCAATGGCACACCCGTGATACATGCTGGAAGCTTCATGGTAAACCTCCAAACTGGAAGAAAAAGGGAGGAAAGGAAGGTCGTGCTCTCCAGGATACTACTTCTGATCAGGAGCATCAATCTTCTTCAAGTTCATTTTCTTTCACCAAGGAACAATCAGACCAACTGTACAAGATGTTTGGGTCTCAATCTCCTTGCTCTATAGCTCAGAAAGGTAATTTCCCCAATACTGCTCTTGTTAGTGTCAAACCCAGTCCTACTTGGATTATTGATTCGGGTGCTACGGATCATATGGCTGGGGAGTCGAGTCTGTTTTTCGTCTTATAGTCCCTGTGCAGGTAACCACAAAATTAAAATTGCAGATGGCTCTCTTTCAGCCATTGCAGGGAAAGGTTCTGCCATTCGGTCACCTTTGTTAACCTTGAAAAATGTCTTACATGTTCCTAAATTGTCATATAATCTAATATCTATTACCAAGTTAACAGAGGATACAAACTGTCAAGCGAACTTTTTTCGTTCTCATTGTATATTTAAGGATTTGAACTCGGTTTATAAGCACTTTTTCAAATAAAAAATGGTTTATAACTTTTATCGATGATCATACA
Source organism: Medicago arabica (assembly GCA_946800305.1). Taxonomy (NCBI): domain Eukaryota; kingdom Viridiplantae; phylum Streptophyta; class Magnoliopsida; order Fabales; family Fabaceae; genus Medicago; species Medicago arabica. The sequence continues at coordinate 39,583,900 of OX326969.1, forward strand.
AGAATTTGTTGGGTTTATTTGTTAAAAGAAAAATAAGAAGTTGGACAAATTGTTAAAAACTTCTATAAAATGGTGCAGACCCAATATCAAACAAATGTTCAAGTCTTCAGAAGTGACAATGGTACAAAATATTTTAATATGGTTTTGTCCGATTTTTTTCCATGAAAATGGGGTTATTCATCAAAGTTCTTGTGTTAATACACCCCAACAAAATGGAATTGCAGAGAGAAAAAATAGGCACCTTCTAGAGGTTGCAAGAGCTTTACTCTTTGCTAACAAGGTTCCAAAATATTTGTGGGGTGATGCTGTTTTGACTGCTTAATATTTAATTAATCGTATGCCGTCTAAAGTTTTAGATTTCAAAACCCCTCTTGATATTTTCAAAAAATATTTTCCTCTGACTCGCGTGTCTGCCGAATTACCACTAAAAGTTTTTGGTTGCACTGCTTTTGTTCATGAACATAAACATATCGACAAACTCGAGCCACGAGCCATCAAATGTGTTTTTATTGGTTACTCTCCAACTCAAAAGGGGTATAAGTGTTTTGACCCAAAAACTAAAAAGGTTTTTGTAACCATGAATGTTACTTTTGTTGAGAATCAATCTTTTTTTGATAACATTCATCTTCGGGGGGGAACTTGAAAGAAGATTCTTTTTTTGAAAATATTATTACTTTAAGTGATGTAGTGTTGTCACAAAATTCTGAGACTAACATTGGTGCACCAAAAGAAAATACCCAAGAATCGATAATGGAACTCAATCCGCCTATGAATGAGGTACCTACGAATTCAGGGGCAACGTTTTCAAATCAAAACCATAATGAACAAATTCTTGATATCGATAGTAATGAGGAACAACCTGAAATGCCACAACAAAATGACTCAAATAAAGAAACACAAAACATGTTCAATAGCGATGATCCTATTTGGAAGGGAAATGTCTATGAAAGAAGGGACCATAAAAGGGGAGATGAAGGACCCATTCTCCAGCCATGCCAAGAATCTGAACCAAGAAATGATCCTAATCATCATCCAAATCCTGGTAAGTCTTCTATTCCTAAGTGTCGTGGTAAGTCTTCTTCTATTACTACAAGTACTGATCCTGATTTACATATACCTATAGCAATTAGGAAACCGGTTAGATCGTGTACCAAACATCCGATGTCTAAATTTGTGTCATACTCAAATTTGTCTTCTTCATTTGCTGCGTTTACCTCTCAGTTGTCTGCTGTAGAAATTCCCAAAAATGTACAGGAGGCTCTAAAAATTCCAAAGTGGAAGGAAGCAGGAAATGAGAGCTCTTGAAAAGAATAAAACTTGGAAAATCATGACATTACCAGCAGGAAAAAATACCGTCGGTTGTAAATGGGTCTTTACGGTAAAGTATAACTCTGACAACACAGTTGAAAGATACAAGACACGCTTGGTTGCTAAAGGATTTACTCAGACATATGACATCGACTACTTAGAGACTTTTGCTCATGTTGCCAAATTAAACACTATCATAGTTCTCTTATCCTTGGCAGTGAATTTAGATTGACCTCTTAACCAACTTGATGTAAAAAATGCTTTTCTCAATGGTGGTTTGCATGAAGAAGTTTACATGGACACTCCTCCAGGCTTTGAGGACAAGTTTGGTTTAAATGTGTGTAAATTGCAAAAGTCTTTATATGGTCTCAAGCAATCTCCAAGGGTTTGGTTCAAAAAATTCACTTGGTCTGTCAAAAAACAAGGATATATGCAGGCTCAATCAGATCATACCTTATTCATGCGATTTTCCAATGATGGTAAGATTGCCATTCTAATTGTATACGTGGGTGATATCATTCTCACATTGTATACGTGGGTGATATCATTCTCACAGGAGATGACATAGTTGAGATGGATAGATTGAAGAAAAATTTGGCAAAAGAGTTTGAGATAAAGGATTTAGGTGCACTTAAGTACTTTCTCGGTATGGAGATTGCGCGTTCAAGAAAGGGAATTGTAGTTTCTCAGAGAAAATACATCCTAGACCTCTTGGAGGAAACTGGGATGAGTAGGTGTAGACCAGCAGATACCCCTATGGAACTAAATGCAAAACTCTGGAAGAAAGGTAATGTTCCTGTTGACATTGGACGATACCAGAGGTTAGTTGGTAAGCTTATTTATTTAGCTCACACGAGACCTGATATCGCTTTCTCTGTGAGTGTTGTAAGTCAATTCATGTATTCTCCATATGAAGAACATCTGGAGGCAGTTTACCGAATCTTAAGGTACCTAAAATCCAACCCCGGAAAAGGCTTGTACTTCAAGAGAACCAATGACAGAGATGTCTCTATATTTACAGATGCAGATTGGGCAGGATCAGTTATTGACAGGAAATCCACTACTGGATATTGCGCCTACGTTTGGGGAAATCTAGTTACTTGGAGAAGTAAGAAACAAGGTGTTGTTACTCGGAGTAGTGCGGAAGCTGAATTTAGAGCCATGGCTCAAGGAATCTGCGAGCTATTATGGATTTAGAAACTTTTGGAAGAACTAAAGTTGAAAGTTGACTTACCCTTAAAATTATTTTGTGACAGCAAAGCAGCAATAAGTATAGCTCACAACCCGGTGCAACATGACAGAACCAAGCACATTGAGATTGACCGCCACTTCATAAAAGAGAAAATTGTTTCTGGAACTATTTGCCTACCGTATGTGACTTCAAATGAGCAAACTGCTGATATCTTGAGAAAGAGCTTGGCAAGGCCTAATTTTGAGCGACTTATAGTCAAGTTGGGCATGACAAATATCTATGCACCAACTCGAGGGAGAGTGTAGAAAAGTCAAATGATATTATTGGTCATTATTAGAATATATTATGCCATTATTAGTCATGATAAGACATTATTTGTCATTATGTTTATTGTAATTCCTTTTCCTATATAAACAGTCTTGGACTGTAAAAATAAAATAAGAAAGAATTATTCCTCTAACCTCTCATATGATTTCTTATATGTTTTTCTATATTTAGTTTTATATGTCACACTTCCACGAATTTCTGTGGTGACAGTGTTAGACATGCCAATATTCATTCTTCCTTCCCACTCCTGCAACAACAACAATTGACTTAGCTAAGATTAGAACACAAATGATTCCACAGGTGAGAAATCAAACCAATCCATTTAAATGATTGAAAGACACATTTGTGAGTCAACAAAATACAAGTCACATTTCAAGACCATACACATGAAAACATCTACAACATCACATGTGTTCAAAGCTCAGACTGTTTTGTTTCTAAGTCAATTAAGCTATGAAGCACGGACTCTGTCATAGACACCTGACACGACAAACAAGGACTCTGCTAATGTAAAAATCATAGGACACCGGCACCGTTATACATATTAATTTATTTATTATATAATTAAAGCTTATTTAAAGCTGATTTTTAATTGAAAGATTCATAAAATCAACAACACATTCATCAAACAGACGAAGTCTGCATAACCATTTTGCACTTTGCAAGTGTAGAAGAAACTCAACATCCATATACAAATTGAAATACACCAAAATTGAAAGATTTATAAAATTAATTCTAACCTATCCTAATATAGAAAACAAAATTACTACTTTTGAAAATCTTTGGCTGTATTATAAAATCCAAAACCTACACTCATATAGCACCATGACAAATAATTACTGTCTATCTGGTCTTGGGGGCTTTCGACAATTTTTTCTCTCTTTTCCTCAGTTTTTTCTTTTTCCTTTTTTCTTTATTCTCTTCTTTCACCTTCTTTTTATTTTCTTTCCTAGCTTTTTTTCTAGCATCTTTCTTCTCTTGAGTATCCGAACTACTTTCAGAATATAAAATCTCTTCAGAATCACTTTCGTTACCATCGTCCTCAATGGATTGAGACTCAGCATCACCTAATAGATTATTTGGTTCTGCTGCAGCGGTAATTAAAAGTCCAGGAATAGTCTGATAATACAAATCTAAAATGTCTTTGCCATTCATTGTCTTAACATCGACAAGTTTATTTGCGATGTATTCCTGTTACAAGAGTTCAAGAAAATAAACAGGTCATAATGGAGAGAAAAAATCAATGTGCTAAATAGAAAACAGACCAACATGACTAACTAGTGCTTTTAGTTTTTCAAAATACATTCAAATTTTTTTTTGCAAAGTCAAACTCATAATGTTTTACAAAGAAACAACGATAGTGGCGGGTTAAATAAAGTATCAATTTTACATTTTTATCATATATATAAATTAATAACAAACTACTGCTCTAATATCATATCTAATGGAAATACTTAGATTTAGAATCAGTTGTAAATAGAAGTGTTAGAATGGTTGTTATGCTTATATACTCGATGAGTCATCTGTGCTGCGTAGCTGCATTTCACTTTCACATGGGTCTTTCTTGTGTGATCATCGGATTGAAGAAGGCGGAAAGGCATGCACATTGGCTTGTTTTGATATCCGAATCAGTTTTTCATAAAGTTATCCCCTCCCGATCCTAAGTAGAATCTCAATTTTCACATCGCTTATGCTCTTATTTTTGGTTATAAAACACTTGGTGTCTAAATAGTTGCGTATCCAGTATTGTAGTGTTTCCTGTATGGCAAGAGTTCTAGTATCCGAAGGGGCTTGATCTCCATAGCTTGTTACACCTTTTTGCTTAAATACAAATATCTAAAGACTATACTCCCTAAACTTCTTACTTTAGTTTTTTCTTCATTTTTCTTGCATTCTGATTCATATTCTTACATTCATACAAAAAGTAACTTTATATGGCAAGTTACCTTCGCAAATAGACGGTCTGCATTCTCATCCTCTATCGATACATCTCCTCTGGCCAAATTTTTTTGTTGCACCTGGGAAATGTTGAAGATGATAAGCATATGTTTAAAGTTGTTCAGAGAATGTAAACAACGACAAACTAACAACAAATACCTCTTCCAAATAACTATCCACAGCATCGTCGGCAATCAATGCATCAAAAATAAAAACAAACAGTTCTACTATTGTCATGACACCTACACCATGCTTTTTAAAGAAATCCTGCAAGTAAAACAAGTACTTAAAATCACATTTTTTTCTTATTAGCCCCACAAGACATGAGGAAGAGGACAAGAGATATGTGATTTACAGATAGTGCCTAGGAGAACTTACGGATACGTGAATACAGTCTTCAATCAGAAACTCGAGAGCAAGAGGATGGTCAAGGTCAACCGCTTGAGAAACATCAATAATATATAAGTGACCCTGATAAATAAGGAATAAATAAGTAAACTATTTATAGAGAGACATTTAGTCACTGAAATATAAACACCCAAAGAAGTGTTCACCTCATAATAAAGTATATTATATTCACTGAGGTCACCATGCACTAGCCTGCACTTCTGATATAATGTCCGCATTGCAACAATCATCTGAAACACAAATGCTCATAGTGTCAGCCTAAAATATTGGCATAGCAGGTTAAACTATAGCACCTTTAGAATTTAGAAAGGTATAAGAAGTGTGTGAGAAGTGTTTCCATGGAGAATCCTTCAGCGACGCCCCATAAGATAGTGTAGACTTCTAAACTGCTTTAATCACACAGGTGAGCTTTTAGCAGTGTTTTCAATTGCGGAAGGCAGGAAAAGAAAAACAGTTTGTTCAAATTCTGCTACGCTACAATATTACATCGTGCAACTATATTCTCTATTCAACAACACATCATACTAAATAGCGTATCACAGAACAATAGCAATCTTTTGAAATTCCGCTACACGGGAGCGCTGTAGTGCTACTATAAGTGCTACTATAGCCGCTATTGGACAACTCTGGCTTTTAGTAATCATTCCAGATAAAAGGCTTCTAAGGACCAAAACAAGAGCCATATATTAAAGCATCCCAACAACATTCTAAACCATGCTAACTTTACTAGACTCTTGTATGACACACCTCAACATAGCCTTCCCGTAGCCTGTCTAAAGATAAATCTGCGTCTTTGAGACGTGGAGCAGCATAGCTATCCTTTCCTGAATGACTCAAATAACCAGAGAACATTAGTTAAACTCCTACTTGCATTTCTTCTGTCTAAACTGCAGTATGTATTACAAGAACGAGATGATATGATATGCTACAGCAAGAAATTGGAATTTTGTCGGACTGACATTTGATCATTATTGAACCATGCACTGCTTTACCTTCCATTTTTCTTTCTTTTTTAATCAAATGTAGATATATATACACCGATATTCAATATAACAAACACAATTGAGAGCAGTTGAATTTAATCAGACAGTCAGACTGTATCAGAATCCAGGATAAAAGCAATACCAATAAATTCCATAACAAGGATATGTTGCTTCAGAAGATATGGTTTAGGGCACCTAATTCCTTCTGCCTTTAGCCTGCACTCCAATATAGACAGGGAGAAAGAAAGAACAACTTAGGCAAAAAAGTAATCAAACACTTTTAAATTGGAAAAATATGAAACAAACTAAGTGCACAGGGATAATACAGTTAGAAGAAAAAAATAGTGGATGACTTGAGTGATTTTCTCCTTTCTTCACTTACAACAGTATTATCTTTGACATTTTTTAGTTAAGTACATAACCAACAGATGAAAAAATAAAATATCCAACAGAAGAGAATAAAACAAATGAAAAAAGAGCAAATTCAAACCTCGAAAGATTACTCCTTTCCTTTTCTGCCCATGTTTTTACCATTTTTCTGGCATTAGACCCACAATACTCGTTTTCAAACCGGCGATCTCCTTTCACATATCTAGCTCTATCCCTGATATCAATCAGATCATAAAAGTCAGTTCATAAATAAAATATTATAGTAGCCTGTGTAATTCTTTCTTAATATTTCAGCGTTCAAGATAATATGAAATGACAGAAGTTAGAACAATCTAATACTCCTAGTACTCACTTAAATGCCAAAACAGATGTTTTGTATATTTTAATTGCAAGTTCTCGACTATCGGTTTTTGTAGCATGATAAACATTTGCCTGTTAGAAAACAAAACAGAGTAACAACATAAGTATAATAACAAATAGACTCAATTATTCACATTTAGTTCCCATCATAAAACCATAATCACAAAATCAGAAAAAAAAATAAAAAAAATCTGAAACATGTAAATAAAATCTTCTGGTGTATGACATACCTCTTTTCCAGTTGAAATGCATCCATTCATATGTTGAATTTGAAACACATCTTCTTCGTTCAGCATCTTGCGCTTTCTGAGATCAATTACCTAAGGGAATTTTATCGTTAGGTGCATATGTATTATTGAAAATGAATAAGATAAACGAGGAAACCTTAAGTAAAATCAATACGCATAACAAATAGAATCAATTATCCACATCCAGTTTCTTCAAAAAAAAAATTATCCACATCCAGTCCCCATCATAAAAACAAAACTGAAACATGTAAGTAAAAGCTGCTAGTGTATGACATACTTCTTTTCTTGTTAAAATGCATCCATTGGAATCTTGAAACCAACGTTTGTTCATTATCTTGTATATTTCCATGCGCGTTCTGGGATCAATTGCCTAGGAGAATTTTATCGTTAGTTGCACAAGAATTGTTGAGAATGAATTAAGGCAAACCTTAGAGTAAAAAATAGAAAATTTCTATTGACAAGTGCAGCTTCTGAAAGAACTAATATATACCGGATGTTGTGATTTCCAATAAAAATTCTCTATTCATTGATTTCTTAACCAATGCCCTAGTGCAAAGACATAAGCAAAATTTAGGTACTAAATGCTATGAAATAAATATTGTTTACATTCTCAACAGTGGCTCGGTTGGCTTTATCAGTAGTTTTAGTTTTACCAATGGCCATCTCTTTCACACATCCACGAATTTCTGTTGTAACACTGTTAGACATGGCAATATTCATTCTTCCTTCCAAATCCTGCAAAATCAACTAACTTAGCTTAAAACTAGAACCAAAATACTCATTGCACAGAACACAAAATCAAACAAATCATCATCTCACAACTGAAAAACCAAACCAATGTATTTAGAAGATTCAAAGTAACATTTGTGAATCAATAAAATATATGTCACAGTTGAAGACCATGTACACACAAAACAGCTACAACATGTGAAACTCACACACATGTGATGTCTACAGATGAAAGCATACAATTACAAATATGCATGGTAATGTCATTAGAGAGAGAGAGAGAGAGGGTTATGAAGAATGGAACCACTAACGGGGAAGCATCATCGAATTCGGAACCTGAGGAAAACGAGTCATGATCGTCGCTTTCGAATTCATCATCTTCATAACTGTTTTGTTGCTCAACCTCAATGGCCATTGCTACTAGTTCATCTTCATTATCAATTTTCCGTTCGACCTCCATGGCCGTTGTTATGGTCGCCGAAAGAAACAAACGGAGGCAGAAAAGAGTGATGATGCTAAAACCCTAATTTGCTTTAGTTTTAGTGTGCACAAGTTAGTAATAATTCATTTGTCAAAATGAAAAAGTTAGTGATAATTCAGAAACGTGGGCGTCAAGTTAGACCGCTAACCAAAACCCTAGAATTCTTTACCTTTCTTTAAAAATTCAACATTACCCCCTCCTCCTCTAATTATGGGCATGTTTGGACTGACTTAATTTTGAGCATAGATGCTTATACAAATAAATAAGTTTTTAGCTTCTTAAGGTAGTTTATGAAAAAACAGCTTATGAAGATACAATTTTCGTCAATGGCAAGTTGACAACTTATGAATTCACATAACAACTTATTTATTTGCTTAATCTATTTTATATAAGCTCAAAAATAAGTCAATCCAAACGAGCCTTATATTCACAATTATTCCTCTGATCTTTATTATTAGAAACAATTGACTTTTTATACACATTGATTTATTGTTTGGGTTATATTTGATTCATAATTTGGACGAGGAGATTGATGAGCTTCATGGGTACTCTGAGGAGTTGTTTTCGCTATCTCGGATTAATTCTAGCATTTATTGGCAACAGTCGCGGATGCAATGGTTACGCAATGGGGATGCGAACTCAAAGTTTTTTCACAGTATCATGTCTAGTAGACGTCGCAGGAACGCAATTCAGTTTATTATGGTGGATGGCGGGTTGGTGGATGATGTTCATTTTTGAACACTTACTTGTCGACAAGGGGCTGGTTTGGTTAAGCCTTTTTCGTTAGATGAGGTAAAGGCTGCAGTGTGGGATTGTGATAATTTTAAATGTCCAGGACCTGGCGGTATAACATTTGGTTTCATTAAGGATTTTTGGGATTTGTTGAAGGAAGATGTTATACGTTTTTTGGTGGAATTTCATAGGAACGGAAAATTAACCAAAGGAATAAATAGCACGTTCATAGCGCTAATTCCTAAATTTGATAATCCACAGCGTCTGAATGACTTTCGTCCCATTTCATTGGTGGGTTGCATGTATAAAATCTTAGCGAAGGTTCTCGCGAATAGGATTCGATTGGTGATTGGGTCGATAATTTCTGATTCACAATCCGCTTTTATTAAAGGTAGACAGATACTTGATGGAATTTTGGTGGCTAATGAGGTAGTAGATGAAGCTAGAAAGTCCAAGAAAGAGCTTATATTGTTTAAGGTTGATTTTGAGAAAGCTTACGACTCAATTGATTGGAAATATTTGGATGAGGTGATGGTAAAATTGGGGTTTCCGACACTTTGGCGTAAATGGATTAAAGAGTGTATTAGGACAGCAACAACATCAATATTGGTGAATGGGTCTCCAACAGATTAGTTCTCTTTGGGAAGGGGATTGAGGCAGGGTGACCCCTTGTCGCCTTTTTTATTTCTTCTGGCAGCAGAGGGATTTCATGTTTTAATGGAATCTTTGTCTAACAATAATTTATATAAAGGATACAAGGTTGGGAGGAATGATCCGGTAGTGGTTTCTCATCTTCAGTTTGCGGACGATACTTTAATTTTGGGAGAAAAATCTTGCGCTAATATTCAAGTCATGCGAGCTTTGCTTATTATTTTTCAAGAGTTGTCTGATTTAAAGGTGAATTTCTCGAAAAGTCTTCTAGTTGGGGTGAATGTCTATGGTTCTTGATTAGCTGAAGCAGCAATGGTTTTGAACTGTAAGGTTGGAACTATACCTTTTATGTACCTTGGTTTGCCAATTGGTGGGAATGCGTGTCGCTTGGCTTTTTGGGATCCTCTCTTAAAGCGCATAAATGATAGACTGTCTGGAGTTCGAAATTCTTGTCCTTCGGTGGTCGTCTGGTTTTGCTGAAATATGTCCTGTCGTCGTTGCCTGTTTATGCTCTTTCTTTTTTCAAGGCTCCGTCAAGTATCGTTAATCTATTTTTTATATAAAAAAAATCGGGGGGGGGGGGGGTGTCTACACATGAAAATATCTTGGATTAATTGACAATCTATTTGTTAGAGTCAGGAGGTTGGCGGTTTGGGAGTTCGGAGAATTAGGGACTTTAATAGAGCTTTATTAGGGAAGTGGTGTTGGAGATTGTTGATGGAGAGGGATAGTTTTTGGTTTAGGGTGTTGTCGGCCCGATACGGTGTGGAGGGTGGCCATTTGTGTGATGGTGGTTGTGAGGCCTCTGCTTGGTGGAGGGAAATTGTAACTTTGAGGGCGGAGAATTGGTTTCACGGTAATGTCAAACAATTTGTGAGAGATGGTAAAAATACTCTCTTTTGGTCGGATGTGTGGTTAGGAGAAATGACCTTTAGAGACAGATTTACTAGATTATTTGAGTTGTCAGTATTGAAGGAGGAGTCTATTTTTGGTATGTTTTCGTTAGGGTGGGGGATATAGGGAGGGGCTTGGAGGTGGAGGCGGAGGTTATTTGCGTGAGAGGAGGAGTTAGTGGGGGAACTTAGGATTTTACTTCTAAATGTCAATTTACAGGTTGATAGAGTTGACAGAAGGATGTGGAGGCTGGAAACATCTTCCGTTTATACAGTTCGCAGTGCTTACAATTGTTTGAATGCAAATGATAATGTTGATTCAACGGTGCATGTGTCCTCTTTGTGGCATAAGAACGCTCCTTTGAAGGTGATGATTTTTGCTTGACGTCTGTTTCGCGATAGGCTTCCTACGAAGGATAACCTTTTTCGACGACGTGTTATTGACATGGATGCTCAGTCATGTGTTGGAGATTGTGGACAAATGGAAACATCTCCACACTTGTTTTTACATTGCAATTTTTTTTGGTTATGTTTGGAACTTTATTCTCAGGTGATTAGGTATCTATTCTATTATGTCTTGTGATGTAACAAGCCATTTTAATCAATTCAGCTTCATTGGTGGTCTTGCAAAGTCTAAGCGACAAATTCTTCAGGTTATTTGGTTTGCAACAGTATGAGAAATTTGGAAAGAGAGAAATGACAGGGTCTTCAATGACAAAAAATGTACAATTCAACAGGTGGTTGACAAGATTAAGTCGACAACTTTCATGTGGTTGAAGGGGAAATATGTCAATCTTGCCTTCAATTACCATGGTTGGTGGCTTAGTTCGTTCACTACTCTAGGAATTGGTTAATGGTTATGTTCTTTCTTTTGTCTTGTACGCTTGGGCGGTTTGGCTTTGCCTTGTAAATATTTTACTGATACTGTTTGGATTTTGGTGTTTCTTCCTTAGTACATCTTGTGCTAGGAAGGCCCTTTTGATATGGTAATACAATTTTATTTTAGTCTCTAAAAAAAAATTAATTTGTTAAAATTGATCTAAAAATTAAATTATATTTTATTTAAAATTCAAATTAGAACCGGTTTAGTTTTAATTCGTTAAATTTAATTATTAACGAAGAAATTTGATTCGTGACACCATGTATTCACTCAAAACTTTAATATTTAGGTGGAGATGTGGTGTCCTAATCTTATGGCAGTCTTGAATCATTAGTCTATTGTTGCTTTGAGTGTTCCATCCTCAACACAAGAATTTTATATGCTAGCTGAATTAGTAGAAATTCAAAGACACATAAATCTATTGACAATATTAAATTATCTCACTTTACTATACAATTACTATTACATGGTAGTGGAATGACTCCACGAGAATAACCTCCAAAAAAATGAAATAACATAATTAATATATTGTATATGTTGAACAACTCTCTTTTTCTGAATACATAAATTAAACTCTCAAATTAGCTTATAATTAAAACTAATTTGTTAAAAAATGTTAGATACTGAAATTCAATCAAAAGGGGGTGGAAGAAGCAATTCATGTTTCTGCTGTTTCAGACTTTTCTTCTGCCTGTGCCTCAGTTTCTTCTGGTTTTGATGGTTCTTCCTCATCTGCTGGTTCAGGTGGTGGAGTGGAATTCTTTTTGTTTGCAGCAGCTTGAAGCACATGATTGTAGTTTCCTTTCTCCATGAAAAGCTGTTGAAAATGATGCTTGCAATAGAGGACACCATCAAGTGCAGCATAGGAAGAATGTGTAAGGTGGCAACCTCCATGAGCACACCTAAAGCAAGTCTTGTGGTAACATTCCCCTTCCAATGACATCTATTTCACCGAGCAAAAAGTTTTATAATTAGTTCGGTTCAATCAATACACGGTTATAAAGAGCGTTGATAGAGAACGAATTTCTAATCGCTCCCTAACACTATTTTCAATCGAGTTTCTTATATTGTTTAAGTTTAAATGGATTTCAATTGATTTCCTTACGAATGCTTGAGATTACTTACTTTACCTTCTAAAGTAAGTTTCTACTTTAGAGGAGTCAGTTATAGAATTTAAATCTTAAATCATCTTACAATGAAATTGAGTTTGGTGATATTACAGACCTTTTCCAAAGGATAAACTGTTTTTGTGCAAACTGCACATTTGTCTAGAGTTCCACTGAACATAGAGGAGAGTCTACTGGGTGTCCTGTTCTGTAAAGGAAGAATAATACAACATTATATGTTAGAAAAAGTAGAGAAGAATACTTAAGGACACTGAACATAAGTAATTTTGGCTGCATCAACCGCATTTTCCGATAATATAAAAATTAACCGTTTAATCGCGACTGCAATTTAAAACCATGTTCAAAATAGTAACACTTTGTTTAGGTTGGATAGTGAACATACCATCAACTCATTTTGTTTCTCAGAAGACTTTGCTGCAAAAATTGAGCCATGAAAATAACATATCATATGTTAGCCAAATCAATACAGAGTGAACAAAAGATGTTTTATCTTAAATCTTTATCACCTTGAAAGTTCTTGCTGAAATTTCCAGATTCCTTGAAAAGTTGTTCAAAATGGGGCTTGCAATAGAGGACACCATCCATTGAGGAGTAAGTACTCATCTGACCAACATATAGGAAACCCAACTTAGACACAAGTGTAAACTAAACTTTTTCTCTTCTTTGAATCAAAGTCCTATTTTGCCTAATAATTTCATTACAAAAATTAAATTATGGCACTAGGAGTTAATGAATCAAATATGAGTCATGTATGAAATTCAATCATGTGCTAGATGCCAATCTATTTATTTGTAACCCTATGTGCAAATCAAACCTTACAAATGCAGCAAAGTTAAAAACTCTTGAGAGAGAACTTTGTTGCCCATACTATCGCCCTACCGACTTGTGTATATAGGATACCCGTTTTATCCAAAGAAAATAGTCACAACCATATTTCACTTTATATCATTAATAGGAAAGACAAACTATTGATGCCAAATTCAATCATAATTACTCAAGACTCGGGCAAAATAAAATTAGAAAGAAGCATGTCATTGAAGCATACCGTAAGATTTCCCTTGCAGTGAGTGCATTTCAAGCAACTTTTATGGTAAGGGATACCTTCAAGAGTTAACAAATCAACCACATAAACAGTCTTATCACAAGCCTTGCATTTATCAAGAGTTCCTGTGAATGACATTTTGTTGTTTCTTTAATTATTTACTCAAAAATGACAAAAACAAAGGTCAAAAACCTTCTTTATTGCTTGTTTTTTCTTTTTCTTCCTTTAACACTGGATCTGAGGATAAGAGAAAACGAGACTCATTACTTGCACCTCATGATGATAAATATGGAATTGAATAAAGGTCTTTGATATTTCTAAGCAAAGTAATTTACATCAGATTATAGCGGATTTGATTGCTGTGGTAAATTATTGACCAGTGATCAGAGACCTCACAAAATTAAGGAAATGATGTAAAAATAATATGTTCTAATTTGTGGATACAATTTAGTTGATTAGAGTGAAAACAGGTTGATCTCTGATCTTTTTCGACGGTTGGAAATAACTGTGTATATAACAAAAATAACTCCATTTAGTAAAAAAAATAAAAAAATAACTCTCCATCTTTTTATTTTGCTATTCATGTATGCTCCTAAATTTGTCAAATACAATGCGTGTCTTAGAATTTCATAATTAACCTGCCATAATACCATGCAATATCAAGAAATGAATATTCCTAAAAAAAAAAATGAATATTATATTTTCAGTCACGATTTTTGGTCTCTATTTTTAAGTCAACTCACAATTGCCCTTCACATTCTTTAGTGGTTTTTTTTATAGAGATACTTAAAATATTATAACAATCATTCCAACAAAAATTTAGAAGTGTTTAACAAAATAAGAATTAAATATAAATTTTTAAGCGTTAAAAACTTAAAAATTTGTATTCAATTTATTTCTTGTTAAAAAAAATTAAACTTTTTCAAAAGAGATTTCTACAATGTACTAAACATGACTTCAAAAAATAAGTCAAAATTAGCATTGCTCTTGGTGCAAACTAAGAAACTAACCCAATTATATCAATTTATTTCTCATAATGTCTATTCATATTATTTTTCATGATAATTTTGTTTTGAATAGAATGGAATAATTTTTTTTATTGGGTTAGATGATTTTTTCTCCCTATTAATATATCGAATTTTGTTCAAAGAGTTTTGGTCCTCTAAATGTTTTTTGTCGCGACTTGTTCTTTGCTTTTAAGTAAGAGCAATGCTATATCTCTAAAAAAATAACATCAAGAATTTTTCAAGAATAAAGAGCAACCAATCACAATGCACTATTTGCCACAATTCAAGGAGGTGTGGCTGAAAAATAGGAAGTAAACAAATAAATCATGCAATTAAAACTTGCCAACTGTTTCTTGAAAATTTCTTGATGTTATTTTTTTAGATAAATAGCATTTTCCTTGCACTAATTAGTTATATTTTTATCTATAACTAATACCTTGGTTTATTAAAAATTTGCTCCATCAATTTTCAAGAAGGCTGCAGTGACATAACTCTATAACATTGGCTCCAAATCTATGAAGTACTAATGCTTTAAAATATCCAAATATTGATGAATCGGAGTTTGAACCCCGATTTTCTATTTATCCTTATTTATAGTGTGTGTAAGTTTAGTCACCAGACTACTTGATAAAAAATAAAAAAAACACATCCAACATTTTCCAATGTATCTTTGTTACAACATAATAACCGGTAACTACAGGCACATAATTATATGGTTTTTGTGACATAATCATGATAGAAAGAATATATTTTGATATATGTGGGTGAAAGATATGAAACTATCAATGTGTTTGGAATCACGGTCATTGCGAAACTATAACTAGAAGCTTCATGTTAGCATGTGGTAATTAAAAATCTTACAAACTTGAAAACAAACAAAAGTTATATAACTAGTACTTGTTATGATTTTTCCAGGCAAAAATAGCATTTTTATGAATAGTGATTGTAATCGTAAATTGGATAAGGATAAATTTATGTATTAATAAGCAATTAGGAATGTTTGCTCAAATAAAAAAGCAATTAGGAATGTCAATCTCTCCTGACAAACTTTGTAGCTATCTTGTTCGTATGTATCGTACCATGTATTCGGACTTCTTGGCTCAATCATGTTGAATATAAGATGTTTGAATTAAACTCTGCTTTTAGAGATGTTTGAATTACACTCTTCTTCTCTTTTACGTTAAAATATATATTTCCCTGTCTTAAAAAGTTAAAGCCTAGAGTATATACTCTCATCCCCTATGAAGCCTGGTGTAATTTATGTTGTTCTTTATATATATTCACTGCCATATATTAAATATGAGCTAAATTGATGAAGGGTATTTTAAAAATTGAAAGTAGAGCCTGTTTCTAAGAAAAAAATTGACACCATAGCCACATACATCATCCCAAAATATAAGTAAAAAAACTAAGCAATAGAGCTTAAGTGATTAATAAGCTTCACCAAAGACGAATTGTATGGAAGAAACCGAGTTCAATTCTTGGGTGGAATAATTTTAGGTCAGACTATCCTTACTTCACAAGCGAACTTTGAGTTACTAGGAAAACTAAAATCAAAGAAAATATAAGCAAAAAGCAAAAAGAAAATCAATTCACCCTTATTAAAAAAACTGAAATATTCTCATTAGACTAAGTTTCATGAGAATGTGTAAACACAATTTTTATTGGTTATTGGTTACGGAGAAAATAGAAGGGAGAGAAAGTTGAATGTGCATTTAATTTCACTTTGAATTTTTTTTTTTTTATGTTGCTAGCATTCCTCATCCAACTATATCTAACTACCTCGGTAAGTTGATAGTGTGAGTTAATATTTCCAACCAAGTATGAACAGTACAATCAAGTGGTAACCACACATCGACTAATCAAGAAAAAGTTGATAACAAAAGTGGTCAGATTTCTTCGATCGACTTCTAAATCACTTTGAGCTTCCTCCGACGTCTTTAATAAAATCAAGATCGAGGTCTTTGGTGATCATCAAATGTCAAAATTAACTGACAAAACTTAACCACCTTGGAGTAAAAGCAAAAAGAGAATGAAAAATGCTTAGCTACAATAGGGTAGAAGAAAAAGAAAAAAAATAGGGTTAATATGTCTTTACCCCCTTGTAATTTGGGCGAGTTCCGGTTTACCCCCTGTAAAAAAAAAGTTTAGATTCCAACCTTATAATATGAAGATTCTCCACAAAACACCCCTGTAATATGAAGATTCTCCACAAAACACCCATGACCCCATCATGACGTTGACGTGGCATGCCACTGTATAATTATTTTTATTTTTTTGTTTTAAAACCTGACACGTGTGTAATGGACGCTGACGTGGCACGCCACTGTGTAATTGTTTTAATTTTAATTTTTTAAAAACCTGACATGTGTGTAATGGTTTAAAAAATTATATTTAAAAGATAAAAAAAATAAAAAAAACTGAAAATTAATTTTCAAAAAAATTTAAAAAAAAGACTTTTTTTTTTAAAACGAATTTTTTTTTGATTTTTTTCAAAAAATCAGAAAAAAATAAATATTCAAAAATTAGCTTTTGTTATTTTTTCGAATATTTTTAAAATTTTAATTTAATTTGGATTTTTTTTAAAAAATTTCAAAATATAGTAAGTTTAGAAATTTTTGTATTTTCATATAATTTTTTGGGAAATATATATATATATAAAGGAAACACATTGTAAAAAAAATTCTGGAATAAATTTTCGAAAAAAAAATCTGAATTTTCTTAAATTTTTAAATAAATTTGTATCCAGATTTTCAAAAATAAAAATATTTTCCAGATTTCTTTTGTTGAGAAAATTTAAAAAATATTTTTTTCGAAAAAAAATATCTGTTTTAAATTTCAGAAAATATATATTTCCAAATTTTTTAAAATAATTTGAATTTATTTTTTTTGAAATATATATTTTAAAATTTTCGATTTTTTTTAAAACATTATGAAAAATTAAAAAAAAATTGAAATATATATTTTTCGTGAATTATAAATTTTGGAATTTTTGGAAAATATTTTTCGTAATAAAAAAAATCCTGAATTTTTTTATGTTTACTAATTTTGTAATTTTTTTTAAAAAATAGGCACAAATGCCATGTGTACCTTTAAAAAAATGAAAAACAAAATTAATTATACAGTCAGCATGCCACTCAGCTCGCCACGTCAGCAATTCTGCACAGTCACATGGGTCAGGGGCTAAAATCAAAGAATCTTATTTTACAGGGTTGGAATCTAAACTTTTTTTTTACTGGGGGTTAAACCGGAACTCGTCCAAATTACAGGGGGTAAAGACATATTAACCCAAAAAAATATGTTTACATAGGATAGAAGCACATACGGACTAAAATAAGTTTAACTTCTATAGAGCATATTGAGAATTCATCATCAAAATCAAATCACCAAAGTGAAACCCCTTATTTGAATGTGTATGTTTCAAGTTTATAATTTTTCCTATTGGGTTTATTAGGCCATTGGCATATAAAAATCCATAAATAGCTTCCTAATTTTGTGATCAACTGTTTAAAACTCTTGCATGGCTCATGCTCACAAGGGGCCCACCATATTTCATGCAACTTTTCTAGATTAAAACATATAAACTCCAATAATGTTGTCTCTTTCTCTGTTTCTCTTTGTTTTTGGCTCTGTTTTTCTCTGTTTCTGCGTTGCGTCTCTCTCTTCCAATTTCTTAAATAACAATGGCAGAGACGCAACTAAAAGCAGAATCATCATCTGGTTCATCTCCACATCCAGTTGTAGTTGAGGTACCATCAAACAACGTCGTACCGAATAATACTTCTGAAATTGAAACGGTTGTTGAGGAATCTAATGCTGTTGCGGTTGTAGCTCAGCCTGAGAGTGAGTTTATATTGCATGTTCATGTTTTATTGCTTTCTTTGTCTTCTTGCTTAAATGGGCTAAGTTTATAAAGAGCTGATTAAATGGGTTCCCCTAAAAGGACCGTGGGATTAGTCCCCTCAAATTAGTCGATTTTTGAATCGGATGCCGAGTTTTCAAAAATATATATATATATAAATATTTGTACAAATTTAAAATTATTCAGATAAAAACTTCAAATGCCTCTTATAAAAAGTATTAGAGCATTATGTTTGTCACATGGTGTTAGGAAATTTGTACAAATTTAGTTTGATTTTTTTCATAGCATTTATTAACTTTACAAATTTTATTGTTAGCAAAAACCTTTTCAAATGTTATGTTTTTTGGATTATAGAGACACCAGTTCCCGAAGAGAAAGTAAGCTCAAAAGGAGGATCCCTTGATAGAGGTTAGTGTTGACTCTTTTGATATTTAAGTTTACATTTTTCTTTATTTTCAAAACCAATTGACTTTGTGTGCTTTTTTTTGGAGTACAGATATTGCTCTAGCAGAAGTTACCAAAGAGAAAAAGCTATGTTATGTGAAGGCATGGGAAGAAAGTGAAAAAACCAAAGCAGATAACAAGTATGACTATTTCATGTGTTTTTGCATTTTGTAGTTGTAAGCATAGTTTATTTAATCAAGAAACATTGCATGGCATTATTACATTGAATGAGACAATAATCATAATTCACACAGTAATTATTTTACTATTCTCAACCCTTCAAAAAAAAATACTAGTCTCAAAACTGAAAAGATGACGTGATTTTACAATTGACCAATGGTAAAAGATAATTATGGTTGCAGCCATTTTTATCCATACCACTTCATAAATGACATTTTTTATTTATATTTCTCTTTCCTTTTATCAATTCTTTTTTCTCTTACTCACTAATCAAATGTCACATAAGGATGTACAATAGAGGGTTGTTATATAGGGTGGTCAATGTATCATTACTCTTTTATTATTCTCTTAATTTTCAATTTTTTTTTTTGGAACAAACTGAATTCTCAATCTAAATTTTGAAAATGATTTAATTTGCTAACAGAGCTCACAAGCACATCTCTTCCATTGCTGCTAGGGAAGATAGCAAAAAGGCGGCTCTAGAAGCCGAACTCAAAAAAATTGAGGTAATTACTAACATGATTCTCAACATGATAACATTATATTTCTTGTCTAGTACAAAAAAAAACTTAGATACAAAATAAGATGGAAGGTCAAGGGTAATGCTACTAAAATTCAAGTTTTAGATTTACAAGTAAAATAATTATGTTAAAAAGTCTCATATTGGTTGAGAGATAATCTGAATAAGTGTTTATAATTAGGGACAACTCTCACGTTACAAACCGGTTTTACGATGTTGTGTTAAGCTCAACCACAAATTTTAAAAAAATTCTATTAATTTTTATAAAGTTTTTTTTTATAAATAAATGTTTGTGATTAATTTGTTAAGGAAATAGAGAACTATTAACCGCTGACATCGATCTCTAAGTATCCTTTTTAATTTTCTTTTAGCGTCTCATTCTCATATTTTTTTGGGTGTTAACCCTCTGATTTTTAAGAAAAAAGGCTTTCGTAGAATTCAACCGGAAGGTAAGTAATATCTGACCAAAAATTCTTATAAAGTAAAAGGATAAGCATGTTAATAAAAAATGTTCAAATTTCCTCTAAAAAATGTTCAAAGTTAAAGCAAATACTTATGTATAAAAATAAAATGGCCACATATAAAAGTAAAATGAGTCAACTAATCTCAAAATTTATTTGAAGTTGCAACTATTACACACAATACAACTCAGGACTAACAAATTATTTACATGAGCAGGAACAACTAGAGAGAAAGAAAGCAAGATATGGTGAAATAGTGAGAAACAAGATAGCATTAGTTCACAAGGAAGCAGAGGAGAAGAGGGCAATGATTGAAGCCAAACGAGGTGAAGAGGTTCTTAAGGTACAGGAAATGGCTGCTAAATACCGTGCAACTGGAACAACTCCAAAGAAGACCATTGGATGTTTTTGATTATTTTGCTTTTTCCAAAATAATTTTGTAGTTGCAGCAAATTTTGTCGATATATTTCTTTGACCTCAATAGGTTTGTGTGCAAAAAACACAAGAAAATTGTCCAAAGAATAAGCAGATTTTGTGAATGCCTCTTGTAGACCACCGGCATAAATGGAGTGTTTGGTTTTGGTTTTATTTTAATCACGAGTATAATTAGTTGATGATTAATGCGTTGCGACATTTTGTTATATTTATTAACCGTCTAATAGAATTAATCACACACTTGAACTGTGTTAAGTATCTAATTTAGTGTAAAAGTTTGATGTCAAAATGTTGTGTACAAAGCACACCTCATTCCTAAGTAAGGCTAAGGTTACAATTAAAAATCCTCAATGAATGTAACCAATGCTAAGTAACCACTAATCAAACCCCTACCACAAAGTCATCTCATTCTCATACCTTTTGAATTGCATTGAAGAAATACCACAAAACACCAAACAGAAAACTACATAATACTACAAATATCATAGATATACACACAACCAGAAAATAAATTAGCAAGAGAAATATAGAGTAGAAAAACCAAAATATTTCCATAATTCCATCACAAAATTTAATGATGAAAGAATTAGAAAATATTTCATTTTTTTCCAACTCCAAGTCCAACTAGTAGTGACAAATGGCTAAAAGGGAGAGGCAAAAGAGTTTCCTAAGAAGCTCATGTCATTGTTCATAGGAAAATCAAACAAGAGCTGCAAAGCAGTGTCTGATGAATCTTGCAAGTCATTAGAGCTTGATGAATCAGATTCAAGAAGCACATCTTCAGCACAAAACTTGTAGTTCCTCCAGTCCAACTCTTCTTTCACAGCACTATTGCTTGCTGTAACAGCAGAAATTGAGTCACGTTTGTTGGAAGATAATGATCCTGCAGAAATAGGACTCTGACAGCAACTAGTAATTATGTTAGTATGATCTGTATCTGGTTTTTGAACATTGCGAAATGCATCTCCAACTTCAGAGTTCCATATACGGAGGAAATAATCAGAAGAAGAATCAGTTTTTGCGAAGGAATCAGGATTGTTGTTCAAGTGTGATGACTCAATTGAGAGTCTTGCTTCTGCTTCAAGCCTTGCACTCTCCCATTGAGCCATGTGACGTGTTGAAATCGATGCATGTGACTTATGATTTGGGTAAATAGTTGATGAGGCTACTGGCTCATGTGTTTTTGGATCAATTCCCAAGCTTTTGAGACGTTTCTTCAAATGCGTGTTCCAAAAGTTCTTTATCTCATTGTCTGTTCTTCCGGGCAACTGAGCTGCAATTGCTGCCCACCTGAAATTTTGTTAGATTTGTTGAAACATTGTTGTAAGTTACTGGTTAATGAACCTAAAATAAGAGGTTGAATTGATTAAGTTTAAGGAATGCATTTAATTATCTAGATTTAATGATCATGGATTTTTGAGAGAAAAAGTCTGAATGCCATCTTGGTCACGACTTTGATGTCGCTGCAATTGCGGTCGAGGACACATCAGCATTTACCAGACCGACTCAACACATTTGTAGGCCTAAAACTTATTTAAATAAGATTGAGAAGTGATTTTTCATTAACTTCACAACCATGTATTTTAGTTACACCGAGCGCAAAAAATTATAACTTATGCAATGTAGGGTTTGAACTCAGGTCTCCGATCCGAGCACAAAAGTTGAGCGCTTTGCAAATTGTTCTACACAACAACTTAATAACTTTTTCGTACGCCATTTACTTATACTAAACAATATTTTTATTTGGGGGGTCTAATATGTTATAGACAAAATGATTTGTTTAAAAAGTCTAAAGCGAAGGCTTGAGTCGCCTTAAGCTTGGGTCAATCCGAGCATTTAAAGACAATTTTCTACAATATCAAAGTTTGTGACACAAGTGTGACCTCTATTCAAAATCATGTTTTATGATAACCAATAGAGATCTCAAGTTTCACAACCACAAAATGAGTGGGTCTCATGAAAACTGTGAAGTATATTTAAATTTTGCTAAAAAAAGCATATTTAAATATATTTTGATGATTTTATGTACATGAAGAGGAATCTAAATTATCATAGATTTGTGAAGGATGAGACAAAACTGAAGAGCTAAAACTTCACTACCAAAGAAACTGTATGAATTGAAAACAAGCTTAATTAAATGCTGTACTGTTTACCTATTTCCAAGGATAGCATGAAGCTGAATGACTAATTTTTCTTCCTCAGGAGTAAAGGGTCCACGTTTAATGTCAGGTCTGAGATAGTTGGTCCACCTAAGCCTACAACTCTTACCACAACGAAGAAGACCTGAAAGTAAAATAATAATAATAATTTGTATAAACTTGAAGTCTTTAATTAATGTCTGGCTGACAAACAGAATAAAAAATATCAATTATTGTTGTTATTTTGCTTCTTTGACAATGGTTATTAATTATAGAACATAGAAGAAAAAGTGTCCAAAGAAAATGAATCATTGTTTGGCACGTGGCTAGCTGATCTACTATTGAAACCTACTAGAGTACATGAAAATTGAAAACAAAAGTTTTGGTTAGGAATATTGGAAGGTTAAAATAAAAAAAGAGATCAATAATAATAATTAAAGCATATTTTTATTTATTTAATGTAGTGTGACAACTAATATACTAACATTTAGTTATTTCAAGTGGAACTCGATTTGGATTCCTTAAATTATGTTTCAAGTTCAGATTGAAGAAAAAACGTGATTGAGAAGGGAGACTTCACTTAAATAGTTGACAAGTTTTTTTTTAGCATAAATTAATTATTCACAATGTTGATGGATACTTCCGACTAACAAATTGATTAAAAATAAATAAAATTTAGAGCAATATAATTTTCCAAGCATGGCATTAAATATGTCTCCTACTTGAAATAATTTTGCTTTTGACATATTCCTGTTTTTTTAACTTTCAATAACTCAAGAAAAAAGTAGAGTGGGAGACAAGGAGTTAAAGAGTGGTAGCTTCCCTTCACATGTTCAAGAGTCCTTAAATTGGCAAGTGATGTGGTAGTGTCACAAAAAGCAGCAACTACCATGGATGTATATAAAACCAAAGATAGGAACTTTCTTCCCCTTCACTCCATGACCCCACTTTTGTTCTAAACTTCATCATAGCTCAGTGCTTAAAATATGCCCACCATTGTTGAGAGACATAAAAAATTTATTCTAAGTTACCTAGAAACAAGGATTGTAGCTGATTCCAAAGAAAAGTTAAGAAAGTGCTCTATGAAATATCTTTTTCACCATGAAAAAAGTTTATTCAAAACATATAGAATATTTTAATATGCTGTAAAGACATAAAAAAATCTAAATGTTGGTTCAAATTACAACAGCAGACATTTTCTTTAAAAAAAACTTTATATGCTCCAAATCCATAATATTACTTCTTTAGGATTGACTTTTAATTTGGCATAATCACTACTATAAGTTTGACAAAATTTGCTCTCTAAATCAATTCCATACACAAAATCATGGTGACCTTTTGATTTTGTCGAACTGAGTGCATGTTTGATATCACAATGAATTTGTTAGAATCACATGTAGTAGGTCACCAAATGATTTTAAAAAACATGCACTCGCAAACAACCTTAAAATGCACTTAGAAAGTCAAAAACAAGCAAAAAAGAAAGACATAAAGTATGAAACCTGTGATCTTGGGAAGAGAACGCCAGCTTCCATGACCACCATTGTTCTTAATATAGTTAGCAAGAATTTCATCCTCTTCAGCAGTCCAAGGTCCTTTCTTCAAACCCTTCTTATCACAACAAGGTGTCCTTCCCATTCTTTCTCTCTTCAATTCTCAACAACAGCTAGTACACATTAATAAAGAAAAGGTGACAACAAAAAATGCAGAATTTAGAGCATGTTTTCAACACTTGAAATAGACTCAAGACAAGAGTATTGTTGTGAGATAATAAATAGGGAAGAACATGGATGTTGAAAAAGTTGATCTGAGGTGGCATTATCACTGGATGGGGGCATGCATGAGCGAGTTTCATGCTGGATTTATTAGCAATAAATGCATGTTCTGTAGCATTGGAGAAGTTGCATCATCATTGAGACAAATTAAGAACTTGCTGAAACAGTGAAAGAGATTTTTTTGGTTTTCATTTTGCACAAAACTAGGATGAGAGAGAAAATTTGCAGTCAAGATGATAGTGATAGCATTAATGGCAGAGACAGAACAACTATGGAATGCATTTATGTTGGATTCTCTTGCAGAAAAGTCAGCGTAGGATTGAAAACCAACACAGACAGTTAAAAGAGAAGGACATTAGCATTTATGGAGAGTGCAATTATTAGGGTTTGCATAGGGTACCAACACAGTCACACACCATGAAATGAATACTTGAGTATTCTACTTTTACACTAGCTTAGTTCATGTGCAATGGCTCCTGTGGTGAAGACTGTCCACCATTTACATAAATACATTTTCAAAGTATATTTCATCTAATGATAAATTCTCTACACAGATAATGACTATCTCAATATCTAGAGCATGACTTCCGTAATCTGATAACCGTGACCTAAAATAGTGGATGATCAACTGATCATAGATAGACTTTGATAATATCTTATTATAATATAGCTCAAGTTTATCTCAACTATTCTTCTCGTCACTTAAAAATCAATTTTTATCTGATGTGAGACTTTTAACAAAAACCAAATAAGAGTGGATTGATCATTCAACATCTCTCATCCATAGGTAAAGACTTGGGTTTCATTTACACTTTGTTAGAATAAAAATACTAGAGTGTGACCCGCGCGACGCACATATGTTGATGTATTTTTATACATTCTGAACGAGAGGATTCTAATAGGCGCAACAAATGAATACTTGAGACGAGATTGGTACATTAACAATGAAAGAAGATTGTGCAAGCCATTAGAGAAAAATAAGGAAATGAATTAAGATTTAAAATGGTGAGGGTAGGATTGATAAATAAAATGGATTCAAATTCTCCTAGAATAGTGTTTGATATATATCTTGAACTTGTTCTTATTGGGCTGCGAATATGGATTTTTAGATTATGAATAGTGTGTAAAATTAATTGATCTTTTAAAAAAAATCTATCCATTCGTGAACTTTTAAACTTCATTTTATATCTTACTTCAATCTTCAACAAAATTTCAGATCACACGATTTCTTAGAAATAGACACCAATTGCTCTAACTTCAAACTATTTCAAGCATTGTTTCACAATTTGAAAATAAAAAAATACGAATAGAATTATTTATTAACACAAGAGTTAGATGATCTCAACAATATATTTGAAGTACTGAATGATACTTTCAAACGTTTCTAAAAAAAAATACTTTCAAACATTAAAAATTATTAAAATTGGTGACATATGATATAATACTCATTTACTACATGGATATCTATATCATCGTATTTAGAATCCAAAATCAAATTGAGTAGACAAAAATATTTACTCTTCCCGTCATCACGAAGATGAAATGAAAAGAATATAATACTACACAAAATTCCTTCAAAAAAAAATACTATACAAAATACATATATGTGTCATTGTCTGAAAAAGCAATAGGGACTAAGAGAGTTAAAAACAAAATTACAACAAATATGAGCATAATGAAGATTGTAAAAAATCATGTGAAAGACAAATGAAACTACAAATTTGATCAAAATACTTTTAATCACTAAGAATATAGTATGGATACATACCAGGATTTACTTGCAGCAATACAATATGATTTTTTTTTTGGGCAAGAGCGAATTATACACTATTGAAGTGTAATATTTATAGTTGTGAAGTAGCCATGTGCAGTCAATATGTAACGGAAATTTGAATCAACGTGTAACGGTAAAAATGAAGGTCAAGAGATGGGAGGGAAAAATTGATAAAAACACAGCAAAGTGTGGAGGGTAAAATTGAAATAAGGTGACAAAAAATGAAGGGCAAAATAGACAAATTAGGTATTAAGATTGGGGAATAGGGTTAGTGTGACTACCTTTCAATTTATAATAACTAGATCGCGCTCCCGTGCTACACACGGATAAGTTATATGCAAAATATAATATCGTTAGAAATTGTGGTGAATTTTTTTTTGGACAAAAAGTAACTTATATTCTTTCATTCAATATAATAGAACTAATACAAGATGGAATCAAATCAAAAACATGGTGACTAGCATACAATTTTGACTCCCTTGCTAAAGTATGGACGACAAAATTTCCTTGTTTCCGAATAAAACTTATCTTAAAGTTTGGAAATTGTTGTAATAGTGATCTACAGGTAGACATAATATTGCCAAAATCTGATTAATTGGTTGTTAGATTTATCCATGATGCTTTCCACCACTAGCTTGCAATCTAGCTCAATGTGCACCATTGCTAATCCTAGTTCCCCAAGCCAAGTTATAGCTTCCTTTAATCCTCATGCCTCTGCCTCCAATGGACTTGGATAACACTCAAACCATTTAGTTAGGGTTTTCACAAACTGACCTTGAGTGTTTTGGATACACATCCCAATTCCAAAGAATTGTTGATCACCAAATAATGTCGCGTCTATGTTTCACTTCACATACCCTTCCTTCGAGGGATGTCATTGCACATCCAGCTGATCATTTAGCTGTTTTTCAGTTATTTGGGATTGTTTACGTGTTGCACGCCATTGCAATAACAGATTTCGAGCCATTTGCACAGCTTGTCAGACAGGCAGTTATTCGGTCTCTCATACATTGTTGTTTTGACGATGCCAAATGCACCATAACATCATTGTTATGTCGTTACACACCTACTCGGGGAACCTACATAAACAAGAAAATAAACATGTTGCCAAACCAGTAGCATTAATAGCTCCATCACTTATTCTTTCCCACAACTCTGCCTCTTGCCACACTTGTTTTTCTGCTTCGTAACCAATAAACATGTGCCAATCGTTCTCATAGTTAGTCTCTGTCACTTAATACTTTTAAAGTATTAATGATTTGATTAATAAATACATAATCAAATCATTAATACTTTAAAAGAAACCATACATTTATAATCATTCCAAAACTTCTAGCAATTTGTTTTACACTTAATATATATTAATCATATAATAATCAAGAGATATGATGTAGGGATGGGGATATATATATATATATATATATAGAGAGAGAGAGAGAGAGAGAGAGAGATCAGTACCGTATGAGAAGGAATGATATAATGAGAAGACTGAATTCAAGCCACATGTTATTGACCTTACGGCGAGCTGCAATTGTCAATAACAGAAGGTTTGACGTCGGAATAAGGGATCATGAAGGTAGGCACATTTGCGGTGTGAATTTGGGTGTTGATAGAGTCATAGAAGAATTTGTAGATTGAAGAAGCTACAGTAGAGATGCAACGGGATTTGCGAAGAGAGAGCGCAAAAGGATGTGACATAGAGGATCCATAAGAACGAGAGAGGGTTGTGACTGGTGAGAGAAGAAAAGAGATGTCATTTTCAAAAGAAAAAAAATGAGATGAAAGAGAGTGGAGCTTTTGGTGAGTTAATGAAAAGGAAATGGGTGGGATTTATGAAGGTAAAGAGATATATATGTTTTATTGCATGAATAACACTTGGCTTGTTGCATGTAATCCTATTAACACTTTTTTTACTGCATGCATACCTCATGACATATGGGTTATTGCATGAGTAACACTTGGATGTTGCATGTATTCCTCTTGACACTTGGTTTATTGTATGGGTAAAATTTAGCTTGTTGCATTCATTCCTCTTAACACTTGGCTTGATGTATTGGTTTATTGCATGAGTAAACTTTGGCTTGATGTATAGATTCCTCTTGACACTTGGCTTGTTGTATTTATTCATCATGAGTCATGACACTTGGTTTATCAAATAGGTAACATGTGACTAGTGCATGTATTCCTCTTGACACTTGGCTTGTTGCATGTATTCCTCATGAGTCATGACCCTTGGCTTATTGCATGGTGACACTTGGCTTGTTGTATGTATTTATGAGTTATAAAACTTGGTTTATTACATTGGTAACACTTGACTTGTTGTATGTATTCCTCTTGACACATGGTTTGTTGCATGTATTCCCCATGAGTCTTGACACTTGGTTAATTTCATGGGTAACATTTAGCTTGCTGCATGTATTCTTCTTGAAACTTGGCTTGTTGCATGTATTCATCATGATTTATGACACTTGGTTTATTGCATGGATAACACTTAGCTTATTGTGTGCATTGCTCTTGACACTTGGTTTTTTTTTTGTTTAACCCTCACATTATAGGGAAAGGGGTCTTGGTAATTCGAAGTTCCACACGAAAATCGAACTCAAGTTTTCCTGAACAAATCGTCTTTTGGTGGAGCTCTTTAATCACTTGAGTCTAATTGCTTGGTTTATATAACCATCTTTTATACTATCATTTTTTTTAATATATTATATATTTTAAAAGTATGTAATATAGTAAAAATATGAAATTGAATCCCCTTTATCTTCTTTGATAGAATTAACTCTGGTTATTATAAGTTATGACCTAGCTTTGATAAATGATAGTTCTTATATGGCCCAGTCAGGGACGGACCCAAAAAATTTTAGTAGTGTAGGTCAACCGAAAGGTAGCAACGAAGCTACATATTCCAAAATTTATTCAATAAAAAAACAAGTACAAAAAAAAAAGGATTAGGTCAAGACTTCATCAGAAAGAAACAAACCTAAGACTTATATTACCCCATTCGATCACAATTATAAGCAAAAAACAATTTTTTAGGTTTATTAAATAATTAATGTATCTAGACATATTTATAGATCCGATACATTGATTATTTAATAAATCTAAAAAGTTATTCTTTGTTTATAAATATGACCGGAGGAAGTACACCTCCCTTTATCTCTACAGTTTCTCATATTTTGAAAATATTGAATTATTTTCTCATCTTGATTGTCAATTAAAATATCTCTCATTTTGTCATTTTCTAACATTTCCATGTCCGTTCATGTTGTTAATGCTTCTTCTTGCTCTCACGGTTTAAAATTAGAGTTACTTTCATGTTTATTTCAATTTGGGGATTTGGTAAAAAGTAGTCATGTTTATTTAGTATATAACTTGTGTGAGCCATTATTGTCTTATGAAAGTTGTTGACCACACTAGTATTTGATCATTAGAAAGTGTATGAGTAGTATATTAGTAGTATTTATTTTTTTAAACTAGTGAGGGTCCAGGCCCACAGGACCATGCACGTGGGTCCATCCCTGGGCCTAGTGATGAATCGGTGGGAAGCTTTAGTATCTAAGCCTAGACAAGAACTATACTTTTGACTTTCCCTAAAGATGAATCATAACCCTAACATCATAATTAAATTAATGGAGATAAGCAATTTCCATCGTTCTTGTTCAGGCGAAGACACGATAGTCAATCTTATATGCTCAAACCTAGAGATCAGGTCAACCACTAGTTGAAGAGCATCATAATGTTCGAAACTTCATAGAAATTATATAAGACTATGATTATAAACTGAATAAAAACTTTTCTTAATTGAATTCAACAAATAAGTAGAGGTTCATCGTGGAACCTTAACCAAGAGAGGTTTAGTTACTCATGGTAACAAGCATCATTACTAAAGAAAATAAAAACATACTCTAGAGAACAAGAGGAGGAGAAAACTTTGTTCTGAAGCTCTGGAATGCTAGACCCTTGCATTGTACCGCCAACTTTATGAATGAATAAAGTATATGAAAGGGTCGCATTTTATAGGCATATTTGCTACTAGGTTAAGTTATGATTTTTGGGCTTTTTCCTCCGACCCAGCTTGAAAAACAAGCAAATAGTGTATTCTGCTCGTAGCAAAATCGCAAGGCGCATTTGGCAACCTCTTGCACTATGAAAATCACAGGACGCTGTAACGCCCGTTTTGATTATTTAGATTATTTTATAGAGTATAGAATATATTTATATGATTTAATGTGATTTATGTGATTTTATGAGGTGTTGTGACTTATTTTATTGTTTAATAAAATAAGATTTGAAAATAAAATAAATATTGAGATGAGGGGCTGTTTTGAGATTTTAGAGAGTCTTGGGGGAGAAAGAGGAATAAGATAGAATAGATAGAGGAGATATAAATAGAAGAGAAGCTAGGTTAGAAACCTTGGGAACGTACGATCAGTTTTGGAGAAAAGTCAAGAAAAGAGAATAAGACCAAGAGAGGCTGCAATTTCGATTTCTTAAGGTAAGGGTGAGCCTAGCATACAATTCTATTGAGTCTATAATTCATCTAATTGCATTTAACAAGTTGTAGGATTAGTTTTTGAGGATTTGAGAATTAGGTTAAAAGTGGCGAATTGATGATTAATTG
This sequence comes from Medicago arabica, assembly GCA_946800305.1. Taxonomy (NCBI): domain Eukaryota; kingdom Viridiplantae; phylum Streptophyta; class Magnoliopsida; order Fabales; family Fabaceae; genus Medicago; species Medicago arabica. The sequence continues at coordinate 39,614,806 of OX326969.1, forward strand.
ATGAAAAAATGTTAAATTGATGTAGAAACTGTTTACAAACCTTAGGTAATCCATAGGACGATATCTGGAATCAATGTTAGACCTTAAATCATGTGATTAGGCGGATTTTCGAGAAAATCTGCGTTCTGCCCGAGCCTGACATTCATCGCTCGCCACAGCGAGTGACTGCTCGCCAGGGCGAGTAACCCAGTTCTTGAGCCGCCCAGATATTCATCGCTCGCCAGGGCGAGTAACCCAGATATTGAGCTCACCATAGCGAAGCTTATCTCGCCTGGCGAAATTGAGTTTTAGCTCGCCATGTCGGAAACCCTACTTGCCATGGCGAAGCAGCCCAGAATTTGAGCTCGCCATGGCGAATTATATCTCGCCTGGCGAATTACACAGCAACAGTACCCTTGTTTCATGATCTTGTGCCCTTTCGTACGAGTTGTTGAACGTTGACCCTTGAGGTAGAAATAGGGTTGTTTATAATATTAAAAAGGATTTATGATGTATTTATAAGATAATTACATGTTGTTACTAATGATTTATATATCTAAGCATTATGCGAATTATAAAGTGATGCTTTAAGACGATGTTTAAATGTTGATATTGTTATATCTTGAGACTAATAATGTGATGCCATGTTGCTGTTTACATTTGTTTAAAGCTGCATACGTCTGTCTAAGTCGTGAGTATTTGATCCAAATTATTTGAGTCATATAAGATGGTTGTGTTGTCTAAGTTGTAAGACGTTGAGTCCATGCATACTCATTTAAAGACGAGGGCTCATGCCCTAGGAGCTTTTGCTCAATAGCAACGAGGGCTTATGCCCTAGGAGTATATTTATGCTCAAATAGCAACGAGGCTTATGCCCTAGATTGGTACCACATGCATGAGTGAGATGATTAAGTTGCATAGTCAAGTTAAAGTTGCATTGTCTAGTCAAGTTGTTAAGTAAATTTTGAAGTTGATTATGATGATGATGATGATGATGTTACCTGATACTTGTTATAATATGTTTACGCTGTTGTGCTCGTGATTTTCGGGTATCAAAATCATTGATAGGATTTGAACCTTGAATCATTGAACTCTCAACTTTTATTCGCGAGAAGGGAAAAAGTGAGTAAAAACCCTTATGAGACCTTGGATTCGGAGGTTGGTTTCGATTGGGGAAGGTGTTAGGCACCCGAACCGACTATGGTATTCCATAGGAACCTTCTACCTATTCTCTAATCTTGCGCTAAATTAATTTTACTTATTAAAAAAAGTTAAGAGTTAAAGTGAAAGAAAGGAGAAAGATGAAGCATGTTTTTGGTTATTTTTATTGATTTGGAAGGGTCAAAACCCTTTGCCTACTTACCCAAATAAATCGGGATCAAAATCAAGTAGTTCGACTAAAGAACTTATTTGATGAGTTGAATTAATTTTAACATTTTTGAAAAAAGGATTTTAAGAAGAGATGAGAGGCCTCAAGGCATGAGAAGAAAATACGATGAAGTTGGTTAATTTTAATTGCACGAAATCCATGTCTAATGTGGATATTAAATTAATTAACATTTGATTAAGGAAAATAAAAGAAAAGACACTTAGATTACATACCAATGTTTACTTAAAAGAAATTTGAATTTGATTTTTTTGGATTTTTTGAAGAAAATATTTTTTCTAAACTAACGATGAAATCGCGTAACGGCGGAAAAATAAATAAGCATAAAGCGATAAATAAAGTGGAGTGTCGGTGCGCGTGTCAGTGCGTGTGCCGGTTACATATTACATACCCTAAATACATTCTATGGTCTCAAAAGGAAAAAATGCGCGAAAATAAATTACATCAATTCCCTAATTACACACTAAGTATGATAAATAAATACATAACAAAAAATTAAAAGATGCGTGAGATGCAAAACGAAATATACCGAAACATTAAGCATAAAGAGAACACCACATACTAGAATAACTACCAAATAAAATGCACGACATTAAGCATATTTAAAAAAGTATGAAACGCAAATTTTCGAAAAAAAAGAAATATTAGTTAGAAAAATGCATGAGTTTGAAATTAAATTAATAGGTAATCTATACAATGCATGATACTTGAAATGCTAATTAAAAAAAATGCATACGATAGGAATTAAACCATAATCAAATAATAAATGCATAATAATTAAAACATTAGACCAAAGCAGAAAAAATATGAAATGTTACTTCATGGCCTAAAATGAACTAAAACATAAGAGATAAAATTTAAATAAACAAATGAAAAAATGCATGATATGAAGATTAAGACACTAATAAAAATGCATGAAATATAATCTAAATCTTATGTGAATTAATTAAAAAGATAAATGCATGAAATTGGAAAAAAAAAAACAAAAATTACTACAAAAATGCAGGAGGTGCAGTAGCAGATAGGGGGTACAAACAGCAAAATAGTAGTAACAATGGGCTGGGTCATGGATACTAGAGTTGGGGCGGGTACTGGGTCAACCCATGGGTGACCCGCCCCAACTCATTAAGTGAGTATATAAAAGGTTTTTCATGTGTTTTTTCTCATTTTCTATAAGCCTCTCTCTCTCTCAAAAAAATCACAAAGAAAAAGAGCTCTCCCTTCTCTCTAGAAAGGGGGCTCGCCGGCGATGATGAAGAGGGAGGTGACCGGAGCTCCGGCGCGGTGGTCGGCCGGAGGGCCGCCGCGCCGGAGCGTTCAACTTGTTTTTTTTTTCAATTTTTTTTTTTACCATCCTCTTCATCTCCTTCTTCTAAACATAAATTCAAACTTAGATTTTCAAAAACAAATCCCAAAAGTCATAGATCTACACATTTAAAGTTAAAAAAAAAACATGAAAAAAAGTCATGAAACTACCTCTTATTTCTTCTTTCTTTGTTTTCGGTTTTGTGTTCCTTTCTTCTTCCTTTTCCTTTTCGATTTCGCCTTGCCTTGCTCACGGTTCGGTTTCTTTGTTTATGTGTTGGTTTTGGCCGAAAATAATTTTTGAGGTATGGATTTGGTTGTGTGGTTTTCGGATTTGGTGTGTGAATTCGGTTTTAGAGTGTTCGAATTCGGTTTTGTGATGTTGTGGTTCGGATTTGTGATGTTGTGGTTCGGATTTGTGGAAAATTTGTGTTGAAATGGTGATTTTGTTATGGTTTATGATTGTTGTTGTTTGAAAAAAAAAGTTGTTGGAGTTTGGTGTTCATGAATGTTCATGAAGGTTCATCATGTTCTTGAGTATTTTGATGGTTTGATCTTGAATTTCGGAGAGAGAAAATGGTATTGTGTTTTTTGATGATTTATGACTTTTCTGACTTGATTCTGACTGATCTGACTCTTGGGGGACCATTCTGACGCGTGAACAGTACTCTTATAGTACTGTTCACTGATACACTGACAATGACAAAAATACCCCTGCAGTTTCTTGGAGAAAAAGTTGGACAGGACCAATGATAAATTGACAAGTGGACTAAAATGACTTAAAAAAAATAAAATCTGATAAATAAATAACAATAAATAAATAAATGAAAAAAAAAAATAACTAAATAAATAATTAAATAATTAAAAACGAAAATTAATAAAAGAAATAATAAAAATGTCCCGTCGGAACCAAAAAATGAGGTATTTTAAAATACCTCTCTGCCGAAATTTCGTCTGATACGACTGAGATACGCGGCTATTTTACGCTAAATAAAACAATAAAACGACGACGTGAATAAAATGAACTTTAAAACGCAAACGTTACGCTATACTAAAAATACGCACGAAACGCGAGTAAAAATTACGAAATTAATACGCGAGCGACATTAAAAAAAAACGACGAACGAAAAATAAATGCGACCACAAGTACGAACAAAAACAGATATTACGGGAATTAGCGCGCGAACGAGCGACTAAAAACGATCAACGTACGAATAAATAAAAAATAAATTGGTCAAAAATTAGGGTACGACAGCTGTGTTGTTAAATATAATTGTTGAATTATATGCCTAATATTATTGTTTTGTGAATCTCACCCCTTCTGCTTGAAAATGTTGTTCTTCGTATGAGTAACTTACAGATAATCAAGAATAGGTGAAGTTGTGTAAGGATTTCTCTCGTTGTGTCTTAGGAGCTCTGATACGTAACAGGATGGGATCTTTGTAATTGCTTTTCTATTCCTTACGTATTATTTATGAAGATTTATGATAATGATGTTGACTTTGTTTTATGAGACTTTTATGATGAGGTCTTTGTGCCAAAGACTATTTTACAGGTTTAAATAAATTCCGCTGCGATACATTAAAGATTTTTGTTAATGAAATTGAAGGATAAATAGTTATTTAATCCGTTTATGATTTTATGAAAGAAATGTGACATTCCGTTATGTGAATACTCTGATTTATTTACGAAATTTTCATGTTGGGAAAACGGGGTGTTACAGACGCCATGGAGTGAATTCTGCGGTTTTTTGTCATTTTCAAGCGTTCTTATGTCTTGAAATGGGTTGGAACTTGGGATGAATTTCGCCAACTTGTATTTCCTTCAAAAAAACTTATAAGTATCATTGATCTTCATTCTTCAAATCTCTTGATCATCCATGTGGTGTCTTTATTTGTCAATAAAAAGACTCAAAACAACTATGGAGTTGCATGATTAGAAAAGTAAATGCATTACAATGACTCGAATGAAAACAATAAAATATGTTCCTCAAACCATGAACAACTCCTCTAGACGACGGTAACTTCATATCATATCGATAGTATGGTAAACCTAAAAATGTATCTAGCATAATAATTATTGTTATCATATATAAGTTAATTTTTTTAAAAAACGACTTACCAATTAACTTTATATATATATATATATATATATATATATATATATATATTAAAAAAATATGATGAAAAAAAGTTAATGTAAAAACTTATATGGTCAAAAAAAAAAATTTGGGTACAAATATGGTCAAATATTTTATCTTTTGACTAGACTAGTTAGATACTAATTAGTCCTTTTAATGATAAACGACAACAAATGATTGATGGTGTAAAAAATATTTTCAATTATGTGCGTATGCATTAAATCCTTACTAATTTAGTGCGGGGAAAATTTTTATTTAATTTAAATCTTATAGAAAACTTGTAAAGTGGTCATAAAAACCCCATTTTCTCAAAAGTGCAATTTATTTATTTTTTGTTAGTATTACAAATTTTGGTCTATAAATTTCATTGATACCCTGTTCGATCACAACATTTTCAATCCAGTGGTAAACACAAGAAATCCAACCCTGTTCTTATTCCTTTCTTCATTGTTTTCACTAGTCTCTTTACCAATGGCCGATTATCGAAACCAAAACCAAAAACAATTTCCCAAAGAAAAGAAAACCAAAACCGATTCACCGGATAATCTTTCAGAGGATATCATTCAAAACATTTTCACTTTTTTACCAATCAAAGATGCAATAGTAATTGCGTCAACTGCGTCTCATAGGTACGAAAGATCATGGCGTCATAATCGTCAATTCTTGTTTGATAAGGACTTCCATTTTCGATACACTCAACGATATCAAGCAGCAACCATTGATCGTTTATTCAATTCGCACGAAGGTGAAAAAATTAAATCATTTATGTTACATATCGATCCCGTTGGAATTGAAGCTTTGGTAAGGAAATGGTTACAAATTTGCACTCAGAAGGATCTAGAAGATCTTGAGTTGCATTTTTACCAACCTGGTTTCACAGTTGATTTTAATGTTTTTAATGCACTGGCCAAGTTAAAAACATTAAAATTGGTTAAATGCGCGATCCAGTTTTCAGAGGTTCCCAATTGCTTGCGATTTTTGCAAACATTGAGTCTATGTAACATCCACATGACTAAAGATATGTTTGATGCATTGATTGAGCATTCTAAATTGCTTAAAGCTGTTGATTTGATTAATTGCTCTACTATTAAGAAATTGAACTTAATTGCTAGAGAAAATAAACATTTCAAAAAATTGAAAATTTTAGACTGTCGGGATTTAAAAGAGATTGAAATTGATTCACCAACTCTTCATTCAATTTTTTATCATGGAAAATTTTCAATAATTCGAATTATTCAAGGGATGCAATTGTATGAAGCTTTCTTTTACTTTATACCTTCCCAAAACTACATGAAGTATCATCATTTGGAAGCTCTAGTCAAAGATCTCTCTCATGTCTCCATTCTCACCACTACACCTCTCCTTATTGAGGTATAGTCTTAATCTACTTTGATTTACATTGTATTCATTACAAATTTATTTAATTGCGTACAAATTATACCATGTTATATGTCTATATACATTAATTATTATTGCCAAATGATGTCTTTATTAAAAGAAATGTTATTTAAACAACCATTTTTGATACAACATACAAAACAACCAAAGATATACAAAGAAATATACCTCCTTTGGTCCTCTTTATAAGCAACTATTATGTTTTCTGATTCATTAAATAACTGATGTACTTGGACAATATTATAATCCAAATACATTAGTTATTCAATGAATCTAAAAAAACAATATTTGCTTATAAATATGACTGGATAGAGTAGGTGTTAGCACAAAAATCAAAATAATAAAGATATATAGTAAGAACATGACGTAAGTATAAGAGATAGAGTTGTTCCTAAAGTTATCACAAAATAGTTTTACAAATATCATTTCTCTGTCTTAACTATCAAACCTTATAATTTCAGAGTGTGGCCGCAAGGATTCGTGATGGGATATATCAAGAAGCCCAATATTGCTTTGTGAATCTGACTGAGCTTCAATTGTTTATGAAAGGGGGAATGTCTTGCAATCCATATGATATAACAATGTTTGCAAAAAATTGTCCATCCTTGGAAAAATTGTTCATTGATGTGAGTACAACTAATTCATTCTCAAATAATTAGTTAACACTAAACATTAATTCCCGTAAAAAAAACTATTAATTAATCTTGATTTATATGAATTTAAATTTAAAATTATATGTATCATTTTTATCTATGATTTATTTATATTAGATCTCAAGCAATACAAAAATATCATTTGACATCATATAGACACATACTTTTAATCTCTCAACTAATTCATGCTATTTATATTGTCTTGAGCCTGACTTTAAATTATATGTGCAGTTAAATGATTACGAGTTTGACCTTAGAATATATTGGCAATTGTATCATAAACATCACATTGACAACTGCAATCACAGATTTACTCAACTTAAAGTTGTAGTAATGAGAAATTTTGAATATCTATCGGGCGAACTTCAATTAGTAAAGCAAGTTTTGCAAAGAGCAACAATCTTGGAGAAGTTGATTTTGATTCCACCAAAGATTAATGGTCGTCGACTCAAGTTCAAAATAGAAGATGCACCAAAATATGAAAAACTTTTTTGTTCTTGGAGAGCATCGACAAGGGTAATAGTAAAGTTACATGAAAATTATGTTGAGAAGGCTTCCGTCAATCCAACTCATTCAAAATTTTGGCTCTAAACAGCTACAAATGTTGGTTTATTAGTATGTATTTCTTTCATGGTGTCTTTAATATTACAAATAATTAATGTTAAACTTGATTGTGTATTCTCATTGACTATACTTTGATAACTCGCTGCCTTTTTTGGGGCTGCAATGATGACACAAAAGTAGTGGCTTAATACTCACTTATAGATGGTGTATTTATATACTATTTACTGATGCACACATATATAACCATCTTTCTAAACATGTAGTTATGCTCTCATATCTTAAGGAGGGTCTGACTTCAAATCCTGGCTGAGAAAACTATTAATTATACTTTACTTACTTCTTAACCGTACCCCAAATTACCCAAACCTAGAACCGAAGGGTTAATGTAGAAAATATATAAAACTTCTTTTATATAATTTTTTTATTATTATGTATTATGAAGCAATTCATAACATTGAAAGTCAATCCAAATATAATACATTTTATACTTGAGAATGACATAAACATCATATGTTTTGAAATTCTCTCGTAGTTATTAATAGTGTTTTAAAATTAGGACCGGTGATTGGTTCAACCAAGATACTTGTCACTGGTTTGTTTGTTTTGTAACTTATCTATGAAATGAAAATAAAGAGATGTGATGGTATTATACTATTAATTATTTTATTTTATTTATAAAAAAAAACACACTTATCTCATATCATTATAAAATATAATGCTTTAACAACTCAATCAAGTAATCAATAAAAAATGAGGACTAGTCATGCATGTAGCCATCCTAGACAATTCACGGACCACCACACTTTATTGCCTCCTAGAGAGCTCAGCCAACGAGTTTGGACAAAAATTATGTAAATATGATATAAAATCTTTTAAAATAAAGCCAAGATAAAATATATCATGTTTGTTGAAACTATCTGCCACCACTTTTGAATCAGCTTGCAATGATTCATATGCTTCTCCCTCCTTCATCTCTCAAACACATACCATTTCCCGCCTTACAGTGTAAGAAAGATGCATCAACATTGCATTTCATCTTACCAATGGGTGGTTTCTTCCACTTCACTTCGGCTTGCCGTGGCTGAATCGACCTATAAGATCCGCCCATTGCCGTTGACTAAGAAATGCGGCAGCATGTTGTTGCGTCATCTTCCACATTTTCCCACAAATGCATATTACGACTTCTCCAAACACTCCACAATGTCATGTACCACATACTACGTTGCACCTGGAACAAGTAATAAGTAAATGTCTCATTGTAGCTATGCAATTCCCTTTTCCGGTTATTGATGCATATAGACTAAGATTTTTAATGGATATATTTAGAGTAAGATAACTCGTTATTTTGATAAAGCAAATCGTTTGTCTATGAAATAACAAGATAAGAAAAGAAAATGTTTGTTTTAGGGTCAAGGCAATGAGTCCTACCTTGTCATGTTTAGTGCAAATAACAACTACAAGAAGTAATACTACTTGTACATTTTTAAATCCTTAATTATTATTTTTTACAGTCGAAGAAAGCATGTAGTTCAAATATACTACCGACCAAAAAAAAAGTCATCAGCTTTCTTTGAATTAATTTTAAAAATATTATATGTACAAGTTTAAGTAGCTATGTTTCTTGATTAATATTTTATTTGTTTTCTGACGGAGACAACGCCTTTGTATTTATTAAGCCTTTAATAGTTATTCTTTTTTCTGGATGTAAGACACAAAGCAGAACTAATATCCCACTCCATGCATATACAAGTTTTTTATGACATAATGCATATATACAAGTTCTTCTTTCTAAAATTTTAATTTTTATTAATTAGGAAAAGGACAAGAAGTAAAATATATTGCAAGGTAAAATGAATGAATCACAGCCTACAATCGAATTTGTCTTGCTTATGCAATAAGTTGTCTGGCACTACTACAAGATGCAAATGGTTAATAATAACTTGTAACAATATTAAGACATGAAAAAATAACATTTTCTTGTTACAACAAAGACAAAATACCAGTTGCTTGATGGAAATTTTATCAGATGTCTACGTTTTAATACATAATAAATAATAACAAGTCCTGGTTAGTGTTCAAAATAAATATTGCATAATTGAAATTGGTTGGAGTTTCACTTCCCTATGTTTTGTCTATTTTATTTATTAATGTTAATTCAACGTAAAATAATTAATCTATTTTGTTGTATACCAAATAAAAATACCTCACAGCATCGATTTTAATGAATCGGTATCTTTTGTCAATAGTTCAAAAGCCTTGAAAAGAACCAACTAAAAGAATGTGTAGTTGCCATAAGCTAAATATGGTAGTGTAGAACTTGTTCTTTGACAGCAAAAGGGGTCCTATAGTGCTTTGTACTTGTCATTTAGGCTAAATTCAGCAGCATAGAATACAAAACTTTGACCCAAAATCTAACTTCTATATATCTTTTTCTTTTGCTTGTTATTACAATGGCAGCCAAATTACTTTACAGAGAGGAGTTCTCTATATATACCAACTAAAATCTCCCCCAAAACATAAAACATTAAGAAGAACAAACACGAGAAACATAAAGCTTGATACACAAGATGAAGAGATTTTGCCCCAAAGCTTCTTTTCTTTTGTTCATTATTACTCTTGTTTTAACAAGTTCTGTATACTCGGAAGCTCAGAGTTGCCGCCCAAGCGGTAGAATTGAAGGAAAGAATGCTCCTCCAGGACAATGTAATCAAGAGAACGATTCTGATTGTTGTGTACAAGGAAAAATGTACACAACTTATGAATGTTCTCCAGCAGTGTCTACTTACACCAAGGCATATCTCACTCTTAATAGTTTTCAAAAGGGTGGTGATGGAGGTGGCCCTTCAGAATGTGATAATCAGTATCATTCTGATGACACTCCGGTCGTTGCACTTTCCACCGGATGGTTCAACCACGAGAGTAGGTGCCTCAAAAACATTACCATCAGTGCTAATGGGAAAAGTGTGGTGGCCATGGTTGTTGATGAGTGTGACTCGACAAGAGGATGTGATGAAGAACATGATTACCAACCTCCTTGTCCAAACAACATTGTCGATGCTTCAAAGGCTGTATGGGAAGCTTTAGGTGTGCCTCAAGATCAATGGGGTGGCCTTGACATTACTTGGTCAGATGCTTCTTGATATAGAATGAGTTGAAATCCATGTTTGTGTCTGATTTAATTAAGTGACATTCTGTACTTTTATTTCTCATCATATGTGCATGATATACTTGTAGTTACCATTCTGTTATATATTAAGAAAATCTCGTACATAAGTTTATTTATAAAGCTCAAATTCTAAAATTAAGTATTTACCTTGATATCAAAACTACAAGTACTCCGTTACTAAACACGGTTGGCAGAACAAGAAGCTTTAAGGAAGAAAAAAGATTATGGATAAAGACAATTTTCATATGTATACCTGAAATAAGTATTATATTTCTTCTTGATTTTTCGTTTATTTAGATAATAACAAGGTACTAACTTACTTGTTAGAGATACAAATATGTGTTTCTTAAACTTCAATAGCACCATGTCAGTATCAAGAAGTATTATGAAGGAGGTCCAAAATTCGATCTTTGGTACTACTACTAGTGTGCTCTTTTATATATGTTACGCCATCACATAATTTTAATTGAAGAACCTAACACAATGTTGTTAGATGGAGTGCATACCAAGCACCTGACTAATTCACACCATATTATAAACTTATGTATGGTAGTATTGGTTGGAATTAATCAATAAACTTAACAACTCTTCAGCCAACCGTTAGAAAGAGGAAAAAGCAAACACACATATTATTGGTCATTCAAGAATTATAAAAATTTATTTATTCGATCGACAAGAATCTTCACTAAATCTCTCAAGGACACTAAGAAATGGACATTCAAGAAAGAGTGAATTTTGTTTAGGAGAATCATCTTCACTTGTGTGCGGTGCTGCCTCATTACCTAGTTGAATGCAATTTTTGGCATAAAGGTTAAACACACATATCATTGGTCTCTCATTCTCTTCCAAGCCAAACACGCATACATATTTGGTTCATATTACTTTGACTGGATGACCCTTCAACCTATTTTTATGCATCATATATTTTAAAATAAGAACCCTCTGAAGTTATAAACGAATGGTCTTTTCTCTTGTGTGAGAATAGAGATTTCATCTGTTTTATGTATATTACTAGCTTATAAAGATCCCGTGCTAGTGGATATTGTGAAAATGACGATGAAAAATAGGTGTGAAATTCCAATGCATGTCATCAATGGGAAGACTTATTCTAGTTCTAAGAATATATTGGTTCTTCAAATTATATCTGCAATGCATCCAAAATGCACCCCCAAAGTAACATCAACAGCATGGGGCATATAATCATGAAAAAGCAGGAGGAGCTTGTACTAGTTGCAACAAAAATGCAAATGAGGGGTCATAGCAGATAACATGCATGCTCTATGCGAACAAAAGTCATAATATATCTTGAAAGAGACAATTAGTTTTGCAGAATAACTTTTCATAAGAATTCTATCACAAATTATCTAAGTTTCTTATCTAATTTGACATACACAGGTATGTCTTTAGCATGACCGTGAAAACAAAATATGGCGACTCAGTACAAGTATCTTCTATACCACAAATCATGTGATCAAACACAAAAAAATTTGATTTAAACTTGGTCCAAAAACATCAACTTTGAGTTGCACTTGAGCTCTTCAAAAAGCGTCTGAGGTAATATCAAATATGAAATAATATAAATCCTAACAGATAAACCATGGAAGATGAACTTACTTTCAACAAATCGAAACTAAGCTTTCAACATAACTCATGGCCATGTTCCAAGATATACTAGTGCTAGTTCTAACATTAGTTCTATGATCAATAATAGAACTACTTACAGAAGCTTCTGTTCGCCTTAATCTATTATCTCTCCAATTATACAGAATTGCTTCCATTTCTTGACTGTTATGCAATATCAGTGTATCACCGTCCTCAGATAGAAACAAGGGCAGCAAGTTAAAATGATACTTCAGGAAACCATCACTATTGTTAGAATCAATGTTAAGATTGTGATAACTAATTTTAAGGAATGGAGACCAAGAATCTTCAACCCCAAATTTCTTCATATGCCATATAACGAAATCAGTTTCCTTGTAACAATAAGAAAAACAAAGATAATCGTCCAACACACTGATAGTTGGTTCTGCAGGTGGCACCTCATTAAAATCACGAGGCAATAAGTACTGATTATATGTCTCAGCTCTCAAATGAAGCGAGACAATAACAAATTGCTCAACAGAAATATCTTTAAGCCGACTACCACCATAATGTAATTGATTTTGAATAGCCAGCCAGTTAAGAGTACTCCTGAAATACACACCAGTTGGACCATCATAGTCCAAAGAAATAGGATCAACGGGGAAACTTTCAACATGTTTCCAATGGTTATCACCAAAGCCTAGAATTCTCACATTGCTTCTCAGTTCACGACGATTGTAACGCGAGGCCAAAACCTTATAAGTGTCGGTAGAATCATCATAACCAAAGTAGAGGGCTGAAACAATTGCGAAAATATCCAAATTTTGGAGATGTTGTCCCAGTGGCTGGGTTCCATAAGCGGAAATAGTGCTCATCATAATAACCAGCTAAACAGATGAATCCATTGCAGGAACCAACAATACTGGAGCATCCTTTTTCTTTCACCGTATAGTAAGGATCCATGGAAACAGTGAATGATGGATTGTCGATTAAACTGCGTATAGAGTAGGGAATGACGGCGGAATCCACCTCATATTCATCGTCACTTCCGTCGGGGGACTCACTTCTGATTTCGTGTTGCTGTTCGATGATGAGTAGGAAATGTGAATTTGGTGAGCTGCAATTTCACAAGGGCGGGATTCGAAATGATAGTGTCGCGAGACTTGCTGAGGCATTGAATCGCAGAATAAATTTCACGGGGAGAGCGGTGTATGAACCCAGCGCGCAATTGAAGCAAGTATAATCCGTAGTGTGTTTTTTAAGATTTAAATTTTTATGACATTTTTAAGCGATTTTTAATTATTATCAATTTTATGGAGAAAAATATTAGAGTAAATTATCATCAATTTTACTGAAACGGAGGAAAAATGATTCACAACAACCCTCACACCCTAATGTGATCCTAATGAGCAACAACTTTATGAAATCTTGAATGGTTTTGAGGGTAATGTGTTGGTGATTTACAAAATAATGAAATTACTTTAGATCAAAAGTTGGTGATTTTTAAAATAATAGAATCACTTTAGATCAAAAGTTGTAACTCTTCACTAAGAGTTGTAACTCTTTCATGTGAATCTTTCATATACATTAGAATCTTTGGTAAATAGGTGTTTAATGAACATTTGCATTGATTATATGATTATAACATTTGACAAAGGGGTGTTCAATGAACCTCAACATTGATTCAAGTGTGTATGATCATAAACTTTGGCAAAATGGTGCTTAATAAACCATAATATTGATTCAAGTCAAAGATGTGTTTTCTCTCATGTGAAGAGTCATATAATGCACTATAAATGCTTGATATTTGGGCATTAGTTTGACAGAGAACAAAACAGAAATTTTGTTACATTAACAACATAATTCTCCATCATTCTCTTACTCTTACTCTAAATCATCCATCAATTCTCTAATGCATGAGTGAATTGCTGGAACCATAAACCTGTAAAATATTTTTAGGAGATACGATTAGTGTGGTTGTGCAATACACGTCAAGGAACTCATAATATCATGAAGGGGATTCGCCGGTCACTCCTATTGCATCCAATATACAGTTATTGGTGGGGGCGAATCGAACCTAAAGGTTAGTGTGGTAACCCCATCCGCTTTGAGTTTTACATGCATAACCATTAAACTTTTCAGGTTTCAAGTGCAGCAGGATCTTCCCAACAATCAAGATATACAACAATCTTTGGAATTTATGTGCACACTTCATCATGTTCATCTTCATCATTTTCTTGGTCATTGCAGCAGACCCCCAACACAAGTTCCAATATAATGTAACCGAACGTGGTGCCGGTGATGAAACTTGATAACATTATCAAGTTTCATTACCCTCAAAATTATTGATGTGTTTGTTTTTAGATATTTTGTAGACAAGATTGAATATGTTAAGTGTGTTGTTCTTTATAATGTGATGATGAAAAAGTTTAGGGAAATTAGGAATTTTGAAAATGCAGAGAAACTGTTTGATGAAATGCTTCAAAGAAGGGTGAAGCTTAATGTTATTACGTTTTTGACGATGATTACTTGTGTTGTGTTGTGTTCTATGCATCGTAAGGTTGTGGAGTGGTTTGAGATGATGGACTTGTTTGAATGTGAACCGTATGATAATATGTCGGCTTCTATAATTGGTTCTTATGCATGTGTTGGTAATGTTGATACAACTTTGAGATTATATGATTGTTCGAAGAAGGAGAAATGGAAAGTTGATAACTTGGTGTTCTTGATGTTGATTAAGATGTATCGGAAGTTGGGGAATTATGATGGATGCGAGAGTGTTTACGATGATATGAAGGTTCTTGGTGTTAAGGCAAACTTGACAACATACAATAATATGGTGTATGTCATGGGAGAAGCTAAGAGAGCTTGAAAAGCTAAGGCTATACATGAGGAGATGTTAAACAATGGAATTTCACCAAATCTCAACCTACGGAGTTGTCTTGCAAGCGTATTGTAGAGGAAGGCATAAAGATGATGCCTTGAGTGTGTATAAGGAAATGAAAGAAAAGGAAAAGGATGTCGATAAATTTATGTATAATATGATTTTTAAAATGTGTGCTGATGTTGGTTATGTAGATGAAGCTGTTGAAATATTTAAAGATATGAAACATTTTGAAACTTGCCATCCAGACAGTGTTACATTACATACTCATCTTTGGTTAACATGTACTCCTGCACCGAAACTTTTATAAGGCAGAAGACATGTTGAATGAAATGATTAATTGGTGGTGGATTTGAGCCTAATATTTTCATTCTGACATCTCTCATTGATTGCTATGGAAATGCCAAATGAACTGATGATGTTGTGAGGATATTTGATCGACGTTTGAATTTAGGCATTAGTTCTGATGATCACTTATATGGTTGTCATCTGTATGTAAAGACACGAATACCAAAACAAGAACATGGTAAAATAACAGATTGCATTGAGAAGGCTAATCCAAAGCTTCGTTTTGTGGTTAAATATTTGATGGAAGAGAGGGATGGTGCAGATTTTAGGAAGGAGGCATTAGAACATCTTTATTCAATTGATGACTATGTTATAAAGAAGTCTTTGTGCAACAACCTAATTGATATTTGTGTCAACATGAAAGTTTAAGATAGAGCTCACGACCTTCTTGACTTAAGACCTCTCAACTGGAGTTGCTCTAACAGCCTTACATGTTTGGGTAAATGATTTTTCTAAGGCTTTGGCGTCAGGGAAGGAGCTTCCACCAGTACTTGAAATTTATACCGGGACTCAAAAAAACAAGTTTGCACCTAGAGTAGTTGAATCATATATGAAAGAACATAATGCTCCATTCCAAAAGGATGCTGATATGGCTTATTGGTTTTTGACAACAAACGGAGTTGTCAAGTCGTGGCTGCAGTCTAGAGGTTCATCTATAACAGATGATACTCTGAATTCTAGGGTATTAGGTGTTCCAACTATGGCTCTAAGAGCATACACATCGCCGGTCAAAATGGGTGGTAACACATTAACCAAAGCTTTTGTGCCATAGTATCTTGGATAATTGGCATTGGATATGAGTAGCTAAACGAGTTAGGATCCTCTCTATTTATAAAAATAAATGGAGATTGTCATTTAGAAAGAAATACACACAAAATATGGATTATGGGTCATACTAACAAGTAGATCCAACCATCATTAATTATTTTTAAATTTTATTGTGTCTTTATCTTTCCAAATAGAAGAAACGAACAGAATCTTGACTCTAGTTAAACTATCCATAGTGGCAATGCATTGCCACGATTCATGTACTTGTCAAACTTTGTATTACTTTTGAGTGCATTATACATCATTAATGTAAAATATAATTTAAAGTATATTATAAGATAAGTGGGACCCATTTTATAATTTAAAAAGTATATTTTCATGTTGGTATTGACTATCATATTATGAAAGGCCACCACCATCACCATCTTTTTGGAAAATATTAAGTATGAGATGTGTCTTAGTTAGACGAGTTATTGATGGCAAGCATTTTTAAGTTGTATACATTTGTCCGTGTACACAACAAGCAACAATCAGAATCATTCTCTTAATTGCATTATTTAAAGAGGCCTCTTTTCCGCTGATTCTACCACTTGGGTGGAATTTTTGGGATTAGAAAACACACTAGTTAAAATGAGAGTAATCAATGAAAAGGAACAAGTTTTGGAGCAAAAACTCTCATTGTATCTACGCAATTCTCTTTTTCTCCTGTTTTCCGATTAATGATCGATGCATATAGACTAAGATTTGATGGATATATTTAGAGTAAGATAACAGCTCCTGTTAGTAAAGCAAATCGTTTGTCTATGAAATAACAAGATAAGAAAAGAAAATGTTTGTTTTAGGGTCAAAGCAATGAGTCCTACCTTGTCATGTTTAGTGCAAATAACAACTACAAGAAGTAATACTACTTGTGCATTTTTAAATCCTTAATTTTTTTATAGTCGAAGAAAGCATGTAGTTCAAATACTAACTACCAAAATAAAAGTCCTCGGCTTTTTTTGAATTGATTTTAACAATAAGCAGCTATGTTTCTTGATTAATATTTTATCTGTTTTGTCATGGAGACAACACCTTTGTTTTTATTAACCTTTTAACAATTATTGTTTTTTCTGGATGTAACACACAAAGCAGAACTTTTTAAAAAAAAAAAAATTAGCCCATTCAAATTTAACAACAACACTCTGATTCTTCGGCAACACACTTTTTCCAAAAACCTTAAAGAACCCAATAAATCTACAGATACCTCACGGCATCCATTTTAATAAATCGGTAACTTTTGTCAATAGTTTAAAAGCCTTAAAAAGAACCGACTAAAAAAATTTGTACTTGTCACTAAGGCTAAATTCAGCAGCAGAACACATAACTTTGACCCAAAATCTAACTTCTATGTATATTTTTCTTTTGCTTGTTTTTACAAAGCCAACCGAGTTACTTTACAGAGAGGAGTTCTCTATATATACTGACTAAAGTATCTCCCAAAACATCAAACATTAAGAAGAAGAACAAAGAGGAGAAACGTAAAGTTCGATACACAAAATGATGAGATTTTTCCCCAAAACTTCTTTTCTTTTGTTCGTCATTTCTCTTATTTTAACAGGTTTTGTATACTCGGAAGCTCAGAGTTGCCGCCCAAGCGGAAGAATAGAAGGAAAGAATGCTCATCCAGGACAATGTAATCAAGAGAATGATTCCGATTGTTGTGTACAAGGAAAAATGTATACAATTTATGAATGTTCTCCAACAGTGTCTACTTACACTAAGGCATATCTCACTCTTAATAGCTTTTAAAACGGTGGAGATGGAGGTGGCCCTTCAGAATGTGATAATCAATATCATTCTGATGATACTCCAGTTGTTGCACTTTCCACCGGATGGTTCAATCACGAGAGCAGGTGCCTCAAAAACATTACCATTAGTGCTAATGGGAAAAGTGTGGTGGCCATGGTTGTTGATGAGTGTGACTCCACAAAGGGATGTGATGAAGAGCATGATTACCAACCTCCTTGTCCAAACAACATTGTCGATGCTTCAAAGGCTGTGTGGGAAGCTTTAGGTGTGCCTCAAGGTCAATGGGGTGGCCTTGACATTACATGGTCAGATGCTTCTTGATATAGAATGAGTTCAAAATCCATGTTTGTGTCTGATTTAATTAAGTGACATTCTGTACTTTTATTTCTCATCATATGTGCATGATATACTTGTAGTTACCATTCTGTTATATATTAAGAAAATCTCGTACATAAGTTTATTTATAAAGCTCAAATTCTAAAATTAAGTATTTACCTTGATATCAAAACTACAAGTACTCCGTTACTAAACACGGTTGGCAGAACAAGAAGCTTTAAGGAAGAAAAAAGATTATGGATAAAGACAATTTTCATATGTATACCTGAAATAAGTATTATATTTCTTCTTGATTTTTCGTTTATTTAGATAATAACAAGGTACTAACTTACTTGTTAGAGATACAAATATGTGTTTCTTAAACTTCAATAGCACCATGTCAGTATCAAGAAGTATTATGAAGGAGGTCCAAAATTCGATCTTTGGTACTACTACTAGTGTGCTCTTTTATATATGTTACGCCATCACATAATTTTAATTGAAGAGCCTAACACAATGTTGTTAGATGGAGTGCATACCAAGCACCTGACTAATTCACACCATATTATAAACTTATGTATGGTAGTATTGGTTGGAATTAATCAATAAACTTAACAACTCTTCAGCCAACCGTTAGAAAGAGGAAAAAGCAAACAATTGATTATCACTTTCAACAGATAAAAGATTCTCAAGAATTATAAAAATTTATTTATTCGATCAACAAGAATCTTCACTAAATCTCTCAAGGACGCTAAGGCAAAAAGGATCTACACACAAGCAGTTTGAATATGGTGTATATGCTCCGTCTTGAGAAAAAGTATTTTGATTCAATGATTTTCTACTTCCTACAAATATCTAGTTCTACCCCTTAGACTTTGGGATTGATTCAGTGAATTAAACTCAATCCTTAGTGATAGAATGCATTAAAATAGTTTAATGGCACACTCACAGTACATAGATGTTCAATCATACCATCCAGCAATTAGACTTTGGGATTGATTCATATTTCTGCTTTTAAATGCATATTTACATAGTAGCAGCAAATAGTGAAATATAATTTAATGACTAAAAAACTTTTTATCAACTCAAAAGTAAAAGCTCATAATTGTGGTATACCATTGATGCTAAGATTTTCGCTTTTGTCATATGAATTGATTGATGACCTTGAATGTCATCCATGGATGGCTCGGATGAACCCAATAGTATCAAAAAAATTATCCAAAGAAATTGAAGATATACCATCATCACCATTTAACATGCAAACATAATATGAGAATTGAGAATCAAATTCCCAAAGGGAACAAGAAAATCATTGTGTGAATCACAATGACAACATAAGACTCGAATGTTATAATGGAATAGCCAATGAGGAAGGGGAGTATCACAGTAAGGCATATTCCTGAACAGTTTACCGATGAATCAGGGAAAATCTAGAGTAATAACAGTCGCTAACAACCACATATGCAAATGGAATCCACGGAAACCAAAACAAGACCCAACATCTATCTGGCATTTAAAACCCTGTTATTCAACTTTAGGTCCTAATCATGTTTGAGCGCTCTTAAAAGCGGAAATTAACAACAAAACAGTCGACATAAGGGTCAAACAATGCCCCAACTCCTTATTGCATACTCACACAGAGCATAATTAACGACAAAACGGTCAACAAAAGGGTCTAACAATACCCAAACTTCCTTATTGCATCCTCACACAGAGCATTCACACCTGCTTGCGTGGAAGTCACATCAAGCTGAAAAAAAGATACATACACATCAATCAAAAGAGAGAAACAACAGCAACTACATAAATGAATTCTAGCCTACAAATATATGGTGCGCAAGTTAAAAGTATTCAAATTAGAATCAAAAAATCATTTAGTTGGTTAAGCTTTGGCTTATTTCTTATAGAAATGGAAGTGAATTTGACTTTTCCAGATGAGGGGTGTATTTAGAAGATAAAGTACAGAATTATACTGGTTCATTGGAAAATCAATGATTGAGATTTAAGTGACTATATGGTTTGTTAATTTAATCCCATTGATTCTTCAATGAACGGTTGTCATTGCACTTTATCCTCTATGCACCCCTTCAAAATAGAGAAGCCAAATGGAAATACTTCTCTTACTTAGCTTTTTATAAAAAGAAACGGAGAAAAGTAGAGCCAGTTTTTTTCTAGAAGAAACAAACTTGCAGACAGTTACAGATCAAAATAAAATAATTGTTTTCACTCTTGCATCATAAAATCTCACAAACAAGATTGACTATCATCATAAATATTAAAGGTAAATGCTTCCTATCACTTACCATTGTGATTCACCACAGTTGAGAATACAAACAAGGTATTTACCACCAATCACCGACAGTATATAGCCTGGTCAATGAATGGCGGAATTTGTTTTATTTCAGTGCCAAGTTCTTGTTCAATCCGATACCTGGACAACATAGAGATACAAACACATCAGAAGAAATCAATAGAAAGTAGCTCTGAAATTCATAGCTAACAAAAATACTTACAGATTGAAGCGATCCTCATAGGTTATCAAGTTCACTGCTAAACCAAGGTGCCCAAACCTCCCGGAACGACCAACCTGCATATCAACAGAACATTCATGAGAACCCATACAGAGAATCGTTATCGAGGTAGGGGAGAAGGAAGAAATCAAACATACCCTGTGCAGATATGTTTCTGAGTTCTTGGGAAAATCAAAATTAATAACAACATTTACTGCTTGGATATCTATTCCTCGAGTGAAAAGATCTGTGTTTAAAATGAGAAAAACAAAAAGTTAATCATCAGTTTTGTTATAAATCTTTCATTATAACACACATTATCACTCAAAATATCACCATTGCATTAATGAATTGCATTAATCATATAAATTATGCTACTATTAACTTATAAAACTGATTTCCAACAAATAAATGGATATAATATCAGAAAATAAAGGAAATTAGATAAGAAAAAGCTACATATTTAAGAAAGTCGCAGTAAATACAAAAAAAAAAAAAAACACCCTTGCTCATCTATAGCAGGATACCGAATTGCCATTAACACTAGCATACCAGTACAAACGAGATTCCTACATGCACCGTTGCGGAAGTCGTGGAAAACTCTATTACGGTGGTCTTGCAACATCTTTGCATGAATATAGAAACATGAATACCCAAGTTCTGTGATTTTCTTAGCAAGGAGTTCAACTCGATTCACCGAATTGCAGAAGATGATGGATTGGTTTATTTGCAGCTGAAATAGAAGCCTTTATTACTATCATCTTCAAATCTAGCAAATAAGAAAATCTACAAAATCTTGGCATGGACATCACATACCTTAGAAAAAAGAGTATTTAGGCAGTGGACTTTCTGCCTCTCCTCCACAAATGCATAAAATTGTGTAATACCCTTCAGGGTAAGCTCATCCATAAGGTTAATGATATACGGCTTACGAAGATATCTATCTTTGAAGTCCTTTACAGTAACAGGAAATGTAGCTGAAAACATTAGGATTTGACGGGTTGGGGGAAGAAATTGAATCAGCGCCTCTATTGAAGGCTGGAACTCTGGGGAGAGAAGTTTATCAGCCTGAGAGAGAGAGAGAGAGAGAGAGAGAGAGAAAGATATATAAAAACTCTGTTTGATGTATGATTCGCTACTAAAAGTAATGATGTTAAAAGTGTCATAGAATTAACATTTGCAAAGGACACAAAGGTGAAGATGCTCAGATATATGTGAAAAACACAAATTAGAGATGAAATAGAGCTGCTACATCTGCTGCAAACTTAACAACACAGCTTACACAGGATAGAAATTCCTTATCCTATCAGACCAAACAGAAACATAACCAGATATCAGACAATATCAACATTCCTTACTCTCATCTTAAGTCCTCTCCCATAAAAGAATATTATCAAATATTGTTTTTTCAATGCAAAACATATACTTTTGGATTCATTAACGCACATGTTAGCAAGACCCTTGGTAAAATTCAGGTGAACTGTCATTACCTCATCCATGACAAGCATAGAACAATCTTTCAGAACACAGACACCCTTCTTTGCAAGATCCAATATTCTTCCGGGAGTACCGACTAGCAGATGAACAGGTTGATATAAACGCATAATGTCGTCTTTCAGGCTGGTACCACCTGTTGTGACCATAACTTGAATTTGTAAATGCTTTCCAAGCTCTTTACACACTTGAGATGTTTGCAGTGCCAATTCTCGTGTTGGAACCAGTATAACAACTGCATCACAGAACAAAACAAAAGGCAATGAATAAAGCATTGGTAGAACCAAACTCATTAGTCAATACTCATTCATAAACAAACTAGACATAAAATAACTAAAAGCAATTAAAAATGAAAGCATACATCAATACAACAAAACACATCCTTTGCTATTTTCAATTAACTTTGACAATTGGCACCAAGAAACTATCAGCACATTTGTTATGAAAAAAAATAGAAGACTCGGTAGGCCATAAGACAAATTTGTCGAGTAATTATCTATAAATAATAAATTAACCATTAATATTAAAAACAAGGAAGAATTACTTATACAGTTATACTCCCTCCGGCATGAAATATAAGTGAAAGTTGATCAAATTATGCATATTAAGAAAAGTAGTTGATTGCATTCAACCAATGCAATTTCAATAATAAACAAGCACATTGCCTAAATTACCCTTCATGACTAATAATATGATTCATTGAAAATACAAAAATCAATGTATGCTAACATTAAATAAAAGAGTATTGCAATTTGCTTATATTGCATTCGAAAAATGTATGAAGAATTTTGTTTATAATTCATTAGGGAGAGTGCATTCATCACATGTTGATATTATTGACACCATTAATCCAATGTCTAAAAAACAATAACAACTTATCCACTAAAAATAAGTTTGTTCCAAGGAAATTAAAATTTATAGTAAAAGTGAAAAATCTCGGTAACAAATTGAGCCCAAAACATGAGTGTTTCTGGTAAAAATGGTGAAAAACAGAAATGTAGCCAAACTTGTTTTTCTGAATATTCACAAAATGATATTATTAAACAAGCTGAGTGCTGAGAACAAGCAGTAGGCTAGCAGAATGAAACAGAGACATAATAAGGCATAATCATTTATGCTAAACTTCAGATCCTGGCGTAAACAAAGAGAAGGAAGCACACCTTGAATAATATTGTTATCTTGATCAATTTTTTCCAATGCAGGAATGCTAAATGCAGCTGTTTTGCCTGTTCCATTTTTAGCCCTAGCAAGAATGTCACTGCCAGTAAGGGCAATTGGAATGCTTTCTTCTTGGATAGGGGAAGGCCTTTCAAACCCCTTCTCGTATATTCCCATTAGCAGCTCACGCTTCAAAAAGTAATCCTCAAACTCATTTCCCTTAGTTGCTGTCACGTCCTGGGAAGAAAAAAATAACACAATCAGAACCAAGATGATAACATTTAGCAGATCTACAAAAGGATATTATGAAATATCATTTGAAAATATAGCCACAATCTGACATCTAGCACTTAATTTAGGATAAAAAATTTTGTTCAAAAAAAAATAATTAGGATAAAAAATTAAGTCTATAATAATAATAATAATATTTGAAGAGTGAGAGTGTGAGACTGAGTAGAAGAATATGATCAAAAGTAATATAGATTTCTAGAGGTGTAATAAATGATCAAATACTAGAAGAGTTTTCAGTTTTACAAGCATGTTTATAATCTGAATTTTTAAGTCTTAATTGTCTAATGACTGAAAGCATGGGCTATAGGGTACAAAAAATTACATGAATCAACAAAATAAAAAATAAAACCTATTCAGAGAATCAACTGCTACAAAAGATGGTCCTGTTCTCTACAAACTCAAAGATCGCAATTCCTAACAAAATATATGATCAAACATAATGCATATTTTAAATAAAAAAAAACTTGGGAATTGGAATATATATATATATATATATATATATATATATAGGATAATAGCTTTTAATTGTTCAGAATCATACCTCTGTCCTATAGCGTGTATCAGCTGGTGGAAGCTTTAGTCTTGCCTTCCAATCTTGTGAACTAACAAGCAAAATTAATTGAGAATAAAATTAGAAGACATTCATTCCTTAGGAAAAACAAACACATTAGCTTTATCTGGCAGTAATGCTTGAATTTTACATGCTATTTTCAAACCTGTCACAAACTCATGATAGAACAAACATCAATCCATACCATACTAAATTTGCAACAGCAGGGCATTAGAAATTGGTTGTAAAAAAATCATCTAAAGTACTTGATTATATAAAGTAAAAAAAAAACTATAATCTGATTCTTCACTGGATAGAAATAAGAAAATAAAATCAAGAGTCGCTGCAATCTATGATAGGAAAATTAGCTAAACCACAGTGGAAGCAGATAGATTGCTTTCAACCAAATCCTATGCAGGATCGGGGAAGGGGTCACAAGATCGTAAGATCCTATCAGATTCATAAATTCACCTTGAAACATGTATATAGAATCATGTATATGCACAAAAAATATATATGTGGAAAAAAACTTTGAAAAACCACTATTACTCAATCAATAAACAAATAAATTGTATACTTATTAATAAAAAAATAATATAGCATGCTATATTTTCTTTCATTATTGCTTTTATTGCAAACTTTAATTATAATATATGTATCAAGATGGTGCCAAAAAAAAAAACAAGATAGCAAGACGGTAAATTAATAGGCAAAGTATATAAGTAGCAGATAACAGTGAGTTAGAAACTGAAAGTCGCAGCCTTTCACATGGTATTCTAGGGTTTGTTAAGCCTATGTTGTTTTAAAAAAGCGGGGCTTGGACCCAACCCATGAAACACATCTCCGCGTAACACAATCAACATCTGAAGAATCGCTCGTTTCTACTGGTCTCACGTCTATGCGTTGCGATCCCAGTCACTCTCTAATTTCTGATTCAAGCCACTCACAAACACGGCAAGGGATTGCAAGATCTTGAAAGAGCAAGATTCTATGCTCCAGATCGCGGTTTTGTCTACTTTACTTTCAACAGTAAAAGAAAGAAAAAGAAAAAAAAAAAACTAAGCTCAAACTCTCAGGCTATCAAAATCAACAAACATTAACAGCAAATATCCTTCATAAGAATATAGGCTTCTCTCGTACAATTACATATCATCTGCTAAATACAGAAAAGGTCTCGTGCCCTAATATCAAAATTCAATACGACAAACATACAAACTGCATTAATTATTCCCATCAAAATGCATATGTCTGCATAACACAGTAAAAAAACACAGCAATATTGGCAATTGCAGATCACGGAAAATGGCGGGTAGTTCAAATTCTGCTACGCAACATTGCTATAGTGCCACTATCCCACAATATTATTTACTAAATCACATATCGTGGAACAATGGCCGTTTGTTCAAATTCTGCTATGCAGTAGCGCTGTAGCACCACTATTTAACAACATTGAAACACAGACAAATCGTAATTACAAGACAAACACACAAACAAATATACAAATGTAAAAAGTTAAAAAAACAAAAGGAGCAATCACCTAGGGTCATTTGTTTCAGACTGTACAGTCTTCTCAACCTCCTCGACAACGTTGGTGTCAGTACCACCACCCAACTGATTCCTCCTCAGCCACTGTTGCTGCTGCTGCTGCTGCTGTTGATTCTGCTGCTGATATTGTTGTTGGTTCTGTTGATGATGCTGATAGTGTTGCTGATGCTGATTCTGATTTTGCATCATGTGCCTCTGCACATACTGTTGTTGTTGTTGATAATGTGGCCTCTGTTGAAACCCGGCGTTCGCATTTGAATTCGCGTTCGAGTTCAACCCACCACCACCACTACCTCGTCCTAACCCAATCCCAGGTGGATATCTCCCTCTATTGTTATTGTTCATGATTCAAAGTTTCAAATCCGAAAAAATTCTACCGAAAAAGAATGTACAATAAACTAAACTCAACTACAATCCTAGGGTTTCTTCTGAATCAGTGAAACGATAACTATACCCAAACCCCGTAAAAGGATGAATTCTCAAAATGGGGTTACAATTAAAGACTAAACTAACGAAAACTGCATAGAAAAATGTAAAATTTCTAAAGTTACGATAATCACCCAAAAAAATTGGGTAGGGTTGAGAATTTGACCGAAAATTGAGGATTTTTGTACAGATCTACGCTACAAGAAATGTTTGAGAGTTTGAATTTGATGATTAGGTTTGAATCGAGGAGCGATTTCTTGAAGAAATCGAAGAGAGGAAGATTGATTTGAAGGGTTATGGCGAAAAAAGAGTAAGGTTTCTTCAGTTTCAATGTTGTTTCATTTCGAATTGTTCGTAAAAGAAACTTGCTTGTTTGTGGATTTGTGTGTTTCGAACGCTGCCTATTTTTCAATATCGGTTAAATAATACATACACCCCGTTGGATGAAACTCGCACGACTATGGATCTCGAGATTAAAATAGAATAAATATTTTCTCATAAAATTTACATACAATTGTGAAATTTGAAATTTAAACTGACTAAACTTCGGTTAGCATGTCCTAGACGCTCACGCCATAACCATTTTTCACAACTCACTTGTATAAAGAAAAACTATTTTCTGATCAAGTAAATCATAGAAGTTTATCTTGTAAACGTAGTTTTTCCACCTATCTTTGAACAATATGGATTTTGTCCAAGTCTCTAGTGACTGTGGAGTGGCTCTTATCAAACACCATTTCATAACCACCATAACAAAATTGACCAGTGTTAAGTAGGTTATGTTTAAGTCCATCAACAAATCATACATTATTGATTGAGATAAGGAATTATCAATAGTCCTCATACCAATAATCTTTCATTTCTAGTTTCCTCCAAATCTCACAATTCACCTCTCTTTCATTGTTAGGGTTTAGAACATATGTCTTTCTCCTATCATGTATCGTGAGCAGTCACAGTTCAGGTACCATGACTGGCGCTTTGATTCTCCCATATAACATATTTGACACTTAGAAAATTTTAAATTTAGGTACCCGTATTTTCATGGATCTTTTGGGGTTATTTATGAAAGGCTTTTCTTTCTTTTGTTCCTCAGGCCTCAAGCTATATGGCCTAGAATCATTCAAGACTTTTGATCTAAAAGTTTTTTGGTCTTAAATACTTCTTAGCTTTGGGTTTTAAACTGCTCAGAACCTTGAACTCTTAAGTCGTTGGTTTTGACTTGCCAATAACCTTAGACTTTGAAGCCTTTGGTTCTGGTCTGTTCAAAAGACGAGACTCTAAAATCTTTGGTTCTGATTGGTTCAAAAACTTAGCTCTCGCGGCCACTGACACAAATTAAGAATAAAATAATTTTTGTGCACAATTAGAACAAGAAACTCTTGTTGGTTTATTCAGAACCTCTGTAGAATGATGGAGATCTTACTGAATAGTTGTTCTTTTTAGAAGTATAAGTGGTGTTGTAATCATATTGTATTTGAACACCACTACCACTGGTACCAGAACCAACACCAGAATCAGTAGACATGCTTTTCTCTTAGATTCTTTTATGTGACACGGTTAAGTGGTTGAGCACATACCGTGCTCTGTTACCAACTGAAGGTGAGAAAAACACACGAATGGAAGTTGAATTGTATTGCCTTTTGCGAACTTTTTCTAAGTGTTTTACTTATCACAGTATGATGTAGAGTTTTGAATGGAGCGTTTAAAGATCAAAATAGAGAGAGAGAGAGAGAGAGAGCAATTTATATGAGTTCCTCTCACAAAACGCGGGTAGTCTATTCTCCTTGCACTTCCAAGAGATTTTCAATATAATCACTAAAGATTAAAAATGTTCAATCACACAAGAAAGATACTTCTAATGCTCAAGCGCGCAAGAAAGAGACTTATAATGCTCAACCACGACTGAAAGAGACTTATGACAATTTATCTTATAAAAAAAAATTGTATGATTTTACACTTGTTATATAATCATAGGTGTAAACAATTACAAAACAGAGTAGACTCCAAGACTTAAGAATTTCTAAGATGATAAGTTTGTAAGAAATTCTAAGTTCAAATGCGCTTTAATTTTGACAGAGTAATGACACTTATAAAATGCATAGAGTCTTATTTTTAATTTTCCAAGTCTTCAGCTTCTTATATAGAGAATGATATAAGAGACATTGGAGAGATGTCAACACATATTTTATAGTCTCTGAGAAGCTTGATCATGTACGTTGGAATGTTTCTTGATTTGGTTAACGTCGTTGAAAATACATTTGAAATACCTCTGCTTCAAAAGGAATTATCTGTTCACTCCAATTGTTCTTGAAGTTCTTTGTCCACTTCTACATGTGGTCAGAAGAAGACAAAACGTATTATCTGAGTCTCGTAGTGACATATTCAGAAGACAACAATTCTAACGTGTCTTTAAGAGCCTCAAGTCTTCAAAGGTTGATGTCCTTCAAAAGCCACTTCTTCTGAATCCAATACTTATGCCTGATCCTCCATAAGATATACTTCTTCAGAGTTTAGTGTTTTTCATATTCTAGTCCAGAACTTTACCTTCTCTTTAAATTCCAACTGCTCTTGCATATGTTTTTCCAAAACTTGATTTAATACATTGAATTTTAGTCAATGATCTTACACATTAAAACATACATTAGCATATTGAATTGTTCTTTTAATACCTTCTTATCATTAAAGCTTAAAAAACATTGTATAAAACCCATTTTGTGTCAACAAATTCAATAGAATTCTCAAACATTGATAAAGAAAAAAAAATTAATATGTAAGTTGTATACCAATTCTACTGTAACCTCGCAACATCCATTTTAATAAATCACTATCTTTTGTCAACGGTTAAAAATCCTTAAAAAGAATGGTCATGTTAATCGGTGCCCTTAGGGCACTGGTTAAGAAAACCATAAAGAGAAATTTTTACATTAAAAAAGACACTTTATTGACTATTAAGGGATTGACAACACAATTTCCAATGTAAGACATATTATATTTAGTTCTTAACTAGTGTCCCGCAGGTACCGGTTAACATTACCCTAAAAAGAATCAACTAAAAGAATTTGCAGTTGTCATATATGGCAGCGTAGAACTTGTTCTTTAACCTCAAAAGGGATCCTATAGGGTTGTGTACTTGTCATTTAGGCTAAATTCAGCAACATAGAACACATAACTTTGACCAAAAATCGAATCTAACTTTTATTTATATATATATATCTTTTTTATCTGCTCGTTATTACAAAGCCAACCAAACTATTTTACAAAGAGGAGTTTTCTATATATTCCAACTAAAGTCTCCTCCAAAACATAAAACATTAAGAAGAAGAAGAACAAAGAGGATGAACATAAAGTTCGATACTCAAAATGAAGAGGTTTTGCCACAAAGCTTCTCTTTCTTTTGTTCGTTATTACTCTTATTTTGACAAGTTGTGTATACTTGAAATCAGAATTGTCTGCCTAAGCGATAGAGTTGAAGGAAAGAAAGTTCCTCCAGAACAATGTAATCAAGATAATTGCTGTATATAAGAAAAAATGTACACAACTTTTGAATGTTCTCCGGCAGTATCTACTTCCACCAAGATACATCTCTCTTAATAGTTTTCAAAATGGTGGAGTTGAAGGTGATCCTTCAGAATGTGATAATCAATATCATTTTGATGACACTCCTGTAGTTGCACTTTCCACTAGATGGTTCAACCACGAGAGTAGGTACCTCAAAAACATTACACCTCCTTGTCCAAACAACATTGTTGATGCTTCCAAAGTTGTGGGAAGCTTTATGTGTGCCTCGAGATCAATGGGTTGGCCTTCACATTACATGGTCACATGCTTGATATAATATGAGTTGAAATCCATGTTTGCATCTGATCTAATTTGGTGACATTTTGTCTAAAGAAATAATATTCATTTTAGTGGGTAACAAATAATCACAATAATCCAACAATGGATCGAAAATTTAAATAGTCCCTGATTGTGCACTTCATTACTCAAAATAGTCGATAAACTTAAAATACTTCGTTAATATTGTCATATTAGTCCTTCACTATACTTACTTATTGTCATATAAATTCTTATAAATACTTATTGTAATTCCACTCCCCATATAAAAAGAGTTATCGTGGGTATCGAGGGATTATTTCAACGTTAAAGACTATTTTATCTAACAAAGTTCACAATCAAGGATTATTTTAAAATTTGGATACATTGAGGGACTATTATGACTACTCCTTACTCATCAATGAACCAAAATGACTATTATCCCGTACCTTTATTTCTCATCATATGTGCACGATAATCTTGTAGTTACCATTCTATTATAGATTAAGAAAATCTCTTGCATACTTTTATTTATAAAGCACAAATCCTAAAATCAAATATTTGCCATATATCAAAACTACAAGTGCTCCTTTACTAAACACGGTTGGCAGAACAAGAAGCTTTAAGGAAGAAAACGAAATATTATGGATAGAGAGAGGATAATTTTAATATGAACCTGGAATAAACATTATATTTCTTCTTGATTTTTCGTTTATTTGGATAATAACACGGTTCTAACTTGTTAGAGATAAAAATTTGTGTTTCTTGAACTTTAACAACGCCATTTCAGTATCAAGAAGTATTATGAAGGAGGTTCAAAATTCGATCTTTGCTACTATGTTTTTTCCTCCTCTAACAAATTAACCACTTACATTTCCCTATAAACCATACCTATCACCATCTTGGTCTTATAAATAAGGATTGATCACTCGCATGATCTATGGCCTTGGCCACTAAACTATACATAGATCACCTAAATCCTAAAGAATCAAACAAATGATAACAAAAAAAAAATATCAAGACACAATAATTGCAAAGTTACAATCTCCATGAGAAAGAAAAAACAAATACTCCTATATTTCTCAGAATCAGAGTATCTCTTGATGTCAACGATAGTATGCTTTTTTATTTTGATGTTGGCTATATATGTAAAGGGGAAAAAAAATCTCAAAAAGGAGTAATGGTAGGAAGTATTTTACTTAACCTGTCCCATAATGTAAAGATGTTAATTTGTTTTTCTATACCATCGCATAATTTTATTGAAGAGCCTAAAACAAAATGTTGTTAGATGGATTACATACCAAGTACCTGACTAATTCATACCACATTATGAGCTTATGTATGGTTGGAACATTAGATACTGGAGTTGTATTTTTGCCTGGATGATGCCAAGTTTTTCACTTTGTCATGTGAACTGATTGATATGACCTCGAATGTCATCCGTGGATGGCTCGGATGAATGCAACAGCATCAAATAAATTATCCAAAGAAATTGCAGACATACCATCATCACCATTTAACATGCAAACATAATAACGAGAAGCAAACTCCCAAAGGGAACATGAAAATCTGTGTGAACCACAATGACAAAACAAAAGACTCAAATGTCATAATGGAATAGCTAATAAGGAAGGGGAGTGTCATAGTAAGGCATATTCCTAAACAGATTACGGACAAAAACATGAAAATCTAGAGTAATAACAGTTGCTAACAACCACATTTGCAGATGCAATCCACGGAAACTAAAACAAGACCCAGCATCTATCTGGCAATTAAAACCCCATTACTCAACTTTAGGTCCTAATCATGTTTCAGGGCTCTTAAAAGCAGAAATTAACAACAAAATAGTCGACAAAAGGGTCTAACAATAACCTAACTTCCTTTTTGCATCCTCACGCAGAGGATAATTAACAGAACAGTCAACAAAAGGGTCAAACAATACCCTAACATCCTTTTGCATCCTCATGCAGAGCATTCACACCTGTTTGCGTGGCAGTTACATCAAGCTGAAAAAAAGATGCACACACATCAATTGGCAAGAGAAACAACAGCAACTACATAAATGAATTCTAGTCTACAAAGCAGTAAAAGAATAAATATATGGTGCACAACCACAAGTAAAAAGAATATTTAAATTAGAATAAAAAACCATTCAGTTGGTTAAACATTGTCTTATTTCTTATAGAAATGGAAATGAATTCGACTTTTCTAAATGAGGGGTGCATTTAGAAGATAAAGTGCACAATTATACTGGTTCATTGGAAAACCAATTATTGAGATTTAAATGACTGTATGGTTTGTTAATTTAACCCCGTTGATTCTTCAATGAACAGATGTCATTGCAATTTATCCTCTATGCACCCCTTCACAATAGAGAAGCCAAATGGAAATACTTCTCTTTTTATAAAAAAGAAACCAAGAAAAGTAGAGTCAATTTGTTTCTAAAAGAAACAAACAAGATTGACTATCATCATAAATATTAAAGGAAAAGGCTTCCTATCACTTACCATTGTTATTCACCACACTTTGATACTACACAAACAAGTATTTACCACCAATCACCGACAATATATAGCCTGGTCAATGAATGGCGGAATTTGTTTTATTTCAGTGCCAAGTTCTTGTTCAATCCTATACCTGGCCAACATAGAGATACAAACACATCAGAAATGAACAGAAAGTAGCTCTGAAATTCATATCTAACAAAAGGGTTAGGATCCTCTAAAGTGAGTAAAGTGTAAAGTGAGAAAATCAAGGGTTGTTATTATAACAAACTCGTGATTTGTTATGATGTACGTACAATATCTACTTTGAATTTTTTAATTAACAGTTGATACTGTCCACTTTACACTCTAAAGTGAGCTGCTCACTTTAGTCTAAAGTGAGTTGCTCACTTTAGAGGAGCCGGATCCCTAACAAAAATACTTACAGATTGAAACGATCCTCATAGGTTACCAAGTTCACTGCTAAACCAAGGTGCCCAAACCTTCCGGATCGACCAACCTGCATATCAACAGGGTATCAATGAGAACCCATACAGAGAATAATTATCAAGGTAGGGGAGAAGGAAGAAATCAAACATACCCTGTGCAGATATGTTTCTGAGTTCTTGGGAAAATCAAAATTAATAACAACATTCACTGCTTGGATATCTATTCCTCGAGTGAAAAGATCTGTGTTTCAAAATGAGAAAAGCAATAAGTTGACCATCACTGTTATATATCTTGTATTACAACACACGCTATCACCCAAAATGAATTACATTAATCATATAAATATAAATTATGCTACTATTATTAACTTATAAAACTGATTTCCAACAAATGAATGGATATAATATCAGAAAATAAAGGAAATAAGATAAAAAAAAAAGATACATATTTAAGAAAGTCATAGTAAATACAAAAAACATGATTGCTAATCTATAGCACGATACTGAAATGCCATTAACACTTAACACTAACATACCAGTACAAACGAGATTCCTGCATGCACCATTGCGGAAGTCATGGAAAACTCTATTACGGTGGTCTTGCAACATCTTTGCATGAATATAGAAACATGAATACCCTAGTTCTGTGATTTTCTTAGCAAGGAGTTCAACTCGATTAACCGAATTGCAGAAGATGATCGATTGGTTTATTTGCAGCTGAAATCGAAACCATTATTACTATCATATTCAAATCTTGCAAATAAGAAAATCTACAATATCTTGGCATGGGCATCATACCTTAGAAAAAAGAGTATTTAGGCAGTGGACTTTCTGCCTCTCCTCCACGAATGCATAAAATTGTGTAATACCCTTCAGGGTAAGCTCATCCATTAGGTTAATGATATACGGCTTACGGAGATATCTATCATTGAAGTCCTTTACAGTAACAGGAAATGTAGCTGAAAACAATAGGATTTGACGGTTTGAGGGAAGAAATTGAATCAGCTGCTCTATTGAAGGCTTGAACTCTGGGGAGAGAAGTTTATCAGCCTGAGAGAGAGAAAGATATATAAAACTTGTGTTTGATGTATAACTCACTGCTAAAGGCAACGATGTTTAAAGTGCCATAGAATGAACATGTGTGAAGGACACAAGTGAATATGTTCAGAAATATGTTTACAACAAAAATCAGAGATGCAACAGAGTTGTTGCATCTACTTCAAACTTGATAACCCAACTTACTCAAGGATAGAATTCCTTATCCAATCAGATCGAAGAGAAAAATAATCATATATCAGACAATATCCACATTCCTTACTCTCATCTTAAGTCCTCTTCCAATAAACAATATTATCAAGAACAGTTAATAATGCTCCTGTACAGGATGCTATATAAATTAGTAAATGGAAAATGCTAACATGTGCCCTTAATAATTTTCCTCAAAAGTCATGCAATCAATTTTTTAAAAGTTTAAAAATTGTTTTTTTTCAATGCAAATTTCTACTTAAGGATTCATTAACGCACATGTTAGCAAGACCCTTGGTAAAATTCAGGTGAACTGTCATTACCTCATCCATGACAAGCATAGAACAATCTTTCAGAACACAGACACCCTTCTTTGCAAGATCCAATATTCTTCCTGGAGTACCAACAAGCAGATGAACAGGTTGATATAAACGCATAATGTCGTCTTTCAGGCTGGTACCACCTGTTGTGACCATAACTTGAATTTGTAAATGCTTTCCAAGCTCTTTACACACTTGAGATGTTTGCAGAGCCAATTCTCGTGTTGGAACCAATATAACAACTGCATCACAGAACGAAACAAAAGGCAATGAATAAAACAATGGTAAAACCAAAATCAATACTAATTCATAAACAAACTAGACATGAAATAACTAAAAGCAAATTAAAATAAAAGCATGCATCAATCCAACAAACACATCCTTTTCTATTTTCAATTAACTTCGACATTTGGCACCAAAAATCTATCAGCACATTTGTTATGAAAAACAACAGAAGACTCAGTCGGCCAAAACACAATTTTGTCATGTAATTATCTATAAATAATAAATTAACAATTAATATTAAGAACAAGGAACAATTAATGGATACACAAAAGACTGTATTGCAGCCTCACCTAACTTATAGTCCCTTCGGCGTGAAATATAAGTGAAATTTGGCCAAAAGATGCATATTAAGAAAAGTAGTTGATCACATTTAATCAATGCAATCTCAATGAAAAAAAGTGAGCACATTGCCTAAAATACCCTTCATGACTAATAATTTGATTCATTGAAAATACAAAAATTAAATTAAATGAGGGGTATTTTAGAGATAATAACATTAAATAAGAGAACTATTTCAATTTGCTTATATTGCATTCCAAAAACATATGAAGTGAATTTTGCTTAAAATTCATTAGGGAGTACATTCATCACATGTTGATATTCTTGACAGCAATGATCCAATGTCTAAAACAACAATAATGATATATCTACTAAAAACAAGTTTGTTCCAAGGTAATTCTAAAATTTATATTAAAAATGAAAAATCTCAGGAACAGATATGTAGCCAAACTTGTTTATCTGAATACAAAATGAAATTATTAAACTAGCTGGACCTACCCTTTAACAAATGCCATTTTATTTTTATTTTTCAAATTTAATAAAACACAGCTGAGTGCTGACAATAAGCAGTAGGCTACCAGAATGAAACTGAGACGTAATAAGGCATAATCATTTATACTAGAGTCAGACTTCAGATCCTCAAGTAAGGAAAGAGAAGGAAGCACACCTTGAATAATATTTTTATCTTGATCAATTTTTTCCAATGCAGGAATGCTAAATGCAGCTGTTTTGCCTGTTCCATTTTTAGCCCTAGCAAGAATGTCACTGCCAGTAAGGGCAATTGGAATGCTTTCTTCTTGGATAGGGGAAGGCCTTTCAAACCCCTTCTCATATATTCCCATTAGCAGCTCACGCTTCAAAAAGTAATCCTCAAACTCATTTCCCTTAGTTGCTGTCACGTCCTGGGTAAAAAAATTAACAAAAGGTCAAGACTACACAATGTTTAAATGACTAACCCCAAGATGATAACATTTAGCAGGTCTTCAAAACGATCTTATGAAATATCATTTATAAATATAGCTACAATCTGACATCTAGCACTTAATTTAGGATAAAAAAAATTAATTCTATAATAAAATAAAAAATTATTTCCTAGATTTCTAGAGGTGTAATAAATGATTAATACTAGAGAAGAGTTTTCAGTTTTACAAGCATGTTTATACTCTAAATTTTAAAGTCTTAATCGTCTAATAACTGAAAGCACGGGCTATAGGGTACAAAAGATGACATGAATCAACAAAATGAAAGCTAAAACCTATGCAGAGAATCAACTCCTACAACAGATGACTCCTGTTCTGTACAAACTCAAAGATCGCAATCCCCAAAGAATATATGATCGAAACATAATGTATATTTTAAATAAACAATCACTTGGAATCAAGGTAGTCAAAGTCGAGATGCGTGATCTGGGTGGGGTCACAAAATCGTAAATCGGGGCATCGTAACAAGGGTCGTAAGATCCTATCAGATTCATAAATTCACTTTGAAACATGTATATAAAATCATGTATATGCCTAAAAAATATATGAGTGGAAAAACAATTTGAAACACCACAATTACTTAATCAATAAACAAATAAAATTTATACTTGTTAAAAAAATATATAGCATACTATCTTTTCTTTCGTTGTTGTTGTTGTTATTTATTATTACTATTATTATTATTAATGCAAACTTTTATCATTATATATGTATTAAGTATGACCACAAAAAAAACACCAAAATTAAAAAGAAAGCAAAACGGTAAATTAATAGGCAAAGCGTGTGAGTAGTGGGTAACAGTGGGTTAGAAACTGAAGGTCGCAGCCTTTTGTGTTGTACTTTAGGGGTTTTTTAAGCCAGTGTCGTTTTGAAAAAAGGAAAGCGGACCCAACCTGTGAAACACATCTCTGTGTAACACAATCTGCACCTGCAGAACTAGTTTCTACCAGTCTAACGTCTATGCACGCGTCAATCCCAGCCGCTCCCACTGATTTCCGATTCAAGCCACTCACAAACACAGCAAGGGGTTGCAAGATCGGGAAAGCGTAAGATTCTATGATCCAGATCGCGATTTTGTCTACCGTGCTTGGAATATATATAAAGCATAATAGCTTTTAAATTGTTCAGAATCATACCTCCGTCCTATAGCGTGTATCGGCAGGTGGAATCTTTAGTCCTGTCTTCCAATCTTGTGAACTAACAAACAAAATTAATTGAGAATAAGATAGATTGCTTTCAACAGATAGAAAAAAGCAAATAAAATCAAGATTCACTGCACTCTAAGATAGGAAAATTAACTAAACCACAGTGGAAGTAGATAAATTGCTTTAAACAGTAAAAGAAAGAAAGAAAACTGAGCTCATATACTCAAGCTATCAACGCTGCTGCTACAGCGGCTATTTCACAATATTTTGTACTAAATAGCATATTGTGGAACAATAGCATTTTGTTCAAAATGCGCTATGCAATAGCGCTATAGTGTCGTTGTAGCCGCTATTTAACGACATTGAAACACAGACAAATCATAATTACAAAACAAATATACAAATGTAAAAAGTAAATAAAATAAAAAAACAAAGAGTAATCACCTAGGGTCATTTGTTTCAGACTGTACAGTCTTCTCAACCTCCTCGACAACGTTGGGGTCAGTACCACCACCCAACTGGTTCCTCCTCAGCCACTGTTGCTGCTGCTGCTGCTGCTGCTGTTGATTCTGCTGCTGATACTGTTGTTGATTTTGTTGATGATGCTGATAGTGTTGCTGATGCTGATTCTGATTTTGCAACATGTGCCTCTGCACATACTGTTGTTGTTGTTGTTGTTGTTGATAATGTGGTCTCTGTTGAAACCCGGTGTTAGAGTTGTTCGAGTTGCTCGAGTTCGGGTACAACCCACCACCACCACCACCACTACCACTGCCTCGTCCTCCTAACCCAATCCCAGGTGGATATCTCCCTCTATTGTTATTGTTCATGATTCAAAGTTTCAAATCCAAAGAAAATTTCAACCCAAAAAGAATGTACAATGAACTAAACTCAACTACAAACCTAGGGTTTCTTCTGAATCAATGAAACGATAACTATACCAAAACCCCGTGAAACGATGATTTCTCAAAATGGGGTTACGATTAAATACTAAACTAACGAAAAGTGCATAGAAAAATGTGAAATTTCTAAAGGTATGATAATCACCCAAAAAGGGTTGAGAATTTGACCGAAAATTGAGGATTTTTGTACAGATCTACGCTACAAGAGATGTTTGAGGGTTTGATTTTGATGACTATGTTTTGAATCAAGATGCGATTTCTTGAAGAAATTGAAGAGAGGAAATTTGATTTGAAGGGTTAGGGTGAAGGCACTCTAAGTTTCAGTCTCAGTGCTGTTTCGTTTCCCTAAGTTTGAGACCTCAGCGTCAAGGTCGATAGAGTGAAGGCTTTCTAAGAGTTCTTTGTATTTACCAAACAATTCTTCCCCTAAAGTTTGATGACGTGTACAATTATCAAAAAATACTGTTGTGTTTACGAAGATTGGTTTTATCGTTTAAAAAAGTCCAGCTGTTTAGATGCCCCCTTAACCATTAGGTCATGGATTTGTTTTATGTTTGGTGTGTATGAAAAAACATATGTAGAAAGTCTCCATTTAAATGCACATGTGAAACCCGGACCAAGATTTCACCTTAGCAACTATTTAAATCTCTCTTGTGCTTCAAATAGTGGCTTCTTTTATGCTTGCCTAAATGAGGTAATTTTATTTCTTATTCTTGATTTCTTAATAAGCGTAAAATATTTGGTCAAAATTTTATCGGTCAAAGCATTTCATATAACAATAGAATCTTTCTATAGAGAACTTAACAAACTTAGGCTTGATCCTCGAGTCAGAAGGGAAAAACCTCAACTTAAACGCAACATCAATGATACCAAAATTTTTGAAGTTGCTTGCCACACATTTAAAAACTTATAAGATGTGAATGCGAATCTTCGATAAGAGCTCCACTAAACTTCTCCATAATTTGCAGCATACAAAGGTAATGCTACAATTTAATTTAAGCAATTTAATATAAGGACGGTTAAATTTAGCAAGATTAACAACTCGATGATTAGATTAGAAGTGATGTAAGTAAACAATTATATATCCCTTGTAATGTAACTGTTGTGTCTGCGAGGTGCTCTAAGGTTATTTCTTGTTATCATGAAAAAACTTTGTGAATAAAAGAAAGAACCACAGCATTAACAACTTCTTTCAATATTCCATTTTAGACAGTTTTATGGTGAAGTTTTAGCTTTCTCTCTTGTTTTGCTGAGAGATTCTTTGATTTTGTCATGCCTTAACTTAGAGCACTTCTTGTACTCAATTTTATATATGTTTGTACATCTCCTTTTTATTTATATTTGCCATTAAAAAAAAACTAACTCAAGTCATTAGAAGCTCTTGATGCTAAGTTTTTCACTTTTATCATGTGAACTGATTGATGATCGACCTCATATGTCATCCGTAGATGGCTCGGATGAACACAATTGTATCAAATAAATTATCCAAAGAAATTGAAGATATACACCATCATCATCATTTAACATGCAAACATAATATGAGAAGCAAATTCCCAAAGGGAACAAGAAAATCATTGTGTGAACCACAATGACAACATAAGACTCAAATGCCATAATGGAATAGCCAATAAGGAAGACGAGTATCATAGTAAGGCATATTCCTAAACAGTTTACCGATGAAAACGGGAAAATCTAGAGTAACAGTCACTAACAACCACATTTGCAAATGCAATCCACGGAAACCAAAACAAGACTCAACATCTATCTGGCATTTAAAACGCCATTATTCAACTTTAGGTCCTAATCATGTTTCGGGGATCTTAAAAGCGGAAATCAACAACAAAACAGACGACAAAAGGGTCTAACAATGCCCTAACTTCCTTATTGCATAGTTAACGACAAAACAGTCAACAAAAGGGTCTAACAATACCCTAACTTCCTTATTGCATCCTCAAACAGAGCATTCACACCTGCGTAAGTGGCAGTCACATCAAGCTGAAAAAAAGATACATACACATCAATCGGCAAGAGAAACAACAGCAACTACATAAATGAAATCATGCCTACAATAATATGGTGCACAAGTTAAAAGAATATTTCTTATTAGAACCAAAAAATCATTTAGTTGCTTCAGCTTTGCCTTATTTCTTATAGAAATGGAAGTGAATTTGAATTTTCCAGACGAGGGGAGCATTTAGAAGATAATGTGCAGAATTATATACTAGTTCATTGGAAAATCAATGATTGAGATTTAATCGACTATATGGTTTGTTAATTTAATCTCATTGATTCTTCAACGAACGGTTTTCATTGCAATTTATCCTCTATGCACCACTTCAAAATAGAGTCGCCAAATGGAAATACTTCTCTTACTTATCGTTTTATTAAAAAAATCGGAGAAAAGTAGAGCCAATTTATTTCTAAAAGAAACAAACTTGCAGACAGTTACAGATAAAAATAAAATAATTATTTTCACTCTCAGATCATAAAATCTCACAAACAAGATTGACTATCATCATTAGATCATAAAATCTCACAAACAAGATTGACCATCACCATAAATATTAATGGTAAATGCTTCCTATCACTTACCATTGTGATTCACCACAGTTTAGAATACAACCAAGGTATTTACCACCAATCACCGACAGTATATAGCCTGGTCAATGAATGGTGGAATTTGTTTTATTTCAGTGCCAAGTTCTTGTTCAATCCGATACCTGGACAACATAGAGATACAAACACTTCAGAAATCAACAGAAAGTAGCTCTGAAATTCATAACTAACAAAAATACTCACAGATTGAAGCGATCCTCATAGGTTATCAAGTTCACTGCTAAACCAAGGTGCCCAAACCTCCCAGATCGACCAACCTGCATATCAACAGAACAGTCATGAGAACCCGTAGAGAGAATCATTATCGAGGTAGGGGAGATGGAAGAAATCAAACATACCCTGTGCAGATATGTTTCTGAGTTCTTGGGAAAATCAAAATTAATAACAACATTCACTGCTTGGATATCTATTCCGCGAGTGAAAAGATCTGTGTTTCAAATGAGAAAAACAAGAAGTTAATCATCAGATCTGCCTTGACCAAAAAAAAAAATCATCAGATCTGTTATATAAATCTTTTATTATAACAGACATTATCACTCAAAATATCACCATTGCATTAATGAATTACATTAATCATATAAACTATGCTACTATTAACTTATAAAACTGATGTCCAACAAATGAATGGATATAATATCAGAAAATAAAGGAAATAAGATAAGAAAAAGTTACATATTTAAGAAAGTCGAAGTAAATACAAAAAAAACACCCTTGCTCATCTATAGCAGGATGCTGAATCGCCATTAACATTAGCATACCAGTACAAACGAGATTCCTGCATGCACCATTGCGGAAGTCGTGGAAAACTCTATTACGGTGGTCTTGCAACATCTTTGCATGAATATAGAAACATGAATACCCTAGTTCTGTGATTTTCTTAGCAAGGAGTTCAACTCGATTCACCGAATTGCAGAAGATGATGGATTGGTTTATTTGCAGCTGAAATAGAAGCCATTATTACTATCATATTCAAATCTTGCAAATAAGAAAATCTACAATATCT
This sequence comes from Medicago arabica, assembly GCA_946800305.1. NCBI lineage: Eukaryota > Viridiplantae > Streptophyta > Magnoliopsida > Fabales > Fabaceae > Medicago > Medicago arabica. The sequence goes on from OX326969.1 coordinate 39,656,576, forward strand.
TGGCATGGACATCACATACCTTAGAAAAAAGAGTATTTAGGCAGTGGACTTTCTGCCTCTCCTCCACAAATGCATAAAATTGAGTAATACCCTTAAGGGTAAGCTCATCCATGAGGTTAATGATATAGGGCTTACGAAGATATCTATCTTTGAAGTCCTTTACAGTAACAGGAAATGTAGCTGAAAACATTAGGATTTGACGGGTTGGGGGAAGAAATTGAATCAGCGCTTCTATTGAAGGCTGGAACTCTGGGGAGAGAAGTTTATCAGCCTGGGAGAGAGAAAGATATATAAAAAATCTGTTTGATGTATGATTCGCTACTAAAAGTAATGATGTTAAAAGTGCCATAGAATTAACATATGTGAAGAACACAAAGGTGAAGATGCTCAGACATATGTGATCAACACAAATTAGAGATGCAATAGAGCTGCTGCATCTGCTGCAAACTTAACTATACAACTTAGACAAGGATAGAAATTCCTAATCCTATCAGACCAAACAGAAACATAACTAGATATCAGACAATATCAACATTCCTTACTCTCATCTTAAGTCCTCTTCCATAAAACAATCTTATCAAGAACAGTTAATAATGCTCCTCTACAGAATGCTATATAAATTAGTAAATGGAAAATGAAACATGTGCCCTAAGGGAAAATGTTAAGAAACTAAATATAGAACTTGTCACAAAAGCTGTGCATTAAATTCTTTAAAAGTGCAAAAAAAAAAAAAAAAATTATCGCACAATATATACTTTTGGGTTCATTAACGCACATGTTAGCAAGACCCTTTAGTAAAATTCAGGTGAACTGTCATTACCTCATCCATGACAAGCATAGAACAATCTTTCAGAACACAGACTCCCTTCTTTGCAAGATCTAATATTCTTCCGGGAGTACCAACTAGCAGATGAACAGGTTGATATAAACGCATAATGTCATCTTTCAGGCTGGTACCACCTGTTGTGACCATAACTTGAATTTGTAAATGCTTTCCAAGCTCTTTACACACTTGAGATGTTTGCAAAGCCAATTCTCGTGTTGGAACGAGTATAACAACTGCATCACAGAACAAAACAAAAGGCAATGATCAAAACATTGGTAGAACCTAAATCAATAATCACTCAAAACAAGCTAGTCATGAAATAACTAAATGTAATTAAAAATGAAAGCATGCATCAATACAACAAAACACATCCTTTGCTATTTTCAATTAACTTTGACAATTGGCACCAAAAAACTATCAGAACATTTGTTATGAAACAAAATAGAAGACTCAGTCGTCCAATACACAATTTTGTTGAATAATTATCTATAAAAAATAAATAATCAATTAATATTAAGATTAAGAACACGGAACAATTGATGGATACACAAAAGACTGTATAGTAGCCCCACCTAGCTTATACTCCCTCCGGCGTGAAATATAAGTGAAATTTGGCCAAAAGATGCATATTAAGAAAAACAGTTTTTTATTTTTTGAGAAAATATTAAGAAAAAGTAGTTGATCACATTTAATGAACGCAATCTCAATGAAAAAAATAAGCACATTTCCTAAATTACCTTTCATAACTACTAATTTGATTCATTGAAAATACAAAAATCCAATGAGATGTATGCTAACATTAAATAAGAGAGTAGTGCAATTTGCTTATATTGCATTTGAAAAATAAATGAAGAATTTTGCTTATTATTCATTAGGGAGAGAGTGCATTCATCACATGTTGATATTATTGAAAGCATTAATCCAATGTCTAAAACAACAACTTATCCACGAAAAATAAGTTTGTTCCAAGGAAATTTTACAATTTATATTAAAAATGAAAAATCTCGGGAGCCGAGCAAATTGAGCCCGAAATGTAAGTGTTTTTGGTCAAAATGGTGAAAACAGATATGTACTCACAAAATGATATTATTAAACAAGCTGAGTGCTGACAACAAGCAGTAAGTTACCAGAAAGAAACAGAGACATAATAAGGCATAATCATTTATAGTAGAGTCAGACTTCAAATCCTCGCGTAAACAAAGAGAAGGAGCACACCTTGAATAATATTGTTATCTTGATCAATTTTTTCCAATGCAGGAATGCTAAATGCAGCTGTTTTGCCTGTTCCATTTTTAGCCCTAGCAAGAATGTCACTGCCAGTAAGGGCAATTGGAATGCTTTCTTCTTGGATAGGGGAAGGCCTTTCAAACCCCTTCTCGTATATTCCCATTAGCAGCTCACGCTTCAAAAAGTAATCCTCAAACTCATTTCCCTTAGTTGCTGTCACGTCCTGGGAAGAAAAAATAACACAATCAGAACCAAGATGATAACATTTAGCAGGCCTTCAAAAGGATATTATGAAATATCATTTGAAAATATAGCCACAATCTGACATCTAGCACTTAATTTAGGATAAAAAATTCTTGTTCAAAAAAATATAAGTTTTACAAGCATGTTTAGAGGCTGAGTAAAATATGAGATTATTTCCTAGATTTCTAGAGGTGTAATAAATGATTAATACTAGAAGAGTTTTCAGTTTTACAAGCATGTTAATACTCTGAATTTTAAAGTCTTAATCGTCTAATAACTGAAAGCATGGGCTATAGGGTACAAAAAATTATATGAATGAACAAAATGAAAACTAAAACCTATTCAGAGAATCAACTCCTACAAAAGATGTGTCCTGGTCTGAACAAACTCGAAGATCGCAATTCTCAATTAAAATATATGATCAAAACACGATGCATATTTTAAATAAACAATCACTTGGAAATTGGAATATATATAGGATAATAGTATTTAATTGTTCAGAATCATACCTCTGTCCTATAGCGTGTATCAGCAGGTGGAAGCTTTAGACTTGCCTTCCAATCTTGTGAACTAACAAACAAAATTAATTGAGAATAAAATTAGAAGACATTTATTCCTTAGGAAAACAAATACATTAGCATTATCTGGCAGTGATGATTGAATTTTACATGCTATTTTCAAGCCTGTCACTAACTCATGATAGAACAAACATCAATCCATAACATACTAGATTTGCAACAGCAAAGCATTAGAGATTGATTGTTAAAAAAAAAAAAACATCTAAAGTTCTTGATTATATGAAGTAAAAAAATATTCTAATCTGATTCTTCACTGGATAGAAAAAATAAAATAAAATCAAGAGTCACTGCACTCTAAGATAGGAAAATTTACTAAACCACAGTGGAAGCAGATAGATTGCTTTTAACCAAAACCTATGCAGGATCGGGGAAGGGGTCACAAGATCGTAAATCAGGGCAGCGTAACACGGATTGTAAGATCCTATCAGATTCATCCATCAATTCACTTTGAAACATATATACAAAATCTTGTATATGCATAAAAAATATATATAAGTGGAAAAACACTTTGAAACACCGCAATAACTCAATCAATAACAAATAAATTGTATACTTATTAATTAAAAAATAATATAGCATACTATATTTTCTTTCATTATTATTTTTAATGCAAACTTTTATTATTATATGTATTAAGTTGGCGACAAAAAAAACAAGAAAGCAAAACGGTAAGTTAATAGGCAAAGTATATAAGTAGTAGGTAACAGTGAGTTAGAAACTGAAAGTCGCGGCCTTTCGCATGGTATTCCAGGGTTTTTTTAAGCCTGTGGTGATTTAAAAAGCGGGGCGCGGACCCGACCCGTGAAACACATCTCAGCATTTGCAGAATCGCTCGTATCTACCAGTCTCGTGTCTATGCGCAGCGATCCCAGCCACTCCCACTAATTTCTGATTCAAGCCACTCACAAACACGGCAAGGGATTGCAAGATCGTGAAAGAGTAAGATAATATGCTGCAGATTGCGATTTTGTCTACCTTACTTTCAACAGTAAAAGAATAAGAAGAAGCAAAATGAGCTCAAACTCTCAGGCAATTAAAATCAACAAACATTAACAGCAAATATCCTTCAAAAGAATATAGACTTCTCGCCTACAATTACATATCATCAGATAGATTTGGGCAAACTAACCACTCACGCAGAAAATGATAAATACGGAAAAGGACTCATGCGTTAACATCAAAATTCCACAGAACAAACATACAAACTGTATTCATTATTCCCATCAAAATGCATATGTCTGCATAACACGGTAAAAAAACACGGCAATATTGGCAATTGCAGATCACGGAAAATAGCGGGCTGTTCAAATTCCGCTACACAACATTGCTATAGTGCCACTATAGCCACTATCCTACAATATTTTGTAATAAATAGTGTATCATGGAAAAATAGTGGTTTGTTCAAACTCCGCTATGCAGTAGCGGTATAGCCATTGGTCGCTGTTTCACAATATTATGAACTAAATCGTATATTGTGGAACAATAGCAGTGTGTTCAAATTCCGCTATGCAGTAGCATTATAGCACTGTTGTAGCCGCTATTTAACACCACTAAAACACACTCAAATCATAATTACAAAACAAACAAATATACAAATGTAAAAAGTCAACAAAAAAAAAAGCAAAAAGAGTAATCACCTAGGGTCATTTGTTTCAGACTGTACAGTCTTCTCAACCTCCTCGACAACGTTGGGGTCAGTACCACCACCCAACTGGTTCCTCCTCAGCCACTGTTGCTGCTGCTGCTGCTGCTGCTGTTGATTCTGCTGCTGATACTGTTGTTGATTTTGTTGATGATGCTGATAGTGTTGCTGATGCTGATTCTGATTTTGCAACATGTGCCTCTGCACATACTGTTGTTGTTGTTGTTGTTGTTGATAATGTGGTCTCTGTTGAAACCCGGTGTTAGAGTTGTTCGAGTTGCTCGAGTTCGGGTACAACCCACCACCACCACCACCACTACCACTGCCTCGTCCTCCTAACCCAATCCCAGGTGGATATCTCCCTCTATTGTTATTGTTCATGATTCAAAGTTTCAAATCCGAAAAAGAATGTACAGTCAACTAAACTCAATTTCAAACCTAGGTTTCTTCTGAATCACTAAAACGGTAACTATACCCGAACCCCGTGAAACTGAGATTTGTCAAAATGGGGTTACGATTAAAGACTAAACTAACGAAATCTGAGAAGAAAAATGTGAAATTTCTAAGGGTATGATACAACTACAAGATCACCCAAAAAAAATTGGGTAGGGTTGAGAATTTGACCAAAAAGTGAGGATATTTGTACAGATCTACGCTACGAGAAATGTTTGAGGGTTTGATTTTGATGATTAGGTTTGAATCGAGAAGCGATTTGTCGAAGAAATCGAAGAGAGGAAAATCGATTTGAAGGGTTAGGGCGAAAAAAGAGTAAGGTTTCAGTCTCAATATTATTTCATTTCGAATTGTTCGTCAAAAAAACTTTTGTTTGTTTGTATTGAGCGAGTGGATTTGTGTGTTTCGAACACTCAATGTAATAGACGCCTAAGATTTATATCGAAATTTTAAAATAATCTTTGATTAACGGTGACATTTTATATGGAAAAGGTCAATCATTTCAGAAAGTTGATATTTAACCATTAGATCAAATCAATAGAATAATTTTATCATTAGATTTTTCTACACACTTTTACCACAATTTCAAATTAAAAAAAAAAGTTAAGTCTTTTTTTTCAAACATTCTAAAAACTTTTTTTCAAAATAAAACTTTTTTATTTTTTTAGTATAAAATTAAAAAATTAGATAATATTTTTTGAAAATAAAAAACTTATTTTCCAGAATTTTATTTTCTTAGAAAAATAAAAAAACCTTAATTTCAAAATAATTTTTTTAAGATTTTTATTTTATTTTTCAGAATATTTTATTTTATTACGAAATTAAAAAAATATATTCCTTTTAGAAAAATAAAAACTTATCTTAGTTTCAAGAATTTTTTTTATTGAAAAATAAATAAATAAATTTTTGATTTTTCATATTTTTTCTAACATTCAATAAATGAGTTACAGAATTTTAAAAAAAAACTTATCTGATTTTTTTTTCGATTTTTTTAATTTCTGAAAACTAATTTTCAAAATTTTTAAAATTGTTGAAAGATAGCGTGAAGAAAAATCTAGTGTTGAGAGAACATGTTATTGAATCAAACTTTCTCATAGTGGAAAGGAATGACATTTCCCATGTGAAATGTCACCTTGATTAGTATTAGTTAAAATAGTTTTTTTTATCTATTATCTGATTTATCTACTAACTACCGATAAATGTAATGTACTAGCAGAGTTACCGATCTACCCTTTTTCAAATTTAATCTAATTCTTTAAAACTTAAATTCACGTCCTTTTCAGATGTTGGTATCTGCTTTTTGCAAGAATGAAGCCTTCAATGGAGTTGTGCAAGTTTTGAGGGACACAAGCAAGAATATTTGACTATGGTTAAATATGGAATTTCTCTCTTCTTAAATAATAGTAATAAGTTTGTGTTGTTTGTCGATGAGATGATGAGAAGTTGCGTAATGGATTTTTAGAGGATTAAGAATTACTGTTTTTTTCTTTCTTTTCTTTTGGGTATGTTGATAAAGAGGTATGAAGAACATGGTGAATTTGATGAAGAAGCGGAAGGAAGAAGATGAACAGAGGGGAAATTAATTTGTTGTTGATGGTTCAATGTATGATACAATATACCTATGCGATCCAACAATCCCTATTTTGAAAAATAGTCAAATGGTTAAAATTAATAAAGTCTATGGTGGACCACCTACGACGTTGGTTCGCCTTAGATATTTGGAGTTAAAATTAACATAATAGAACCAATTTGACTTATAAAAACATTTTTTTAGGGACCAAAATGTGGGTTTTAGGAGTTATAGGACCAAAATAAAAACAAGAAATTAAATAGGGGACCAAAGAACCAATTTCACCTTTTTTCTTTTGTCGAACTAAAACAAAACACATTATTTTGTATGTATGACTTATTTCAGTAGGTACATGAAGTGTTTATGCACATGGAGCTTATCAATCATGTAGAGTTTCTGCTTCTGAATTCTAACTCTAATATTGTTAAGTGTTATCCATGTTATAAGAAGTTGTTTGTTTCTTCTTAATTGAGAGAATAAATATGTTGTATTGTGTTTTGTTGAGTTTGAGTAGAATATGGTAAAGATAGGTGTAAGTGTAACTCATGGTGTGAGGTCTATGTCATTAAGAACAAAAAAGGGAAAGAATTCGTGGCTGGTTTTGGTGCGTGTTCCATAGTTTATTCAGGTATCACTCAGCTCTTAATTTGGCATGGTTTTGGTGCATCTCGGAGGAGCATTTATTCCAATGGTTTGCTGCATTTATCAAATTTGCTAGGAAATTAACCCAAGGTGCAAGAAGTTGGAAACAACTTCAAATCATGTAGTTTTTTTATTTATGTTTTGAGACCTAATTTTGTTTATTTATTAGTGATGTAATTAGTGTTTTCCATTCCCTACAGAGGTTAAAGAGATCCATAGATAAACACACATATAAGGAAATGATAAAAGAATCATTCATGAACTACAAAAACACAAGGTCATGAACGACCGTTGCAAATCATGCTAGATAAGGCTGAAAAGAAGGTTGCAGGATATGTTATATGGAAAAATCATTCTCAGGTCTCTGATTACGACCGACAAATAAGGATATGCAAAGAAGTGGGTAGAAGCTTTCAAGAACTGTGAACACTATATGAATTCTCTTAATTTCTCTTGCTGACTAATTATTGGACTAAATTTGATGAGATTAAACAGCTGGGCATGGTTGGAGAGGTGGGAGATTTTAAAAAAGATCAAGTATACATATCACTTAAAATGAATTAATTATATCGCCTTAAAAAAGAATTAATTACATTATATACCAACCAAAAATTTCTTTCACTTAGAATCCAATCATCTGAATAACCAAATTTTTACTTCTATACAACTTATATATACTTTATTAAGATCCTTTTTAGGGTTTATATTTAAAATTGTGTTGATGTAATGACAACACAACCTTTGCTATTTTTTAGCCATACTTTATTTACTTTCCGTCCGAACTTCGGATTATCATTAATCCTTAAATGAAAACCGAAAGGTTAAACACAAAAAAATAAAAAAATAAACTCTGCTAAATTATAATGGGTTACTTCCATTAAATTTTCCACCAAATTTAGATGTATATTGTTAGTTTTACTAGTTAATCAATCTTTTTAAAGACACCATAATTATTTTGTTCAATCAATTATAAGGTTTAATGATACCTTAAATTTGTGCGTCCGCACGGGTCTGTAACTAGTAGAGTTTTCAAAATAGGCTATTGGGCCGCATTGGGTTTTAGGTTGGGCTAAAAAATATGTTAAATATGGGCTTTAAAATATCCATTTGAAACCCTAAGTTAAATATCTCCTTTTTCCCTTCTTCTGCATCCATTTACAACTTATGTTGTTCATCGAGTGAGAAAAAACTATAAGCGGCCGACAAATATCCAAAAATTTAACATATTTTTCAAATCTTAATTTCACCATCATATCTGAACCTTTATCTTCCTCTCAACCTCACACTTACTCTTCTAGTTTTTATTTTTATTTTAAATCAAAATCGACAACCATTCAAATCGTCTGTATATTTCCCCGATCTGATCTAGTTGGAGATCTGAGAAATTTCTTCCCTTTATCGGAAAAAAGTAATTTTAAGAATTATATCCCTACCTTCTTGATAACAAATACGATAGGTATAAATGATTCATTTTCCTTTTAAATTTCACATAATACTTATCTTGTTCATTTTACGGCTAATTGACATTGATTGTGACAATTTTTGTATGTATAGGAGACGATCCAACGGCAGGTTGCAAGGATAAATTAAAATTCGAGTCGAAGCAAAGAGATTTTTTTTAATAAAAAAGGTATGAACATCTCTTTTAGTTTTCTACACATGAGTTTTCTTTTACAAAAAATTCAAGAATATTGGGTCATGCTCCGAATGTGATAATTTAAGTTAGTTAGTAGTATTAGCATGACGATTACTTTTTCTTTTACTTGTAAATGAGTTTACAGTTATGATTAAATTTCCTTTCATAGGAAAATGCACTATTAGTCATTCATTGATTTTTTATTACACAATTTCATCGTGACAATGCCTAATAATTATTATAATTTTTTTTTATGTTCTTATCGCAAATGCAATTTTTTTTAGAAAGATTTATTCTTGACAAATGGAGATAATAGTGTGATGATTATATTTTTATAAAAAAAAATGGTGGAAATGGGGAAAATTTTACTAATTTAAGGGATAATAATGGTCATCTTGCAACTGAATCTGAGGAGATTCAAGCTCGGCACCTTGAGCTTATACAATGTTAAGCTCTTAATTGAGCTAACACTTCAATTGTTTGTTGAGAATTCAGTTCTCATATATGTATATTAATTCTCATGGCTAAACCAAGAGGGCGACACCTAAAAGCAAGATAGCTCCTTTTACTCTCATCTTCTTATTGTCTTCCTAAAAGCCACCCATCCCAATTTACCAATATCAATAAAGAATAAACAACTTTTTATTGTTTGGACGAGTTAATCTAAATGGGTTTTCCATTCATATTAGGAGCATGAATGGCCAAGAAACCGACCTAAAAACTACCTCTAGATTGTCCACACAACAAAATGTGAGATTAACATGAGGCCTAGTCTAGTCCTTCTTCCATTCCCAAACCCCATGACAAAACTTAGAACATTAACTAATTCCAAACCCAGGACAAACCTTAGAACATTAACTAACTCCAAACCTAGGACAAAACTCGGAACATTACCTGACTCCAAAGGAAGCAAAAATTCCCACCCAACCACCTATAGATTATACACCACACTAGACAAATATACATCTAGACAACTCAATCAATGCCGCATAGAATTAACATGAGATTCCCCCTGAGGTCCGTAGTAACCCTCATGACAAAAAGTTTTTGACGCATTGACACCATATCTTGAAAAAACTACCAAGAGAAAATACTAACCATGAGGGGTGCCCAGGATTTCCACATCTTAAATATAAGATAAACAACCTCCTCTGAAAGAACCCTTTCTTTAATGTTCCTCCTCAAGAGGGTTAGATAAACCGGCTTAACCGAATACAAACCGTTGGAATCAAGTCTCCACACCCAACTATCAAAACACTGGAAGATGGGTGTACATGCAATATGATCAAGTAGTGAGTTAAGAAGATCCTGCTCCTAAAAGAATAACCTCCTTCTCCATCTAAGATCCCAAAACCACATTGACCCAACCCATCTGGGCATACATCCCATAGAAAACTCTCTTAGGATGAACACCTGATACAACGTAGGATATAGATAAAACAAAAGAGTGGACCCAATCAAAGGGTCAGTCAGCGGGAGCTAGAACAACCATTATCCACCTTCTTAGGCATGCCTTTGGAGAACTAATCACCAGAGTCAGACATAACAACAAACCTTAGATGTTAAACAGGGACGAATCTAGACATTTAGTATATGTGGGGCTAAAATTTCAAAGAAACAATAATGCAAACTATATTAAAAATAAAAAATAATATTGTGTTTTATTTATAAGGGGTAATAGTCATTTTGGTCCCTGAATGTGTAAGGAGTAGCCATAATAGAAACTCAATGTATCAAAATTTCAAAATAGTCCTTGATTGTGCAATTCGTTAGTCAAAATAGTCATTGACATTAAAATACTTCGTTAATATTGTCATATTAATCCTTCAATGTACTTATTTATTGTTACTTTAGGAACTATTTTAACTAATAAAGTGCAAAATCAAAAACCTTTTTTAAAATTTTAATACATCAAGAGACTATTATGACTATTCGTTACAGATTCAAGGACCTAATAACTATTACCTCTATTTATAATATAAAAAATAAGGAAGTTTGATGTGGGGCTTTAGCCCCACATATCCTATGTATATATTTGTCCCTGATGTTAAATATCTTTTCCCAAAGACCTCACTCCTAGATAGTCAGGAATGGATCCCCTACTGTACCTAGCCCCAACAATATCTCTCCATAAAGTATCATTGTCACTATCATAAACAATCTGATAATGACTCTTACCTAGAAGATCCAAATCAATAGATTTAATAACTCAAGACACCCCCTCTCATTTATATATACAGACATCAGACCACCTGACCTATGGGATCTTCCTAGCCCCTTTGGAACCTCCCTACAATTATCTCCCATGAAGTCTAACAATATCACCCTACACCTCAAATGACACCTTCGTAAATGAAAGATAAATAATTAGGATCGAGTTAAAGATCAAATTGAGCATAACGACTCTACCACATAGGTCGATGAACCTTTTAAACCATGACCGTAGATGTTTAGAGATAAGATCGATCAAATGTTTCTACTTGAACGAATCGACCCCACACTATAATGCATAAATCCCTCTCTCCCCTCCCCTCCCCCACCCCAACCCCATGAACATTGGATTCACATTAATACCTATCACACATCTTTTCACGAAATTCATGCAGACACTCGAAGATAGCTTAAAGTATTTGAGGATCGTCTTGATCACCTTAAGGTTGTTAATTGTTGCCTCCAATTAGTATCATCAACATACTGGAGGTGGGACACAAAGAGGTATGAGTTCCCTGCATTAAACCCAGAAAACAAATTCAAACGATCTACCTAGCTTCTTGATAGACACAATCATCCCCTCCATCATCAAGAGAAAAAGGAATGGAGAAAGGGGATTGAATTGTTTGAGACCTCTTTGAATTTTGATGTCTTGAGTAAGGCTACCGTTAACCAATACCAAAAGGTTTTCGGAGAAGACACAAGTGTGCATTCAGTCACATCATTTTGCGTCAAAGCCGAACCTTCTCAACATTTAGTCCAAGAAGTCCTAATTCACAAAGTCGTAGGCCCTCTCAAAATCCATTTTAAAATCACGCAGTCCTTCTTCAACTTCCTAGCCAGATCAACAACTGCATTGACCACCACGACCCCCATCAACAAGTTGACATCCTTTGATGAAAGCTAACTGGTTTTATTCGTCGCCAAAGTTAGCCAACACACCAACCCTTCACCACCAACTTATAAAGGGACCTCATGAGAGAAATACGGTGGAACTCCTCTAGACTCTGTGGAATCTACATTTGAGATAAGAGTCACGAAGCAATAAGAGAAATTATTATGGGGAAGGATGACATTAGCATTAAATTGCTGAAATAAAATATTTTTATAATAATTGCGTACCTAAATTAAATTCTGAATATGATTAGCATGCAATCAAAGGTAGAAAAGTAAGATTGAATATCAATAATTCATATTGATGTCTTTTCAGAAAAATTGTAATCCACTCTGACCACATTGTGTCTTAATCGTAAAAGAATACAAAGTGGATTACAATTTTGCAAAAAAAAAAAAACCATAAAATAACCTGCATTTGTGTCTTTTTTTTTATTGATAATTTCCGTCATTTTATTGTAAATATTAATTGTATCTGCCTACTCTGACATTAAAAGTAGGGTGTTCTCTCAAGAGTTGGAGCAATGCTATGATTATAACAGCATTGAAATAATGCATGTCCCTGCCAACTGAGCTATGCTCATGGGACTGCTGTTTTTAATTATTAGCAACATTATAACCATATGAAATATTGGAAAAAAGGCATGCATTACACATACATGCCTCGATCTAATTATAAAGATCGACATATGTTTAGTCTAACCAAAAGATTAACTCTTTAATTTTTTATGTTCTTACATGAAAATCCACCTGCTAAAGAACAACTTTTGTAGAAATATCACCAAGTGTATATGATGGTTCTTTCTTTCCCTATTTTGACTTTGTGTGATGTGAAAGCAGTGAAATCCTTTCAAACTCTTGGATTTTTTAGATTCTACAAATTACAATGTCACATGAGAAGAACTTAGAACCAAAACTTGAAAATCAAGAAGATCAAAAGCTTTCTCTCTTGGATTTGCCTGATGCGACTATGGATTGCATTTTCGAGCGCCTTTCACCACATGATTTATGCAGGGTAGCACAAGTGTGTACTATTTTGAGAATAAGGAGTAGAAACGACCATTTATGGGAGAAAATTGTCGAGCAGAAATGGAGTAGGGTTGTTGGCGAGGTTGCTCACCAAGAGTGGCAATATCATAAAACAAAGATGACAAATGCAGGAAATTTGTTCTTGCAACTCAATCTGAGTGGATCATGTGGGACTTTTAGTGCTTGGCCATATCTTGGAAATCTTTCATACCTGGAAAACTGTCAACCAATGATTAATTTGATTAAAAATTGTTCAAAAAAGGCTTTGTTTATCGGTCTAGAGACAGGCCGCTTCTGGTTTCCTGCTCAACTTTATACGGTAAGACTAATTAATTCTTAATCGCTCAACTCTATGGCTTATATAATTTCTATCCCTTATTTTTACCGTTAGTTTTGATCATTTGTAATTTTGATTCCAGAGCTATAGGTCTTCGATTTCTTGTTATGATGCCATAGTCAGCTATGACTCTAGAACAGATACTTTTCGAGCAAGGTACATACTACTACTTCGAAAAAAGTAGATATGGAGCCGATTTACAAACTTAATTAGGTAAATAACATATTTTTGAATTTACAGGTCTTTAATAACTGGGCGGATTAAATTAACTGAAGCAAATATCATGTGGAATAGAGTGAGATTGCCACCACCTGAGACCTTTGCAATTGGTTATTATAAGTTCACATGTCTCAGTGATTTAAAACCTGGAGACTATATTGAGATACAAACCAAAATGAATAAAACACTTGTTTATAGTAAGTAATAAACTTTCAACGAGCCTTTTGTTTATATTATGAAGATTTACCTTTAAAATTTGTATTACTTTATCTTAATTATTTTTGTATACAAATTTACAATGAGTAACAAATATTTATTATTTCTTATAGATAATTGATATAGTTTTATTTTGGTGAGTTATATAGGATGGTCCTTTGCTGTGGTTGACCATATGGACTCATGTGATAAGGATATGAATCATTGTCATTGTCAATATAATGGTGAGATTCACTTAATAAATGTTTATTTTTGTTGTTATTTTCTTCATAACTTTGGAGGTGAAAATATTGTGCAATGTTTATAGATATTTATATTGTTTCACAGACACATTGGTGGTGGAATTCATGAACTTACCTCAAAGTACGACGACTTTGAAAAGAGCGATGCTGAACAAAAATATTTATAAGGAACGATATAGTTCTGAAGTTTACTTTTTTGGTGGAATAAGGAAACTCAATAACAAGGAAGAGATTGAAAAGTGGAAGACTTATTTTAATCTTGTTTGATAGATGAATAAAATTCATGATAGTTACAACATGCATTTGTATGGCTATATATGGAATAATATGTGTATTTTGGATTAGCAAAACTTATGAGCAACTTCTTGTCGTTACTTGTGGTTGTGTATTTTTATCTTTAGCATCAGTGATTAGCGTAATTTATAATTTGTGGTTTTAGGTTGGGAGTTTCGAGTTGAAAGTTGAAACTCTTAATAGTTAAACCATGTAAACAATTATGAACTTTTGTTTCCCTTAAAAAAAAATTATGTACTTTTGTTTCTTCATCATGTTTATGCATTCATATGTTGGATGAAAATTGTTAATATATTTTTATCTTCTAAATAAAAGGTAATTTTTTTATTATTGTTCTTCTCTGTAACCAAAGCCTACTTTTTTCTTTCCTTCCTTTTGAATGAGAAATGTTTACAACTACTTCTTAAATTAATATTTACTCATTCAGGTTTAAACTCAATACCTCCAACTTCTTTAACCCTTAACTTAAACTGGTTGAACTATCCAATCCAAGAAGTCAAGCCTGGTGTTTGGCCTCCAAGAAGGGCAGAGTGCCTAGTTTTTAGGATGTGTATGTCATGTGTGAAGTAGAATGTGATACCTTAACCTAGAAGCTAAGTCACCATTTTAGAGCGGCTGCTCTAGGATTTTGTCCTCTTATGGGCCTTCCTAATCACCACCTTGGCCCAAGTCCATAGAAGGCGAGGGTCCCGAGAAATATTATGCAATGCATGCCAATGCCAATGATTGGGAATGAAATGGTCGTGCCAAATGGATGTCACCAAAGTAGGCTCCTACCTATGAGTGGTATATCTATTCACTCTACCATACTCATACGCTCAACTCAAAAAGTTTCCTAGACATATGCACCATTTGATGGGGTATCAAGATAAAAATACTGTACAAAGACTTCAAGCGTCAAGGTCGATAGGCGAAGGCGCTTTAAGAGTTGTCTGTATTCACCAAACAATTTTCCCCCTAAAGTGGGGTACCATCTTGATGACACTACACATTTATTAGGAAATAACTGGTAAACAAAAGAACATATATTACAAATCTATTATTTCATTATTCTATATATACCTGTTAATCCCTCTCTACATTAATTATTTAAAAAATGAAAGTAAAAGTTATCAGCTCAAGGGACGATTATTTAGAGGCCTCTTAACCATTTAACCATGGATTTGATTTATGTCTGATGCGTATGGAAAAAAACATATGTAGAAAATCTCCATTTGAATGCACATTTGAATACCATGATGAGAACTTCACCGTAGCAGCTATTTAAATCTCTTTTGTGCTTCAAATAGTGGCCCCTTTGCTGCTTGCCTATTTTCTATGAAGCCTGGATACTTCAAAATGGATGACGTATCGTATCCCATGCGTATCTTACACCGATATTGCTCGATACTTTCCGATACGTATCAGGAGGGTATCCGAATATTAAATTTTATTTTATTTTTAAAAACAATTATCCGATACTTTTCATATACATTCGAGATATGAGCGATAGATGGTGGAAAACTGATATGTGCGGGCTACCTGATATTTCTATTATATTTGGTATATATGTAATTGACTAAGTAATGTTGTTTTCTATTTTGGATAAATAATATATGTAATTGACTAATTATCGATTTTTTATTATCAATATTACTTACATTTATATTTATATTGTTGCCGCAGTCTGTTTTGTGTCACTTTGTTTATTTGAGAGCGATGCTATTGTTGATTGTTGTGTGAAGGCAATTTCATTGTTGTGCCTTATCGTTTTTCTATGTCCGTTTGGTCTAGGTTTTGCGCCAATTTTTTTGCTTTTGAGATTTAGTCCATATTTTGTATTTTGAGTTTTAATATGTAGTTTAAATTTAATTTTTTATTGAAGTATCTCAGCCGTATGGTATCTTGAATTTTACAATTTTCCTGTATCAGTATCGTATCGTATCATCTATCCGGGCTTCATAGCTTATATCAAATAATTTCATTCCTTATTCTTGATTTATTAATAGGAATAAGTTATTTGGTCAAAATTTGTCGGTCAAAGCATTTCATATAGTATTAAAAATTTCCTATAGAGAACTTAACCAACTTAGGCTTGATCCTTAAGGTAGTAAGGGAAAAACCTCAACTTGAACGCAACATCAGTGATTCCAGAGATTTTGAAGTTGTTCACCACATTTAAACTTCGATAAGAGTCCACTAAACTTTCCCCATAATTTGTAGCATTTGAAACATCTATAGATTGGATTCAAAATGTGCAACAATTATCTATGGTCTCACAACACTAGTATTCTTGGTGTTGGAGTAAAAAACAATGTAATATACAATGGATCTCTCTTGATATAGGCCATGCCAACTATATCAGGTTCCAAATTTCCACCTTGTACACATTCAAACAAATAATCTTTGAATGAGAAAAAATCGTTCCCACGAGGATTGAATTAGCTAAATTTCATGAATCATACACTTAATCAATCCAGTTATTGAGCATAGAAAGGTAATGCTACAATTTTATTTAAGATAAGGACAATAAAATTTAGTAAGATTAACAACTCGACGATTAGATTAGAATTGATGTAAGTAAAAAATTATATGTCCCTTGTAACTGCAGTGTTTGTACGCAGTGCTCTAAGGTTATTTCTTATTATCATAAAAAAACTTTGTAAATAAAATAAAGAATCATATTATAAACTTCTTCTTTCAATATTCCATTTCAACCATATATTCTATATCTACATTGAAGTCTCCATAAAAAATAAAAGTTACCAACACTTACACCGGCACAAGTAGCATATGTTTGGGTCCCTTAACCTCAATTATAAAATTTTATTTAAACACTCAATTAACAATTTTACTTGGTTAACATCCTATTTACTTATCCCGTGAGCATATCTCAGTTAATAGGAACACCATATTTTATATGTAAAGGTCGATGTATGGAGTGTCTTGTTTATCTTTATAGTTGTTGAGTAGATGCATACCTCCTCCCTACGGATGTTCATAACAATATTGCTCAAATCAAGCCTTCCATCCGGGTGTTTCTAACTATCCTAATTGGGTACTTGAGTGCAATGGCCAATTTTCCATAAGATCTATGATTGAAATTCCGTCCCTCGCTGGACAAATGTCCTACCTAATGTCTTGGACAACAAGTTCGACAATATTGATGTCCTAAACAACAAGTACAACAATATATCACAATAAACAATAAACATAAATAAAGTAAACTGCAACGAAGAAGGGCACAAGTGGTTTGGTAACCCAGTTCGGTGCAACATCGCCTACATATTGATCATCTATGCCAAGAAAGAAAATTCACTCTCAATAGTATTAATTCCTAGTCTTACGTGAACAAACTTTGTTCACTGCCTTTTCACCTAACACTACCCATGAATTTCTATCTAAGACCCCCCTTAGATATAAGACCCCTCTCACTTTCTCTCAACCACAAACCCTGTGATAGATGACTCGTTCACGATTACAAATAAATAGGAGAACAACTCCAATAAACAAACAAACTCTTGCAAGATGCACTAGAGTGGTATACAAATAACAACTTACAATTCAACTAAACAAATCAGCTCAATGCATCAAGATGACACATAGAGAGGTGCACAATTAACAAAGCACAAGACACGAAACCCTAAAAACTCTTTCTTCAAATGACGGCTTCATTCGATTTCACAAGGGTTTGAGAGTCTTCCTTATATAGCCAGAGAATGCATGAGATTTTTCTTCAATTGGACGAAACAAACCCGCTGACCAAAATGTATATTCAATCACAATCTTCTAGGAGCAAAATATATTATTACCAAATATATTTAGGACATTTACTTAAAAAATACGGCATAGCAAAACCGACATGAGCAATATTCACTTTAATGCTTTCTTTTCGCTAATTCCTTCTTATTAGAATAGATTTATGTAGATTCGTGGTACCATGTTTTTTTTAATGTGCATTATCCCTTTTCAAGAATGAGAATATAAGGAAAAAAAAGAAGTCAAACAAAGTACATATATTTTCTTTAAATTTTTAATCAAATATGTCAACTTTGTGTAACTTTTTTTTTATAATATTTAAAGTCGGAGTAATACATGACTCATTCTTGAAAATGGAGTATATAATAGTGGAATTTGAATTCCCAAACGACGAGGAATGTCACATTCCAAACATTGGTGATTGTTTGACTAAGATTGGACGATCCAAAAAAATGAAGCTTGTAATTTTTATTTTAGAGTTTATAATATCGAGTATGAAATTGAATTGTCCGACTTGATAGAATGACTTTCAATGTGTCTACTACGTAAATGCAGAAAATCCTTAACTGCGAGGGAGTCCAATACAAAAAAAGTGGTACCCACCTATATTTCATCGAGTAAGAGAGATAGTGTTAGAAAATAGGTGTTAGAGTGAGCGTTGGCACACAATATATATATTTAGTACGTATAGTTACTTATCAAAGCATTATTTAACCAAACTTGAAACTCCTCCCATTTTGTTCAACTTCATCCCATTGTTAAGACTTTTCTGTTTGGTGTTTGTTTAGTTTATTCATAGTTCACAAAAGTGGGAAAAGAGAAAGAAAAATGGAACTTTCTCAACTTGGTTTTCTTGAGGAGCTACTAGCTCCAAGAAAAGACACATGGAATACTTTATCCCATGGTTTGAATGAGTTACTACTCCCTAAAGGTTGGACCTTTGACTCATTTGATGAAAATCTTCTCATCAATCCATCTTTAAACCCTTCATTTGCTTCATTCTCAACACCATTAGACCATAGATTTGAATGTCCTTATGGAACTGATGCATCATCATACCCTTATCTTGATGGATTCTCAGTTCCTGAGTTTGATGATTCAGCACCAGTTTTACCACAACAAGAAAGTATTGAAGAGTTTGGATTTGTTGGAAGTGAGAACAAGAGTTTGGAACAAAGTAAAATCAGCTGCAAAGTTGAGGAACAAGTTAGTGAGACTCCAGTTTTTAACATGGGTTTGTGTGATGAGAAAAAAGCCAAATCCAAGAAAATGTAAGAAGGACAGGACCTCAATTCTTGGAGATACAATTGATTACATGAAAGAGCTTCTAGAAAGGATTAGTAAGTTACAAGAAGAAATGGAGGAAGAAGGAACAAATCAGATAAACCTTTTAGGAATTTCTAAGGAGTTAAAGCCAAATGAAGTAATGGTAAGAAATTCTCCTAAGGTATGGTTTATTTTCTTGAACAACTAATGGCATAATCATAGACCAAGTTCATGAATAAATGTAATTAATGTAATGTTCTTTTCTTTTTCTTTCAGTTTGATGTTGAGAGGAGAGACCAGGACACAAGAATCAGTATCTGCTGTGCCACAAAGCCAGGATTGTTACTGTCAACAGTGAACACATTAGAAGCATAGGCCTTGAGATTCCCCAATGTGTTATGAGCAGTTTCAATGATTTTTCATTGCAAGCATCTTGCTCAGAGGTTAGTAAATTGTATTACTGCGTGTTCGGATTGATATCGAATTTGGCAGAATTACACCGTGTCACTGTCATTTTACTAAAAACTATGCTATTGAGCTTTAAGTATATGTTTGATTTCACTGCGGTAAAATTAATTCCAAAGGGGTATAACTGATTATGAAAAGTTTGGATGTTTGTGAGTAAAATTGATTTTGTCTTCAGAATGATTTTAATTTGAAGTTAGAATTTAGCTTTTTTTTCTCTACAATTGATTTTTCGCCTCAAATTTATTAAATTCGATTCAATTTTAGTTGGAAACAATTTTCTTGAATCA
The DNA here is from genome assembly GCA_946800305.1 of Medicago arabica. Taxonomy (NCBI): domain Eukaryota; kingdom Viridiplantae; phylum Streptophyta; class Magnoliopsida; order Fabales; family Fabaceae; genus Medicago; species Medicago arabica. The sequence goes on from OX326969.1 coordinate 39,676,594, forward strand.
ATTAATTCAAGATCAATTTTTGTGACCGCAGAACCAAAAATAGACTATTTGCCTCAATAATTGTTTGCATGGTTAAAATAAAACATGTTCTTACTTCTTTTAACATATTATTCCCATGTGTTTAGGTAGCTGGTCAGAGAAATTGTATGAACCCTGAAGAGATAAAGCAATCACTATTCAGGAATGCAGGTTATGGTGGGAGATGTCTCTAGGAAAATGATGGAAAGCTGACATAACAATTTGCAGATGATGAAAAAGAGGCAAAGTTTTCCTCTTCAATATCAATAATTCAAGGAATTAGCATGTTAAAAAGTTGTAATGAGAATCCAAATAAGTTAGTATTGGTTTATGCAATCACTTTTAGTGCTTTACCCTGTATTTAACATACACTAGGGTATTTTAGAGCTAGCTCCACTTTCCCATTGTGATAAAATTTCACCTTTTTAGTAGTACATTGATAATGGAAAGTTGTTGCCAAAAATCCATGTGGATTCAAAGTGATTTTAATAGATTCCTGAATATGCATATGCTTTAAAATTTCTTTTTTGGGACATTAAACATATGATTATGTGTCCTTTGTATCAAGTTGCAGTGGCTACAAAGAGTGAATGACACAACTTTAAAAGGTTGGTAAAAAAAATTGCATAGCTAAGAGTCAAACAATGATAAAATGTAACTCTACTTGTTCCTCTATGGTTTTTCAATAATTGCAAGATGGGGTAGTCCCTTTGAAGTATCATATAAAACGTTAGTTGCATGTTTGGATTCATTTTTGGGAAAATCTAAAAGTTATTCTAAAGATTTAGCCTGTGTTTGGTAATCCGGTGGGTCACTGTAGCCGCACGTTTAATGTTCTTTTAACGGTGGAATTGTGAAGCTGGTAATTGTAGCTTTACACACTTAACGTGGCTTGTTGTCGTGATTTCTTTGATCACCAAAATATAAGATTCTGCGACTAAAGCTCACGTTGAGGCAAAAACTATAACTAGTAGCTATAACGTTAAGCTGTGATGATATTTTAAGTAGAATTACAGGTTTGAATCTAAGTCACAACATTTTCCCCTCCCAGTGTGTATATTAATTTCAATGTGTGGTCACTAGGCCAATTGCCAAATAAAATATATATAGTTTGAAAGTAAAAGGAACATTTTGATTAACTTTTAAATCAATGAGGAATTTGAGACTGTCTGTTTTGAGACATCTAACAATGCATTTTCAACAAGGAACTTGATACTAAATGTCTTGGCCATCAACATATGAAAGTTCCTAATCATGAAGGAGGATGACACCCTCTTCTTGGAAAATACCATTTGATATTCTTCAATCATTCAATTCAAGTATGATCATTTGGGATTGAATGCTTGCAAGTTGCAACTATCACCGAAGTTGTTTAGTAAAATTCAATATTCTGTTGCATTAAAGGATATTAGATAACGGCCTGAGTATTTAATACAAAACAAAAATTCAAAAAATCTCATTGTATGTGTTATACCGATCAAATATGCAAATATTTAATCTACAATATATAAAACTAATAAATTCCAAAAGACTTATCAACAAACTCAAACTAGGTTTTCTTTGCATTCTATTTCAATGAACCTACAAAATATGTTCCAAAACCGGCAGTGAGCAAATATTGCCGATTGTGATCTATATTTCAAGCAAAGTACCTAGACAGATACAAGACAATTATCATTGCTCTATAGCCTAATCTAAATGCATCACATCTAAAAAAAAAAATTCTCATTGCCGTATTACAATGGAAGTTTGGAACAACAAAAAAGCGGATTGCTTCTTTTTATTAACTACTACAAGTAATGCTACATCTACAAAACTTGGGATTTCTGAAAACTAGATTTTGACTAAGCTACAATGTCTAAAACTTCAAAAGTGTACATGCAATTCTTCAACAAGTTTCAGTCAATTAGCTCGAGAAGAGCCTATGGACTTTCACCGTCAACTCCAATGTCATCGTCATTGTCATTGTCCCCGTCAGAACTACATGTGTCGCCCATGAAATTGATTTGGGATTGCTTAAATTTATTGATAGCATCTCTAGCTTCAGAAACCAATGCAACTTTTGCAGCTTTAACAACATCAGTTTTCTGAATGCCTTTTCCTTCTCCAGCTACAGATTTGTTTGCCCGTGTAGATGCTGCTCTTCTCCTAAGGTCCCTAAATCTTAATTGATTGACATATTTTTCATGCTGCACCTTGTTCTTTACTTGCTTTAGCACAGGTGGACTAGCAAGATCTTTAACACCTGATGAGCCACTAAATCTAGAAAGAGACTTCTTATGAATTGAAGATGATGACGATCTCTCATTGAAAATTTGTAGGAACCCTTGATTTACCTTTTGTTGCTTGGGAGTACAAAGTTCTTCACTAGGCAGAATAGCATTAGTAGAAAAATCAATGTTGGGTTCAAGAACAGAAAATATGTCCCCTTTATGATTTTGATCAACTTTAAGATGGCGCTGTAACAGATTCTCAATAGACTTCTGAGTAACGATGCTCTTTGGTTTGAGAATATTTGATTTGCCGGCCTTCTTTCCAGTAGGTATGAGCAGTTTACTTGCAGATATTGAGAATTGATGAAGGGGTGATGAGTTAATTGCCTTTGCCCTTGATCGAGGCTGACATTGAGGTGGTGTGTGGAAGTCGTGGTGAACTCTATCGAAGCAATCTTGTTTAGACTTCCCAGGTACCTGCAACAGATTTTGTACAGCAATTTCAATGACCAAAGCAAATTAGCACATATGCACTTATCTGGCAATCAATTAACCATCAACAAATTATAATTTTATTACAATTTTCTTTGTGATGGTTACAAACAACAATCATTAACCAGTAACCCGAAAAGTAAAAGTGATTCTGTCATTTCATAAAGATGTATGAATGGTTTTATATCTAACATATCCCCCCATACAATTGAAAGCTTGACCTCTGAATAATGCAAATGCTCGCCTAGATAGATCGCTTGGTCATGGAAACTCTAATATCATATCATAAATAAACTATTCCAAAAACGATATTCGATAGACATGAAAGATTTCATATTATTTTTTTTTATTTTTTTTAAGGTATCATATTTTATATTTAACAGTTACCTTTAGAAAATAAACACACAAAGCTTTTCTATAACAACAGCATATTAGAAACGGTTTACATCCCAAACATCGAGATCCAACAGTTATCATACTGGACATTGTGCAGCCTCTATAAAATCATTGAATCAAACACTATAATTAGATCCAACAGTTCTACAGCAACCGCACTCTGTGCCGCTCTACCACTGTAAGCCCTGCTGCAATGCCATCTTTATCATTGTGTGCCACATCGCAGTGGCTGGACTGTTTTCAAGTGACATTTCAAGCAATGTATTTGTTTTTTAACATTTAAAAGAACAACAAAACAAAGGCATAAGATAAGGTAGTGATAAACCAAAGGCATCGTCTTTGAGTGAATCTTTAGGGCAAATGGTGAATCACTCAGAAGTTTCAAATCTCACAATTGGAGACTAATCCGCTCTGACTCTCCGGACACGGCCTTTCTATAAACACCAACTAGTTTGAACCTAGGACACATGATCCAGCTATTTACCAATTGTGTTGAACTTTGCTGATCCTTGACGGGTTCCATAGTATGCCAAAAAAGTTTAGCTTACTGAAGTCATTTAGACACATCAACAGCAACAACCAAGTCTTATCCCACTAAGTAGGATCAACTACGTGAATTAAACAAAGCCATAAACAATATGTTATATATTAAACCTCTATCAAACTCACTAATCATTAGGTTTTTCTTAATAATTTCTCATATAGTATTTCTAGGTCTTCCTCATTTGGACACATAATTCTATAAAATAGTCATACATGAATAATTAAATTTGGTTTTACTTAAGATTCTTCTCCAACTACAGATATTTTTCATAGATTCAACAGTTCTACAGCAACTACACTGTGTACGACTCTACCGCTGTAAACCTGATGCAATGCCTTCTATAAAACCATTGGATTAAACACTATAATTAGATTTGATAGTTCTACAGCGACCACCACACTATGTGCGGCTCTACCGCTGTAAGCCCTGCTGCAATTCCTTCTTTATCATTGTGTGCAGCATCGCAGTGGTGGCACTGTTTTCACATGACATTTCAAACAAAAGTATTTGTTTCCTAACATTGAAAAACAACTACAAAACAATGGCATAAGATAAGTCCGTGATAAACCAATATCGTCATCTTTGAGCGATTATTTTTGAGCAAATGGTTAATCACCCAAAAATTTCAAATCTCACAATTGCAGACTAATCGGCTATGAGATTAAGGCACCACCTGTGTTTTGACTCTCCTGATAAGATCTTTCTATACAAACACACTACTAACTAATTTATACCTAGGACACGTTATCTAGTTATTTACTAATAGTGTTGAACCTTGCTGATACTTGACGAATTTCATAGTATAACGAACAAATTTAGCTTAGTGAAGTCATTGAACACATCAACAACAGCAACCAAACCTTATCACACTAAATATGGTCGACTACATGGATCAAATGAAGCCATAATATTATGTCACATATCACATCTCTATCCAACCCAATAATCTTCTTAATAATTTTTCTAGTTCGATCAAATATTCATACATGAATAATTAACTTTACTTTCGCTTAAAACCAATTCTTGTTCTAAAATTGCAATCTTACATACAGAGAGATAGCATACCAGTTTCGAAACGTTCTTCCAGAAATGTGGACTAGGCTTTGCAGTAAAATAAGCCGTTCGCAGAGCCAATTCTTGTTCCTTAGTCCACCCTTCTGCAACTTCACCACCACCACCGCGCTTTCTCTTCCTTTTCACACCACATTCAACTTCCTCCTTCCTCAACTCTTCCACCATTTCACCACCATCAATCTCTTCCTTCTTCCCCCCTTCCTCAATTCCATCGCCACCGCACTTTCTTCTCCTTTTTCTACCACCTTCAACCACAACTCCCTCATCACAGGAACCAAATTCAGTCACTTTAACATCATTTTTCTTGGAGAATCTAGGAGATCGTCTACGAGACGGAACTTCATCGCTCAAATTGGGTACCCTAACGGTTTTGTGTCTTGACCGGGTTGAAGATTTGTTAGTGGATTTGGGTTTTGGGGTTGTGGGGTTGTTGTTTTCATGGAGGAGGACGAGTCTCGGTGATCTTCGCGGGGTGCCAGGTGGGTACACGACGGTGGGGTTTCTTCTGTTTGGCATTTTCACAAACACTTGGTTGAGGAAATGGCTTTGAGAGGGAATATCGTGATTCAAACCTGTGATTGTAAGAATGGGAAAATATAATAATTTTATTTCAACTGTATTTGGGCATCTCGTTGGGTCTTAGCTTTGTGAATTTATTTCAAATGTAAGGATTGAGCCTTGGTTTAGTATAAAATAGATAGATTTATGCTCTTCTCCCAGCACATTTCGCTCGCGCCCAACTGAAAAGACAATAACGCCCCTACGTTAGTTAAGTCGCCCACAATATCAAGTAAGTGATGATTATCCTACTTCTTTGCTTTTTTTGATTGAAATTTTAGATTTTTTGAAGAAAATTTACGTTTTTAGGTCATCTGATCCTGGACATCTGAAATTTACATTTTTTTGACACAACTTCATCTGATCCTAAAATTTTACATTTTTAGGTCATTTGTAAATTTAAATTATAGATTTTTTTGAAGTAAGTGATGGTTACCATTTTCTGATCCTGGACACTACAGAAATGCCATTGATTCCTTAGACCATTCTCATGTCATCTGGAGGTCGTACGAGAGACGTCGAGACATTACGCCATTTCAGAACATATGCTGGTACTCTGGATGGATCATGGTCGACAAAGACAGGAGGGTCCGCCACTTGCCAGAGCGGGTTCTTAGACAGTACCGTTATGTCCAGACACGGGTCAGGCCTCCTACAAACATTGAGCCTCTTTCGGCAGATGACGTCGATATGGCGTTCTTGGAGTTTGCTCTACATGTCCTCAGCCAGCAGGAGAAGGGTCTTCCGGTTCCGAATAATGAGTTGTGGGCTCATTCTAGGGGGTACATGAGATGGTTCGTGAGAGTATCACATTTTATTGTGAACCCGCCTGCGACCATTCCTGACTACAGAACTGATGCCCATCCTCGTCTTGTCCCTCCTTACGAGGAGGTTCTTGTTGAGCAGCAGTGGGCCAAACATCCTCCCGATCCATTCCAGGTCATCAGCAACATGAGCGGCAGAGTGGAGCATGCAATGGGGATTCCTGAGGTGGTTTCAAATCCACTCTTTTTCAGCATTTTGGAGGGTCTTTGGTCCGATTATCCCGTGTTTGACCAGGTGTCGGCTCCGCGGAGGAGGAGTAGGAGTCCACGGGAGTAGGGTTTTGGCATTATGACCTTTCTACTTTTGTAGTTTTTTTATGACATTTTGTCGGATTTGGATGTAATCCTATCACATTTGTGCTTTTTGGTGTTTTTTTATGACATTTTTCGTTATTTTGGTCCTTTAATTTTCATAATTTGATTATGAGTTAATGCTTGATTCAATGAATGCTTGAATGAATGATGAAAAATGTATGTAAATGACTGAATGAATGAATGTATGAAAGAAGGACTGAAAAATTTAGGCAAACTAGAGGTTTCTGCCTCTTCTGGTTTTATGCAAAGAGTGGGCGTGAGTTAACTCACGCATGTGTTAATTGCTGCGTGAGTTAACTTACGCGATGATTTGCACTTGCGTGACTTAAGTCACGCAACGTAGTTAACTAACGGATAATTTTACACTTACATTAGTTAACTAGTGCAGGGGTATTTTGGTCAGTTTAACTAAGTGGAAGCGAAACTTGCTGGACGAAGAGCGAAAATCAAATAGATATATAAGATATAATAAAATTGTAGCATTGCCCTTCGTGAGAAACTTTTGGCTCAATACCAAAGTATCCTTTTTGCCAGTGATATTTCTTTCTCCAATGTTAACTTAACAATTGTGGTTGCTACTTTCCTCAAGGGGCATATCTAATTTATTGCTCGTTTTAAAGATATCTGAGAGTTTGAACTCCGACCTCCTACATATAATATTTATGTTCCTATCAATTAAGTTAAGCTTACGAGGATAAGAAAATATTTATACATAAATAACCGTTCCAAAAATATCTATACGAGGTATTGGTCCAATTTATATTCATATTTTTTTTCAAAAGAAGATATTGAACCAATATTTGTTTAGCATAGCAAATTAAGCAACATATTACATTGTTTCCGACAGGAAATATTTTTCACATTTTGTTTTTAAGTATTCCCATATTTACTATTCCCCCAATTTAGAAAAACAATGATAATATAATAATTCTTATTAAAAAAAATGATAATATAATAATTATGAATGTCTAATAGATATATTATGGTTGACTCCATTCCACACTTGTTGCATTTGGTTTGAATGTTTATGAAGCATAAGGTTAGCATGGTTAGATGGGTATTAGTGAGCACATTTTTCTTCATCTATATGATTATTATAAATTATCGTAACACCTACATCAGCCAGTTTGATCCTGTAAGTTTATCTTCAATTCCTTCGTCTTCTTCAGTTGTCATTGAGTTTAATACTTACATTAATCAATATTGACCCCTCTATGCTTCTTATTTTATGCCTACCATTTTTTATAATCAATGTTTTTTTTTTGTTGATTGACAAGATTTGGGAGGATTGTCTAGCAAATGAGATTTTTTGTGGGTACATACATGTACATGATTCACTTTAAAAAACTATAGGTAGAGGAACCAACTTCTCACATACATACATATGAAATTAACCAAAAGTGTAGTATTTTTTGAATAAAAAATATAAGTTTAAGGGGATAGCGAGGTAGGTTTTTTGATTGAGCTTTATAAACAAATAAAAATATTCTATTGACAGAGTTTTTTTTGTTAGTATCAAATAGTGATTCAACAAATTTAATGCTTCTCCAACTTTTTATCATCTAAGCTACATCTAGGAAAAAAATTATTAAGAGTTTTATCTTTTCAAATGACCACACTTGATTTGATTTAGATTAGTTAAGTTCATTAGAGGTTTTATACTCGAAAAAATCTTTAGTTCATTTTATTGATAACGTTGTACTCGCATAATTTGCTTTCTTCAAAGTTTTTGTTCTTCTTTATCTGGCTTTTCAAAATTTTAAGTAGTATTAATGATATTTTGTCAAAATCATCTCTAATTGTTTATCGTAGAGAAAGAAATATGTAAAATAAGATAATAAGAAAAAAAGTAATAATTCCATAATAAACAACAACAATTATTAGGTTTTCGATAATAAAAAAACTTAAAACGATGAGGTATTCTTCTATGGTTTCAAAACCAAATGTATATTGCTAGGACGCACACATACATAAGGTTATTTTTTCTTTCTTTTTAATAATAATAAAATTGATAATTAAAAGGATTTAATATTTTGGAGATAAATCTTTAATGTGTGTGCACATACATTGTACATTTACATTTGATATTGTCATGACCATTGTAAAATTTTGATGTGATAACAAAGTCATTTTACTTATTTTCTTTGATCAGTTCAAAACAACAAGTACTTCACCTTCCAAAATTACAATCATCAAAAGGCAACAAACTAAATTCACGCTAAACTGCTTTAATGGAAGCATGACAAGAACATGCCAAAAGGATCATTCCCCAATTCAAACATTTCATCAAGATCAAGACCCATCATCAAATACATCAACATGTCCAGAGCATTTCAGATGGATTCATGAAGATTTGGAACCATGGAAAAGTACAGGAATCACAAGGGAAATGGTGGAAAGTGGAAAAAACATTTCACAGCTTAAAATTGTGATTAAAAAAGGAAAAGCTTATGTAGAAACTTATGAAGATTCATTTCAAACAAGGGACTTGTTCACTGTATGGGGAATAGTACAACTTTTAAGGTTGTACCCTGGGAGAGTACCAGATTTGGAGCTATTGTTTGAGACTGGTGATAAAACTGTGTTGAATAAACAAAAATTTGAAGGACAAGAAGGTGTGACACCACCACCTATTTTTAGTTATTGTGGACAAAATGATGCTCTTGATATTGTCTTTCCTGATTGGTCCTATTGGGGTTGGTAAGTCTTCTGTACATTCAATTTAATTACTAATTGTTTTGGTGTATATTTTGGATTGAGATTAGAGAGTTTCACAAAATCATGGCAGAATGTTTTTTTATCAAAGTTTTAAAATATAGTTTTTGTCAAAACATAACAACATGCCGTGATTCTATCAAAGTCACCTTTAATTCAAATATGTATTCAACTTACAAGTTGTTGACATTATCAAACTTCAATTGGATGAAATATTCGTTTAAATATATCAATTTTCGTTTTCATCGTTCATATAATTCTTTCTTTGTTTCTAGTCCCTTTAGAGTTTAAACCAAAACTTGTTTGGGTGTTTTATTTTAGTCTTTGTTGTTCAAATTAGAATAGTTTATGTAACATGTGGACCAGGGGCGGTTTCACCGCCCAACGACCCCGAACGGTCGCCCGAACTCGATCGATATATTTGCACATTAGATCAAACCTAAAAGTCCATTAACACACTTACAAAATGAAAAATTTGGACAAAATCTGAAAATTCTCACACGTAAATAGGTTTTGGAATTTTATTTAGCACACTATTGACGGATTCATCTCTCTTATTTTAATGGGTTAATTGTTCAAATTGACCGTATAATATATATTCTAGCATTGTATCTTGAATTTCTTCTTATTTTTTATCACCCTATAGTATACGCGTAGTCTAAAAATGTGACCTAAATGTTGAATTTTTTCACTATTTTTTTCATAAACGTTAAAATATAGCTTTACACAAAACATTAAATTTCTTCGGCCAGGGATAAATTATTATGAATTTTTATTCCCTCATAATTATGAATTTCTTAAACAATTTATTATTAATTTGTATCTCGTTTAACAACTACAAAATTTCAGTGTGAAGGTTCTTATCATGTTCTAGTCATGCCTACAAAATTAGGGAACTAAATTTGACTTGTGAGTATACGCTTGCGTGGATCAAAATTTCAATTTTGCAGGTTTTGGTTGAAAAATCAAAATAAATTTAAACGACTTCAAAATGCTATGAAACTTTACAGATCCTTTTTAAGTATTTTTATAGATGTCTCTGCAAGCTCAAAATTCAAAAATTTATAATTAATTTGTCGTTTGTCGAAAATTTATAATTTTTTTTGTGTAAAGCCATATTTTAACGTTCTTAACTCGCCTCTAAGAAATCATGAAAAAATTCAATCTCTCGGTTGTTTTTTTGGACTTCGCGTATATTACAGGGTTATAAATAATAAAAATATCGAATTACATGTCATAATACATGTTATTTAATTACATGGTCAATTTTTAAGCTTCATGTATATTACATATAAATTTACGATAAATTTTTTGTCCGGACTCCATAAATTTCTTGGTTCCGCCACTGATGTGGACTACCTCTTAAAAAAAAAAGAAGGTAATATGTGGACTACATTGATTTTTGTCTTCAAAATAAACTATATATAGACTAAAATCAATATAGCCCACATATTAGAGGAACTAATTCCAACATAAGTATTTCAATGATTAAAACAAAACACAATAAGTGTTAAATAAATTAAAGTGAAAATTTACATATTAGAGGAACTAATTCCAACATAAGGGTTAAATTGAAGTTTTTGTTTTATTTTGTTTGAATCTGAAGGGCTGAGACTGGAATAAAACCATGGGAGAAAGTGTTGAAGGACATGCAAGAAAGCAACAAGAAGATGAAATGGAAGGATAGGATACCTTATGCTTTTTGGAAAGGAAACACACATGTGTCCCCACGAAGGTATAAGCTTAGGCAGTGTAATGTCACAGACCAGCATGATTGGAATGCTCGTATATATTCAGTGGTAAATATATATAATTTATCAAATGAATAATATTATCAAATGATTTATGAAAACTTAATTTTAATGAATATTGTTTGTTTTTAGCACTGGAATAAGGAAATTGAACAAGGGTTCAAGAGCACAAAAGTAGAAGATCAATGTACACACAGGTAATTAAGTATCTAATAACTTTTTAATGCGTTTTTCATAACTTATTGCCATGTATTACAAATCATGATCTAAACAAAAGACGTAGTTATACACAATTTTTTAACTCAATTATTAATCTAAGATCTAAGATTAGACGGTTTATAATATCCGTTAACAGAATAAGTTAAAATCTCGACTCTTAATTTGAAATCAGGGAGATGGAGTTGCTAAACCAAATCAAAATCCAATATATTACCTTTAGGTTTGTCACTCTCAGTAAATTGCTACATTTCTTGATTTGCTTTTTCATGAAGGTACAAGATTTATGTGGAAGGGAGATCATGGTCTGTGAGTGAAAAATATATAATAGCATGTGACTCAATGACCTTGTTCATAAAGACAAGATATTATGATTTCTTTACGAGAAGCCTAGTACCTTATAAGCACTACTGGCCCATCAACAAGCAAAACATGTGTCGAGACATTAAGTATGCTGTAGATTGGGGCAATACTCATCCAGAGAAGGTATTCCATATATTCCTTCCCCTAATAATATAATATTTGCTCATATAAAATATCAATATATGTCTCAAGTAGAGCTTAAATGATAAAAGGTTGCAAAAACATTTGATATGTTGGAATATGAGTTTAAACTTACGATTTTCCACTTCTTTGCACTTAATATGTGTCAATTTTGCCGCTAGAATCTTTAAAACAAAAAAAAATGTCAATATAATATTATTTTTTTGAGAAACTACACTTTCCACTCTTGAGAAAAGATTGAATTACACTTTTCTCTCATCTTGTAGTTAAAATTTAAACCGCTAGATTTTGATATTCATGTGAATAACTTACAACTATCTCTCAAGCTCCCTAAAAAAAAAAATATCTCTCAAGTTATGTTGTTCAATTCTTGCTAGGATCTATAAAGCACAGACACCTCTAGGACTAGATGTGTTGTGGTGTCCGACACACGTTAGTGTCCGACACTCCTATGACACTCATACGACATATGTCGAACCGGTGTCCTAAATAATTGTTTTTTTTCCTTTACTTCGACATTCCTACGATTAGTGTCTGACACCTATATAACACTCATAAGAGCCGTGTCGGACAAGTTAGACAAATATCCAAAACAATTTTTCTCTCTCTTGCTTCCACACACCATAGATACAAGAGTTTCATGTTTTGAGAAATGTTCATCAACTAGAGGTTATAGACATTACATTTGATTATATTATTTTTAGCTTTTTTAATAGTAGATGAATAAATAAAGGTCAAATACTATGATATCTTGTTGTAGAATTTTTTCTAATAAAATAAAGGCTAAACTTCACTTTTCGACCCCTAAGTTTCAAAAAGTTGCGATTTTGGCCCCCTATTTAAAAAAATTACAATTTTGGTCCCTTTCGTCCCAAAATTGCTGAAAAGACGCCACGTGTCCCAAAAAAGGGGCCATAATCGCAAATTTTTAAGAAATTAAGGGGTCAAAAGATTATATTTCCCTTATGTTAGGGGGTCAAAAGAGCACATTTCCCTAAATATAAGGGGTCACTTTTGTCATTTTTTTCATAGGGGGCCAAAATCGAAACTTTTTAAAACTTAATGGGTGAAAAGTGCACTTTAGCCTAAAATAAATTGCTCAAGTTAGATGTTTATATATGTATTTTCATTTTCATTTTAGTCTTTCTTTAAATAAATTAACATATATGTAGCGGTGCCGGTGTCCTATATTTTTCACATTAGCGGTATCGCCGTGTCTGTATCAGCGTTGTGTAAGGTGTCCGTGTTGGGGTCCATGCTTCATACGGTAGGATTTAAGCAATACGATGAGTGTGGTTTTCTGTGTATTTTGTTTTTAATAAAATACCCTGTTCACTGTGACAAAATTAATATTTGAAGAAAACCTCATTAATTTCCTTCATAATTATATCATTGTGGCTGGGTTTTTGTAATGCATAATTGAACAGGCAGAAGAGATTGGCAGAGAAGGGACAAGGTTCATTGAAGAGAATGTAAATATGAAATTGGTGTATGATTATATGTTACATCTATTGACTGAATATGCAAAGCTCTTGAGATTCGAACCAATCATACCTGCAGGAGCAGTTGAGGTTTGTTCTGAAAATTTGGCATGTCCAATGGGTGGTATATGGAGGGAGTTTATGGTTGAATCAATGGTTAAGTCACCAAGTGATACACCTCCATGTACAATGTTTTCTCCTTATTTATGATGACAAATAAGGTATGAAAGGGTATTTTGTAGCCTTTTTTTAAACAATGAGCGGAAAATTATTTTGGGATATTCATTTATTCAAATATGTATATTACATCGAAAACAATACAAGGCTAAACCTTGTTCTAAAAAAAAAAATACAAGGCTAACAAACTAACAACATTTAAGTTAATAGTATAAATTGACGCAATATCTACAAAAGTGATAAAAATAAAGTGATTGGAATACTCATATCTCATAATTTATAGTCGTGATATCCAAGTCAACATTAGTTGAATACACCATCCGGTCACTATTATAAACGAAATCAACATTTTATATTCATTCATTAAATGTTGTATGTAGTCTATAATAAAGACCATATACATCATTAATTGAATGAATCTAAAATGTAAATTTTTGCTTATAATAGTGAATAGAGAGTGTATGTAAGGAGTTGAAGTTCATCTAACAATTTGAATGGAACAAATATTGTGAAAAGACAGAAATCAAACTATGACGTACTTACTTATCCTCATACAACAATAAGTATTATGCCGGTTAAAGAAAAGTATCGAACCACAAAGACCGCGCTTAGTTCAATCATTTTTAAATTCACATAAATTCTAAATTAAGGTTTGTAAAATTGTTTTGGTAGTAGGATTGCAAGCAAGTTAAGACAAGTTAGAGAAAGTTGTGTTGGGAACTTCTCATCCAATGGTTCCTCTTAATTGAATGTATACTATTTATACATCAAATATAACTCCACGTGTCACTCATTGCACGTTTCCATCTTTGGATAATGACGCGAACTCAATTGAATCAACTGACTTTTGATACTCGATGGCAAAATAACCGATTGATTCAGTGACATATGGCCAAATATAGACCTAATCAACATCTCTAAAGTATTAGCACCTATACATGCTTAAATTAGACCTGTTAGATAACAAGACAATCTCTCACACTTACTAAATCAAAAGAACGTTTGCGGAGTGATCGTCAACAAAAACATTAAGAAATAGATCTAAACCAAAGATTATATTGAATGCATAAATCATATGCAATCAAACAAACTAAGAGTAATACATCAGAATCCTAGATATTTACCTCTAATCCCAACACAAATAAGAGTTTAATTACCCGTGGAGAGCATAACACTAACAAAGAAAGGTTGATTGATGTTTCAGAAGCATGAACAATTCCATGCTTTCTAGCCCTCCAATGGTGGACTTGCGTCTTCCTCTATGCTCTCTCTCTCTCTCTCTCTCTCTCTCTCTCTCTCTCTCTCTCTCTAGCATTTATTATATTACAAGGGATAACCCAAAATTTATGACCACACCCCAATTTACAGATTTTCTGCAATTGCAGGTTTGCTAGACGAAAGTGATGCTCGTCTAGAGAATCGAGTTGTCTTCTCTGGCGGAAAAAGTCAATTTCTGAAACCACATTAATTCGTCTAAAGAAATGTTAATTGCCAAGCAAACACACTTAAGCTTTTCACCATGGATCTCTTTATTTTGGCTTGCTTTCACTTCTTTGCAACTTGCCTAATGAACCATATTTTGCCCAAATGCCTTTGAGTTGCTCTTAATTGGCTTCAAACGAGTATACTTGCATATCATTGTTCCGTTCCAGTGTAATCACGTCAAAAACCTACAAAAAGATATGAGAAAAGGAATGTAATAGCTTTATGGCCTATATTTTAATAATAACAATAACAATATTTACATAATATTGAGGGGTTTTATACCTGATTACTTACAAAAACAAGCCGACGAGTGTTAGTGAAAATAACTATAATTGGTCACTTATCACTACTCATAATATGAAATCACAAAAAATGAGCAGTTCGGTGCACTAAAGAAAAGATAAAACACAATTAATATATTATTAATTTTGAATATTAGGTAAATCGCATGCAATTGATGACATTTCATTCTCATGAATAAAAAATGACTCTTGGAGTCATGCATTTCAATCACAAACGCCACCACTAATTACACACTCGAACCACCGATACGATCTTATAAAGAATACATATCTCTCATATTGTTCGTGTATTAAACATGACTTTTAGAGTCATGCATGCCATTTGAAAGTACATATTATATAAAGTGGTTGAATTTTTTAACACCTATCAAATTTATGTACTGTGTTTCTATTATCTATTAAATAGCTAATTTTATTTTCTTACAAATAAACACATAAATTTTTGTAATACTCTACTATTTTGTTAACAAATTATAAATTACATCATTTATCACTTGAAAATTAAACGACAAACATCAACAATATTAATTATTTATTTGGTCTTTCATTTATTTTCATCCATTCTTTTGTATTCTCTTCTTTTTCGTTTTCTTCTTTTTACACTAATGCGAAAAATAAAATATATTTTTATGAACGCACAAATACCATAAATTGTTACTCCTCTGACTATTAAGATATGATATTCTACATGCATTTGGTTAAATATTCTATTTGTTAGAATTTCCCTCCTTAAGATTGTAATAAGCGAGGAATACTATTTGAACTCATGTCTTGCATACTGCAACATCCTTATCAATTAATTTATGCTCCTTTATTTATAAGGTCATGTGTGGTCGCCGGTCGCTCATCCCGACGTCACCACTGTAACTATAATCAGCAAACAACCAAATGGTTTGCAGAACTGATTTAAAACAAAATTTAACTCACTCACATGCATTTTGAGCCGGTTTCCATTATAATAACTAAATATTCTACGCAATATGACCTATTTTTTATTTTAAAATTCCATAATTTTTCAAAATAAAAGTCCCCTTTTATTAATAAATGAACTGGGAGGGCCTAATGGAGAAGCCTTACTTTTGAATTGTTAGTAGTTGTATTGGTGGTAGCGGCAGAGACGGGTCGGTTTGTGCTGGTCCATTTTAGTTACATGTTCGAGGTTTTATTGTTTTTTATTTATTGGTGTGAGAAAGTGAAAGGAGGGTTTAGCGGCATAAAAACGATGACGAGGTGAATAATTTTTAATAAAAAAGATGAGTACAGAAAATCTTGTCATTAATTACTCATCTTTTATTCTTGATTTTTTTTTTCTGTTGTTGATTTTCAATTTTCTTAATTTTTGTCATTATAAATATTATCGGATAATTAGGTTTTACTACCGTTTAAGTATGTAGCAACTAAATAAAAAAAACGTGTATAAATACAGGGATGGATCTGTTATATTGACAAAACCATCCATGACATTCTTCAACCATAGAGAAAATAAATGAGACAGATGGTTAATAAGATAATGTTTTTTTACTTGATCAAAAAAGTGAGGTTGAATGTAATTGAAGGGTCTGAATAAGGTGGCGAAAATTATTAAATGCTATTTCTGTATAATGTTGACTATGTTTTAAATAAAATGGTTAAATATGTTTTTAATCCTTACATTTTGCGCCTTTTTGAAGAATAGTTCCTATATTTCATTAAATGTTTTTAAAATTCTCACATTTTATCTCCGCTGTCAAAATTAGTCATTGTTGTTAATTCTCTAACAGAATGTTGATGTGACAGTTAGTGGGTCCCAATTATTTTAAGGTTAAATATGTTTTTGGTCCCTATATTTTGCGTGACTTTGAAAAACATCCTTGCATTTCAATAAATGTTTTAAAATTCCTAAAATAATAAAGATTATTCTTCACTGTTACGCAAAATGTAGGGACCAAAAACAAATTTAACTCTAAAATAATTGGGACCCACTAACGGCACATCAACATTGTGTTAGAGAATTAACAGCAGAGATTAATATTGATAACATAGATAAAATGCGAGGATTTTAAAAACATTTAATAAAACTAGATTGTTGACCCGTGCGTCGCACGAGTTTATTGATAAGGGATTGACATGCGAATAATAAAATGCAGTATATAATTGGTAACGGTGAAAAAAAGAACATGTGATAATCCATAGTAGACAAAATAAAACACTTCATATATAAAATGTATAAAATATGAAAATATTATAAAAGAAAATTCGGTAATCCTATCAATAATTCGGTAAAAGAAATATGAAAATTTTAGTACCATCACACATTGCGAAATACTTCCTCATATACGACGGTGTTGGTAGATATACACCAACATGTTTAAGCGACTGCTCTTAACTTTTGTTAATTGACAGCACCCTAAAATAAAATAGAAACGACAACTTAACATGTTCTGTGTCCTAAAAAATAACATGTTAGGAAGAAGTTAGGAAGACAGCACCCTAAAATGACATGTTACGACAACACCTTAAAATGATAGTTTTCCTAAAAAATAAAAAAAGAGCAAGAAGTTGGGATGAAAAACGACAAATTACATCTTATGTGTCTTACTCAACTATGTATGTTATGTACTTCAATTGAAGCTTGGTGACAGTCTTGTCCATCTCAGTAACATGATGAGTCATCAAAGGACCTACCAAATCAATGGAAAACAACATGTTGCAAAAAGTATGACAAAAAAGTTGTAGGGTGACAACATGTTATGCAAGCACTTGAGCAATAGGGTGTTCATAAGTTGCAAATCGAAAGAGTGGCGTCAAAGGATAATTAGCAAAATACAGTGGGATTAAATTGTACAATTCAAAAACACTACTGATATATGCTCCAGTATGTTATATGCTTCAAAAAACGCAAAAAACATGCTTTTTTAGGTGTCTATCTAATAAAACAACATCTAAAAACAAAAAACGCAAAAAAGATATTCCAATTCTAAAAAAAATATGCATATCGATAAAATGCATGTTAAATTAGAATACCGGTTAAACAGTGGTATGAGAGGTAGGTTGTAAGGTCATGTCCTTACATTTGCGAAAATCAAAATATATGATTCTTGTGCTGTTAGTGTAATTTACCACGATTTATGTTTTTTATTTTATTTTTAGAGAAAGACGGTTTATGGTTTGCTATATATAGCCGAGTTTGCATGGAAATCAGGGTAGCCGAGTTTGCATAGGGTATTCTATTTGTAAACGTATTAAATAAGTGTACAACAACTTGTAAAAAAAAGTCTAGAGAAACAATAGATATATACAAACGATGACACAACAAGATAGGAATGAAAAACCCATTAGTGAGGAGAAATATTAGGGATTGCGCATTTTAGAGGGAATTTGTTAGGTTAAATTGGTGTGCGGCATATTAGATAAGATTTGTTAGGTTAAATTGCTACTAACCTAATGCAACATTTTAGAGGGAAATTATTAGGTTAAGTTGCTGCAGACCTAATAAAATTAACAAATAAGGATAAATATTTTTTCAATAAAGATTTTTTAGATTAATTACCTGGAGAAAGGAGGAAAATTTTTAGATTAGAATTGAGGTTTAATTAGGGTTAAGTATAGCTTGACGGGTCAAAATTTATAAATAAGAGATGTAGAGACTATTCTTCAATGAGGCACAAAATATAAGTATTAAATTGTAATTAAAACCAAAACACGAATAAATGGATGGTGTTTAAATCCAAACCAATCTAAAATAAAATGGCCAACTAATAACCGTAAAAAATCAGTTAGAATCCCAACTAATTAGTTGGATAGCGTTTTCCCTCGAAAAGAAAAATTAGTTAGAAAACCAACTACTTAGAAAAAAATCTTTTTTTTTTTTGGTGGTCAGGGTTCGCACCCTGGACTTTACATATATTATGTATTTGTCCATACCAACTGAGCTAAACTCACAAGGGCAAATCTCAAATGCCTTATAATCACTCATAGAAAAATTGGAATAAAAAGAAAACAATAATGTAAATACATAAAGAATCATATCGTACCTAAAGAGAAAAAAAATCAAACCAACCCCAACAGTGGCGGATTGAAGTGGCCACGGCTCACCCCAAAAAATCAAAAAATCAACAACTGTATCTCTATTTTTGGTGATTTTAAACAACTTTGTTGTGGTTTTAGTATTTGACAGTTCTAAATCTCCACTAATTGGTGTAGTGGCCCACCTAAAAAATTAAAAAAATTAAAAATCATAGGTCTATTTTACAACTATTTAAACAATTATTAACGGTTTGATCGGCGGTTCTAAAAGTGATATATGCGATTTTTGTCATGCTTATACTTGGTTTGATGACGGAGGTTTTCGGACCTTCTAATTTTTTGGGTTTCAAATCTCCTTTATATAGTATTGTCAACTGAAAATTCATCAAATTAACAGTTGTATTATAAAAAAAAAAATGATTCGTAATTTATAATGGTAGTAAACTATGTAATTTATTTTTTTATATTACCCAAATGTTTTAATCAAACTTTTAATGGTCCACCCAAACTATATTTTCCGACTCCGTCAATGGACCCGAAAGTGATATATAAAAGACTTTGGAGCTTTTTGACTGTAATCTCACCACCAAAGAACCTTTGACTGTAATCACTTTGTTAAATACTTTTATTAAACTATGAAAAGCATTCCGTTGAACATGATAAAATTATGTTTTTCTGAAACGCAGTTTTAGGCTTGCTACAAAAAGAAAACCAATCATGCATTTAAATCATGTTCAAATAAACAAGTTAATTAATCACTCACAAGTGTTTATTAAATAAGGTTAATAAATTTGGTAAAAAAAAATTAATAATTAATTGTTAGATTATTTTTCTCTTTTGTCGGTATTTAAACTCAAAGACATCAAACTTTTTATCTCTTAACTCAACCCAATTGAGTGGTCTACCCAATCACCACATAAATGTTGAAGTAAAAGTTTTTTATATTAAAAATTATTTTAATATATCCTAATTAAGTTGTTTCAGTGAGCTTAACTTAATTGATAAAGAACATTGTATAATATATGCATGACTTAATGTTCGAACACCAAATACCTCACTTATTTCCCTTAAAAATGAATTTATAGTCATTAAACTACTTGGTTTCTACTTAAAATATTATGGGTAGATCATAATTGATTCTAAATATTAGTAGAAAAGTTTAAGACAACCTCTCTAAAAATGTTTAAAATAGCCAACCCAAACCAAAGAGACAATTTGTACGGAGTACTGAGTCAATATATTTTTAGTCAAGTTCTTTTTGTTTGTATTTTGTACTAAACTTTGAAACAACTTTTTGACTCACCTTGTGCTGTGAAGATTGTTTGTAAAAGTGATTAATGTTCTATTTTGCCTTGTTAATTTTATTTTTTTAACAAATTGGGAAATATTTTCATATCAATACTTTTTAGAGCAAACTTCCATATTTGCTATTCCCCAAATTAAAAAAGAATATTATATTTAATAAAAAAAGTATATTAAATACATAAAAATATAATAAAATATATATAATCATTTTTTTAGAAGAAAAAATATATAATTATTTTCAATATCTAATAGACATTATGGTGCACTGAGCACCCATTGCAGACTTGTTCTATTTGGGTTGAATGCTAATGCACCATTAATTTAGAGCAGGATGAATAGATGGGTTTTATTGAGCACCATTTGTTTCTTCATATTTTTTCTGATAATAATTGATTGGAACACCTACATCAACCGGTTTGATCCTGTAAGTTTGTCTTCAATTCCATCATCTTGATCTTTATCATTGGAGTTAATACTTACATCAATCAATATTTCTCTTTTTTTATGCCCACCGTTTTGTTTATATCAATGTTTATCTTTATCGATGCTCAATATCATTCATTTGTTTTTTCAGTAGTACTTGTTTTATTATTTATTTTTCTTTTTCTAAGCAAAATGATGGAAGTATGACACCCTCGGTGTACATGGCACCAATGACTAAATTAAAACAAATTAATTTATAGATAGGGATCCGAAGATGTATTCCTCCTCAAAGTTTCACGTTCAATTTTTTCTGATATCAATTTAAATAAGTTAGTTTAATTATTTTTTTAATAAAAATTGTTCACGGGACAAATTAAAGTTGAGAGGATTGTCTCCTAAATGAGATTTTGTGCACGGGATAAAAAACAATAATCATTTTAATTTTTTTTTAGGAAATAACAATTTAAAAATGTATTCTTCAATTCGTGTTTAATAAATATAATCAAGTTGAAATGAGTTGGAGTTTGAGAGCTTCATTTTATTGTATGTTTGACATGTTTTATTAATTTTGGCTATAATTGATTTTTCCTCTAAAATTAAAATGATTTTAAGTTAAAATTTGGAACTTTTGATTCTACAATTGAATTTTGTACTCAAACTTATTATTTAATCTATTTTTACATAAATATATCTATATATTAATCATCTTCCTTCAACTCATTTTAATCCGAAATAATTCTCTTCATCGTGTAACCGAAAACACTTTAACATAGAAACTAATTTCTCTTTAGGTCACAAATAGAACCAGGAGTATAATATACACTACTTCTTTTGTTTTTTTAATACAATCTAACTTCAAAAAGTAATGAAAGCTCATACACATAAGTGGAATAGTTGGGGTCTAAACCCTAAACAGAGTATCTAACCTAGCAATTTCTTTTGATTATGCATTTTTTAATATATGTGTAATTTTTTTAAACATAACTCATTTTACTTCTTGTCTTTGATCAGCTCAAAACAAAAAACACTTCTCCTACCAAAACAACTACAATCATCAATAGACAACAAACACAATTCACATTGAACTGCTTCAATGGAAGCCTGACACAAACTTGCCCAAAGGATCATTGCCCAATTCAAACATTTCATCAAGACCAAGATCCATCATCATCTACATCAACATGTCCAGAACACTTCAGATGGATTCATGAAGATTTGGAACCATGGAAGAGTACAGGAATCACAAGGGAAATGGTGGAAAGTGGAAAAAACATTTCACAGCTTAGAATTGTGATTAAACAAGGAAAAGCTTATGTAGAAACTTATGGAGATTCATTTCAAACTAGGGCTACATTTACTGTATGGGGAATAGTACAACTTTTAAGGTTGTACCCTGGGAGAGTACCAGATTTGGAGATATTGTTTGAGACTGGTGATAGAACTGTGTTGGATAAACAAAAATTTGAAGGACCAGAAGGTGTGACACCACCACCTATTTTTAGTTATTGTGGACAAAATGATGCTCTTGACATTGTCTTTCCTGATTGGTCCTATTGGGGTTGGTAAGTCTGCTGTATTAAATTACTACTAATTAATGTGGATTTTTTTTTGGAATGTTAATAAATTTAACCGTGGCATATACGATTTTGTTGAAGCTTTAAAATGTTAGTGTGATGATGTGTACATCAGGATTTTTGTTAAAGTCGCTACCATCCAACATGTATTATTTTCATTTGTTGAGGTTGTTAATTTGGACAAAATATTTGATTTAAATATATTTTTTCTGATTAAAAATATGCCAATTTCTAGCTTTTACTATTCCTATATGTTTTTCTTTGTTTTTAGCCCCTTTAAATATAAATGTGTTTGATGTTTGTTGTTTTGTTTTAGTCTCTATAATATTTGTCCTATTAGAATTAGTTACGTAGATCATATTGATTTTAATCTCTATAATAGGTTATATAAAGATTAAAATCAATGTAGTTGCCAATGAAAATTGGCAAGTAGTTGATTAACCTGTAAGATTGTGGATTCAACTCCCGAGACTGATGTGAAGATCATTTTTTTAAGAAGCTAAATTAACATATATCTTACACTCCAACGTCTCAAACTATCAGACCAACCCAAGTAGGTGATCAGTACATGTAAGCGCACACTAAGCCTTTAGGATCATTCAAGCATACGTAGTTCAACGATGGAAAATAAAATGTAAAAATTGCAGACATTTGTTTTTGCGATGGAAAACATTGCAGACATGAAAAATAAACAAATTTAAACCAAAAATGCCTATTGTGTTTTTTCTTTCTAGGATTTATATCATTTCATTCTTCTTTTGCAACACAAATAGTCAACTTTCTATTACACAAACCCTCCAATTCTGGATAATTGAAGTTTTTGTTTTATTTTGTTTGAATTTGAAGGGCTGAGACTAGAATAAAACCATGGGAGAAAGTGTTGAAGGATATACAAGAAAGCAACAAGAAGATGAAATGGAAGGATAGGATACCTTATGCTTTTTGGAAAGGAAACTTTTTGTCCAACCCAAGGGATGAGCTCAGGAAATGTAATGTCACAGACCAACATGATTGGAATGCTCGTGTATATTCAGTGGTAAATATATATATAGTATGTTAAATAAATAAAATTATCACAATTTGTGAACACTTTATATTAATGAATATTGTTTGTTTTTAGGACTGGAATGATGAAATTGAACAAGGGTTTAAGAACACAAAACTAGAAGATCAATGTACACACAGGTAATTAAGTATTTTAAAAAAAAATCATGCCTTCCTTTTGTAACTTATAGATATATATTTTTCATGATGCATTAAACATGATATACATTTTTCATGATGCATTAAACAAAGGACATGATTTTTTTATCTTCACCGTTAATTTGAGATCGGACGGTTTGGATTATACAATAACAAAATCAGTTTAAAATTATCTTTATCGTTAATAAAAATGAACGATTGAGATCGAAAATTGAAGACGGAATACACCAAATTAAAATCTAATTTATTTCTTTTAGATTTGTCACTCAATAAATTGCTACATTTCTTTTGTTGCTTTTGTGTGAAGGTACAAGATATATGTGGAAGGGATATCATGGTCTGTGAGTGAAAAATATATATTAGCATGTGATTCAATGACCTTGTTCATAAAGCCAAGATTTTATGACTTCTTTACAAGAAGTCTAGTACCTTATAAGCACTTCTGGCCCATCAACGAGCAAAACATGTGTCAAGATATTAAGTATGCTGTAGATTGGGGCAATACTCATCCAGAGAAGGTAATCCATATACACCTTCCCCATCATAATCATAATATAATAATTGCTGATATAAAATGTTAATATATGCCTCATAAGTAGAGTTCAATCGATAAAAGGCCGGAGACATTTGAACTTCCAATTCTTCACTTCTTTGCATTTTGTGCGCGGGTGTGTGAAATTCGTCATTAGACTCCTTGAAACTAAAAAAATGTCAATATATGATATTTTTGGACAAATTATACTTTCTGTCTTTTGTGAGAAGATTGAATCACAATTTTGTCTCCTTTTGTTTTAAACTTTATGATGTAAATATTCATGTGAGTAAATATTGAGAATCACCACTAGTAATAACCTTGAATATTTTGTTATTCATGTTTACAATTTGAAAGATAAAATAAAGTTTTTTTCACGAATATAAACATAAGATAGCTATAACAAGTGAGATCCAACGGGCCTCACTTTCTCTCTAAATGTCTACACTGCTCTCTAAGTGTCTTCTTTTATAGGCATCACTTTCTTGATCAAATGGGTCTCTCTTTGGTTGTCTAGGCCTATTAACCCTTTGAGATCCACATAGCTCGTCCATACGAGACGCGTGTAGTCAAGGGTATGCAGCTCACGTTACTAGTCTGTGCAGGACACATGCCCATTATGAGATACCTTAAAGGGGAGGACCACAATGTTGTCTGGATAACAACCTGAGTAAGAGCTAGTGACGTTGAAGGTGGAGCTCATGTGACCTGAACGATCAATACTAAGCTACATGCGTTGAAGGTCGAGCTCATGTGACATGAACGATCAAGCTGAGCTATGCATGTTGAAGGTCGAGCTCATGTGACCTGAACGATCAAGCTGAGTTGTATATGTTGAATAGTCAATATATAGGAGAGTCAGCGTGGTATGGTCTTCCATAGCAGTCCACAATCCACCAAACGTCAATCTTGTCAAGGCGTAGACATTTGATCTTTGTAGGGTCGACATATATCAGTCTACATTCCACCAAGCTTTAACTCTGTCAAGGCGTAGATGTTTGTTCTTCATAGGGTCGACCTGTATCACAGTCCAAAGTCCACCAAAGTTTAAGATTGTCAAAGCGTAGAAGTTTTTTTCTTCATGGGGTCGACCTGTATCAGTCCACATTCCACCAAGCGTCAAACCAGTCATGACGCACACGTTTGTCTTTGCCAGGTCGGCCTAGTTCTTGCTCGTTAGTCTATATGTAGGGAAGTAGAGTCATTGAATCGTAACTCCAACCAAATTTTCAACCGGTCTATATGGAGGAGAGGAATAAAAAATATACCTATGCTAGTTGTTTATTTTGAGGACTGATGATGAGAAAAAGCTACGAACGGAGAGCAACACATATGAAAGAAAGGTAAATATGGAGAGGTAACAAGTGAAATAGTAAAAGTGAATGAAGAAAATGATGGTATTTAACGGAGTGAAATCATGAAGAGAACCCTCCTAAGTAAATAAATAATATAGTACAAGTGATGTGACAAGACCAAGCAATCCCATCAACTCAAAAACTCATACAATATGAAAATGAAAGGAGTAAATAGGCAATTACCTCCCTGAAATTGTAAGTTTCGTCAATTACCCATTGAAATTAACAAAATTTCAATTACCCCCAAAAATTGCACAACGTTAATCAATTTACCCCCTCCGTTAAAAAATTTCTGTTAGTGAACATGACGTTTTGCAAATACCCCCCCCCCCCCCCCCCCCTGAAGTTATGCACTTATATGCAAAATTCCCCCGAACTTGAAAATTTATATATATTTTTTATGTGTAATGAGAACTATTGTTGTTCTTTTTTATTTATTTATTTGGGGGGAAATATGATAGAAAGGTAACATAGTGATTTCCTTGATGATTGATTTATTAAATTTAATCTCGAGAAGTGAATGAATGATATCATCTTAAAAATAGGAACTAATTTGTGGTTTGGTCTTTTCTTTTTCACATTGCATGTCATATTAGAGGAAAATGCATAAACCTTAAATCTTAGACTATGTGAACTATTTAGGAAATTGAAAGCCTTTATATTATTCTATGAAGCGTGAGTTATGCTCCAAGGTTCTTGGCTTGTTTTAGTATCAAAATGAAAAAAAAACTTTGTGTCATGTTTTATACAGGAAAATTAGTTCACGTCTAATTATTTACTAATCTTGTTCTTGTCTTGTGAAGGTGGTGCACACTCCTTAATTGTGGCTTTGTTTCTCCTTATTGCTACTCATGCTAAGCCTAAGTCTGGTAAACTCAAAGTGATGAGTGTGAATTCTCTCAGGACCGTTGTAAAAATAACCCTTGTTGTCACTTAAAAAAATACACATTTTTCCCTTCCCCAATTTTTTTTAAAACTATGGGAAAAGCAAACAGGTACAAGCCTATTTTGATGTATATATGCATGTAGTTTTCCCAAACTCCAAATTAATAGTTAGCTTTAATATTTAACTGTTAATTGTTTGCCTTCAAGAAAAAATAATAAAAAATTTTAAGTTCGGGGGGCATTTTGCACATGAGTGCAAAATTTTATGGGGGTATTTGCAAAATGTCATGTTCACTAAAAGAAAAATTTGACGGAGGGGGTAAATTGATTAACGTTGTGAAATTTTAGGTGGTAATTGAAGTTTTGTTAATTTCAGAAAGGTAATTGACGAAACTTACAAGTTGGGGAGGTAATTGCCTATTTACTCAAAAGAAAGTTTGAAAAATTGGTTGGAATCAGTTCTTAATACCTATTTTATCTGTGTGAAACAATGTTCAAAATCTTTGTTTTATCTGTGTTGATAGTAGGAATTCAAAACTATATGTTGTTCAATTCATGCTCGGAGTTCAGCTTGAAATAGAGGAAATTATGTGTACAAAAAGTTTGATTATATTAAATGGATTAAAATGTAAACTTTTCAGCAAATATGAAATTGTAGATTTTGATTAGTATAAGAGAAAAAAATATTGTAATTCAAATCTCTCTAACAAAAGAAGAGTGTGATTTTCTCTAGATATTTTTTTTAATAAAATACTCTTGTCTTGGAACTGTGACATATTTGAAGAAAACTCCATTAATTTGCTTCATAATTATTTCATTGTGGCTGAGTTTTTTTAATGCATAATACAACAGGCAGAAGAGATTGGCAGAGAAGGGACAAAGTTCGTTGAAGAGAACGTAAATATGAAATTGGTGTATGATTATATGTTTCATCTATTAACTGAATATGCAAAGCTCATGAGATTTGAACCAACCATACCTGCAGAAGCTATTGAGGTTTGTACTGAAAGTGTGGCATGTTCAATGGATGGTTTATGGAGGGAGTTCATGGTTGAGTCCATGGTTAAGTCACCAAATGATACACCTCCATGTACAATGTTTTCTCCTCATTTATGATGATGTCAAAAAAGCTATGAAAGGTAATTATATTTTATGAACAGATTATATTGTGGCCTTTTTTAAACAGGAAACATAACATTATATTATATAATATATACTCAATAATATGGACAACAAAATTTGGGTTCAGGTTGTTATAAGATATGAGTTGGATCATTACCAATATTAAAACAAATATTTGTTTGTATTTATTATTTCTTTTATTTATTAGAAGTTTTGACTTAGTCATTTGGGTAGATTTCTAGACTTGACTTGATCTTCTTTTTTCATTTATGATCTTACCTATACACTTTATTTTGAGGTACAATTCTTAGAAACACTCATTCAACATCTTAGTTTCGATATATCTCTCTATTTTCTATCATATTAGCAACTATCTCTCTTTTCTATCAATATTAGCAACATATCTCTTTTATTACACCATTCTTTGTATTTCTTTTTCTCTCAAAGATGTCAACGAATTTTTGGGTGTATAACAATCTTATTGTATACTTCATCCATCCGTAGTAAAATATAAACAAAAAATACATCTATTTGGTCCAAATTTTAGCCATTGAAAATATTGAAAATGTTGTATATTTCTCCAAGCCATTGAAAATATTTGAAGATGTCAATAAGACGAGTAAATTTAACAATCAAGGAATAAAAGTATTATTTTTCTACGGTACAATTATGCCTTATCATGTACTTTTCTAACTAGTATTCACTGATTTGTGAATCAGACACTCCATAAATTTTTTACTCTTACCAAGAAAATGCTAAGTCGGTTTTGTGGTGGTTTGTAAGACTTAACCACAAATTCTAAGACTTATAATATAGAGGATGAGTTGGCTATAAAGTTTATAATATTTTTGTACCATGCATGATTGGTGCAATAATTGAATAAAAAGGGTAATTAAACCTTCAAGATAGGAGCACGACGACTTGCAAATATTTGTGTGGAAGTCTTTGTTTAAGACAAAATATCCCTCAACCTTGATCTTCAAATGGTACTGTCAAATGAAAATGACCACAAGTTTTTTAAGATTGTTAATGGTTAGAAGGAAACTACCATGCATATATTTTGATTATTTTATTACTTTTCTTCCGAAGACTATAAATTTATCAGTCTTGTGTAGGCAAAAAAAAAACAAGGAGGAGGGTGTTGGATGAGTGCATTGACTTTTCAGATAACTTGACTAAAAATTGTCACCTAACTTTATTTGCATTATACCTAGTTTTGTATGTATTTGGATTTTGGAAACGATATGATTTAATTTTTCTAATATATTTATAATGTCATGACTATTCACGATATATTTCTAAATGAATAAAAGAAGAGGAAGACTTGATCGGTTATAATGTTTATTTTAATTCAAAAATAATGTTAGTTAGACACACAAACAATAATATGAAACACTTACATAGTTCATCATATTTATACGATGAATCATGTTTAATTTTTTTTTTTTTAATTTCAATATGTCGTCCTCTTCAAAAAATATGAACGGTGTTGTATTATTGTCAAGAATTTATGTCCTAATAGCATTTCTAATTTTAATAATATAAATGATATTTTATAGTCTCTTTTTGTTTATAATCCCCTCAGTGAGTGTTCATTATTCTCTATTAAAATAAACTTGTATTTTTAAACTCAATTGTAATATTGATTAGGGAGGAAGGTATTATAAATTAGGGTCCATGTTATATTTGACTACAGAAAAAAAAAAGAGTTTTACGTTGAAAGGTTTATTTTTTAAACCTTTAAAACATTATTGGCTACATAGTTTTCAAGATATTATTATTGTATTTGATTATTTAACACATTTCTCTATAAATTATCAACAATGATACAATATAGGCAAAATTTCACTTGTTTTCATTAAATTAATTTGATCATTTATCTTTCTTTTTCACATCATTTTTGTCCTTTTGATTAATTTGCATATGAACTTTCATATATCAAATCTAAAATTCATACGAAAACATAATTGAAGAATCATATATTTGAACATTAAGAGTTCATTTAGAAATAAAACCATATATTTAAATCTTGAAATTTCATATGCAAATTAATTAAAAGGACAAAAATAACGTGAAAGAAAAGTAAAATACGAAATTGTTACCTGAACTTAAATTAAAAAGTGTAATACACTCAATATTTTTTAATCCCTTATTTTATATCTATGTCTATTTCTATCACATCACATACCTATTACATCTATTACACGAGTATCTTGTATTTCAAAAGACGCAAGGAGTTATTTAACGCATCACACACTAATTTTAAAAACATTCATTTTCTAACATTCTCTCGACTACATCTACTCTTTCATTGAATTTAATCCATGTATGTCTATTGTCTTAGACTTTGAAATGAATCTCAAGTTTTAACATTTCTCATATTGAAATGAAGAAGTATACGTGAGGGACAGGAGAGATGTGTGAACTAAAAAGAGGTTTTTTAACGCGGTTAGACGTGAGACAGAAAGTGAAGCTAAGACCGAGGTGGTTGTTCTCTTAAACTAATTAAACCAAGCAAATACAAGGAAACACAAGAAAACAAACATAAACGAACATTCTCACAACAAGTACAACTCTATCTCTCTAAGCAAAATATATGAAGAAAATAGTAAGTCAAAGTATGTCATTTTCAACGACTCTCTCTCCCCTTAACCATATTTGCGAACCATCCTGGAACAACTCGATCCTTTCTTCTTATTTATCTATCTTACACCTCTCTCTCTCTCTCTCTCTCATTGTTATATTTCCAAGCTCAAAAAACCGTTTATGTAGAATATTTTTCTGCTCTTAAAAAACAACCAGGTATAAGTTTCATTTTCCTTCTCTTCTTCACTTGTTGCTCTATTGTTATTTTTTGTTTATCAAGAACATTTTTCTGATTTTTAGTTGGATTTTATGTCTAATGAGTACTTGCATGTATATATAGTCTTCAAAGTTTCAATCTTTGAAAGAAATATGTTGCTTGGGTTTATATATCTTTGTTGATCATTATAGAGAAACTAGTTGACTCCTTATGGTTTTTTTGAGTTTTTATCGAGATCAAATGTTCGATTCTCCTTGATACCAATTTCAATCGATTACTTTGACTTCTTAATAAAATAGCTCGAGTTTCTATTTTCACTTCTAGTTTAGCACCCTCCTTTTGAAAATACAGAACCATGGAGTTCATGAATTAATCCTTAATTTTCTTTTGAATTTTTTATATGCCTTTGTATTATTTATCTGAAGATCATTCCCCCTGTATTGAGCAGAGTACAAGGAGTCTATGTTTTTTATTCCTTGTTCACAAAATCTGTATTTCACCTTTTAGAGTATAAAAAAGGTTTGTTTATTATTCCTGTCTTGCCTTTTGGTCACTGAAAAAAGTGTTGTGGGATCGGTTGCTTTTTGTCCACTTTTATGTTCCAGATCTTCTTCTTTCTTGATTGTACTTGAGGTATTACTTGCCTTACAAGACAAATTTCCACTCCTTGTTTCTTCCTTGTCTATGATTGAAAAATATGTGATTTTATTTTATATATTAAAATTCACAAAATATTTCAGATTATTACTTTTACAAAAAAAGGAAATCAAATAAAACTTTAAATTTCATACTATCATGTAATAACTAATAAGTCAAACAAATATCATGTTTATTTGATGAGTGAATTTTCAATTCTACTCATGGATATTATGTTAGGAACTCTATCTTTTTTTGTTGAACAATTATTATGATAGATCACAAAAGTGTTCTAGAGAAATCGGTGAAGATGGATCTTGTATCCTTCATTTTTTTTTTCTTCTTTTGCAAACATAAATTTTAATGATCTTGACTTGATTAATGGAAAATTATATAGAAATTGTAACAGCTAGGCTCATCCCACAAAACACCATCCTAAATTAGGAATTGTGTGCAATGGCCTACCCTAAATTTTGAAATTTTTAGTACTTAATACACTAAAAACAAATGATATGGTACGAAAAAGACATGTTATATATTGTGCCACCATTATGTTTTGATTTTATTTTATTTTTTAAATATGCGAGATGTTGTTATAATAGTTTTTAAATGTATTAAAATATGAAAGTAAACTTAATTGTGTCTTATATTAGTCATTTTCGTTTTTAAATGTGTCTTTAGTTAAACAATTTATTTCTCAAATGTATTTTTCATTAGTCGAATTTTGATCTATACAATTAATAACAATGAGACCTTTGGGGAAGAGTTTGTAACTTTGATAGATTTATACATTACTGCGACAATATATCCCATATTTAAAGACTAAAATGACTATTTTTATATATTTTAGTACGATAGATAGGACAACAGTTGAAAAGAGATATATATGGTGCCCCCCTAATTCGAAATTTCTTTGTTTGTCCTGCTTATTCATTTCATTTCCATTTTCAGACACTTTCAATGAGCAGTCTCAAGCTATGTGTTGAAGTTGTTGGTGCTCATGACCTTGTAGCCAAAGATGGAGAGGGGTCATCTACTACTTTTGTAGAACTTGAATTTGATGATCAGAAATTTCGTACAACAACTAAAGATAAAGATCTTAGTCCATATTGGAATGAGATTTTTTACTTCAACATTACAGATCCAAGCAAGCTATCAAACCTCAATCTTGAAGCCTGCATAAACCACTATAACAAAACCAATGGCTCCAAAATTCCCCTTGGTAAGGTTAGGCTCACTGGAACCTCATTTGTTCCACATTCTGATGCTGTTGTATTACACTATCCCCTTGAAAAGAAAGGCATTTTTTCGCGCACGAAAGGTGAACTTGGTTTGAAGGTATTCATTACAAATAATCCTTCTGTAAGAGCCTCAAACCCTCTTCCTGCTATGCAAGAACCCTTTGCCAACAATGGATTCATGAATTCAGATGAAAACCATACACAAGATCAAATACCGGTACCAGCGTCATTTACAAATCAAATCCTCAACAATGTGTTGAAAAAGAAAAATGAGTCAAGGCACACATTTCACAACCTTCCTAAATCAAGTGATGGAAAGGAAAAGAAATCAAATGTAACAGTTGGGATGCATGAGATGAAATCTGGACCGTCTGCTCCGAAAGTTGTTAAAGCGTTTGCAGGCACAGCAGCGTCTGCAATGGACTATGTAATCAAAGAGACAAGTCCTTCTCTTGGAGGTGGAAAAGTTGTTGGTGGAAGAATTCTTCGCGAGAGTAATAAACCTCCTAGCAGCACCTATGACCTTGTAGAACCAATGGACTACCTTTTCGTACGAGTTGTGAAAGCTCGCGATCTTCCAAGGATGGATTTGACTGGTAGCCTTGATCCCTATGTGATGGTCAAGGTTGGAAACTTCAAAGGAACTACCAATCACTTTGAGAAAAACAATAGTCCTGAATGGAACCTGGTGTTTGCATTTGCCAAGGAGAATCAACAAGCAACTACTCTTGAAGTTGTTGTCAAAGACAAGGACACAATACATGATGATTTTGTTGGAATTGTGAGGTTTGAACTGTACGATGTTCCTAAGCGCGTTCCACCTGATAGTCCTTTGGCTCCTCAGTGGTATAGGATTGTGAACAAAAAGGGCGAAATGATGAATACTGGAGAGATAATGCTTGCTGTGTGGCATGGCACACAAGCTGATGAGGCTTTTCCTGATGCTTGGCATTCCGATTCAATGTCTCCTAATGGAAGCTTTTCGGCTAACTATGCTCAGATTCGGTCTAAAGTCTACACTTCGCCAAAGTTATGGTACCTACGCGTGAAAGTGATTGAGGCACACGACTTGGTTTCATCCGACAACAAGTCTAGAGCTCCTGATGCTTATGTTAAGGTGCAACATGGTAACCAGATTTTCAAGACAAAACCGGTTCAATCAAGAATCAATAACCCGCGGTGGGATCAAGGTACTCTGTTTGTTGCTGCTGAACCCTTTGAAGAACCTTTGATCATTACGGTTGAAGATAAGGATGAGATTATTGGCAATGTTGTTATTCCTCTCAACACAATTGAAAAGCGCACTGACGATCGAAAAGTCCGTAGCAGGTGGTATCCGCTCGCTAAGTCCATGTCATCAGCAATGGAAGCAGAAGAAAGGAAAATTAAAGAGAAAAACAAAGATAAAGACAAGTTCGCGAGTCGAATCCATATCGATGTTTATCGCGAGGGTGGATACCATGTGCTAGATGAATCAACTTATTATAGCAGTGATCTTAGGCCTACTTCAAGAGAACTTTGGAAGAAAGCAATTGGTGTATTGGAACTTGGCATTTTGAATGCTGATGTACAACCAACCAAAACTAGAGATGGTAGAGGGGCAGCAGATGTATACTGTGTGGCGAAATATGGTCACAAATGGGTGCGAACGCGAACGATTGTTGGCAGTCTAAATCCGAAATTTCATGAGCAGTACTATTGGGAAGTTCATGATCCATCCACAGTTCTCACCCTTGGTGTGTTTGACAATGGACAACTTAATGATTCAAATGGAAAGAATGATTCAAAGATCGGTAAGGTTCGGATAAGGCTCTCAACATTGGAAACCGGTCGCATTTACACACATAATTATCCATTGTTGTCGCTTCAAGGTTCCGGTCTCAAGAAGATGGGTGAGGTTCATTTAGCCATCCGTTTCTCATGTACCTCAATGATCAACTTGATTAATTTGTATTTCAAACCGCATTTGCCGAAGATGCACTATACAAACCCTCTCAACATATTTGAGCAAGAAAAGTTGAAATTCCAAGCAATGATCATTGTTCAAGCTAGACTTGGCAGAACAGAACCACCTCTTAGAAAGGAAGTGGTTGGATACATGTCTGATACAGACTCTCATCTATGGAGCATGAGAAAAAGCAAGGCGAACATCAACCGTCTGAAATCAGTTTTTTCGGGACTAATATCCGTTGGAAGTTGGTTAATAGAAATTTCAACATGGAAGAATTCTGTCACAACAATATTAGTCCACATTCTTTACATGATGCTTATTTGTTTCCCACAACTCATTCTACCAACCATGTTTCTCTATATGTTCATAATAGGTATGTGGAAATGGAGGTTTCGCCCGAGATACCCTCCTCACATGAACACTAGTCTTTCTTGTACTGATGTCACAAATCCAGACGAATTCGACGAGGAGTTTGATCCGTTTCCAACGAAGAAAAGCCAGGATATAGTTCGTTGGAGGTACGATCGGTTGAGAAGTTTGGCAGGGAGGGTTCAAAGTGTTGTTGGAGACATAGCAACACAAGGTGAGAGGCTACAAGCACTACTAAACTGGAGGGATCCTCGTGCAACATTTATATTCATGGTGTTTTCTTTTCTGGCTGCAATAGTTTTGTATGTGACACCTACTCGGTTAGTGCTTATTTTAGGTGGATTTTACCTAATGAGGCACCCTAAGTTAAGGGGTAAGTTACCACCTGCACCAGTTAATTTCTTCAGAAGGTTGCCTGCTCTTACTGATAGTATGTTGTAAATTGAACCTTTGGTTTTTTTTCTTCTTATTTTGTTTCTGGAATTGTGCTTGTACAAAATCAATGGGTTTGTTTGATGTCACTTGAATCATTATCACTGTGGATATAAATGTACACATGATGTGGAAAATTGCAATGTCACGTTTTATTATTATATTATATAGATATTTTGGTTGTAAATTTGTCTTGTAGTGGAACTATGCTAGTAATTGTCTAAAATGGATGAAAATTGGAAGCCTCAAATCATCTAGTGTAGTATGAAATCTAAAATGAGCACTTTATTGGAGACCATTTGACAAGTTGGTTGAAAAGGAAAAATTGAAAGGTCAAATTCATCCTTGAGTCATCTAAGTTTAATATTTGTACTTGATTAATGCTTTTAATAGTTTTAAATTAGTCATTTAAAATTAAAAAACAATCAAAAGAACGAATATGATACAAACGTTAAATTTAGAGGACATCAAGAGGGATCTATTTGACCAAGTTTAAAGCTTTCATGTATTTTTTCTTGTAAGGATTTTGACACAACCCTGGACATGCTTACATGAAAAAGACAAGCGAAAAACACTGAAGTTTCGTGAAACATTGCTTGTAACGCCACAATCTAAATTTTGGATTGTTTCATATTATAAGCCGAAAGCATACTCAATTTTGGTTCGGATTATATAATTTGAAATTTGTCCAGACTATTTTAAAACTTATACTTTGAAGAGTTAGACAAGTTTTAAAGTATATAATCCAAATTGTGCGCAGAACATAGATAAAGTAAAACATTTGTACTTAAATCAAAATCTACAACCACAACAACATACATAAATATAACAATTTCAACAACATGATTCAACAACGTAAAACATGATTAAACATGATGAGCCAAACTAAATCCTTCATCAGGTATATTCGTACATGCCTTGATTTCTTTGTAGGCCCTCGGTCGAATGTTTCGAATATCATGAAAAAATTTGTCCAAAATCTAACTTAATTGCTCCCTTCGAACTATGTTGACCAAATATAGAGAACATGATTCCCGTGTGTTGTGATTCTGAAGCTTCATCTGGGTGAACCAAACGCTTCCACTTGAGTTGATTGAGAGACATCGATACTCAACATTGTCTAACCTCCTTGTGCATCTTTGGTTGAGACAATCATTAGTTTGGTCTAGTTGGTCTAACTGGTCCTTCAAGTCAAACAGTGTAACATCAAAGTGGACTCTAAACAAATTTAATTTCCAAAGCATCCTCAATTTTGGTTCGGGTTATATAATTTGAAATTTGTCCAGTCTATTTTAAAACTTGTACTTTGGAGAGTTAGACAACTTATAAAGTATATAATCCAAATTGTGTGCAGAATATAGATAAAGTGAAAAATCTGTACTTAAATCAAAATCTACAACCACAACAACATACAGAAATATAACAATTTCGACAACATGATTAAACACAAAAAAGATCATGATGAGCCAAACTAAATCCTTCATCAGGTATATTTATACATGCCTTGATTTCTTCGTAGACCCTCGGTCAAATGTTTCTAATATCATGAAAAGATTTGTCCAAAATCTAGCTTGATTGGTCCTTCGAACTTTGTTGACCAAATATAAAGAACGTTATTCTCACGTGTTGTGATTCTGAAGCTTTATCTGGGTGAACCAAACGCTTCCACTTGAGTTGATTGACAGACATCGATACTCAACATTGTGTAACCTCCTTGTGCATCTTTAATTGAGACAATTGTTAGTTTGGTCTAGTTGGTACAACTGCTCCTTCAAGTCAAACAGTGTAACATCAAAATGGACTGTAAACAAATTTAATTTCCCCTAGTTGTAGTAAATTGTTGTGAGGTTAGTGATAATTTCTATTGGACAAGTGTTCATGGTTTTATGGTGTGGTATGCAAATGAACTAAAGACACCAATTCATAAAAGTTTTTTGTGTAGTGGACCACAAAAGTTGTTGGTGCAACGTGGACCAAATAAAAATCATGTGCTTAACTGGTTTCGATTATATAATCCAAAATGCGCCAAAACCTCAAAAACGCAAGTTTTTACATAGGAACAGTGGCTTGGTCAACAAGATTGACTGGTTTCATGCATTGTTTTACTGTATTTTATGGTTGATTACATGTTTCAAACCTTCTGTTCACTGTCGTTGTAGTCAATGTTTGCATTTTACCTATAAAACTTCACTCATTCTTCACAATTTCTCATTCCAACTAACATTATCTCGTTTTATTTCTTACTTTTGTTTTAGGGGGCGGGGTTAGGATGTTGTAGTTTCACTGTAGGAAATCAACTTGTATATCAGATCTGTGTGAATCCGAGATTGTTCAAATCAGTTTTCACATTCTCCCGTTGTATCATCTTGTGCTCCTAAACTGGCACGAGAGCACACTAAAGGAATGACAATCTTTCTTTCACGCTACATCAATGTATGTATATCTGTCATCGAATATGCTTTAAATTATAAAATCTAAACCGTTAAAATAGTTGATTTGAAAGGGTGGCGAGACCGCGAGAGGAAAATAAATTAATTCTCAATTATTTTTTTCAAAAAAATAATAAACATAAGGTTAGTTCGAAAGAGGCACGTGAAAGAAAAAAAGAAAAGCAGCTGCCGCTCTGCCCTCGTATCGGAAACAAGTTCGGAGTTGTCTCCCTCGCCGTCTTCCGCCTCCGTCAAAATCTCCTCGGACGTAAGTGTATCAAGTTTGTATCTTTGTTTCCTCTATCTATGTCTCTGAAATCGATTCTAGCAGTTTTAGTTTTACCTTGTAAATGTGTTTTTTATTTTATTTTTGTGGTAGTGTTCTCTGTTGTTATCAAGTGCGCTCCACATGTTTGATAATATGTTGCCAACATTCTTTCGTCCTTTTATCTTGAATTGGTGTTCCATTAGGTTTAAGGTAGCATTGTTTTGGTCCTTTTTTGGTTCAATTCGTGTTTCATTCTAGTAAATAAATGTTGATATTGTGTGTTTGATTCTGTATTGACAAAAATTGATTCTGGCTGAAACTGAGTTGAAGATAAAACTATTTATGTTCGGATACGTTTATGTATAAGTGAGTTGAGCAACACATTTGAGTGTTAAAATCAATTCTAGACTCAGAAGCTCTAATTTCTAGCTTCTAGTAGAATCAATTCTGGCAAAATCTATTCTACTCAAGAGCAACCAAACATGCCAGAATCAAGTCTACACTTCCAGAATCAATTTTGGTCCCTCTAGAAGTGAAACCAAACATACGCAGAGTATTCTATCCGTACTGTCACAGTAAACCTCATTGTATTTTGCATATTCTTACTGTTGAAGTCCTATTTCTAGACAACTAAGGTTTCACAAAAAATTCAACATGTTTCTTCCTTTTATGTCATATTAAACTATTTGAGATACTTAGTTTATACCATTTATTTGAAAACTTTCAAGTTTCAATGTCATGATGAAGTTCCAAACTTCAAGCTACTTAAAAACCAGTTTATATAATGGTTTTAATTTTGTGAGAGTCTGTTAATTACATATGTAATGGCTTTTGTGAGTTTTAAATTTAATTATTATATATATTTTTTAATTTAATGTTGTTATTATGAATTTAATCATAAAAATCACACACGAGAATGAAAGGCAAGCGAGCAATAAGTTGCACCGCTAATCCTTTATGGATGGCAAAACCACTCCTCTTAAAAACTACATTCATAGACCTAGCAGATACACCATTAGTATTCATTTGAGTTATTGTCTCGTGTCTTTTTTTGTGTGTTCCTAACTATGGCTAGTCAATGGTGCAGCTTTTTTTTCTGCCGAGTGAATTCAGAACGAAGGGTGGATTTATCAATTTCATTTCATGGAGATAGACAGACCTGACGGAAGGAGTCCCAATCAATTGAGGCCGCTAGCTTGCTCTCATTCTGTCCTCCACCGAGCCCATGGCTCAGCCACATGGGCTCAAGGAGAAACGAAAGTTCTGGCTGCAGTTTATGGACCTAAAGCCGGAACCAAGAAGAATGAAAATCCAGAAAAAGCATCCATTGAAGTTATTTGGAAGCCTAATACAGGACACGTTGGTCAAGCGGACAGGGAGTATGAAATGATATTGAAGAAAACCTTGGAAAGTATCTGCATTCGTACTATATATCCCAACACCACCACTTCTGTTATAGTCCAGGCAAGTTTCTCACTTCCTTCTTTAGTTTATAAACTCTTAACTACTTTATTTGTGTATGTGGTCTGTAACACTGAACATTCTGTTTCTAATGCAGGTTGTCCATGATGATGGCGCTGTATCCTATTTAATTCAATTCTAATATATGATTTATGTAGTGCTGTAGCAATAACTGCTTTCGTTAAGATTGTTATTTTAGTTTGGAAATCTTGAGTTCTACTAGTTAGGATATAAATCATTGTGGCATGTGTTCCTTAGGATTTTAGTTTCTGTACAATTATTGATGTTTTTCAATTGGCTAGAAGACATGAAGAGTCTGCATTTTACTTTTTTAGAACTTTGAAGGAACAAAATAGGTTTACCATTGCTTCCATCTTGTTTATGCACTCTAGTTTGATTTTTATTTATTTTTGTTTATCACAAGGGCAGACCTGAAGATATTAATATTTAATAATTATGTTTCTGGATCTTTTGCTTCTTTTTCTTGACTTAATATGTAGCTTCTTCCATGTGCAATAAACGCAGCATGCGCTGCACTTGTGGATGCCGGAATACCCCTAAGACATCTGGCTGGTAGTTGAAACTT
Source organism: Medicago arabica (assembly GCA_946800305.1). NCBI lineage: Eukaryota > Viridiplantae > Streptophyta > Magnoliopsida > Fabales > Fabaceae > Medicago > Medicago arabica. The sequence goes on from OX326969.1 coordinate 39,716,239, forward strand.
GTTGGTTATTGTCTTTTGGATTACTTCTAAGATTTCATATTGTTAACAAATAATTATTTCTCTCGTTTCTGCAGTTGCAATATGTTGTTCTGTAACAGATAGTAATTCTATTATATTGGACCCTTCCAAAAAAGAAGAGGAGGTTTGTATAACCCCCCCCCCCCTTTTTTTTGTTAATTTCAGAGCATTATTTTATTTTCACCCTATGTCTAGTGATTCCAGTCAGCTAAACAAAATTTGATCTGCACTCACTACATTTATGATGAAGCATTTTAGATACCCTGTGGATAATGGTTGAAATATGTTAAATAGTTTTCTCTTGTCTGTAACTGTTGTCATAACCCTTTCATGTATGATAAATGTTACTATATCAGTTGTATGATCCTCATTGATGTTGAAGTAATACCAACTCGTGCATATTTTTTTGTTACTTTAGTAAATTACTCTGACATAACTGCTTTTACTGGAAAACATAAAGAATCTCGTTTATTTTAGATGTGACACAACTTTTCATACTAAAAATAGATGCCTTCCTATTTGAGTTGGTTAACTAGATGCATATTTACTGTGAAGTCTGCCATGATTCTGTCTGCGATACTTGTACAGTTAAACTAGTTAGAAGTTAAACCAATGTTCATGTGTGTACATGAATCTAACTAATTGGAGTCTGGAGTAGAATTATGCATCCAATAGACATCGCATGCCTGATCTAAGAAAAAGTTCATGCATAATTAATTGCTTCTAAATTTTGAATTGCATATTGTAAGGTTTATTGGAACCTGACATATAGTATTTTTATGTCACAAGCCCATAAGCAAGGCATAGTTTTTTCTATATATTCATATCCCAGTGGTTTAAACAAGTTCTAAATTGGAGACCTTGATCCTATGTTACTTGTACGCAATTCTAATTCAGTGCATTTTTGTTTTCAAGCAGAAATCAAAAGCATTTGCCTACTTAGTTTTTCCAAATACAACTGTTTCTGTCGTCCCAGAGAAATCATCGCAGGTGGGCAACGATCCCATGGCACATGGAATCATCACATCTGTTACACATGGTGCTATGTCAGGTATTCTGCTACACTTCCTATATGTCGTTCTAGTTAGTGCTTCAATAGAAATGTTGATGCCAAGTGTTTCATGTGCTTCTGTTTTTCACAGATTTGCCTAATATGTGAAATAATAACTAGTTTTCTGTTTAATTTCTTTTAGTGGACGATTACCTCCATTGCCTAGAACGAGGTCGAGCCACAACTCAAAGGTTGTCTGAATTTTTGAGGAAGAATATAGCACCGAAATCTACCCGCGAGGCATCTAAAGCTGGATGATTTCTAAACATTTTGAATGTAGTGTACTTGTATCTAAATTTTCCCTTGCAAGGGTTGAAGAAGATAGAATTACTTTGTAGGACAAGTGTGTGACATCTTTGGTCCATGCCTACTACCTCTCTAAATTTCTAATTACTTTGTAGTGTTCTACAACATCTTGAATGAAATTGCTATTGAAATGATTAAGATTCTATTTATCCGAGAGTAGCCTTTGCTTGAACAATGGAGATTACATTACATGTCATTTTTCACATGTATGCTGTTAAAACCATTACAATAACTGAAGGTAGCATTTTTTTTAATTTAAAACTGATTTCAACAACGGCATCAGAATCGGCAACTTTTTTTTAGTTAAATGAGTAGTTTTGTCTAATCAATTCAACATTTTTCATATCTGTGGCCACCTAAGCACCTCTCTTTGTATGAAGAATGACATCAAAGTTGGTTTATTATTTTCTGATACAAAAATATTTCAAGTGTAAATAGAAGCTTCACATTTTCTCAAAGATGAACACAAGGTATTACTGCGAATGAGTAAATGACTCGATGCTTCTTCAGGTAACATAATCCACAAACCTATGATTGGGGCAGCGGCAAATCAATTCCACCGCACGTTTGGAAGCTTTTCAATATGAAAAATTAGAAGCTACAAATTGCAGCTTTCCATTGAATGCACATCTAGCATTACTCTACCGTGAATACAAACACTTGCAAGTTCATGCTCTAGCATTCCGTTGAACGTATGCCTTATTGCTTTAACCACTGACAAATTGAGAAAGCAATGATTTGTGCACTAACGAAATTGCAGTTTCATGCTCCTATTTTGTCGCCTGCCAAAGAATTTCTATATCCCTTATTTTGTGCCAAGTTATATTATGATTTTTGTGAATTTCAAAACATTGGCATTATGATGCAAATTTTCTGTGATTTTTACAGTAGTGCTAAGCACTTTGCAAACAATAGTGCTGTCATAAGGTGACGCAGTGCACATTTTAAAACATGCTAAATGTATTGAATTTTCTTGATTTACAACAGAACGATCACTGGTAACAACATTTACATAAGACACATAAGATGAGAAATAATACACAATATCACATAATTATTGCAACACAAAAACACACATATTTAATCTTCTACAATCAAGCATCTGACCATGTAATGTCAAGGCCACCCCATTGATCTTGAGGCACGCCCAAGGCTTTCCACACAGCCTTGGAAGCATCAACTATGTTGTTTGGGCATGGAGGTTGATAATCATGCTCTTCATCACATCCCATTGTTGAGTCACACTCATCAACCACTGTGGCCACTACACTTTTTCCATTGGCACTTATGGTAATCTTGTTGAGACATCTGCTCTTGTTGTTAAACCATCCTGTGGAAAGTGCAACGACCGGAGTGTCATCAGAATGATACTGATTATCACACGCTGAAGGGCCACCTCCATCTCCACCTTTTTGAAAACTGTTAAGTGTAAGGTATGCCTTAGTATGAGTAGACACCGACGGTGAACATTCATAAGTTGTGTACATTTTTCCTTGTACACAACAATCAGAGTCATTCTCTTTATTGCATTGTCCAGATGGAGCTTTCTTTCCCCTAATTCTACCGTTTGGACGACACTTTTGAGCTTCAGAATACACACAACTTATTAAAATAAGAGTAATCACTAAAAGAAAAGAAACTTTAGGGCAAAATGTCATCATTTTTTTTGTGCAACTCTATGTTTCTTCTCTTAGTTCTTGTTCTCAATGTTTGATGCTATGATGGAGCATTTAGTAGGGTATATATAGGAAAACTTAATGTTTGTGAATTGTGAAGTAAATGATAATCGGGGCATGAATCAAAATTAGTGGGTAGGGGTTAGTTTTTGGGTCAAGACAATGAGTTCTAGCCTGCCGTGTTTAGCTCAAATGACAACTACCACAATATAGGAATGTTTTTGAGGTCAAAGAACAAGTTTTGCACTACTATATATATATATATATATATATATATATATATATATATATATATATATAGTTTTAGATTACCACTTAAATTATCTTAAAGTTATAAACTAATTGGAAGAACTTAATGCAATACTCTCTTCTTCTCAATATTTTTCTTTCCTTCTTTTATATTTTATGATTTTTTTTTGTTGATAAATATTCTTTTGTTAATTTCATAACACTTAAAACATAATATCTCTACAATAAAAGAATACAATATGATTATAAACTACTTGAAGAGCTTAATGCAACCATTGACATGTTTTTTTGTTTTTTCCTCAGCCAATTGATGACAAGCATGTCCATTTCAGATACATTGATATGGTGATATCTACTCATGCAGTCATTTTATGAAAGAAACAAAAAACAAAATAAAACCACAATTTATCCTATAAAAAGGTGCTGTAGTTTATCCAACAGTTTTTTTTTTTAATAAACCAACTTGAGCAAAATCCTATTTAATATTTTGATATATATACCGAATAAAATTCCACTTGTTGCATTTTGCACTCAAAATAAAAACATAAAATACAAAGCAAAGAGTACAATACACACACTGAAATGTTTCTTCTCAAAGACATTCATTCTTCTAGCAGTCTTTTTCTTCTTTACAAATTGTCTATATATTGAAGCTGCAGGAAACTATCACCCCTAGTGGTATAGTTAAAGGTATGAGCGCAAGGCATTGCAATCATAAAAATGACTTATGATATGTGCGAAATAAAAAATATCACACATACAAATATTCTCCTTCTGTGTCTAGTCACACGAAGACATATCTCACACTTAGCATTTTCAATAAAGGCGGAGATGGTCGCGACCCTTCAACATATGACAACGATTATTCCGATGACACTCCAGTGGTTTCACTTTCAACCGGATGATTCAATACTAAGAGAAGGTGTCAAAATGTGGTTGCAATTGCAGTTGGTGAATGTGACTCATCAAAGAGTGTGATAAAAAGAACATGATTGCCAACCTCCATGTGCCAATAACATTGTTAATGCTTCAATGGCTGTGTGGAAATCCTTAGGAAGAAATCTAGAGAATAAAAAAGAACTTGTGATTCAATTATGCTTTAACCAAACACATGTAAACTAATAAGAACATTATGTCATTCATCATATAGATAACTACAAAATCAAAGCAAATAAAGATAAATAAATTTTGCACCAAGAAATGACATTTTTTCAAAGCAATCATTCTAAAATGCATACTTCTTTGAAACTAATTCTGAAAATAATGTAAATTTGCATATGTATGATTAGATAAATTTGCATATGTATATGATCAGATAAATATATTCTTAAAATAAAAAAAATAGCATTTTTTTACATATAAAGCCTAACGAAAGTTAATGGTGTACAACGAATGTGAGTATTGTAAACTCCGAATATCGAGTTCAATTCCTAATCATAAAAAATAATCATTATCAATTTTTGTTTTTCTGTTTAGATCCTCTCTACCGACATCTTGCACTAATATTTTTGTTATGAAATTACTTCAACACATTATTTAACTCATTTTATTTTATCGATATCAATTTACACGAGTCCCATCAAATTATGTAAAAATTTTAACAATAAAAAGAGTATCTTGTTAATGTTATTCTTAATTTCTTAAAAAAAAAGTTTTCTTAGCAAATGTTACAACTATTGGGCCTTGAATAACCCGCCCATAAACAATACAACCAAAGACCCAATCCAATCGAATCAATTCACTACATATAAACCCTAATTTTCCACCTCAAAACCAAACCTAGGGTTAGAACTTCTCATTCCTCACTCTCCCCCTTCTCCATTTCTCGCCGCCGCTAAAATGGGTCGTGTCATCCGTGCCCAACGTAAGGGAGCAGGTTCCGTTTTCAAATCCCACACCCACCACCGCAAAGGCCCCGCCCGTTTCCGTTCCCTCGACTTCGGCGAACGTAACGGTTACCTCAAGGGAGTCGTCACTGACGTCATCCACGATCCAGGTCGTGGTGCTCCTCTCGCTAAGGTGACTTTCCGTCATCCCTTCCGTTATCAGAAACAGAAGGAGCTTTTCGTTGCTGCTGAGGGTTTGTATACTGGTCAGTTTATTTACTGCGGTAAAAAAGCTACGCTTGTTGTTGGTAATGTTTTGCCTCTTAGATCTATTCCTGAAGGAGCTGTCATTTGTAATGTTGAGGGTCATGTTGGTGACCGTGGTGTTTTTGCTAGAGCTTCTGGTGATTATGCTATTGTTATCAGTCATAATCCTGATAATGATACTTCTAGGTATTATTTTCTTCTCTCTTTTTTTTGTTTAATTTGTTGATTCATGTTAGTATAAATGATGTTTGATTATATCATTTTTTTTGGAATTAATTTTGGTATTTATTAGTGGTTTTGAGCTTTCAGTAGAAATGGTTGATCTGGGTTGTTAGAGTTTCAAGTTATATTTATTTAATTTTTCTTAATTTTAGTGGTTTTGCGTAATGGAAAATTGTTATAAATGATGGCTGGTTTTATATTTTTGTATTGATTTTGGTATTTTAGAGTAGGTTGAATTTGAATTGAAATGGTTGATCTGATTTGATACAAATTAGATTTGTTTAAGTTAGATTAGTTTTTAAAATTTATGTTGTAATATTTAATTATAAAAAAGTGGAATTTGCTAAGCTGAATTTTGAACCTGATTTATTTATATTGAGCTAGTAGTTGTTTGATTTTAATGCAGCTAATGGGTCATTTTTGCTACAACGTACAATCTGATTAGAAATTTATAAAAATTTGTACATTTTTTGATAGTTAATGCAGCTGCAATTAGTTCTCAAAAGTATTTTTCAACTGAAATAAAGGGTAATCATGAATAAAGGAATTTTGACCAATAATAATTTAAGGATATGATATTATCAATATAACACTTTTTTAGGGTTTTGTTTGATTATTGAGGTGAATGCTTGATTTAGCATCGTAATGTTGAATTGGTTTTGTTGTACAGGATCAAGCTTCCATCTGGTGCCAAGAAGATTGTGCCAAGTGATTGCAGGGCCATGATTGGGCAAGTTGCTGGTGGTGGAAGAACTGAGAAGCCAATGTTGAAGGCTGGTAATGCTTACCACAAGTTCAGAGTGAAGAGGAACTGCTGGCCTAAGGTTCGTGGTGTTGCTATGAATCCAGTTGAGCATCCCCACGGAGGAGGTAATCACCAGCATATTGGTCATGCCAGTACTGTCAGACGTGATGCTCCTCCTGGACAGAAGGTTGGTCTCATTGCTGCCAAGAGGACTGGTCGTCTTAGGGGTCAAGCTGCTGCAAGTGCTGCTAAAGCCGATAAATAAGCAGTTTAGATTGTTAAGATTATATTCTATTGCTTGTTTTCCAATTTTGTTTCTTGTTAAACTGTTGTGTTGTTTTGAGAATCATTTTCCCAAAAAATTATGGAGCTTTTGTTAGACAGATTTTCATATAATTTGTTGCTTCCTTCCTGCACCTTCTCTGCTTACTGGTTTATTATTTGTTTGGAATGGTTAAATGGCTTTTATTTACAACTCCAACCGGTGACATGCCATTTATTCATTAATTTGTGCCAAATTTCATTGAAATTCATGGTTAGCCCAAGTTTCATGACTGCATAATGTTCATCGACTAGCTAAAGCAAGTAATGCAGTTGTTGCTGGTTATTGTTGATTGTGTGTCTTTGAGTGTATGTCTGGATAATTGCGTTGGTGTTTTGGAGTCTTTGTTAATTTGAAGGATCATTGGTTGTTAATTGTTGAGGGTTTGCAATTCTTTTCCGGTAGCATGATGCATGAATGATTACATGTTACTACGCATGGATACGGATGAATTAAATCTTACTCCACTTATGTTTTATTTTGAATAACGTGAGCTTAACTGTGTATAAATAATTCTCTTTCGCCACCTTGTATTCAAGAGTTTATGACTAGTTTAGTTTTGAGAGTAAAAAATTACAATTTTGAATGTTTCCATCTAATATTGGGACTTTTAAAGTCCTGGTTTTTATCGCAACCTCAATTACCTGGTTATAGTCCTGTTTGCTTTTCTTTCCGAGGATTGATAGACACAAAAATATAAAACACATGTATGGCACCGTATGTTATTTCACTGTTACAATACATATAATTTTTTGAGGAATGATAGACACAATATAAAACACATGTATGACACCATATGTTATTTCACTGTTGACCATCAACCTAAGTTTTCTTCTTTGAAATTTTACTAAATGAGGATTAAAAGAACAGAAAAATAATACAGTCATATCATAAGCTGACTGTACATTTAAAAAGCATGGAAAATGTATTGTATTTTCTTAATTTACAACAGGGTGATCACTGTCACAAAAGATGATAATATTTACATAATACACACATGATGAGAAATTAAAGTACACACGTGATGGATACCAACCGAGCTATGGTTGGAGGAGTATAACTAGCGCTAGTGAGGTGGTTGAGAAAGGAGGGAGATGGATTGTCGGTGACGGGAAAAACATAAAAATTTGGAAGGATTGCTGAGATCGAAGAGCGAAAATTGTGTGTTGGGGGAAGACGCTGTAGTGGAAGAACTTATGGATTTGGACACTAGGCAATGGAATAGGTCTCTAATTTACAACAGTAACAGGCAAGAAGCTCTCAAAGTGGTAAGTATCCCTATTTCCCTAAGATTTCCGAAAGATAAGCTGTGCTGGCAGTGGGAGAAAGATGGTTGCTATTCTGTTCGCTCTGCATACCATTTGATGAGTAATCATAGAGAAAACCTGCAGCCTGGGCCGTCCTCTCACAGAGTTGAGAGGTTGTGGAAAGCAATTTGGAAAGCTCCAATTCCAAATAAGATCAAAAATTTCATGTCTCCAATTATAATATGTCCAAACTGGTATCATTCTAGACACTTCCTGTCCCTCTTGCCACTCTGAAACTGAAACTGCTGAACATTTGTTCATGAATTGCAATATGTCCAAATTGGCACTGTTTGCTTCGCCTTTGGGTTCCCATACTCCCATTAATGTTGCTCTGAATTGGTGGATGCTAGAGTGGTTGTCTTGTGCTGATAAGGAAGGTTCACAACTGTTCTGCATTATCCTTTGGAAGATTTGGTTTGCAAGAAACCAAGCTGTCTTTAACGGGACCGTTAGTGACCCTGTCAATCTAGCCCAATCAGCTGTTCAGTTCCTTCAAGAGTTTAATGTAGCCAATGCCAGAGTTAGACCGCAACTACCTAGCAGAAGACGGAATGCAGAAGGGACACTGCCGGATGACTGTCACCACATGTTTGTGGATGCAGGATGTTTTTCTAATGGGACAACAGGATGGGGACTGGTTTTGAAAAATCAGGAAGGACTTGTAGTTCACAGTGAATGCAAACTGGAAACTGTGGAGGTGGATCCTTGTATGGCTGAAGCACTTGGCGTGAGATGGGCTTTAAGCACCGGAGTGAGCTTAGGAATCCAAAGGTTAATACTCTCTAGTGATGTTCTTAATGTTGTGAATTGCGTCAACAGGTGCGCTCTTGTGGCATCCATAGACCCTGTTATTAGTGATTGCTGGAATTACATAGAACAAATCCCATTTGTAATGGTTAATCATATTAGTAGAGAGCTGAATACAGAAGCTCACAATTTAGCCTCTTTGGCAAAGCTTTTAGGAACTAGATGCTGGCAGGGAAATGTCCCTCCAAATCTGTTCCCTTTCCCTATCTGTAACACTTCTGTAGGCCAAGTTCAGGCCATTTCGTTTGTTTAATCAAAGAAGTTGGAACATCAAAAAATAATAAAGTACACACTGTCACATAATATCACAATACACACACACACACTGCATCTTCTACAATCAAGCATCTGACCATGTAATGTCAAGGCCACCCCATTGGTCTTGAGGCACACCCAAAGCTTTCCAGACAGCCTTGGAAGCATCAACAATGTTGTTTGGGCAAGGAGGTTGGTAGTCATGTTCTTCATCACATCCCATTGTAGAGTCACACTCATCAACCACAGTGGCCACTACACTTCTTCCATTGGCACTTATGGTAATCTTGTTGAGACATCTACTCTTGCCATTGAACCATCCGGTGGAAAGTGCAACAACTGGAGTATCATCAGAATGATACTGATTATCACACGCTGAAGGGCCACCTCCATCTCCACCTTTTTGAAAACTGTTAAGTGTGAGGTATGCTTTAGTGTGTGTAGACACTGATGGTGAACATTCATAAGTTGTGTACATTTTTCCTTGTACACAACAATCTGAGTCATTTTCTTTGTTGCATTGTCCTGATGGAGCGTTTTTTCCTCTGATTCTACCGTTTGGACGACACTTTTGAGTTCAGTATACAAGAAACTTGTTAAAATAAGAGTAATCAATAAAAGAAAAGAAGCTTTGGGGCAAAGGCTCTTCATTTTGTCTGTGCAACTCTGTTTCTTCTCTTAGTTGTTGTTCTTAAGGTTTGATGCTATAATGGAGATTTTAGTAGGGTATTTATATAGGAAACTTACTGTCTGAATTAAATTGATGTTTGTGTATGAATCAAAAAGCAGGGGGCTGGGGGGTTAGTTTTCTGGTCAAGGCAATTCTATCCTGCCGTGTTTAGCTCAAATACAATGAGAACTACTACTACGTTATAGGATTGGTTGAGGTCAAAGAACAAATTTTAGACTACTGACTTAAATTATCTTGAAAGGAGAAAAACTTTCATACTTAATAAATTATTAACGGTAATTATTTTGTTTTACTAACTACTCACTTTAATAGAGTAAAACTTTCTTATTTAAACTTTTATTTTTGATCTAACAGTTATGATTTCCTGTATACACGAAAAAATGCAGTCACGAAATAAAAATAATTAAATTTATAAATGACAATTTGGTAACAGTATGAAACATCAACTCATAATTCCTTGTGAGTTAAAGACTGCAAATATTGACCATAATGCAACTAGTTCACTATTTTTTTCAATTAAATTTACCAATATAGTTTGGCAGGTGGATACTTGGACCTTTAACCATTTGGTCCAGGTTCGATCCCTCGCTAATGCATATCAATTACCTCAAGGAGATTAATCTCTACACTGCTCCTTTAACCATTTAGTCCAGGGTTCGATGTCTGACCAATGCGTATCAATTACCTTAAAGAGATCAATCTCTGCAGTGCCTACTAATCTCTGCAGTTGCGCACATAGGATACATTTAATTTACCATTTTTTTTATAAATATTTAAACGTGTTTCAACAGCTTTTCAATCAAACAAACAACATCACACAACCATTGACATGTTTTTTAGTTTTTTCCTCAGCCAATTTAAGACAAACTTATGTCCATTTCAGATACTTTGCTACTAAGGTGGTCTAGGTGCGAGGGATGTGAGAGCGGTAAATTTGAGCTTACTAGCTAAATGGAGATGGCAGCTAATTCAAGAGGATAATCCGTTATGGAAGGAGGTTTTGGTGGAGAAATATGGAGGAGCAGTTGGAGGCTTGGAGAGGGGGGATGTTGATGTTTGGCCGAACCATGCTTCTAGGTGGTGGAGGGATATTATTAATTTGGAGGGAGGAACCGAACAAAATTGGTTCAACTATGAAATTCGTAGACGGGTGGGCGATGGGACAAACACCTGTTTTTGGGATGTGCCGTGGAGAGGGGAGGGCTCATTCCGGATAAAATATCCGAGGCTCTATTCATTATCAAATCAAAAGGAGGCAAAAGTGGGCGACTTGTGGGTTACAAATTCAACGGACAATCATTGGGATTTCTCGTGGAGACGCTAGTTATTTGTATGGGAGCATAATTTGCTAGAGGAGTTGTTGGTGGAGTTGGAAGGTTATTTGGGGACACAGGGTGAGGATAAGTGGTGGCCAAGACTAGAAGAGGACAATATCTTTTCGGTGAAATCGAAGTATTTGAAGCTAGAGGGGCTGATGCTTGAACAGGGATCTTATATGGATGACCAGCTGAGGGTGTTTACGCATATTTGGAAGAGTCCGGCTCCATCCAAAGTAGTGGCTTTTTCATGGAAATTACTACATGATAGGATTCCAACGAAGATAAATCTTGCGATCTGGCATGTGTTGCCAATGGATAGCTCCCTGGATTGCGTGATGTGCGCGCGGGAACTTGAATCGTCGGATCATTTATTCCTGCATTGTGTGGCTACCAGAAAGGTGTGGGATGGATTAATGAGGTGGCTTGGATTTAATTTTCTAACACCCCCAAATTTATTCATTCATTGGGAGTGTTGGGAGGGTGTTTCAAATAACAATAAGATTCGTAAAGGCTATCGGCTTATTTGGCATGTGGCGGTTTGGATAATTTGAAAAGGGAGAAATGATAGTATTTTTAAGCATGTAACTACTGGAGTTGAGGATATGGTGGAGGCCATTAAGGTGTTGTCTTGGAGGTGGACTTTGTGTCGGTTAAAATTGCCGGCGTACTTATTCTACGAATGGTGTCGGAACCCAAAAGATTGTCTTTTGCGGTAGAGGTTTTTAGCTTTTGCAGTGCTGTTGGTGATGCTGTGATATGCTGCTGTGAACAGGCCTGCTGGTAGCTGTTTTGGTGGAAGTATATAGCAGCCTCACTACTTGTTTTTAGCTGCAGGGTAGTTTTTTTGTTTTCTGTCAGCTGTTACAATATACCTGCTAGCTGTTTTTGATTTCAGTCATCTGGTTTTTTGGCCAAGATTCTTGGTTGGGTTGTGTGGTTATTTGGGTGTTTCGGTATATTGGTGCCTGCTGTATTTTTTCTGTATTACCGCGAGTGTTTTTGTGCGCCTTGCACTTACTCGACAAGAATAAATTTGCTGTTTCCAAAATAGATATCTACTCATGTAGTCATTTATGAAAGAAACAAAAAACAGAATAAAACCCACCAATTTATCCTATAACAAGGTGCTGTAGTTTGTCCAACAGCCTTTTCTAAACAAACCAACTTGAGCAGCATCCTATTTAATATATCTATATATATACCCAATGAACTTCCACTTGTTGCATTAAGCACTCAAAACAACAACACAAGGAGTACACACACATACACACAATGACTTGCTTCTTCTCAAAGACATTAATTCTACTATTAGTCCTTTTCTTGACAAATTGTCTATACATTGAAGCTCAAAAATGCAACCCTAATGGTATAGTTAAAGGTAAAAGCCCTTCAGGTCATTGCAAGCATGAGGATGACTTATGTTGTGTGCCAGGTAAAAAATATCAGACGTACAAATGTTCACCGCCCGTGTCTAGTCACACGAAGGCATATCTCACTCTTAACAGTTTTGAAAAAGGTGGAGATGGTAACAGCCCTTCAACATGTGACAACAAGTATTATTCCGATGATACGCCTGTGGTGGCATTTTCCACCGGATGGTTCAATATGAAGAGAAGGTGTCTTCACAACATCACTATAAGCGGGAATGGTCAAAGCGTGGTTGCAAAGGTAGTTGATGAATGTGACTCATCAAAGGGGTGTGATGCAGAACATGAGTATCAACCTCCATGTGGCAATAACATTGTTGATGCGTCAATGGCTGTATGGAAAGCCTTAGGTGTCCCAAGGAATCAATGGGGTGGGTTGGATATTACATGGTCTGATGCTTGATCCTGAAAAATGAATGCATTTTCTATTATACTTATTTATGTTCTGTGAGGTTGTCTTAGTTAGTTTTTTTTTCTTTCTGTTATGATTCATATTTTACCTTCACAACTTTATCCTAAATGTATCCCATATAGTTTCTCTTGTGTCAAATGTGAACTTTTCATTTGTTTATGGAACATGGTAACTTATATTAAATTTACCATTGAATTATTTATTTTTCATGCCCTCGTTTCTGTCAATGAATAATGGCACACAAGTTTTGATGGGATGAATTTACAGGATCATCTTCCTAACTTTGCAGCTTATTATGAGTGAAGAAATTGAGAAAGAAACTTCACAAACAAGATGTAAATTGAATAATGATTCCATTCATTGAATGAAGTAATAAAAGTATATATACAAGAGTGAAGATTCATAGTAAGCTAAGCTAGATCAACTGTATAGTGTAGTAGCTTGTGAAACAAGAAACAGGTAATCTAACTAATTCCAGCTGTCATTAACCATCATCAACCTCTTCTAGCTGTTTTGTAATCTTCTCTTCACTTGAATTAAGCTCCTCATGTATTAACACTTAAGAAACATACCCTGAAAGTAGTAACCAAAAAACAAACTGCAGTGTTCATTTTCTTTACTTTATCAAACGTGCCCAGTTGTGTACCCTCAATATAAAATTGTTTTAAAATTAAAACCAATCACAACTCGCCAAGACAACAAACAATTACATTTTCTTTTTCAAAAAACGAAATCAGAACAAACAGTTACTTGCCTGGTTTTATTTAAAAACCGACCAATATGATACAAAAAATTGAAGAGTTATGAGTATCAGTGTAAAATAACTTTACCATATCCCTTAATCTCCTCATGAATGAAGATGACGTACTTGCCTTTCATAAGCTCAGATGAGAACCCTGCTGATTCTTGAACTGATTTGTGCAATAGGTCGCTTTGAAATCCCCCTCGAGTAATTAAGAACAATGCATAAACCCAAATCCACAATGATAACAAGAATTCCAACAACACCAACAAAATTTTGCACTTGGTACATTTCGTCTTCCTACGAGTCTCTGTGCAATATGATACTGCATGCTGATGCTGCACACTCCAAGATAAGAAGTTTCCATCACTCTTAACAACTCTATTTTCTGACTCATTTCTTAGTGAAGAAAGCAAGGCTCCAACTAACCTATTGTTTGATATATCAATGAAACTAGTGTTTGGCAAGTAACTAGTGTTACTGGGCTAAACGCAGGGGCGCAGAAAGTTCTGTTTAGTCCGATTAACCTAAGGTGATTCTGGATTAGTCCAGTCAAGATGGTAGGTCCTAAATTCAAGTAACTAGTGTTTGACAAGTACTCCATTTTTCTTAGGTTCATAATTCGAATTAGAAGATTTTTGTACTGAATTTCAATTTCAATTTCAAAGGGCCAATGACTATCAATGATCTTTTGACAATATTTAAAGGAAATCATAGAGGAAAGTTGATTTAGGAAGGATCATTGAAATCAGTGATTCCTTAATAATACTGCATGCGAAATGGAGCTATATACAAAGAATCCCATCAAACTTGATTAGAAACTCCAACAGCATGCAGAAGCATGATTGCATACATAAAAATAATTTAAACTTCAAACAAATTAGTAGTAAATTTATGAATTTTTTGCTACTTTCTGCAACAAGCTGTGTTGCACGGGTGCGGGTACGGTACCCGGTACGGATACGGGTGCAGGTACGGGATACAGCATTTCTCAAAAAACAAAGGTACGGGTACGTTAGGATAATTATTTTTTTAATTTAAAAAAATACAGCATCAGGAAGGTTAGCAAGGAGAAGTGAGGAGTCAGAACAAAAGCTAGTATAGAATACGAAAAAAGGAAGAATTGAATTTTATAAAATACGAAAAAGAAAGATAAGAAGATACAAGAAAAGGCTTGAGAGCTAGACTTTTCTACTTCTGCAACTATTGGCAGACAAGAAAAAGTAGACATTATCATGAAAATAAATATAACTATGTGGCTCTTGAACCGTTTGAGTTTATAAAAAAAACAAAAATAAAACTATAATTGCTATTAATTATCATGAAAAGCCTCATTTTCTCAAGAAAAAACTGTTATGCATACCCTGAGAGTACCGCCGCCGTACCGTAACCATACCAAGGTTTGAAAACAAAAAAAAAGTTATTGGTGCGTCATGGGTGTGTACCGTACGAGTACTATACGAATACCGGTACCCGCGTAGTACCCGGTACGGATACGTTTTGCAAAATGGAGTGCCCGTGCTTCAGAGGCAACAAGTCACCTAGCATGTGTTAAAATGATCTGAAAAAATATCTTAACTTACATTTTTATTAAGCTTCTCCTTAAGTTATCAGTAATGCATACAAAATTAAAAAAAAAAAATATTTTGGTGATTACAATGATTCAAAGATATTTATCTGAACTTCCTATGATATAAAAATAGGAAATCTAAGGCCATGACTCATGCTACTTGTCAATCATTATTTATAAGTACAGAATATCATTAAAGGGAGAATTTGGAGTATTGATATAAAGGCAAATATTCTATTTACGATTTGAGCTATATCAATAAAAGTATGTACTGTATTTTCTTAATTTATAACATAATGGTCACAACAAGTATATGATACATATACACGTATGATGAGAAATGAAATTACAAAATAACACCAAGTTAAACCATATAAACACAAACAAGGATTTCAACTCATATCAGACATCTGACCATGTAATGTCAAGGCCACCCCATTGCTCTTTAGGCACATTTAAAGCTTTCCACACTGCCTTGGAAGCATCAACAATGTTGTTTGGACAAGGAGGTTGGTAATCGTGTTGTTTATCACATCCCTTTGTGGAGTCACACTCATCAACCACCATGGCCACCACACTTTTTCCATTCGCACTAATGGTAATGTTGTTGAGGCACCTGCTCTTGTGGTTGAACCATCCGGTTGAAAGTGCAACAACGGGAGTGTCATCGGAATGATATTGCTTGTCACATTCTGAAGGACCACCTCCATCTCCACCCTTTTCAAAACTATTAAGAGTGAGATATGCTTTTGTGTGAGTAGACACTGATGGAGAACATACATATGTTGTGTACATTTTTCCTTGAACACAACAATCAGAATCGTTCTCTTGATTGCATTGTCCTGGAGGAGCTTTCTTTCCTCTAATTCTACCGCTTGGGCGGCAATTTTGAGATTCGGAATACACAAAACTTGTTAAAATAAGAGTAATAACCAACAAAATAAAAGAAACTTTAGGGCAAAATCTCTTCATTTTGTCAATGAAACTCTATGTTTCTTTTTGTTGTTCTTTTAGTGTTTGATGTTTTGGGACAGATTTTAGTTAGTATATATAGAGAACTCCTCTTCTGTTAGTAAAGTAATTTGCTTGGTTTTGTATAAAAAGCAAAAGAAAAACATAAATAGAAGTTAGATTTTTGGTCAAAGAAACACATATATAGGTTCACTTTTGAGGTCAAAGAACAAGTTTTACACTACCTCCTTGTTTAAGCAATGCAATATCTATTTTGGACACTAACCAGAACTTGTTATTTATTATGTATTAACAGGATACACATAAAGATATTCAGTTTAATGGTATTTTGTAGGTTTTTGAAACTCTTATGTCTCATTGCTTCCTAAGATGTTTTATGTTATATGATCCTTATTTGGAGAATGACTGTTTTTTTGTCTCTTTACTGCGACAACCAAATGTGATTGTAGGCTATGATTCATTCATTTTACCTTACAATGTTTTATTTAATACAAGCGTGAAAAAAATAAGAATTGCATCTCAAATTATTGTCCTTTAACTTAATAACAATTATAATTTTATAGAGTAGAACTTTAACTTATATGCATTCTGTAAAAAAAAAAAGACTTTTTATGCTTGGAGTGAGATATTAGTTCTGTTTCCTCTTACATAAAATAGTCATAAGCTTGAAAAACAATAACTACAAAGGCTTAATAAAAAGCAAAGTTGCTGTCTCCATGAGAAAATAAATAAAATATTAATCAAGAAACATAGTTAGTTTGTAAACATGTACGTAGTAATCTTTTCAAAGAAAACCGAAGACTTATATTTTGGTACACATGCGACTTCCACTTTTTCGTACAGGTGCGACACTAGGTTAATCACGTGCAAAGATATGGTTAATTTAATATATAGTTTATTTAGATTGTGTTGAAAATTGTGGTTAATCATTGTAATGATTTTGGCATAAAAGGCCTAACCCAATTATCCTTATGATTATCACCCAATTCAAACACACCAAACTATCCCGATAGCGAGGTCCAATAACGAGTCCATCTGAGGCATTTGACTCTGCATTAAGGATGACAGAAGACGAATATCAACATCCAACTTCGTCTCAAATAACTAACTCACCTCCGGAAAAAGAAATTCACCAATGTGCTCCACTGGCCTTCCTAGTATCATATGGAACGCATTTGTTTATCTCATTTTCATTTTCCCTACCAAACCGAGCTTATCCAATATAAATTCAACATGAAGATAGCATCAATAGGAGCGTATCACTTTGGAACCACAGTACAAATATGGGGTCTTTGTATGATCACCACACTTCACTCTCACTCATTTGCTACGTGCTACCGCACAACCTGAAGCCAAGTCCTCCGGAGCAATCTCAGAACGAACCAAGTCCTCAAATCATGACTTAAGCTATTGATGTGCCATTTAATGATTTATTCATGTTGGTCACATTTACTTGGTGTTTTCGATCTGTTTTTAAGATTTTAGACGATCACTAATTGTTAATTATTGTTTAAGGGCTTGCAATTGTTTTGTTGTTATCGATCTTGATTTAATTTTATAGACAGACTTCTGTCTAGTATTAAATACATGAATGGGTGCATATCTTCGAAATAATGAAGTTCTATTAGAGAAATTAAAATCCCCTTTGCTTTTCCCACCAGTTCACCATCAACCTAAGTTTTCTTCTCGAATTTTTATTTAGCAATTTACTAAATGAGGAGGGAAAATAAATTAAAATGGTATTATGATCTTGAAGCTTGATAGTGCACTAAATTTTATGAAAGGATCCTAAACACTAGCATTATGATGCAAATTATATTTGTGAATTTCAAAATACTAAATTCCTGTAGAATTTGCAAACATTACTACAATTGAACTGAAGTATTCCAGTCATATCATAAGGTGGCGCAACTCACATTTTAAAACCACAGAAAATGTATTGAACTTTCTTAATTTACAATAGAATGATCACTGGTAACAACATTTAAATAATACACATAAGATGAGGAATAAAAGTACACAATATCACATAATTATTACAACACAAACACAAACACATATTTCATCTTCTGCAATCAAGCATCTGACCATGTAATGTCAAGGCCACCCCATTGATCTTGACATATAAAGATGATAGAGTTTTCTTGAAGAGCATATGTGCAAAGAACGGTGGATTAATATGTCCTATAAGATCATTTTTCAGGTCAAAGAACAAGTTCTACACTACATTGTTTAGCCAATGCTAACCATTACTTTTTAATTATTAAATATTAACAGGCAAACAGATAATTTGTCTACAAGAGAAAAACTTTGCTCTTATCTTGGCTTGTATGATTTTAATAAGAATTTTACTTGCCTAAGTTTCAGGGCATTGCCTCGGATGTTGACTAGTATCAATTTAATATAGGCCCCTGAAACTGTTAAATAAATAACTAATTGATCTGTATGTTGTTTTTAACTTTCTATCTTTTATTGAAACCCCACATCATGCAATATAATAAAGTTTAATGTAAAATTTGCTCAAATAATTGGCAAGCAAATATAAAACTAACTCTTTGATCTCAAACATGTTAGAACCCTACATTGTAGTGGTGGACATATATCTGGCAATTAATCTCTATATATACCTTTTGAGAATTCCAATCCATGCATATCAAAAACAAATACTCGACTAAATAGACATTATGAAGAGTTTTTACTCAAAAGCATCCTTTCTTTTTCTAGTTTTTCTGATTATCACAAATTTGTTGCACTCACAAGCCCAACAATGTCGTCCAAGTGGTAGAATTAAAGGAGAAAAAGCTCCTTCCGGACAATGCAACAAGGAAAATGATTCTGATTGTTGCGTACAAGGAAAAATGTACACAACTTATAAATGTTCACCATCAGTGTCTACTCACACTAAAGCGTATCTCACACTTAATAGTTTTCAAAAAGGTGGAGATGGAGGTGGTCCTTCAGCGTGTGATAATCAATATCATCCCGATGACACCCCAGTTGTTGCGCTTTCTACCGGATGGTTCAACAACAAGAGTAGATGTCTCAACAAAATTAAGATTAGTGCGAACGGAAGAAGTGTGGTGGCCACAGTTGTTGATGAGTGTGATTCCAGAGCAGGATGCGATAAAGAACATGATTATCAACCTCCTTGTAACAACAACATAGTTGATGCCTCTAAAGCTGTGTGGAAAGCCTTGGGTGTGCCTCATGATCAATGGGGTGGATTGGACATTACATGGTCTGATGCTTGATATTATATGTTATGGAAATACTTTGTGTTTCAAGTAATATAAATTGTGCGTTGGTGAGTGTACTTGTTTTTAATCTTTTATGGATCATATATATGTACCGGTGTGTAAATTTTCCTTATTATTTTCCATTAATTAATATATATAATTTTTCTTTCAACTTTCAATATGATTTTACTTATAAAAATCAGCATTAGCTGGTACCACATTTGGAGTTTGAGTTGTTTCACTTTAGCTTTAATGCATGTGTGAAACATCACAATCACAGTATAGTTCACTTCCAAGTATCTCATATAGTTTATCTTGTGTCAAATGTGAACATCCATTTATTCATAGAACATAGTAACTCATATTACCTCAAAAATAATAAAAATAGTAACTTACGTTAATTTTACCATTGAATTATTGTTTATTTCTTGCCCTCTTTGGTGCCAATGAATAATGGTACATCAGTTTTGACTGGATGAATTTACTTGAGTATTCATCATACATTGACAGGATGCAATAATTACCTCCAAAATCCTTGCAATAATTACATTAATTTTATCATTGAATTTTTATTTATTTCCTGGTCTTGTTCGGTCTGTTCCATTTGTAAGACTATAGTGTTCTACTCTAGTACGTCTTGTACTAGATAGAATATTTTCTGTGTTAATATATTTCATTATGCCTTGTTAAAAAAATCTTTGTTTAAGGTTTATCAAACAGATGTGCTCTGCTGCATTCATGTGAATATGAATATACAATCGGCCAAGCATATGGCTCGGTTGTCGGTGGCCCTCCCCGATGATCTCATCGCGGAGTTACTTTCGTTCCTTCCCGTTAAATTTCTTCTTAGATTCAGGTGTGTCAGTAAGTCTTGGAAAACTCTTATTTCCAATCCCGCCTTCGTGAAATTGCATCTCAAGAGATCAGCAACACAAAATCCACATTTCACAGTAATCACAACTTACATCAAACATCTTATGAGAGGAGACACTGAAATGGATTACAGTGTTGTTCCATACCCCATGTCCCGTTTAATCGAGAACCCTAACGAAACGTTCCCCATTCCTGTCGATCCTTATTATTTTGTGAGCGACAAAGAATGTTCTGCTATAGTTGGTACCTGCAATGGATTGATCTGTTTGTCTGGTGAAAATTACAATCCCACTAATGATTATACCGAGTACTGGCTCCGTTTATGGAACCCAGCCACCAGGACAACATCTCCAAAATTTGGGCATTTTGGAGAAACTCTCCGGTCTGATGGAATGTTCAACTTTAAGTTTGGTTGTGATGATTTAACCGGCACCTATAAGGTTGTGGCATTCCGTTACAATGATATTCAACTGAGAAGTGTCGTGAAAATTATCAGTTTTGGTGATAATGTTTGGAGAGATATTGAAAGTTTCCCGGTTGATCCTCTTGAGGTGGACCGCATTTGGGGGGACTACTGTCCAGATAAAGGCGTGTATATGAGTGGCACTCTTAACTGGTTGGCTATTCACGATAACCTCAATTATGATTTTAAGGATATTACAGTTGGTCAATTTGTGATTGTTTCACTTAATTTAGAGACGGAGACATACAATCAATACAAGTTGCCTCGTGGGTTTGATGAAGTGCCGTCAAACCAGCCAACAGTTGGTGTGTTGGGGGGCTGCCTTTGTTTTTCTTATTTAAACAAGAAAATCGATTTTGATTTTGTTGTCTGGCAGATGAAGAAATTTGGGGTTGAAGAGTCGTGGACTCAACTTTTTAAAATTACCTATCAAATTCCTAGTGATGAAGGGTTTAATGCGGAAGACACAATAACTTATTGTCAAGTGGTACCGTTGCTTCTTACTAAGGATGGTAGTGTGTTGGTCAGGCTTAGCAACATGCAACATAAATACGCGTCTCTATATAATTGGAGAGAAAACAGAGAAGATGAAATAGAATTTATTGCAAGTAGACCTTTTACCAACAACAATATAACTAGAGAAGATGTACGCTGGTGGTGGGCCATGGATTACGTTGAAAGCTTAGTTTCAATTTCTTGAAAGTAAGTTTCTCTTCTATGGTTTACTTGTTTGAACTTATGTTTTGTAGTATATGTTGTTTTTATTATAATTGATCAAGTGATTATTCATTTTTATGATTGCTTAAGTTAATTGTATTTTTGAATGACTAGGAGACTATCTATTGGCTATTATTACTGACTTGACAATGGTTTTTAATGAATTTGTTAATTTTATTTTATATTATCATCAATATCGATTAGAAGATGATTAAGATATCCAATCTCTGTTGAATGTTTAATATTTGGAGTGTCAACTGGTTTTCAAATACACACAATAAGCCAGAGGAGATGGAGATGGAGATGCAAAGTTGTTTGTTGCTAACAAGCAATCAAATTTAAGTTCACTACAGTAATCCATCTCCTTGCTGCATTGTACTATTTCATAGTGGGAGGTTGTTATGCAAAAACCTTGAAACTGCATAGATTTTAGTTCGAGAGCTACAATTTGTCACCATATGTATAAGAGCGGTACAAAGAATTATCTATTCTAATTTATTCAAAATTTTATTATAAAATAGAAATTGCATTCAAGCATGATTCTGAAGATTTATAGTTTCCATCTGCTTGTTTTGTCTAAGATTTATTGTTTCCTGTTAAAGAAGACAAAAATTCTTGCCAATATTTTGTTATTCCTTACATGATTCTGAATAGAACTTATTTGAAAGTGCAAGTCTCTTTTTTCAGTACCAGAAATATATATAACTTCAAAAAGCCTTTGTATCATATCATTTATGGTTAGGCTGCTACTAGAGAAAGTCATAAAAAGTCACCTCCGTTCGTAGTAATGTACCACAAAAGCTGAAAACAAAACACTCGTTCAAATCAAAATACATAGTGCCAAATACTCCGTAGTTAAGGTATCCATTTTCGAAAAGTATTTACCAAATTGCAGTTAACACTTTCTTGACGTTACTAGTACAAAAATTCCAAAATAACCTCAACAAATACTCGTTGATTTGCCATTGGTTAATGATTAGCTTTGATATACACCAAATGGCTTTTTTGTAATAAAATCTGAATTCTCAGAATTGAAAGCCGCTCCTACAACCTCCTTTCCTTTTACTTCAGCAGTAAATTGGTAAGTTTACTGTCATTCGATGCCTCCGAGATCACTTACATAGTTTATCACCCCTTCCTCTCTCGATATGGAGAGGAATGATGAAGCTGTCTAAGCACAACCTAAAATCCTTCACAACTATTTTAAGAGAAGCATGACTGTCAGACTCATCCAATTCATTGTGTTATGTAGGAATTAGAGAGCCTATCCATACATAATGGGAGGTTGTTATATAAAATCCCTTGGAGGTTCTTTTTTTTTCCTTAATATTAGAATTGAACCAAAGATTTTTTTTAATACGAGTGGCTGTTATTCTTATTATTACATGTTGGAAAATTGTGCTTTGTATTAGTTATTCATCATGTTAATATGGCAGGAAAGGAAAATAGGACTGCACAGAGCTGATGCACCAGCATGGGCTGCTGCTGTCACTCATATCCGAAGGAAGCTGAACTCTGATGTACTCAACCTTGTGGATTTCAGTTTTCATTTCTACAGAAATCAGATTCATGAACTATTTTTGTCTAAGTACACTTTTTTTTTCTTCTGCATTTTGTTTTGCCCTTCTTTTGGTTCTGGGTACTATAGATTTTTATGACAATTTCATAGCCGTATCGGTGTTTATGCATTCAAGGGTTTATGATTGACTATGTTGTCCAATTACTTATCTATAAACCATTTTATTAAAGCTTGATTATCATTAACCTATTAAATTATTAAGCTTTGTTGATGCTATACATGATGTTCAATCCCCAAATTTTTTGCCAATGTTTCCGTTGAGACATGTTTCCGGAAAAATTCCACCACCGCCTCCCTTACACCACTTGGTGATTGGTGTCTCCCAAAACACCGAGTATTTTAAGATGGAAAGACTTAGTGCAAGTATACATTGTGTAAAGTTAAATTGAAGCAAAAACATCATTTTTATTTAGGCCTAATTCATTCTTGGCAAAATAACATTAGTGGTGTTCAGATTGTAATCTTGCAATCATACAAGGGACAGAGTATTTGGAATGAATTTGCAACCTTTGCATAAATTTATTTATTTATGAAGCACGTTTCAAGACCTTGTAAGGGTTATGGAGGAACTGGATGATAAAATTTGAGTTACACTCCTTAGGAATCAAAAGTTTAGCTATCAAATAGTACTTTTTATAACTAATCAAATTGTGTGTGTATTCCATTTTTCTTTTGTTCAAAATTTTGATCAGTAATTGCAATCACTGATCCCTTATGCTACATATGGAATGGAGCTATAAAGCATCCCATGAAACTTGATTAAGACCGCCAAAATATAATTTGAGCTTGAAAATTTTTGTAGTAATATGGTAGTAAATTTTGTGATTTTTTTTTTGCTTGTTTTTTCTTTTTTAGATGAACTAAGAGCAAACAAAAGTTAATCATGCTCAAATGACATCCCAACAAGACTGACACCCCAAAAGAGCATAAATCATTTCCAGCACAATCGAAAGATATTTATTAAAAAAAGTGTAAATTACAAAACCTTATGGGTTCAAACTGAAACTCAAGGAGATTATGAAAAGCAGAAAATAAGAGGAGAAAATCTCTACTCAAAAAGCAGGGATCGAACTCCACAAAAATACTCCATGGAGGGAGTGTCCATGACACACTAAAAATTCCGCACATCTATTTCCACCTAGCAGTGTCAAAATGAACTGACAAACGTACATTTTTGTATAGGTTATCTTTAAGAAATCAGCAGTAAGGCTTCATATATTTAGAAAATTATATTTTTGTGATTACCCAGATAAATTATCTTACACGGTCGTGATATAAAATTATAACAAGTAAACTAAGGCCATGGAACATGTTAGTTATCAATCATTAGAGCAGTGCTATATAGCACGATGCCCTTTCCCCACGAATTTGCACGACAGGCATAAACAACACACAATTTGCTTTATTATTTAGCTTGGAATACTGCTGCTAGTTTATCCTTTTAAAAATACAACAATAAACTAAATATACTAAAACAAAAAAGCAAGCATAATCCAAACAATGTTGCATGCTACGATCACCGTCAAAGTTGGTATATCGCTACAGTCCAAACAGTGTTTTCTTCAATGAGATAAAGATTAATGTTTAAACCATTGAAGAGTTTTTTTAAAATATATTTTATCATAGGATTGATTTTTAGTAGCACACAACACCACTAAAAGAGACACATTTGTGTTTTCTCATCAAATAAGAGAGAAAAATGTTGTCGTGAAACACGCACGAAAAATCACGTTGTGCATTACATCATTATCCATATCACTAAAGAGAAATTTGGAGTATTGATATATAAGCAAATGTTAAATTTAGGATTTGAACTCAATCAATAAAAATATGATACATAGACATATGATAAAAATAGAAGTACATAATATGATAACTAAATTAAACCATAGAAACACAAACATGAATTTCAACTTGTACAATATCAAGCATCTGACCATGTAATGTCAAGGCCACCCCATTGTTCTTTAGGCACACCTAAAGCTTTCCACACAGCCTTGGAAGCATCAACAATGTTATTTGGACAAGGAGGTT